>BSBM01000111.1:0-2400000 GCA_027924585.1 Larix kaempferi | reverse complement strand
TAAATGAGAGAGCTAAGCTCTCTATTTATACTTTACTTTCAGTTGACATTTTTCACTTGCTAGGTTGGCCCCAACTAAACTTGACTGGGCCGACTTCTCTAGGGGGCTCAATAACCCTAATCTAACTGACTCTAGGGGGATCTATTTCCCCAACTTACAATGGAGGATTTACCTCAATGACTTTACATGACCAAATGTAATAATGACATCTCCGAATGGAGGAATAAACATCTTCGTCGGAGGTACAAATAAAATACAATATAAAATACAAGTGAATATATTCTGAAGTTACAATTACATTAACACTCCCTCTTAACTAGGAAGGTATTATCTTGCCACGGTCATAAACACATCTGGACACAAGTCTTCATCGCTGGATCATCTTCAATATTGGATCATCGTCGTCGCTACTGTTGCAATCCTCATCATTTCGATCATCGATTGGTGACATCTCTCGAATCTAATTGTCATAGGAAGTTCTACAGAGACAACCCTTTTTCATGTTGGATGTAGGCCTAGCCCTCATGTAGGTCTTCATCATCTCTGCATGCAAGCCATCAAGTACGTACAACCTAGGACCATTCATTACATTGCCACTGCAAACACCTCCATCTCCTATTGTCGCCTCATCGTCTTCAGTTCATCTCATCATCACACGGAGCACATCCCAAATGCGCATCACATGTCCCACAATGTTCATCCTGCATCTACCAGTATGGGAGGAACAAACCTACCACCATACGAGACCCTGCCTAGGAGCACACACAGTGTATTATGACCGATGGACGTCCAATATGGGAGGCACAAACCTACCACCATACGAGACCTCGTCTACCAACATGGGAGGCACAAACCTACCACCATGCGAGACCTCGTCTACCAACATGGGAGGCACAAACCTACCACCATGCGAGACCCAGCCCTTACATCTACCAACATGGGAGGCACAAACCTAACACCATGCAAGAATAACTCAGCCCTTACATCTGCCAACATAGGAGTCACAAACCTACCACTATGCGAGAAAGGCCCAGCCCTTACATCTACCAACATAGGAGGCACAAACCTACCACTATGCGAGAATGGCTCATGTGCATATGCGTCTTCTGGACTCATCACTTCCTCTTGGAAGGAAACTCGATCTGGATAACACCAAGCTTCTCTCTGAAGTACTCGAACTTCACTCTAGCTAATGGCTTGGTCAATACATCGGCTATCTGCTCGTCCGTCGTTATATAATGGAGCTTCACTGCTCCTCTCTGCACCATATCCCTGATATAGTGGTACTTGATCTCAATATGCTTCGACTTGTCATGGAACACCGGGTTTTCAAACAAATTCACACAACTCTGGTTGTCACAGAATATACAAGTCGCCTATAACTGGATATCAAACAAATCAGACAGTAGCTTCCTAAGCCATACTTCCTCACAACTAGTCGAACAAGCTGCAACATACTCTGCTTCGGCTGTACTCAATACCACGCACGACTGCTTCCTACTAAACTAGGAGATCATACTGGATACCATATTGAAGCAACATCACAAAGTGCTCTTCTTAGTTGCGGCACTGCCTACCCAATCCGAATCAACATATCCCTACAGGTTAATCTTCTGATTCGCATCATGCTTGAGCCCATAGTCAACTGTACCCTTCAGGTACCTCAATATATGCTTGGCAGCAATCAGGTGAACATGTATCAAATTCGTCGGGAACTGGCTCAATGTGCTCACAGCAAAGCATATGCCTGGTCTCATGTTCGTCAGGTACATCAATGAACCAATCATCTGACGATACATCGTGGCATCAACTGAATCTGATGAAGCGTCACATAGTAGCTTCAAGTTCGATGCCATAGGTGTGTCCATAGCCTTGCAGTCCATCATTCCAAACCTCTTCATAATCTCCACTGCATACTTCCCTTGTCCAAGGAATATTCCATCTGCACTCTTCCACACCTCCATGCCTAATAAATAGTGCATCATACCCAAGTCTTTCATCTCGAACTCTACGGCAAGTTTCCTCTTCGTATCTGCAATGATCCCATCCTCCCCTGTTACAAATAGGTCATCTACATAGAGTAGAAGTATCACTGGATTTCCCACTTCAACCCTTTAGTAAAGGTTGGAATCTGCTTTACTCTTGGTAAATCCTAAGCTCATCAGAAAGCTATCCATCATGTCGTACCACGTCTTGGGTTCCTGCTTCAATCCATAGAAGGCCTTCTTCAATCTGCACACATGAGTTTTCCTGTCATGTGTCTCAAATCCAAGTTGTTTCTCCACGTACACTTCCTCTTCTACTACACCATTCAAGGACATTGTCTTGACATCCATCTGGTGTACCTTCCATTTCATCACTGCAGCCAATGCAAGTACATATATGATGGAAGTGTATCTGGCTACAGGTGCAAATGTCTCCTCATATTATATGCCTTCCTTCTGGGAGAAGCCATGTGCCACAAACCTCGCCTTGTGTTTCTCTATGCTTCCATCTGCACCATGCTTGATCTTATAGATCCATTTTGAAGTCACAACAGACTTTCCTTCTGGTCTCGAAACTACCTCCCAGACATCATTCTTCATGATCGACTGGTACTACTCGATCATGGCATCCTTCCATTCTTTCTTATATGTCGCTTCCTCATAGTAGGAAGGCTATTTATCAATGGTGTCTCACAATAGGGCTACATAGTTGGATTATGGCCTAGGTCTCTTGCTTTCTTTGTGCATCCCCTCTGGAGCGCCATACCTCTCTACATATTGTATTGCTTCTTGTACCCATGTTGGTTTCCTCTTGTGGGATTTCTTCTCACAAGGTGTATCTACAGGTTCTTATGGTTCTTCCATCCCGTAATCTTCACTATCTTCTGGAATCGCTTCTTCCATTATTGCATCTCTAATCCTGGGAACTTCAGGTTCTTCAGTGTATTCAACAGGTAAATTTTTGGATTTTTTATAGGCCGAGTCTTCGCCAAATGTCACGTCGTTGCTGATGTCGATCTTCTTGAATCCTGGTAAATATATTCGGTAGGCCTTCAAGATTTCACTGTATCCTACGAATATACCCTTCTTTCCTGAAGGATCTAGCTCTGTCCTCTTCTCCTTCGGAATGTGTATGTACACTGGGTAGCCAAATATCCTGAGATGGTTGACTTTTGGTTTCTCACCGGAGAACACTTCTTCTAGAGTATTTTTGTCTAGTACTCTATGAGGATTACGGTTCTGTACATACACCGTTGTCCTTGCAGCTTCTTCCCATAGGTGCATCGAAAGATCCTGGTCATGAAGCATTGCTCTTGCTGCTTCCATTATTGTTCTATTCTTTCTTTATGCAATGCCATTCTGTTGTGGATTGTAGGGAGTGGTCAACTCCCTCTTAATCCCAGATTCTCTACATAGGTTCTTGAAATATTTCGAGGTGAATTCTCCACCATTATCTGATCGAAAGGTCTTGATCCTTTTGTCAGTGTGATTCTCGATCAAGGCTTTGAATTCCTTGAACTTGTTGAATACTTCATCTTTACTCTTCAAGAAGTATATCCAAGTCTTACGGGAAAATTCATCAATAAATGAAACATAATATACATACCCACTCAATGAACTGGATGACATAGGACCACATACATTGGAGTGGATGATTTCCAATATTCCTTTCTCTTTGCTCTCGCTACTTGGAAATGTCTTCTTCATGTTCTTTCCCTTCGCACATCCTTTGCAAACGCCTTCATGCTTCGACTAGATTTCTGGAAGTCCTTCAACTTCTTTGCTTGCAATGGGTAGTGCTCTATAGTGCACATGTGCAATCCTTCTATGCCATAATTCACTTGGCTATATGGAGTCATGGACCAAGGCTTGTTCAGGTTGACCCTTCAATTTGTACAAACCTCCCTCTTGCTCTCCAATCACAACTGCATCATCTATAGTCTTTCCCTTTGGCCACATTAGGACTTGGTCATCAACAAATGCAACCCTCATACCTTTTGCATCTAGTACTGATATGGAGAAGGTTCTTCTTTAGTCCTGGAACATATAGGACATCCTTCATCTTCAGATATTTCCCAGAGTCTAGCTTGTAAGAAGCTTCTCCACTTCCTTTTATGGGGTATTGGTAATCATCCCCAAGTTTCACCTTGTGAGGTGACTCATGTTCAGACAGGTTTATGAAGTATTCTTTATATCCCGTCATATGTTTGGAAGCTCCACTGTCTACAAGCCAATCATTGCTTCCATGTGTGACAGTTCCCGTGAGTGTTGATATCAGGACATACTCTTCATCACTTGAAGGTTCATCACTCTCTTCTCTGGCTCTCTTCCTTGGATGTTCATCATCTTCTGCAGTGTGAGCATGGTGCCTTTTCTTGTTGTTCTTCTTGTTGTGGGAGCCACTTTTATTTCTGGGACAATTTCTGGAATAGTGTCCCTTCTCATCACAAGTATAGAATCTGATATTAGATAAATCTCTCTTGGATCTTCTAAAGTTATCCCTTTGACTTTGGTGGTGGTGTTTCTCCCTCTTACTGTGATGATGGTGCTCCCTCTTGTTGGTATTCCTTCTGGTGTGTGTTGTGAGAGCTTGATCATCATTTGCACCCATCTTCTCTTCTCAAGCAACAATTCGAGCTTCTTCTTGTGAGCATTCTTCCCACAACCTATTGAATGTAATTAACTTATTTCTAGCACAAATCCCTTGAATGAATGAGTCCCATGATCTTGGGAGACCATTCAAGGTGGTCATCACAATTTATCCTTCTTCTACCTTTTCTCCCACAGCTTCAAGTTTCTCCATGACCTGAGAGACCCTTGTAAAGTAGGATTGCATGGTCTCTACATTTTGAATCTTCACATTCTTGAGTTGGTTCCTCAAGGTCATCTTCTGATTTATATTCTTCCCTTCAAATAGCTTTGTCAAGGCATCAAACATCTCCTTAAGTGTTTTCAAAGATGACACGTGTGGGATGAGATGATCCTTAATGGAATCTGCAATGATTCTCTGGGCCTTAACCAAGTTCTTCTTATGTAAGGCCTTAGCCTCATCTCCCTCTGGTGCTGGAACCTCTTCATTCACATACTTGTCCAATTCATTTTCTTCAAGGACAAGTGCAATCATATACTTCCATGCTCGGAAGTTATCAGCCCCTTCAAGCTTATCCTCAAGCTTGGTGTGGTGAGACATCTTTAATGAGAACTTCAAATGGAAATAGCAAAGCTTTTAGGTCTTACCACTTTTAGATGCCTAAACTGGTTCTGGAGCTGGCTGGCCTAGGGTTTGATAGAGAAACCCTAATTTTCAAACTTGTAATTTGGAACTTCTGATTGGACAGATAGATGCACCTCCTCAAGGTGATTTTCCCAATGTATTCACTTCCCCAAATCAGTGAACAGAAACCCAAAATATCCGATGCCCTAGTTTTCCTCCGGTAGTGGTGACGGGCCAAAAAATAAAAATTCTCAGAATCAATTTCTGCTTCGACCGAAAGATGCACCCTCCTAGGGCGAGTTATCCTAAACTCTTTTTGTTGATTATTTGTGGAGAGAAGACCCAAAATTTAGAAGCCCTAGCTTCCTGCAACTGCACAATGTCTTCTTTTTAGGTTAGCTCTGATACCATGTTAGTTTTTCTACTTTTAATCAATATTATCTAGGATCTTAACTGAAACAATAACATGCACAGCATAACACAAGAGACACAAATATTTTCCTCGGGGAAACCATAAAGGAGAAAACCTCGCAACTTCCTCATAGATAAAATCGTCACCAATACAATATCACAAAAGTAAAACCCCAAAACAAATATGGTCTTCTACAGCTCCTCTCTCTTTCTCCTATGCGAACTTGTCCTCTCTCTCTCACTTATGCGAACTTGTGAGTGTGAGTGTGTGTTTAAATGAGAGAGATAAGCTCTCTATTTATACTTTACTTTCACTTGACCTTTTTCACTTGCTAGGTCGGCCCTAGCTAAACTTGACTGGGCCGACTTCTCTAGGGGACTCAATAACCCTAATCTAACTGACTCTAGGGGGATCTATTGCCCCGACTTACAATGGAGGATTTACCTCAATGACTTTACATGACCAAATGTAATAATGACATCTCTGACCGTAGGAATAAACATCTCTGTCGGAGGTACAAATAAAATACAATAATAATAACAATATAAAATACAAGTGAATAGCTTCCGAAGTTACAATTACATTAACAAGAACGAGGTAGCTTTGTGGACATTCTATTAGGAATCTTACCCAAAGGTGTCACTCGTAGGTGGGAGGGTAGCTAGGGAAAATAGCAACGAGTTGACTAGAGATTCCCTCAATGACCTCTATAATTGTCTCATTGATACCTTCACTCATTGACTTGGTGGACTTGGAGACCCATTCAGATTTAGCATTTGGAAGGCCCTTAATCGATTTTCTACTTCTTTCTCAACAATGGACTTGGGAACCCTCAGTTTTAGAAAGGTTTATTTTTTCACATCATTTGTTGTTTATAATTCACCTCCTAGGGATAGTGAATCTTTTATTTTTCTAAATTGTTCATTTCCTAACTTTCCAGCTAGATTAGATCACTTGTTGCACCCATGTGACACTCATTATTTGATTTAGCATCATGTATTGAGTATGTATCATTGATCTGAGCACTCTTTTCAGTAGCATTATTGTTGAGATAATTAGTTGGATTGGTAGTCCTACACATTATCACCATTGCTCCCCCAAGGTACTCTCATATATTTTAAGGACATCCCCCTCTTTACATGATTTACGATTGGACCATTAGTCCACCTCAATGTGTGAGAAACAATCATTCATTGTCTCCCCCTGATTCCCCTATGGGATCCTCATATTCAGTCTCTTCATAGCCCAAATCACCATCTTCCCCTTGTACCTTTACCCCTCTACATAGTCCAACATCCATAAAATGTTGAAATCCTTGGTAGCCGAGGCAAACGGACGTAGGGCAAAAATACACAAGGCTTGGGGTTGTCAAATGACAAAAAATAAGGGGTCGAAATATTGTGGATAGGAGATGAGGTAAATGGAATAAAGAAAAAGAGATGTGAATGGAATAAAGACAAAGAGATTATCTTGCTAAGTGACAAGTACAAATATATAAAATTTATTGTGTTTGTAAATAAGGTAAGAAATACTAATCTCACTATTATGAACTATCCTAGGAATTTGACGAATATGAATTTAGGTATGGAATAGTATCTCATTATCTTCAAAGGTGTCAAATAGTGCCTTTGTCATTTGGAAAATGGTCCTTGGACAAGACAAAGGTTAAGGATCAAATGAGGTCAAGTCCAACATCTTAAGTAATGTCGTTCATGTAATTAATGTCTTCAAGGAACAGCATTCATGAGTTTCATGGCTTGTCATGTTGAGATATGTGCATCATTCATGATAGTATTGATTGCACCATTCTTCTGAGGTAGATTATTCTAGTCTTTGAGTTTGAGCATCGATTGTGTCTACCTTTAATCTTAACCTTAAAATTTTCAACTTTAGTTGACCCTAATCGCTTAAACCTCGCCCCTTATATCTTAATGTATAAAAGCTTACACCTAGATAGACCTTTAGAAAAAACTCATGATCCCTAAACAAAGAATACCAAAATATCATCCCACGTGGCATAGAATAGAGATTGAATGGGTGTACTGTTAAGGCACTCCTTGTGTTAGGTCACTGGTTCAAAACTCCATGGGTACTAACTTACAAAAAGAATACCCAAATGTCGTGCTTCTTTGGAGTACCTACCTGCACCATGCAATGAATGTTATGAAGGATACTTGAGCAAAGTAGACACATCAATGGACTATATCATAACATATCAATGATGTCTATATATACTTCAAAGAGATAGCAGTCGATATGTAAGCTAAAAATGTAGGTATTGAATATGTAAATAAGCTTGATAATATATAAGGAATTTGATGAATTTGGAAATGACTAATGCAAAAAAAAATGAATGAATTTGAGACATTTTTCGTTAAATAATGAAGTTAGTTGCATTCTCTACTTTCCATTTTTTCTTTGTATGTATCCTATGTTATGTGGATCTTTGACATTATAAAGAGATAGTTAGGAGACCATAAAGGAACTATAGAAAAGAAGAAGAAAAAAGGAGTTGAGGGACAATGAAACACCAAACGCCACTAGCAATAGAGACAAAGGCAAGGAAACTAAACAAAAGTTAAGTTCTTCATTGTAAAATAAAAATTAATTCTCATGAAATTACAAGTTTATAAATTAAAAAAAAAATAGAATTAAGATCTAAGAAAATATGGAAGGAGATAGAATGCTACAAAGGATATGTGTAGTAGACCATGTCCTTGTGAATGAATATTGTCATAGATGTTATTATGAATAATGATCTATAGGATTAGACACATGTATGAAGAAAAAATTTGTGCTCAGCATGCTTGAGTCCTCTAGCACAACAATTGCTAGGATTAAGCACAATTCATGAGAAATAGATGAGAGTAGAAAAGATTTAAAGAGTAGAAGAGTCGACCCGCTATAATAGAATAAAGAAAACAAAGGGCCATTTCAAGTTGATACATCAGCCATATTTATTGCATATTATTCATAGGATCAAAGCCATAAAAGAGACATGCTCAAATCTATGATGTTATTGAAAATAACCATGCTACTAACAAAATTTGATCTTGGACTCGTGATGGTTAGAGTTGAGATACTAATTAGTAGAGATCCATTTTAAGCCCAAAACTATTAAACATGGAGAGATATCAAAAAGAAATTGCCATGAAAAAATCTAGGGTGTTTAAAGATCTATGATTAAGATGGAATGTTGTTAGTTTATTATTATTGTCAAGCACTCAAAACTCAAAGGAATAATTGACCTCAAACTGGGACTCAAAGGCTTCCCTATAGTCATCTTCTTGTGTGTTAAGGACATACAGGAAATCTTCAAATCTACTATTAGCTTTTGGGTTGCCTTGAAAGTGTTTAGAACATGATTAGCGTGTGCTTCATGTGATGTGGGGTGCATGGTGAAACAAAAACGATGAATGGATCGAAAGACTTGACTATGAACAAATCCCCTTTAGATGTAGAAAATTACATGAGCATGGTCATCTATAACAATGCAAAATCAGTGAAAATCAAATAGAAATCACTTTATCCCTAGTGATGCACTCATTTACAATAGAGGGAAAAAAAATGTCAAAATAAAAGGGGATGGGGCATATTTCATAAAAGAACATAAAGAGAATAATCAAGATTCTCTCACATCACTTTTCATCATGATTGAAATGCAATAAATAAGTCACATTTACTCATCCCGAATACCCCCTTGATTGTTCACTAGCCACCCCTATGGTTTTTCTATAATTTTGAGCTTTCAATATATTATATTCCTTCAAATTCCAAGTCTCCAATGTTTTGCTTGATTTTTCTTATGTACTTGCTTGTTACAATACTTTGATTGTCAAATATTGACTTATGTTGACTATCCAACGTAAACAACATGAGTGGGTTTATTGTTGAGAGGTTGCAATACTAAATCTCATAATTGTTATTATGGGTTTTGCACCGATCATTTGGAATCCTAGTGTCTAACATGATCCAAATTTTGCACAAAGGTTAATAAATGTACTAATTGTTAGGTAGTACATTTGTGGAAAATCTAGATCATGTTAGACATTGGAATTCCAGAGAATGGATGCAAAACCCACAATAACAATTATGATATTTGAGAGGTTGTTGGGGAACTCCCTAGAGCTGCATGTTTAGTTTGGATATGGCTTGAGTGAGGGAAGTTGAGACAATGGCAGCCTAATTTAATACCGTGTTGGTCTGGGATATCTAATGGATCAAAAGAACCTGTGCTTCTTTGATCCATCAGATAACCCAAATCAACATAGTATTAAATTGAGATGACATTCTCTCTACTTTCCTTGCTCAAGCCAAACCCAAACTAAAGCACGCAGCTCTAGGGAGTCCCCCACAAACTCTCAAATCTCATAATTGTTATTGTTAGTTTTTCACCCATCCTTTGGAAGCCCGGTGTCTAACATGATCATTGTGTCTAACAGCAATCATGATCTAGATCATGTTTGACACTAGGCTTTCAAAGGACGAGTGCATAACCCACAATAACAATTATGAGATTTAGTATCACAACCTATCAACAATAAACCCAATCATGATGTTTACGAAAAGAAGTCAACAAAAATCAATATTTAACCATAAGGATGTACGTCAAAACAAATTCATACCTTTTTACAAAATATGAATCATGTTAGACACTAGGCTTCTAATGAACAAATGCAAAACCCACAATAACAATTATGAGATTCAGTATCACCTCTTCTCAAAATAAATCCAATCATAATATTTTTACGAACGAAAGTTAATAGAAGTCAATATTTAATCATAGGATGTACATCAAAAGACTAATGTCCTCTAATTTTTTACCGTCGACTGAAACACGAGTTTGCAATTCAGTTACGTTAGGTAGATGGGGAAATGTTGGAATGTCAACACCAATTTGACGATCTTACAATCGTTTCGATGATGGGGTAACGACGGGATTACGTCAGAAATCCAACACCGAGCCGACGAGCTTGCAATTCTTCCAATGATGGGGGGACACCTGTGTTCTGTCGGAATTCCACCACATAACCGGATCTTAAAATGGTTTCCACGCTGGAGTGACGTCAAAGTTACATTGAAGGACTGATGAGGTGTCAAAAAATATTCTCACAAATCTACCACGTAGTCAGTAGACGATGTAGTAATTCCAACCAGGGAACAACGAGTATATCGTATGTACCTTCTAACACAATATTTGTGTTGATATAATTTCATAAATTTGTCCCTTTTGTTGTAGTGACCATTTATCGCTAGAATAGGCTCAAAGGACTTCTTGGATGCAAAGTTTTCCTAAAATTCTGCATATGATTATCTTTCTCTACTCTTAAATAAAGATTTTGTAAGTCTTTGAAGTCTCATTGTAAGCAACAAGGAAGGCTCTAACTTGGTCATCTTCTCTACTAGCACATGGATATAAACTGGAAACCTAAAAATGCAGAAATGAATCACATCTAGTTTCACACCAATCAATGCCTCCTCTAGTATCTTATCCTCCAGGACCCTGTGAGGACATCTGTACTAAATTTAGATTGTTGTGCTGCATTCTTCTACCCAAAGGAACATCAGCAAGTCCTAATCATGTATCATGGCCTTAGCAACCCTTATGATGGATTGTTTCTTCCACTCTAAAACCCGATTTTGTTGTGTTGTACGGAACAATCAACTCTATCTTGATTCTTCCATCCTTACATAAACCATCAAACTCCTTGGAGGTATGCCCGTCCCCATTGTCCGATCTCAAAATTGTGATCTTCTTCCTTGCCTAGTTCTCAAGTAAATATTTGAACTCATGAAACCTCCTAAGGACCTCATCTTTGATCTTTATGACGTAGATCCAAGTTTTGTGAGAGAAGCCATCAATGACAAAAACATAGTACATTCATCATAAGATTGATGCTACTGACATTGATCAACATACATCTGAATGCACTAGGTGTAAAATATCCTTAGACCTATGCTCATTACATGGGAAAGAAACTATGGCATGCTTTCCAATCTGAAGATTGTTTGACAAAATCTAATAAATGATTTCTTAGGACTTTTGTCAAACACTTAGGCTCATTACTTGATTTATTCTTTCATTGAGTTATGCTTATTATTAATGAAGTATGTTCATTAATAAATTCAGGCCTAAACTTGAAAAATAAATACAACAAGCCTAATCACTATCAAACTGAAAGAAAGATGAATACAATCAGTTTAGGGCCAAGCCCATGGAAAAACCCCAACAGGGGAAAACCTAGAGAGATATCATTATTGAATTAAGAGAAAAACTGAAACTTCATACAACTCAGAAATTTACTCTTCTCCACTCAACAAATCGGAAATGCATTAACAAAAACAATTTATCTCGGCCCATGATTTCTTGAAAATCGTGTCACACATTCAAGTAAACAACCCAACCACATGTGCCAACAGATTCATCCCACACATGCCAACATAGGTACAGTACGTCTCTTTAGGCCACCTCGAATCACGTGTCGACAAGGAAGTACAGTACAAAAAGTACAACTCTATTTGTCCAAGTAATGGTGCCCACACATGACAACAATTTCCTTGGGATTTGTGCCCTCTAAAATCTATTGTACGGTCTGATTGTAAACTGAAAATCAGATCTGCACTGACGGTTTGCAAACTGTAGGTTGCTTGAAAACTGTGCCACTGATTTGATACCATGAAGAAAAATTGCTCTTACTTCAACTCAGAAATGCTTTCAAATTTTTTATTTGTTATCTCTCTCTAACTTGATGTATTTTCTCTTTTCCCAAGACTTCTTTTATACCCCATGACACCCTAACTAACCCTAACTACCTCAACCATCATAATCAATGGTTGAGATTCACTTTATCTGAGGGTTGTCATTAATGCACACAATGAATGCACACTTTATTTATTAAATGCACATTAAATGAACTTTTAGGGTTTACAACTTAAAGTGACTTTTAAGTCATAAAGTACAACTCACTTGATTAATATATATAAAAACATTTTACATTAATAAACATGCCTAGGGAATACAACTTAAGACCCTCCCGTGACAAAACATCAAAAACACAAAGGAGGGACATCCCGAATTAATTTTCTAACACAATCATGCACCCTCTACATACTCCCTATTGCTCAATGTTGAACTTTGGAAAACATGTGACTATCTCCCGCAAAATAGGCAATGCACTATGATGCAAGTGCCCCATCCTTTTGCACCACAATTCGCACAAGTTGTATGTGTTATGAACTAGGGCTTGAACAAATTCACCCTATAACCTATATAAGATGTCTTCCCTAACCTCAATCGCCTATGTTGATTCTAAGCTAAACTCCTTCAATCTTATAAAGACTTGCTAGTTTTTGAACTCTACTGCAAATCCCTTATCTTCCATGGCCGAAAACAAAAACAATTTTTTCTTGAGACCTAGAACAAGCAACATATTATCAAAGTCTAAATATTTACCCGATTGGATCTAGCAGGGAATGATACCAACTCTTGATACTAGATACTTGGCATCATCACCAAGCAACCTCTACCTAAACACCAAAGATGTGCTCTTTTAGACTTGAAAATAACTCCTAGGTTGACGTCATATGCTTAGATGCCCCACTATCTACATACCAAGAGCTCTTTTAGACTTGAAAATAACTCCCAGGTTGACGTCATATGCTTAGATGCCCCACTATCTACATACCAAGAGTTCCTCACAATTGTGTTGGTGGAAAGGCAATATAGCATCAAGAAATCCTTCTCAAACTTGGAGGCAAACTCATTCATCTGAGCTCCAATAGAGGCTACTACATAATCATCTTGTTGCTTCCCTATACCCTTCTTGTTCGAACACCATGATGCATAATGGTTATGCGTATGACATATGGAGCACTTCATTTTACTCAATTCATTTCCTTGCTACGAGATTGACTCCTCACTCTTACCTTATCCTTGATGGGCCCTTTACCTTTGTCCTTATGTATTTAATCAAATGCCCATAATTGTCACATCTCTACTTGTTGGCCTTTAACTCCATCCAAGTATCCTCTTAGATATAGCCATCCAAGTCTTTCAAATGAGGGAAGGTTCTCCTGAGCACAAACAACATGGACATGTTTCCTATTGAGATGAGAACCCATTTAGTTTCCAATTCACTAGCTCTTAGTCTTCAATCTTCTCCCCAACTGCTACAAGTTGATCATGAATTTGCATGACCTTCATCAAGTAACTAGTAATTGTTAATTTTTAGTGCAACTGCGGGATTCTCAGAGAAAATGGTCCCCTAGTTAGTTAACTAGGGTTCCTAGTTATGATAATCATGCAGAGTAAAGAGTAAGACCCTAGAAGGTACCCTAGGGCCCCCAGCTGTCTCCTGGGGTTCTTGGTCAGGGGACCAAGCAAGTTGATGCCATGGAAAAGTCCCTAGCATGTGGCTAGGGCCCCTATTTGTCTCTAGGGTATTCTGGTCTAGGACCAGACAGTTTCTTGGTTATGAGGACCAAGCAGATCCTGTAGGTTGAGACAAAGACATCTTGGAATAGGACCAGGCAGATTCTTGGTCAAGGACCAAGTAGGTCCTGCAGGTGGTTGATCAACATTCAGTCTGGGACTGAAAGATCAACTTGAGGCTGAGGACCATTCTCCGGGAGTATAGAGGACTTGGTCAAGGACCAGAGGGTTGATCAACATGACTCGGTCTGGGACTGAAGCTCAGCTTTGGGCTAAGAGCCATTCCTTGAGAATGGAGGTTCTTGGTCAGTTACCAAGATGATGATGTGTGATGTCCTCTTCTCCTCGGTCTTGGAGATGGTTGATTTAGATGGTATTCTCAAGGGACTGGCCACCCCTTGATGAAGCCTCTAAAATTTGACCTTAGGAGCAATCTAGAGGACCACATGATCACATCATCTGTGTGGACCCTTCCTTATACAGTGATGATGAACTTCCAGGTTATATGGAACATTTGTACATTTGAGAGAGAGATGACTGGTTGTACCCTCCCCACCTTGGTTGATTTACTTTTGGTCCTTACACATTGTTGATTATTAGTCTTGTGGTACCTTGTCTTTGACTTGTGGTTAATAGGGTCATTTACGCACCTTGAGTTTTTTTTTATTTATACTACCTTCGATGTTTTGATCTTATGGGTACTATGGTTGTTTGTCCACATTTGAAGTACACCCCTTTTGGTCCTAGGGGTTATGGATCAAGCTACCCACCATTTTTTTATAGTACCCTGCTTATGTGAGTCTTTTATTCTTTATTTTTATCTTTTATCTTTTATTTTTTATTTTTATTTTTATTTTTTATCTTTTATTTATTTTTATCTTTTATTTTTTATCTTTTATTTTTTATTTTTTATCCTTTATTTTTATTTTTATTTTTTTTTCAAGTGGTAACTTCCTAACTTAATGGAATCCGCTTAATCAAAGGTTTTTTCTATTGATCTTTCTAGAAGATCCTAAGCATATATATTAAAGTTGTGTTTTACCTTTTAATCATCCATATAATCCAAGTCTTTCTCTGCGTGACAATCAGACTTCTCTGCTAAGCCGAGTTCTGGAGGCCGCCCACCTATGGATCTATTCCGGTTCTATTTTGATGCTTCCAGGATTTGACTCTTGATTAAGACGTTCCTTTTTTTGTTGACTGATTTGATTGAAGGAAGTCGTGACAGTATGCGATTGCCATCCTAATTCTTTGGAAATCCGATCTGCTATTTTTCAAGTGTGATTTCCAGTGAAATTTGATCTGTTATTTTTCAAGTGTGATTTCCAGTGAAATCTGATCTGTTATTTTTTCAAGTGTGATTTCCAGTGGATAAACTCGATCTGCTTGTTAAG
Source organism: Larix kaempferi (assembly GCA_027924585.1). Taxonomy (NCBI): domain Eukaryota; kingdom Viridiplantae; phylum Streptophyta; class Pinopsida; order Pinales; family Pinaceae; genus Larix; species Larix kaempferi. The sequence goes on along the minus strand of BSBM01000111.1, from coordinate 2,384,564 downwards.
GGTTTGTTTTGTTTTTTGAAGAACTTTGATCTGTAATTTTTTCAGTCCTAATTGAAGTTTGATCTCCTGGGGCATGCTTATAAGAAGACTCAATCATTCGTAACCCTAGATCTTCCTCTTTAATGAAGGTCGTGAGTTGATTGAGGACGGTCGTGAATCCTTAGGGTTCATACTACCCTTTTGCATGCTCCTTCTGTTTATTGACTGATTATTTGAGAATTTCTCATATCTAGCTTGACTGAGTTATCTAAGTTTGTGTTAATGCTGACTCTTATCTTTACCCAAACCTCTCTTGTTAAGACTTGTTTTATTTCAGATTGTTTACTTACTGTCAAATAAATTTGTTATGTTCATGTTACAACCAAAATCTACTCATCACCAGATTCAATGTATACACCCCTGAAGGCACTTAGACTAATAATCATGCTGGGAAGGTTTGTACCCATTTGTGCTAGGTTCTGAAGGGTCATCGCAGGTTGCACACTAGCAACATGCGACGTCGCAGGTTGCACCACTATAGGGTGCGACAAGGTCTTTTACACCAAAAATCTACTCATCACAAAATTCAGTGTATACACCCCTGAAGGCACTTGGACTAATAATCATCCTGGGAGGGTTTGTACCCATTTGTGCTAGGTTCTAAAGGGTCGTCGCAGGTTGCACACTAGCAACATGCAACGTCGCAGGTTGCACCACTACAGGGTGCGACGAGGTCTGTTAATGGGAAAAATAGCTTATTCGAGATCCTTCTCGAAACTTTCTCATTTGGGGGCTTATCCCTGACTTCTAGGAGAGCTGGTACTCGACCTCTAACTCTTTGGGAAGATCCCCTATCTCTCTCCTACCTTTCCTCAACCTATACTATCCACACCCTATCCATTTAGTCCTATATAAGTGAGGCTCATTCCCATACCAAAGGGAGGAAGACTAAGGTATCCATACGCTAGTGAAATCTACCTTAGGGGAAGGCTATAGTATCTACATGCTGGTGAAATCTCTCCCAAGACACTCCATTCACCTCTTGAAGAACTTATGCTTCCTTGGAAGGATATGGCAATTGAGAAGGGCTGCTATGTTAAGTCTTTGGTTGTAGTCCTATATCTCTATCATGTACTCCTCTATCTGCAGTAATACAAATGCTTTCCACCAATATCGTTCTTATGTGTAATGATGTTGCGTTGTTTACCTGATTAACTATTTACATAGATCTCTTATTGTATAGATGCTCTTTACTCGTTTCTCTTTTCTGTGTCTTGACAAGTCTCGCAGCTTGGATCTGACGACCGCGGGACGTGGATCAACATTCGGGAGAAAGGATAGCGAATCAAAGAGGTAAGACATCTAGTACTTGATCCTTAAGTAGATCTAGGAAACATGTTTGTACTCTGTTCTATTTGTTCTAGACTCGCATTGAGCTAGGGAGATCCTGCTCGCCTCCGGTCGAGTGGATTGTCAGGTAACAAATCTGGAGACCATACTGGGGAGTAAAGTTTGTTATGTTTAGTAGTCATTCATCTTAAAGTCATTTTCAATAGACTACTTCACACGATCTTTTATCATTTTTGCCATTCACTTTCAGATCTTCACATTGAAGGTTCTGATCTTCTTCCTCTGAGTCTATACAACTCAGTTCCAAGTCTGTTTGTGGCTCATTATTGAGAGATCTGATTCATTTTTTAATCTAGAACTCGCATGTCGCACCTGGGCAGTGAGAACAGAGCAACACTGTGTTTTTATGAGTCTCTGTCCTTTGTATGTTACTTACTCGTCGCATCCTGTGCATTGGTGAACTGCGACACCGTCACACATCCTGTGTAGGAAACCTGCGACGTCGCACTATCTGCAAAGACAGAGTGCATCGATCTGTCAGAAGTTGACATACAGGCATTCATCCTCTCATTTGGCAGTCTGAGTCTTGGTTCTATGTTTGGATTCCCTCTATGCTGCAAGATCCAGCCAGATACCCCTTTGATGATTTGTGTGTTGAGAGCTTGGCCCCATTTGGATTGATTTTGGGTTCCTCTTTGGACAAGTTTGAAATCGGTAGTGGTGCATACTTTTGTCTCCCGCACCTTCATCCGTTCATTCTTGCATTCCCTTCCTTCCATCCCTGATCTGATCATTGCATTGGATCACCTTCCAGACCTCATCTACTTTTGTCTTGAGCTTTGCTTGCTGCTGCTTGATTTTGAGTTTAGTGTGGCTTTTCAGCTTGGTTGAGTGCTTGTCTTTTCTTGACTTTTCTGACTGTATGAATGCTGCGAGTAGTGTTTTTTTTTCAGTCATTTGGATCTGAAAGCAAAGTTGTTATCAAATTTATTCTTTGACGCATCCATTAAAAGATTAAAAATGCTTCTTTCCCTTTGTTTCTCAAGGAATTATTGAAGAAATATTGTTTGCATTGGAAAAGTCTTATTGATGTTTTGGAAAAGTTGAATGAATGTATCACCTATTGTGTTTTTCTCAAATTATGAATCAATCATTTTCTTGAAGAACTCATAGCATGCTTCGATTTTTGCAAAACTAGTTCCATGCTAAGGAAAGATAGATGCATTTTTTTATTTTTGTTGCCTTTAGATCATTGAAAAGAGAAAGTGAAAAGCTTGCATTTCCCGTTTCAGAATCCACTCATCTCATTACATTAGTGTTGTTTTGATTTGAAAAATAAAATAAAATAAAAAATGCTTCGATTTGGATAGTAGTGTTGTGTACTTTTGTGTTTTGTTGAAAAAGAAAAGAGTACTTTCATTTTCAAATTTGTGTGCATTGGGAATTGTGTTGCATTGAGTTTGTTTGGCAATACCATTGGAAAGAAGAAGCTTTCTCCTTACCATAGGTAGAATTCATCGAAAGAAAATAATATTTTATGCATGTAGTCAGGGCTTGCATTACGCTTCCGATTATGTACTCACCTCATGCATTCACCTAACTGTCCAAGATAAAATTAATGGTAGAACTAGGTAAAAATTTTAGCAACTTGTGTTTAAGTTAAAGAAGTGTTCCGGCGTTGTTAAGCGTGGCAGCTGTCGTTACTTGCCAGCACTGTAGTCCAGGGGTATTGTAGTCTTCCACGTACATCGGTATATCGAGCTCCTTCACGTACCCACCAAGTATCATAATTCGTACTTGGCGTATATCGAAGGGTGTATCACGTACTCGACACGTATATCGGAAGGTCTCGTGCCAACGGCTGTGCATTAGACAACACCACTACGGATTTGAGCTCCCACATACCTTGCATATATCGGGAGACACCATTAGGATTCCCGAAACCAACCGAGATAACCATTTGGCCGTCTTGGAAAATCAACACACCGAGAACAGCACTCGGGGATATTAGCACGCACGTACTGTCCAGGTAATCGGGTATGCAGGCAAGGGTACGATCCCAATCCTCCTTTTCGCGTCATATTATTGGACCCTACAGTATATTGTGTTTTGCGATGCCTTGATAATCCCGTGAGGTTCCAAACTTTTGAATCCACTCTGTCACATAAGTTTGCTTGTTGCCTTAGTTTGAGTAGGTTTTCTTGGACTGCTTTTATTTTAGTATACCTTTAGGAGAAACGTTGTTTGGGCCTTTTTTTGGCTGATTTTCCTGATACTCTGGCGGATTTTCCCTGGAGAAGGTCCCATAGGATCTTGAACTTGCCACCCGAATATCCCCTTAATCCGGAGGTTATTTCGAGGGTAAGAATGGATCAACGTAACGCGGTCGTAGTTACTGAAATAGGGAACCCCACTTTGAATATTGGCGGACATATGTTTCCACCAGATTCACCTGCCTTTCATCACCCGCAGGATGAAGAAGCACAAACCCCCACTTCACATGACCTTTCCCCCGTCATCCCGGGATAACCTGGATCGTTGGAATGGATAAACCGACCCCAGGACGACCCTAAAGCAAATGTTGGTCCTTTAGCAGCTTATTGGACGACTTCTACAGACCATCCAGTGGCTCATTTTTCCATCTCATCCCAACCTAACTGGACTACTCCAGAGTTCACTAGGCCTTACTATAGGCCTGACCTTGCCGAGACTTTCGGCCCCATCCATGAACGTTTGGAACAATTACGTGTTAAAGTTGATGAGCTTCAAAGACAAAGTCTCAAGCGACACTCTGAAGAGTACCATAATCGTCATTTCCAAATAAGACTTGACGACGGGAACATCCCAGTTCATTCGATATCTTTTGGATCACCTGAAGCATCCCACCACGTGACCACTAATGAGACTGGTCAACCCTCCCAAGAATCCAGTCTTGCACCTCAAGTGAACCAATCGGTGGAAGGACAACGGTCCAACACACCTGTCACTACCACGGTTACTTTACCAGTTCCTCCCCCACCTAAAAATTCGCGGGGAGGGTATTCCATTCCCACGGATTATCTTATTAGTAATGTTATTACCACGGTAGCCTGTCAACAACCCACGTTGGTTCAACCTTTGAATAGTGGTCAACCTGTTGTGGCTGGGGGGAAACCCCTGTTTCCTAACCAGAACATAGGCAATGGAATCCCCAACGGACCTTCCGTTGGACCGTCCCAACCCGCTAGACCATCCACCACAGGATTATCTCATGTTGGAGGGCCATCAAATGTAACTCAAACCTCATGGAGTCAAGCGTATCCAGGTTCCTTTAACCCTGTGCCACGCCAACCTAATCCCGGAAATGCTCCATAAGGGGTACCTTATCCCGGGAATCCATACACTCTATGGGAGCAACAACCTGTGTTGCAACAAGGACCCCAACCGACTATCCCTCAAGTACCACCACCCCCGATCGGTCCTCCCCCACCTCCTGTTGGAGGCATCGGGCCCCCACCTAACATTGGTGGAGGCCCACCTCATTTTACCTACAACCCCCCTCACCCCTCTAGCGGTGGCGGGAATGGTCCACCACCTCCCCCAGGCGGAGGCGGCGGTGGACCACCTTATCATGGTGGAGGAGGCCATTTTGCTTTGGGCGGCAGCAGTGGTCCACCACCCCCTCCAGGCGGAGGTGGCGGAGGACCTTATTACTATGGTGGTGGCGGTGGTGGTGGAAACCCTCATCCTTCCGGCAATAGAGGTGGTGGTGGCCCCCAACCATCTGGCAGTGGAAGTGGTCCACCACCCCCTCCAGGTAGAGGCGGTGGTGGGCCACCTTATTACGGTTATGGACCCCCACCCCCTCCCGGTGGTGGCGGCAAACCTCCACCCCCTCCCGAAGGTGGAGGTGGACCCCCACCTTATTGGAATGGACCACCTTATGGTGGCGGACCTCCTTACGGTCCAGGCAGCACACCCCCCTACTGTCAATTTTATCCTGGTACACCTTACCGTCAGTTTAGTCTTTACACGCCATATCCGTATTATCAATACGCGCAGCCTAATCCACAGCTGCCCTTTCTGGCTACTTTGGACCTACCTGACCTCTCCCGTTTAACCAACGATCCTATTTACCATGGATCTAACTGGACACCAATTCGGGTGAAACTTCTGTCTGATATCCCCAAGTTTGACGACAAGCTGGGTGAAGACCCCAAGAACCACGTGATGACATACCACTTATGGTGTTCATCTAATTCATTAATGGACGATTCAATTCGTCTTAGACTGTTCCAAAGGACTCTCACCAGTTCGGCTGCCAAGTGGTACATTGAGTTGCCACCGCACTCTTTTCCTGATTTTGGCTCTCTTGCTATGAACTTTTTGATGCATTTCCAGCTACCTACACGGTATGAGACTGGTACCGAACTTTTAACCTCGCTCCGTCAAAATACCACCACTCACATTTCAGATCATATCCACGAATGGCGAAGGAGACGACGTCTCATTAAAGCTCCCATTCCAGATCAGCTCCTAGCAGACAGATTTACTAAATCACTCATTCCCACCATAGCAAAAGATGTTTCCATGTGAGGTGCTGTCACCGAAGAACAAGCCATCGCGAGTGCCCATCTGTTAGACCTGGTCTACACTCAGTCCGGCACTCTATTCAATATTTTTCCTGACGCACCCCAGGACGTTAACGATCCCACGAAACCACATAAGGGACCCCAAGCTGATGGAATCATTGGTTCCCTTAACACCCAGCCTGCTGTTAGCACTGTTGGATCATCCAACCCCACTCCGGCTGGCCACAGCACCGCCAAGTCCACTACTCCTGCTATAACTGAAGAGGTGAATTCTGTTCAATTAGCTTCATCTCAGAAGTTTAACGGTAAAAAGAAGAACAAGGGGAAACCCAAGAAGTCTTCTTCCCAGCAGGAACCAAAGAGCACTCCTAACGATACTAAGCAGAAAAGGAAACTGAAGTATCCTTGTCTACTATGTGGAGAAGACCATTTCCCCAAAGAGTGTCCCCATAGAGACGAAGTGCAAAAGTTTCTTAGGGGTAAACCGACTCCCGCAGTCCTCAACGATCCATTTCCTGCTCAAAACCAGCAGATGATTGCTCAAACCCCCCCAGCCCAGGGGGAACCATCCAATACCGCGCATGTTCTCATGTTGCGTAACGAGGCGATCAATTTGACTACTCGCTCACAATCTTACGAACCGGTCCCTTCGAAGGAACCCGCCGGAAGTAATACTGAAAAAAGCTTCCGACTCTTTAACTAATGTCACTGTACCATTGACTTCTCTCACCATCGAGAGACCCTCTTTAGATACGATATTGCGCCCGCCCAAGAGTACAATTCAAAAAGTTGTTTTCAATCCTAATGCTCGAGCGGCACAGAATTACAATATCGTAGAGGACTTGGCACAAGCCCCTTGCACCATGTTTACCCTGGAAGTTTTGCAGAATTGTCCCAATCAACACAAAACTCTCCTTGCATCCATTGGTGCAGTTGACCCGGATTTCTCGAACACCATCATGTTTCGACTTGACAACTTTAAGCCGAGGCTCTCACACCAGCTCGCATTCCAAGTTTCGGCCAACATTGCTGGGAAGATCATCCATCGTACCCTTTTGGACGAAGGAGCCTCCACTTCTGTCATGTCCATCGCTTGTTGGAGAGCCATTGGCTCCCCCGAATTGAATCGTTCTCCTACCACGTTGAAAGCATTCGACGGGCGTGGCTTTCAACCTCATGGGTTGTTACAAGCTCTTGCAGTTGAGTTGGGCGGAAAGACCGTAACCATTAACGTGGAAGTGGTCTCGGCCCCGTTAGATTATAATCTCTTGCTTGGTCGCTATTGATTTTATACCATGCAGGCGGTAGCCTCTTCAGTCTTCCACATAGTACAGTTCCCCCACCAAGGATGAATTGTTACTATCGACCAGTTATATTTTTGTACACCAGACACCACTACTCATCCTGGTGACCATGTTCCTTCCATTTGACAGATGTCAAAACAGTATGAGAGTGTAGGGGTTGGCCTTTTGAAAGATTCATCTCTCATGGGCATTTTTCCATTCGCAGACCCCCCTAATCATGTTGCTACGATGAACATGATATCCACTGAGATTTTATCTCACTCGAACGATGCTTGGATTGTATCGGATGAAGCCACAACACACCTGCTTAGAGATATGATGCATCTTTCACTCGCTGAACGCATTTATGAGGCTATCTAATCAGCTTTGGAGGACCTTTTCACCATGGCCTCCCCATCTTGTTCTCTACGACGGACGTCCTCTCTACCTGATCTCTTACTTCGTACTTTTCGTTCAGACGAGTCCATCATGGAAGTAATGAATGTTGACGACAGTCCGTGGGATGATCTCAATCATAGGTCATCTTTTCTTCCTCCTTTGGAATACATAGAGAACAACATCCATACCCTCTTTTCACCAGAGATCTACCCATCCCCTCAGTCCCCCATCCTTACATGTCTTACGGACATGGAGGGAAACTTGGCCAACATTGAGCCAACCACCCCGGTTGACATCTCGGTGAAACCTAGTATAGTGGAACACATTCGCATAGGCCAGAAGTGTTCCCATGAAGAAATCGTTGTTAGCACAGCCTTATTCAAGCAATTTCGAGACGTGTTTGCTTGGTCCTATGAGGAGATGCCTGGGATAGACCCCGCGATTGTTTCTCAAAAAATAAAACCCTATCCCAACATCAAACCTGTACGTCAAAAGTTGCGACCGGTACACCCCCAGAATACTGCGGCAATAAAGGCAGAAATTGAAAAGCTCTTAAAGGCTGGCTTTATTTATCCTGTCCCATTGACGGATTGGGTCTCAAACATCGTTCCTGTGAACAAAAAGCAGGGCACCATTCGCGTCTGTGTTGATTATCGAGACCTTAATCGGGCCTGTCCAAAAGACAACTACCCAACCCCCTTCATCGACCAGATTATCGACAACTGTGCCGAAAGTGTCATCTTCTCATTCATGGATGGCTTTTCTGGTTACAACCAAATTGAGATCAACCCAGCCGACCAACATAAGATGACTTTCATCTGCCCATGGGGTACATTCGCTTATCGCAAGCTCCCATTTGGCCTTAAAAATGTTGGCGCCACATTTCAGCAGGCTATGTCGTACGCCTTCCATGACATTAAGGACTTTGTGGAAACCTAATTGGACGATCTCCGTGCTCATTCAAAGCAGCGCGAGTTCCACATCGATCATCTGATGGCCATTTTCCTTATATGCAGATGGTACAATATCCGTCTGAATCCTCACAAGTGCATCTTTTGCATTGAGTCTGGACGCCTCCTAGGATTTATCGTTTCGAAGGATGGGATCCGAATTGATCCCTTAAAGGTGGAGGCCATCATCAACCTAACACCCCCGACTGATGTTACGGAACTTCAAAGTCTCCAAGGGAAGGTGACTTATTTACGACGTTTTGTTTGTAATTTCACGGAGAATACTTAGGGTTATATGAGACTGCTTAAGAAGGACTTCCTGTTCATTTCGGACAGTCAAACTCAAAAATCCTTCGATAGTATCAAACATGCCATCACGCATCCCCCCATGCTCCAACCGCCTAATTATTATCGAGATTACATCTTATATCTCGCCGCTTCTGCTACCACTATCGCCATGGTTTTGGTACAGGAGGATCAAAACACTCAGGAACATGTCATATACTATGCAAGTAAGGGTCTAGATGATGCCGAGACTAGATACTCACATGTCGAAAAACTTGCTTTCGCGGCAGTCATTACCATCTAGAAGTTTCGTCATTACATCTTGCTCCGCACCACCACCATCATTTCCGACTCGAACCCCATGTAAAACATACTGACACTTTAGGTGCTTGGGGGAAAGTATTCACGTTGGATCATGATACTGCAAGAATTCGATCTTCTTTTCGAGAAAGCCAAGTCTAACAAGTCTTTGGTGTTTCCCGAGCTCATTTGAGACCTTCCCCGTCCTGATGCAAAAGTTGAGCACAATGACTCATTTCCGGATGAATCATTGTTTCTCATCAGTACGACTGATCCGTGGTATGGAGATATCCTGTTATATCTTCAAACCCAATGCTTCAACCTTCAACTCTCTCGCGACGACCGTCGTAAGATTCACCACCATGCAAAGTATTATTTAATCATCAATGATACTTTGTATCGTCATGGCGTCGATTCAATTCTTCGAAGTTGTCTCACTCCTGATGAGGCTGAACGCGTTTCGAATGACTGTCACGCTGGGGCATGTGGCAGTCATCTCTCTGGGATGGCTACACCCCAAAATATTTTGCGCGCGAGATATTGCTGGCCTACTATCTTCGAAGATTGTATTGAGGTCGTAAAAAAATGTCCTCCTTGCCAACACTTCCATACGAAGAAGCACTCTCATCCCGCCCCACTACATCCGGTTATTGTCGTTGGCCCATTTGCAAAATGGGGCATCGATTTTATGCACTGTAAGCCTACCTCGGTCAGGGGGCATAGTTACATTATCGTAGCTGTGGATTACTTCACAAAGTGGGCCGAGGCTATGCCTACATACCAAAACAATGAAAAAACCGTCGCACTCTTCATGTTTAATCATGTGATAGCACGGTTTGGAGTTCCACAGGCCATAGTTACCGATCATGGTTCTCACTTTCAGAACCATATGGTTGATGAATTGAGCGACAGGTTGGGTTTTCACCATGAAAACTCGACACCCTACTACCCGCAATCCAATGGACAGGTCGAGGCAATTAATAAAGTCTTGAAAACTATGATCCAAAGGATGGTAGGGACACAAAAGTCCAACTGGCATAATATGCTCTTTTCAGCATTATGGGCCTACCGAACTACCGTTAAAACCGTCACAGGATTCACTCCCTTCCAATTGGTATATGGAGTGGAGGTTGTCTTACCGATAGAGTGCGAAATCCCATCTTTACAGCTCGTGGTCAAACTTCTTCATAACACTACTGCTGAGGAAGAACGTCTCTTGCACTTAGCAAAACTTGACGAGTCTCGCCGAGATGCCGCTCTTGCTAATGAAGCACATAAGAAACGCATCAAAGCCCAGTACGATAAGTCGGTTGAACCTCGTATCTTTAACGAGGGTGATCTGGTCCTCACTTATGACCAGAAGCACGATAAACTAGGAGCAGGGAAATTCAAGTCCATGCGGCATGGACCCTACGTTATCAAAAGTGTGTTGGAAAAAGGTGCCTACGAGCTTGAAGATTATGATGGAATCTCTTTAAGTGAACCCCGCAATGGGATTTACCTCAAGAGATACTACGCTTGATCTCTCATGCATAGACTTGCTTGTATATACTGTACATGGCGTATTTTTGTGTTTTTGTGTGGTGTGACGCATTTCTTTTCAAGTGTCTTTTGATCTTGTTTCCGCTTCTTATACCATGTTCTGTCTGTGTGTGCAGATGGCAACATGCTATGGATTCGCGGACGGCGCCAACAGGCATATCTGTCACCTTGATTCAGCAGCCTAAGTACTATATTCCCCAACAGGTGAGCTCATTAGCTCAGGAGGAAGTTTCCTAGGGTTGCGACCAATAATGCCACAAAATATCTTGCGACCAATAATGCCACAAAATATCAGGCAGTAATCAGAACCCTGGCTAATGCCATTTCCTTGGGTATGAACCACATTGTCATCCACATGGATTCTCAATTAGTGGTTTCCCATCTTAACCGGGTCTACGCCATCCATGATCCCATCTTACTCTGTCTCTTAAGACGAATACGTCTCCTGGAAAGGTCATTTGAATCTGTTCAATACCTGCACATTCCACGAGAGTTTAACACAATTGCTGACTTGATGGCCAACTTCATTTTGGATTGGTTCATCGCACACACATAATACTCATAATATGTAAAAGCATTCACATGTAAATATAAGGTACAGAAGCAAACATATAAACAAGATCACATCACTAATCATTTGAAGAACACATAATGTATAAACCGCCGATAATGTATATATATATAAATCGCTCAAAAGTAGTGCTAGTACAAAATCTGAAGCACGATGGCTTTTAGTGAGTCTCTACAAAAATCTGAACCATCATAGCTTTCAGTAAGTACAAAAAATATGAGGCCTCTAAGCTCTCGGTGAGAGTATAAAAAGTGCACTCAGGCTGGACGCCTGACCCGTACACCCCTCGCTCTAACAGCTCTCTGATGCTGGGTGAGAAAGCTAGTCTCCAGTACGAGCCACCTTGCGGAGTAAAGAGTTGAAGCGCACGGAGGCTCCAACTCCAAATCTCTGCATGGGCCTCGGTAGGTCATCGATGGCTGGCTCTGGTACATCCACTGTCAGCCCGGATAGGTTCCTGTACACCTCCTCCATCTCCTCGATGGCAGGATGAGCACCTGCAGGAACGAATGCCTCCGCACCTATGTTTCTCCTCGCCAAAAGGGAGAGACCTACTGGTCGCACGGGGCCCACATCTGCACACACATATTACGTACTTGTCAGCACTACATCAAAAAAATCATATAATATACAAAACTAAAAATACAAGGGTTTTGTTCTTACCGATATCATCCCATGTTGCACCCTCTGGCAACACCAAGTCGGGATCCTCTCGAAAGTCCGTGCCACCGTATGGAAATTCCTCGACCATAAGTAACTGGCCTTCCAACTAGCTAAAGAACTCGAGACCAAAACTGATGATGGGACCCCCACCATGGCGGGTCATCACCTCTTCCCACCTGAGCATGTGAGGATCTCTCAGATCCCTATCATCCAGTACCACCTGCGGGCGCAAGAGAGGAACCCGCTCCAAGAGGAACGATACTATGATCGATCTCTATCCAAACTGCTTGAGCTCCCCGCGCTGACACTTGGTCGACTAAGCTCGGATGTTGGCAAGGAGACCCTCGCACCAGTTGAAAACCATGGGGACATACAATCCTCCACATAGAACATCTGAGTCCGAGTAGCCATATGTGGAGCCTGGCTACCCGCCACCCTAGTAATAGTGAGCAGTATGGTCCGCAGTGGACGACTCGCCACATCTCTGATGAGTATCTTCCCGCTAGAAGGACGAGAAGTAGCTATGCAGTACTGCGACACCATGTCCTCAACTGTACGAACACTGGCCCGTGTCCCAGTGAGTTGTACAGTGTCCCCTCTTCGGGACAAACCGGTCAGAAAGTAGATATCCTCAATGTCAATTGTGAGGATATGCTCACCTATCACAAAGTATTGTTGGGCCGCATCCCAACTCTGGAGCATGTGTGTCAGGAACAGGATCTGAGCTCTCATCCCCTGTATCTCGAAGAATTTGAGCAAACCGCAGTTTCTCAAAGCAGCCACACATTGTGGATCGTTTGCGGCTTGCTCATCTTCCACTTCATGTTCTCTTTCTCACCACTCCAACACCGTTTTTGCTTGCTAGTAACCTTCCAAAAGGGGTAAGTAAACCCTATTAGGACCTTCCTCAGCATTCACAAGCTCATTTTTTGAATTTGTTTTTGTGTTTGGGATTTGGGCTTCCGTCGTCGCACCGTACCTTCAGGTACAGCGCGACGTCGTCGCAAGTCTCATTTTCGAGGCTTGCGACAACCCGGACTCGTCGCAAGTCCCGAAAGGGCCACTTGCGACGCGCCGAGGGCGCAATGGCCCATCCACAAACCACTCAAAAACTCAAAAAATGGACAAAAATGCAAAAAGTAAACCACTACAAAGTTGTTGGCTGAGATTTAGGCCTACGTGGTCCAGACGGCTGGTGAAATGGTAGATCGTAGCTCCTAGAATCGGCAAAGGAAATTTTGGCTCCAAATTGGTACTTCTCCACCCAAATTGGCAATTTGAACAATGTTTCTATTTTTGGCCCATATTTCTATTTATAAATAGAATGGAATATTCCTTTTCAAATATTTTGATGCTCTTAGGCCATTTAATATAGTTTCGACCATTTGTCATTATATTTGGGGCTATTTGACACTTTTTCTAGTGTAAAGGAGTCGTAAAGTGATCGTTTTGTGTCGTTTCTCGCATTACTAACGGTAGTTATAGGTATGAACACCCCTTTCAATGTTTTGTCATTATTATTTTTGGTTAAGTCATAATTATTGAATGAGGATGAGTTTACTTTTCGTTTGTTCTCGTACTCACCCATCCATGAGAACAAGTACCGAGTTATGATTTATCACTTTTCCGGGCTCGTTAAACTTCCACGGAAAAGGACACCCCCCGGAGGCCATAGTTAAGCTCTTTTCAGACTCCCTAAAATTGAAAAGATCGCCAAGCGAACTTGTCGCGTTCACGCTTGTTAAAGTATTTGAATGGCCGTCTTCCTAGTGATAGTTTACCCCTTTTCGGACCAGGGGGCACTAATTACGAAAAAGGAATACTCCAGCCAATCATGACTGGAAGAGTCCTCTCCTGCGTTGTTTTACCCTTTTTCGAGCGATGAGGATAAATTTACGAAAAAGGACCATTTGAGTCTTCTTTAGTTCTTTTTAGACTCTCTAAATATGAAATGATGACCGAGTTTACCTTCTATGGACTCGCTAAATTTCCACATTGAAGGGCCCGTCATGGGATGAACCCCTCCTATCCCAGGTTCGGAAAATATTTGGGATTGGACTCATCTATGAGATGAGCTATACCGAGCATCTAGTTAACCTCATCAAGCTCGTTAAAAAAAACATGAGGCACTCATCATTCATGATGGGGAAAAAGGAAAGTGTTTGTGTTACATACCTTAGTGGCAGTATATAGTCGTTCTTGAACATGGCACTCATCTGCATTTGCATACAGTACTTAGGTCATCTGTTTGTCTATGAGTCCCCACTTACTTTCTGAGTCTTGTTACTCCTCTGATTCATTCGGAGAAAGCTTCCACCATCAGTTGCATTAGAAGCCTGCGTCATTCTCATGTCAATACTGCCAAGTCATGCCATGCCCATGTTCAAGAACACATTCACCATCTACCATTTGCAGTCAGTACACACGTCGTCATGCCATTGTTACTTTGAGTCAGTCTCACATGTTACTGTACCATCCGATCCACTCTACACAGCTTTTGTCGTGTTTCGTGTCAATTAATGGGGGATTCATCATGGCCCTCCTTCGACGGATTCATCCTTGTCGACTTCAACTCATCCTCCAAGGATTGAATCTAGAAACCAGTCAAGTACCTTGGCCCTGCATGCCTCAATGGCAGGTTACCTTGCTTTAATCATGAGTTTACATCATTGACTCTTGATTGAAATATTTCATCTTGCGTTCGACTTCAAATCATTTATTCACTCTTGATGATATGTACTGTGATACCTTGGGAATCATCGACATTAATGGTGATCTCCCTCGCACTTGTTAACGGTTCACATCAATGACCAGTAATCAAGTGGTTTCTACCATGTTCGACGTCAAGATATTTGTAATCAAATGGATAGATTCGTATCATTGAGGGTTCAGCTTGAAGACCCTGGGGAGTCATGTTTTACCCAGGTTGCGATGGAGTTTGTATTGAGTCATATTACATGGATCCACTTTTGTATTGGTCGTGGCTGTGTTATCATCTCATCATGGATCTACGCTTGTGTCTAGTAGCCATGATTGTGTTCAGTCGGTCATTACTACCATGGATCTGCAATGTATTGGTCGGCAGCCATGTTGTACTTCATATGAGATTGTCAGTTCAGAGTCAGTTGTACTACAGCAGCGTCCTTCATCCGACGAGTCTTTTGCCATTATTTCTATCAAAGCACTTCACCTGTACATCCTTAACAGCTTCATGCTTTGGGGGGCATTCTGTTACACCCAAAATCTACTCATCACCAGATTCAGTGTATACACCCCTGAAGGCACTTGGACTAATAATCATCCTGGGAGGGTTTGTACTCATTTGTGCTAGGTTCTGAAGGGTCGTCGCAGGTTTCACACTAGCAACATGTGACGTCGCAGGTTGCACCACTACAGGGTGTGACGAGGTCTATTAATTGGAAAAAATAGCTTATTCAAGATCCTTCTCAAAACTTGCTCATTTGGGGGCTTATCCCTGACTTCTAGGAGAGCTGGTACTTGACCCCTAACTCTTTGGGAAGATCCACTATCTCTCTCCTACCCTTCCTCAACCTATCCTATCCACACCCTATCCATTTAGTCCTATATAAGTGAGGCTCATTCCCATACCAAAGGGAGGAAGACTAAGGTATCCATACGCTGGTGAAATCTACCTTAGGGGAAGGCTATAGTATCTACGTACTGGTGAAATCTCTCCCAAGACACTCCATTCACCTCTTGAATAACTTATGTTTCCTTGGAAGGATATGGCAATTGATACGGTCGGAGAAGGGCTGCTACGTTAAGTCTTTGGTTGTAGTCCTATATCTCTATCATGTACTACTTTATTCGTAGTAATACAAATGCTTTCCACCAATATCGTTCTTATGTGTAATGATGTTGTGTTGTTTACCTGCTTAACTATTTACATAGATCTCTTATTGTATAGATGCTCTTTACTCGTTTCTCTTTTCTGTGTCTTGACAGGTCTCGCAGCTTGGATCTGATGACCGCAGGACGTGGATCAAAATTTGGGAGAAAGGATATCGAATCAAAGAGGTAAGACATCTAGTACTTGATCCTTAAGTAGATCTAGGAAACGTGTTTGTGGCTCATTATTGAGAGATCTGATTCATTTTTTAATCTAGAACTAGCCTGTCGCACCTGGGCAGTGAGAACAGAGCGACACTGTGTTTTTATGAGTCTCTGGCCCGTTTGTCTATTGCTTACTCGTCGCATCCTGTGCATTGGTGAACTGCGACACCGTCGCACATCCTGTGTAGGAAACCTATGACGTCGCACTGTCTGCAAAGACAGAGTGCGCCGATCTGTCAGAAGTTGACATACAGGCATTCATCCTCTCATTTGGCAGTCTGAGTCTTGGTCTGATGTTTGGATTCCCTCTGTGCTGCAAGATCCATCCAGAGACCCCTTTGATGATTTGTGTGTTGAGAGTTTGGTCCCATTTGGATTTATTTGGTGTTCCGCTTTGGACAAGTTTGAAATCGATAGTGGTGGATACTTTTGTCTCCCCCACCTTCATCCGTTCATTCTTGCATTCCCTTCCTTCCATCCCTAATCTGATCATTGCATTGGATCACCTTCCAGACCTCATCTACTTTTGTCTTGAGCTTTGCATGCTTAGTTTGCTTGCTGCTGCTTGATTTTAATTTTAGTGTGTCTTTTCAACTTGGTTGAGTGCTTGTCTTTTCTTGAGTTTTATGATTGTATGAATGTTGCGAGTAGTGTTTTCTTTTCAGTCATTTGGATCTGAAAGCAAAGTTGTTATCAAATTTATTCTTTGATGCATCCATTGAAAGATTAAAAATGCTTCTTTCCCTTTGTTTCTCAAGGAATTATTGAAGAAAGATTGTTTGCATTGGAAAAGTCTTATTGATGTTTTGGAAAAGTTGAATGAATGTATCACCTATTGTGTTTTTCTCGAATCATGAATCGATCATTTTCTTGAAGAACTCATAGCACGCTTCGATTTTTGCAAAACTAGTTCCATGCTAAGGAAAGATAGATGCATTTTTTTTATTTTTGTTGCCTTTAGATCATTGAAAACAGAAAGTGAAAAGCTTGCATTTCCCGTTTCAGAATCCTCTCATCTCATTACATTAGTGTTGTTTTGATTTGAAAAAGAAAAGAAAAGAAAAAAATGCTTCGATTTGGATAGTAGTGTTGTGTACATTTGTGTTTCGTTGAAAAAGAAAAGAGTACTTTCATTGTCAATTTTTTGTGCATTGGGAATTATGTTGCATTGAGTTTGTTTGACAATACCATTGGAAATAAGAAGCTATCTCCTTACCATAGGTAGAATTCATCGAAAGAAAAGAATATTTTATGCATGTTGTCGGGGCTTGCATTATGCTTCCGATTATGTACTCACCTCATGCATTCACCTAACCGTCCAAGATAAAATTAACGGTAGAACTAGGTAAAAATTTTAGCAACTTGTGTGTAAGTTAGAGACGTGTTCCGGCGTCGTTAAGCGTGGCAGCTGTCGTTACTTTCCAGCACTGTAGTCCGGGGGTATTGTAGTCTTCCACGTACATCAGTATATCGAGCTCCTTCACGTACCCACCAAGTACCATAATCCGTACTTGGCGTATATCGAAGGGTGTATCACATACTCGACACGTATATCGGAAGGTCTCATGCCAACGACTGTGCATTGGACAGCACCACTACGGATTTGAGCTCCCACGTACCTTGCGTATATCGGGAGACACCATTAGGATTCCTAAAACCAACCGAGTTAACCATTTGGCCGTCTTGGCAAAGCAACACCGAGAACAGCACTCGGGGAGATTAGCACGCACGTAGTGTCCAGGTAATCGGGTATGGAGGCAAGGGTACGGTCCCAATCTTCCTTGTCGCATCATATTGTTGGACCCTGCAGTATATTGTGGTTTGCGATGCCTTGATAATCCCGTGAGGTTCCAGACTTTTGAATCCACTCTATCACATAAGTTTGCTTGGTACCTTAGTTTGAGTAGGTTTTCTTGGACTGCTTTTCTTTTAGTATACCTTTAGGAGAAACGTTGTTTCGGCCTTTTTTTGGCTAATTTTACTGATACTCTGACAGATTTTCCCTGGAGAAGGTCCCGTAGGATCTTGAACTTGCCACCCGAATATCCCCTTAATCCTGAGGTTATTTCGAGGGTAAGAATGGATCAGTGTAACGCAATCGTAGTTACTGAAGTAGGGAACCCCACTATGAATATTGGCGGACATTTGTTTCCACCAGATTCACCTGCCTTTCATCCCCCGCGGGATGAAGAAGCACAAAACCCCACTTCATATAACCTTTCCCCCGTCATCCCAGGAGAACCTGGACCGTTGGAATGGATAAACCAACCCCAGGACGACCCTATAGCAGTTGTTGGTCCTTCAGCAGCTTATTGGACAACTTCTACAGACCATCCAGTGGCTCATTTTGCCATCTCATCCCCACCTAACTGGACTACTCCAGAGTTCACTAGGCCTTACTATAGGCCTAACCTTGCCGAGACTTTCAGACCCATCCACGAACGTTTGGAACAATTACGTGTTAAAGGTGATGAGCTTCGAAGACAAAGTCTCGAGCGACACTCTGAAGAGTTCCATAATCGTCATTTCCAAATAAGACGTGACGAGGGAAAATCTCAGTTCATTCGATATCTTTCGGATCACCTGAAGCATCCCACCACGTGACCACTAATGAGACTGGTCAACCCTCAAGAGAATCCATTCTTGCACCTCAAGTGAACCAACCGATGGAAGGACAACGTTCCAACACACCCGTCACTACCACGGTTACTTTACCAGTTCCTCCCCCACCTCAAAATTCGCGGTGAGGGTATTCCATTCCCACGGATTATCTTATTAGTAATTTTATTACCACAGTAGCTAGTCAACAACCCACATTGGTTCAACCTTTGAATAGTGGTCAACCTGTTGTGGCTAGGGGGCAACCACTGTTTCCTAACCAGAACATAGGCGGTGGAATCCCCAATGGAATTTCCGTTGGACTGTCCCAACCCGCTAGACCGTCCACTACGGGATTATCTCATGTTGGAGGGCCGTCAAATGTAACTCAAACCTCATGGAGTCAAGCGTATCCAGGTTCCGTTAACCCTGCCCCGGGCCAACCTAATCCCAGAAACGTGCCATACGGGGTACCTTATCCCGGGAATCCATACATTCTATGGGGGCAACAACCTGTGGTCCAACACGGACCCCAACCGACTATACCTCAAGTACCACCACCCCCGATCGGTCCTCCCCCACCTCCTGTTGGAGGCGGCGGGCCCCCACCTAACATTGGTGGAGGCCCACTTCATTTTACCTACAACCCCCCTCACCCCTCTAGCGGTGGCGGGAATGGTCCACCACCTCCCCTAGGCAGAGGCAGTGGTGGACTACCTTATCATGGTGGAGGAGGACATTTCCCTTCGGGTGGCGGCAGTGGTCCACCACCCCCTCCAGGCGGAGGTGGCGGAGGACCTCATTACTATGGTGGTGGCGGTGGTGGTGGAAACCCTCATCCTTCCGGCAACGGAGGTGGTGGTGGCCCCCACCCATCTGGTGGCGGAAGTGGTCCACCACCCCCTCCAGGCGGAGGTGGTGGTGGGCCACCTTATTACGGTTATGGACCCCCACCTCCTCCCGGTGGTGGCGGCGAACCTCCACCCCCTCCCGGAGGTGGAGGTGGACCCCCACCTTATTGGAATGGACCACCTTATGGTGGCGTACCTCCTTATGGTTCGGGCGGCACACCAGCCTACTGTCAGTTTTATCCTGGTACTCCTTACGGTTAGTTTAGTCCTTACACGCCATATCCGTATTATCAATATGCGCAGCCTAATCCACAGCTGCCCTTTCTAGCTACTTTGGAACTACCTGACCTCTCCCATTTAACCAACGATCCTATTTACCATGAATCTAACTGGCCACCGATTCCGGTGAAACTTCCATCTGATATCCCCAAGTTTGACGGCAAGCCGGGTGAATACCCCGAGAACCAGGTGATGACATACCACTTATGGTGTTCATCTAATTCCTTAATGGACGATTCAATTCGTCTTAGATTGTTCCAAAAAACTCTCACCGGTTTGGCTGCCAAGTGATACATCGAGTTGCCACCGCACTCTTTTCCTGATTTTGGCTCTCTTGCTATGAAATTTTTTACGCATTTCCAACTGCCTATACGGTACGAGACTGGTATCGAGCTTTTAACCTCGCTCCGTCAAAATACCGCCACTCACATTTCGGATCATATCCACGAATGGCGAAGGAGACCACATCTCATTAAAGCTCCCATTCCAGATCAGCTCCTAGCAGACTGGTTTACTAAATCGCTCATTCCCACGATAGCAAAAGATGTTGCCATGCGAGCTGCTGTCACCAAAGAACAAGCCATCGCGAGTGCCCATCTTTTAGATCTGGTCTACACTAAGTGTGGCAGTCTGTTCAATATTTTTCCTGACACACACCGGGATGTTAACAATCCCACGAAACCACATAAGGGACCCCAAGCTGATGGAATCACTGGTTCCCTTAACACCCATCCTGTTGTTAGCACTGTTGGATCATCCAACCCGACTCCGGCTGGCCACAGGACCGCCAAGTCCACTACTCCTACTGTAACTGAATAGGTGAATTCTGTTCAATCAGCTTCATCTCAGAAGTTTAACGGTAAAAAGAAGAACAAGGGGAAACCCAAGAAGTCTTCTGCCCAGCAGGAACCAAAGACCACTCCTGACGTTACTAAGCAGAAAAGGAAACTGAAGTATCCTTGTCTACTGTGTGGAGAAGACCATTTCTCCAAAGAGTGTCCCCATAGAGATGAAGTGCAAAAGTTTCTTAGGGGTAAACAGACTCCCGCAGTCCTCAACGATCTGTTTCCTGCTCAAAACCAGCAGATGATTGCTCGAACCCCCCCAGCCCCAGGGAAACCATCCAATACCGCACATGTTCTCATGTTGCGTAACGAGGCGATCAATTTGACTACTCGCTCGCGATCTTATGAACCGGTCCCTTCGAAGGAAACCACCGGAAGTAATACTGAAAAAGCTTCCGACTCTTTAACTGAAGTCACTGTACCATCGACTCCTCTCACCATCGAGAGACCCTCTTTAGATTCGATATTGCGCCCGCCCAAGAGTACGATTCAAAAAGTTTTTTTCAATCCTAATGCTCGAGCGGCACAGAATTACAATATCGTAGAGGACTTGGCACAAGCCCCTTGCGCCATGTCTACCCTGGAAGTTTTGCAGAATTGTCCCAATCAACGCAAAACTCTCGTTGCAGCCATTGGTGCAGTTGACCTAGATTCCTTGAACACCATCATGTTTCGACTTGACAACTTTAAGCCGAGGCTCTCACACCATCTCGCATTCCAAATTTCTTCCAACATTGCTGGGAAGATCATCCATCGTACCCTTTTGGACGAAGGAGCCTCCACTTCTGTCATGTCCATCGCTTGTTGGAGAGCCATTGGCTCCCCCGAATTGAATCGTTCTCCTACCACGTTGAAAGCATTCAATGGGCGTGGATTTCAACCTCATGGGCTCTTACAAGCTCTTGCAGTTGAGTTGGGAGGAAAGACCGTAACCATTAACGTGGAAGTGGTCTCGGCCCAGTTAGATTATAATCTCTTGCTTGGTCGCAATTGGTTTTATACCATGCAGGCGGTAGCCTCTTCAGTCTTCCGCATAGTACAGTTCCCCCACCAAGGATGAAATGTTACTATCGACTAGTTATATTTTTGTACACCGGACACCACTACTCATCCTGGTGACCATGTTCCTTCCATTGGACAGATGTCAAAACAGTATGAGAGTGTAGGGGTTGGCCTTTTGAAAGATTCATCTCTCATGGGCGTTTTTCCAATCGCGGACCCCCCTAATCATGTTGCTACGGTGAACATGATCTCCACTGAGATTTTATCTCACTCGAACGATGCTTGGCTTGTACCGGATGAAGCCACAACACACCTGCTTGGAGATATGATGCCTCTTTCACCCGCTGAACACATTTATGAGGCTATCCAATCAGCTTCGGAGGACCTTTTCACCATGGCCTCCCCATCTTGTTCTCTACGATGGACGTCCTCTCTACCTGATCTCTTACTTCGGACTTTTTATTCAGACGAGTCCATCATGGAAGTGATGAATGTTGACGACAGTCCGTGGGATGATCTCCATCATAGGTCATCTTTTCTTCCTCCTTTGGAATACATAGAGAACAACATCCATACCCTCTTTTCACCAGATATCTACCCATCCCCCCAGTCCCCCATCCTTACATGTCTTAGGGACACGGAGGACAACTTGGCCAACATTGAGCCAACCACCCCGGTAGACATCTCGGTGAAACCTGGTATAGTAGAACACATTCGCATAGGCCATAAGTGTTCCCCTGAATAAATCGTTGTTAGCACGGCCTTATTCAAGCAATTTCGAGACGTGTTTTCTTGGTCCTATGAGGAGATGCCTGGGATAGACCCCACGATTGTTTCTCATGAAATAAAAACCTATCCCAACATCAAACCTGTACGTCAAAAGTTGCGACCGGTACACCCCCGGAAGACTGTGGCAATAAAGGCAGAAATTGAAAAGCTCTTAAAGGATGGCTTTATTTATCCTGTCCCATTGACGGATTGGGTCTCAAACGTCGTTCTTGTGAACAAAAAGCAGGGCACCATTCGCGTCTGTGTTGATTATCGGGACCTTAATCGGGCCTGTCCAAAAGACAATTACCCGACCCCCTTCATCAACCAGATTATCGAAAACTGTGCCGGAAGCGTCATCTTCTCATTCATGGATGGCTTTTCTGGTTACAACCAAAATGAAATCAACCCAGCCGACCAACATAAGATGGCTTTCATCTGCCCATGGGGTACATTCGCTTATCGCAAGCTCCCATTTGGCCTTAAAAATTCCGGCGCCACATTTCAGCGAGCTATTTCGTACGCCTTCCACGATATTAAGGACTTTGTGGAACCCTACTTGGACGATCTCCCTACTCATTCAAAGCAGCGCGAGTTCCACATGGATCATCTGACGACCATTTTTCTCAGATGCAGAGGGTACAATATCCGTCTGAATCCTTACAAGTGTATCGTTTGAGTTGAGTCCGGACGCCTCCTAGGATTTATCGTTTCGAAGGATGGGATCCGCATTGATCCCTTAAAGGTGGAGGCCATCATCAACCTAACACCCCTGATTGATGTTACGAAAATTCAAAGTCTCCAAGGGATGGTGACTTATTTACGACGTTTTGTTTGTAATTTCGCGGAGAAGACTCAGGGCTATGTGAGACTGCTTAAGAAGGACGTCCCGTTCATTTGGGACAATCAAGCTCAAAAATCCTTCGACAATATCAAACATGTCATCACGCATGCACCCGTGCTCCAACCGCCTAATTATTATCGAGATTACATCTTATATCTCGCCGCTTCTACTGCCACTATCGCCATGGTTTTGGTACAGGAGGATCAAAACGATCAGGAACATGTAATATACTATGCAAGTAAGGGTCTAGCTGACGCCGAGACTAGATATTCACCTGTCGAAAAACTTGCTTTCGCGGCAGTCATTGTCGTCCGGAAGTTCCATCATTACATCTTGCTCCGTACCACGACCATCATTGCCGACTCGAACCCCATATACCACGTACTGACACATCAGGTGCTTGGGGGAAAGTATTCACGTTGGATCTTGATACTGCAAGAATTCGATCTTCTTTTCGAGAAAGCCATGTCTAAGAAGTCTTTGGTGTTTCTCGAGCTCATTTGCGACCTTCCCCGTCCTGATGCAGAAGTTGAGCACAATGACTCATTTCCGGATGAATCATTGTTTCTCATCAATACGACTAATCCGTGGTATGGAGATATCCTGTTATATCTTCAAACCCAACGCTTCAACCTTCAACTCTCTCGCGACGACCGTCGTAAGATATGGTTGATAAATTGAGCGACAGGTTGGGTTTTCGCCATGAAAACTCAACACCCTACTACCCGCAATCCAATGGACAGGTCGAGGCAATTAATAAAGTCTTTAAAACTATGATCCAAAGGATGGTAGGGATACAAAAGTCCAACTGGCATAATATTCTCTTTTCAGCATTATGGGCCTACCGAACTACCGTTAAAACCGCCATAGGCTTCACTCCCTTCCAATTGGTATATGGACTGGAGGCTGTCTTACCGATAGAGTGCGAAATCCCGTCTTTACAGCTCGCGGTCGAACTTCTTCCTAACACTACTGCTGATGAAGAACGTCTCTTGCACTTAGCAAAACTTGACGAGTCTCGCCGAGATGCCGCTCTTGCTAATGAAGCACATAAGAAATGCATCAAAGCCAGTACGATAAGTCGGTTGAACCTCGTATCTTTAACGACGGTGATCTGGTCCTCACTTATGACCAGAAGCACGATAAACTAGAAGCAGGAAAGTTTGAGTCCATGTGGCATGGATCCTACGTTATCAAATGTGTGTTGGAAAAAGGTGCCTACGAGCTTGAAGATTATGATGGAATCTCTTTAGGTGAACTCCGCAATGGGCTTTACCTGAAGAGATACTACAGTTGATCTCTCATGCATAGACTTACTTGTATATACTGTACATGGCATGTTTTTGTGTTTTTGTGTGGTGTGACGCATTTCTTTTCGAGTATCTTTTGATCTTGTTTCCGCTTCTTATACCATGTTCTGTCTGCATGTGCAGATGGAAACGTGCTATGGATTCACGGACAGCGCCAACCGGCATACCCATCACCTTGATTTGGCAACCTGGGTACTATATTCCCCAACAAGTGAGCTCATTAGCTCAGGAGGAAGTTGCCTAGGGTTCGCGACCAACAATGCCACAAAATATCAGGCAGTAATCGGAACCCTGGCTAATTCCATTTCCTTGCGTATGAACCACATTATCATCCACATGGATTCTCAATTAGTGGTTTCCCATCTTAACCGGGTCTACGCCATCCATGATCCCATCTTACTCCGTCTCTTCAGACGAGTACGTCTCCTGGAAAGTTCATTTGAACATGTTCAATACCTGCACATTCCACGAGAGTTTAACACAGTTGCTGACTCGATGGCCAACTTCATTTTGGATTGGTTCATCGCACACACATAATACTCATAATATGTAAAAGCATTCACAACATGTAAATATAAAGTATAGAAGCAAACATATAAACAAGATCACATCACTAATCATTTGAAGAACACATAATGTATAAACCGTCGATAATGTATATATATATAAATCGCTCAAAATTAGTGCTGGTACAAAATATGAAGCACGATGGCTTTCAGTGAGTCTCTACAAAAATCTGAAGCATCACAGCTTTCAGTAAGTACAAAAAATCTGAGGCCTCTAAGCTCTCAGTACAAGTATAAAAGTGCACTCAGGTTGGACGCCTGACCCGTACACCCCTCTCTCTAACAGTTCTCTAACGCTGGGTGAGAAAGCAGTCTACAGTACGAGCCACCTTGCGGAGTAAAGAGTTGAAGCGCACGGACGCTCCAACTCCAAATCTCTGCATGGACCTCGGTAGGTCATCGATGGCTGGCTCTGGTACATCCACAGCCAACTTGGATAGGTTCCTGTACACCTCCTCCATCTCCTCGATGGCAGGATGAGCACCTACAGGAACGACTGCCTCCCCACCTCTGTCTCTTCTCGCCAGAAGGGAGAGACCTACTGGTCGCACGGGGCCCACATCTGCACACACATATTATGTACTTGTCAGCACTACATCAAAAAAATGATATAATATACAAAACTAAAAATAAAAGGGTTTTGTTCTTACCGATATCACCCCATGTTGCACCCTCTGGCAGCACCAAGTCGGGATCCTCTCGAAAGTCCGTGCCACCGTATGGAAAGTCCTCGACCATAAGTAATTGGCCTTCCAGCCAGCTAAAGAACTCGGGACCAAAACTGATGATGGGACCCCCACCATGGCAGGTCATCACCTCTACCCACCTGAGCATGTGAGGATCTCTCAGATCCCTATCATCTAGTACCACCTGCGGGCGCAAGAGAGGAACCCGCTCCAAGAAGAACGATACTATGATCGATCCTTATCCAAACTGTTTGAGCTCCCCACGTCGACACTTGGTCAGCTGAGCTCGGATGTTGGCGAGGAGACCCTCGCACGAGTTGAAAACCATGGGGGACATACAATCCTCCTTATACAACATCTGAGTCTGAGTAGCCGTATGTGGAGCTTGGCTACCTGCCACCCTAGTAATAGTGAGCAGTATGGTCCGCAGTGGATGACTCACCACATCTCTGATGAGTATCTTCCCGTTGGAAGGACGAGAAGTAGCTATGCAGTACTACGACACCATGTCCTCGACTGTACGATCACTGGCTCGTGTCCCAGTGAGTTGTACAGCGTCCCCTCTTCGTGACAAATAGGTCAGAAAGTAGATATCCTCAATGTCAATTGTGAGGATATGCTCACCTATCACAAAGTATTGTTGGGCCGCATCCCAACTCTGGAGCATGTGTGTCAGGAACGGGATCTGAGCTCTCATCTCCTGTATCTCGAAGAATTTGAGCAAACCGTAGTTTCTCAAAGCAGCCACACATTGTGGATCGTTTGCAGCTTGCTCATCTTCCACTTCATGTTCTCTTTCTCGCCACTCCGATACCATTTTTGCTTGCTAGTAACCTGCCAAAAGGGGCAATTAAACCCTGTTAGGACCTTCCTCAGCATTCACAAGCTCATTTTTTGAATTTTTTTTGTGTTTGGGATTTGGGTTTCCACCGTCGCACCGTACCTTCAGGTACAGCGCGACGTCGTCGCAGGTCTCGTTTTCAAGGCTTGCGACGACCCAGACTCGTCTCAAGTCCTGAAAGGGCCACTTGCGACGAGCCGAGGGCTCAATGGCCCATCCACAAACCACTCAAAAACTCAAAAAATGGACAAAAATGCAAAAGGTAAACCACTACAAAGTTGTTGGCTGAGATTTAAGCCAACCTAGTCCGGACAGCTGGTGAAATGGCGGATCGTAGCCCCCGGAATTGGCAAAGGAAATTTTGGCTCCAAATTGGTACTTCTCCACCCAAATTGGCAATTTGAACAATGTTTCTATTTTTGGCCCATATTTCTATTTATAAATAGAATGGAATATTCCTTTTCAAATATTTTGATGCTTTTGGGCCATTTAATATAGTTTCGACCATTTATCATATTTGGGGCTATTTGACACTTTTTCTAGTTTACAGGAGTCGTAAAGTGATCTTTTTGTGTCGTTTCTCGCATTACCAGTGGTAATTACAGGTATGAACACCCCTTTCAATGTTTTGTCATTATTATTTTTGGTTAAGTCATAATTATTGCATGAGGATGAGTTTACTTTTCGTTTGTTCTCGTTCTCACCCAACCATGAGAACAAGTACCGAGTTATGATTTATCACTTTTCAGGGCTCGTTAAACTTCCACGGAAAATGATACCCCCCGGAGTCCATAGTTAAACTCTTTTCAGACTCCCTAAAATTGAAAAGATCGCCAAGCGAACTTGTCGCGTTCACGCTTGTTAAAGTATTTGAATGGTCGTCTTCCTGGTGATAGTTTACCCCTTTTTCGGACCATGGGGCGCTAATTACGAAAAAGGAATACTCCAGTCAATCATGACTGGAAGAGTCCTCTCCCGCGTTGTTTCACCCTTTTTCGGGCGATGAGGCTAACTTTATGAAAAAGGACCGTTGGAGTCCTCTTTAGTTCTTTTCAGACTCTCTAAATATGAAATGACGACCGAGTTTACCTTCTATGGACTCTTAAATTTTCACATTGAAGGGCCCGTCATGGGACGAACCCCTCCTATCCCAGGTTCGGAAAATATTTGGGATTGGAGTCATCTATGAGATGAGCTATACCGAGCATCTGGATACCCTCATCAAGCTCGTTAAAAAACACATGAGGCACTCATCATTCATAATGGGGAAAAAGGAAAGTGTTTGTGTTACATACCTTAGTGGCAGTATATAGTCGTTCTTGAACATGGCACTCATCTGCATTTGGATACAGTACTTGGGTCATCTGTTTTTCTATGAGTCTTCGCTTACTTTCTGAGTCTTGTTACTCCTCTGAGTCATTCGGAGAAAGATTCCACCATCAGTTGCATTAGAAGTCTGCGTCATTCTCATGTCAATACTGCCAAGTCATGCCATGCCCATGTTCAAGAACACATTCACCATCTACCATTTGCAGTCAGTACACACGTCGTCATGCCGTTGTTACTTTGAGTCAGTCTCACATGTTACTGTACCATCCGATCCACTCTACACATCTTTTGTCGTGTTTCGTGTCAATTGATGGGGGATTCATCATGGCCCTCCTTCGACGTATTCATCCTTGTCGACTTCAACTCATCATCCAAGGATTGAATCTAGAAACCAGTCAAGTACCTTGGCCCCGCATGCCTCAATGGCAGGTTACCTTGCTTTCATCATGAGTTTACATCATTGACTCTTGATTGAAAGATTTCATCTTGCGTTCAACTTCAAATCATTTATTCACGCTTGATGATATGTACTGTGATACCTTGGGAATCATCGACATTAATGGTGATCTCCCTCGCACTTGTTAACGGTTCACATCAATGACTGGTAATCAAGTGGTTTCTACCATGTTCGACGTCAAGATATTTGTAATCACATGGATAGATTCGTATCATTGCGTGTTCAGCTTGAAGACCCTGGGGAGTCATGTTTTACCCAGGTTGCGATGGAGTTTGTATTGAGTCATATTACACGGATCCACTTTTGTATTGGTCGTGGCTGTGTTATCATCTCATCATGGATCTACGCTTGTGTCTAGTAGCCATGATTGTGTTCCGTTGGTCATTACTACCATGGATCTACAATGTATTGGTCGGCAGCCATGTTGTACTTCATATGAGATTGTCAGTTCAGAGTCAGTTGTACTACAGCAGCGTCCTTCATCCGACGAGTCTTTTGCCATTATTTCTATCAAAGCACTTCACCTGTACATCCTTAACAGCTTCATGCTTTGGGGGGCATTCTGTTACACCCAAAATCTACTCATCACCAGATTCAGTGTATACACCCCTGAAGGTTGTTATTATGTTGTGTCTTTGACCTCTTCTGATTGACTCAACCCAGTCATCTCTCTCTCTCTAGTTGTACTAACCCTTTATTAGGATCACTTGGTTCCTAGTGTTGATTGGCCTCTGAGAGGCTCAATCTCTTATGAAAGTAAAATTTCTGAGTATTTTTACAGGAAAGGTTTCACACCCAGGTAAGTATCTTCATCTATCTCTTTTACTGCTAACAATTTGATTATTTTATTATTAATTACATGTTACTGAAGATTACTTTAACATAATGACCAATAGGGTGGTGTTAAAGGTGTGAAGTTGAAAGAGATGATAATTGTGTTAAAAGTTACTGGTGTACTATTTCATATTTAGTTTCAGTGCTTGTTTATCTATTTTTTGCATTAAAGCATATTGAATTGTTATTCTTTTGCATAAAACCCTAAGTCCATAAAAAATTAACAGTAATCGTGTCCAATCTGGTCATATTTACATATCTAAGTTTATTATACAATACCATCTTCATGTTTATATTCTCCCTCTAGTAAAGGCTAATCAAAGCATTTAACATCTTTGCGTTTCCTTCTCAGCTATATGAGGGATCATCAAATTATCCTTTATAGCATCCACGATCATATGCTTGTATTTCACTTCTTTCTTCTTGTGAACTATCAAATCCTACAAGACCTATCCTCCCCAGAGTTACTACAGTCTACAAAATCCCATATATCATTCTCTTCAATAGCAGAGTTACCCTATCTTTCCATAATAGGAAATTTGAGGCACAATCTATCATAAAACCTAAGGTTAGTTGATGCCATCTCTAAGCTTTAACACAAACTCAAAAATGTGATAGATAAGCACTACTATGAAAACCTCTTAACTGTTGGTCATAGTTCTCAATAGTTGTTTCCAACAATTGATCTACTACCATAAATTCTTGAAGTCCTCTCTCAATTAGAGAAACTCTAATACCATGTGAAAATTCCAAACCCTAGGTGGTTGTTGTCTTTATGTTCTCAACTAAACAAATCTATTATTTCATTGCAGAAAATTACCTTCTTTACATAGCAACAATCACACGGATAGTTGAAAGAGTAAATATTGAAAGCACAAAACAATTACAATCCTACACAGGGAATTTCACTTTCAAATCAACTTATCATTCATCTAATCAAAACTTACAAGGCAACCTCCACGACTACTTAAAACCAGCACCTGCATAGTTAAAAAAAATTACCCCAACCTAAGGTATACAACATGTTAAAGAGAAGTAAGATTGCACTTGTCCATACACTTGTATGGATTTGTCTATACAATTGTATTGATATGTATGTACAACTTTACAAATTGTACCATATAAATTGTACGGATCCACTAGACAAATTGTTGCTTTGGTACACTTCTTTAACCTGCAATCATTGTTGGTTGGTACTCTTCCAGCAAATCTATTCTCTCCTTTCCTTTAGTTACTATCACTATTCAAAAAACCATGTCTAAACTCTCTATCTTGACCTACTTTTGTATTTGAGTTGAAACCCTAATCTACGAAAACATTAATTTCTCAATGAGAAGTATGGTTGAGATTAATCTAAATCACATGTATTAAACACAATTTATTAAAGTCAATGACTAAATATACGACTTTCACTTTTTCACTAAAATGAATTACAAAATATAATTAACTAGAACCACTTCCGACACATTCACACCAAACCTATGCAAAAGTTTCAATAGATAATGTGACTCTATAGTACAGTGATGTACATGTGTCAAACTAGGGTTTACCAACCATCAAAGTGAAACACACTCAAGTATGATACTCCTACAACTCAACACCCCTCTTGCACGATGGTGTGTTATCCAAGTGTCCTCTACCTATTGCCACATGTCCTCTCATGTGCCCCAATGTTATTCTCATGTGCACCAATGTGGTCACTAAGCTCCAATGCTCTTCCTCAACATATGTGTCTAAGTCCATCACCAACCTCCATTAGTTATGCTCCTCAACCCAAGCATACCCAAGCATCCTCGGGTCATGTGTCCAACCTCCAAATATATATCACACAATCACAAGCTCCAAGGACTAAGTGCCCTCCTTCAAGTGCCCAGTGCTCCTTCTCCTAAGTTGTTACATCTGTAGATCAAGAAGTGCACCCAATGGGTTGGTCATCATGCCAATTAGGGTAACAAACTCCTCAATACAAGTGCCATGCTAACACTCTAATTAAGGTTAAGCACCCACCCAAACTAAGCCATCCATATATCCATGAAGCATAACCAAGGAGCTAGGAGACATAGTGCTCTCCTAGCAAGGTGAAAACTTTTTGCATTAACCCCAAAAGCTAACACTTTCTACAAATGTATAATATTAAAGACAAGTTTATGTCCTCATCTCCATTTCTTACCATGCAATCATTTTTAAAAATTAAATTCTTTTACAGAATCAAGGAAGCCTACAATAAATAATAGTAGGCATTAATAACCCCCAAAGGGTTTAAGGCAACATCGTTGGAATTTCGAAAAATGAGTAGAACAAGGTGGAACTTCACCACCTCAAATAAAATGTACTCGACAAAAACATTGAGTTTGTCCTCGTATTAACTCTCCTTTTCCACCACAAATACAACATTTAATATGAGTTGCCCAAGGATAGCCTCATGCAATATAGCCTCAAGGATAGTAAACAATACGAGTTGCCCAAAAACACATTCCATGAACATGAAGGTAACATTCAAATGCAAATATGAATACTTTGGAATATTGTTTCGAGGGATAACGGGCAATTTGTTTCACTCCTTTCTTGGTGCAAAATTTGGGGCTTTCCTTTAATAGCCTTTGTTCAATCATAGACAAAGATGTACCTTTTTGGAAACTCGTTCAAATATTTCCTTTGGAGGAACTATGTCTCGTGGAAAATGGTGGAAACAATTCTAAGCCGATTCTCTTTTTGTTTCAGTTATTATCATCTCAAGTAATTGTGAAAGGGTTTTTCGACTTCAAAATCCTTACAAATAGTATTTCAAATAACATTATTTAAATATTAAAGGAGTAAAAAGTACGAGATATTTCCTTAGGAAAATCATTTCTTTCATCTCAAACTTCTAAAACAACTAATTTTTTTTAGGATAGCATGTGATTGTCAATTTCAAACAGTAACTTCATATAAGTAACAGGTAGTTTTCAATTTCACAAAGTTGTTATGAGAATTAGATTATCCTCGACTACATGTTCCAAGTTTTAACTACATGTTCTAAGTTTTTATTTTGCTCTGTGTATGGCAATTGCTAAGTTGTGTTGTTTTGACTTGTTTGTCCATAGTTGAGTGGCGAAGGGAGACAAAGACAAGTGTTCGTTGCAAGGTG
Source organism: Larix kaempferi (assembly GCA_027924585.1). Taxonomy (NCBI): domain Eukaryota; kingdom Viridiplantae; phylum Streptophyta; class Pinopsida; order Pinales; family Pinaceae; genus Larix; species Larix kaempferi. The sequence goes on along the minus strand of BSBM01000111.1, from coordinate 2,352,260 downwards.
TGATAGTAAAGGGAAAAGAAAAAGAAGTGCAAGTATGAGAAAAACATATGGTAAGCAAATATGTGCCAAATACAAACACTTAAAAAACAACCAGGATCTTATAGTAAAGGGAAAAGAAAAAGATGTGCAAGTATGAGAAACATATGGTAAACAAATATGTGCCAAATACAACACTTAAAAAACAACCAGGATCTTATCGAGGAAGCCGGGAACCACACAGTGTTGTATCTCTTATTAGTTCCTGCCGCAGGGTATTATTGTAATCAGTTCATAGTTGAATTTATATTATTTGCACCTTGATTTTTAAAAAATGGGATTTACCCAAAGCTTTATGTAATAGTTTGTGTTTTTCCTATTAAATAGTAGGTATGATTTTATTTCTTTGACTTTCATGTCTATAGACTTTCATGTCTTATTGCCGAGACAGCGGAGCTCTGAGTAAGGAGGATCATTTACTATCAATATTTGAACCCATTAATATACAGGTTCAAATATATACACTATTTAAGTAATATTGTAAACGGCTGTAAACAGAATTTTCAAATTCGAGGGTCAATGTTCTCAAAATCGAGGATCAGTCTCTCTTGATATTGCAGCTCACCAATAAATACTTAAATGTGTAGGCAATATTAAGGATTTGGGCATAATCTTATGCTAGTTTACAAGCATCATATATTAGAAAAATACATGAACATATATAACCAAACTGAAGAGTGGTTACCGACATAACCAATTAATACTACGGCCACCTCCTTACACCCACTGCTTCTGGGTGTTGCTTATTGCATAAAGTAAAAGGCTTCCTCATCTCTGGAACTCTTCATCAATTCGAAGGAGCTTATGGGCTCTGAACTCTTTGTCAATTTGAAGGAGAGTCTATGTAGGCGACTTAACGGTCTTAGGAGCTGATACAGAGCAAGCATATTGTTGTTTGGAACTGTACACTCTCCCTCTTTGTTTTTTTTCAGTGAATATCAAATCTGCATCAATCTGGAATTTCAAAATGTCCATTTGTGAGTCTCCAAGAAAATCCGTGCAAGCTGAATATGTCAAATGCTATTCAAGTATGTATTATAAACATTGGCATTTCTTAAGAGAAATACATGTTCCAGAGCATGCATTCTTTCCAGGAATGATTCAATTCTTATTAATAGAGTCAATCCAAATGTTTCGATTAAATACAAGCTAGCAAAAAGGTCACGTTGCATTGTGTTAAGAAAATCAAAGGTAAGTAACTATTCCGGTGGTGTGCGTTGCCATTTTGCTCAAAAACAATTTCAAGGGGGTTAAATTGCTCTCTGCCTAGCACATACTTGTGCCTCCACCTCAGCCCAAAGAGGATACTGCGGTGGAGCTCAAGGCTATGGATCAGATCAACATATGCTATGGGCAAAGGAGAAATTGCTAACAATGGATGATGTGAATCATTGTTATAGACTTATAGTTATTCTGTCATGCTTAGGAACCCGAGAATAGAAGGATATGTGGCCAAATTCAAAGTATTCATATCACCCATGGAAACTGTGTTGTGTTGTAGAATGGAGTTTCCAAAAGGTGCCTGTCCAAGTGAGCCAACGAGTAACATACCGCTCACACAATATATTCATCATTTATTCACTAAGACTAGGCTTAGGCTACATGAATGTTCAGGATCTGAGTGTATATGATGGTTCGAGCTGAATCGATGATTCTTTCGTTCGGTATACAGGTCTCGCTTTCGTTACTCCTGCATCCATAGACGGTGCGCCTCCGGTCTTTTTCCCCGGGATCTGGTATTTCCATTTGGATATACAAACTGTCGTTAGGTCGTCGTTACGATAGGGAGGCATAAATCACCCATATCCTGCTACATCTATTATGGTTGGAGTCGTTACTTTTTCTGTGTTATAGCCAGTCCTAGTTTCGCTAGCATTGGATATATATATATATATATATATATATATATTCAAAGGTTGGACCAACTCGTGCACTAGTTTACCCATACCCATCCCAACCAGCAGCCGGAAAGGAGATAACATCAAAGCTTGCAGCATGGGCTGCAGCAGAACTAAAGGTCTAAGCTAAGCCACCATCATAGATAGAAGCACAGGCAATTGACCGAGGATCGACATAAGCACCAAATGCGGGAGAAGCAAAGCCAGGGGCAGGGGCAGCAGCCAGGGTTAGATCTCTCTTACGGCTCCAAAGCTAGCACCTTGCCCAGATTTAAGCAAGAGGAAATCCTATATACCCATAAATTACATCAATAGCACGGGTATAGGCTGTTGATTATGTTGTTAATGAAGCACCACGAGCCACTTTATTAGAGTAGCCATTACTGTGTATATTCTATGGTAGCCATCACTGTTTTTTATATGATATTTGCCATCGATGGTTGCTATCTCTACAGTGAGTCCTATATATTCTATACGGTTCCTAGATTGAATTTTCATAGCTAACAAATAAGGACAATGCTGAGTTCACCCTTGATAAATGAGCATTCCAAGCTCAGCAATGCTTAATAGTTCGGGCAATCTGAATGACACACCTGAGTATAACGGAGAATAACGGCCATACAAGGCTTTCCCTATTCCTTGACATCCCAATCCCGTATCGCAGCTGCTCCAACAAGCTGTTGTCTATTGAATTCTACCTTAGCAGTGCCTGTAATGTGCTCAGAACTTGAAGATTCTTCACCTGACGCACTGCATTTTTGCTCAAGTCCAAGTTGCATTAAAGTAAAGAGATTAAGCTGAGGTGATCGCTCTTTAAAAGCTGGAATATCGTGCCCGTACATTGCTGGGTACAAAATGGATTGGGCCTTCAGCTAGAAATCTACAGTGAATCCATCGCTCTGGGCCTTCACATAGATCACTGTATTTGACAAAATTAAGGACAGACAAAGCAGCTTTCTTTTCTGCCTGCGCTGGTATTTGGGCTCGACATAGAAGGATTGTAACTTTGCATGGTTTCCAAACCCTAGTGCATAGACTCAAACTCAAGGAGACGCAGCCTCATCTACTTCCAAACCCGGTGTGACGTGTTCTTAATCCCTGGAAGCTTCCATGCATGCTGCAATTTCCCGTGAAAACAGCATAGGATTTCTGTAACATGCAAAACCAGGGCCGAATATATTGTAATCTTATCTTCCACATTGGTGTTTGAGAACTATTACATCAGATGAGAAAACTAATATACTTTTTAACTTATCACCCAGAGACAAACACACATGACGCTAACTAAATTCTTACGGGGTGACGCTCACTAAATTCTTGCGGATGTAGTCTCGACTGAAAAAATTCCGAGAAAAATAGCTTTAAAGAGGTTGTGAGATCGATTCTTTGTGCCAATAAAGATTCTGCTCCAGGGAAACGCCTTACGATCTTTGAAGCCGGCAGGTTGTGCGATCGATTCTTTGTGCCAATAAAGATTCTGCTCCAGGGGAAAAGCCTTGCGATCTTTGAAGCCGGCTTAGAGATAAAGTTCTATGAAATTAAAATACTGCCCTCTAAAATTTAAATCCTGCGCAGACTTTAACAGAACTTAAAGCAGAGTTTAACAGAATTTAACCCTACCAGTGGGCGGCATCGTTTTACGCTTTAACCCTACCAGAGGTCCAGAATCGTTTTAATCAACATTTATTTTAGGCTTTGTATTTATTTATCAATTTCAGTTTTACGCATTGATAATACGATATGGTAATAAGATATTTGAGTGTTCATATTACCATGATGATTCCACGGACCTGAAAGAATTTCAACAATAATATTATTCAGTGCAAGTCTATATAGATTGTTTGCGCGCTGTAGAATTAGTTTGGAACGAAAAGATTGTACCTCCACTTATGAGATGAGTTGTGCTATTGGAATCATGTATGCTGTGCATATAGTTTGTGAGATTCTCTTGAACGAGTGGCCTTTCAGCTAGATTCCCAATTGCATGTATCAGATGACTGATCTGATCCACCCAAACTAATAGAATTTGTGCACGGTAGCCTTGTGGCCGCGCTCAACCAAAAGGCTAACAGAAGAATAACAAAATACCTACCAAGCATACTATAGTGAGAATTTTGTACTATACGGTCATCTTTATGATTAGTGAGAAGCCTTTCCAAGTTTTCAGCTCCGAAAGCTAAATATATGAGCAGTCATGAATACGATAAAGTTTAAATCTGTCATTCAAACAATAATAAATACGATTCACAATTCTTCCACCTCATAGCACCATAACACAAATATATCATTCAAGAATCCACCCAATCATTGAATCCCGTTTCTCTGGTTTTATGTAGGGATAATTCCACGTTTCTCTAGTTTTATGTAGGGGTAATTCCAGGCTGGAGTATGCAAAATGTAGTTTATTAAATCAGATGCAAAAGAGTTAAGGCCCAACCAAGCTCAAACCCTAAATGGTGAACAACTACCATGAAGATTTGCATGTCATATTCAAATAAAAACAACGATCTAATTGGAGATGAAGATTTGCATGCCATATTCAAATAAAAACAACGATCTAATCTGTCCTAATTTTTCAAAAACCATTTTTCATTTTAATATCCCATATTTAACGAGCATATAACATTATCAATATAAATTAATAGCATTGTTTATTTTGATAAATAAAAATAATAATATACAAAAATATATTGTGTTTTACCAATCATATATATATATATATATTATGCATTATGATTGTTTCTATTGGTTGTAGCTTGGGTGGTTGGGAGGAAAGATTGTTTCCTCCCCACCCAGATTCAATTCTTGTAAGTGACATGATGCTCTTGTTGAACCCTATTGTAATGATTGTATTTCAAACTTTCCTTGATTCCTTCGGAATAGCAGGAAAGTGATTTTTCCGCTGAAAAAAATACATATATTATGCATATTATGGCAGGGACTTCCTTACCACCAGGTAGCCTTGTTCATTCTTGGGTTAGCCAAATATCTATAATGTCTGCAATTCAAGTTCTCTTTGCCGTGTTTTCTTCTGTTCTCGATGATTTTCCACAGACATTCATATAAAAGAATGAAAACTGGTCTAAATAAAAATTAACTTTCTTAGCCTGCGAAATAGGACCAATAGAAAACAACCAGGATCTTATCGAGGAAGCCGGGAACCGCACAGTGTTGTATCCCTTATTCATTCTTGGGTTTGCCAAGTTTCTATAATGTCTGCAATTCAGTTTCTCTTTACTGTGTTTTCTGCTGTTCTCGGTGGTTTTCCGCGAACATTCATGTAGGAGAATAAAAAACTGTTCTAAGTTAACTTTCTGAGCCTGAAAATTAAGACCACTTAAAGATCCTGCAATTAGTCTTCGGTTCAGTTTTTTACTTTTTGCGTATTTTATTATGGGCTGCTAGAATTTCTAGATGAAGCTCTATTTTATCTTTCAAGACAGCTTCAACTGTGCCATGATATATTTCTAGAGGAAAGTCTATTTTATCTCCTGCATGTGAAATTCAAGTATTTGAAGTCAAGAAAGATTCCAAATTTCTAGCATAACAAGAATTCTTCTCCGAATCAAAATCAGACAGATCATATAAATGAACTTTAATCATATCAAAATTTCCTGCAAATTTATGTGAAATAGCAGAAGCATTGTGCAAAAAAGGAAGTTGGCACTGACTTTTTTAATCAAACTGAACACGAGAGACTTACAATATTGGAGTACTCCAGTCATTCTATTTCAGAGAAGAGTGTTGTGACATCAAGATTCACATCTAGCCTGGTAAAAGAAAATTGTGTAACAAGTTCTATATGCTTCACGTCCATAATAGTTTTAGATTAGGAAAATAGTTCTGCATCCAATATCAAAATATTTGTACTATGGCTCAACCTTCTCATCATAAAAGCAAAATTGTTAGCAGAGAAGTTTTCAGATGTTGATAGAGGCTTGGAAAATGAAACTGGAGCTATAGGAAGCAATAATTCTAATTTTCCATTCATCAATGGTAGTCTCCATTTTCATCTCCAACATCTGCAGGAAGTTTCAATAATGATATTTCCTCCTCATATTTGTCCCTAGGGAAGTAGAGTGAGAGCAATCTGCATCCAAGCAATGATAAGTGAATATTGTATCAAGAACCATGTACAAACTAAAAACTCTTAACATCTGATTCTACATGAAATACAAATGTCAAAAACATTAAAAGAAATCCTTAAATAATGACCATAGACAACAATTTGAACATAAATAGCAATAATTAGCTAAATAATCCAATCAATAAAATCATTTAAAAGAAAAGAAAAAATTGAAGAGTGGTGTCACTGCCTATTCTGTCAAAACTGCATTTATTCAAAACAGTACAAGACTTAAATTGTGTAGGGAACGCATTGAGAAATGAATTATAGTAGATGCCAACAAATCTGACAACAGAGGTTGCACGCAGCACATGCATGCAAAGCCATTTCTATGGATCATGTTGTTTTCAGTGTTTTGTGACTGTTGTGGAACACAAGTCTGATTTTTATCATACCTGAAACAAACCAAAAAAACAGAATTAAAGATCATCAGAAAACCAGAAAAAAAAACAACCCTGTAAACTCTAGGGACATTTCAAAAGAGATAATTAACTAGATTAAGCTAAATGAGATTGCCTTTGCACTTACAGATGAATAAATGCTGAACAATTCCGAAGCTTAAAGCTAACCAACTTTCATAGGTCATTGCCTCAGCTTATGCTTTACACTCTTGCATTTCTTATGTTTCTTTGGAAATAGTTGTTTACAGTCCAACTGGGCTTCGTGCTTCATTTGCTGCCAAATTTCTTCAAACTTCCAATGAAATTTACTCTGCAACCATGATAATATTTCGAAATACAAGAACTTTGGATCAGCATCCCAAACAGAATTAAGTTTTATACGGCTATCAACAGGCCCTACACTCAATCTGTGAAGGATGTTACTGACACGTTTGTGTGCTGCAGCCTCAGGTTTTAGCACCATTAAAGGATCAGCTGCCAGAAAATTCACCACCTGCTTCAAGCATGGTAGAACTTTTCCTTGAAGAAGTGCACAAGCAAACACTGCTGTCCGGTGATTCCCACTCTTCATAGGAGATCTGTCCAGAGGAAGTTCCCATAAATGTGGACCAAATGTAGGAGAAACCCAGCAAAATACCTCATCCAATAAACAGTCATAGTAAGGTTGAGGATCTGCAAGTGGCCTAGAAAATGTGCAGAGAGCCCTTGCATGTAAGACAAGCCAAGTTGGCTTCACACTTGTCACACCACGCATGTATGGTCTTGAAGTTTGAATAAGTTCATTATAAACAACAAACTCAGGTGCCAGTCTGGCAACAGAAGATGTAGGATGCAGAAATACATTTTCTTCAATTGGACAGGCTTGATATCTGACTGCCTTAGGCCTTTGCCCTTCTGGTAATGCTTTTATCCTCATATGGGATCTTAGACGCCGTGCAACTCTGTCAGCCCAACCTGCACAGATTGCCTGTCCCAGTACATCTTCTTGAGTTGATGTAAGAGGTTTGTCAATAGACTCCCTCCAAGCAAGCTCTACATCTGCTAAATTTCCAAAAGTCCAAGTGAAATGCTGGTTTAGTTTTTTCTCCATTTTCTGGTTAAAGATGAGTTGAAGCAGCTGCTTTCGAAGCTTTGACATTTCGTCCATTGTTTTAAGATGTAAGGAATTACTCTTACAAAACTCCCCTGGATTACTTGCAAGCTCAAATGAACGGAGTGCATTTGCAACTGTTAATGCATCACTGCTCACATTTTCAAACATCTTATGGGCAGCATTAGCCATTTCACGTTGCTTCTTTATTTGCAGATATTCTTGTTCTTCAGTGCCTTTCACATTGAGAGCATTGGCTCCCATATCATTTTCCTGTCTGCCATGTACTGCATTTGAGCTAAATTGTGTGAGAAACGGATTATCCATACTCAATGCTGCAGCAATGGCTATGGCAAATGCTAAAACCAAGTTTGCTCCTTTCCAATCCTCCAAGTTTCTTACTGTCTCAAAAACAGTTAAAAGCATACGAGAATGACGAGGACTGATAGGATATAATGCCATTGCTTCTCCAATTGGCATAAGCATTCCTGTAGCTTGATCCAGTGCTGAAAGAGATTTCAAGCATTGTTCGGCTTCCACTAAGGCTGCCCTGTCAGGAGGGGTAGGGAAAGGGAAGTTGGTTACCTGAAGCACAATATAATGATTAACATTCAGTATGTAACATTTATAAGGGAAAATATAGCAGCATCAAAATATCTGAATAGATCGCTTATGGGAAACTGCAGAAACAGAAGTTACAAAGCTGTTGATTCCTCTTAAAGAAAAAACATACTATAAAACATTTAATCACCTTATTGATACCCATGTACTTCAGAAGAAGTACGATGCCCTCAATAGGAACCTTGCATATTTCAGGTTCTGGAAAATCAGGAAATGTGTTGTTGAAAACTGCAGAAGAATAAAGACGATAGCAATGTCCTGGTCCAGTTCTTCCTGCTCTGCCAGCACGCTGAGCAGCTGATGCTTTGCTAATCCATTGGATCTCATATTTTGCTACCCCACTTGAACAGTTGTAGTCTTTGACCTTTGCTCGACCACAGTCAACAACATACTTAATGCCAGGGATTGTTAAGGAAGTTTCTGCAACATTTGTAGCCACAACAACAAGCCTTTCTCCCTCTGGTACTCCAGCAAATACACGTAATTGTGCTGCTGCAGGCAACATTGCATACAGAGGCAAAACGTACAGAGGACCTGGCTCTCTCAATCTTGTATCACTGTTTTCGTCTATCTGCTTTTCATTATCAACATTTGCAGCCATTTGTTCACCTGAATTTATATTAAGTTTTCCAGTATTGTTATCGCTATTTAGAGCTTCAAAAGCAGCCTTAAGTGATTCCAGGCACCCTGGATCTTTTAGCAAGTTATTCTGTTGCAGAGTATTATCACCAACACTGTCAAGACACTCTTCTTCAATATCCGAATCTGAATCAAATTCAGCATCAGAGGAGACTGAGTTTGCCTCTGAAAGAACTTCAAACCCCTCATCATCAAATGAGTTAAACCTGTCAGTTTCATCTTTGTGTTGCCCATTATCATCTGTGCCATCCACAGCTTGTGCAATACCCTCAAGATTGGGTTCATTTGCAACATAATTTATATCTACAGTACCCTCTTTTTTTGGAGAAATACCTTGTATTTTATCATTGTTTTCGATTCTTTTCACAAAGGCTTTCCTCAACTGTCTACATAAGAATTCCACCTCCCTTTGTCCTGTAACAAATACGAGTATGCCACCAGGTGGCAACTTCTTGTGAATAGCTAAGACCTTTTTGTGAGCCTTCCCCAAGTAATCTACCAGTTCTGTCTTTGCAGAGAAATGAATGGTGACAGGAAACTGTCTTGTAGCCACTTCCACTACAGGTGGACTTGTAGGAAATAACTTCCTGTTTGAAACAAAATCTTCAATCCTCAAAGTTGCACTCATCAGAACAAGTTTTAATGGTGTAACAACATGTTCGGGACTGATTGTTTCTTCATGCAATATTTTTCTCTGCTGTTCATCATATAGACTCTGCAATAAAAAGAACCTCAATTAGTCTTGCAACACAACTTATTTTTTTCCTGTTCCACCAATCAGATACATTACAATCCCCTTAGTTTGACTTTGAATGAGGTTTTTCAATTCAACTAATTAATGAGATTGGCAAATAGTTCACTCATTTATCCAAAAAAGTAAAGTACATACAACCATAATACCTGACGTAGAGGTACGATCCTTGAAAGCAATCCGATGAGAATGTCTGTATTCAAACTCCTTTCATGAGCTTCATCTAGTACAATAACTGAGTAGCGCCTTAGCAAAAAATCCGACTGCAGTAAACAAACAAAATTAGGTCTAACAAAACATGAATTATAAGATTCTCCAATAAGGAATTTGACCTACAGAAAATGACTTTATTTTGCAGCAATATTAATTTATTCAAGACCCAAAAGATTATCTCCAAAAAATAAAAATACTTCAGTATCCTAACAGACAGACCCTCCTACCCCAGATTGACTTAAAAGATAACTTCATTATCCCACATCAAAAAAAGGCATTAATTAAGAAATTTTTGAATGTGGCTCCATTCATGTACAAACATACAAATAAAAAACAGCCGCATTCAAGTAAAGGAATATCACAAGGACTAGTCTTCATATTTTCCAATATGTGTATCTAAGAGGTGATAGAATACAAAGAGTGTTTTATTATCTGAGTATGAACCCCTCAGATACACATATCCAAGTCATTGAAATCAAACCCCTCCAAGTCATTGTCGGTTCCGAGTCCAATCCAAGTTGACCCTCGACCGGTTCAGAGTCCAGTTCTGAGTTTTAAAACATTGTCTCATATATGGGATTGATCATCCTATATGGTGGTTATCCTATATGGTGGTTTTTCTATATGGTGCTCTTTAGATTGAATATCCTTGTTGATAGATCAACCTCCTTGTATATTCTTTGATGAGGGGATGTGCTGGACATATATAGTTCTGAGTTGGTCTTACTTCAGTTGTTGACGACAGTTTTGATCACAAATTACAATGCTGTAGCAGCACCTAAAACGGGTAATCTGTATGATATAGTGATGACTAAGGCATTGTTCTTAGATAATAATAAAAAATTCTGAAGATATCTTGCAGCAAGCAGATTAACAAAGTTCTTCAAATAGTTTTTGAAAGCTGGGTCATTTGCACATTTCCTGATATAGAAGTAAATGCAGCTGTTGAATCTGGAAGCAGAGTGTCATGCTGACCAGCATACGGTTTCTTAAGACTGACTTTATCACAACATTGTATGTCCCACGTATTTGGAAAGGCTCACTTTCCCGTTGCAATGAATTTATAGGATCCATCATGCTAGAGTACATAGTTATCATATGGCATATCCATATTTTTTTAATACATCACTGTATGCACAATTTGGACGTAGGTCTCATACTCGTCAGAACACTGCTTCAAATCTGTAAAGAGCAAGTCATCAGGTTTGAAAGGCATATCTCAGTTTTAATGAGCATGGACAGCTGCCTTGAAGTTCCTTATCTTTTAAAAAATTGATTAATCTTTGATCACAATAAGTATTTATATACCTGTTCGAGGCACCTTTTTGATGTGTTCTATGGCTGAGATAGATGTTCTGGGGTTGGATTGTAACTGAAAATACTTAACTGCAGATATGGTTATGATGTTGTCCATGAGCTATTGATGAAGTTCCACATCGTCTGTTGTAGTGGAGACTATGGTCTCGAATTCTTCTTAAGTGTCTGTCATGTAACAGATATCAGTGACCAGCAAATTTACTAACTGACTATCTCAGATTAGTATGCTCAGTTGGGGAAAACCCTAGCAGGTTTTGAGATCGCTTAACCAGTAGGGTCCACCATCACCAGAATCATGGGATAATGATGAATCATCCAGTAGAAGATTTGCACCTTCAGACTAGCAGTCTGTTACCCTTTGATCAACGTGAGTGATATATTGATCAGTGATGGTTTGTAATCATAATCCATATCACAGACATTGTTCCTGAGATGATATCTGTGACTTCCCCATGGATCATTGGTCAGAGATCCTTTCAGCATGTTCAAATGGTCCATGTGCCTTGATGTGCCTAGTTGGAGATGGTGTCAGATGCACTAGTGCTGTGATATTTCTTACCCTCGTTGACACTGAGAATGTTTCTTATATGTTGATATGATCATGGTATGTTATTTTTGTGCTTGTATAATAATTCATAACACAAAACTATTATTCATTTCTTAGCCTAACTTTGGTGGTCATCATAATTCCACATTAGAGAAATGTGTTATTCCAAAGGTTAGGTCGTACCCTACTGAACTAAGTCAATGTTTTGTCCATTTCACAACATTCTGCCTAGCCATTTTTCATTTCGCTAGCCATTTCATCCATCCCCCTCATTTTTCCCCTTTGTAAGTGATCTATCATTAGTAATTATCTAAGATCTCATAACTATTCCCATGTATAAATGCCTAAATAAAGCTAAAAGAATCTAGTACTCTATGGTCGATGCTACTAAATTAAATTGGAAATCATATTGGAGATATCCCCTCTTGTAGAAAGCCAAGTTCCCTAAGTCCCAAGTTATCAAAGCCAAATCTAAAGTAAAGGGACTAAACCAATGAAAGGGCTAAAATGAAATATCAAGAAAAAATAAAAGAAATGGATCGCAAACAAGAGGCACAATGATGGGTGATCCATGACAGCGCTTCCTTCTAAGGTACACATGTGGAAGAAAAATCATAAACCCCTGACTCTTGAAAGTTTAGGCTAAACCTATCACACTCAATTGTTACCCTTCCCTTCCCTAAATAAGACATCCACTTCATTATCCTCACTTGTCTTGGGAATCTAGGCTATGCACCTTGGCTTAAGAATTTTCACATGTAATAAGGTTTAATACAGATCACACCATAGTTAGTCTACATGAATAACAGCTAAATAAGTCATTGAGTTGTTAAAAGGGTGTAATTGTGATTATTTCTGTTATATCTTCATATTTGTATACATTTCCTAAGTTAAATGTGGGCTAACCCCTTTAGCACAAGAGCCCTCTATGTATTTCATGATATGACATTTGTTATGGTACATTATGATGGTGACAATGCACATCATGTGGAGCGCCCCCTTTGCAAACTCAATTGGAGACTTACACTTGGCACCTAGGATCTTTAGGATGGGGCCACCCCCATTCCTAGATGATGAAGACCCTCATTCATTGGCACATGAATGGAAGGAGTTAACACACACTTGGACCATTATCTCTCACATTTGGACCTCTTCATCACATTGGACCATTGGCACGTGTTCTAGAGGCTTCTTGTGGATGTTCGAGTAGATTATTAGAAGGTCATACCACGTGTGAATCTTGGGTGGACATTTTTTGAGATTTGGGTGGAGAACTCTTGGATTTGACCCAAGTTTGGGTATTTTCTTCAACTTGGCATGAGATCCTTGTTCAGCACTCCCCTCTTGGAGGCATTTACCATTCATTTCTTGGACCAATGGACCTAGACATCACCTCAGAGGATGCTTTTGGACACCACATGTGGATTTTTTTAAGGGGTGCTCTACGATTTTAACAGCCAATTGATGGTGGTTGTTAGCATTTGGGCCTTATCTTGAGGAGCGCCCTCCTTTTATTGAGCATACTTTGTATTTACACAAGTATTTGACCATGGATCTAGAGGTGTGCCCCACCTCATCTTGGGCATTTGTTATGGTTTGGAGTTGTTAACCTAACTACTCCATTGTTTATAATATTTTGACCATGTCTAGAAGACTTTTGATCCTCCCTAAGATAGATCTAGGGTTTTAGCCCCAAAATATTGTATTTTAATTGGAGGTTTGTTGAGCCTAATGCCTATATAAGAGGCTCCCCTCTCATTTGTAAGTTGTTGTGGTGAATTGGAGAATAAAGGTATATTTTGTCTCAAAGCTCTTGGTTTTTTTGGAAATCTTTCTTACATTGTGAGACATTATTGGTGAAGTTGATCTTTACGTAACATGTTAAATTTTCCATTGTCAAATTTCTAGATCTAGTTCATAGAAGAGAACCATTGTCAAATTTCTAGATCTAGTTCATAGAAGAGAAAAACTGATCCATTGGAACTAAGTAAATGAAAATATCTTTACTTGTTATATGTTTTAGTCTTGTAGCTTGCTTGTAAGTGTCATCTCTAAGAGTCTTGCAAGTCTAGGTGAGCATATGCTAGGGTGCATGCTAGAATCTAGCTATTGAAGGTGTATGCCTATAGGGTGACCCTTCCTTGGAAGGATTTTGCATGAGACTCCAAAGGCTTGGAGGGGAATTGTCATGTTTGCATGGATTTCAACTCTCAACAATTACAAGCAAGGCCCAAAGAGAAGTATATCTAAGACCTCATTGGCCCAAGGATAAAGGCACTTGTCTACTACTCTTCCATCTCATCATCCATCAAACTTCCAAACTTTATTTTTCTTACTTTCATTAGGTGGAAATTTGGGTTTCTTCAAGGCTGCCATAGATTCTAATTTTTTTAATTCAACAAGCTAAGGTACTTTATCATTTCCTATCATCATTTCAAGCTTGATTTCTACAGATATAATTATGCTTTGCATTAATTTCCTAACAACACTTAAACAAGTATTAAAACAGCCCTAAACTAAGTCACAGGATTTCCCGAACATCAACCTTGACCATCAACCTTGACGTTTGAAGTTCGGCAAACCTGGAAAAAAATTGAAATTGAATAAGGTCCGCCAAACCTGATAGGTGAACCTCATTCCGAACCTCAAGTGGAACCTGAAGTGAATTCGAAGCCCAAGCAAACTTGAAGGGTGAATTTGAAAAATAAAAAATTTGTTTTTAAACATTTTTACTTTTTTTAATCAATTTCTAGAAAATTTTAAAATGTATGAAGTAAAAAACCTAACACTATCAAGTTAAAAACCATAATCAACAAAAGAAAAGAAACGCTATTACCTACATGGTTGGAAGCATAGTTTGAAAAATCGGTTCGGTCCGATCGGTTTCGGAATCGACCGATTTACCGATTTGAAGGCTGACCAGTTTTGGATCGAGTGACAAATCGGTTCGGGGCTGATTTGGTACCAAATTGACCGGTTCACGGCCGAAATCTGACTAAAATCGATCCAATTTTTTTTGTGGGCCCGCGGTTTTAACATTTACGATTTACCTAAGTTTATAACCTAGTTTACCACACCGGACGCCTACCTTTGTCATTTTTCATTTGAGAGTGTGGACGAGAGATTATTGACGACTGTGGGAGAGACTTGAGAGAGTAGAGACGGAGTGGGAGAGTGTCAATTGCCAAGTGGAGACCCTCTGTGGAGTGGACTGTGACCTGTGGCAATGGAACTGTGGAACTGTGCATAGTGGTCAGTGGAGTTAGTGCCATTGGACTATGAGTGGCCGACTGTGGAGTCTGGACTGTGTGTGCACTATGGGTCGTGGATTGTGTGTGGACTATGTGTGGGTCGAGTGGACTATGTGTGGGTCGACTTTGGAGTTGGACTATGGCAGTGGAAGACTGGAAGTTTGGACCTGTGCATGGAGCCATGGACTTTGGAAGTGTGGACTATGGCAATGAACACTGAACCAAGGTATAGTCACACTACACACTACACAATAGCCACTACTACATAGTTACCATAAAATTTTAATTTTTAAACAATTAATTCAAATTGTTAAATAGAATGGCAAAATTTAAAATTTCATATTTTTTATTATATTTGCAATTTGCAATTTTTTTTTGTATGTTAAAATTCTTTTCTTTTCTTTGCATGATCAAACTTCAATGAAAATCAACTTCAACAGTCAACTTCAAGTTCAGAAATCAGATATGCATTCTATACTCATAGCCCCAAAAGCAAAAGATACTGCATGGATCCATGCAAGATGTTGGTGGGGAGATGTATTGCAAGTATTGCAAGAAACTGATGGGGGGGGCATTTTAGGCTTAAATAGCGCTTGGATTCCATCAAAGGCCAAGTTAAGGCATGTAAAGCTCCATTAGATGTTATTAGACAGATTGGAGCTAATTCGCAAGAACACTTTCAAAAGTTTGGAGAGGGTAAGGCTAGGCAAAAAGAGATAGAGGAAGAAATAGGGAAAAAGAGGAGGCTTGTTGAAATGATGGGTGGGACATATGCTCCTAGTCCTAATTCAAATGAAGGCTCTTCATCTATCTCTTCTACCACTCTTAGGGAACCTTTCCAATATGTTCCGCCCTCCAAGACTACACAAGATAAGGGCAAAGGCAAAAAGAGGGGTAACATTGAAAACTATTTCACACCAGCCACCACCTCTGTCAGTGCCAATGCTTCTCAGTTTCAGCATCCAACACAAATCCAGCCCACCTTAGATGACCACTGGAAGAAACAGTACAAAGAAGATTCCCATGAGTACATAGCAAGATGGTGGTATGATTTTGAACTCCCCTTCAATGCTAACCGCTCTTCTTATTACCAACCTATGTGGGACGACATTGTAGTTGCTGGTAAGGGCTTCAAAGGCCCTACTATGCATGACTTATGGGATCTCTTTTGCTAAGAGCTCCTTTCCATAGATGAATACCTAAAGGAATTCAAAGCTTCATGGGTAAACACAGGATGCATTATCATGTCATATGGATGGAAAGATCAAAAGGGTCGTAACCTTATAAAATTTCTTGTCCCCTTGCCCACGGGGAACCATGTTTTTTAGATCATGCGATGCATTTGATTAGGCGAAAGATGCAAATCTGGTATTTCATCTTTTGGATGAGGTTGTTGAGGTGGTGGGGACAGCTAATGTTGTGCAAATGTGTTGGTAAGATGTTAGAGGAAAAACATAAAACCATATTTTGGACTCCATGTGCGACACATTACATAGACCTCATGCTTGAGGATGTATGCAAACAACACTAGATCAAGCACACTATAGAGCATGCCAAAAGCATCACCAAGTACGTCTACAACCACGGTTGGGTATTGAGCTTGATGAGGAGACACACATAGGGCAGGGAGCTTGTTAGGCCTACAATTACTAGATTTGTACCTCACTTCCTCACGTTACAATCTCTCATTTCCCAAGCATGTTGATGTATATGTAACTTCGGAATGTATTTCACATGTATATGTATATTGTATTCCTATAGAGATGGTATTATTCCTCTATAAGGAAGTGTCGTCATTTATATTGTAAGTGTCGTAACTTATACTTGATGGGTTATTAGACCACCTTATTTGGGGTCGGCCTTGTATAAGTCATGTGGGTCAAAGGGTTATTAGACCACCCTATTTGGGGTCGGCCATGTGGGTCAAAGGGTTATTAGACCACCCTATTGGGGGTCGGCCCACTCAGCATTATGTTATGTGGTAAAGTTCGAGCCTACATGAGTTAGGTAAAAAGGCAAGTCAAGTCAAGTATAAATAGAGTGCGGGAGGCACTCTATTTACTCACTCACTTCTCACACATGCTCTCAAGGAGGAGAGGCGCACTTATGGAGGAGGAGGATTGCTGCTAGGTTATGGCTATCTCTATTGGTTGGTTGTATCATTGCTCTATCTATCTCTGAGGAAGTTATTGGGGTTTTTCACCTTTATGGTTTTCCCCAAGTAAATCTTTGTGTCTCTTGTGTGCTTGCATTATTGTCTCCATGATTGATATGCTGTAGATATGCTGTACATGTTGTTCTCTCAGTTAAGATCCTAGATCAGATTGAAGTAAATTCTGAAAATTTAACATGGTATCAGAGCTAGCCTGAAAGAAGGCATGATATGGCATGTATGACACTTGTTACACTTACGATGCTAGGGCTTGATATAGCAAAAACCAGTCATCGTAGCACTTTCGCTATAAATCCGTTTTGGCAAAGTTTTCGGATCTGAAATTGTTACAGGCCGAAGCTAAGATCTCCAGGTATCTTGTGTCCAAAGGACAACCTCTAATTCGTTGTAGTTTGTGATTTATGATCTATACAATATAGGGTTTCTGCCTCTTCCAGATCTGAGTCAAAATCAGGTGACCTTGGGAAAAAGGTCATAACTTGGGCTAGGAAGCTCCAAATGAAATTTCGTGAAAAGTGACAGGTAGTACACAGGCCGAGCTATCTCAGAAAACTTTTTCAGAGGCCGAAGGTCAAACAGTGACACGTGGCACGCTGTACAAGTTCGCTCTCCTGTATTTTCCCAAAACAGGTCATGTTGCGACACTTGCCATAACTCTCACTCAGAGAATCCAATTGAGGTCAGACCTGTCAGGATGGAAAGATAACAGACCGAGCTATCTCAGAAAACTTTTTCAGAGGCCGAAGTTAAAACAGTGACACGTGGCACGCCGTACAAGTTCGCTCTCCTGTTTTATCCCAAAACAGGTCACGTTGCGACATTTGGCATAACTCTCTCTCAGAGAATCCAATTGAGGTCAGACCTGTCAGGATGGAAAGATAACAGGTCAGGCTATCTCAGGAAACTTTTTCAGACCCTGTGGATCAAAAATTTCGGAGTTACATCAGAAACAATCAGGTACATATTTCTGTCAAAACAGAATTATTTTTTGGTACCTTCATTCATGGCTTCCGGAATTTAGGGCTTTGGAGAAAGTTAGAATTTTTGTAATCGGAGACCACGGCTGGATGCTACTCATCAAAATAGAAATTTAGAGACCAAGATCAGAATTTTTGGTTGGGCAGAAGGCCGGGCTTGATTAGACCCTAGTTCGGGACTTTGATCAGAAAAGTGGAAAATTAGGGCTTCTGTAAAAATGGGAATTTTTGAAATCTGTAACCACGGCTGGAAGCTCCTCAGAAAAATAGAAACTTAGAGCTTTGGATCAAACATTTTGATGGGGCAAAAGAGTGGGCTTCATCAAACCCCAGTTCAGGGTCACGTCCAGTGAATCTGGAAGTTTCAAAGGCAAAATTGAGGAGTAAAACTTTGCAGTTTTCAAATTCTGAATATACCAGTTTGATCAGCTCATCAAGGCGCATATTTCTATCCTTTCGAAAGTTTGAAATTCAAAGTTTGAATTTTTGGGGTTTCTCTGACAAACCCATATCCAGCTCCAGGTCCAGTTCTTGCAAATCAAGTGGATTGGGTTAATCCTAGAAGAAGATGGATTGATCATCTGCATAAGTAAAGAAGTTCCTGTTTCAGAGGGAGATGAGGCTAAGGCCTTACATAAGAAGATTTCAAGCGATCTCGACAGGTATGAATCATCGAGGTATGTTTTGAGATTTGTTCATGATTAAGTTTATGGTATGTTTGTCTTCATGTTATTACGGTTAGTACAATTTTGATTTTAGATTTGTCGTATAACCTTAACAAAATTATGAATGCATGATAGAAGATATTCATTGGTTAGGGTGTTGACACTTATGATTGTACTAATGCATTATGGTGTTGTATGAGGTTTACTAACATGAAAGGTACACCAAGAAAGACAGATCATGTTCTGGTCCAAGAACATATGATCATGATAACATGAGGACAAAGATTCATCCATTGTCATGGATCTCATAGAAGATCCATTTACGAAGTATGTATAACTTGGTTTTATAATGACTAACCTATGAGATATACAGGTTACTAGCACAAGTCATTGAAGAAGAACAAGAAGACATCATGTGAGTATGTTAGACATAACTAGCTAGCATGCTAATCCAGGTATGTTTTTTTCTATATCAAGTTACAATCTCATCTTGTGATAAGATCCTTTATATAAGTATACTTGGCATGATTGATTATAATTATTCATTGAAGTTAGTAATCATGGGTTTAGGCATATTATGCTTTTTACTTTGTTTAATGATATGACTAACCAGAAAAGTCCTATGGTCAAATAGGAATATAAGTAAAATAATATGTCTCTTATATTGATTGATTTGACTAACCAGAAGAATCATGAAACCATAGGTTTGAATAGTCATGGTTTTATGCATATTATATCTCTTCTATTGATTGATGATATGACTAACCCGAAGAGTCATAGCTTTGAGTAATTATAGGTTTAGACATGTTATGTTTCTTATGATTTGACTAACCATAAGAATCCTACATAAACCTTGAATGCTAATGCTTATTATTTCTGTTTGAAATGATCATGACTATACATGCTTGAGATTATTGTGTTTTAATAGTATACTAATGAATGTATGATTTTATATGAGATCACAAGGATAACACATTCATGATACTAATAAGCATGCATAGGGACCAAGGATGAATATGAGATTCAAGAACAGGTAATCCAGGAAGCAAAGATCAATAGGGAGTACATTCCAGTGGTTTATGCAAGGATGCAGATATTCAGAGGGAGTTGACCATCTCTCTACATCCCACAACAGAAAGGTGTAGAAGAAGCTACTTCAGATTAAGACTCCAGCAGCTCCTGCAAGGAAGCAAAGACTCAGAGGGAGTCCACCCAACGAACAAACAAAGATAAGTATTTGAATTGTCATTTCTTAAATAATACTGTTCAATAATGTATATACTGATGTTCCTAGAATTAGGTTGTGTATTATGCATATTAGAATAATTGCATTAATGAATAGTATACTCCTAATATGCATGGGTAAGTGGCCTATGGCACTGTACAACATTCCATTGCTACTTATCTAGTATGAAACCTCTTTGCTGGCATGTTGGGAGTTGTGCACACTCTTAACAATGTTCTGGTAGAGATTGGAAGGCATCTAGAAAGTTACGGAATATGGATAAATATTGTATTGAAGCATTGGCTAAGATAATTGCATGACTGTACGACATATTTATTTATGTGTAAGAATTTGTTCTGAAAACTATGAGATGTTTTCTAATCATGCAATTTAACCTGTTGTGTAGGAAAGATCGTATGCCATCTCCTACAAAAGAAGAACTACAACATTTGTTCAGCAACAAATTTATTTATTGAAGATATTGAAGTTCCCAGGATCTGGGATGAAGAAATGGAATGCCATGATCCGTCGATCATGAAGAATGATGTTTGGGATGTAGTCCCAAGATGTGAAGGGAAGTTTGTTATGACTTCCAAATGGAACTATCAGATCAAGCATGTTGCAGATGGCAGCATTGAGAAATATAAAAGTGATGAAATAGAAGATACGCCAGATGGATTCAAGACAGCTTCCTTGAATGGTGTAGTTGAAGAAGAAGTGTATGTAGAGCAGCTACTTGGTTCTGAGACACATGATGGGAAATCATATATGTGCAGAACTTGGTATGGTGAAGATAGATTGATTGCCGACACGCAGCGGAAGCTCACTACCGAGTTCGAGATGAAGAACTTGGGGATGATGCACTATTTGTTTTTGGCATGGAGGTGTGGCAGAGTGCAGATAGAATCTTCCTTGGACAAGGGAAGTACACAGTAGATATCCTGAAGAGATATGGATGATGGATTGCAAGGCCATGGCCACACCTATGGCATCAAATTTGAAGCTTCTTTGTGATGCTTCATCTGAGCCAGTTGATGTTTCTATGTATCGTCAGATGATTGGGTCCTTGATGTACCTGACGAACACGAGACCAGACATTTGCTTTGCTGTGAACACATTGAGCCAGTTCCTGACGGATCCGAGGAGTGTTCACCTATTTGTTGTAAAGCATGTTCTGAGGTACCTGAAGGGTACAGTGGATTATGGGCTCAGGTATGAGGCAAATCAAAAGTTTAACCTGCAGGGTTATGTTGATTCAGATTGGGCTGGCAGTGCTGCAGATAGGAAGAGCACATCTGGGTGTTGCTTCAGTATGGGATCAGGTGTGATCTCTTGGTTTAGCAGGAAGCAGTCCTGCGTAGCACTGAGTACAGCTGAGGCAGAGTATGTTGCAGCCTGTTCAGCTAGTTGTGAGGCAGTATGGCTACGGAAGCTACTGTCTGAGTTATTTGATCTCCCGTTGGAAGCTACTGGTATCTTCTGTGATAACCAGAGTTGTGTGAAGCTGTCCGAGAACCCAGTGTTTCATGACAGGTCAAAACACATAGAGATCAAATATCACTATATCAAGGATATGGTGCAGAGAGGAGCTGTGAAGCTCCTGTATGTTGCGACGGACGAGCAGATTGCAGATGTGCTGATGAAGCCACTAGCCAGAGTGAAGTTCGAGTACTTCAGAGAGAGGCTTGGCGTTCTTCAGACCGAGGACACTTCGAGGAAGAAGTGATGGACACATTTGCTGAAGCCATTCCAAGCATGTTGGAAGGAGGATCCTTCACATGGCTGTGGATGTAAGCGCTGGATGATGAGCATCAGGATGATGTTCTGGTTTCTGCTTGATATGATCAGTTCGATGATTTTTATGTATGTATGTACGCATCATGTTGGATGCTGGATATGATCAGTTGGATCATTTTTATGTATGTATGTACGCATCATGTTGGATGTTGGATATGATCAGTTGGATCATTTATGTATGTATGCATCATGTTGGATGCTGGATATGATCAGTTGGATCATGTGTACGTATTTTGTATATGCATCATGTTGGATGCTTGGACCATGTATCTGTATATGTATCAGGTGGATACATTGTATGATCAGGTGGATCATGCATGGTGATATGTATCATGTATTTGTATTTGTATCAGGTGGATACATTGATGATCAGGAGGATCATGTATGATGATATGTATCAGGTAGATACTTGGTATGCATCAGGTAGATGCATTGATGATCAGGAGGATCATGTATGATGATATGTATCATGTATTTGTATCAGGTGGATACATTGATGATCAGGAGGATCATGTATGATACTTGGTATGCATCAGGTAGATGCATTGATGATCAGGTGGATCATGCAGCAGGATGTTGCAGTGATGATCATAGATGACGAGCTTCAGGATGTTGCTCCAGATGACATGTAGCAGGATGTTGCAGTGATGATCAGGATGATCATAGATGACGAGCTTCAGGATGTTGCTCCAGATGACATGCAGCAGGATGTTGCAGTGATGATCAGGATGATCATAGATGACGAGCTTCAGGATGTTGCTCCAGATGACATGCAACAGGATGTTGCAGTGATGATCAGGATGATCATAGATGATGAGCTTCAGGATGTTGCTCCAGATGACATGCAGCAGGACGTTGCAGTGATGATGATCAGGATGATCATGGATACATCAGGATGATGTATGGTGAGTATCAGGATGATACTCTATGGCCGTGGATCAGGTTGTGCAGATGAGCATGTAATTCGGTGCCCTGGGAGATTTGCAGATGGTCTTTCGAGGTTTTGCCTATGGCATGTAATTCGGTGCCCTGGGACATCTGGCAAATGCTCTTTCGAGGTTTTGCTCTGGGAGGACATGTAATTCGGTGCCCTAGGAGATCTGCAGATAGTCTTTCGAGGTTTTGCCTATGGCATGTAATTCGGTTCCCTGGGATATCTGGCAGATGCTCTTTCGAGGTTTTGTCCTATGGCATGTAATTCGGTGCCCTGGGAGATTTGCAGATGGTCTTTCGAGGTTTTGCCTATGGCATGTAATTCGGTTCCCTGGGACATCTGGCAAATGCTCTTTCGAGGTTTTGCCATGACCACATGTAATTCGTTGCCCTGGGAGATCTGCAGATAGTCTTTCGAGGTTTTGCCTATGGCATGTAATTCGGTTCCCTGGGATATCTGGCAGAAGCTCTTGCGAGGTTTTGTGGTGAGGTCACATGTAATTCGGTGCCCTGGGAGATCCTATAGGTAGAGCTGTGTGCTCGTAACAGCCTGGGATGCTCTTTCGAGGTTTTGTGACGCACGTAAAAGTCTTGAGGATTCCACAGTATGGCCAGTGATGATGAAGACCTGCAGGTGGTGGGCCTACATCCAGTATGAAAAAGGACTGGCTCTGTAGAACTTCCTATGACGAGTAGATTCAGAGATTGATTGAGATAGCAGCAGCAGTGACGATGATGATGACTCGATGACGATTATCCAGTGACGATGATCCAGAGAAGATGACTTGTGCTAGAAGAACTGTGTTGAGAAATACCTTCCTAGTTAAGAGGGAGTGTTGATGTATATGTAACTTCGGAATGTATTTCACATGTATATGTATATTGTATTCCTATAGAGATGGTATTATTCCTCTATAAGGAAGTGTCGTCATTTATATTGTAAGTGTCGTAACTTATACTTGATGGGTTATTAGACCACCTTATTTGGGGTCGGCCTTGTATAAGTCATGTGGGTCAAAGGGTTATTAGACCACCCTATTTGGGGTCGGCCATGTGGGTCAAAGGGTTATTAGACCACCCTATTGGGGGTCGGCCCACTCAGCATTATGTTATGTGGTAAAGTTCGAGCCTACATGAGTTAGGTAAAAAGGCAAGTCAAGTCAAGTATAAATAGAGTGCGGGAGGCACTCTATTTACTCACTCACTTCTCACACATGCTCTCAAGGAGGAGAGGCGCACTTATGGAGGAGGAGGATTGCTGCTAGGTTATGGCTATCTCTATTGGTTGGTTGTATCATTGCTCTATCTATCTCTGAGGAAGTTATTGGGGTTTTTCACCTTTATGGTTTTCCCCAAGTAAATATTTGTGTCTCTTGTGTGCTTGCATTATTGTCTCCATGATTGATATGCTGTAGATATGCTGTACATGTTGTTCTCTCAGTTAAGATCCTAGATCAGATTGAAGTAAATTCTGAAAATTTAACAAAGCATAGAACTTGGAGCAAATGTTTTCAAGTGATGAATGGAATTCATCTCATTGGGCCCGCACACAAGATGGAAAAGACACCAAGAAGAGAATTAAAAGCTCTTCATTTTGGAAAAAAGCAGCAGAGGTTGTGGCAATAAGTAAGCCACTTGTTAAGGTGTTGTGGTTGGTGGATGGGGGGAAATTGTCCATGGGCTACATTTGGGATATCATTGATAGGTGATGGAACAACAAACATCGCCTTATACATGCTATTGGGTATTTCATGAACCCAAGGTATCATTATAGAGAGCACATTGATCAAGATCTAAGTGGGGAGGTATCAGATGGATTGTATACTTGCCTTGAGCGCACGGTCCCAAATGAGGCGGACCAATTAGAGATACAATGGCAAATCACCTCTTTCAACGCCGCCACAGGTACCTTTGGCAAAACTGTGGCTAAGATTGCAAGAGAGGTGGACCAACCAGGTAAACAATTCCATTGTTTTATTAAATTATGTTGTTTAACTTTAAAGTTTAAACTTTAAATTGTAAATACCTGAATTCTTAGCCAAATTCACAATCTAATTTGTTGAATTAACTGCCTTGACTCTTCGCATTTGCAGCACAATGGTGAAAGGCGTTTGGTGGCCTATGTAACCAATTGCAAAAGTTTGCATTTCAGGTCATGAGTCAAACCTGTAGCTCTTCTGGGTGTGAGCGCAATTGGACTTTGTTTGAGCGGATTCACACAAAGAAGAGAAACCATTCAGAGCAGAAACGGTTGAATGATCTAGTCTTCGTGCAATACAACCTGCGACTCAAATGCAACCAATTGATGAACAAAAGACCTAATACGGAACCCATTGTGTTGGATAATATAGATCCAGCCTCATATTAGGTAGTGGAGACCGCAAAGCCAAAGTTTGGTGATGATCTGGATGTCGATATGGAGGACTTGCTGGAGCCCCAGTTAGATGCAAATCCTCTATTGCCGATGCCATCAATTCATACAGGTGTCGATCCCAAGATTCCAGGCATGCCAGGCACTAGTCAACCAGGACCTCGTACTTATAGGCGACGTCGAGGTAGGCATTCAACCAATACTACTACTGCAATAGTAGATGACCTTGAGCCTGAGGAGCCCGAGATTGAGCCAGATGTTGATGCCTTTGCTAGTCTTTCTAGTTCTTCTTGTTGTAATTCTACTTCTAGCAATGGCGATGAGTTTGATCATGATGATTGATCAGTGATGATGTATGACAGACACAGTTGACTATGTAGTCAATACTCAGAAGTAGTCACACTCACTATTATGCAGTTAACTGTGTAGCATGTTGTTTTTTGGACTCTACAGTCCATATAGCCTATAGGCCTCATGGATTATGTATTTTGTTCTAGTTCCAGTCTCCTAGATATGTATTGCACAGTACACTTTGTGCCATTTTGATATATTGACTCTTATATGGTATGTACATGAGCAGACTTTGGATATTTTGTCTCTAATGCTTTGGAATTGGAATCATGGATTAGAATCATGAAAAAGTTGTTTTTCTTGAAAATTTAAATATTTTATGTATTTTTGCCAATTAATTAAATTCAAATCGACCGATTTATGACCAATTCATTACCAATTCTTATTCCAATTCGGAGTTGACCCTCAACTAATTCCAAGTCCGATTTCGATTTTTCAAACTTTGGTTGGAAGACCTTTTTTATGTTTAAAATAATTCGCAATTGGCCTAGACGAAAGATTCATCTAGTTCCTCTCATCCACGGTTTGCACATTTTTTGAGTGAAAAAAAGATGATCTTGGCACTGATGATGACATTGGTGTTGAGCCTAGTGATAGAAAGATAGAGTTCTACTAGTACTTAATCTAGAGTTCTAGTACCTTTACTACTCCATGTGCTCTTGATGATTTAGAGATTTATGATGTTACAAGTAGGCCACAAAAATATAAATTCCGATCATGTTTTAAATTTTGTGAAACAATTTCAGGGATTATAGCTATTTGACATTATGGATTTCCTTTTAAATTTTGAAATTTTAAGACTATATTCTACTTCATTTAGTAATTTTCAATTGCATGATGCATTATGTGTTCAAATTTTGATCATGTTTTAAATTTTGTATTCCTCATTATGGGCATCTTTTCAAATTTTGAAGTTAGAAAAATATGTTTTACTACTTTTTACAATTTGCAGTTGCACTGTATGTTTAAATTTTAATAAGAACATTGATGATCAGATTTTATCATGATTAAGTTACTCATGAGTCAAATATATTTATCGATCATAATTATACTCATATATGTTTATTGATGTTGATTTCTAGTTATTTTACGTTAGTTTCTATGTTAAAGAGCATATATATATAAATATATATATATATATATATATATAAGGTCACGACCAAGCCAGACACCAACTTGGTGTATGAGACCCCTTTGTTTGTGGGATAAGAGATCCCCCTCTGCACAGCGATTTAACTACAAAAGTCTACACAGGTGTACATACCCTACCCCCCTCCGGATTTGAACCTATGACTATTAGGAGGAAACATATGTTCTTAACCATTAGGCCCACTTAAGGTGTACCAAAAAATGTATACAAACGAACCTTATCAAAAATTTCGAACATAATGGTTGTTGAACCCAAACCTTGTGAATTAGGCCCTAAATATTTCAAAAAATCGAATTTTTGGATTAGGGTCTTCTCCTAGTTAAATCACACTAAAAATCTAGGTTATTTACTCACATTTAGAGGAAGATTTTAGTGGTTATTTTACTCATTTTTGGTTTAAATTGATTATGGAAAATCACTGAGGTTAATCTTGTTTAATTCTGGAAATTTTGTATGGGCAACTAGCATCTTTAAATTTTCAGTTTTCATGCTTAATTTTCTGCCCATTCCTTCATGATGAAATTCTGAAATTTTCTAAGTGTCTTACTCTCTTACATAACAGCATTCACCTTTTGTCACAAGACCTCTTATAAGTAAGTCACTTGGTTCAATGGTTGAGTTATGATTAAATGCTCTAGCTAAGTATACTCATCTTAACTAAGTAATTCACTCAAACTCAATTATTCTGGAAATTACTTTGTGCAATTTCATTTCTCTACCACAAATCTTGGGATGATTTTCAAATACTTGAATAATTAATCACGGATCAATGGACTAATGATGTCAAATTTTTATTAAAGCAATGGTTAGAAACCTGGCATCTCACTTCAGTAATCTCATATCCTTGAGTGACATCTTGCTTCAGAATTCTTCGCAAACAAGGTCTAACATTGGGCCACACTCTTGTCCTTTGAAACATGTTATTGGGCAACTTGCTTCACATCTATTACAGTTTTGGATATGTTTTACATTGCAGCAAATGAACCCACTTCTTAACCACACACTTAATGTTAATTCACTGTGAATTTACTCTTCTGCAATTTCATTCAAATATCCAGAATTGATAATTACAGGTGTTCATGGATTTAAGCACTCTTTGGAGAATTAACTAAGCAATTCACTTAGAAACACTTCACTAGGTTACAATCAATCCCCCTAAGCTGTCTTTATTAGGAAAGATTTAATCAACCCTAGGGAAGCCCATCGTGAACTTGAGAGCTGGTCAAAAGTAAGGGAAGTCAGCACTAAGGTGACTGGTGCTTTCTTCCAAAGTTGCTCCTTGTTAGCACTGGTGGGTTGGGACTTCTCCACTCAAGTGTTAAATCAAGCTGTAACACAGTTGAAGTATACACATGTCATAAGACCTCAGTCAACACCAATTCAGTATGCAGAGCTTGAGAAAGATTATCAAATTGCAGTAAATGGACCAAAGGAAGAAAGGACTGCCACAGCCATGATTTTATGGGATACATCTTTTATTTGTGAATGGAATATTCAGGATAAATCAGTATATAGGGTGCATATTTCATTACCATCGACAGTGATTGAGCTCACGAGAAGAGGTGTGAGCATCAGCCTAGCATTCTTTTGTAGGTCTCAAAGCATTAAGTGAGGAACTCTCAGCCCATTATACGATATTTGTTGGGAACATTTAAATATTTAGGGGATGGTTATAACTAACTTTGCACATGACCCAACAGAAATTCCCATTTCAAGGCAGCTTATAGCAAGAGCAAGGAGAGCCCCTAACCTGTAGAGTCACTTCTCATACTGTTTTAATGCCTAAAAAACGTGGGTCTTGAAGTGGTTAGAGTCTAGACACTATCAGGGATCTAAAGCTTCCAAAAGTCTGGTTATCTCTTAGATCCACTCTTTGTGTTTGGTGTTGCGTCCAGCTTCTAAGTAGTCTGCCAATGCTATTTTATGCCTAACATCTGGATCTTTAAGTTGGTTGAATGCTATATCACTATATCTTGGAGATATAACCTCTTAATGCTGTTCATGAAGAGGTTGAGGAGGAATGATTGGATCATTTACTTGGTCAAAACCCTAGGATGTTTCCACATATTTAGGCCCCACATAGATGTTCACATTATGATGGTTACACATGCATGAAAATAGCAGAATCATTTACTAAGGATACTCAGCATATTTGGAAAATATTCTAAGTATTGACTATGTGAGAATGGTGAATATGGAGCCATTTACTTGCCCAAATGCAATACTTGGCATACTTGGCAAATCAACCAAATAGTATGAAAATTCTGTCGCCAAGCAATCCTTCAGATCAAATATGGAATGTGGACTGCCCCTAGAGGCCCTAAGACAAGAAATTCTGAACTCCCAGGTCTTCATGGATAATGTGACCAACAATCGTCTTTAGAAAAAATAAACCTAAAAAGTAGGAAAAAACACAATATCAACACTGCTGCCAAAAAAACAGCAGTGAATTTTGGCTGAAACAAAAAGAAATGTACGGTGTTCTACCTTAGAAGAGCACCGTTCTGCAAAAAGAATTCCCCAAATTCACTAGAAAAGTCAAAAATCATCAAGAGAAGGAGAGCATCAATGATGAAGAGGGTTAAAAAAACCTAAAACATGGATGTTGTCCCAAATCTGGGCTCAAAAACACCAGTGTCAGACCTGCACTGCCCTGACAATGCAGTATGGAGCTGAAGAAGGGAAAAGAGGAGAACGCTGCCCTAAAAAGGATACAAATCTGTGAGAAAAAATACCCCCAACACCACTGACAAGACCAAAAAACTGCCAAAGGAGGTTGTCGTGAAGAAAGCCCCTAAGAAATTTTTGCTATCCCAAAAGGTGCTGAAAGCCTTGGTTTCAGTGCAGAAACAACCCTAAAAGCAGTGTTGGATAGGAAGGGAAATGTCAAATTGGCTCTGATATCATGTTAGAAATAATAGATCTACGACGAAAACCTCAACAAACCCTATTCCAACCAAATAGAACACTTCAGATTTATAAAAGCACTACTCAAGAGTAGTTCATATCAATAGGAGCACTTGTGTGTGTGTGCGTGTGTGAGAGAGAGAGAGAGTGTGTTATAGACATATTAATTATGTTTAGTTTATGTTTAGGATGTCATTTTTATTGTTAAGAGGTGTATTTGAAAATGTGTGACTTTTAATGAATAGTCACCACAAGGCCTATATAAGCTAGGCTATTGATATTGTAAACAACCATTCATTATTTTATTCAATATCATATTTATATATATTTATATACTTTTTGTATATTTTAGGCATTCAGCTATACGTTTCCACATTTACGTGCAACAGTGGTATCAGAGCCATCGACCTGGCGGCACGCATCCATCATGGGTTCATGGTAAGAAGTTATCGCATTCCTTGACAAATCAAATAGAGAAACTAAGGAGCGTCTAGATCAAATGGAGAATTCTGTTACAAGGGTTATCAATCAAATAATGGAAAGAAGCACAACTAGGGAGGCAGTTCACAATGAAGAACCTGAAACAGAAGACTCATGCTCCAATTCTAAGTTAAATCCTGTAGAAGCCCAAGCCAAAGTTGAAGATTCATGCTCTGAGTCTGAAACGAATTGGGGAATGAATCGGGAATCTGAACCTATCGAAGAAGGTGAAGGTATGGAAACTACATGAAAAATTCTTTCATTTCCTAAAGAAGAGAGGCCACCAGATCAAACTTCAAATAATATTCCGCTGAACACATTGCTTGAGTTTATTAGTAGCAGTCAAACACTGTACATGTGGTCAATTAATCCTTCAATCAGGGAAAACTTAAATACTGAGCAACGTCAGAAAGGCAAACAGCTTGATGAATGGTGGAAGCTAGTATCTAAAGGAGAACGTCCCTTTGATTATCTGAAGTTTGAACTTAGATGAGAAATCTACGGGGATGTTCTGGGTTCTTTCACTTACAATGACTCAACCGGCTTGTGAGGCAATAATGAATTGGTTGAATCCTAATGGCATTGCTGAAGTAATGTTGCAAGGATCAATGAATCAGCTTAATGAGCGACTAGCTATGATGCATGAGACACATGCTTTGCCAATATCATTACCTTCTGGCTTGTCTATCCATTTATGCATCCAACTTGCTAATCAAATTGAGGCAAACAATGAAGTAAAGTATTTATGCCCGTCCAACGATGTCAACAACCTGAGTGACAACAAAGTTGACCAGGACTATGTTGAAAAAGAACCATCGACACATTCCCATGCGAATGTTTACATTGGCCCCGTTGTCGCACGCTCCAGTTACTTGAATGCTTCCACTATTCTCAACGCCGCACGCTACACTCAAACCCATGCTATCCATCCTAGTTATGGATGCCTCTCTAAAATTGTTGAATTTGTGGAACACAGTGAAGCGGAGGGCTTGATAACTATTGAAACCCCTGGTTCAACGATATTAGATATGGGTGGTAAAAGTGCATCTCAGAGGATAATGAGTGAAGCAGCCAATGAAGATTTTCAATGCTCAGAGTATGTTATTGAAGATGACAAGTTATTTCGAGACCGGGCGAGTCCTTCCAGCGATGATAGCGATTTAAGTAATAAGGAAGCTGACCATGATTCTGTTGAATAAGAACCCGTAAATCCCACAACGAAGGAATCCCGAGATGATAAATGGATCACATGGTTGGCTAAAGGGCGTAATTTGAAAGGAGAAAGAATGGACAATTATGATCTGCATTGGATTCGTTCGGCTTCAAGACCCTGGCATCCTCTATTGACAAATAATGGCAAGTTGCAGGTCTCGGTGACAAGCAAATGGCTGAGAACTAAAGGGTGGAATATAACTAGGATTATCTTTTTTCCGTTTTTACGCTGTATTCAGTTGATGTTTGACATCGCTGTGGTTCTATGCATAGTGGAGGATCACCCACCATCGAGCCTTCTAAGGTCAAGATTCTGGATCGTACATATTTCTACAAGCCCAACAAATTCGTTGATAGATGTCTGATTAAGTTGAGTACGATTACATATTCTCATGAAACTGGCAAGTCTGTTGCTATAGAGACAATTGGATTTGAATTGTGGCAGCTTTTAAATATCAATTCTCATGAATATGTTTCTTGTCGAGAGAACATGGAAACGAACTATCTAATAACTGAAGTGGACAAGCTCAAGACTAAATTCATTGCTGGCAGAATAATTCCTGCAATTGCAACTACCACTGCAAGGACTACTGGTCTAGTGTGTCTGGGAATCTACAAAGTCATGTTATCCCGTGAATGTGTGAGCGTTATCGGATATATAAATCAATCTCTGCAACGGATTTTACCCTTGATTTTGCCACAAAGCATTAGAGGGAAGGGAGATATGATTTTAGCGTGCTTTCTGAAGGTTGTTCCAACTGTCAGTCGAGGAAGAAACAATCTTGTCCATTGTTTAAAAACATTGCGTTCTGTGGATAGTCATACCACAACCACTTGTTCGTTTATTGTCTTCTGTTGAGTGTAAGTATTGTTTCCCAATCAAATAATCAATTGAAAACCACCACAATTCTGATTGGAGGAAGAGGGAAAAATCGCGACCTATCAAAGCATCATGATAGTTATACAGTTATACTTTAGATGAGTCAACATTTTTAATTCTCTAGCTACCACTAAAATAAAGAAAAGGGATTGCGTGGAAAAAAGTAAGGGTGAGTCATTATCATTAGTCTCTAGATGCCCGACTATACCATACATCCATCCACCGATACACATTGATGCAACCATACATCCATGCAACGATGTTGAGAAGCACATTTCTACACGAAGCAATATGGTGTCCTTTACACTACTCAAAGGTTGGATGGAGAGCGATAAACTACGCCTCAAGGTAAAAGGTTGTGTGGATACAAAGAAAAATAATCGAGCGGAATCCACAACGCGAACTTCTTAAGAGAAATAAAGTGTTTAGGTGAGAGTATTATAACACATATATAATGGTTAAATATAGTTTATATATTAAAAAAAAAAAAGATAAGTAAAATAAAATAAAGAAGAATAAAAAGAAGTTAAAGGAAGTGAACGTATTAAAATGGTAGGAATTGAAGTACGAAGAGATAAGTTATATATATAAATACAAATTGGCATAGTGAAAAAAAGGGAACATTGTTGATGATGTGATGTGTGAGGAGAAAGATTATGTAAGTGAAAAAGATATTTCAATTATTTAAGAAGAAGGGTTTAAATTAAATTCAATTTTCAAAACAATATAAATGGGAAGAAAAATAAATATAGACAACGTTCAAAATCATCATAAAGAAGATGGGAAGTGTTAATATAGCTTTGAGGACAAAGCCTTTTAAAGGGAAAAACAATGTTATAGACATATGAATTATGTTTAGTTTATGTTTAGGATGTCATTTTTATTGTCAAGAGGTGTATTTGAAAAGGTGTGACTTTAAATGAATAGTCACCACAAGGCCTATATAAGCTAGGCTATTGATATTGTAAACAACCATTCATTATTTTATTCAGTATCATATTTATATATTTTAAGCATTCAGCTATACGTTTCCGCATTTACGCGCAACAGAGAGAGATCCCATAAACAAAAGACATATGGTGTTCATAGGCTAAAGAATGATGCCCAGAGGCTAAAGAATCGATTACAAGATTATGTTACAAATAAGCTTTGTACACAACTCATGAGGTGGGGCATCTACCTCTATGAGGGGGTTATGGCCCCACATTAATGCTTAGACCTATCTAGTCACCTAAATTAATGTAACATAAGGTTGACTAGGTCAGCTCTTAAGCCATAAACTAATGATACAATTAATCAGGGGGCCTAGCCATAAATGATCAGATGTGAAGATTACCATCATTCCAACAAAATTCATTTACCGTAAGAAAAGGGCATCTTGTGATAAGAAGTTTGAAGAGTGTGTATGTGTATCTACAGAGACAATTTTACAAGCACTTTGCTCATGGTTTTAATTAGTACTGTTTCTATAATAATCATCAAGTTCAAAATCTAATGTTAAGGCTATGATTTTCCATGATTGATTTAATTATCTGAAAACAGGAGCACTTGAAAATGTAGCATTTTCTATTTCCAGAATGAACAAATCTGAAGGGGAACCTTGCAGCGAATTAGCAACTAAGGCATTGATTTGACAAAGGCAACTAATGGTGAAAATAGCAAGAATGGGACCCAGCAGTCCTGGAAGCAGCTCATTGGCTTTTTTTCACTTCTTCCAACCTTGTGACTCTACTAAAGCCATGGATCAGAAACAAAAGAGTAGTTCGCTTGCCTCTTGCCTCTGCTTCAACAAATCAATGAGATCATGAGCAGCAAATCATATTCCCAGCAAACATCGATTAACTAAAACCATTGATTTGGGAAAGTGGGGCCAACAGCTAAATGAGAGATTGACCCCCTTCTTCTTTAGTTAATCAACAGGTAATAGGCAGCGATTTGGTTATAAAGTAAACAAATGAACCAGTAGACAAGTGGCAGATTGCTGGTAGCTCACTCTCTCTTCCTCCAGCGCTTCAACCAGATGCATATAGCAAATCTGTCCAACCAATGAATTAGAGTGTGGGTCCCCTAGCTAAGAGGTAATTGCTGATTTTCTCTTTCTGTGCAGTAAGTTTACCTCAACGAATCTTACTCAGTGAATTACATCCCTGAGTGAACAACAATTTAATAGGTATAGTGAATGAGTGGGACCATTTCATTTTACGTGGGCTGGGAGGTGAAACATCAAGCAAATTGCCACCTTCTGGAAAATCATTAAGTACTTTCCACTAGGCAACTCAACAAACCATGAACAGCAAACTACTTCATCCCAGCAAATGCAGCAATTTAGATATCATGGCAAGCTAGTGGACTCCACAGTCCATAAGATATCCCTTTCCCTTTAACAATTCAATGGAAGATGTGTAGCAAACTACATTTCCAGAAAAATCATTGGTGGGGATAAAAAGCTGAACCTTGTGAAATGGCATCCTACCAATTCATGAGGAAACTGAATACGTTGCATTATCTTTGACAAAATCATGTGAAAAATGATGTCATCGCAAACAAAATATGCCAGGAGTGAGAGAGGAACAGTGATTATTGAATTATTTTGCTGTCATAAGTTGTAGCTTTGATTTTCAATGTTCACATAGTGTGTTTGGAGATTTATACTTCTTTTTCAGAATTCCCAGTAAAGCCTTGAGTATGGTCTCTGGCTGGAATCCCATTATTCGTCTCTTTGGTTGATTTTTACAATCGGGTCTACTATTATAACTATCTATTATTAATTTATTTACTAACTAATCCAATTTGGATCTAGAACTTCCATTCCACAGCCACTCACAAGAAGCCATTGGACTCTAGTGAATTGTTTACACCATGCAATGACAGCGAACTAGAAGCATCAAATCACACCGAAGACAGCAAATTACTTCACTCAGTATTACAAACATCTATCTGCAGTGCTTTCTCTCTCCCAACAAATTAGGGAAGAGTTGTGCCTTGCTTGGTGGATCTGGGAAGGTAAAACAACAAGTGCTTGCCATATATATTCTTCCTTTCATCACTAACTTACACATTGCTTTATTGTGTTTAGAGATCCTCAAGAAGGCAGGGTAACAAGTTGATGCATGCAAATGGCCAGATCATCAGGATGCACTATGATAAATAGGTGCTCATGAGAAGACTGAGGCAGGAAATCTCAAGCAATCATCAGAAGCTGAAGTCTCTGCCTTGAACAAAAGGATATCAATCTAGAAGTTGAAATAACAGAGAAGGAAATGGAAGCAGCTTCAGAAATAAAAAAGACAGGAAGAGTGCATATTGATTTTTCAAAGGAAATTACAGCTATTGCAAATGAAAATCACTTGAAAACACGACAATAAAAGGAAACCTAAATTTGCATTACTGCCTTGACAG
This sequence comes from Larix kaempferi, assembly GCA_027924585.1. NCBI lineage: Eukaryota > Viridiplantae > Streptophyta > Pinopsida > Pinales > Pinaceae > Larix > Larix kaempferi. The sequence goes on along the minus strand of BSBM01000111.1, from coordinate 2,316,850 downwards.
AAGATTTGAAAAGGGAACACCAGAACTAGTGCACTACGTGAGGCAACTATGAGAGGCAGGCCATTCTCCAAGCAGAAACAATATAAGAATTGGGTAAAAACCTCTAAATCATTGGCTCAATGGCTACATTACAAGAGGAAGTATTGGATTTGCGCAAAGTTGTAGAGACAGTAAAATATGAATATGAATCTATATAGAGACCTATTTTTTGGTTATAAACTTATACGTAACCAACTTATTCTGTATATCAAGTTATTATTTAATTAAATATTCAACAATAAATAACTAAAATAACTTACAAACATTAAGATCAGAGGATCCAGTCCCATGGTGCACATTTCAAGCTACAGAAAAGGATATTTTATCTAACACATCCACAATAGAATCAACAATAAATATGTAACAATGAATCCTGTGCAGAATGGAATGCAATCACCATTTGAGTCATCCAAGAATTATAAAATATAGACATTATACCTGCACTTCACGAAGCAAAATACCATCCGTCATAAATTTTAGGGAGCTGTTCTCTCCTATTCTTCGATCATGCCGCACCTGAAATCCAACTTCCTTCCCCAACTGAAATGACATTTCATAAGCCACTCTTTTCGTGGTGGCAAGGACTGCAACCCGGCGAGGCTGAGTGACACCTATGTTTGCTGCTCTTTCTCTGCCCTTCCTTGAACCAAATCCAGCTTCAAATAGAAACTGTCAAAACAACAATAGGTTAACTTGTAGCCTGTAATACTCGGTGCAAAAGCCAACCCCACTTGGTAAACAGAGCTGGCCAGTTTTATAGCTTCAATAAAGAAAAGGAACTGAGTAATAATTAGGCACATTACCTGTGGAACTTGAGTAGTCTTGCCGCATCCAGTCTCCCCACATATAATCACTACTGAATGATGACTGACGGCCTCCATAATCTCCTGCTCCATCATAATTATCGGAAGATTTTTTCTGCTTTCTTCAACATCTGGTGGTCTTGAAACATGAACTACAAATTTAGTGCCTAAAGGAGCGCATTCAAAATCCTTTGAAGTGCCACTGGTTTGTGCATCTACCTTTCCACTCTCCTCTTCAGAAACCTGGCAACCATGACTGTTTGGTGTGTAAAATTGTAAATGTGTTGGGTTTTCACATCACTAAAACTAAAATGAATAAAAAAAAAGTAGAGTACACTACACACAAAAAGTTTAAATTCAAAATTCAAAACCCATTTTTTAACCCCAAAACAGATTTTTTAAATTAAAAAGAAAAACATTATATATGTGTGTGTGTGTGTGTGTGTGTGTGTGTGTGTGTGTGTGTGTGTGTAGTGACCACAGCAATCTTTAAACTTTTGACATCCTGGAATCCAGAAAATCACTAGAACGACAAGAGTTAATCCAAAGAATTGAGATTCAATATTATGATCCATTTAGTCAAAATGCAGTATCTTTGCACCTAAAATTTAGAGACTAAAAGGGAACAAAAACTCTTATTGAAATCTTGTTTGAGTTAAATATTATGTTGTAAATTTGTAATAATAGCGATAATAATAGTATAGAGTTGAGTCAGTTGACAGATAGTTTGTAAAATAGTTTTTTGAAGGTAATAGAAACAAATATTTAATAATGAGTGGGCTGAAAGTGTACTTATGTGACAAGTAAATCAGAAGATTGAATCTTACGATTTATGAAGCTATTGGTGCTTCATACAATGGGATGAAGTTGCAGGTCAAATTTACGAACTATACCATGGCACTAGAGTCATAAATAGTTAGTAAAGGGTTAACTTCAGGTCACACAAACCCAATTTCTATATAATGTGGACCTAGAGGAGTGAACAAATTTAAAAGGATTGAATTTCATGACACTAATAGAGGTTTAAGAGGCTAAAATAGTTTAAGCTATGAAATTAATCAATTATGTTTTTTTAATTATTTTAGTTTTGTTAAATATATTTTAAAAAATTAATATATATTATTGCTGCTCCCAACCCGATGTTTCCTGCAAATTTGGGCGAAGCTACTAGCTGTACTGGATTCTCATACCCGCGTTCCAAAAACTTGTGCAACATATATATATATATGACATGAGACATGCATAATTCAGGTTATCATTCATCAATTAGATGTAGAGGTAGTCATGTCATTTATAACAATTGAAATTAGCAAACTCAAATATTGTCATAGACAATATTCTTATATCTTGACACCCTTGTCAAGCATTCAATCAAGAACATATCAACTACTTCTAAACATCAACTTCAAACAATAAAATTATTCGAAGGCTGAATTCAAGTGTTAGCATCTCCAATAAAAGAATAGACCGATTACACCCCAGGAAGAAGTGTTGCAATTGATTAAACACAATTTTGGAGGTAAGTCAATGACTTGACTGAGGTATGTCTGGATCAATGTACATTGGAATCAACCTAATGGAATCTTGTTGGATCTTAACCCTCCAATAGTACAAGCACAACTGGGGATTAACAGGGGGGAGGGGACGAGTGGCTTTTGAACCATCTAGAATAAATCCATCTATTAAGTTGGTGGTGTACACTCCACGTCCTAAAGCAGAAGCTCCTTATAGGTCTCAAAAAGGTCAGTATGGTACTTCCACCATAAAAAGGACACCAAAGGGATAGGTATATTTTTGTACCATATATTTCACTAGCAGTATGCCACATGGGTTCTATCCCTCCTGGCTTCTCATTAGATCATAGTATGCATGTTGGTTTATAGTTGAGGATTAAGGCTAGCGTTACATTATGGAGCAAGTTGAGGATCCTTCACACATAAAGGGATGATATATAGCCAAATGAAAATTAACCCTCTACAAGGATTTTCTCTTCCACTAGGAACCCGTCAAACTTAGAGTCCATCCTAGCCCCTTTAGTCAAAGCCATTCTCCAAGCAACATCATTACGGTGAGCATTAGCACTTTCACAGTGGTTGACAAGACACCAGGCTCCTCTAATTCTAATGCAAAATAGGAACTTTATGCTTTCTTGGTCTTCTTCCCTTCATCTAGGCAATCATCACACATAATCAATCTCTCCTTCATGGTCTGCTAATTACCTATCAGGGTTTACTCCTAAACTGCAAAAAACAACATCCTGCCATGCTTCTTGTCCTAAAATGTCGAAACTCAAAACGCATTTCAAATTGGCTTCAAACGCCCCAAACTATTTAGGAGTGGTTTCACAATTAACTAAAGCTTGTGTTTTGGGCTTTGGCTCAAGCAAGGTGCATTCTGGGCCCTACAAATGCACAAACAAAGAAACTAAGGAAAAAAAGATTTTATCCTCGTTATCGAATTTGTCATTAGCTGTTAATCTTAATTCTTAAAGTGAATGTTGGCATTACCTATATTTATATTTTTTACTTAAATTTTCACATTAAAAGATAAAGTAGTAACCCCATTTTAGAAAATTTAGTGATGGAATCAAACCCATCGAACCTCACACAAAGGATAGAAATTGGAGCATATTTAGCTGTCAACACATTTAATGGTTTTTCAATCATTTCAGCATATATTCAAAACAAGACCTTGCAATCCATCCTCCTGCACCCCTTGAGTTAGGAATTAGATGATTCTAAGATTGAAACCTAAAGGCGAATAGGATTATCAATGATGCCAACTAATATAGAAACCTATATGTTACCCAATGGTGCTTGTGCCAACTAATTTGAAACAACAAATAACAACAATTGTTGAATCCATTCACCAAGACAAAGCAAACTTAAAAATCCTAAACTTGTTTGAATTAGATCAATGAGCTAGATGTCACTTGAGTTGTGTGGTCATTTGATATAGTATGACAATTTTAGGACTCTATATAGTATGACGTCACATTCTTTCTATATTTTCATTCAAAACTTCAATTGTAAATATCCTAGAATTTGAACCACTAAGTTTTGTCTTGAAGTCTTGGAGTCAAAGAGACCTAGGGTTTGTGGGATGAAACCCTACAACAAGATCTGTACGACTTGAATGCAAGTGGAGGTGTGATGCATACTTAGTGAAACTCCATGATAGCTTGAGTGATGTAAGTGGCATATCCAAGAGTGTATTTGTCGACGTTGATGCTAGCTTGTTGTGGAGACTTTGGTGTGGCTAGATGGCTCAATGAAATGCCTTGCTAGGCCTTTGTAATGTTGATTAAAGTTGTTTGTTAATGGTGAATTCCCTAGGTAGGGTTTAGGAAGCAATTGGAGAATCCTTGCTTGTGATGTATTCAAGGGATGCAGTGTACCAACTTGGGAGGAACTCAAGTATTGTACTTTATCTTCATTAGCATAATATGTGAAGTGTAATATTGTTGTCCAAACTTTGAATGTTGTGGAAATCTTGTTGATTTGAGGTGGATCTGAAAATTGTTGATCATTGCTTTCCCTTGAGTTCTCTTCTAGTCACACCCGACATTCCAGTTGGAGTGAGCATGAGGGTTAATAGTTTTTAATAAGAGGTAGAGATTGCTCCCACTTTGTTCATGTGAATTCAGCCTTGAACAAAAATGTGAAAAGGTGTTTTAGAAGTGGTTTAACACCCCGTGGAGTTCTTGTAGTTGTAGTTGAAGCTAATATTCTGCAAACTTTGTACTTGCAACTATGGAAATAAAGGTAACATCTGTTTGGCTGCTATACCTCACTCGTTCATTATGTTGCTTGGTTTGCTTCAATCTGTGAATTGGTTAACATTGGAAGCCACTCCCTAACTCCATAACCCATAGGATTCAAGGCACTGCAATTATTATTCGTAATTTCAATCTCTAAACTTTCTGTTTTTTGTATTTCCACATGCAGATCTGCACTTTTAAAGGCAGATTTACGTTTTCTAAGAGCAGATTTACATGGTTCCTAAGGCAGAAATTCATCCTTAGGTGTAAATTTCAGTCTGTTTTGAGTGTTTTAACGCAGATTAAAGGTCTGATATGTTACAATACAGCAAGCATTTATCACAGATTGGCAGCATTCTTTGGTCTCTAGGACTCAAACTTTGCTTCCAAGTTGCATACTGATTATCCCCTGTTGTTGGAAAGCACTAACCCTAGGTGCAAAGAGACTGTATGATGTGACAGTGTACCTTCTCTAGTTTAAACCGAACAATTTCACTGAATCGAATTATGCTGAATTTTCAAACTTTTTGGCCTAGTTCCAAATTTCATAACTTTGCTCTGTAGAATGTCTGGGATATAACATGGAGACTACAACAATGTTTATCTTAACATCCAACACCAAGGAAGAGAGGAAGAAGTTACTGATATGTTCATTCAAACATAGCAGGCTCAGTACCCTCCCAGATAAAAGACTCTATCATCCTCTCCTGCAAGTTCTGCTGGGTCTGGGATTACGCAATAGAAAGTGCCTTTGTATTCCACCATTCTGATCAAGATGGCACTCCCTACTAGGGCTCTCATGCATAGGGAGAAAATTGAAGTAATATGTCAATCTGGTTCTGAAAACTGCAGCCTTAAGCACTAGAAGTTTGTGCCAGTAAACAGTAACATCCCTAAAGAAAAGTGCTAAACATCTTTAATTTTGATACCCAAAAAAAGTACAAAGCAAGTTTGTGTGAAAGATTAATGTTCAAGGTATCACTAAAGTTATGGCCTCCCTCCATGCATTGACTTCCAGACAAAGATGATGACAACAATAGTGGCAATTTCATGTAGTAGCACACGAATGTATAATGACTCATCGGATATTTAATTTTATCACACTAAAACAGATACATATTCACTACGAGAAAACCGTGACAGAAATGTAGCATGAAGCAGAGTACTATTTTTTCTGTTAATTAATCTAGATTCTGAACACTATCTGGTCCAGGTACATTGGGAAATGTCTCTCTTTTTGAAGAATAACAAGAACAGCTAGAAAAGCAGCAAAGAGCTTCAAGTTTCCAGTGATTGAATGCCATTGCCATGACTTCAAACTATTTTCAAATAGAAAAATGTAAAAGATATTATTATGTAAAAGCAAGGAAAAGACTTATTCAATATTCTCAGTGTTAGTTCAAAACCACTCTCTCAATTCTTTTTCTTTCAATTTGAGGGTCGGGAAATAACCTGGTACTTTCTTCCTTGAATCGCATCAACTGACTCATTTTGTTCAACAATCTGCTTTGTGTTCTCCTTTAGAGACAAACTAGCAGAACCAGAGCCTCTTTGGTTATCGAGACCCAAAAGATGTGAGGATGCCAAAGCCTTATCATGGTTACTGTGTGGAACAATTACTTTGGTGACAGCCAAATCCTGTTCACCTCCATTTGAACACCTATCCATTGAAATATGTATGGAAGATCCTGTATCATGGTCCAGATTAATGTCACTCTGCTCTATATTAAGCCCTGCCATTGATGTATTATCAGCTCTCATTTTTCCATCAGTAGAGGCATTGTTTCTTGCTTCTTCAATCATATTATCTGGTTTTGAATACCTTTCATTGAAATTTGCAGAATTACATGCATGGAAAGCAGCCCGTTTCCTTTTCTTTGCTTGCATCTGGCCAGCTTCCAGCATATTATTCTTTGGATTCCATTTGACAGCCAAAAGTTCATCAGTACATTTTTCACTTTCTATTGAGACTGGATCAGTCACTCTTTCACGAAAAAGTGGGACATCCAACGGAACTTCCAATCCTGCTCTATGAAATCGCATTGCTCTAGAGAGTTTCTCCCGCATAGTTTCAACCTACACTAATGCAATTCACAACACATTAAACTTGTCATTGCAACCAAAAGAATGATTGTTTTTAATTCTGAACATGTTAAACACAAGTTAACAACAAGCATATTTATGAAATACCTGTCCAATATTACCAGAAGAACTTAATAAAGCGTGTGCATCATCTCTAAGCCTGTGCTTCCTGGAGATAACAATCCACACTTAAAGTCAAATATTAACATCCATGGTACAGAAATTCTTATACATCATATATTTCTCTTCACTTGTTTACTATATTTCATAATAATTCATGAAATTCTCCAGTGTTACAAAAGGCACAAAGAAAGTAAGCAGGGCAAAAGCATAAAAAATATACTCCAGTGTTTCAAGAACATTAGATCGCTTTGCCCTTTTATCCTTCTCTTCCTGTATAAAGCAGAAGAAATGAAACAAGAACGGCCAACTGTGAAAAAGAAAGTCTAGTTTCTAGGGTACAATAAAAAAAGCTGTTAACAAGAAAAACTGCTAAACTAAACAAAACAAAAGTGGTTGCTAAATTTACTTGTAGCCGACGTAGTTTTCTTTGTTGATTCTTGCTCATGCACAAAGACCCTTTCTTCCTGTCTTTCTCAGCCTTAAATGCAACAAAATATAATAAAAGGTTATATTAAAAGATTGAATTTAAGATTTAAGCACATTGAAAAGTTGATGAGCACAAATAAAATTGAAATGAGTAAGATGGATAATGATACAGGCTAGTACTTAAAATACCTTATTTTCATCCTTTTTCTTAGACTTGTGATTACCAGGCAAGGCAAGTGCATTGCATGCATCCCCATCTTCAGATCTATAACAGCCAACCTTCAATAAGTGAAGAGGATTTCCACATATTTCATTTATGATTTTTGAGACTACAGTCTAAGTGATCTTATATAAAAGCTATGTTATTTCACTCTGAACATAATATCTCTAGTCTCAATCCTGTATGAAGGGAAAAAATTTCAAAAAGGCATGAAAAGACATACCCTCTAGTAAGCTCCATGATATAAAGTTGTGGCACCTGATTTGGGTCCAAACCTAAGTTACCGGAAACGCCCCTCTAACCCTTCTGAAACGCCGTTCACCGTTTCTGATACGGAAACTGATAAGAAACGACATTGATACGGCTTTGATACGGATCCGAAAACTGTGATACAGATCAACCTGCAGTTGATATGGATTGGGTGGAGGACGAAACAGATCACGGTGAACACGAAACAGATCACACAAATCGTGATAAGTTTCGACGGTTTTTTTCCTCGTTTCTAGCGTTTCACCATTAAAAATGCGATTTTACTGTGTATTTTGGAAACCCTAGAGGGCCCACTGCGAAACTTCTTTTCTTGTAAATGTAAACGCTGGGTTGCACTTGCCATAGATCGCACACACTACATCAGTCGAGGTCGTGGGTTGTCGTGGTGTCCATTTGCAACAGCAGTCGAGGTCGTGGGTGGTCGTGGTGTCCATTTGCAGCAGCAGTCGAGGTCGTGGGTGGTCCATGCAGCGGCTTCGACTTCGGTTTGTGCAGCAGTCCGATTCGTGCAACAATCCCTCCAGTCACTCCTAAAATTTAAATAATTTTCAAAAAGTTCTTATATATTATATTTTAGCATTGTTAAATACAAACTAAATGAAAAATAAAACATTACATACGAAAAGATTAAAAAAATATATTATAAATGAAAAAAATAAAAATAAAAATGTATACACAATAGATTCAAACAAATCTAAAAAGTAAAAAATTACCCTTATAATATCGTTTATTGTTTTTTGTTTTTTTTATACGAGGTTCTAAATTTCTCCTACCCTAATCGTCAACTTCAATCAAGGTATTTGGTAATCACCATTTATTTAATATTTATCAATAGTGTTTGTTTTTATATGAAGTTTTAACTTTTCATAGTATCTTGTTACAAGTATGATTTGATGTCTGATGATATTAGATAGTCTTCTTTGACTAAGTTGCGGTACAATGATAATATAATGATAAGTATTAGAATGTGGCACTCTCATTTACATAGAAGTTAGAAACACTTGGTACCAACAGATATTGGAGTAAGGGTTTCATGGCGAAGGAGGGTTTCACGGCGAAGAAGATGGCAGGTCCGGATCTCAACAGACTGCGCGGTTTACCTCTGAAAGGGTCACGAGATACCTGTGCTTAACTGTGGACCACCTTAGACGGTAAGAAACACACGCTGCCGTTGATTAAAGGGTTTTGGACGCCCGGTACCCGACGGAACCGTGAGTTTTGCTTACTGGGTAAACAAACTGTCTCATACGTCGTTTTTGGAAAATCTTGGTGGCATAGCGGTGGGGTTTTATTTCTTACTATGGAGTGGAGCCGGACTCGGGACTGTTCCGGCCCGGCATGAGATAAAAATGTGTTGCCTGCGGACAACTGCGTGGTCCTCCGAAAAATAAGCACATAATCTATTATTACTAGGCTGACTGTGGCGTTTTCTATCATTGCAAGCCCTTGTCAGTAGATTCGAGGGTTATTCGCCGGTAAAGACCCGGTTTGGCCTGGGAAACTGGGGTTTGTGGCCTATATGGACGATTCGGGGAAGGCAACCTTTCCAAGCCCGGAAATCGACATGATTTTAACGGAATCCCAACTTGAGGAAGCCGGTCTGTTGCAGCCGGATGCTTTCTTCAAAAACCAACTGCAGGAGTTGCGGTCGTCAAAACCCACTGGCCGACAGGTGGCGCCACAAGGGCTGCCAAATAAGCGACACCTGGATACAGGGGCGACACTTGGTGATACTTCGGGCTCAGCCCCATATGCCGGTAACAATAGCTTTCGTCCGGGCCGGGGTGGTTGTGGGAAGATTGGGGCTTCCCGCGCAAATGGGAGACGTTTGGGCAAATATTTTTGCAGGCCTGGGGAAGCATGGATGACGGTCGGCCGCGACATTGGCGTAGAGGAGATAGTAGAATGCAACATGACTGTGCTCGTCGGAAAATTCTCCTACCACGCCATGAACCGGCGGAATGTGGTTCAATGGATTGAAGGGATTTGGCGTCCCATTTTAGACTACACTCCACAGGTGTTTGCGATGCCATGCGGGTGGTATGGATTCAAATTTCGGGAGGAGGCACATTGCAACCGCATCCTGGAGGGTTTGTGGCTCTATGGATCCGGTAGCCTGATGCTGCAAAAATGGCAGACAGATTTCTGTCCAGAAACATCGACGGTGCGGTTACGGCATCTATGGGTGCTCCTACCTGGCCTGCCACTAGTCTTTTGGAACCGAGGGGCATTCGAGGCCATTGGTAATCGGCTTGGGAGGTTCTTGCATGTGGAGGAGGCTCACCTCAATGGTTTTGATAGACGGATGGGGCGACTGTTGGTGGAAGTTGATATATCAATTGGGCTCATTGATGTGCTTCACATAAACTGGAGGGGACGCCAGCTGACCCAGATCGTAGACTACTGGGGCATCCCATTTCGCTGTTCTAACTGCAAGGCTGTGGGACACATATGGCGACAATGCACGGCTCCGGCGTCTTCTGGTCGAGCCACGGACGGGGGGCCAATGTGGTCTTCAGATGAAAGCAGCGATATCGAAATGGATGGAACGGGCGCCCTTGACGGTTTCTCCAACAGAGTGCTCAACCCCCTTGATCCTGACTCGTCGATCATCCGTAAGTTGGAACTACAGGACCCTATGTTTTTCCGGTCTTTAAATGAATTGGACATTTCGTTTATAAATTCTTTAGAATTGAACAATGGAAATAACGGAAACTACATGAGCCACATCCATAACTCTGAATCCAACTCATCCGGGAGGGGTCAGACAACAAATGAAAATTCTGAAAGCGAAGACCCTGTGTCTGATACTGAGCTATTGATCAAGATGAACAACCTGTGTCAGGAGCGAATTTCACCAAACAATTTGCCTCCCGATCCTTCCACTACTTCTGACTCCCCGGTTTCAAATACACTAGTAGTCCCCAATCGGGATGAGGTGAAACTCTGCGAGGTTTCGGGACATAATGCTGATATGCCCTCGGGTGTCATGGAGTGTGGGGTATCGGTGTCCGGTGGTATGTTGTCGGAGTCGTTGCCTGGGAAGGAACGTGTCAATGTGAGTAGCAATCTGCCCGTTGGGATGGGTGGGAAACAATCACTCATACCATCATATTCAGATATGGTAAAAAAATCGGCCATACCTACATTTTTCAAAAACCGGGTGGTGGCTAGTCATGAACTTCCGATTAGTGGTGAACATGAACCCATAGGTTTGGAGACCTGTGTATCGGATGGGGTGGTGGTTAATATGGACCCATCGGCAGCTGGGGGGCCGGGATCTATTACTTTGGAGATTCCTGTGCCAGATGGGGGGGAATCCAACTTGGCGTCTGCACCTATTCCTGAATCTTCTGGAGACGTAAACACACATAAAGGGGCACATAGGGGTGGACTCGCCCAGGAATTCTCTCCACTGAAAACAAGAAGTGCCAGAAAAAACAAAAAGGTCATTCTGGAGGGGATGGAGAATGACCTAAACACGACTCACACCCCCAAAACTTCTGACTCCCGGGCTCTTAGAGGAATGAAAGCCCTTGCGAGGGTTAGAAAATGATTTTTCTTTCCCTGAATATCAGAGGGGTGGGGGGCCTTCCCAAACAACTGGCCTTCAAACGTGTGCTTGAAATTGTCAAACCTGATATGATTCTGCTGCAGGAAACGATGGTTAGTGGTGAAAAAGCTCGTATCTTCATAAATAAAGTCAAGCCGGGATGGATGTGTTGCTCGGTGGACGCTGTAGGTCTTTCGGGTGGTCTTTTAGCGGCTTGGAATCCTCTTGTACTGAAGTTAAGTCCTTCTCTGGTCTCACTTGGAATTCTACTCTCTGGGAACATAAGGGGGTCTGAGAAAAATATAAACATTATTAATTGTTACAGCCCGTATTGTGACAGGGAGTCCTTCTGGAACCTGGCTAGAAATGGGAACTTATTAAACCTGGAAAATCTAATAATAGCAGGTGACTTAAACTTTACCTGGGCCGACGGGGAGGTATGGGGGGGTCTGGCGAGGAGGGACCCTCTGGGACCTTTTTTTACAAATCTCTTCAAGGATTTTTCATTGATTGATGTGGCTCCTAGACCGTTGGCACCTACATGGTCAAATGGCAGAACAGGGGACCAGATGATCCAGAAGCGTATTGATCGATTTTTAATTTCGGACTCTTTACTTACAAGTCTTCAGAACTATAGGTCCTGGATGCACCAAATAAAAATCAATGACCATCTACCTATTGTGCTGCAATTTGACGATGACCCCTGGCATAAAACCTACCCCTTCAAATTCAATTCTACGTGGCTTAATGAGGAGGAATACTGTTTGGGAGTGAGAAACATGTGGATGCAGACAGATGTTTCGGGGGAAAGATCGGCCATGGATAAGATGGCGGTGAAACTCAAGACATTGAAAGAATACACAACAAAGTGGGAAAAGAATAACAAAGCACTAATGGGAAAGGAACTATCACAGATTGAACAGGATGTGGAATATCTGATGAACAGAGGAGTTGATTATGAACTTGATAAGGGTGAACTCGCCAACCTCTCTACCTTGGAGAGTCGGAAAATGAAAATCCTCATGTTGCAAGAAGAATCCTGGCGATTGAAGAGCAGAGCAACCTGGATTAAGGCGGGAGACATGAATACAAAATTTTTTCATCAGTTTGCAGACTCCCGTCGGATACAAAACTCAATCTGGGATTTGAATGACCATCGGGGTCGGAGGATCAGGGGGGAGGAGAACCTGATGAATGAAGTTGTCTTCCATTTCCAGGAGTATTATCGTGATCCAAAGGACACTAATTTGGCTGAGCAATTCAAACTTATTAAAGAATACCCTCGTATGTTCAATGAGGATGAGGGGGATAATATTTATCTGGAAGTCTCCCTGGCAGAAGTGGAGAATACTCTGAGGAGGATTGCCAAAGATAAATCTCCTGGTCCGGATGGGTGGATGGTGGAGATTTTTATACAAAATTTTGATATCATGGGTGATGAACTCCGAATGGTTGTGGAAGAATCTCGGAAGCTTGGCATGGTCTCAGGAGCAATAAACTCTACATATTTGGCTCTCATACCAAAGAACTCCCATCCGAACAGTTATGATGAATTCAGACCAATCGCGCTTTGCAATATAGTCTATAAGATTATTGCTAAAATTATTGCTGAAAGGATCAAACCGGTGCTATCTAGGCACATTTCAAAGGAACAATATGGTTTCCTTAATGGGAGGCAGATCCATGACGCTGTGGGGGTGTCACAGGAAATCTTTCACACTATCAAGCAGAGACAGAGGGAAGCCCTTGTTCTACAATTGGACTTGGTGAAAGCATATGATAAGGTGGACTGGAATTTTCTGAGACTAATCCTTGTCCAGATCGGCCTACCATGGAAGGCTGTGAAATGGATTATGGCATGTATTAACTCTGTTAACTATGCAATCCTAATCAATGGTTTCCCCACAGATTTTTTCAAAGCCTCTCGGGGACTCCGACAGGGATGCCCACTTTCTCCTCTACTGTTTCTTTTGGTCATTGAGGGCCTAAGTTTGTCCATTATCAAAGCTCGACAAGAAGGTCGGATTGATGGCATTAAAGCAACCCGGGATGTTCCGGTCACACACTCCTTGTTTGTGGACGACGTCCTGCTTTTTGGCAAGGGATGTATGGCGGAATGGGTGACATATAAACAGATTCTTGATTTGTTCTGCAGGGTTACTGGTATAGTTATCAGCTATATTAAATCTTTCTTCTTGAAACATTCTCTGGCAGTGGATGTTCAGCAGTCGATAAGCAACGTTCTGCCTTTGAACTTCAAAGCTGGTACAAAATACTTGGGCTTTTTCATAAAGCCAACAAATTATTTGATAAATGATTGGACTTGGCTCATAAAAAGATTTGAATTAAGAATGGGACACTCGAGCTTTCGACACCTGTCGTTGGGAGGCAGGCTTACCCTGGTAAAAGCTGTCTTACAGAATTTAGGAGTATATTGGTTCTCCCTGTGCAAAATTCCTCGCTCCATCCTGAATCTAATTAGAAGGAAGATTTATAGTTTCCTGTGGTCAAGCGGAGGTAATCCGGAAAAAATACATCTAATGAATTGGAAGGTTTTGGCCCGCCCCTGGCATCTGGGTGGTTGGAACATAAAGGATATTGAAAGTTTTGTTATGGCCCTTCATGCAAAAAGCCTCTGGCGTGTACTCTTTGATCAATCGACCTGGGGAAGGGTCATTCGTGCCAAATACCTGCGTAACATTCCGGTTTCAAGATGGCTTCGTCTTAATCGCCCTGCAGCTGTGGGTGTATCAAATATTTGGAACGGGTTGCTAGGAGCATACAGGGTTATTGCGCACTGGATAGCTTGGTTGCCTGGCAATGGGCGTGATATTAAACTGGGTCTTGATCCATTCATCGGGGGGCCACCGAAACACTCTCTCTCGGTGGAATTGCGAACGTTCCTCTATTCAAAAGGTTACTATTCTTTAGCTCATGCTGCTGGTTGGGGTGGGGACGATCGCCCTAGATGGATCTCGGCTTCCCAGATGGGCCTTGCAGGTTCGTTGAGGCTGGAATGGGAGGCTTATACCAAGTCTTTGTACCAATCCAATCTGCGACTCTCAGATGGTGTTGACAGGCTTGTGTGGTCTTGGGACGTGGCGGGGGGAAGGGTATCTACAAAACTGGCATATGAGGCCTTATTTGCGGAATCACAGGTACTGGTTAAATGGTGGGATAAATCCATTTGGAAACTGGTTGTGCCTCTCAAGATAAAATGTTTCATTTGGTTAACGCTGCACAACCGGATTCTCACATGGGACAACCTCTGTCGGCGTGGTTTTTGTGGCCCTGGCTGGTGTACTTTATGCTGCTCTGAGGAGGAGACGGTTGATCATCTTTTCTCCACCTGCACTTTCATTAAAGAACTCTGGTCTTTTATTGCAAACAGATCTGGCATTTTATTTCCTTGGAACTATTGCTCCCTATGTGAGTGTCTTGTTGATTGGGCACAGCTAGACTCCGGGTTTCGAGAGCTCCCTTATTTTATGATCTGGGAGGTTTGGAAGGCTCGGAACCGGAAAATTTTTGATAACAGGGACATTTTCTTGGCAGGACTTGGCGTTAAAACACTAGCCGCACACCAGGAATTTATCTCTATCCATGATCGAAGAAGAGGCAGTACCAAACCGGATAGGAACTTAAGGTTTGCCCCTCCGGTTCTGACCTTCCCATGTGGTTTCTTTGACGGTGCTGCTGCTAGTACTCCTGGGAGGGGTGGTGCTGGGGCTGTTATACACTTGACTAATTCTGTCTCTATCCATCTCTGGTTAAATCTGGGCTGTGGTTCCAATACTAGGAGTGAGATTTGTGCCCTTTGGTTACTACTTTTCTGGGCCCAGCTGCGGAACATCACCCAACTCATGGTTTTTGGCGATTCTCTTTCTATCATATCCTGGGTGAAAGGAAAGGCCTCCCTCAATAATTTGTTACTTAAGCACTGGATGGATGCGGTTCGGTTGCTTGTGATGGATTTTCAACATATACATTTCGACCATGTCTACAGGGAGGTTAATACGGTGGCGGACATGCTCTCGAAGAAGGCCCTTTCCTCCGAGTTTGGAGTCATTATGTGGCAGGACTGGCGGGAGGGCACGTTGTTTTCACAGGGTTCACATCATCTACATTGGTCTTGATTGGCTCGGCTATTATTCTTCATATTTTGTTACATTTTGTTGCTGCTTAGTTTTTTCCTATACGTGATGTGATACTTATGTTCGCTGTTAGTTTTTTTCTATGTGCTGATATCACATAGGGGATGCCACCAACGCCTTGTTGGATTTTTGTTATACTCCTATGTGCGGCTATTTTTCGGTTATATGTATATGTTTTGGTTACTTAGCATATTGGACTTATATCTCTATTTTTGGATCGGCAGCTATGACTTATTTGGTTCCTTTTGAGAACTTTTTTGAGACTCTTGGATGATATCTTTGTGGTTGTAGAACCTGTTTCTCCTACGGGAGGGGTTCATGTTTGTTATGTATGAACTCTTGGAACATGTTATGGTCTTCTCTTATGGCTGTAGACTCGGAGGCCATGTTGATTACACATGTCACTTACACTGCAGGGCAGTGTGGAGATGTATGTTTTTTATTCTGACAGTTGGCAACATTTACTATTTCGATTATTAATAGTAAGTTATATTTTTCAGTGAAAAAAAAAATAATGATAAGTATTATGACAATGATAAATGATGAATGGTAATTTAAACATTAAAAATTATATGTCTCATGGTTTTTAAATATATATATATATATATATATATATATATATATATATATATATATATATATATATATATATATATATATATATATATATATGAATGGTAATTTAAACATTGAAAATTATATGTCTCATGGTTTTTAAATATATATATATATATACCGTTTCCCCGCCGTATTGTATCCGGTCTTTTTGAAAATTTGCCGTATCCATTTCCCCCCCGGTATCCATATCCGTTTCCGTATCCGTTTCAGTGCAACTTAGGTCCAAACAAAGTGTAGAGAGTTGTGGTTAATCTATCATACCAAATTTGTCTGCATATTAATTTTAATTGCAATACAAAAGTTTAAATTCAATACGCAGAAAATACTTGAAAGATTAATCAGGACATAAGAAACAAAAATGCATAGAGTTTGTTGTTGGTGCTGATGTCATTAGTGGAGGTTCCTTAACTATATACCAACTGTTTCTGATGTCATTAGTGGAGGTTCCTTAACTAACATATACACAAAAAAAGTTTCCCTCCCTAGCTGATTGCTGCAGTAAAAGTATTAAGTTCCATGCTTTTGATTTTTCAGTTGTTTTGCTTATGCAAGTTGATATCCGATATTATGTTAATGATGTTAGGTAGCAATCCTGCCACAAGTTTTCGATAATTTTGTTTCTCATCCATCATATATCTGCAAAACTTACGTTGCTGCATCTAGTATGCATGCTTCCTACTTCTCCAATATCTTTGCTAAGGAAAGTGTATTATAGCAAAGCAAGCTCCTATGCATTTCAACTTTCAAGCACTTGAACAACACCCATTGACAAAAAATGCAAATGACCAATTTGAGAGCTTGAATAACAAGAGTGTTGCACTAAAGAACCGTTGTGGAGTAGATGGAAATGCAGAATAAATCAGTGTTACAAATATCAGCCGAGAAATCGCGCGTTGCCGATAAATCGCGAATTTGAGATCTTGAATAACAAGAGTGTTGCACTAAAGAACCGTTGTGGAGTAGATGGAAATGCAGAATAAATCAGTGTTACAAATATCGGCCGAGAAATCGCGCGTTGCCGATAAATCGCGATATTTTGGCGGGGGCGATTTTTTAAGAGAAAATCGGGCAATAAAATCGGGTCGATTTCCGAGCCGAAATATCGCCGATTTTTTACTGAAAAATGGGGAAAAATCGCCGTCGACTCGCGATTTCTGGACAGGGTGAAAAAAAGTGCCTTTTTTAACATTTTATGCCCACGGGAACCATTCCGTTAGGGCTCATTTGCTCATTTGCTCGCTACAGACGTCGAGAGGAGAGCCGAGGCGATTAGGGTGCAGCTGAAGGTAAGTAAATGTTACGTTTTTTTTTTTCATTTAAAATTTTGAATGCCTCCACCGTGTGCCTCTCTCCGCGCCGCGGCTTCCACATTCCTCGCCTAACCCACTCCACAACGTCTCTCCGCGAGTCCGCGGCTTCCACATCGTGCCCCTCCTCTGTCTGCTGCTCACAACGTCACACACGGCTGACCCATCACTTCCCAGCCCACTGCAAATTCGCAGAGTGCCGATTCACACTCACAGACCCCTGCACGGTGCACATTCCACACTCCCGGCTTCCACGAATCCACAGTCTGCGGCTTCCACAGTTTTAGTGTAGGTTTAAAAAATAAAAATAAATTATAAAACTGTAAAAAAATTGTTGTTTTAAAATTTAGATTTTAAATTGTTTGCAATTTGCATTTTGCAAAATATTTTCGTCATCCTTATCATCTTTGTTTATGTTCCAAAAAATCAGAACTCTAACATGGCATCTTTCTGTAGACATACTTGGAGTCATAATAAGGGAAGTTACATCCCAAAATCATATCAAGATAATTGCAATGCAAGTTGACCTAGGATGGATTGATGCTTCTACAATGCATCAATTTTGCTTGGAGCTTCGATGGTCATTTCATTTTTTCCCCTGTTGTGCTTTGAAGATGAAGCTTTGCTAGACGGGAGGGCATATAATATGCCTAATTTATATTAAATATACTTAAATTATATGAATGTGTTCTTTCTTCTTTAAATTATTAAAAATTTAAAAACATATTGTAATTTTCTTGTTTTTTATTTTTATTTTTTATTTTTAAAATTATATTTCATTTGCAATTTTGCAGAATGCTAATTTTTCACTGTTTTGTTATTTAACTTATTTGTTATTTGCAATTTTGCAGCATGCTAATTTTTTTTTTTTTTTGCCCTAGGTTTACTTGAAGTTGAAACTTCATTTCTTCCATATACAAGATGTCGAAATTGGATGCATTTTGGGAATTTGGCACAGCCGTTGATCCAGAAAATCGACAAATGCTCACTTGCAATTTATGTGGGAAAAGAATGGCGGGAGGGATAAGCAGGCTGAAATATCACATTGCACAAATATCGGGGCATGATGTGATTCCTTGTACCGCAACAAACGAGGATCACATTGACAAGGCCAAAAAAGCAATTGAGGAAACTAAGCAAAAGAAACAATTCAAGGAGGCTGTGAGACATCAAATTGCCTCAAGATCCGGGTCCGGATGCGGAGTGGGGGCTAGTGGGACGAGTCCGGAAACCTTCTCCACGCAGCAGTCCACAATGCCTTCACCTTCAACTGCATCACCAATGGGTGCCTTTGTGTCGAGATGCTCAGCTGGTGGACAACCTTCTGTAAAGTCCATGCTGAAATTAAAGGAGAAAAAAGACGCAGATACACTTGTGGGTCGATGCTTGCTATGGAGTGATATTCCATTTAACTTTGCCAATAACCCATTTTATATGTCCATGTTTGAGGCAGCTGTTGTTGTTGGGTCGGGGTATAAGCCCCCCACTTATGAGGAGTTGAGAGGGCCCATCCTCCAGAATGAAAAGGCCGAATGCACTCACAGGTTGGAGGATCTTCGAAAATCATGGGAGTTAACAGGATGCACAGTGATGTCAGACGGTTGGACTGATATGAAGGGTAGGACCCTTCTCAACTTCTTGGTTCACTGTCCAAGGGGCACTGTGTTTTTGAAATCCCTGGATGCATCTGCACATGTCAAAGATGCGGGTTTACTATGTCGCTTGTTGGATGACTTCATCCAAGAGGTTGGCCCGCAGCATGTTGTCCAAGTCATAATGGACAACGCTGCGAACTATGTGTCTGCTGGTAGGATGCTTATGGACATGTATTCTTCACTATTCTGGACTCCTTGTGTGGCCCATTGCCTTGATTTGATGTTAGAGGATTTAGCCAAGATTGATTGGATCAAGGATATCATTGATTCAACACGGGGCATCACAAAATTCATATACAATCATGCAGCGGTGCTTAGCTTGATGAGAACTTTCATAGGTGACAGAGAGTTGGTGCGTCCTGCCATCACACGCTTTGCCACTAGCTTTATTTCTCTCCAATCCCTCTTGGATTCTATGTGGGACTTGCAGCAGATGTTCCTTTCACCTGAGTGGCGTGCTTTATCATTTAGCACTAGACCAGAGGGGCAAGCCATATGCAGGCTAGTGAATTTCCATCAGACCTTTTGGGATGACGTGACGGAGGTTTGTGCCGTCACTGAACCTTTGGTAAGGGTTCTCCGCTTGGTTGATGGAGATAAGCCTGCAATGGGCTACCTGTATGAGGCCATGGATAGGGCCAAAGAGTCCATTCGTGCCTATTACGAGGACAAGGGAGATCGGGGGCAGGAGAGACAACAGATTATATGGGGGATGATTGATGCGCGATGGAACAACACACTCCATCGCCCCATTAATGCTGCAGGATTATACCTCAACCTTGCGTTTGGTTACTCCTGTGGCTTCAGATTTGATGGAGAGGTTATGGCTGGATTCTACGAGTGTGTCCATAGGATGGTGCCGTCTGCAGATGATCGTGCAGAGCTTTCCCAAGAGATGGAAGTGTATAAGAGAGCCACAGGATTGCTTGGGTTTCATTTGACAGTACATGACAGGGTCAACCTGATGCCAAGTAAGCTTCACCTTGTTTCAAAGTTCGATTTCTTTTTTCTAATTATTTTTTTTAAATTCAATTGTTTTTTCTTATGTTTCTTTAATTCGTTGTAGATATCTGGTGGGAAAACTATGGTGGTTGCATATCTATTCTACAGAAGCTTGCCATTCGAGTGCTTAGCCAGACATGTAGCTCTTCCGGTTGCGAGGCAACTGGAGTGTATTTGAAAAAGTACACTCCAAAAAGCGCAACAGGTTAGAGAATTTTCAAATTCATTAGAAAATATAAATTATTGAATTCTAGTTTATAAATTTATCATTTATCATTATGCCCCTTTGCCTTCTAATTTATGCATTACAAATTGAAATTATTAACTTTATAATTTAATATCTAATTCTATGATCCTCCTGCAGGTTGGATACTCCGCGCCTTAATGATTTGGTCTACGTCCACTACAATCTCAGGTTGTGGGTGAAGCAATATCAGAGAAAAGTTGATGCAAAGGCCATTTCATTAGATCAGATCGACACCACTGCAGCTTGGAGGTTGGAGTGTGAGGAGCCTGCTATGGAGGTAGCCCCTGATTGGCTAGCGGATGATCATGATCATGATCATGATGATGTTACAGAGGCTCCATATGAGGGTGATCCAGTTCCAGAGGAGTTTCACACTGAGTCTGGGAGTGTGCCACAGTTAGATCCAAAGCCACAGGCAGGGTTAGAGGGAGATAGACCCGATAGTAGCACTGCTACTAGTAGAGGAGTAGTTGTAGGACTACCTCCTCGAGCTCCTTCTTCTTCTTCAGGACACCAGTTTTAGCCACCTTCAGGTTCTAGAGGACATCATGATCATTTTGCAGGGTCTTCTAGTTCTTCTAGAGGACGTCAGATACCAGTACGAGGCCGACAAGCCTCGAGGGCACCTAGTCTTAGAGGAAGGGCAAGGGCTGTTTCCACAGCGATTACCTTTTCCCGTAAAAGGGGTAGAGGGAATCCATAGTTTATTTACTTTATTTCACTGTAGATGACTCATGAGTCATGATGATGATCATGAGATACATTTGTTATAACTTATAACTTATATTTTTGATGATTCAAACATTCAGTATTCACTATTCAGGAGTAGGACTGGGACACGATCCATTTTGATGTGTGATGTATCTCTAGACATCTTATATATCTTATATATCAGTTTTCTTTCCATATTCATGTGGCACTGTGTTTATTTGATGTTATTGTTGCTTTAGATGTTTAAAAAATTGAAAAAAAATGAATATTTTTGTGTTTTTTAAGTTTGTCGATTTTTGCCGGTGTTCTGCCGAGATATCCCGAGACGATGTTTCCTGGACCCTGCCGATTTCCGCGCCGCGCCTATATTTGTAACTTTGGAATAAATAATCCCCCAAGGATTAACAAAAAAATAAAAAATGAACAAGTATTTAAAGATTTAAGACTAAATGGTTGACTGTTTTTGTCATAAGATTAACAACCCAATATGTTATGACTAATATTGTGATGCACATTTTTTTTTGGCTCACTGCTCTGTGTAGCCCTAACCTTAGCCACTGGTGTTATTGTTTGATCAAACTTCATGGCCATGAATCCAGGTAGGGGAGGCCCTGCCAACTCTCCATCCCTTTCAGCAGAAACTTTTGCATTTAAACAGTTGGTGGCCACTCATTGAACATCTGCTCCTAATGCTGCACTGTCCAGGTTTGTGAAGCTCTTTTAATCAACCCCTAATGTGAAGCTTATGCTTTCTGTTCCTCGGCTCAAAGCCTTGGCTCTAGCTGAGAGAGCCCTATAGAACAATTCACAAGGATTTGGCCCAACCATAAGGCAATGGATCAAAAGATGTTTATGATAAAAACTAAGCTCTCCTACTTTTCATGTGAAAGAGGGTATTTACACATTCCTATTTGAACTTAGAGATATCATTTTTCGAAATAGGCCATATTTCATAGGCCCCAAAGAGGATGTATATGAATCGCTGGACCCTTGACTTCAATCCAAAAGTTGATGTTCCATGCGTGGTTCTGATGTCACATACCCATCCATGGACCCAACTTAAGGAAGGGCACATGATACCAAAATTTTGGGCTTTTACATAAACTCAGTCCATTCATTAGATTCATACACATAAAATCAATAGTGTCCAGATGTAAATTAAGCAAATATGCACAGCGGAATGAACCATCATCCACACACATCTCATACTCATCCAGCGTATCAAAATGATCATCAAATTAATCATTGCAGAAGCAAAACACAATAAATTACTCATCTTGATGTAATGATGTCCCAAGCAACTAGCTATGTCGCTACAACATTCCACCCAACCATAGGTCTCTGCCCAGCCTGTATTCTTTCAAAACTCAGAGACCACCCCCGAGCAGGGCATGATATCTACAAGGAAAAAGGGACTCTCAAGCTCTGCACAGCCCAAAGCAATGGATACCCATCTCAACTCCAACATTCATTTACACACAACAACTCAAAAACTGGGCATGGATACACAATTCAACAATGGGATTTGCAGAATAGGCTCTAAGGGTTTTCCCAAATCATTGCACACCCAAAAACGGATTGTGGGAAGAGGAAATCAACCCCAGGGAAGAAAACCAATTTCTCCCACAGATGTATGAGCATTCAGTGGGCCAAAACGGCCTCAATTAAACCCCAAATCGTTTCCCCTTCTTCCCCACTGTTATACAACATAAAAACGCCCCTCCCAGCTAGGAAAATGAAGGAAAGCACAGGAAATCCATGGAGGAAAACACCCTGGTAGCTCCCAACTCGTGAGAGAGCAAAACTGATGGTTGAATAATGGCTTGGGGGCAATTTCGTGGCTCTTTTCTTGCCCAAGAAGCCAAACACGAAATTCTAGGAAGGGTGGCTTGCCCATACTCAAATTTGAATAGCCATACTTCTCCATTCCCCAAGGCATTAACTACCTCGACCAATTTTTGGAGGAATTAAATGATTGGGTACAAAAGTCAGCATGGGTAGTTGAGGGTTCATGGGTTCTCTCATTGACACTTGGCTTGACTTGATTGGCTCAAGGGTTTGAATATTTCCCTCCCAATTTCCTTGTAAACATCATGCCCCCATCTCTTGTTGCATTGCATAGCTAGTTGTGGGTATTTATATTAAAATGCATATTTACAATCCCCATGGTTCACTAGCACATGGGTAGCATAATATCTAATACTTGCCTCTTCCAGGTCGAGCGTTCACTAGCGGGGCCTTGGCCTTGAGCTCCACGCTAGGAATCATACATAATATGCACACAATATTTACATTATAGCCCAAATATTACAAGGGTCAAAGTGGGGATGTGACATCTGGTATGGGTGTGGCTCCCCCATTTGCCACTACTGGAAATGCCCAAATCCGCTAATGTTTGCTTGTCCAAGATTTTACGTGGACTAGATCTAGAAAACAGTCTTCCTAAATCTATAAATCTATCTCTAGATAATGGGAATTATCTTCAGAAACTGGACTACAAGCAGCTTCCATTTAAATGTGGGGTTCTCCAAGAATATGGCCATTTTGCAAAAGAGTGCAAGGCCAATGCTCCTCCTCAAAATCTCTTGAACCTTCAGATCAATGGCAACTGGTCAAGAAGGCAAGTGGAAATACGCAAGTATATTTCCCCATGCCACCGACTCCAAAACGCAAGTCTCCCTCTTCCTCTAATCACTTTTCCATCTGGTCCCCTCCTGAATTGATCCAATCACAACCTGAACCTTCAGATCAATGGCAACTAGTCAAGAAGACAAATGGAGATATGCAAGTATATTTCTCCATGCCACCGGCTCCAAAACGCAAGTCTCCCTCTTCCTCTAATCACTTTTCCATCTAGTTCCCTCTTGAATATTACCAATCACAACCTATCTCTCTTCCAGCACCTCCATTTTCTTCCCTTAATTCCTAGCCATCCTCTAATTTGTTAGATTTTCATACATTCATAGCATAATAATTCAAATGCATAAATAGGATCACTAGGAGAAAGACAAAGCACAAAACAATAACACAAAAGTTTATCCTAGGAAACCCAAACGGGAGAAAACCCAGCAACCTTCGTATAGAGATAATAGTTCTGAGAACAGAGTACTAATGAGAGAGAAAAGTTGGAAATGCTTTCCAAAGATAGAAACCCCAAAATAGCCTTCTCCTTCTGCAAGTGTGAACTTCTCTCTCCAAGTGATGCGAACTTGTGTGAAGTGAGTGAGTGAATAATGAGCTAAATTTTCCCTCTATTTATACAAGTGCCAAACTGGCTTTTACCCTAACTGGGCCGACTTCTCTTGGGGGCAATTAATAAATTAATTTTAATCTTTTCTTTTGTTTTCTTTTCACCCCAAGGTTTACATTGATTCTTTCAAGGGTTTACATAATTAATTACATCAAATTCAACTCCCTTACGAGGTATAATCAAATACAATAATAATATCTTCCGAAGTTGCACAAATTCCAACATATTCTCCCTCTCCCTCTAATCACTTGTCCATCTAGTCCCCTCCTGAAATGGTCCAATCACAACCTATCTCTCTTCCAGCACCTCCATTTTCTCCCCTTACTTCTTATCCATCCTCTATACCTCCCTCTACTTCTCCTCCATCCCACGATTCTGTTGAATACAGCACCAAAACCGAAGTCCCTCTCTTCCTCTAATCACTTTTCCATCTGGTCCCCTCTTGATTTGGTCCAATCGCAGCCTATCTCTCTTCCAACCCCTCCATCTTCTTCCCTTACATTTTCGCTATCCTCTATGCCTCCCTCCGCTTTCCTCCATCCCACCATTCTATTGAATCTTATCTTCCTCCAATCTTTGAATCAATGTCATAAACCATGAAAAGGACCTTGGATCACAATAAACTCTGGAATCTGCCTTTATAGTAGGTTCTTGTTATCACACCATAGTAGCTGAGCTACTATATTTGTTGAGCAAATATCTGCACTTTTCAGAGCTTTGCCTTTACACAGTTTCAGTGAGATCAGTCATGATGAGCAGCACCATTTATGATCACTTACACATCAGAGCAGCTTATATCAGACAGTGTGTAGACCTTGTGCCAAGGCTGAGCCTTGAGAGCTTAGATTTGATGACCAATATGACCTTTTTGTTCCATATTCAGTTCAGTGCCCAGAGTTCTCGATGTTATTATTGCAGCAGTGTTTCATTGGTTCTAGATGATGGTTATTGATGATATGCAGTGATATGACCATTAGACTTGTGATTGTTAGCATTTTATTATTATCTTGTTGTTTTAGCCATCTTCATAGCACTAACTTGGTATATAACTCATGATGTGGCAGTATTATTTAATAAATGAAATGAAATATCTTGGTCGGGTTTAAAAATATAAAATTGGGTGTATTACTTGCACTCTAAGGTTTACTGACTATACTCATTGGTTTCACTTACCCTCCTATGAGCATGGACGTGGTCTTTCCTAACATTTATGTTTGCTAGCTTAGGCACCACATTCACTTGACTCCATCCATCCATGACCTTCCTTGTTTTGGCTTTCACCTTGACTTGCCTTCTTGACTTTTGATATGGAGGACTTCCTCGCTCCTACCTTTGTGTTGGATAGCATCCATGTTTGTTTTGTGTCTCGGCTCTAAGTTGGTGACAGAACTTGCCTTTTGTGAATTGGATTTTATGCCTTTATCACTCTAGCTGGTTGCCCCGATGTGGTTTAGATTTGCGGAATCCCCCCTAGTCACATGAGATGTTGTTGGCTAAAACCTGAAGCACATGTACTACTTGTATGGAAATTATTGGAAATCTCTTTTGAAATGAAATGAAAGCCCATGGAAATAAATGAAATATAAAACTATGATTTTCATCACAATAAAAAAGGGCTAAAGCAATGAAATGCTAATGTATCCCATGAAGGGTCCAAATAAAAAGGTCTAAAAAGCAATGGCTAAATGTATGCAAAATCTAAAGATTGTTGACCTCAAAATGTTATAAATGAAAGGCCAAATAAAAAGCAGTGGTTAAATGTATGCCAAATCTAAAGACTGCTAGCCATGGAAATGAAATGAATGGTCCTAATGAACTTGGATCAACTTGATGTAGACATGATGCCAAGGTTGAATAAGCACTCTCTAAACAACTTACCCATTTGTGAGGCACTGCCATTCCCTTTGTTTATCTTATCCAGCACAGTGTGTAGCTCCCCTCTTCCCCATCCATAGTATCACTTAGTTAAGTTGGTCAAGTCATCCCTCCTACCTAGCCTTGTCCTTAGCCTTCACCCTTTGCTAGCGGTTAGGCCATGTCCATTGGATGAAGTATGTCTTTAAAGCTTTGGTGCAAGTAAATTATAAATAACATTGAATATCTATGTATTAACTGCCACTTGATTGATGATTATAATTTGAGTTAAGTTGTGAATATGGTTAAAGGAACATGTCTTAGTCATTTGTTATAATCTAGTCTTTGGTTGTATTTTGACCTAGTCAAACATAGTTTGACCATGGTCATTCTTGGGATCCATGATGTGATGGACCACTTATGCTATATGATGTTGATCTATGGTCCTACATATACCTATTGATGATTCCATATGGCATATGCTTTAGATGATGGTTGATGCAGTTTTCATGGTTTATTATTATTTCCAGATCATCATATTTTTACATGTCTGGGTATGGTGGACCCTACAGATGACCCCACAGGGTTATCATGAGGTGTATGAGTACTCATCTCTAGTGGATTTAGGTCATCTGGATCCATTGAGACACTTATCTTTCAGTTTCAGGCACTCCTGGGCATGATATTAGCAATTTTCCACCTGTTGACCAATTTGGGCATGCTGATGTGGCCTATCCAGCAGGAGCATTGGAGGAAAATCGTTGCCTAGGGAGCCACAGAGGAAGGGGGTGGTCCAACCACTTGTTTTTACCATATTACCCCCTTTCCGGACACGATGGCACATTCAGTTTGACAGCACAGGCACCCTAGAGGTAGTTTTGGGCACTTTCAGGGTTTCCAAGAGGATTAAAAAACTGGAATAAAAAGGTCATTGAGGAATTCGATTTGGGCAATTGAGGCAAGGTTTTGGCACTTGGTCTGCTCAGAGGTCATCCATGGTGTATCCCCCTTCTTCCAGATCAGTTTGCACCAGTCAGTGGGGTCCACATGGGCTACAGGAGCTCTTTTATTGTACTTCTCTCTCTGATGATGGGGACAGGATTTGATCATTTGTATACTTGGACATGTCATTGAGTCATATTTTATATTATTGTGCCATGGGGTCATGCTAGTGAAGGGGAATAATACCTCCTATCCCCACCATGTGCTCCTAGTCACTTGTCCATGTCTTAATGTTCTGGCTCCTATGTTATTAGCCACCCCCATGTATGACGTCACCCCTTCTAGAGGCTTTTTTTAGCCATGACGTCATCCTCTATTTGAGTGATCCATGTCTATTGTTGTGTTAGCTCATCTTAACCATTGATTACATTGTTATATATTTTGATCTCAACCACTAGTTTTCAAAAGTGGTTTAGGGTTTTGGTCTTTTTCTCCTATAAAAGGAAAAGACCCTCTCATTGTAAAGGTACCTTTGGAGCTCTTGAAGATTGGAATAGAATACTATTTTATGGATCTACTTCTCTTGTCTTGATGGATTCTTTTGCAAGTTGAATATAAGACTTTTTCTTTATGTATCACTTGTGGTTCTTGGGCTTCAAGTCGTTTTCTGCAGGGAGGTCGAATTGATGAGGAGGAGGACGATTTCAAGGAGGCTATTGTTGGGGGAACCCTCATATCTTGCTTTGGATTGATCTTTGTGACAAAGAGTATCATTATTGTATCTTAGTGCATAGTTGATGCTTTCTTTTACATCTCTTCATCATTTTCATAATTCTTTTGCTAGGCTTGTTTCTAATTAGATCTTGTCTTGCAGGAGGAAGGCAATTTGGTCATCTTTGAGGGAGGACGATTTGACTTGGAGCACTAGATCTCACTCTTGAATATACACATAAGGAGAAGGTTATCATTTTGCAAAGTGGCCACAAGCATTAGAGGTATGTTCTATAAGGTATGTACCTAGATCCATCTCTTTTTCTCCATTGGTCAAACAAACCATAAAGTTAAAACCCTCATTTTATTTTTTCATAGATCTACTTGGGTCTAGCATGCTCTTGGGTATAAAATTTAAAACCCACCTTAATAATATTCACGGCAATCTCGATCTATAGTTTGGTGGTGATTGGACTCCATTTGGCCCATTTCCCAAGGCACATTGGTCTCTCTAAGGGAAGTCGCATTCCTTGAAGGAGGCTAATTTCCTAGTTCCAAGACGTGGGTAGTTGAGTTTGTTGCTTCATTGGATATATCATCCCTCAAAACCTACCCCTAGTGCTTTACCCCATTGGTTTTCACCTTTGTGGGCCCCATTCCTCATTTTAAGGGATGAGCCCCACTTGGGTCATTGGGTAATGCATTAGTTCTTTCTTAGATCTATTTGCTTAACTTCATAAGTGGCCTAAATCAAACACTTGGTTGAATGATTTGGCCTTTGCTTAAGCCTCTCAACCAAGCCCTAACCACCTTGGGTCCACTTACCTTTCTAGATCTAAAATCTTGTACCATTGATCTCCTTGCATAACTTTACACATTTCCCTAGGAATCTTTGGGTTAGCTAGTCTTCATAGATTGGCTAGGGTCGCCCCCTTGATCTTGATTCTTCTTGATCTAAAGTGAAGGTTGCCTCGATTATCATGACACCCACTTGCATTGAAAACCATGGCAAGCCTTGGGTCACCTCTTTAGTTGTCCAACACCTCTACCATCCTGGATAGGATACCTTTTAGGGACAACTACAAGTTATCCTGTTTTTTCTATTTCCCTTGGGATTTCTATATATTTTTACTTGCTCTTTTTTTTGCAGTGTTGTGGAAGATGAGCAAGATAAAAGTGAAGTCTCCAAATGTAACAGAGAAGAAGAGCTAAAGAGACATCAAGAAGATGAGCTAAAAGGGCAAGTTGAACTTGCAGTTGAGGGAAAAAAACTTGAGGAAACTTTGGAATTACAGAGAAGAATTGAAGAGGAGGCCAAACAAAAACAGCTTATTGAACTTAGTAGAAAACATATGGAAGAAGAAATCCAATGGCATAACTAAAGTGAAATAGTCCAAATCAAATATTAACAATGAATCCCATCTTAACGTACTTGAGGCAAGAAATCCTTTGAACAAACGGACAGATAATTCCCAACAGGCAACCTTTCTTGAAACTAAGACCATTCTATCAAAGAAAAAAATGAACTTTGTTGGTAGCTACCCCTAAAGAAATATCAATGCCTCTTCAAAAGAGAACCTTTAAGCTGGAGGATGCCAAATGCTATTCCAGAGATCAAGATAAGCATACAAATGCTGGAAAAGAGAGATATTATAGCGGTTTATTTTGGCCATAAAATCATCAGGAAGTGAAGATGTATGTTCATATTGACAAAGGTTCATTCCTTGATGAAAATAGCAGATTGGCAGGGAAACAGTTTGCCACTATTAACAAAATAGTGGTAGAGACTATGGTCCATGTCAACTAGATGCATCCTAATGTGGTAAGAGTATATTTCCATGCTATCCATGTTTCCTTCATGGAAATTCATGTTGGCATGTAGTCATCCCTCCAAAATTGGTTCCACGGAATGATGTGGAAATATTTTTAAGGTTGATGGCTTTAGCCTTCACTGTTGAATTTTGTACCTAGGAAAGTGTTCCCCTAGGTGACTTTTGCCTTAGTCACTTAAAAGTTAAAAGGGGAAATAAAGTGACCCTTGCATTAAATGACTTGAGATGAGCATTTAATTTGACTTTAGTGATTAAAGTCAGTTTTTGATAAATTTAAGTGAGGTGAGTGAAATTAATTTTTATGAGAATTAAAAGAGCATTTAATCTCATCCATTCATCTAATCCAATCTCAGCCATTGGATTAGATGACTTTTCACTCACCCTAGGGTTCAGTCAAAAAGAGCATGGGAAGGCATTTTGCCTCACTTTTTTTTTGTGGAGAAGAAACTGAAGAGAGAGGGCATGATTTTCGAGGAGGTTCATGGGCATTTATGAGTAGCACGAATTTCAAGGCAAAGAGATTTAACAACACGAATCCCGAGGAGACAGTACATCATTAATTCTGGGCACGGATTTCGAGGAGGGTTTTCTGGGCACATTTCCCGAGAATAGCAGCACGGTTTTCAAGGCAGGAAAACAGGGCACAATTCCCAAGGCAGTCAACACAGTTTTCAAGGCCGTACAACACAAATCCCAAGGAAAGGACAGGCACAAAAATCGAGGACCGTAGAGTACAGATTTCTGTCCTTTTCTAGCATGGATTTCGACGTTCAGACAGGCACAGAAATCAAGGCAGTTCCAGCACGTTTTTCGAGGCAGTCTGTGGGTGAAATTATTGGTGGAGATAAGTTGTATCTTGACTGTAATTTTTCTGTTCTATATTTTGCTGAAGAAATAAAATCATCCCTCTCTAACAGGTTTTCCCCTTGTGGGTTTTTCCTAGGCTATTGGCCAAAAATTCTGAGTCTGAAATTATTTATGGTGTGCATGAATATTTAATTTTTTGTCTGTAATATTGAGTTTCAGCGGTGTTTTTGAAGTCTGAAAATTTTATGTTATTTCCAGCAATTGACAAAAACTGGGTTGGGCATTAAACAATGAAAATGTGACTTGAAAAACAGGTTGGGTTGAAATCTCAGAAAACTTTCATTCACATGGGTCATTCAACATATCTATAATACGGGAGTACTTGTTTAGTTGATTTCATTGTTTCCCTAGTAGAGACCTTTGATAAACTAAGACATGCTTATACAATGTGTACAATGGCACTATTAACATATGCCATAACTTGAAGATGTAACTTGATGCATATTTGAATCTGAATTGATGTTCAATGAGTATACTTATTTATTCAATTTCTAAAAGATGAAGTTATATTAAGCTCTTTTACTCATTGGGATTATGGAAAATTCCTAATTGAAATTTTAATGATGGATTGTAAACTAGGCATGTATGACATCGCTTTGCTGATTCATTTATCAGGACTCTAATACAATTTCCTAGATGAGACTATTTGACTAAAGGCACTTACATGGCACTATCTTCATAATGCATTAGGTGGTGGATGGTGTAGTACTTTTCTCACAGGATGCTACAGTGGATACAACCTGATAAGAATTCAAAGTATTCTAAAGGGGATAGCTAATAGCTACATTTGACATAAATGCTAATTGTACCATTTTCAGTTTCAAAGAAATGCTATTTTTATGCCCAGCACCCCTACTGGCCATAATGGAAAGTTTTTATGTCCGTACTACCCTTGGTTATTCATAGTATTCCTGCTGTTGATAATTTTTTAGACCACTAACAGTGCAATTCCTAGGATCCATAACAGTAGGGACCCTAACAAACCAGTTTCACTTGCTATCAGTTTATAACTAAAGCATGCATGCATATCATATTCATTCATTCATCTGGTCATTCTGAGCTATTTTAATTTTTTTGGTAAATTCATTAAGTTATCAACTCCACCTTTATTGTTTTTCTTCACACAATTTATAACATTACTCCTATCTCAAGTCTGGAAAGTGCCTTTCCCTCATTGTGGATCACCCTTCCATTGATGTTTCATGATTGGTCCTTCTGAGTAGGAAGTAAGTGTTGACTACATTCTAAATATTGAAGAACATTGGCCCCTTCTCCCTGAATAAGAAGTAGAACCCTTTAAATGCTTATTCTTGCACCTTGGAATTCTTCTTCTTCTGTTTTGCACCTATGAATGACATTATGACAAAGTACTCACCGAGATATTTCCATCCATACCTTATTTTTTACAATCTGATTTGTAGGACTACATTATGGCCTGTATAAGTTGTAGCTTCTAAGGATAAATGGTAAAAATAGCCCACTTCAAGTATTGAACTATACTATAGGACAATGCCTTAATTTACTCGAACACTTGTATGATGTAGAGTAGATTATGGGATTTCTAGCGAGTGGTCTTACACTTAGTTCTTTGAATCCAATTACCAACATTGAACTCTAGCAAGTTTAGTAGGATTTTACAGAGTGCTCAATAACTATTCCTATGGGAGCACTGGTTCTTTATTCTTATGCCATTAAGCTACATTTCAATGACATGTTATATATGCATTTTGGATTAGCAATAGCAGGGTTGCAGTATTTGGAAAATTAGGTACATTTTGGCATTTGTGGTTCATACACTTGCAAATAAAAAATCAAATTTGTATTTTGATCAAGTCAAGGTTAATGGAAAAAGATGAACTTAGCAAGAATTAAACTCATAACCACCTCCTAGAGCTCTATCTCCCCAACACCTTAACATCACTCCCTTTTTTTCAAAAACAGAGAAAAAAATGAGCTACATGAGCAAAAGAGGTCAAGTTCAAACAATAAATAATACCATGTGACATGATAAGAACACCTATGACATAAGTAGAGTAAGCTATGTACTATAATTATGCACCACACCACCACAAGTGAAACATCTATCTCTTTAATTCATGATGTGTAATACCCTAATTTTGACCATTGGAACTATCTTGAATAATTTATTTTTTCAAGATTTGCCCCATTTTGAGTTTTTACTTTATTTTTTTTATTGCACCGAGAGTAGCGTTATAGCTCAGTATGGGGGAGATGTTGTAATGTGTAACATTGTGTAACCATATGTTTTACAGCCCAGTAACATGTAGTTCCCATAAAAAATAAATAAAAATGCAAATGATGTTGGCTTAAACAAAAACAAAAAAATTATATATTTCAACTTAAATTTAGATATATAAGGTATGGAATCAAATATCTTGAGGTGTAAATTTTTTCTTAATGTGTAAAAACTTCCAAGTTAAAAAAAGTTACACCTCAAGAAATTGGATCCCTCTCGGTGCATAATATATCCGGTTTTAAGATGGATCTATGCTGGTTTAATAATA
Organism: Larix kaempferi; assembly: GCA_027924585.1. Taxonomy (NCBI): domain Eukaryota; kingdom Viridiplantae; phylum Streptophyta; class Pinopsida; order Pinales; family Pinaceae; genus Larix; species Larix kaempferi. The sequence goes on along the minus strand of BSBM01000111.1, from coordinate 2,283,899 downwards.
CATCTTGGTCTACAAGTCTCATCTCAGCCTACAAGCTTCTACAGCCCTATAGGCTGAGATGTCCGCCTACAGTCAGGCCAGTAGGTTGACATGGCCTATATGAGAGGCTTGTAAGCTGACATCTATAGGCCTCATTTCAGCCTAAAGGCCTTTATAGGCCTACAGGATGAGATGTTAACCTACAGGCCTATAGGTTGACATCTCAACCTACAAGAAATGCCTATAGGCCTCATCTCAACCTACAAGCATGTAGGCTGGCATCGGCCTCTACAGGCCTGTAGGGTGAGATCTCAACCTACAAGCCTGTAGGCTAAGATATCCATCTACAGACCTATATGGCCTAGCCTCTAAAAATTTTATGGGAAGGCCTTTGACATGGTCAAAATGCATAAATTGACAAGCGCCCTAGCACAGGACATAGTTATTGCATGCGCTCTTACTTCTGGCACACTTTCCTAGGATGTCCCATCTAGGGAGGAGTTAAAGGCATGATTTTTGGGCTAGTCGAGGATCAAAACAACTAGTTTGAGAAGCACGTGATTGAAGGACATTTCCAACATTATTGAAGGGCATTTCCAGCAGACCTTGGCTCATAATTCGAGGCAGCTACAACATTAGGGCACAGTCTTTGGCAACATTTGGTGTATCTTTCGAGGAGTGTATGACAATAAGGAAGGGGCACTGGCAGATCAAGTTTTGCAGATATGTAAGCACTGTTAGGAGATATTTCTCATCTATTTAATGGACTGTTCATAGATTTATTACTAATTGTTTAGACATTTATTGGAAGACACTAGTCGTGTGAACAATATGGTGAACAAAATGCAACTCTATTGCAAAATATTGTAAGGATTGTAAGATAATATGAAAGACTAAAAGATGCGTTTAAGAGAACATGTAACGAAGGACATGGGAAAAAATGTAAGGATTGTAAGATAATATGAAAGACTAAAAGATGCGTTTAAGAGAACATGTAACAAAGAACATGGGAAAAAGATGTAAGGATTGTAAGATAATATGAAAGACTAGAAAGATGCATTTAAGAGAAGATGTAACGAAGGACATGGGAAAAAATACAAGGACTGGGTCACTTTACCTTACCTTAAATTATATTGAACTCGAGTACACTTCCAAATTGCTGACCAATATTAGCATGACAAGAAAGCAATAAATATAGAACCATTGTTCCACCTGCTTTGCACAGACAATGGTTATAAACTAGGAGTTAAAGCACACAACTTTTTTCCATCAGATTAAAGCACACAACTTACAAAGTGCATATACATGAAGATAAGAACAAATAACATAAGGTTCAAACTCCAAGAAGGAGAGTTAGGTCCTCTTATTTTAATAAATCAAGAGATAGTTAATTTACAAAATATTAAATTCTTCACAACTTCAAATAAGCTTAGAAATCTTCTCAACATTGGCTGGTGGCTGCACATTGAATGAGTTTCTTCACCTTCCAACCAAAACTATCTACTTGTAATTTATGAATGTGTATTTACCCTATACCTTGACTTGCCTAATGAATGTGTATTTACCTTCTCTCTACCTTGACCTGTCTTTATATTTGAGCTAAAACCCTAATCTATCAAAACCCTAATTTCTCAATTAAATTAACGAAATAGCTAAAACCCTAATCTATCAAAACCCTAGTTTCTCAATTAAATTAACGAAATTGACAGTTGAAATTGGTCTAAACTAATGCGTTAGAAATGCAGTTTAACAGCAAGAAGACTTTCACTTTAATATTTTATTAATTAATAAAGTGAATTACAAAATATATTTGACTTGAAGACTTTGGCTACCTTTAATTTAAAGTATAGAAACCTTTGGCTAATGTTTCCTTGTGGCCATAATAAACTGTTCCTGAGCCGGCAGGTAGCTTGACTCACTGTTAACCCTCTCCATTACAAACCCTCGTCCAAACCTTCATCGATGCTGCACCATTCCAAACCGCGTTTGCTCATGAGCTTGGCAGTAGCTCGACTCCTGCTCGATTCGTTGTTTCAAACCCCAACAACTTCTAAGCTTGGCAGGTAGATTGACTCCTACTCAATCTTGACTACTGCTAAGATTGGTAGGAAGATCGACTCCTGCTCGACCCAGATTGCTTCAAACCTCGAATCCTCCTGCGCTTGGCAAGTAGCACAACTCTTGCTCGACTCTGCGTTCCACACACTCCCTGTTCCAAACCCCCACTAATGTTGTGTCATTCCAAACCCTCACTAATGCTGTGTCATTCCAAACCCTCACTGATGTTGTTTCCCTGCCTTTTCCCTCCGCTGCTTTTTAAAATCAAGATTTAGCCGCCTTGCCATCGCGGACAGAAAGCAGTGACCCTCCCCCAAACAATGACGGCAAAGCAGCAATGCTCCGAAGCAATAACACGTGGCAGCGGGTTGGGGCAAAAAGCGATAGCCGTGCGCCGTGTTGAAGGTTAGGCCGCGCAAAGAATGACGCGTGGGATATCTTGGAGCAGCATTATCGGTTATCTCATATCTCGGAGCGTTTCAGTTATCTAGCCCGTAAGCTCCAATTTGAGAAGAGATGTTGGATCAAAGCTATGGACCTTCCAAGTTCCGAGTGGGCATGCCTCAAATTTCTCTTCACTGTGAATGTCCGCAAGAGGCTTCAACCTCAACATCCTCCAAGTTGCTTCGGAAACGGCTTTGTGTTGGCATGGACTGAAACCACAGTAAAAGTGCTGAGTGAGACATGACCTCCAAGGGCTGCAGAACCTAACTTTACCTATAATAAAATATGGCATGTGAAAGTTTAGAAGACATGTTAATGGAAATGACAGAAGCATTACATATGTTCATTAAACATATGTCAGCTCTGGTCAACTACCATTGTCGGAAGAGGCTAATCGCTGCTCAGCTTGTACCAATGCTCTGCCACTTCTCCAGAAATCAGTCCTGGAATTTTCAACAATTAGTTTCAGGCGTTGTGGTAAATCTGCAATCTGGAATTTTCTCTTTCATCACTACCTTGACTCTCCCCTTCTGCAATGTCCTCCCTTCTTCTCTTTGAGATTAGAGAATTCCGTGGTGTCATATGAGGCACTTATCTTTTACATCTACATTAGCAGAATAAGCGTTTGAAATAAAGCATGGAGTCTCCTTTACCTTCGTCAAAGTTTTTGATTGCACAGTAATGAAGATATTGCAGTCGGACGTGACCAGCAACATAGAGGATAAAAAGCTTGGGCATTAACATAACAAAATAGATTCAGCAAAGGGTACTTTCCCAAATGAATTTGAGAAAACAAAGTTTTGTTGAAAGAATGAAATAATCTTTACTTAAATTTAATCAACCATGACTGAGCTAGGCTACAAGGACACTTGCTTGCGTTAACTGTAGTTAAACACTGTTGTAATCCCCAAAGAAAACAGTTAGGTCAACATTTTTTACATACCTAGTATTAAGGGAAAGCCAAACACACGCTGGAACCACTAAAACTGTTGCCGTCTGCTCGCTCCCACAAAGCTTGCTGCTGCTCATTACCACAAAGATGTCTATATTCTTATATATATTCCTTCTAAAACTTTATATTGTCCTTCTCAAACTTTAAGCTGGACCGCTTTCACTGAAAAAAAAAACCTCATTGAGAGCCCAGTGTGATCTTTGTCTCTTTTGAAACGTTTTAGGTTAATAAAATCCACCTATGAGCTGGATATGAAGACAATAATAATCACAAGGGACCGATTAAATTTCAGTTTGCTTCTCACGACCAGGATCTTGGTTTGTGTGGTGACCACAGTGAGGGTGAGGGTGAGAAGAGGTAGGTCATCCACTGAGACCAAATCTGATTCCCTTCCATTCAAAGAAATCTGTCCATATGGACACGACTACTTGAACTGAAATCACCAGAAAAAGACACACATTAACATTTTTTGATGAATTAATTTCTGCAACATTTGTTTGTGCACAACACATGCACACAAAGATCAGTTCCACCTATACAGTTTACATACTTTTATTAAGTAGGCGTTTTCAAAGAGTACGATAGGTAGATATTTTAGTGTGTACAAAGGAGCAAAGCTAGTATGTCCAAGATCAACACAAGTACCACGCAAAGATTGCACACTTGCGATCAAAATATAGTTGTTCAAAATTATATAATACAACACAACTATAATAGAGCTTCTCATGCAAGGTCTATCCACGAAATTTGAAAATTTGAACCTGGACTATTTGTATGTCCCAACCACTAAACCACATGAATAAATAATGCATGGCCATTTTCGTTTTTTCATTCTATAATAAACTACACCAGAGGAAAGCAAATTATTTGGGCCTTTTCTCATACTAACTCTTTTTTTTCACATAGCCATGGGGAAACAATAAGTGCACGGTATATATTATATATTGACATTTTCATAATTATATTGATTTTTCTATGACACTTATTCCTGAAGAGAAAAATTGCACCAAATGATTGATTATTCACTCTGATCAACATATATAGATTTGAAGATGAGTGATGCTAGAAGCAGATTTGAGTTGAGTAGAGTGAAAGAAATATTACTAAGAAATGACTTCACAGCTTTTTTGTGCTCCTCTGGGGACATTGCCCTTCGCTTTCTCCTTTGGAACTTTTTGACCTCCTCATCCACTGCACCATTCACAACATGACTGCAAAAAAATTATGCATTTTTCTTTCCGCATTATCTTACTTACGGATACAGACAACCCCTTGTAATTGTTGATTCAGAGGAGAAGCAAGCATTCCAAAAGGTTACCAAGAGATCCCAATGTTTGGAAATTGTTGCTTAGCGAGACAGTAGAAAGAAGACTAAGTCTTCACAGAAATTTGTAAAAGCCCTTCTTGATTTATCAATAGTAAGTCTAGGAAATCATATTCTTCTGGACTGAGCCAAACTGTGAATGGCTCTAATAAGAAGAGACTAACAGGTATTTTTGGTTTTTGTGCCAGGGGATAGAGGCTTAAGGTGTTGCCAAATATGAAGCTTTTAGAAGCATTAAAGGGCTTCCTGCAAATTAAAGACGTCAATTTTAATGTAATGGAGATCACACCCTTAAGATCATATCTCTCTCTGCAAAAGTGTCATGTCACACAGATTTTATGCAAATGGAGATCGTATCCCCTCTACACCTAGATATCTATTTATCTCATTTGTACTTTGATTAATTAATGAAATAGTGGTACAAAGATCAAGTGGCATTTTAACAATTTTTTTAAATATTTAAATTTTTTAATTATTTTTGTTTTCTGACAATTTCACATCCCACCAGGGATATATTGTCAATTCATCAGTTTGAGCCAATGATAAAATAAGAATTTTAATTTCAAATATTAAAAAAAAAAAAAATTAATTTCAAAATATTAAATTTAATATAATATTATTTCAAAACATTTGAAAGCAGTATAGTTTTTTTTGCTATTAATACAAAAGTCAAACTATCATAGCGACCAACTGATCGATATAATCCCTGCCATGGCAGGGACTAATAATATTCATTCCAAGTTTACCCTATTCACATGTATGGAATCATTGGGCAAGAGCCTATTCATCTTCAACTCTGCCAAATTCAAATGTACGAATCTTTTGGTAAGAAGAAGATGACATAATGTTTAATGTTTGGTCTTGTGTTTCTTGTTTATTTTTTACTAATACAATCACTTAACTTGTGGTTGGTGATCATCGATAGGTCACAAGTTAAGTTTCACAAACAAATTATCTATTACTTGTTCTTTATGCATAGTTGTAATCACACGTTGTATGTACCAGCTACCTGTTATCACTCGCATTCTTCTAGTTAAAAGGTTGTCTACCACAAACTGCACATTATCTATGCATCCGCTACAAGTTATCCATGTATCAACTACCATTTGTTTTTACACCGATAGGTGTTTATATCTTAGAATTTGGGGTGGACTACCATATATGATTTTCTTGGATTTCATGATGATGAGACAAGTAAACTATCTAGATTGATTTTATCGCAGTCGTTCAAAATTTGAAATTAACAATTATAAAAGAAAAAGGAATATAAAAAATAACTTGTAGTTATGCATGGATAACTCGTAGCCAATGCATGGATAACTCTTAGCTAGTGCATGGATAAGGGGTTTCCTGGCAAACAACAAGTAACATATAACTTATTACTTATTTGTGACACTTAACTTGTGGTCTATCGGTGTTTACTGGCCACAAGTTAAGTGGTTGTGCTAGTAGAATTTGGGGTGGACTAGACCCTATGTGTTTCCTAGATTGCACAAACAAGTGTACTGTCCAGATTGATTTTATGGTAGTTATTCCAAATTTGAAATAAACAATTACAAATAAAAAATAATATCAAAAATCATTGGTAGCTATGCATGGACAATTGGTAGGTGATGCATGAATTATTCATGAATAACTCGTTCGGATGCATGGATAACGGGCAATTCATGCAACTATGCATGGAGAACAAGTAACTTGTTTGTGGCACTTAAGTTGTCACCTATCAATGTTCATCAACGACAAGTTAAGTGGCCATGCTAGTTGATATCGTTTTATTTATAATTGTTTATTCGAATTTGGAATGACGACCATAAAATCAATCTGGATAGTACACTTGTCTCATCCTCCTACAATCTGGGAAAGGCATACTTGTTGGTCCAACCCAAATTCTAAAATACTAGCATAACCACTTAACTCATGGTCGGTGAACACCAATAGGCCACAAATAAGTTATATGTTACTTGTTCTCCATACGTAGTTGTAATCACTCATTGTCTATGCCTTCTTCTATTTAAATGGGTTGTTTGCCACGAATTGCTCGTCATCCATGCATCAGCTAAGTGTTATCCATGCATCAATTACCAGTTATCCATGCATCAACTACCAATTAATTTTAATATTCTTTTTTCTTTTATAATTGTTTATTTTGAGTTTAGAACGACTGCCATATAATCAATCTCGACAATACACTTGTCTCATCCTTGTGCAATCTAGAAAAAACATAGATTCTAGTCCACCCCAAATTCTAAGATATAAACACCTATCAGTATAATCACTGTCCTTTTTTATGCAATTAGTATTTCTCGTATGTGAAGGTAAATTTATTATGTTCTCTTTACACGGCAAGCCTATCATTTCTTTATGTTAGATTTTTTTTGCATAGCCTTTTAAGACTTTGATTTTCTTTGTGACATGTCTTTTCTTGATCCTATTATAGGAAACATACAAGTATGCTTCCAATCTTGGATTAATTTCATGTTTTGTTTCTTATTCATTAACTTAATCATAAATTGTATGAAGATTCTCTAATAATTCTATGTGATAAGACTTTCTCATGTCACTGAATCGCAAAATCTGATGCAATTCCATGGTAGTTTTAGAATCAAATTTTGTAATTAGTTATGGCAAATGTGAATAGCCAAATGGGAATAATATGCGCATACTTGATCCCAACTTGCAGATGGTATTGACACAAATACGGAGATAATCACACATCCAAGTCTTATATAGATTTCCATCTCGGATGGGCTATGAGCGAGCCATTCCAAAATCTGCATCCATGATTTAGCCATGTTTAGTATGACAAGCTTGAAATAACAAAAAACTTTGGCAAAACCTTCCATAACAAACTATCCCAGAAAGCTCAACTATGCTTGCAATGCCACGGGAAAGTTACTTGGATGTTGGCCAAAAAGCTTGAAAATAATGTGCCCCATTCGTTCCTACCATCATGTTTGGGAAAGGACTCCAAAGATTAACCTTGTTGTGTCATTAAAAAAGCAATTTTTTTCGAGGCTTCGTTTTGAAGTAAAGAAATATAGAATACACAATTATTGATTACAGTAGACACATGCTTGGAGGAAAACAAAACCAAAAAACATACTAAATAGATTACAATGGAGATACACATTTCACAAAAAATTCAATATCCATGCCATTCCTAACCTAAATCTACCTAGCAGACTAAAGAAAACAATAGCTCACATGGTTAGACAATTGAGAAAAGCAAGTAAACCACTTTTCAAAATATATGGATTTACAATGGAGAACATAAAAATCACTCCAAACCCAAAAGCCACTAAAATCTATTTACTACTTTGTTGTATGTACACCATAGTACTATGTCTCCCCTAATACTTTCATCAAATAATTTGAAGAAACCTATAACCACTGGTAGGAACAACAATACCTATGAATTGGAATTGGAGCTAGTGCGAGATTAACCCGATCCTGAAGAAGAAGTATAGCCAGGTTGCACAACAACAGACTTGGACTTTGGTGACTAATGAAGCAATCTTGACATGAAATTCTAGTGATGTACCCTACTTTCAATATTTGAAAGATTGTAGGTCAAAGCTGGTAGAGTTGACAACACTCCCATCAGACACAAAAACAAATCAAGAAATTCAAATACCAAAACTCCATGTAGCAGATATTTAAGAAAGCGTGTAAAAAGGAAACTAGTCAGACAAATACTTGAGCCTCTACAATCAGGGTAGACATGTTGAATTTGATCTACCATCCAAACTTCTGCATGCTCATGAATGTCTTTCTTCTCTTGCTTTTTGTATCCTTGCTTCACAATAGGCTCGACGTCGAAGGAAAGGAATCAAGGAAAAATGATATATCAATCTAGGTAAGTAAATTTCCCATTGATATGAAGTAGTTAATAAGTCGAGGTACATATGGGAAAGATAGGGTTTTGGATACTTCCGAGCAGCTTGGTGTTAGCACTGGTGGCGAGGATGGCAGTGGAATTTTGAGAGGTGGAAATGGTGAAAATTAGGATGATCAAAAGGAAGAATTTGATGAACTTCATAAAGGAACCTTAGCATCCCATACATCGACCAAAAGCACCAAATTTAGAGCCTTTTCTGCACAATTCCATTTAGAAATTCGAAGCTAAGCAGAAATACCAACATCCGACATTCTCGAGTCGCTTCTGTAGAATTCATAACAACCCACAGCCCTAGAGAATTTGGAACAACCCGCAGCCCTAGAGAATTCAGAACAACCCACAGCCTTGGTACATCCCTCCCATTTCGATATGATAGCCCAAGCGCATGCTTGCATTGGCTTCATAAAACGTGTTACTTTTATAAAATTTGTATTATTTATTATTTATTTTTCCTATTTGACAAATATATTTGCTCCTATAGGGATTTATGTCCCATCCACATGATAGTAAAACCCCCCTTGCCCCATTAATATGGGGTAATATATTTTTTAAGTGTTTTTGGTTGCCTTTATTGAAATTCCAATATGAATGCATGTATGTGTCGGGATATTGCCTAGAAAGAGAGAATGAAAATTACATTTCTCAAATACTATCAAATTTTTGGATTAAAAAAGGGGATCTAGTTAGAAAATAGATCTCATTTATTCAAATAGATTCCAAAAAGCTAAAAAAATATCCATTATATATGTAAACAAGCTTGCTAGCAGTTCTATACATCATTATACATTTGCATCATAATAAATAATACAATTATGCTCCATCACCATGAATAGAGATTCTTCGTGCCAGAAGTCTAAAAACCCACCCAACATTTTGACAAACAATATACCAAAACAAGGGAAATTACCCATTTACTAATTAGAAGGGACATAGATGACACAAAAATACCATCTTCGACTTCTTTCATGGCCCAAGATCCCTCTGCAATTTGTTGCCCCTCTTTAGAAAGTGTGTCGACTATCTCATTTAGTCAAACAAGTGCAGCAATAGAAGAGTGAAGAAAGACATAAGAAGATCACTTAAACAAATAAGATCATATTTCCAAATGCCATTTATGCTTCTAATGTCGAAGAGGGATCAAAAGACATGAGACATGTATCTTTGAAAATTCTCGTCAAGCTTATAAAGTAATTGAACCTAGGATAGTAATTGATATGCTCCCTTGAAACCATTTGTTTTCACCCTTAGATCTATAAATTTAACATGCAAACTTCTAAAAGACATAATTATTTAAGTGCCACTAATTTACTTGAAACAACTAATAGGTTTTATTTATACCACAAACATCGTGACTAATCTTGTACGAGATTCAAAATCTATTTGAAATTAAGAATTAAGAAGCTAGATACTAGTAAAAAACTTTCCAATTATTTTAAATATGAAGCTTGAAACAACTAATAGGTTTTATTTATACCACAAACATTGTGACTAATCTTGTACGAGATTCAAAATCTATTTGAAATTAAGAATTTAAGAAGCTAGATACTAGAAAAAATCTTTCCAATTATTTTAAATATTGCTTCATATGTGCAAGGGGATTAATATTTTCATAAGAAAAAAACACTATAAACTTGTTATTCATCAAAAAAGAGAATCAAAGTTTACATTTTACTTTGCCAGATATTCTGAGATGCTATCTATACTGCCTCAACCACCATACCAGTCTTTTCTTCTTACTACAAAAACTGTCGATGCCAACCATGACTAAAACCATAAGTTTTGAGAGATACTGCAAAAACTATCTTCACCCAATAGTCAAAAATTCATCAAAAAGCTGATAGACAAAGGTAACTTGTAAATAGAACTGGGGCCAAGGTCAACAACCAGACCATTCACTGACTCTTCATAGAAAATAAATCTATCCATGTTGCCAACAACCTTTTTTGAGAGGCTATCTACCTCTTGATTGAACTCCCTATAGTTGTGAATGAAAGGAAGAGAAGAAACATATTTTTTCAATTCCATCACTATGTTGCACCATTGATCAAGATGAAGGACATGAAGATGAGACTTGCCAACAACCCAATTTATAATCGCACTAGAATCCCCCGTCACCTGTAACTGATCAAATCCTTTCTGAATTAAAAACCATAATAATTCCCATAAGGCCAACAATTCAACCTTTCTATTTGTACCTTTTCCAACCCTCATCCATAGATGAAATGAATGATTTGAGTTCACTTGCAGCACCACACCGACCGTCCATCTCTACACCATCAAAGAATCCAATAGGAATAGATTCATTGAAAGTAGGTCTGTTCAGATTTCTATCAGGATTATGCAAACTTTTTTTCACGTTTTCAAAGAAGAACCCAATAGAAGAACTACTGACAGAATACATAGAGGACAACTTATCCTAAAAATGAGCCTATTTATGGCTTTCCAAGTTGACCATATAACAAAAAGAGGGAGCTCTTTATACTGCACCTGTTTGTTAAACCAGTCACTCGTACTGCTATTAAAATATGTACCTTTCCAGACATCATTGAAATTCAGCACTCTAGAAATTGTAAACCATACCTTTTGGAAATAGGAACAATAAACAAACAAATGAGAAATTGATTCCTTGACCGCTTTGCACAAGGACATCGACCGGGCCCACAAAAACCCCTTCTGGGTAGATTACCCCATGTTAGTATTTTGTTTTGAAGACACAACTGTAAAAAGCATCTAAGTTAAAGGGATACACCATCGCCATAATGGCCTATGCCACCATTTAGGCTCAGTCATCCCAAGATCTTCAAAAAGTGCCAAATATGCCCTATTAGAAAACAAAATACCATTTGTTCCTTTCCTATCCCATACTAAAATGTTTTAGGATTTGCATTTGAGCTTTTATAGTAACATAGTTGTTTACTATATATACCTCCTTGAAATGATTAATAGCCTCCACCTCTAAAGAACTCTAATCTGATATTACACACCCAACTGAATTTTTCAATTCCCATATAGCATTATTGTTTCTTCTATGATTTGCATACCTTGGAAAGAGTTCACAAAATGAGTAATTTTCTCAAGCATTCCACATAGAGTCAACTTTTAATGACCTTTCCTTTTTAAGCTTGTAACCATTTTTGCTAGCATCATACTAATTGTTAACAACCTAATTTTTGTCACCTACTTTGTCACGAGTTTCATCATCATTATAAATCATTTTAAGTAGTATTAGCCCCATTTCCATCACCTTCATCATCACGTGTCCTTAATATTGTGACAAAAAACCGAGCTAAAACCAAAAGTTGACCATAAAAGGCCATTGCACGGAATTTCCCTACAAATTTGAACATGTCCATCACACTATAAGCCTCGAAAACCAAAAAGTGGCCCCAAAAACATAATTCGGTTACTCATAAATATTGTTCATGTTCTAGGTTTCGAAGAAGATTGAGTGTTGAGGTAAGTGTTCGGCCACATGGAGTCTTATGAGCCTTTGGTGGACTATTACGAGGATACATTGTCCAAAGATCATATTTTTATCTCACCTCCCAGTATATGTACTTTAGTCGACCATATTACGGGATCCCTTGAGGATGATCTCACTCCACAAATTGACCCTACATTATTGGATATGATAGGAGTATTAAAATTCCCTCATGTCTACGAACTTCACATAGGTCTTATCGGGGTCTGGTGGGTGGCGAAGATAGTAATACTAAGGTTATTTGAAATATGGTGGGACTTGGAAGTCGTGTAGTGCTCAATCGAGGGTCTTGTCCACTTAATGCACCTAGCCCCAAGCTAATCGTTGTTACTGAGGATCCCTTACACCCTATGCTTCCATACAACCATGATCCATGTTTTGGGGTTTATGTGCATTCGTGTGAAAACTAGGGTGAGGGCTCCATTGGCTTGTCTCTAAACCATGATTTGTTACAAGGGGTGGATAGAAGCACTAATTCACTATCGAAAGGAAGGAAGAGAAGTAAAGTGGTGCATAGTCATGGTGGTAGAGTCTCCTTAGTTGTTGGTGAGGATCTAATATTAAATCAGATACTGGATCTTTCTAGTACCACACTCATTGGAAAAAGTTTGGGACGTTGGGTCTCAATGGAGATGTTAAATTCTTGGGTTTATCAAATTGGTATTCGATCATGGGTTACAAGCCAATATGTTAGGGTCCTACCCTAACCCCCCTACTTTATCTATGTACAAGGCCATAAGGCCCATTAGTTAGTTAGTTAGTGGATACTTGTTTAATGTAAAAGGACCTTCTTTATTGAGTAAAGGCCCTTAGGTGGTCGGCCCTCATTAATAGCGGGACCACAAGTAGTTGGACTTGGGCTATTGAAGTACTATATATAAAGTAGTAAGATATGTAATGTGAAGTCAATAGTTATCATTGTATTTGGAGTTAGTGCTCTTGAAGGTTGACCCCTTGAAAAGACAACTGAACATTGTTATCTATTTCATCTATTTTCCCTGTATTTTCTATCTTTTCTATGACTTTCTGGGTTTAAGCATATTACAAGTGGTATCAGAGATCTTTCTTGGGCCAAAATGGAAGAATTTTATAGGGCAAACATCTTGGCATCTCCGCTTCATTTTTTTTGTGTTGTTTCATGATATGAAACTCACATGGTGCATCCAAGACATAAGGAGGTAACTGTGTCCAAGTTTCAACTTCTGGGTCGCTATACTTTTGGAGATATACTCGGTCAAAGTTAAGGGAATTTTCCCTAAGGTTTGGCTCTTTCAAATTAGCCATTTTGGCATTTTCGCTCCCACTTTTTATGTAACACCTCAGGGTCTGAAACTTACTGGGTATAGAAAGGACATAAGGAAGTAACTTATGTCCAAGTTTAAGCTTTTGGGTTGTTACCATTCCGGAGATACACGCGGTGTAAGTCAGGCAATTTGAATAGCCCAAAAATTATCACTAAATAGGTGTCCGGGGTAAAACTGTTATATCTGAAGTTTCAGAACTCCAAATATAGTGCAACCAGTTGCATTGAAAAGAATATAGAACATAGAACTTTTGGTATCAATTTCATATTTGTCACTATTTAGGGAAATAAATCCCCAAAAATTGTTGGGTTTAGTTGTTGCGGAGCAAAGACATAAACAAACCCTAATCTTGCAAGCAGGGTAATTTTTAAGGGCGAAATTTCGCCAATTGGTTATTTTTTGGGCATTTTTTCAAAAAATAAATTCGCTATTTTATCATTTTTAGTCTCTAATATTGCCTATATTTACATAAAATATGTTTTTTTATCATAATATTTGCCAAAATTTACACGTTTTAGTAGTAAATTGTGTGTTTCAAATTTAATATTCGCCTATCTATTTATATACATGTTTTTTTCAATCCGAAATGATCACCTAGGATACTATACTTAAGTATAATATTAGAATCCTTAAAAAATATCTTGCTTGCAAGTAATCAAAATACTTTATTTTCAACAAACAATCGGCATACAAAGCATTAAGGGTATACACCCAGTTCCAAACATTTGTAGTAGAATCCTTTGGTCTTGATCTTTGATCCTTTGCCTCAACTTCTTGCTGCAATTCATGAAATGAAAAAGGAAAGTGAAAGCATCATAATAACCATAAAATATTATAAAAGAAACTTGCAGAATTATTGATTTCCAATTCAATAGTAATAATCATTCACATAAACTAACATGCATATAGAGATCATATATTGGATAGGAAAAAGAGTTCATTTATATATTAAAATGGCAATGAAATACATAGAACAAGTAAAACTAATCGTATTGATGTCGTTATGAAACTGAGTCCAAGGTTCTTCCTCGCAAGCCACTTCAACACTCCAACTTAACTCACGATCTTTTCACACAAAGTATGCTCAAGAGACTTGGAGAATTCTCTAGCATAATAAGCTTGTAATGAAAACAATGGAAAACTAGGGTTCCATATAGGGAAAGAAGGATGTTGCAGACTGGGGAAAAGCGTTGTGCAAATTGATAGTAGATAAGGTTTCTTCTCCAAGAACAATCTCACCAAAACTTGGGTAAGGTGGTTGTATATTGTGTAACCTCCAAATTCCTCAATTATGTGTTTTTATACTTTTGAGGAGAGTAATTAGGGAGTTAGGAGAAGTTATTCACGGGAATTGGGAGGTGGGGAACGGTCTTGAACCAAAACTAACCCGTGAAGTAACTTTTATCATTTAAAAAAAAAATTACCCTCATATGGACACATATGCAAGCTGGACACACTTACGTCGCGCATACATGAGCTAGCCAAGGATAGGGCGCGTATTTGTTGAGAAATAAGATTTTTTGGAAATATTTATCAAGATAACAATTTGTCCATGATAGCACAAGGGAAAAGTATGTCTGCAACCAAGAACAGGGATATGATCGGCCATTATAATGTCTTGGGATAAACTGTGGCAAAATATGCTATAACAGTCACTAAAAAATTGGACACGTGGAAGTCCATACAAGTTTGCCCTTTGGAGAAAGCCAAAATTGACAAAAACTACCTTATTTTTTTGCTTGGCACATCAGAACTCAATGAAATATGTGGAATTGTAGAGTAGACATATCAAGCTACTACAAAATAAACAAATGTATACTCAATGACACATAAATTCAAAGTTACCAAAGTCTCCAAATCGTCTCCCCATTAGGGTTTTATGAGGAGTCGTGCTTATTTCAAAATTTTGGCCTCAAACACTACTTTGAAAAAGATATGTACTTCAATGTGTAAACCTCACTCTCACTTAACCATGCTGTGGTAGAAGGTACTCCTCCCTATAGACCATATTTCAAAACCCCAAGCAACATGAACACACGCTCTAATGCCCAAAGATTTAATGACCTTAAAGGAAAATACAACAGTCTTCAAGCAAACATCTAGGACAATCAAGACCAGATGAAGGAACTTCATGATGAAGAAATAAACCTAGATTAGAAGTAGGATGAGAAGTTGGAAAAGCTAATTGAATCAATTAGTTGACATCTCATCGCATGTCATGAGAGGTCCTTTACGGATACAAAACACACCGAGCCACACCAGGAAGTAACATCTCACTAGGGACTATTTAGCCACCAACAACACTCTTTGAGGCCTCACAACCCCAACCCACACTCCATGGATAATAACACCTGAAATTGCTTTCCTAAGGTAGAGTTGAACAAATTTGATGGTTCTAACTCTTTAGGATGAGTTACACAAATGGAACACTACTTCCCACTTCATGGAATTACTAATGATATGATGAAACTTAGGGTGGGGGATTTTGTATTTGGATCTAGAATGATGGCAATGGTGGGAGTGGAATAAAAAATCCTATGGGTGCCTCATTCATGGATCTTATTTGTTAAATCTCTCCATGCCCGTTACGAGTGAGATACTCACTATTTGGGATGACTTGCCAAGTTACGTCAAATATGCTCAATCATAGACTTTATCTTTGCCTTTGAGCAATTAACCATCAACACAAAGAACTTAAGTGATTCTTTCTATAAGGAATGTTTCATTAGTGGCCTCAAGGAGGCAATTCAAGCACAAGTCAAAATGCAACGACCCGCTACCTAGTTAGAAGCATCTCAGAGGGTTATAGAAGCAGAGGCAGTGATCAATTTGCATACCAACAACCCACCATTCATCCCCCACTCACACCCTATGCAGGTCAATTCCTCTAGCACAATTCATTATTCTCCCTTGAAAGTACATACGTTATCTCCAACGAAAATGGTAGAACAAAAAAGACATTGAATTTGCTATAATTGTGATGAAAAGTATGCTACAGGCCATAAATGTAAAGAGCATAAGTTATTTCAAATTGATGTGAATGCTCCTACCCATTTTGAAGACATCACTATGGAAGGTACTTCTAAGTTTTAGGATGTTGACAAAACACCCTCTATGCAAGAAGAAATGGAGCTCGAAGTTAATCAAGAATAACCACTCATCTCTTTTCATTCTTTATTTGGTATTTCATCCCCCATAAACATTGAAACTTCGGGGTTACATCAAGCACTACAAAGTGGTAGTTTTGGTTGATAGTGGAAGCACCCACAACTTTATTCACAGGAGAGTGGCTGAAGAAGTCCATTGTTATGTCCACCCAGTGCCCAGCTTCCAAATTATGATAGCCAATGGCGAGATAATGAAATGTCGGGGGCACTGTGAAAATGTGAAACTCCAATTGGCTGACTATAATCTCAAAACTCATATGTTGTCCATAGATATGGGTGGTTGTGATATAGTATTAGGGGGCAACATGGCTATGCACATTGGGTCCAGTGACCATGGACTTCAAGGAATTATACATGAGTTTTACCCAAGACTCTCATACTCACACCCTTAAAGGTCTCCAGGTAGGCTCCCATGAAATCATAAGTTCTCATCGTATGGAAAATTTATTAAAGAAAGGCCACTCTGGAATTATTGCTCAATTCCACGCCATCTAGGATCTAGATAACATTGCACTAGAAATGCAACCCGACTTATAGAGGGTTTTGGAAAAACAACAATAGGTCTTTAAGACATCAAGGGGTTTACCCCCATCTAGAGGTGAGCATGATCATGGTATTCCCTTGATTCTAGGAAGTAAAACACCAAATGTACGACCATATAGGCACCCATTTGCACAAAAGAATGAAATTGAAAATATCGTTCAGGAGCTATTGGAGGCAGGAGCCATTCATCCCAACACTAAACCATATTCGTCCCCGGTGGTCATGCTTTTAAAAAAAGAAGGCGAGTGGCGTATGTGACTTGATTTTTTGGGCACTCAACAAGTTAACAATAAATGATAAATTTCCCATCCCAGTCATTGATGATCTCCTAGATGAACTCCATGGTGCTAAATTTTTCATCAAACTTGACCTTCCTTCAAGATACCACCAAATCAGGATGAAAGAGGTTGACTTTCCAAAGACAACTTTCTGGACACATGGAGGCCATTATGATTTCTTGGTAGTTCCATTTGGACTTTGTAATGACTCCTCTACTTTTTAGAGCCTCGTGAAATTTTTTTTGAGGCCATATCTTCGTGATTTTGTGTTGGTTTTCTTTGATGACATTTTGACTTACAGTAAAACTTGGGATTCTCATGTACAACAGGTTGATAAAGCCTTGCAACTCCTTCCGATACATCTATTATTCATCAAACACTCCAAATGTGATTTTGGGGTCTCAAAGGTCGAATACTCAGGTCACATTGTTGGAAAAGATGGGGTAAAAGTGGACACCAAGAAGATTGCAGCAATGCAAGAATGGCCCCACCCTGAAAACTTAAAGATATTACATGGGTTTTTAGGCCTGACGGACTACTACTGGAAGTTTGAGAAGAACTATGGTAAAATTGTAGCCCTATTGACAACCTTGCTAAAAGAAATTCCCTTGCATGGAACGGAGTGGCAGAACAAGCATTCTCAGTTCTAAAGCAAGCTATGTGCACCACACCAGTCTTATCTATGCTTGATTTTACTAAGAATTTTGTATTGGAATGTGATGTCCCCGGAAAAGGTTCGGGTGCAGTTTTAATGCAAGAAGGGAGACCCTTAGAATTCACAAGTAAGTAGTTGTGTGACAATAACTTGGGGAAGTATACCTACGAGAAATAAATGATGGCCATCCTACATGCAAATGACACATGGTGACCATATCTCATAGGGTGACGCTTCTAGATCAAGACATATAATCATAGCCTAAAGTATCTTTTGGATCAAAGGTTGTCATCCCCAAAACAACAAAAATGGGTCACCAAAATGCTTGGCTATGATTATGAGACAACCTACAAAAAAGGAAAAGACAATGTTGTGGCAGATGCCTTGTCAATGAAACATGAGAAAGAGGGATCACTCCTTGCCTTATCTTCTCCAATACCTGAATGGTTAGAGGAAGCACGACATAAATGGATGACAAATGTTGCTACATCGCAGCTCATCAACTGCCTCCAGGAGGATCCCAACCCTCTCTAAGCTTACACTTGGCAGCAAGATACATTGCGATATAAATTTCGTATTTTTTTGGTACCTAAATCTACCTTAAAACAAACAATATTAACATAGTTTCATTCATCTCCTCTTGCAAGTCACTCGAGCTTTCAAAAAACTTATGCATGCACCAAGTGCTCATACTTTTGGGAAGGCATGAAAAAGGATACCCTTAATTTGTAGTAGAATGTGACACTTACCAAAGGAACAAGAGTGAGACAATAAAGACTCATAGACTCATGGGGCATTGCAACCATTACCAATCCCAACCATTATTTGAACCGATATTTCCATGGATTTTGTTGCTGGTCTTCCGAAAGCAAGTAACAAATCAATCATCATGGTGGTAGTTGATCAACTTTCCAAATATGCTCTTTTTTGTGCTCTCCAACATCCATTTACCCTAGCAATGGTTGCCCACATTTTTTTAGACCATATTTTCAAACTCCACGGCATGCCTACCTTCATTGTGCCAGATTATGATCCCATGTTCACCAACAAATTGTGGAAAGAACTATTTAAACTACAAGGAACCCAATTGAAAATGAAAACCTCTTATCATCCTCAAACAGATGGCCTGACAGAAGCAGTCAACAAGTGTCTTGAAACCTATTTGAGATGTTTTGCATTTGTAAAGCAACATCAGTGGGCAGAATGGTTACCTTTGGTAGAATGGTGGTTTAATACCACTTATCACGAGGATACAAAATTGACACCATATGAAGTAGTCTATGGCCAACAACCACCCTCCATGGTTTCTTATATACTAGGTACTTCCAAGGTTGATAGTCTACTTCATAATTGCGATGTCACTCTTTGGACACTTATGTAAAGTTTAGCGATGGCTCAAAACCGCATGAAGCAACAAGTAGAACAACATCACTTAGAGCGTTCAATTGTAGAAGGCGATCAGGTGTTTGAAAGTTTTTAAGGTTCAATCCCAGCCCAGTTTCAGGTATAAAATTTTATTTGTTTAATGCCCAACCCAATGAGTTTAATGTTGCAACTGAGTTATATCTCATAAACAATAATTCAACTTGAAACACAAGATGAACATAAAAAATTTACAGGCAGAAAATTAACATAGTGCACACCATGAAAATAATTCAGACATCAATATTTTTGGCAAATTGCCTAGGCAAAACCCACAAGGGGAAAACCCGTCTCTAAGAGAGAGGAATTTATTTCCTTTTAATTCAAATGTACAACAATTTAACCAAGTCATGAGTCAAACTTATCTCAACCAATAAAACCAAGTAGGCTGCGTTGAAAACAGTGAAATAGTTGCCTCAAAATTCTTGCAGCCAAAGCCTTGAAAATCGTGCAATAAGTACAACGTATAGACTGACAGACACATGACTGTACGATCCTCAATTTTTGTGCCCAGTACTGTTGTTTTCTCCTTGAAATGCATGCCCACTGTAATTGTCACCCACTACCTTGAAATTTGTGCCCTCCAACTTGAATTTCATTCCCATAAATTATGCATGGGAGTTTGCGCCACTGCTGTACAGTATCAACAATTTAATGTTCTTGTACTTTGCCTTGAACTACGTTCCCAGTGCGTTCTTGGGATTCGTGCTATGAAAATGCTCTTGTAGAGTTATCTTGGAAAGCATGCCACTACTCTTCCTCTCATTGCTACGTCTTGCTCCTCATGTCAAGAAGTCGAATGCTCTCTCAAAATGCTTGAATCAAATTGCCTCTTCACATGAACTTTGACTTTAATAAAAAAATAATGGGGTAGCTAAAATGCCATCTAATCCAAGGGCCCATATTGAATTAGATGGATGAATGAGATGAAAACACTTTTTCTCTCCATTAAGTTAATTTCCACTCAACCACCTTTTTAATTTTTCATAAAGTGCACTTTAATCCCTAAAGTGCAATTAATGCTCATCTCAAGTCATTAATACAAGGGTCATGTGAACTTTTCCCCTTTTTTCTAGTGACTTAGGAAAAATCACCTAGGGGAACAACTTCCAAGGTATATAATTCAACACTCCCTCTTACCGAGGAAGTTGTTCTTCACCACTCTCAACTTGTCCATGAAGAATACAAACTTGCCCCACCCCAAGGATTTCGTCAGAATGTCAACTACCTGCTCATCAGTGGAAATGTATCGTAACTCAACAACTCTTATCTGAACATATAATCTCAGATGAAATGGTATATGATCTCTATGTGCTTTGACCTGTCATGGAAAACTCGATTCTCAAAAAGCTCAATATAACTCTGATTGTCGTAGTAAATCACTGTGGGCGTAAGCTCCTGATCAAATAAATCCACCAACAACTTGCAAAGACACGGTGCCTCGCAACTAGCTTGACTGGAAGCCATGTACTTAGGATCAACAAAACTCAAGGTAATGGACTTTTGCTTTCGACTGAACCATGACATTGCTGCCCAGCCCAAACTGAAACAACAACTGGAAGTGATCTTCTGATCCATCACACTACCTGCCCAATCTAAATTCGTGAAGCCAACCATACTAACTCCATCCGAACTAATGTAGTCCAGACCATGATCCACTATCCCTGCAAGGTATCTCAACACATGTTTCATGGCTACCCCGTGCACTCTCCTAGGCTCCACCATGAACTGACTAAAAGTGTTCACCGCAAAACACAAATTTGGCCTGGTGTTGACCAGATACATCAATGAACCAACGAGATGATGATATAAAGTAGGATCCACCAACTCTCCCTCAGAAGCATGAATCTTCCTCCAGTTGGTGATCATCGGTGTGGCCATCGACCTGTAGTCCTCCATCTGAGCTCCCTCAGAATATCAACTGCATACTTTCCTTGTCCCAAGAAAATATGACCAAGCTCCTGCCAAACCTACATCCCCAAATAATAATGCATTAGCCCAATATCTGTCATCCAGTACTCCGAAGCAAGATCTCTCTTGCAAGCTGCATTGAGGCGCTCCTACCCTATGATAAACAAGTCATCGACATACAACGGAAGAATGAGAAAATCACCACCAACCACAATGTAGTAAAGGTTGGGATCAACCTCACTCTTTTGAAACCCCATCGACAACAAGTAAGAATCAATCCTGGAATACCAAGCTCGAGGAGCTTGCTTCAGACCATACAAGGCCTTTTTTAGCATACACACATGAGAATCCATACCATGGATCTCAAAGCCTTTAGGCTGCTCCAAATATACCTCCTCCTGTAGAAGACCATTGAGAAATGCAGTCTTCACATCCATCTGATGGATATTCCAACCCATATCTGTTGCTAAGGAAATCACTGCTCTAATTGAGGAATACCAAGCAACTGGCACAAAGGTCTCATCATAATAAACTCCCTCTACTTGTGAAAACCCCTGTGCCACAAAGCGAGCCTTAAACTTCTCCACGTTGCCATCTATAGCATGCTTCACCTTGTAAATCCACTTGGAAGTCACCATAGACTTCCCCTCTGGTCTCGGTACAATCTCCCAAACATCGTTCTTCATGATGGAATGGTACTCCTCCATCATGGCATCTCTCCAAACCTGATGCTGATAGGCCTCCTCAAAAGTAGAAGGCTCTGAATCACAAAGACTAGAAACCAATGCCATACCCAATATGTCTGGCATCACATCACTCCTCACAGGTTCCTTGGGTGCTCCAAATGACTATACTTCCCTCAAGGTGTCACGAAGCCACTTGGCCTTCCTCTTCCTTGAAGGTGGCTCCCAAACTGGTCTCTCATCCTCTGAAGAACTGCCAAAAGTAGATGGAACATAAACCTGTGGACCAGTAGCTGGTGAACTCTGTGATCCAGTAACTACAATTGGTGAACATGTGACCCGAGAACCAGAACCTCTCCCCGGAATACCTGTTGGCTGAACCACTGAACTTGTAGAACCTGTGCCTATAACCTGTGGCCCTGTCACATTGGAAACCTATGATCCTGTACTTTGAAATGATGGTACCTATGTAAGTGCTTGAGGTGTGGAAGCCTTTGGCTCCTCCTGCTTTGACTAGGCTGTACTTCTCGAAGGCCTGCTCCTCGTCAAATCTCACTTCTTGCCTCACAACAACCTTCCTTTGGGAAAGAAGATAAATGTGGAAGGCCTTTGAAGTCTCATCATATCCCACAAAGATGCCCTTCTCTACAGTGGGCTCCAAATTTTTCCTCTTCACAGAAGGGACATGAGAATAAGTAAAGCAACCAAATATGCGAAAATGACCAGCCTCAGGCTTCTTTCCTATGAACTTATCCTCAGGAGTATTGCTTCCCAAGGCACAACGGGGACTCCTGTTATGAAGGTATACAACTGTACTACATGCCTCATCCCAAAGGAAGAAAGGAAGACTTTGATCATGAAGCATGGCTCTGGCTACTCCCATAATAGCTCTGTTCTTCCTTTATGCCACTCCATTATGCTCAGGAGTGTATGGTACTGTCAACTGTCTCTGTATGCCCTCCTATTTGCAAAACTCATCGAACTCCTTGGAGGCATATTCACCCCCATTGTCTGATCTAAGTGTTGAATCCTCCTCCCTGTCTAGTTCTCCATAAGAGCTTTAAACTCTTGGAACCTCTGCAAGGCCTCCTCACGTTTATTGCTCCTCAGGAAGTAAATCCATGTCTTCCTAGAATAGTCATCGATGCATGTCACATAGTACTCAAAGCCTCTCAGGGAAACATATGACACAGGACTGCACAAATCTGAATGTATGAAATCAAGCAGTCCTGCTGACCTGCTATCATTGCTCAGAAAAGCAGTCTTGGTGTAATTTCCCAAAGCACACCCTCTGCACACGTCACTTTGCTCCATGTTGAACTGTAGCATACATATACCTCAACATCCTCAAAGCTGGATGATGCAAATGATCCATCCTACAATGCCACAACTCACAAAGATCATTGTAGCTGCTATGTGCCAAAGCATGTTGGGGTTGAAATAAGAGCTTGTATAACTTCCCACATCTGACTCCAATGGAAAAAGAATCAAATGTTCCCACAAACTCGGGGAAAACACGCACATGTCCATCCAGGAAATACACCCCAAGTCCTATGTCCTCAATCGTGGAAACTAATATCAAGTTTTTTTTTAGCCAGGGACAAACAACACATCCCTCAATATCATGGGACTCGTAGACTCCATCTGAAAGGTAATGGTCCCCGCTCAACAGCTTTGACAACTATGTCATCCCCCAACACAACCTCCACATCTATGCATATCTGTGAAAGCTCAGTGTTACAACGTAATCTTCCACCTTGTGAGCATCAACATTCTTTGGCCTATAGGATCCATTTCACTGACTCAAATCCACTTTATATCCTTCAAACACACTATTTTCTCATTTTTCCTTTGACCTACTTGTTGCATCACTATAGCAAGCATACCCGCGAGTTGCATCACTATAGCCCGTGGGTATCAAGTAAAATGGTAAAAATCACTAGTTTATTACTTTTTACTCCCAAAAAGCGGTCATTGGGTGACCTTTGGCTCTCCATCTGCCCGAGAAATGTCTCGATGTGTCCTTTCACTTACCTTTGAGAGGACTATATATTGAGCACATATGGCTTATGGATGGGAGGAGAAAGAAGAGCAAGAGAACTCTAGTGGATTTTTTCCCTATCTCGAGTCTACACTCATTGATCCTTGTAGTTGTGAACCCTTTATGTTCACCTTCCAAACTCCTATCTAGTTTGAGTTTGCCATTCATGGAGGATTGAAGTGGTGGAGGCACAAGTGGATTGATCCAGAGCTTGGTTCAGATTGGTTGTCGGCAAGAGGCGGTATCACATTGTGCTTCTTCTTTTTTATTAATAGAAATACTCATATTCTCGTCCATTAATGTTGTAAATGTTGTTTATCTTACATTGGGTTGCATTTACTTGTTATATCATGGGCCATTGCTATTGATGATGTTAATGTCGTTTATATATTATATGTACTTGTCGTATATTGGCTGTCAAGACTAATTTGCAGATTCAAGTGCATAGATTGGAAAGCTCCAACGGGGATCTACATCAAACGTTTGGATCGAGGTTGGTTATCTTCTCCATTATCTTAGCATTGTCATTTATATAGCATAGTTATGAGAATTGAGTTGATTTTTGGTAGTCATCTGTTTGTTGTGGTCTACCCCAAGCCATAGTGAGTTTTCTCCAACACAGAAATGGCGACTCCGGTGGGGAAAACATCCATTTTGGGGATTTTTTGAGCATTAGTCGATAATTAGAGTTGTTGTTTGTTGAAGCTCTGTGTCACTTATCTGCCGTTGAGATACACTATAAAAAAACTTGCTTTTTCTGAGCCATTGGACTCTCTGATTGCCCATTTACCTTTCCTCACCCGTGGGCTAGCTTAGCTCTGCCCGCGTATACCCGCATCTGTTTACTCTACTGCTCACGAGTACCCGCAGGTATTCCTTCGACAGTAGCATACAACTCCGGCTTTTATTGGTTTATGACCTTTGGTTGTTGCTGGGTTGGTTTTGGTTGATCATGAGTCTTTGTTTGCCTATTTCTTGACTATTCCATGCCTTGGTTGTGACTAGAACTCTTCATTTCTCTTGGTTGAGCCTTGTTGGTTTTTTACCCATCTTTGGATTTAGCCTTGTTGGTTTTTTCCTTTCGAGCTCATTCCTTTGGCTGAGTCTTATTGTTTGGTATCTGCCTGGTTGTCTTAGTGATCTCCTTGGCATATCAGTGACTAGATAGTAGGATTTTGCTTGCATTTTTCATTTCCATATATTGAAAAATACAAAAAAATACACATCGTTTTGCATTTTCCTTTTGTTTATAAAAGAAAATGCAAAAAAAAAGAAATTTGCTTTTATGTATTGCATCTTGCATTGAGTGATTTCTGCTTTCATTTAGATTCTGATTGTGCATTGAAAAATATAAAAGGATTGCGTATTTATTTCGAAATCATTGGTTTGATTGTGCATGTTAGTGGCATTATTTTCATTGGATAGATGAGTCTAGGATTTGACGATTTTGCATACTATTGAGTCTTACACATCACTAGTTTCACGATCATATCCCTTGAGTAATCAAAGCCATTAAAATTAACGTTTAATCTTAAAATTGATTAGATCGATTTTATTTATAGGGTACAACAACTAGCATAGGTTTAGAGTCTTGGAATAGATCATTGTGAGTTAACAATCCAAGACTACTAGACGAAACATTAGGTGTTTGACCAGGGAGTGAAGGAATCCATGGTATATATCGGTGTTCTCAGGAAGCTCTACTCAAGCCAAAGTTAAGCATGAGGTCATGGGAGGTTGGTTGAAGGGATATCCCTCTGATACCGGTTGAACGTGGGAGATATTTCCAGGATTTGTTCGTATCTGGGGACTCTTGGGGGATTTGACCCTCATTGAGTTTCGGGCTCAGCTACCCTGCCCATACGACGGATCCCACCTGCGACTGTCCCCCTGAGCATTGGTTATATTGCGGTGATCATAGTTGCCTTACCTAGGTATCGCATAGGGTACTTGCAGTGGTTATGTTGTTTGTGTCCTGAGTCAGATAGGGATTGGACAACACAGTTGTTTGTTGCCGAGGGTTATGGCCCTTTGAACGCAGTGAAGCCTGGGTGTCTCTATACCTGATTCTGTTACCTCCGGCTATAGTTTGGGAGTCTCAAGCCTCTCTTAGGCGAGACATACCGGCTCTAGTGTCAGAAGCTCATTTAGCCACTCGGTTTGTCTGCTCTTGGCTATAGTTTCTCTAGGTGTGTGCTTTTGATTTACTATTTTTGATCGATAGTTGGCCTTTAGGGGATGTTTTGATTATATATTCTCTCCAGAGATATCGTGGCATGGAGCCCTACTCTCCGTCGATCCCGTCGGTTGGCTGGTTTAGAGCCTACTGAGCTTTCACGCCGTGTTGCTAGGGGACGCTGGTGGGCTCCCTCTAAGTCTTCAGATTCTTACGAGACATACGTCCAAGACGTCATGACTGCTACACATTCTGATACTGAGGAAATACCTTCGACTCCATCGGGTAGAGTTGAACACACTTATGATCCCCATACTCCTCTCGTGAAGCGTGGGGAGGTGATCCACCTAAGACTCAACCTGGTTCGATTTGGTCGAATCCACTTGAACAAGATCCGTTCGATCCTTCGAATCCAGATAATTATCTTCACGGGATGCCAACCTTACCCGAGGACGAAGAGCAGGACGACACGTTCATTCCTTTGTTTCCACGCAGTTATAGACACGGGATGCCAGAGTTACATGACGACACTGGTCCTACGATCAACCCAACCGCACTCTCTTTTGGTATTCCTAATTATAGTACAGTCGAACCTTCCACTACGTTTGGTAGTCACGCCGGCACCAGTCATGGTGTTAGCCATACTATACCCACTGGGGGCACTACCCTCACTGGGGGAACTACGTTGTCCACTCACACACATAGTATGGGGACTGGTCATGTTCCTCCTAGCAATGCTAATGTTGGAAGAAGACCACCTCCTAGGATTGCCCAACCTAATAGGAACGTTGTTCGAAACACGACTCGCCATCCACTACCTAATACACATGCTGCTACTCGTCAACCCAGGACTACTTTTGCAAATGTTAATGCTCCTCCTAACCACGGGGGTGGACATATACCGCATACTTTTGCGTCCACTACCGCCACTAGTAATGCCAATGTAGGGGGTGGGAATATATCCTATCCACATGGACATAACACCACCATCCCTGCTACTAGTAACACCAATGTTGGGGCTAGGAATACATCTCATGCTTCTAGTCACCACACGACTGCTCAAGCTAATCCTAATGCTAGGGGTGGCAACATACCATACCATTATGGCCATTACAACACGGTTCCCGCTACGAATAGTACGTATATGCCCCATACTCATGGTGGCAACCCTTACTACAACACAGTCGGTGCTAGCCACTAGTACAACCCACCACCCCAATATGGTGCCCAAAACACGCACATACCTGCTTACTCTCAAATGGGTCAGGCAGGAGGAGGTTATCAATCCTATGGCCATGGGCAAGCTTATGGGCCGTCAGGTCCTTATTATCAGCAGTTTAATCCTCATGGTCAAGCTTTTTGTCCATCTTATAATTCGGTTCCGTTTAACCAACCTTTTATGGGGGCTTATAATCAAGCTTTCCAACCTCAGCTCCCGTTCCTTGCATGCTTGAATCTTCCGGATCTTTCGAAGCTCACGAATGATCCGGTGTGTCACGACCCTACTTGGCCCCCGGTCCCTACCAAGCTCCCTTCGGACATTCCTAAGTTTGAAGGGAAAGGTGGTGAGGACCCGAGAGATCATGTCACGACATTTCACCTTTGGTGCTCCTCCAACTCATTGAATCACGATTCTGTTAGATTGAGACTATTTCAATGCACCCTCACGGGGGAAGCCGCGAAGTGGTACATCGAGTTGCCTGGAAACACTTATAGGGGTTTTAACGAGATCGCTTTGGTTTTCTTAGATCATTTCCAGTTACCGGTTCGCTATGATACTGGTATTGAACTTTTATCTACCTTCCGTCAGAACAAGGCCACACATATTTCTCACCACGTTCAAGAGTGGCATCGACGGAAGAGGTTAGTGAAAGCCAACATTCCTCCAGAGTTCATGTTGGAATGGTTCCTCAAGTCTCTACTCCCATACATTACTAAGGATGTTTTGATGTCCGACATTGTGACTGAGGAACAAGCTATCTTGAAAGTCCAGTAGTTAGACTTATTATACTCTCAGTCTGGCATTTTGTATGACATCATTCCTGATGCACCGCACACACGTCATGAGCCCATGTCAGTTCCTAGACTGCATGCCGATGGCATCGTAGGATCTGCAAGCACTTGCCCCATATATTTGGTAGCTAATCAAATGCAAAATTTGTCGCTAAACTAGTCTACTCCCGGACAGGTTCACACCTTGTCCACTTCCACCCCATCGTCCGATGTACACAGTGTGCAAATGACAAACCAATCAAGTAACCAGCAACCTGGTGGCAAGAAAAAGGGGAGAAATAATTGTAAGGTTGGAAACAATGGGAATAACAATAGCAATCGCAATACCCCCCGTAAGGATAATGCCAACCGTCCTCGGGAAGGCGGAAATGTTGGTGAGGACCGTAAACCTAGGCTTAAGGTGAAGTTTCCTTGCAAGCTCTGTGGGGAAGACCACCTTACTCACTTATGTCCTCGTATTGAAGAAGCATCGAAGCACTTGGAACAGAGCCCAACTGTGTTGAAAGATCCCCTACCTCATCACCAAAACATGGCTTCGCATGATCCCACCACTGGTTATGGACCTACTGAGACGACAACGTCTTCTTCCAATACTAGTGGTTATGGATGTGTGAATATGGTTCAATCAGTGGTTAGTGTTGCCACTCGTCAGTGTGATTATGATGCACAACAACCCAATTTGGGGAGTGAGCCTCCCCCTCCTCCTGACAATTCCTTGCATATCGAGAAGCCCTCTATTATGCCGCGGATACCAAAAGGTGTTCTTAAGTGCTCTACGCATAATCCTAATGCTCGAGCCGCCCATAACTACTCCATCGTAGAAGATTTGGGCCAAACTCCGTGTGCCATGTCGGCTCTTGAAGTCTTGCGAGCCTGTCCTTCTCAGAAGCATGCTCTTTTGAGTGCGTTAGGAGTTTAGGATGGGGGAAGTCCCATTGTGATCAAGTTAGATATTACTGATGTTCAACCTCGCTTACCCTACGGCATGGCTTTTCAAATCCAGGTGGTGTGCCTTCAGAGTTTTGCCAAACGTACTATGGTTGACGAAGGTGCCTCTGCATCAGTAATGTCATTAACTTGTTAGAAAGCTCTTGGCTCTCCTCCCCTACTTGCGTCTAGAACCACGCTCACTGCATTCAACGGTCGTTCTTTTAAGCCTCATGGAATTATCCCTTCCCTTGTTGTCTCCTTGAGAGGTAAGTCTGTGCCTATTGAAGTCAAGGTGGTTGATGCGCCCATCGACTACAACCTTTTACTGGGTCGGAATTGGATGTATGCCATGAAAGTTGTCGCGTCCACTGTATTCAGATTTATCTACTTTCCTCACGAAGGCAAGATTGTGACCATCGATCAGCTGGATTATGTTAACTCCTCTTCCACAGCATCCACGGGATCCATAGTCCCGAAGGTTACTCATTCTCAGCCGGCAACTGGGAACATAGGTGTTGGCATGTACCCTTCATTGATGGGAACTTATGACTTTGCCGCACCTATGAATTTTATTGGAACCATTACCGATTATGCGTCTCCTCCTTCGCATAATATGTCATTCCGGACTTCCTATTTCGACGATCTGTGGACTTTACCGTCCATGAGTTCCACGTCTGGAAACATTTCACATGTCGGGATGTCTATGCCACTGTCTGTAGCTGAGCTTGCTTACCAGCATATTCAACAAGCCATTGCAGAACCGGATTTCTCTTCTTCCTAGACAGTCAAGGAAGATCCCATTACGCTTCCGATTTGGGCAGCCAACTCGTCTTGTTCCCATGATTGCCTCGATGATACTTTACCTTTTGATGAAGCTATTATGGAGGCCATGTGTGGTGGTGAGAGACCTTGGGAAGATATGCACCGTTGCTCTTATTTCCTTCCCAAACTCGAGGTCGCCGAACGAGAAGAGTTTAGGATGACTCTAGCAAAGATGGTTGGTCACCTTGTGGCTCTTTTGGAGTCGCATGATGTTTTTGCGGAAGGGAATATTGCTAACATTTCCCCAACTACGTCGATCAATATCTCTCGTACTCCTGGAAAAGTTGAGAATGTCTACATCGGTGATGATTGCACTCCTGAGGAGATTGCTACTTTCACTGAATTGTTTACAGAACTCTGGGAAGCTTTCGCCTGGTCATATGAGGAGATGCCAGGAATAGACCTCCGCATTGTTGAACATGAGATTAGAACGTATCCCAACACTAAACCAGTTCGACAATGCTTACGGGCTATGAACCCTATAAAAGCAGCCGCTATCAAGGCAGAGGTGGAGAAACTGCTCAAAGCTAGTTTCATCTACCCTGTTCCCCTTACCGAATGGGTGTCAAACCTCGTTCCTGTGGATAAGAAGCAGGGAACGATCTGTGTATGCATCGATTTTAGAGATTTGAACCATGCATGTCCGAAAGACAACTTCCCCACACCATTCATAGATCAAATCTTGGATGCTTGCACTGGAAGTGAGATTTTTTCCTTCATGGATGGATTTTCCGGATATAACCAGATTCAAATCAAACCCGAGGACCAACATAAAACAACTTTTATTTGTCCTTGGGGAACGTTTGCATATCGGAAAATTCCCTTCGACCTTAAAAACGCCGGAGCTACATTTCAGCGTGCCATGACCTACGCCTTTCACGATCTTAAAACGATTATGGAGGTTTTCTTGGACGATCTTGCCGGCCATTCTCGCAAGAGGATGGACCACCCCAAGCACCTCCGCATGATTCTCGAACGATGTATACGATACAAGATTCGATTGAATCCTAACAAATGCATCTTTGCTGTAAGGACGGGTCGCCTTCTGGGATTCATAGTTTCGAAAGAGGGTATTCGAGTCGATCCTCTCAAAGTTGAGGCAATACTCCAGTTGCCTCCTCCGCGCAATTTGTTACAACTTCAGAGCCTCCAAGGGAGAGCCACTTTTCTACGCCGTTTCATAGTCAACTATGCTAATCTTACCAAAGGTTTCGCATACTTATTGAAGAAAGACACACCCTTTATTTGGGATGAGCGAGCCCAACAGTCTTTCGACGCCCTTAAGAAAGCTTTGGTATCGGCCCCTGTGCTTAGTCCACCAAAATTCGCATGAGATTTTATCCTTTATGTGGCCGCGTCTCAAGAGACGATTGGCATGGTCTTGGTTCAGGTTGATGATGCGCTTGTCGAGCATGTCATCTATTACCTTAGTTGAAATCTAGTTGACGTTGAGCTAAGATATACTCATGTGGAAAAGCTGGCACTTGCGACTGTTCATTCAGTCCAACGGTTACGACATTACATTTTGCTTAGAACAACCACAGTTGTTGCGCATATCAATCCGTTTCAGTTCATGCTATCACGACGCCTTATCGGGGGGAAGTATAATAAATGGATTGTTATCCTTCAGGAGTTCGATCTCGATTTTGCTTCGGCGAAGTCGGTGAAATCGTTGGTGTTTGCTGAGCTTATGTTGGACCTTCCGAGACTTGATGAGGATGTCATTCATGAAGATTCCTTTGTGGATGAGCACTTATTTCTTATCTCGTTCGAGGACCCTTGGTATGGGGATGTCATTGTATATCTCCAAACTTTGAAGTTTCCTCCACACTATTCACGAGATGAGCGATGGCGTGTAAAACATCACGCTAAATATTATACTATCGTCGGTGACACTTTGTATCACCAAGGAAAGGATTCTATTCTCCGTCGTTGCTTAACTCACGAAGAAGCGGAGCGGGTGCTTAATGATTTCCATGCTGGGGCGTGTGGCGGTCACTTATCCGGGCTTGCTACATCCCAACGTATTATGCGAGCTGGTTATTTTTGGCCTTCCATCTTTAAGGATTGTGTTAATGCTGTGAAGAGATGTCACCCTTACCAGGTGTTTTCTCGGAACATATGCTCGCATCCAGCGCCCCTTCATCCGGTCATCACCGTCGGTCCCTTCACCAAGTGGGGGGTGGATTTCATGGATTGCAAACCAGCTTCGGCTGGGGTCATCACCATATCATAGTGACCATGGACTATTTTTCCAAATGGGCTGAGGCCATGCCTACCATTAAAGCCGATGGTGCAACAGCAGCCCACTTCGTATTCAACCAAATTATCACCCGGTTCGGTATTCCGAAAGAGATTGTCACTGACCACGACAGTCACTTTCAGAACAATATGATGGAGGATTTGTCTCTCAAGCTTGGGTTTCGTCAAGAACACTCATCTTCTTATTATCCCCAAGCGAATGGTCAAGTAGAAGTAGTCAATAAGTCTTTGAAGACCATTCTCCAACGTACCATCCAACAAAGCAAGACCAACTGGAACATCATGTTATATCCTGCTTTGTGGGCGTATCGAACCGCAGTCAAGACTGCCACCGGGTTCTCACCATTTCAGCTAGTTCACGGTGTGGAGTCACTTTTACCGATTGAATGCGAGATCCCTTCGCTTAAACTGGCCATAAAGCTCCTCCCTGATACTACGGGTCTTGAGCAACGTTTAATCCACCTTGAGCAACTTGACGAGCAACATCGAGATGCCACTGTAGCCATAGATGCCAACAGATGTCGTATTAAGGTTCAATATGATAGGTCTATCCATCCCCAACAATATGCTGAAGGTGACTTGGTCCTCTTATTGTGATGAACCTGCAATAATTAATTAATGCAAATACACGAGATATCAGAAATAATAGAACAGAATCACTTTTATATTGATCACGGGCCACTTTGAGGGGGCAACCTCCTTTGAGCAAGCTCAATACAATTAACTTCACGGTGCCTTCAATGACCTAAACACACACTTATATACTAAGTCTATGCCCAATACTATGAGTCAAAACCATGGGACATATAATACTACGGGACGACTTACAAAGCATATGCGTCCAATACTATGGGTCAATACTATGGGCTAATATAAACTATGGATCAACAAATACTACGGGACGACTTACAAAGCATATGCGTCCAACAACAATATACTAACATAGTAAAGAGAAGGGTTGACATAGGTTCCTAACATCCCCTCTCCCTTAGAAAAAGCTTTGTCCTCAAAGCTTTGGTTGGAGAAATTGCTACAAAATCTGAAGGAGTGGTTCCCCGGTAGCATCCTCGGGTAGCATTTCAGGCCACTGACGCCTTTGGAGTGTCAAGGAGGATTGCTTGGAAGGCTGTAGATGAAGAAGAACCCTGTCATCTGCGTGGAAAATGCGCTCAGAATGGTGTTGATCGGCTTGTTGTTTCAGGCGAATTCTGGCCATGTGAAGATTGTCCTGCAGAATGAGAAGAATCTGATCGCGGTTTCGAAGAATCGAGTCAATTTCCTGAACTGGGGAGCTGCTAAGCGTGTATGGAAGAAGAACTGGCGGTGTTTTTCCATAGACTGCTTCATATGGTGTCCTTTGAGATGTGGTATTGTACCACCAGAGCGCTGCTAGGAAATCCATAGAAATAGTTGGCCAAAGCTGTGTAGGGATGGGCAAGGGTTTGAGCAATCTCGAAAGGAGTGTCGTTTCACCCTTGTTGACTTGGAAAGTATCATCGTCAGCCACCATCTGTTGAATTGTCATTTTTAGTCCCTGCCAAAAGAAGTTACAGTGTTCCCGGTCATACATTTTGCAGAACCCAGAGTGCCCTGTTGATGAAGAAGCATGGAGTTCATAGAAGAGAGAGCCCTGTTGAACATATTGCAACCAATTTGGAACAAGCAGAGAAAGAGCTATAAGAGAAACTGGGTCATCAATTGTGCAAGAAGGAGCATCTTCCACCATATTGTCCTTACCCTTCTTG
Organism: Larix kaempferi; assembly: GCA_027924585.1. NCBI lineage: Eukaryota > Viridiplantae > Streptophyta > Pinopsida > Pinales > Pinaceae > Larix > Larix kaempferi. The sequence goes on along the minus strand of BSBM01000111.1, from coordinate 2,249,811 downwards.
TAAGTGATCACATAGGGATAACCCATGAGTTGGATAACCCATTTCATGTGTGTTGGGGAGGAGACCCATTGTTCCAAAAAAATTTCCAGACTCGGGAGATCAGTCTTGATGCAGAAATAATTCCCTAATAGGTATGGCTGCCACTTCTGTACTGCATGCAAAATAGCCATCATTTCCTGTTGAGAGGTAGATGTGGCTAAATTCTTACCGGAAAGGTCTCTTGAAGGCAACATGTGCATTGGTTCAGCAAAGATACCTGCATATCTATCTAAGGAAGTAGTGGAGACTGTTGATGGGTGCATCTGAATGGAATTGAGCTGAGCGATGACACCATGTGAATTCTTCTTAAGGATTTTTTCCAGGCGATGTGAACTGATGATGCAGAGAGACCCTGGTTGTAAGCCCATAAATTTGTGTTGTGCCCCGTTGACTTTAAACTGCATCCAAAGTTCAGCAAAATCCCATAAGATGGGGCCAAGTGTGCGTAGCCATTGAACGCCCAAAACCACATCACATCTGCCTAAGGACAAGGCAAACATGTCAGAGCGTAGGTTATAATCTTCCATAGAGATACGCACATTGTGACACTTCCCCTTGCAAGGTAAGGTGCCCCCATTGGCAACCATGACTTCAAAGTTGGAGCAAGGATGGACAAAACAATCAGCCTGTTTGGCAATCCGAGGGTCAATGAAGTTATGAGTGCTACCAGAATCAATGAGTATGGTAAGAGGGAGCTTCTTGAAGTATCCCCTGACCCGCATTGTTTGTGGGGTGGTGACGCCGGTTACAGCATGGAGAGAGATCTCAGGTGGGTTGTCTTGAGATGGGGTGTCAACAGGCGGGTGTTGAATGTCGACCTGATAATCTACGGTATCTGTAGCTTCTTCACCAAGTTCCAAGGCAGGCGGAGAATCCACATCCAAGAGATAGAGATTTTGTTGAACACATCTATGTCTCCGAGTGAATTTCTTATCACAATTATATCAAAGCCCTTTTTCTCGGCGTGCCTGCATTTCTATTTCAGACAAATGCTTGATAGGAGTTGGTTGAGGAGAAGGCGTGATGGGAGGTCATTGGGAACCCATATTTCTGAAGGGAACAAAGGTGGGTTTGGAGCGTTGTTGAGCTGCGATCTTGTCCTCGGCTAGCTTAGCCAACCCTAGGACTTCCCTCATTGTGTTGGGACAAAACATTTTGACCTCTGAGCGGATTTCATCCTTGAGACCATTGATAAAACAACTCCTGTAGAATTCATCAGACAATCCTTCTGTGTGATTGGCCAATTTCTCAAATTCTGTCTGATACTCTCTCACTGTGCCAATTTGGTGAAGTTTAGTGAGTGATCCTGTGAAATCATCAAAAGCACTAGGGCCAAATCGTGGCAAAATGAGTTGGCAAAAATCTGTCCAGTTTGGCTCGGGATGAGCTTTGATGTACCAACGGTACCATTGAAGGGTTTCCTGTTCGAAATGAAAGGATGCAAGTGGAACTTTCTGAACATCAAAAGTATTATGCAGACTGAAATATTGTTCTGCTCGGTATATCCATCCAGTCGGATCAGTACCATTGAAGCGAGGAACATCAAGCTTCGGCCCACGAAAATTGCTGGAAGAAGAGAATCCGGTGGCTGCAAAAGATTCTGGCTATCGGTTATTGTTCATGGCTGAATGCTGAAGATGGAGGCTGAGAAATTTTTCATCCAGATCTTGGAGTTTGGTTTGGATAGCTGCAAGTGCTTCCTCCATGGTGTTTGCTCCTGCACGGGTGACAACCATAAGCAGGTTTTTTTTTTTTTGTGTGGAATGGGTAGAAAAACACAAACAGAAGCTGATTTAGTAAAGGGAAATTTGGATTGGGGAAACAATCTGATGGGTAATTGGGGTTTGACTAGATTTTGGACACTGTCGAAAGGACAAGAAAGCAAAAAGGGGGGTTTTAGAAGCGAGGTGATAGAATGAGAAAATTTGGCAGAGAGGGACAAAGAAGCAGAATTCAGAAAGGAATTCTGTGGTAAAATTTGAAGGTGATTGGGTGAAATCTGAGGAAGTTATGACAAACCCTTAAAATAGACAAATGTGGGATTTCGGGCTTTGGGAAGGGGAATTGGCGATAGAGTCCTCAAGAATGAAAGATGCACAATGGAATGACAGGGGTTCCCCGAAAATTTCAAGGGAAACAGAGTGAAAACAAGGGAGATATGGAGAAAAAACTGAATTTATTATTATTATTTTTTTTTTCCAGAAATGGATCGGCAACAGCGGCGCGGAAGGGATCCGCAACAGATGGATCTGCAACGGTGCGGAAGGGATCGAAAATAGCTGGATCTGAAACGGCGACTGGATCTGGAACAACTTTCAGAATAGATCTGAAACAGCTGGATCTGAAACGGCGACTGGATCTGGAACAACTTTCAGAATAGATCTGAAACGGCTGGATCTGGAGCGGAAGTGATCGGCAACAGTTCAACTGAAAATAGATATGGACCCCAGGTCTGTGCGGCTTCCTAATAGTTCAGGGGTTTCACTCGACCACCAATGCTGTCTGACGACTTGCGTATTGGGGCAGTACCCCTCACTCCACGGCTCAAGTAAAACTGATAACCGCTTTGCCACAAACGACAGCTCTTGGTTTATCTCACGGGTGGAAACTAGTCAATTAGGTAGGGGTCGTTGCCCTTTTTGCTGGCAGGTCCTCTCAATGGGCCAGCTACTTCGGGGTTCCTGTGGTACTCCTCACAATGAGTTTTAGGGCTTATGCCCAAGTACTTCCCACAGTTAAGCGGATAGGGATTATTCCCAAATCCGAACCTGCAATAGATGCGAAAAAAAAATTGGCAGAAATTTCACCCAGCGAGCCCAAGAAAGTGCTCTGATACCAGATGTGATGAACCTGCAATAATTAATTAATGCAAATACACGAGATATCAGAAATAATAGAACAAAATCACTTTTATATTGATCACGGGCCACTTCGAGGGGGCAAACTCCTTTGAGCAAGCTCAATACAATTAACTTCACGGTGCCTTCAATGACCTCAACACACACTTATATACTATGTCTATGCCCAATACTATGAGTCAAAACCATGGGACATATAATACTACGGGACGACTTACAAAGCATATGCGTCCAATACTATGGGCTAATATAAAATACGGATCAACAAATACTACGGGACGACTTACAAAGCATATGCGTCCAACAACAATATACTAACATAGTAAAGAGAAGGGTTGACATAGGTTCCTAACACTTATATGACCAAGCTAAAGAACCCCTGGGGGTAGGCAAGTTTAACCCCATGTGGCATGGTCCTTACATCGTGAGATGTGTCCTGGAAAAAGGAGCCTATGAATTAGAAGACTATGAGGGGACTGTCTTGAAGGAGCCTAGAAATGGGCTCTACCTCAAGCGGTATTATGCTTGAACCTCTGGTTCAGGCTTATACTTTTGTATACTATTGTATAGTTGCTTCTGCACATAGTTTAGATTTCTTTTGGTTTTTGGGTCTGTTGATTAGCTTCTGTCTGATTGACAGATGTCAGCAGAGTTTCCTACGTTCTTAGGATTCACCGATGGTGCTAGCCGTCATACGCAGCAGCTTGCTTTTGTTGCCTGGGTTATTTTCTCACCTGACCACCTAGTTGTGTCCTCAGGAGGTGCTTGTCTTGGTCCTACATCTAACAATGTGGCTGAGTATAGTGCCTTCATTGAGCTACTTCGGGATGCTATTTCCCATGGCATCCAGTCTTTAGAAGTCCGCCTGGATTCACAACTAGTTGTGTCTCAGCTAAATGGTTAGTACCGTGTGCGGGATCCTACGCTACTACGGAAATTCCTAAGGGTAAGACTCTTGGAACGACATTTTGTTTCAATTACATACATACATGTTCCAAGAAGTGTTAATCATATATCTGATGCATACGCTAACTATGTATTAGATTGGCATTTGTCACATTCACCATGAAGCACACAAATAAAAGAAGACATTCATACATTTGTACATACACACATATAGTAGAACTAGAGAACCAAAGTTTTTTATAAATATGTCCAAAAATGGTAGTGTCATACAAAACTGGAGCCCGTAGCCCTAAAAAATATACATATCTACTCCCTATGAGGAGGCCTAGCTGTCACCCTGACAAGATGTGTCTTGTAGAAATACTGAACTGCATTGGCTACCTGCTGCAGTAGCCGCACCCAGTCACCCGGAACCCCCACTACTTGGCGCTGCATGGCCTCAAGTAATCGCGCCACCTCTATCTATGGAACCCTAGCAACCATCCGTGATAGGTTATGCCGTAAGGTCTGTAGAGTGTGCCCTACTGCAGCATCACCTGCCTCATCAACCCTACCCCGACGACCATGTCTCGGGAAGCCATTGGGTCTCACTAGGCCCTTGTCTGTGAGCAAACAGTCAACCATTAGCATATGATACTACCACCAAAAATATTTTTGCATTTACGTCTATAATAAAAAATGCATAAAAATTTAATAACAAAAAACCTAAAAAGAGTACTCACCAATGTCTCCGAACGCTGCGTCTGGTGGGAGTGGCATGTCCCTATCCTGGCGGAAGTCTATCCCTACATAGGGGTAGTCCTCTATGGCAATGACCTGTCGGTCCCTCTAGAGGAAGAACTCCTCGGTATATGGTGATGCCAGACGGCCACCACCCTGTCGTGTCAAGATCTCAGCCCACGAGGTCAGGGATGGATCGCGGAGACTATGAGGAGGGACATCCACCCTCGGACTAAGCCCCAGAACTCTCTCAAAGAAGAAACTGCACAAGATACTCCCATACCCGAAGTTTTTGGCCTTCCCTTCTTTGCATTCTGTCAGTTGGGTCTTCATAGAACCCAGTAGTGTGGTACACCAGTCAAATACTATAGGCTGCATGCATTGTGACGCATATAACATCACTGGCCTGGATTCCTGGTGCAGAACTTTGGAACCCTTTATCCGCACTAAGGTAGCCACAATGATATTCATGCTCAGATCTACTATGGCATTGATGGGCACCTGACTTCCCACTGTGCGTGTGTTTGCGGGGCAATACCGCGCTATGTAGTCAAGGACGGTGATCCCACCACGCACAGTACGAGACCGAAGACTAGCCTCCTCACCTCAACGGGATAAATCGGTAATGAAGTAGATGTCATCCACTTCCAGTGTGAGGATTTGCCCATTAAGATTGAAGTTCTGTGCATCAACATCCCAATAATCGATCAAGCGGCGGAGTAGTAGGTTTTGGGCCCTCAAATCCCCTATATTCCAGAATTTGTACAACCCACATGCTTGCAATGCCTGCTGTGCTTGCACATCGTTGTGCACGGCCTCATCAACTTGGCCATGCTCCCTCTCCCTCCACTCTAGAACCATCCTGGAGTGAAGAAAAACAAAGTTTGTAGTCAAATTCTTTTGCATTTTCAACTTCGCGTTCATACCCGTGGGCTAATTTGTATACAGGTGCGGGTACCTGCAGTCAATCTGTGCATTGACTGCGAGTATCGCGCCCTACCCGCGACCCGCATAGCTATAGCCCGCAGGTAGCGTTGAAGCCATTTAGGGCTTGGCCAAACTAAAAATCCCACCGCTGAAAACTAAAATGAAAGCATTGAAATGAAAGGTATGGATGAGACTACCAACCTGCTCCAGACGGTTCGATGAACGGTCGCTTGTAGCTCCCAGAATCGGCAACTGAACTTTAAGGTGAAAACTAACCACAAAGCTCCAAATGGGTGAATAGTAAAAATGAATTGTAAATTGTAATTTTTTATTACTATTTATAATTTTCAGGACCCACTTGTCTATAGTTTTTACCGTTTTGTGCCGTTATGGACTAATATAATGTCTTGGAGTAGTATTTTTTAATCAGATTTCTTTGGCGAAAGTTGTTTTGGACCATTTCACACCTACGGAAGGTACGTTTCACACTTGGCATATAGGTTAGATGCCATTTCCATGTGCATTATTCATTTGACCTGTTGACCACTTTCATAAACCCTAGGTGCGACCCCGCTTCGTAACCGACACGGAACCTTCACACTGCTATAGAAGTGTCGTTATGTGGCGGTAGGGCTTTTTCGAACATGGGTACCCTAGTTAGAACCCCTTTATGCATTCTGGTGCCCATGCCGTTGTTTGTCCTTAGGATTGGGAGTCCTTGTAGTTATGCCATGACGTTGCGATGAAGACTCATACTCTACTTTGTCTTATGTTGGCCATATCCCTTAAGGACTCCCCTCAATTATATCATGTTGTGATTGCATTGCATCATCCTGCTTGCCGCTTGAGCCTTGTGCCGGCTCCCGCTTACTCAGTTGTTAGCCTGGTGCTTGAGCACTTTTCCCTGTCGAGCCCTGCAGAGCTTATATTTTCCCTTCACAATTTGATGACCTTTTGACCCTGAGGGAACGCCCCCCCCTAGTGTCCACATCCTGCATGCACTTCCTTGCATTGATCATAGGTATGTTCCACTTCTTAGAACTAGTCTGCTCGCTATTTGACACTTGTTCCCTCACTTGTTGTACTATAAGCAATTTTATTCTTTTTCAAGCTTTTCCCAAATATGAAAAAGACCAAAAAAATCAAATATTCCAGAAAGCCGGACGGGATTATGATTACTACTTCTTGTTGGCAGCTGTTGTGTCGCCTTTGAACATAGCATTCATTCCACTCCGTACATTATGAGTCGGGACTATAGTTGGATCTTAGGAGCTGTATTTGTTTCTCAGTTTTCTCCACCGATTGGTTAAGCTTCCAGTCATTATGGAGCCCTTTGTAATGCCTCCTTCATTGCACAGTTTATGTCAAGTCTTTGCTGCCTGAGTCTATCCATCTGCTCATGCTCTTGTTCAAAGGAAGTCCTGAGCCCAGAGTCGGCCACTCCTAAGATCTCTTGACTATTGCATGTAGGCCATCCTTATTGAGTCAGTCCGTTTCACCTGAGTTCTTCCAAATCTTTCAGCGTAGCTGGTACCTCGTGCTGGTTGATGGGGGATGCCTTAATGCCCTCCTTCCAGCGAGTCTCGTTCCGTCGACTTCAACCCATTTATTCCAAAACTTGAGGCTTAGAGTTCGGTTGAGTACCTTGAGGCTTGTAGTCATTAGTGGCAGGTTCTCTCGCCATCGACAATTTTGGGAATACATCAATGTCCCCTGATCGATGGATTCATCCTAGTGTTCGACTTCAACTCATTTATTCACCCTCCGATGATTGTGCTCTGTGCCTTGATGCCCATTTTCATTATTGGTGGGTTATCTCGTGTCTGTTAATGGTATACATCATTGACCGGTAATCAGACGATGTCACATCAGGTTCGACCCCAACTCCTTTATTCACTTGATGGGACTTGCACCGTCGAAGACTTGTGTAGAAGACCCCAGGCGATAGTGGCATTCAGTATGCTGCTTATGACTTTGACTTTGCATCTGAGATATCACCTCTCAGATATCAGCAGTTTGTACCTCCAGTTTGCACCAGTTGTTTCCTTTTCAGCAGGAGACCATATCTTACTGTAGAGGGATCATGGTTATGATCACTTATGACATATATTCACTATGTACTGCCTATTCATGGCCATTGTATCAGATTGTTGTACTATACCGACATGTATTCAGGGATACTATTGTATTATGACGAGTGAGCTGATCTTTCCACTTGTGTTTCCATCACTCCATTTCTGAGTTTTATAATGTATTTCAGCCATCGTAGCATCAATCTATGACCTCACACATTAGGGGGCATCTGTTACAACGTAATCTTCCACCTTGTGAGCATCAACATTCTTTGGCCTGTAGGATCCATTTCACTGATTCAGATCCACTTTATATCCTTCAGACACACTATTTCCTCATTTTTCCTCTGACCCACTTGTTGCATCACTATAGCAAGCGTACCCATGAGTTGCATCACTATAGCCCGTGGGTATAAAGTAAAATAGTAAAAATCACTAGTTTATTACTTTTTACTTCCAAAACGCGGTCATTGGGTGACCTTTGGCTCTCCATCTGCCCAAGAAACGTCTTGATGTGTCCTTTCACTTACCCTTGAGAGGACTATATATTGAGCACATATGGCTTATGGATGGGAGGAGAAAGAAGAGCAAGAGAACTCTAGTGGATTTTTGCCCTATCTTGAGTCTACACTCATTGATCCTTGTAGTTGTGAACCCTTTATGTTCACCTTTCAAACTCCTATCTAGTTTGAGTTTGCCATTCATGGAGGATTGAAGTGGTGGAGGCACAAGTGGATTGATCCAGAGCTTGGTTCAGATTGGTTGCCGGCAAGAGGTCGTATCACATTGTACTTCTTCTTGTTTATTAATAGAAATACTCATATTCTCATCCATTCATGTTGTTTATCTTACATTGGGTTGCATTTACTTGTTATATCATGGGCCATTGCTATTGATGATGTTAATGTCATTTATATATTATATGTACTTGTCGTATATTGGTTGTCAAGACTAATTTGCAGATTCAAGTGCACAGATTGGAAAGCTCCAACGAGGATCTACATCAAACGTTTGGAACGAGGTTGGTTATCTTCTTCATTATCTTAGCATTGTCATTTATATAGCATAGTTATGAGAATTGAGTTGATTTCTGGTAGTCATCTGTCTGTTGTAGTCTACCCCAAGCCATAGTGATTTTTCTCCAACACACTCAGAGAACATCTCCTGAGCACCTATCATATGGCTCGAAGCTCCATTGTCAATGTTCCAAGTGCAAGTGGTGGATGCACCCAAATAATGGTCGGTCAACAAAGAATACTCCCTCTCATCCTCCATATCAGCGCTGGTGATAGAAGCTCTCTCAACATGCCCAACGTAGAGATAAAACTCTCTCTCGAATCTAGTTGCATACTCCTCAATCTCTGTTGAAGCCGTGGTTTTCTGCTTCTTCTTCTTCTTATTTGGGCACTGTGAGGCATAATGCCCAAACCCTTGGCAAGCAAAGCACTTGACTTTGCTCAAATCCTTCTTCTGTCCACCCTGCTGCTACTACTTCTTAGCCCCACCCTGCTTGGGGCCCTTCTTGGATTTCTTCTTCCCTTTTGCAGTCAAAGCCACATTTTACTCATCCTACCTACTGTTGGAAGAGCTCCCCTCCATAAGACCTCTCTGGGTCTCCTCCTGCACAAAGTCATCCCAGAGTCGATCCCAAGAAGTCAAGTTCTGCCTAGTAACTATAGCCTCCACAAAAACAACCCAAGGCTTGGCCATGCCATTCAAAGCTGTCTGCACTAGCTCATAGCCAGAAACAACTTGCCCAACTGCAGCAAGCTCGTCTCTCACATGATATATACTAGTAAGGTAGGATGTCACTCCCTTTGCTTTGTTCATCTTAATACTTTTCAACTTCTTTCTCAAGACCATCTTTCAGTTCTCATTAGACCTCTAGTATAAGCTGGTCAAAGAATCCCACATTTTATATCCACAATCTTTACCTGAAATGTGTGGGATTACATGGTCCTTTACTGCATCAAGTATGATCCTTCTAGCCGTGCTTGTGCATCGGTGGATGCGGGAACTTGAATTGGATTTTCCTGTGTATTATTCACCACTTCACTCCAAAGTTCATTTTCCTCCAAAATAAGCACTATCCTAGCCTTCCATGGAACAAAATTCCCTGCTCCATCTATCCTATCTTCCAACCTTAAGCCGGTGGCCATCTCACTATAAATTCAGGTCCAAAAACATATTGCTCATTGAAAAAAGAAGACCCACTGACAGTCTGAAATTTTCACTTCACAATTCTGCCCCCAAGCTCTCATACCATGAAAGTTTTTAAGGTTCAATCCCATCCCGGTTTCAAGTCTGAAATTTTATTTGTTTAATTCCCAACCCAATGAGTTTAATGTTGCAACTGAGTTATATCTCATAAACAATAATTTAAATTGAAACACAAGATGAACATCAAAATTTTACAGGCGGAAAATTAACACAATGCACACCATGAAAATAATTTAGACACCAATATTTTTGACAAATTGCCCAGGCAAAACCCACAAGAAGAAAACTTGTTTATGAGAGAGAGGAATTTATTTCTTTTTAATTCAAATGTACAACAATTTAACCAAGTCAAGAGTCAAACTTATCTCAACCAATAAAACCAAGTAGGCTGCCTCGAAAACAGTGAAATAGATGCCTTGAAATTCGTGTATCCAACACCTTGAAAATCATGCCAGAAGTACATCGTACGAACTGATAGACATAGGACTATATGGTCCTTGATTTTGGTGCCCAGTACTATTGTTTTCTCCTTGAAATGTGTGCCCACTATAATTTTCACCCACTACCTTGAAATTCATGCCCTCTGCCTTGAATTCCATGCCTAGAAATTCTTCCCGAGAGTTTGCGCCACTGCTATATGGTCTCAAAAATTTAATGCCGTTGTACTTTTCCTCGAACTACATGCCCATTCTGTTCTTGGGATTCGTGCTGTGAAAATGTTGCTATATGGTTGTCTTGGAAAGTGTTCCAATACTCTTCCTCTCATGGCTACGTCTTGCTCCTCATCTCAAGAAGTCGAATGCTCTTTGAAAATGCTTGAATCGAATTGCCTCTTCACATGAACTTTGCCTTCAATAAAAAAAAATGGGGTAGCTGAAAGGCCATCTAATCCAAGGGCCCATATTGAATTGGATGGATGGATTGGGCCCATATTGAATTAGATGGATGGATGAGATAAAAACACTTTGTCTCTCCATTATTTAATTTCCACTCAACCACCTTTTTAATTTTTCATAAAGTGCAATTAATGCTCATCTCAAGTCATTAATACAAGGGTCATGTGAACTTTTCTCCTTTTTCTAGTGACTTAGGAAAAATCACCTAAAGGAACAACTTCCAAGGTATAAAATTCAACAGTGTTCCTTCAACTCCAACCTTATAAGAAGACCTCTCTCAAAGTTAAAGGGCATCAGAAGCTTGCACCAAAGTTTTATGGCCCATATAAGATTGATCATCGCATTGGTCAGGTGGCCTACAAATTAGCACTCCCAACACACTCCAATATCCACCCAGTATTTCATGTGTCAAGTTTGAAGAAGGTATTGGGTTAGAATCGTTGAGTTCAAACTACATTACTATAACTGGATGAAGAAGGCTCCATTTGGATCAAACCAAAAGCAATTTTGGATAGCCGAGAGCATCAACTACATCAACGCACTATTCGTGAATTTTTTATTTAGTGGAATGATACATGACCAAAATATGCTACTTGGGAACTGTTATCACACCATAGTAGCAGGGCTACTATTCTTGTACAGCAGATATCTGCACATTCCAGAGCTTCCATTATTCCAGAGCATGGCTATATATTTTGGATCACTCATGATCAGAGCAGTATATTATTCAGATTTATGTTTGACCTTGTGTCAAGGCTGAGCCTTGAGAGTTCAGATTTGGTGACCGATGTGACCCTTTATCCCATACAGTTTCAGTTCAGTGCTTAGAGATGTATTGCAGCAGTGTCTCAGATGATTCATGATGATGATTATTATGTTGATGTTGTATGATCTAAGGATATGTTATCATTGTCTGTGGATTATTATCTTGTTGATTTAGTCATGTTCATAGCATTTGCTTGGTATATTATTCCTGATGTGGCAAACTATTTAAAATGAACTGTGAATCTTAAAATGGACAATTACTTGCACATTTAGGTCATTTAACAAAACTCACTGGTTTTTCACCTTACATAGATATGGTCTTTCCTGACACCAATTGTCTGTTAGTGTAGGCTCCATATCCACTTGACTCCATCCATACATGACCTTCCTGTTTGACTTTGTACCTTGACCTATCTCATTTGACTTACTGATACCGAGGAATTCCCCATTTTTCTACCTCTGTGTTTGGACCGCATCCCTGTATATTCAGTGTCTCGGCTCTAAGTTGGTGACAAAACTTGCCTTTGGTGAGTTGGATTGTAGGCCTAAATCATTCTGGTCGGTTGTCCCGATGTTTGGCATTGGCTCGAACTCCCCCTAGTCACTTGAGATGTTGTTGGCTAAAACTGAAGGCTCATGTTCTACCTATGGAAACTTAAAAATTCGCGCATGGAAACTAAAAAAAAAGGGCAAGAGCGATGAACCGCTAAAAATACTCCGCGAAGAGTATAAATAAAAAGGTCCAAAAAGCAATGGCTCTTAAAAGTTATATCTAAACAATTGCTGACCTTATGTATATTTGAAAAACATGCCCTGGATGCAAGCTGCAACTAGTTGTGCTTCTAAGCACATCTGAAATCCGAAGGGTTATGTAGGCCAAAAAGGCCATGGAATAAAATTGAATGATCCTAATGAACCTGGATCAACTTGATGTAGACATGATGCCTAAGTTGAATAAGCACTCTCTAAACAACTTATCCATTTGTGAGGCACAACCATCCCCCGTGTTCTTTTGTCCAGCACAGAGTTTGTAGCTTCCCCCTTTTCCCTCCAAAGTGTTTGTGAGTTAAGTTAGATAAGTCAACCCCTTGGCCCAACCTTGTTCCTAGCCTTCATCCTTCACTAGCAGTTTGACCATGTCCAATGGGTGAGTTTGTCATTTGAACTATTGTGCAAGTAATTTTATATAACCACGGAATATGCTAACTTAATTAATGCCACTGAATGGATGTTATACTTTGAGCTTAGCTATGAGAATGATTAGAGAAGCATTGTCTTAGTCTACTGATGTGATTTATCCTTGGTTGTATATTCTTGGGATCCGTGATGATGTTGACCATGTATAGATGCCCATTTGATGATGATTGATGGTCCCACATGCTTGATGATGATATCATATGATGGACATATGATGCAGATGATGTTTGATCCAGTTCAACAGGTTTATTACTACTTCACATCAGCAGATTATGCATTGTCCATATATGGTGGACCCTACAGCAGGCCCATTCGGGCAACCCATGGTGTATGAGTACACATTCCTAGTGGATTTGGGTCTTCTGGATCCAATGAGACACTTATCTTTCAGTTCCGGGCACTTCTGACAGTGATTGATGCAGTTTTACACTTGTTGACCAGATTTGGGGCTGATTTCCCAGCCTCAGCAGCAGGGGCCCCGAGAGGCCAGTTCACCTAGGGCGCTGATGATGGAGGGGGTGGTCCAGCCACTTGTTTTTACCATTTACCCCCCCTTCTGGAGAGCTTGGTGGGCTCAATTGGACAGCGCTAGCACCCTAGGAGGCAGTTTTGGCACTTTCACAGTTCCCGAGGCAGTTAAAAAATGGGATAAAGTGGTCACTGAGGAAATTGATTTGGGCAATTGAGGCAAGGTTTTGGCATTTGGTTTTCACAGAGGTCTTCCAGGGTGGCACCACTACCTTCCAGTCAGTTTTCACCATGTGGGTATGCCCAGATTGATCACAGGAGGTCATTTACTGCTCGACTGTCATGGATTTGGAGGATAGTTTTGGTCATTTATATTATCTTGGACATATTTTATTATTTTATTGTGCCTTGGGGATGAGCTAGTAAGGATTGATGCCTCCTAGCCCCACCATGTGCTTATATTGTCATGTCCTAGTCACCATGAGGTGGATTTTGGTACTTATGTTTCTCTAGTGGATGACGTCACCCTCTTATTGTACCTTTAGTGGGGGCGCTATCATTATATTGGGTGATCCATGTGATGTATTGTTATGATTTATTGTTAGCCATTGATTAGATCTTGAGATCTTTTAATCTTAGCCACTCATGTAAAAAGTGGTTAGGATTGTACTCTCTCCCCATCCTATTTAAGGAGGGAGCCTCTCATTGTAAAATTCATCTAGTGATTTTTGGCTCTTGGCTCTTGGAATAAAAATTTCTATCTTTTGGAGTACATGCTTGGATTGGAGTGGATGTTGGTTGTTTCGATTGTAAATGCTTTTGTCCATTGCACTGGAGGATCTATTGTAGCTATCTTGCATATTTGCCATATCTATTTACAGGTTAAGAGGGCGATTTTGGACAAGGGCGAATTGGTGGGGAGGCTTGCCCTTCAAGCTTGGAAGAAATCGTTTTGGGTTTGACAGGGAGTAGTTTTGCCTTTGTGTCAACTATTCTATGTTTCTCTCTCTCTCTTGCTTGTATCTACCTTCAATTTGTTAAACTAATTGATGCTTTGCTCCTTGGTTTTGACAGGTTAGAAGGAATCTATGTGGCTTGGAAAAATCGATTTGGCAAGAGGGCTTCAAGAATTCTCCATTTGATCTTTGGCAAAGTAATCCTCGTCTCAACTAGCATTCATCTCTTCATCCAGGTATGCTCCAAGAGGTATGATCTTCTTCTTCCTTGAATCTTCCATAATTTCTAGATCATAAAAACCCTAATTGATTAAAACCCTTGTTTTTGGTATTTCTTAGATCTACTTAGATCTAGCCTTGCTTTTGAAGAGAAATTGAAAACCCACCTCTATAGCATCCACCCCTAGTTGGATCTATAGTTTGGTGGTGATTGGCTAAAATTTGACACACTTTTCAATGCAAAAAGCCCTCTTGAACCAAATCGCACTTCCCTAAGAGAGGCTTGTTGGGTTAGATCTAGCACATGGGTAGGTGAGATCCCGCTTGATTTGCAATCTAGACACTTGATAACCTACCCCCAGATTCTTACTTTGGTGAAATCTACCTTGTGGACATCTTTCCATGTTTTAAGGGGTTAAGACCCCCTTTTGAATTTCCTAGCACCTCAAAACTCAGATCTACTAAGATCTAGCCCTTGGATTCACTTGAAATTTTGAACATGCATAGATCGGGGTACTAGCTATTTGGATCTATAGTTTGATGGCCATTGGACTTGATTTGGTCCACCAAACCCTCATTTTAGCCCTCCTTGAGCAAAGTCGCACTCCCTTGGGTGAGTGAGTTTGCCCACTTTGAGGAAATGGGTGTTTGAGATTTTCGTGGATTTGGAATGCCCATACCTTGAAACCTAGGTCTAGACTGTCTTTTTGTCACGATCCGCCTTGGGGGTAGCATTCCTTGTTTCAAGGGATTATGGTCCACTTAGGGTTATTACTTGAAAACCCTAGATCTAGCAAAATCCAACCATTGGATCTCATTTAGCCCACTTGATTTGGCTTCTAGGTGTCCCGATCTACACTTTGACATACTTCTTGACCCCATTAGCCCATCCAACAAGGCACTAGTCCTTCTCTAAGCAAGTCGCACTCCTTGGGAATAGTGTCAAACCCTAGATCTAATACATGGGTAGTCCTAAAAACAACTTAGATCCATAGATCTATTCTTCATCCAACCTATAGTACCAACTTCACACCTATCTCCACCTTGTGGGCCCACCTAAAGCCATTTCACACATCCCAAGACAACAAGCCCACTTGTGTAAACATATGGTACTATACCTTGTCATCATAATCAATCATGTGGCCTAAACCTTACTTAGGTTGAAACAATAACATTCTCTCACACCACCTTCAACCATACCTCATCTTCTAGGTCCATTTAACCTTGCATTGGTTTCCGTAACTCTTCTTTTACCTACCTTTAGAAACCTTTGTTTGGGTCCAATCAACTGTGATTGGGTAAGGGTCTCCCCCTTGGTCGAGTTACACCTTGACCTAAAGCGAAGAGTGCCTCGGTTGACGTGACACCCACCTTGCATTGGGAACCGTGGCATCTCTTGGGTCACCTCTTTAGTTGCTTGTCTCCTCTACCGTCTCGGATGGGATACTTCTAGGGGCAACTACAAGTTGTGTGATAACAGGAACCATCAACAATTTTGTAGTAGTTTCCCTATCTCCAACATTGAGGACAATACTGCTTTTGAAGGGGCAAGACATGTTAGGGTCCTACCCTAACCCCCCTACTATATCTATGTACAAGGCCATACGGCCCTTTAGTTAGTTAGTGGGTAATTGTTTAATGTAAAAGGGCCTTCCTTATTGATTAAAGGCCCTTAGGTGGTCAGCCCTCATTAGTATTCTCGAGTGATTATACCAAAGCTTTCTCAAATCTTCAAATGTTGAAGATGAAATTCGAATTTGATGTTAAGTGATAAAATTTGGCATTGTTGGAATCTTTAAATATGCTTGTAACATCATCAAACTCACCCAACTCTCAAGTTAAGTGAAAACATGTTATTTGTTCTAATATTTGATCATAAACTCTCTCAAAATACTAAAATAAATGCATTGCAAAATAATAAGTATAATCCCATGTATAAACATTAAAATGGAGTGAATTGGGGTTATGAGAAAGCGGAAAATGATTAAAAGTGAAGGGAAAGGTGTGAAAAGATGATATAAAGGACGAAAATTTGGTGACTCAATACAAAATCCATTAGATATTGATTCTATGGTGATGTCAGGAGGACTAATTAATGAGTGAAATGATAATGTTGCACTCTTGAACTCCTTCTCATTCTCTTTAGGGTTGTGTACAACTTTTTGGGCGAAAAGTTTAGGGCTCTCCTTTGCATTGCTCAACCTATATGGCCCCTGGGAGGGTAGGAAAGGATAACGGGATTAGCTTTTGAATAAGAAATGCCTTAAATATGCAAACCTAGTGGTTGGGGGAGTGTTATACCTTAATATTAGACATTACATCCTAGTGTCGCATCCTTGCATCAGCGATCTAAATGACACTTCCCCTTAATAATCATTTGGACATCCGAGAGTGAAAATCATTGACTGAACACTGAAAGCAAGCATCTCACCTGCCACGTGTCACCCAGACAAAACCCATCTCAAGAGATTACCGTGCCTTGCACATCTGGTAGAGCGCGATAATTAGGGTTACCGCGTTCTTCTCTTACCCTAGGGAGCGGTACTACCGCGTTATGCTTAGGTCTAGGGGCGCGGTAATCCAATTTTATCCTTTTTCCTTGGATTTTGGGATCTTGACTTTCGAGAGGTATCTTTGGCATTGCCAACTTTCATGCGATCTCAACTCCTATCTCTGTTTAGTGGGTCTAATCCATTAAATACTCCATAGATCCATATAACTCTCTTGTTGGTTAACTCTCCCATATGCTATAAGAGAGAAGCCTTCCATGAGCCAAGGGGAGGACTTTTGGGGCATAAAACCTATGGTCATAAGACTTTTGCAGAGATAGCTAGAGGAAGCACTTGGAGCTGGAGGATTGGCTTGGGCATCAAGCAACCTTTGTAAGCACTTTTCAAGCTTCTTAATAAGATAACTTGTCTTGTTTTTTCCATTTCATGTGTATTGTATAAATCTTTGATATGAAATGTATCTAGTTTAGATTTGAACTTAACCTTTGCTTCAAGGTATTTGGAAGATTGCATGCTTGTCCTTTGTTTGATTTCAATAGGTTCTACATTGGAGCTTCGGGATCAAGAGCTAGAAGCAGGACAAATGTCAAATTGGAAGGTGAGTTACTGTTGGTTGTGGAGCCAGATCTTCTAGTCTCATAGATGATATTGTATCAGCCGTGTTTGTACCCCAGTTTTATATGATATGTAGGTGGACTGTACACTCACCCCAGCGGGGTTCCAGGGGGGACCATCCCCCCTGGCTGGGGGGTCCGGGGGTTCGGGGGCAACGCCCTCGAAGAAAATTTTTGGGGCTGTTTTCGCCAGCTGTTTTGCGGGGCCATGGTTTTGGGTATCCCGTGGTATTTTCCCATTGTATTTCCCTTATAAAAGAAAGACATTGTAATACGGCTAGGGTTGTTGATGTATTAGGTTTTATGCATTATAAAGATCTTGAGATCTAGAGAGAGACTGTGAAACAAAGAAGAGGAAGTGCAGCGGTTGTGCTGCAGGTTGTATCCCTTCGACTTGCTGGACGGTAATAATAATAAGGACTGGCAAATTCAGTGTGGACGTAGCCCAAGTTGGGTGAACCACGATATATCTGTGTTTCTCTTGTAATGTGTATGTGTGATTATATTTGCATTTCTGTTTATTGTTATTGCTCTGCGATCCTGTTTTTCTAACAGTTACGTCTTTCATCTCTTCTGAATGCATTCAATCTTGTTGTGAAGATTAGTTTAGGAACTCAAGGTAGCATTGTCTTAGCATAGAGTCAGTACATCCTGCTTTATCCTAAGAGAGTTTCTCTTTATCCGTAGGGAGAAATATCTGTAACAGGGAGACCATAACTTTACTCTCCACAGTGGGTAGATTTGGTGGTAAAACACTTAAGTGTACAACTTGGGGACATTCTTTATGAAACGATAGAAAGTAGCATATCCGATTGATATCAAACTTATGAAGCTCAAGCTGAATTGGACCAAAAATCGAGCTGGTAATCATGGGATATCAAAACAATTGGATCAATTTATAGTTCATAATGATTTTCTTCATCAGGTGCAAAGATATAGATCTTGGGTTGGATCAAATAATATTCTAAACCACTTCCCAATTATCCTTGAACCTTGAACTAGAGCATCATGGGCTCAAACCAGGGCCTCCTTTTAAATACAATCCAGGGTGGGATTTGGAAGACAAGTTATGAAGCTTAGTTAAGGTGAATTGGAAGTTTTATGATCTTGATTTAGGTTCCTAGGCTTGTGAACTGTAACTGTCATGTCCCCTGTCTCCTCGGTGCCATTTAGAGGTGATGGGGGAGCTCCTTAGAAACAACCTGCTAATTTTTTTTTAAACTATGCACTTCCGCACAGCTGCAACAACTTCAGTCGCAATCCGCAAGTTGGAAGTCGGCACCCCAACACACCACTTCAATAATTGCACCTCCGACTTCCGCAATCCGGAATACGGGAGTCGGAAAGTAGGAACGCCAAATACACAACGTCGAATAAATACGCCTCTGACTTTTGCATTCCACAATACGCTGTGCAGGAGTCGGAAAGTCGGAACACCAAATTCACAACTTCGAAGATTTACGCCTCCGACTTTCGCAATCTGCAATACGGGAGTTGGAACCCCAAGTTCACAACTCTGGGCAAATTACTCCTCTGACTTCTGCAATCTGCAATGCGGGAGTCAGAACACCCAAATTGTCTCCGTCGCCGAATCACGCCTCCGACTTCCGCAATACATAATCCGCGACGCGGGAGTCAGAAGTCGGAACTCCAAATTCACAGCTTCGGGAAAATTACAACTTCAAATTCTGTGATTCGCAATCCATAGTGCGTGAGTTGGAAGTCAGAACTCCAAATTCATAGCTTCGGGCAAATTACACCTCCGACTTCCGCAATCTGCAGTGCATGAGTCGGAAGTCGGAACTCCAAATTCACAGCTAGGGGAAAAATTACTCCTCCAATTTCAGCAATCCACAATCCACCTTGTGGGAGTCAGGAAGTCGGAAGCATAACGTGCAACTCTGAAGAAATCAGGCCTCCGACTTCCGCAATCCGCAATGCGGGTTCAAAAAGTCGGAAGTCGGCCCTATGCTCCTGCTACTGCCAACTTCTCTGGCTGATATCTTCCTCATCCTAAGTCCATTTTTGGAAAACTTGGTATCATTGGAAATCTCTCGGCAAGCCCCATGCAACTGTATGATCCTATGCCACACCTTAGAACTATGAATTTGTCCTTCTTCTAATGAAGGTGTTGCTCAAACTTCATCAAGACTTCTTTACCTCTCTATAAAGAGATCTGATACACTCTACCATGTCTCCTCCCATCAATCTAGACCCTCAGAGGGAACATGAACACAACAGGGGTGTGTCTATTTCTTCTCCAGATTTATGATCGATCATTCTGAACATTCTGGGTCTTTACAGCTCTTAGCCCTATTCATCAAAGAACAATTCATGGCATTACAAAATAAGAATGCAGTTGTGCAGAAGCATGGTAATATAACATACACAATAGAATTAAACCATATTAACACACACCCAGAATGCCTCTACCAACATTTCATCATAGGCATATACAACATAATGCACAGGTATTCAGTCCTATTACTCAGCTGGATCAATTTATGTATCCTGACATAAACAAACAAACATGCATATATGTAAAATAGGAATAATTTTAACCACAGAGCACACTTATCTTTTCATTGAAATCCCCAAGCAACTGGCTATGGACTGCAACGTTCCAACCCAACCATAGGTCTCTGCCCAACCTGTATTCTTTCAGCACTCAGAGACCACCCCCGAGCTAGGGATATGTATCCACTAAGGAGGAACTACTTAGGTCCACTCACAAACTTGGTTTCACAATCATTCAGGGTCATCCATCACACAGTTGGCTCTGTCAAGCAAGTGGGGAGACAAGGCAAGAGGTTTCTAATACAATAAGCTCAACCAGAGAGCTACAAGCATTTTAGTTGGCTTCATACAGTCCAGGTAACCCCATCACCTCCACTCTCATCCTAAGTAAGGTACCCTTCTTTGTTACACAGTCCCTCGGGCGCCCCTTACCTCAACGTTGACCTGGGAAGGTATGGCTGGTCCCGACTGATAAACCATGTATAAATGAGCCTTCACTGGCTCTACCATGAAGTATGAACCCCTTGGTCTCTTTTCCACTACGATCCACTCTTGGATCTCCTCAGCGTTGCAGCTGAAAGGATTTGTCCTGCAACTGGTTTTTTAGGCTATCAAATCCAGGTTTCTCTATGGATTCCTGTGCATCCAACACTCTCAAAATTGGCCCAAGGTTCGAGTATATGGATCCCCCAACGGATTTCACTTCCCACGTAGATTTTTTAGCGATCTTGGCACTTCCAAACGTAGCTTCCCTCAGAATCGCGATTTCCCATTCTTCCTCACTATTGGGTATGTGTAATGGGTCAAACTAATGCTTCCACGATCCCCCCAACGAATGGGGATGAGGGAAAACATATTCCCATGAGGTAGGGTGACTTATGGGATAAGAAAAACAGATCCCATACCTTGTCTTATAAATTTTAGGGCTTCCCATACTCCATCAACCTCATGAACAAATTTTTGAAGTACATCCTTACAACATAATTAAATGACAGCTAGGACAGTTAAAGGTGGGTTCTCAAGGTGACATTTGGAAGCCTAGGGTTCAATGCCACAAACCCCTCACCTCTCCCTAGTGGATACACATAGCCCCCTCATTTAGTTGCATCCATAGCCATCCCCATGGTATTTTATTGGCATTATAATCATCTACATGTTTTTACAATTTCCATGGCTTACGAGTACATGGATATCACAATTTGAAATACCAGGCTAAGCATTCACTAGCGGGGCCTTGGACTTGATCTCCATGCTAGGAATCATACACCACATATATACAATGTTTACATTACAATCCAATACATCCGAAGGGTCAAAATGGGGGTATTACAATTCCCTCCCCCTTAGAATAACACCGTCCTCGGTGTTCCATACTTAGGAATACTTACACAGTTTACACATGTCCAAAATTCACAAAAATGTAGCAGGTTTTTCCTGCATTTCATCTTTTACTCTGGGTTTTCAGGACCAAGTCCCTTGGCTTATACATGATGCTCCTGTTGGCTTTGACCTTTCAGCTCCACATATGGAATTCTTCCACAACAGTCCCTTCCTTTTCTTTACCTTCTAGCTGATCCACAAGTCTGGAAACTATATGGATATTGTCTTTCTTGTTGTCCTTTCCATGCTGATAGCTTCCAGAATTCCTTTTACCCCATTTTGTAGACAAATAGAGTCCTGCAAAACCTTGTGGTTCATCTCATTCTGCTACTTTTGTAGCTTGAGGACTTCCTCAAGATTTTCTTGGGTCTTGGCAATTGTTTGAAGAATATTTTCAGCCAAACCAAATAGCTTTTGGTCTGCTGCCCTAGTCAATGTGCACAACTTCCCACACTTTGCTTACTAGCAACACTTGTCTTGTAACAACTGCAACCAATTGCTTTAATTTTCACCTGTGAAATTCATCATTGCAAATATTCTTAGGCCAAGCATAACATAAGCATTAAGATCAGTCAATTACTTTCCCAATTGACATGGAAGTTCATACTTTATCCATAAGACTTCCACACATTTCATGCTTGTCCAACATACAATGAACTCATTCATGTTCATCCTTTCAAAGGAAATTAACTAATTCAGCATTCACACTTTATTCCAATCAAAATAAACACAGTCAACTTTCAGCCATAACATGCATTCAACAATTTTCTGTTTCTAAAATGCATCAATCAAAAAGGAAAGAGAAGAGTAAGAGTTTTCCCCTCTTAATCTTGTTCCAATCCGGAGCCCCACCACAACTGTGGTTCCATGCCCCTTGGCGTCTTTCACTTCAAATTTGAATGCTTGACTCACCTTTTTCTTGTTTTGAGCAATGCCACTTGGTGTCTAAGGTCTGTCCAAGGCTTCTCAACCAAGGAACCCCTCTCCATGGTTGCTTACAGAACCTTTGGCTGCTAGGACCCACACAAGTCTACTAACACCACTTTCCATTGCTACTCATACTGAGCTTTCTAGGACAATCACATGTCCACATGCACACTTAGGATGCCCTCAAGGTCCTTGCATCCAGTAATACCTACACTCAAACATTGAGTCAATTCACATGTCAAGTTCATTTTCATAGGATTTATCTCTAAACAAGAGTTAAAAAAAATCATAACCAAATCATATACACACGTATATTCATATTAAATAAGCAAGAAGATGCAAGATAAACCACATACTTATCTGTATTGGACGTCTTCATGTTATTCCACAGGTTCCTTCTTTGCTTTACAAGCCTTGGGTCACCCGTGGATACAATAAAAAATGTTGGGCCAACAGGAAGGCTGCTCCACAACATTCAAATAGCTAATGCCAAGACAGTACGTCGACTGGGTTTATCAGGCGTTCCATTAACCAATATGTAAGCCAGTTCTCCGACTGGGTTTATCAAGCATTCAACGAATGTTTAGCAAACACGTAGGATGCTCCACAACATTGAAATAAATAATGCTAAGCCAGTATGCCGACTGGGTTTATCAGGCATTCCATTAACCAGTATGCTAAGCCAGTTCTCCGACTGGGTTTATCAAGCATACAACAACCATCCACACACATAGGGATGGTACCCCTTCTTCACTTTGCTTCTTAGTATGCATCACCAAATGGTATGATATAACATTGTAACATATTTCATAAAAATTCACTCTCTAATATTGAAACACTAGGAAAGCGTCCATTCCCTTAGGGTGTAGTCAATGTTGACAACCATAACACAACAAATCACCCGAAAGGTGTGCACCCCTTTCTGATGTGAGCCATGTAGGCCATAATCACACTCAAGCAGTTTGAAATAAAAACATGCTCTGTATATTAATTCTAATAATTAGACATGCATATTCTCAGCAAGGGTTACAAAATACTTATTGGTTTGCAGATGTATTTTCTCTTCCTTTCGCGAGGAATGGGGCTCCCTCCTCAGGATTGTTACCCCAATCCCTTTCTCGTTTCATAAACAACATGTGCCCTATTGGCATAACTTCACCATCTCACCCGCGTTGTTTACCAACAAGCTGCAGTTCATATGAGACATTATCAAAATTTACAATGGTGTTTCACCTGAAACTCATTTCCAAAGCATGGGATCCTTCCCATGGAGTTTGGCTTCTGCAGGCCATAGCACATGGTCTTCCTGCAATATGTATTCCTGACACACTTCTCAAATAGACAAACAATCAACAACATTAGCAATCAAATTCAAATCTGATTTCCATAATGAGTCCATGGCATTAATAATCAAATTCAAATATGAATTTACAATTCAATCTCCTACAGAAATTTGATTTATTTAACCATGAGGCCATCCTCATATTGTTTGGCTCTTGTAAGACTGTGGTAGAACTTTGTCCATTATGGTTTTACACTTTCTTCCATAACCTGAACATCTACCTACAACACGTCCTCTTGAAACAATTCTAGAGAACCAAACAACCATTAGTAATTATTAGCAAAATCTCAAATCTGAAATTTACAAATCTATTTTCCTACATAAATTAGATTTTGCAACCATGAGATCACTCTCATAAACTTAAATCAGAAAATTTCAAATATGTTTCATATAGAAATGATATTTGAGAACCTTGAGATCTTTCTCGCAATTTTTGGCTTTTGTACATGGTAAATTTCAGTCTTTATCATGGACTTACCCACATTGCCATACCTAAGACATTTCTACCTGTAATTTGAAATTTCAATCAACCAAACACTTGGTGAGGATTCATGCATATAATATTTTCGTTGTTACAACAATCACAGAGTGATCTCAAAATTATAATACTCAATAATTCAAACACTATCAGCTGTTATTATCTCAAAGACAATGAAATACCTCTACTTTA
Source organism: Larix kaempferi (assembly GCA_027924585.1). Classification (NCBI taxonomy): domain Eukaryota; kingdom Viridiplantae; phylum Streptophyta; class Pinopsida; order Pinales; family Pinaceae; genus Larix; species Larix kaempferi. Next base: position 2,225,608 of record BSBM01000111.1, on the reverse strand, counting down.
TGTACATCTTATCACAATAAAATTGCAAGACACAGTCACATAATCTATGCAATTTAAATAAAAATTCCAATTCTAATGATTACAAAATCATATCCATTCAGGAAACTATGTTCTCCCAACAGAGCATTCTGGTAGCCCATCAAACACGACTACCTTATTCATGCAATCCTTTTCCTACATCCATAGCAGCTCATGAAATGATCTCATAATTGCCAATAATTCTTCATTTAATCTATTATCTACTTGCAATGAAATGTATTCCATAACCATGCATTCACACAATGCATAACCACAAGATTAACAAAATATTTTAATGTACATTTACTTAATGCACCCAATGCACTACAACATTGATCTAGAACATTTTTGTGCCTACACAGGTTTCTTACCAAGGTAAGTTGGTGTTATCGGACAATCTACCAAAAGCAGACTTAAGGTGTGATCTCCCTAGCTCAATGTAAGTCTAGAACAAATAGGACAGAATACAGATCTACTTTCCTAGATCAATAGAAGTGCAAACAAGTAGATGGATCACTCACCTCAGATTTGTAGATCCCTTTGCTCTTTGTTGATCCAATGCCCCAGCGTCGTCAGATCTCAAGCTGTAAGACCCTGTTGAACACATAGAAACTAACAAACAGTAAAAGCATACATTTCATATGATTGAACTAAGTTAACACTTAAGGAAGAAAACTCTAAACATTATCAATGAGACAGTCATTTATGGAAAGAAATTGTATTATTGTATAAAAGAGTGGAAATACATAGAAGAGTGAGGATTACAACCAAGCCCTAACGTTGCAATCTTCCTCCAACAAGCCAAGCCAACGCCTCTAAGGAGAAATGGGTGCCTCCAATGGATGAATGATCTTCCTAAGTTTATTTCACCAGCATATGGATGCTATAGCCTTCCTCCCCTTTGGAATGGAGAAGAACCTCGTATATATAGGACTAGGAGGATAGGGTAGGTTGAGATATAGTGGGAGAGGACTAAGGGATCCTCCCAAAGGGTTATGGAACCGAATGTCAGCTCTTCTTATAGGTTAGGGATAGAGATCCAAGTCACACACCTTCGAGAAAAGGATCGAAGATCCCCTTTATCCACTTTAACTGACATCGTCGCACCCTGCATTAAGACAACCTGCGATGGCGCATGTTGCACAAGAGTGACCTGCGACGACCTATCTAAACCTTATGGAAATAGGTCAATATCTCTTCCAGTTTGACTTCCTAGTCATGGAAACTTCAGGGATGTTTACACTGAGTCTTAGGATAACAATATTTACGTGTAACAGTTGGACATCCTAGCCAATGCTTTAGCTCCAAATCCAGCCATCTTCCCAATCACTTGGTTATCTATTTGGTGTCTTCCTTCTCCAATCGAACAACACATCAGGAGTTTTTTCACTCCCTAGTTGTTGGTAAAGAGATTTCATCCCAAATTAACACCAATAGGGAGTTCATGGGATACTTGTGTAGCACTATAGCATCACCACTCCAACCACCTTATGGCCTTAACCATGACTATCTCATATGGCATGCACTACCACAACAGGACCATAAGTCCTCACTTGCTTTGGTTATTAACTCATAACCCACATACACACATGGCATGATACATTTTCATATAAATGCAGTCTAAATTTTAAACAGCCACATTGTTACACCTAAATCTTGCTACCATGAGACTCAGTGTAAACATCCCTGAAGTTTCCCATGACTGGCGAGCTTGACTAACCTATTTTTCAAGGTCGTCGCAGTTCACCCTTGTGCAACATGCGATGTCGCAGGTTGTCCTAATGCAGCCTACGACAATGTCAGTTAGTTGGATAAAAGTGCATCTTTGAGCCCATTCTCGAAGATGAGTGATGTGGAGCCCTATCCCTATCCTTTAGGGGAGCTGGCATTCGGTTCCCTAGCCTTTAGGTGAGATCCCCTATCTCTCTCCTACCATATCTCAACCTCTCCTATCCTCGTAGTCCTATATAAGTGAATCTCATTCCCATACCAAAGGGAGGAAGTCTATAGTATGTACATGCTGGTGAAATTAGCTTAAGAGAGATCTCTACTCATCCCTTGAGAGATCCACACTTCCTTTGGAGGCTTGGGCATTGGCTTGATTGGAGAAAGATTGCTACGTTAAGTCATTGGTTGTAATCACTTCCTTCTATGTATTTCCCTTATTTATACAATAATATAAATGCTTTCCACCAAATCTCATTGTATTGATGATATTTTGTGTAGTTTTCTGTCTTAACTGCTTACTTAGATCTGTTATTGTGTAGATGCATTTTACTACTTGTTTTGTTGTTGTGTTGTCTTGACAGGTTTTGTAGCTTAGATCTGAAGACCATCAATCTTGGAGCAGCATTCAAGGAGAAAGGATCAGCGATCTGAAAGGTAAAGCATCTAGTTCCTTGATCTCTAATTAGATCTAGGAGAGTCATTTATGTTCTGTCTCTATTTGTTCTAGACTCACGTTGAGCTAAGGAGATCAAGCCTCGAGTCTGCTCTTGGTAGATTGTCCGTCAAACAAATCTGGCGACCATACTGGGGAGATACATTGTTTGTAGTTTTCAATTTGAATGTAATTTTTAGTTGATTTCTTTTGCAAGCCATCTTATTTGCCTTCTAAGTCTTTTTTTCACCATCATATCTTCACTTTGAAGAGTGTGTAGTCCTCTTATGAGTTTGTACTCACCATTTTCAAACCATTTTATTGCTCATTGTTTGGAGATTTGTTGATCCTTGAACTTGGATCTTTCCCGTCGCACCTGGGCAGTGGAACCAGAGCGTTGATTTGATCTCTGTTCTCTGTCTTTTGGCCTATTGTTGCAACCCATCCACTAGTGTTTTGCGACATCGTCACAATTCCCGCACTGGTGACCTGCGACGGTCGCTCTGTGTATAAACACAGACTGCGCCGATTTGTCAAAATTGACATATGGGAATCCCCCCTCCATTTTTTATTTGAGTTTTGGTTTGGTGTGCAAACCCTCTATGTGCTGCAAGATCTAGCCAGAGACTTCTATTTGATTAGTGTGTTGAAAGTGTTTGGACTTTGTGTGGGTTCTATTGGGCCTCATTTCTTGACGAGCTTAATCTTGGTAGTGGTGGACACTTTGGCTTCCCCATCTTTATCCACTTAACCTTGTCATCACGCCTCCCCTCATGTGATCTGATCCTTGCATTGGATCTAATCCCAAACTCCTTTTTGCACTTGTCATTTAGCTTTGGTTGCATTCAATTGCTTGATTGAGTGTTTTGAAATGTTTTTAGTCCATATGAGTGCTTGTCATTTTCTTGAGATTTCCTGAGTGTTTAGAGTGCTTCAAATCAACTTTCTTTTTCAGTTTTATGCTTAAAAATATCATTGTTATCAAGTTATTATCTTGGCATATCATTGGAAAATTAAAGGTACATCATTTTTACTGATTTTCAATTGTATTTGGAAATGTTTGTAGAAATTGGTTCATGCATTGGAATGTATCATTCATTGGTCTTTTCAAAAGTTAGAGAGAAAAGTTAGTCATTTGTGCTTTTCAGGAATTGTGAATCATTCATTTTCTTGAAGAATCCAAATGAGATCAAGTCTTTACAAAAGTAGTTCCATGCTTGAAAGAATTGTATGCATTCTTGGTTTTTTATGCTTTTAAGCCATCATAGTGAAATTGAAAAGTTAGGGTGCTCTAGATAGGGAATTTCTCTCTTTTCGTCGCTTAGTTGCATTTTTATTCGCAAAGCTAAAAGAAAAAATGTTTAAACTTTGGTTTGATGCTTGTTGATTTTGAGTTTTGCTTGGAAAAACGAAAAAAAGTGAAAAGAGTATTTTTTTCAAATTTGATAGATTTTGGGATTGTGTTGCATTCGTTGCTTTGGTAAAATTGCTTGGAAAGAAATTTCTCCCTCCCATATATAGAGTTCATCAAGAGAAAAGTACATTTTTTGCATGTAGTTAGGGCTTGTATTATGTTTACATTTATGTACTCACCTCATGCATTCACCTAACTGTCCAAATAAAATTAACGGTAGAACTAGGGTAAAATTTTTAGTAACTTGTGTGTACGTTAGAGACGTGTTCCGGCGTCGTAAAACGTGGCAGCTGTCGTTACTTTCCAGCATTGTATTCTGGGGGTATTGTAGTCTTCCATGTACTTATCAGTATATCGAAGCTCTTTCACGTACCAACCAGGTGTATCGAAGCTCTTTCACGTACCCACCAAGTACTTCGTGTACTTGGTGTATATGGAAAGGTGTTTCACATACTTGGCATATATAGAAAGGTGTTTCACGTAATCGGTAGTATATAGGAAGGTATCGTGCCGTACGGTTGTGCTTTAGACAACATTACTACGGATTTGAGCTCCCACGTACCTTGCTTGTATCACGATACACCATTGGGATTCCTAAGATCAACTGAGTTAACCTTTTGGTCGACTTGGCAGAGCAATACACCGAGAACAACAGTCAGGGAGATTACTATGCACGTACTGTCCAGGTAGTTGGGTATTCAAGCAAGGGTACGGTCCCAATCCTCCTTGTCGCGTTTTACTGTTGGACCCTCCGGTATATAGTGATTTGCGAAGCCTTGACAATCCTGTGAGGTTCTAGACTTTTGAATCCACTCCTATCACATAAGTTTGCTTGTGGCCTTAGTTTGTGTAGGATTTTTCTGGACTGCTTTTCTTTTGTTTAGCTTTCCCTAGGAGAAACTTTTGTTTCAGTCACTCTGGCTGACTTTCCTTGGAGAAGGTCCCGTAGGATGAAATTACCGCCTGAATATCCCCTGAATCAGGAGGTTATTTCGCGGGTAAGAATGGATCCACAAGCCACGGTCGTGTCACTTGAAGTGGAAAACCCTACTTTGAACTTTGGAGGACTCATGTTTCCTCATACCCCTCTAGTCTCACCTACCTCCAACCCCCCACACGGTGAAGAGGCGGGCACTTCTACTTCACAAAAATTACCTCCCGTGTTACCGGGAGAGCCTGGATCGGTGGAATGGTTAAACCCACCCCAGAATGACCCTGCAGCAGCTGTTGGACCATCAACAACTTACTGGACGTCATCTTTAGGCCACCCAGTGGCTCATTTTTCCATTGCATCCCCACCTACATGGACTACTCCAGAAAACACTCTAGCACCCAGCTGGCCCACTTCCGCTAAGCTTTTCGGACCTCTTCATGCTCGCTTAGATCATTTACATTCCTTAGGTGATGAGGTTCGAAGACAAAGTCTCGCACGAAGGGCCAGGTTTAGAGAAATCCCAATTCACACAATATCTTTTGATTCACCGGAACCATCCCTTCACGACCTGACCATCCACAAGATTGGTCAACCCTCACAAGAGCCTAGTCTTACGACCCAACTTGTTGAAGGGCAATAGTCCAACACACTTGTCACTACTACAGTTACATTACCCATTCCTCCCCCACCCCAAAACTCGAGGGGAGGATACTCTTTACTCCCTACCTTCATTACGGGTAACATCAATCCCATAGTATATGATCAACAACCTGTGTTGGGTCAACCTTTGATTCATGGCCAACAAGTTGTTGCTGGGTGGCAACCCCCGTCTCCTAACCATACTACTAGAGGAGGAGTTCCCATCAGTCCTTTCGTTGGATATTCCTTATCTGTCGGACCTTCCACTACAGGATTATCCCATGTTGGGGGACCGTCCAATGTCAATCAACCACCATGGATTCAAGCGTATCCAAGTTATCTCAACCTTGTGTCGGGAATAGTCAATCTTAGAAACGCATTCTACGGGGTACCTTACCCCAACAATTCATACACTCTATGGGGGCATCAAAATGATTTGTGACATGGACCCCCACCAACCATCCCTCAAGTAACACCACCCCCGCTTGGTCCCCCTCCCCCTTTTTCCGGAGGCGGCGGGTCCCCATTCAATCCCGAAGGCGGCACACCTCTACCTTCTGGTGTAGGCCCACCTCATTTTGGTCACAATGGCCCACCCCCTCCCGACGGCGGAGGCGGAGGTCCTCCCCCTTCTGGTGGAGGTAGAGGACCACCCCCCTGGTGGTGGCAGACTGCCTCCTTCCAGAGGTGGTGGTGGAGGACCTTATCCTTCTGGTGGCGGTGGTGGTGGAGGCCCCTACCCCTCCGATGGAGGAGGTGGCCCACCCCCCCTCTGGTAGAGGAGGTGGCCCACCCCCCCTCTGGTAGAGGAGGTGGCCCACCCCCCCTCCTGGCAGAGGTGGTGGGGGACCACCTTATTACGACAGTAGTAGCGGACCTCCACCCCCTCCCAGCGATGGTGGCGGACCTCCACCCCCTCCTGGTGGTGGCGATGGACCTTCACCCCCTCGGTGGCAGCGGTGGACCCCACCTTATGGTGTTGGACCACCTTATTACGGTGGTGGACCTACATACAATCCAGGTGGCATACCCCCTTACGGTCAGTTTCCCTAGGAAACACCTTACAATCAGTCGATTCAAGGTCCCACTGGTCCATACATGCCCTATCAGTACTATCGGTACCCCCAGTTGAACCAACAACTGCCATTTTTGGCTACTTTGGACCTACCCAACCTGTCTCGCCTCACGAATGATCCCATTTTCCATGGGCATAACTAGCCGCCCATTCCTGTTAAGTTACCATCAAATATCCCCAAATTTGATGGCAAGCCTGGTGAGGACCCCAAAAATCATGTGATGACATACCATCTATGGTGTTCATCCAACTCCTTGATGGACGACTCGATCCGTCTTCGGTTATTCCAACGGACTCTCACCAGCCCACTACCAAGTGGTATATTGAACTACCACCCAACTATTTTCCCAATTTTGGCTCTCTCCCTATGTCGTTTTTGACCCACTTCCAATTACCCATTCGCTATGAGACTAGTACAGACTTATTGACCTCCCTTTACCAGAATACCGCGACCCACATCTCGGATCATATCCATGAGTGGCAGCCAAGACGACGTCTCATTAAGGGTCATATCCCAGACCAAATCTTAGCTGAATGGTTTACAAAGTCACTCGTACCTATCGTAGATCGAGACGTAGCCATGGGAGGGGCTGTCACTGAGGAACATGCCATTGCCCGTGCCCATTACTTAGACTTGGTATATGCTCAATCTGACATGTTATACGAAATTGATCCTGACGCATCCCGCCCTATGTATGACCCAGCACAACCTCCTAAGGGACCTCAAGCCAATGGCATCATTGGTTCCCTTACCACCCAAACTCCTATTCAAACTGTTGGATCGTCGAACCCCCAGGGTTCCTCCCCATCTCCAACACAGGCTGGAAACAACACTACCAAGTCCACCACTCCTGCCTCCATTGAAGAGGTGAATTCTGTGCAATCAGCTTCATCTTAGAAATCCGGTGGTAAGAAGAAGAACAAAGGGAAACCTAAGAAATCTTCTAACCAACAGGAGCCCAAACCCACTTAGGAAGACACCAAACAGAAGAGGAAGTTAAAGTATCATTGTTTGCTGTACAGTGAGGACCATTTCTCCAAGGAATGTCCCCATCGAGCCGAAGTACAGAAGTTTCTCAAAGGAAACTCTACTACCGCAGTTCTCAACGATCCCTTCCCTACTCAAAACCAACATTCGATCGTACAAACCTCTCCTGCCCAGGGAGAAGCATCCTCCACCGCGCATGTTCTCATGATGCGTAGTGAGACCATCAACTTGAACACACGTTCTCGTTCATATGACCCCATCCAGTCGAAGGAACCCGTCGGAAGTAATACTGAAAAATCTTCCACTTCGATTCCCTATGTCACCATCCCGCCTGCTTCTCTCACCATTGAGAAACCCTCTTTCGAGTCAGTGTTGCGTCCACCCAAGAGCACGATTAGAAAATTTGTTTTCATTCCCAATGCTTGGGCCACTCAGAACTACAATAGTGTAGAGATCCTAGCACAAGATCCTTGTTCTATGTCGATGCTTGAGGTCTTACAGAACTGCCCTAATCAGCGCAAGACTCTCCTCGCTGCCATTGACGTAGTTGATCCGGATTCGTCTAATACCATCATGTTTCGACTGGAATACTTTAAACCAAGGCTCTCCCATCAATTGGCATTTCAAGTTGCCACAAACATTGCTGGGAAGACAATACATCGTACCATCTTGGACGAAGGTGCCTCCACTTCAGTCATGTCGATCTCATGTTGGAGAGCCATTGGCTCTCTCGAGTTGAACCGTTCTCCTACCACCTTGAAATCATTCGACGGACGTGGCTTTCAAACTCATGGGATGTTACAAGCTTTAGCAATCGATTTGGGGGGAAAGACCGCAACCATTAACGTGGAAGTGGTCGCTGCCCCGTTAGATTATAACATTCTGCTTGGTCGTAATTGGTTTTATGCCATGACTGCAGTCGCATCATCTGTCTTCCGCATCGTACAATTCCCCCACCAAGGCCGAATTGTTACTGTTGATCAACTGGATTTCTGTACACTTGACATCGCTACTCATCCGAGCGATAATGTTCCATTATTTGGACAATCTTTGCACCCATATGAGAGCGTGGGGGTTGGCCTCATCAAGGACTCATCCCTTATGGGCATTTTTCCAACCTCGGATCCCCTAAATCATGTTGGAACTGGAACTATGAGTAGAATATGAGAGAATGTTCAGTAAAATATGATCAAAGACAAAAGCGTAGCATTGAGTGGTTACCTGAGGCAGTTTTATCGACGAAGATAATGCAGCAAAGGCGGTGCATTCAAGAGCCAGGTAATGTACAATTTGATAGACATTGTCTTCTCCCCTGCAAAAATTGGGGTTTTTTTCCTCCGCTTCTGTCACTACGACAGTCATTGTCTTCTACCCTACTAAAATTGGGGTTTTTCTCCTCCGGTTCTATGTCAGTATGGTGGTTTTAATCTAGCTAATGCAAAATCTTGATCTACATGAGCAGTTGCAGCATTAATGGAGGATGGAAGTTTCAACCATCACAACAGGGCATGCATTGATGGAGCATCGAGCAGTGAATCGACAATGCAATCCTTACCCCACAAAAGCTTTGATCCCTTCTCCGCGAGTCCTATCCAGTAAAAAATCGTAGCGTACTGCTTCCTTGTAGCTGATGGGAACCTTCTTCACAGGAGTCCCATCCCATAAAACTCATAGTAGATTCAGACAGGGCGACTTCACAGGAGTCCCATCCAATAAAAATAAAAGGGTGGACTTGAAATCACTGCATGGGAGGAATCACCTGGGGGTGACAACACTGAATTGGAGCATTCTACACATCTATTGATATCTGATCCAAGAGGATCTTTGAGATCGATCAAGATTAAAGTCTTCAAAATGAGAACATACGCTTGCATATGTGTAAATCTCGGCGAGAGATTTCCGGAAACGTTCGTTTCATTTAAAACGGACTCCGGACGTGAAAGTTATTCAGTTTTGAACTTTCGACAAAACATGTAAAGTTGGGCAAAAAGGGCTTCCACGTGGCACCACTGCAAGGGTGACACGTGGTGTGTATGGAGCTAACGTGGAATCCCAGGTGGCAGTATATGATTTGTCAGCACATGTTGGCAGAAGAAATGGACCTAAAGCAGGTTGACAAGTGGCATGCAGAATCTACGTGCAGGACCAACCAGGGCGGTTGGCACTTCGGTGGTTAAATCGACAAGTGGCATGCAGAATCTATGTGGACCAACTAGGTCCTGCCACGTGGCATCCTGGTTGGAACTTCGGTGGTTTGATTTACCAAAATATTTGGTGTCGGGGAGGATCGAACCCCTACCCTCCTCTCTGCCTAATATCCTCCACCAATCCTCTCTGTTATGTATTGCTTCAGCTTATAAGGTGCCCATATCTTTGTTATATTGTATTAACCAACGACTATACAATAGAACCGACGGGGAACCAAGCCGCGAGCCAACCACATAAATTTGCCACAACAAAATCCTAACGTGGGGAGAGGTCCGCGTCCGCGGGTTTGAACCAGTGACCTCCACCCCCTTTTCCAAGGCCTTAACCACTACACCAAGGGTTCCACATTTTATGGGATAGGAGAACTAATATTTATATATTAGTGTTTGGGTCGGATTTTAGCCCCAAAAGGCGCGCTCCACTTTTGACCCAAAATCTAAACGAATTCATATTTTTATATGGTTTTTTAAACCATATATATTTTATATTTAGAATTTGTTTATTATTTTTAAACAAGAACATATTATTTTATGGAGATTTGCCATATTTTCTCCATTTTTAAATGGATCTTTATCCATTAACTTTGGGATCAAATATTTGTAAATCCCTTTGTATTTGGAGGTGGGTTATGGATTTTTGGGCTATATAAACAATGTAATTTGCCATGGGAAGGTATTGGAAAATGCATGAAATGTTTGAAGCTTTTGAGGAGAGAATGGTAAGAAGTTGTTATGTCTTTGTAAAGGCTTTGTAATATTTGCTTTGTAAGAGGCTTGTAGCCACTCTTGAGAGTTTTGGAGAGTGAGAGGACTTCATTGTTGAAGCCTAAGTCTCTTTGTAAGCAGTTTTGAAGAAGACATTTTGTACCTGTTCAAACATTTTGTTGAAGACTAATAAGATCGGTCCTCATTGGAGCTGGAACCGGAGACGTAGTTCATCAGGGACGAACTCCGTTATCATCTGCTATCCACATTCTTATGGTTTGCATCATTTGTTCATTTACATTCTTTCAGTTATTTTTAAGCCTTTAATAAGATTGTTATTTCAAGCATTTTTATAAGTTAACCGGTTTAAGAATTCACATGGAAATTCAAGTGTTAGTAGATCATGTCATTTTCGGATCAATATCATTCGCCCAACAGACAAAGAATCTACAACAGTGGGCAGCCGAAGGTGTTCGTTGAATGAACGTCTTTGACGTAAATATGGATGGGTATATTAGTTATGATATTAGTTAAAAGTTATTGGACCCAATTTTTCACCATGTATAATAATATTATAATATATTAATTATAGTATAATATTATTATATATTATTTATAATATTAATTACTATTACTGTTATATATTATATATTGGTCACTATTACCTAAAAGATTGATGGGTTTACTAGTTATGATATTAGTTACTATTATATATTATATATTAGTTATGATATTAATTAAAAGTTATTTGACCCAACTTTTCACTGTGTATAGTAATATTATAATATATTAGTTATAATATTAATTACTATTACTATTATATATTGGCAACGTATTATCTAAAAGATGGATGGATATATTAGTTAAGATATTAGTAAAAGTTATTGGACCAAACATTTCACGGTATATAATATTATTATAATATATTAATTATAATATAATATTATTATATATTAGTTATAATATTAATTACTATTACTATTACATATTATATATGGGTCACATATTACCTAAAATCGGTTAGCATATTAATTTCATTGTCAATATCCAAGACAATTTCAGATAGCTTGGGCAGCGGGTAGACAAATTATATTATTAAAAAGTTCCATCGATCACCAAATTATATAATAAAAAATTGCCTCAAACATGCACCTCTTTTGAATTTTAAAGCATTTTGATTGGCTAATACATGATGACATGGAATTTGAATTAGGGTTGGGAGGCCCATTTTTCATCCAAATTTCCGCTAATGAATACTTCTTGTTGAAAACCGGAATGCCATCTAGGTAGACTACCACCGAATTGTCCAAAAATGACCTTAACACATCGTTCATGAGGGTGCAGAATGTGGATGGAATACTACAGAACCGAAAGGCAACACAAGAGACTTGAAACTTCCATACCTTGTCATGCAAGTCATCTTGTGCTCATCTCCTTGCACAATCATCACTTGGTAGTACCGCTTTCTGAAGTCCAACTTCAAGAAAACCTTGGCCTTAGACCCAAGAATCATCTCAAAGTCATCTAGTGGCATGATCGTGAAGTCTGCTTAGCCTTCCCATTTTCCCATCTTCATGTGCACCTTGGCAGAAACTCCTGTCATTTCTTTAGCTTGGGAGTTCATGGCCTTGATTGTCATACTGCAAGGTCGAATTCAAAGTCTAATATCACCCGCCACTTCTTTCTTCATGAAGTTGTGTGAGGCACTAGTGTTGGCTTATATACTGATCTAGAGGTTTCCAATGTAGACCCAAGTTCTTCGCAGTTTCAAGGAACCAACAAAACCCCTTCTCACCGAACCTTTCGGAAACATCCTGCAAACAGGCCGAGGTCTTACCCGAGGTGTATCTATGGGGGCACTGCAAAATCATGTTTCCACAGTGATGTGATGAGTTGCTTGGACAGGACTACTGTGCAGCGCACTATTGGACTTGCGTTGCGGACTGAGGACTACGCAACGATAGACTACGTCACGGTCCTCACTTCTACAAGCAAAGATGCTTGCGCAACCAACACATCTACGGACTGCGCAGTTCGGACAGAATGCAAATAATAGGACAACGCAACTGACTTATATGCTTCCTTTGCGGGCTTAACCACTATGACGACTTCACTTAGCACTTAACCATTCATCTAATGCCTTAGATTATTTAGCTTTATAACAGATACAAGAAGACAAAACATACAATACTATGCACTTCCAGTGTTGCGCGTCAAAAGAGTTACACAACCCAAACTCTACATACACTTGTGATTATTCATTAAGCTGATATTTTCACAGACTTAGAATATTGCACATTCATCATTCATCCATTCACGTAATACTTAACATATTATTCCCATCTTTCTCCTATGGCGAATACATATAAAACCATTAACATAACAACTGATAAATGAGGATCCAGACATTCATTCGTAAGCAAACAGACAAGTGCAAAACATAAACAATCACACTGCACAGGATTTAACGTGGTTCACCCCCAGGATGGGAGCTACATCCACAAGAATTGTTGTTGTATTATCCTTTGGGAAGGGTACAACAGTTCTTTATCCACGCACTCAGTTGCATACCTTTCTCTCTCTCTCTCAACAGGCCTCTACACACACAACTTGCAGAGCCTTTACAAAAATGTCTCTCAACAGAGATCTATTCAACACAATAACAATGAGAGATTCAACAATGAAGATTAACAACATTAAGAACATTAACAACCCTTTCCCATACAAGATATGCCTTATTTATAAATCATGCCCGTAGGTCATGTCTTTACAATTCGAAGGAAAAAACCCTTAGGTCTACAAAACTATCATGATTTTCCCTTAATCAGACTGCTGGCTTCTGGTAGCGAATATTATGTCGTGGCTGTCATCCATTCATGCTTCACATCGCTATCGGTCTTCCTGTCGCGCGCACGCCAATAGGTCACTTTCATCAAGTTGTTCTTCCTCTAACGGTCTTGTGCGACTGGTTTGCGTAGTGGTTCTTTCGCATGTGCGACCAATCGATTTCTACCACTTCTGCTCGTTACCCGTCGCCTGGCACACCTGGAGCATCTTTACCCAAAATAGACCGTCGATGGTCTAAATGGAATCTGCGTCATCTTCCGTCCAACACTCTGCTTTGATGGATCCCTGTAGACTGGACACATCGCAGCGCTGTCTATTCGTAGCATTGAACCTCGCAGCTCTTCCGATGCTGCGCTGCGCGCAACTTTGCAGCATCCCAAAACTTATACAAAACATCCTTTCACTGAACTACACTCAGCTCCACAGTTCCAAAACTTGGTTTGCACAAAAATGCCCCACATGGGCCAGGCCCAACATGCTCCTAACACCTACACGTGGCTCGTTCCCGAGCCACCTTCAACTTCGACTTTCCCTAGCTGTTCTTCCGGCTGCGGAGCGAACTTCGCAACGAACTCGTTGTATGTGACAATCAGCTTTTGGACTGCTTCCTTCGTGTCTTGCTCAACTTGTTTCACTGTTTCCAGCATTTCAGATGTTATTTCATCATCTACTTGTCCTTCCACCTGTTCTTGTCCTTCGCGCAACTCTTGTAACTTCTCCTCGATCTCTTGCGAGATCGTGTAGGCTTCCTCCAGCAAGGGTTGCGACTTATCTCCCATTTTTGTCTCTTTTTCTCTTAAGGATTGCACTTCCTTTTTTAGTAAGTTGATTTCCCGATACCGTTGAAGTCTTTCTCTTGGTAGTGCTAGTTTTTCAAAAATTTCAATTTGATCCAGGATCTTAACTGAGATAATAACATGCACAACATATCTACAGCATATCAATCATGGACACAATAATGCAAGCACACAAGAGACATAGAGTTTACTTGGCGAAAACCATAAAGGTGAAAAACCCCAATAACTTCCTCAGAGATAGATAGAGCAATGATACAACCCAAGCATAAGAGATAGGCATCTCCTAGAAATAGCTTCTCCTCCTCTACAAGTGCGCCACTCTCCAAAGAGTGTGTGTGAGAATAGAATGATCAAATAGAGTGCCCCCCGCACTTTATTTATACTTGACTTGACTTGCCTAATAACCTTTACTAGGTCGGCCTTAACTTAACCACATAACATAAAGTTGACTGGGACGACCCCCAATAGGGTGGTCTAATAACCCTTTGACCCACATGGTCGACCCCCAATAGGGTGGTCTAATAACCCTTTGACCCACATGGTCGACCCCCAATACGGTGGTCTAATAACCCTTTGACCCACATGACTTATACAGGGCCGACCCCAACAAGGTGGTCTAATAACCCATCAAGTATAAGTTACGACACTTACAATATAAATGACGACACTTCTGTATAGAGGAATAATAACATCTCTATAGGAATACAATATACATATATGTGAAATACATTCCGAAGTTACATATACATCAACACTCCCTCTAAACTAGGAAGGTATTTCTCGACACAAGTCTTCTAGCACAAGTCTTCTTCTCTGGATCATCATCAGCGAATCATCGTCACTGATATTGCTATCTCAATCAATCTCCGATGTACTCGTCATAGGAAGTTCTACAGAGCCAGTCCTTTTTCATACTGGATGTAGGCCCACCACCTGCAGGTCTTCATCATCACTCGCCATACTGTGGAATCCTTAGGACTTATTACGTGTGTCACAAAACCTCAAAAGAGCATCCCAGGCTGTTATGGGTACACAACTCCGACCTATAGGATCTCCTAGGATCTTTTACATGTGATAGTCACAAAACCTTAAAAGGGTGTTTTGCCAAGCAAGAACCCTAAAGAGCATATGAGGGATTTTTCATCTTGTCCAGATCTCCAGGTCTGATTACATGTGACTCCTACCACAAAACCTTAAAAGGGTGTCTTGCCAAGCAAGAACCCTAAAGAGCATCTGAGGCCTTTTTCATCCTGTCCAGATCTCCAGGTCTGATTACATGTGGTCATGGAAATGCCTCGAAAGAGCATCTGAGGCCTTTTTCATCTTGTCCAGATCTCCCAGGTCTACTTACATGCCATAGGACAATGCCTCGAAAGAGCATCTGAGGCCTTTTTCATCCTGTCCAGATCTCCCAAGTCTACTTACATGTCCTCCCATAGCAATGCCTCGAAAGAGCATCTGAGGCCTTTTTCATCCTATCCAGATCTCCCAGGTCTACTTACATGCTCATCTGCACAACTTGTCCACGGCCACAGAGTATCAACCTGATACTCACCATACATCATCCTGATCATCAACACTGCATCGTCCTGATGCATGTCATCTGGAGCAACATCCTAAAGCTCGCCATCCATGATCATCCTGATCATGCAATGCATCCACCTGATGCATACACAGTATCTACATGATACATATCATCATGCATGATCTACCTGATCATACAATGTATCCATCTGATACATATAAAAATACATGATCCACCTGATCATACCTGATACATATCAACATACATGATCTACCTGATCATACAATGTATCCACCTGATACATCTACAGATACATACACATGATCCAGCATCCAACATGATGCGTACATACATATACATACAAATGATCCAACTGATCATATCCAGCATCCAACATGATGCGTACATACATATACATATAAATCATCCAACTGATCATATCCAGCATCCAACATGATTCATATATACATATAGAGCAGTAACTGGAGCATCGTCCTGATGCTCATCATCCAGCGCTTATATCCACAGCCATGGAAGGATCCTCCTCTCACCATGCTCGGAATGGCTCCTGCAAATGTGTCCATCACTTCTTCCTCGAAGTGTCATTGATCTGAAGGACGCCAAGCCTCTCTCTGAAGTATTCGAACTTCACTCTGGCTAGTGGTTTCGTCAGTACATTTGCAATCTGCTCATCCGTCGCAACATACAGTAGCTTCACTGCTCCTCTCTGCACCATATCACTGATATAGTGATATTTGATCTCAATGTGTTTCGACCGGTCGTGGAACACTGGATTCTCACACAGCTTCACACAACTCTAGTTGTCACAAAAGATACCAGTAGCCTCTAGTGGGAGATCAAATAACTCAGATAGTAGCTTCCGAAGCCATAGTGCCTCACAACTAGCTGAACAAGCTGCAACATACTCTACTTCAGTTGTACTCAGTGCTACGCAGGACTGCTTCCTGCTAAGCCAAGAGATCACACCTGATCCCATACTGAAGCAGCACCCAGAAGTGCTCTTCCTATCTGCAGCACTGCCTTCCTACTCTGAATCAACATAACCCTGCAGGTTAAACTTTTGATTTGCATCATACTTGAGCCCATAATACTGTACCCTTCAGGTACCTCAGAATATGCTTTACAGCAACCAGGTGAACACTCCTCGGATCCTTCACGAATTGGCTCAATGTGTTCACCGCAAAGCAAATATCTGGTCTCGTGTTTGTCAGGTACATCAAGGACCCAATAATCTGACGATACATAGTGACATCAATCGGCTCAAATGAAGCATCACACAGAAGCTTCAGGTTCGATTCCATAGGTGTCGCCATGGCCTTGCAGTCCATCATCCCGAACCTCTTCAGGATATCTACTGCATACTTCCCTTGTCCAAGGAAGATTCCATCTGTACTCTGCCACACCTCCATGCCTAGAAAATAGTGCATCATCCCCAAGTCCTTTATCTCGAACTCGGCAGCAAGCTTCCATTGCGTGTCGGCAATCAATCTTTCCTCACTTGTAACGAACAGGTCATCCACATACAAAAGTAGTATCACTGGATTTCCTTCCTCAACCTTGTAGTAAAGGTTGGAATTCGCTTTACTCTTGGTAAAGCCCAAACTAGATAGAAATTTGTCTATCCTACCATACCAAGTTTTGCACATATATGACTCCCTGTCATGTGTCTCAAAACCAAGTGGCTACTCCACATACACTTCCTCCTCGACTACACCATTCAAGAAACCTGTCTTGACATCCATATGGTGTATCTTCCATTTCATCACTGCAGCCAGAGCAAGTACTGATCTGATGGAAGTGTGCCTGGCTATGGGTGTAGAATTCTCTTCATACTCAATCCCTCTTTCTGGGAGAAGCCACAAGCTACAAACCTCGCTTTGTATTTCTCCATGCTACCATCTGCAACATGCTTGATCTTATAGATCCATTTGGAAGTCACAGCAAACTTCCCTTCAGGTCTTGGGACTGCATCCCAAACATCATTCTTCATGATCGACTGGTACTCCTCGATCATGGCATTCTTCCCGAATCCTGGGAACTTCAATATATTCAATATCTTCAATAGATAACTTTGTTGCTGAACCAAATGTTGTAGTCCTTCTTTTGTAGGTGCTCGTATACGATCTTTCCTACAAAACAAGTTAAATTGCATGATTAGAAACTTCTCATAGTTTTCAGAACAAATTCTTACACATAAATAAATATGTCATACAATCATGCAATTATTTTAGCCAATGCTTCAATACAACATTCATCCATATCCTGTAACTTTCTAGATGCCTTCCAATCTCTACCAGAACATTGTTAAGAGTTTGCACTACTCCCAATATGTCAGCAAAAAGGTTTCATTCTAGATAAATAGCAATGGAATGTTGTACAGTGCCATAGGCCAGTTACCCATGATATGCAAATTAGTAGTATACTGTTCATTAATGCAATTATTCTAGTATGCATAATACACACCCTAAGTCTAGGAACATACGCATATAAATCATTGAACAATATTATTCAAACAAATATGCAAGAAATGACAATTAAAATACTTATCTTTGTTTGGTTGTAGGGTTGACTCCCTCTCAGTCTTTGCTTCCTTTCTGTAACTCCACTCTGATGTGGATTGTGAGAAGTGGTCAACTCCCTCTGAATATCTGCATCCTTGCAGAAACTACTGAAGTGTGCTCCCTCTTGATCTTGGCTTCCTGGATTACCTGTCCTTGAACTTATATCCATCCTTAATCACTATGCATGCTTATTAGTATCATCATTGTGTTATCCTCGAGATCTCATACATAATCACACATTCATTAGTATAATCTTAATACTATCAAAACACAATAATCTTAAACATGTATAGTCATGATCATTTCAAACACAAATAATAAACATTAGTATTCAAAGTTTCAGGGAAGACTTCTTTTACTCATGCATATTCTTATTTGATCATAGGACTCTTCTGGTTAGTCAAATCATCAATCAAGATAAGAGACATAATATGTATAAACCCTTGATTACTGACATTTCTAACTTTATGAATAAACATAACTAATCATACCAAGTATACTTATATAAGGGATCCTAACACAAGGTAAGATTCTAACTTGATATAGAAAAAACATACCTGGATTACTATGTTAGCTAGTTATGTCTAACATACCCGTATGATGTCTTCTTGTTCTCTTCAATGACTTGTGCTAGTAACCTGCATATCTCATAAGTTAACCATTATAGAACCAAGTTATACATACCTCGTAAATAGATCTTTTATGTGATCCATGACAATGGATGAATCTTTGTCTTCATGTTACCATGATCATATGTTCTTGATCTAGAACATGATTTGTCTTTCTTGGTGTACCTTTCATGTTAGCGGACAACATAAACCTCATACAACACCATAATGCATTAGTACAATTATAAGTGTCAACACCCTAATCAATGAATATCTTCTATCATGCATTCATAATTTTATTAAGGTGATACGACGAGTCTAAATTTAATCAAGATTGTACTAACTGTAATAATATGAAGACAAACATACCATAAATTTAATCATGAACAAATCTCGATACATACCTGGATAAGTCATACCTGTCGAGATTGCTTGTAATCTTCTTATGTAAGGCCTTAGCCTCATCTCCCTTTGAAACAGGAACTTCTTCACTTATGCAGGTGACTAATACATTCTCTTCTAGGATTAACCCAATCCACTTGATTTGCACGAACTGGATCTGGAGTTGGATTAGGGTTTTTCAGGGAAACCCTAAAAATTCAAACTTCTGAAAGGATAGAAAGATGCGCCTTGATGAGCTGATCAACCTGGTATACTCAGAATTTGAAAAGTGCAAAGTTTCACCCCTCAAAATTGCCTTTGAAACTTCTGGATTCACTAGACATGACCTCGAACTAGGGTTTGATAAAGCCCACCCTTCTGCCCAATCAAAAGGTTCGATCCAAAGCTCTAAGCTTCTATTTTTCTGAGGATCTTCCAACTGTGGTCACAGATTTAAAAAATTCTCATTTTTGCAGAAGCCCTAATTTTCCACTTTTCCGATCAAAGTCCCGAAATAGGGTCTTATCAAGCCCGGCCTTCTGCCCAACCAAAAAATATGATCTTGGTCTCTAAATTTCGATTTTTATGAGTATCATCCAGCTGTGGTCTCCGACTACAAAAATTCCAACTTTCTCCGAAACCCTAAATTCCCGAAGCCATGAATGAAGGTGCTCAAATATGCACCTGATTGTTTCTGGTGTAACTCCGAACTTTTTGATCCACAAGGCCTGAAATTTTTTCCTATGGTAGCCTGACCTATCATCTTTCTAACCCTATAGGTCTGACATCAAATGGATTCTCTGAGAGAGAGAGTTATGCCAAGTGTCGCAACATGACCTGTTTATGGGATAAAACAAGAGATAAAACTTGTACGGCGTGCCACATGTCACTGGTTCAGTTTCGGCCTCTGAAAACATTACCTGAGAAAGTAAAGTCCGTGCTTGACCTGCCACTTTTTACGAAATTTCATTTGGATCTTCCTAGCCGAAGTTATGACCTTTTGGCCTAGGTCACCTGTTTATGACTCAGTTCTGGAAGAGGAAGAAACCCTATATTGTACAGATCATATAACACAAATTACAACGAATTAGAAGTTGTCCTTTGGACACAAGGTACATGGGGATCTGATCTTAGACCTATAAAAGTTCCAGATCCGAAAATTTTGCCAAAATGGATTTATAGGGAAAGTGCTACGATGACTTGTTTTTGCTATATCAAGCCCTAACATCGCAAGTGCAACAAGTGTCATACATGCCATACCATGCCTTCTCTCAGGCTAGCTCTGATACCATGTTAGTTTTTCAGAAATTTCAATCTGATCTAGGATCTTAACTTAGAGAATAACATGTACAGCATATCTACAGCATATCAATCATGGACACAATAATGCAAGCACACAAGAGACACTATAAACTTCATCCTCGCTGGAGTCGCTTTCGAAATCTACAATTTCCACTCGAAACTCGGTAGGCCATTCCTTCATGATACTATCAATATCATCTTCATACATATGATATTTTCCTACGAACCATTCAGTGTTCCTCTTCTGCACTTTCGTTGAAATGTAAATGCAACGCATGTCAACATAAAAATCAACAGTGCGAATATACCTACTCATTACCTGCTTTGTTATCCGTGGTGTGAGCATGATTGCTGCGCGTAGCTGGTCATAATATTCATAGAAAACCTCAACTATCGGGTGTTGTCTCTGTGAGTTCAGATTTTCCCAAAGATTTGAGTAACAGGCCCCTTTGCAGTCATTGGTATCGGTGATTACGCCAATGTAATCCTTCGGCTCCTTCCACCCTACGAAGGAAATCAACACTATTAACCATGTAAAATGGAAATTTCCGCCATTGAGTTGTGTCTCATTTAGTTCCTCTGGGAACTCATTCAATAGATATTGACACCAGTTGAATTGTTCTCCCTCGGCGACCGCGGCGCCAAGCAGTACTACGCCCGCAAGTACCTCCAAAGGACTGCATTTTATGAGAATCTTGTCGGCTAACAGTTGTGTGATAAACTTCATCACTTTATCATCTATGTCGTCCGTCTGAAAGCCTCTATTTCCTTTGGTGACAACTTGCGTTTTCTTCATCTTCCCGGCTACTTCTTTATCTTTGTTTTTCCCTTAGAAAAACTGCTTCGGATCTTTACCCCTTTTACTCAACCTAGTGATGCGGTGGATAATGTCAATAGTCAGGTCGACATTGCGGTGAAGCCACAAATATCCCTGGTGAATGCGCATCATCAGGGTTCGCACCACCACATTTAGCTCTGGCATTCTGTCAAAATGCGGGAGTCTGAGCAGATTGAGCAGTCCCGACTTGACTACTCCCGATAACCAGCTTTCCGCGACCAAGGTGAGGTCGCCCTTCACGTCTTTCTTCCAGCACATGTACTGGTCGGGCTGGAACTGTGGGAACCTAGGTTCATTGGGCTCCCTCTGCATATGAAGCAGATCGTAGTCTTCCCACTTGCACTCTAGAATATTACCCAACAAATTTTTATCCACGTCGACATGCTTTGATATGGGCGATAGCAGGATGTCATATTTGGCATTCTTTGCTAACTTGAAGATCGGTGCGTCCAGTGCACGCGGTGAAATATAATCCGGGGTCATTATCAATGGTATCTCCTTATCAGCTATCGGCGGCTTCAACACTATCGAACTCATCTTTGGTAGTGTAGTTCTTGGCCCTATTGGATCTTTTCCTTTGTCTTGCATGGTTGGACCCTGTCTTGGTGATCTTCTTGACGCCTGACCCTGTTCTATGATGACCTTCTTGGTTGGGGCTCTCATTAACCCTTCGATCCCTCCGTATTGAAATACCTTCACAGTATCCTGGACCGTGAACTCCTCTTCAATGGAAGACCTCTCAGACATTCATTGGACAAGTTTCAATAGTATTTCGGATGGCTTACTGAAAACAACTTGCAGAGTAGTGTGCGTAGGAAAATTCTAAGTGTTCGATAACGCCCGCGAGTTTGAATGCAACATTACTTATAGGTGCAACTGACCCCCTTCACACCCCTCAACAGCTAGATAAGAATTAAATGGGGTATCCATTGGCCAAATCCAGCGGATTCTTCGGTCCTTTCCTTCATAAACTCGTTCAGAACGGCTATCTGTGCGTTAAATGCCCAAGCGGTCGTTGGCAAAGTACTGTATAATGGCTTTATTTTCGACCGACATTGTAACGGCTATTTTTCTAGAGTGTTGCGTCGAACTGCACGATAGGTCATCATTTCTCTTGCGCAGTTACTTCGCAGCATCTAATTTCTTGCTTATGACTAAGCATCTTCCCTCGTTCAACTTGATCCTCGGAATTGCCTTTTTCTCTTCGCAACAACGCAGTTCTCTTTTTTTTCTCTTTTCATTCAATTTTTTTTTTGGCGCAGCAGCACATCTTAACAGTGCTGCGTGGTATATACACTTCCTTATCATACATCGCGTATAGACTCTTTCCCATTTCCAGTGCCCAATTCCAACTGTACTTGGCACCTAGAAATTTCCTTCTTTCTGATCATCAAGGGTTCTATGAAGCAGGACTATCCCGATAGGGTTTTAGTCTGCTACCATTGACTAGGCCGGGTAAGTTATCTCCTACTAATGTGGCTAACTGAGTTGCGCCACCATTAGTAACATGTACAACAGTATATGGACCAATCCAATGCATTTTAAACTTTCCAGGAAACTTCATGAATTTGCTATCATACAGGAGGACTAGATCACCTACATGAAATTACTTGTTCTTGATTGTGTGATCATGCCATACTTTTTCTCTTTCTTTCTGCACTTGTTGGTGAAATCCTGCGATGAAGCGATCCTCCTCCAGACCAACCAAGTGTAGAAGCCTTTCTTCTAGTGCGTCGCGATCTGCCATGCCTGTGAATGCAGCTATTCTCAAGCTAGGAACAATGTACTCCATTGGCATTATTGCTTCCTGTCCATAGGCCAACCTAAAAGGTGTGTGGCCAGTCAACTTCTTGCATGTGGTCCTGCATGCCCATAACACAGTGGGAATGCGTAGGTCTCAGTCGTCCCTGTTTACGTTGCATACCTTAGTTAGCGCATTCTCTAGTACTTTATTGAACGCTTCAACGGTTCCATTCGCCTGAGGATGATACGACATACTACGCTGATGATGAATGTGGAACTCTTCTATCAATACCTCAATACTTTTGTTCAGAAAGTGAGTGCCTTGATCACTCATTAAGATCTTTGGGCATCCAAACCTTGTAAGGATGTCTTCAAATGTGAACTGCACGACAGTACCTGCGCTGTAGTCCTTCACTGGTTTCGCTTCTGCCCATCTGGTGAGGTAATTAGTTGCAGTAATAATGTACCTCGCACCAGTTCTCTTTCCCGGTGGGTTTATAGGTCCCACAAAATCAATTGCCCATTTCTCAAATGCCTGTAATGTCAACTGTGGATTTAATGGCATCTCGTCTCTTCGTGACAGCCTTCCTGTCCTTTGACAGACATCGCAGCTCTAGCAATGTTCCTTTGCGTCTTTGTGAATCATAGGCACCATAACCTTGTGCGCAATATCTTCTGCGTAGTGGCCCTCCCTGCGTAATGACCTCCTGCTGCTCCTGAATGTGCATCATCCAATATAAATGGCTTCTCATGCTCTAATACACATCTGCGCAGTACTTCATTCGGTCCCAATTTGTATAACTAACCTGCGATTATGGTGAAGTCTGCTGCTCACACTACTAGCTGCTTCTTTTGCTGCGTAGTGAGCTCTATGGGTGGCAATCCAGTAGTCAAGAAGTCTATGATGTATTTATAATAATCATCAGCGATCTGGATAGAAAACAACTGTGCATCAGGCAGATTGTCTTCAAGGTTCGTAGGCTCTTCTCCTGACTCGATCCTTGACAGATGATCAGGTCCCAAGTTCAATCTGCCTGGCTTAACTACTATTTCAAAGTCATACTCTTGAAAGAGTAATAACCATCTGTAGATTCACACCCCTAACACTGGATTATTAACCAGGTATTTCAAAGCAGTATGGTCAGTGAACATAAAGAAGTGCGCACCAAGCAAATAGTGCCTGAACTTATGTAGTGCATAGACCATAGCTAAGCCTTCTCGTTCAGTGGTGGTATATATCTTCTCTGCATATGAGAACTTCCTGCTTGAAAATGTGATGGGATGGTCAATACCTCCCTCTCCTGGATGTTCTAAAACAACTCCCAATGCTATACATGAAGCATCGACACGGACGTGAAACGACTTCTCCTAGTCTGGAAAAACTAGGATCGGCGTAGTTACCATTTTCTCTTTTAATGTATCGAAGCCTTATTCGCACTCTGCGTTCTAGATGAACGACACATCTTTCTTCAACATCTTTTCCATTTCTGCGGTTATATGTGCATAACCCTTTATAAATTTCCTGTAATAACCCGTATGCCCCAATGTGGTGCGCAGCTGCTTGACTGAATTTGGTGTGGGTAAGTTTACAATGACTGCGATCTTCGCAGGATCAACCATCAAGCCCTGTTTGCACACAATGTGTCCTAACAGAATTCCATATGGTACACAAAAAATACACTTCTTCAGGTTTAACAACATTTGATGCTGTCTGCACTTTTCCAGCATCATTATGAGGTTTGCGCAATGGTCCTTCAGCAACCCGAAAACTGTCCAATCATCAAAATAAGCTTCCAAAAACTTATGCATGAAAACTTTGAATGATGCGACCACAACTCTGGAAAAGATGGCAGGCGCGTTCTTCAGACCAAACGGCATCACTGTGTACTGGAACGACCCCCATTCCATGGAAAAAGTGGTCTTGTGTTTGTCTGCGGGATCAATTCTTATCTGATGATATCCCAAAAAACCATCAGTAAAGGAATATGCCTCATTTCCTCCAACATTATCAAGCACTTCACCAGTGAAGGGAGTAGGAAATGGGTCATGCATTGAAGCATCGTTCAACTTTCTAAGATCCACACAAATTCTGATCTCACCTTTTGTCTTCTTATCTTGGACAACCATATGGCTTATCCACCCAGACTCTTTGATGGGCTCGATGATCCCTGCGTCGAGTATTTTATCAGTTATGCCCTGAATCGTTCTTTGTATCGTGGATTCAGTCTGTAGGGCCTCTGTTTAACAGGCTTGGCACCTGGCTTAGGAGGTATCTTCATCACTCCTAAGTCTCCCAAAATGCCCTTCATCTCTGTAAACTTTGTCGGAAATAACTCCTGGTACTCATGTAGTAGGTCTGCGATCTTCACAACGGTCTAATCATCCTAGTAGTCTCCAATATCCACGAACTTTGGCTCTTCACCGGTACCAATGTTAACTTTCCTCGTTTTCACAGGTCCGCTCATGTCTGGAATTTCCAGTGGAGGTCCCTCTACCTCGCGCGCACCTTTCGACTCAGGTATCTTAATGTTGCGCGGGTCCTCCTCATCACTGTCTTCTTTTTCTTTAGCTCCCTTAGCCAGGTTATAACATTCCATGGCATGTTCTTCTTGTTTGGTCCATTCTGACTGTAAGCTTGCAGGTATGCTGTCAGCTCCAAAGAATTCCTCTACGGTCATGTTCCTATGTGGACATTCTGGTCTGAATATTCTTTCTTTAATAATCTACAGCGCATCATTTATGGTAGGACTCTCATCTTCAAAACTGAAACTCTTCTGGAAGTTCGCAGTGAGGGTAGGCCAATCTGTAGTCTCCTTGTGCAACTCCATATCTAAATACCACTTCTTAGGAATTTCGTCCTCGATCGTGTGCACAAACAAATGCACCAATTCTGTCTGTGGTATTTCCTTCCATGCTTGTGAACATATTTCAATGTGCCCCCTTAGATCTATTTGTCCATTGTATTTATCAGAGGATAGTGTAACCTTGTCAACAAACCTGATCTGCATCTTGATTCTACATTGATCCCATGTGGTCAATGTCTGCTTGTGCGCAACCCACCATGTGGTAGGTGTCTCGCGTAGTGCCACATCTAATGCTTGTAGGAGATCCTCATCTGAAATTGCTGCAGTGCAATCTTTGATAAAGGAATAAACGTTAGATAAACCATCATATGTGGGGATTGGGCTTATCTCCTTTCCAATCCAGCGTAGTGAATTTGTAACCTGCGCGCATCTCCTTGTAGATACTTCATGCATACGACTTTGCCAGTTCTCCAATCCTACGTCCGAGTCTGAGATGCAAGAAATGTTGCATCTCCAGTTGAGTGTTCCATTCGTGGTTGGATTAATATAATCTTCCTGGTTGGTGGTCATCTTATATAGCTGGTCTAAGTCTTGAGCTCTGGATTCCTCTTGAATCAGCTTGTTGTATCTGTCTCCATCTGCAGGGTCTAGTGGTGGGATGACCCTGAGATGCTTCCCTTTGAAGATCATCTTCTTCATTTTCAGGTTTATAATAACAAGGTTATCTATAGCCCAGTCAATCCCCAACAACGCAGGATAAGGCTGACTATCATCCACAATTTCTATAACCTCGAAATCTGCGTGGCTCTACACTCCATCAATGTCAACAATCACATTGGCCAACCTTCCAAAAGGTATGACTTTCTCTTGATTAGCCATTCTCAACTGGATAGGTGACCATAACAACTTTGGTCTCCCCATCTGCTGCCATGTCTACTTAGTTAAGAAATTTACTTCTGATCCTAGATCAAGAATGATCTCATCCATTTCATAGTCTCCTATATGGGCGCTGAGTCTCATTTCTTTTCCTGTTCTCTTGTGTTTCCCAATGTGATGAACTATGCCCTTAGTAGTTTCTGTCTCGTTGCGTGGCTCATACTGATCCACCAGTTTCTGCAATTCCACTATAGCATCTGGACTCTTCAATAGTTTCATGCAGCTCCTTAGGAACTGTGCAACATAGGTACATGTCCCTGCTACATGGCTTGTCTTGTCAAAAGCGGCTGGTATATCTTCTACATGCGGTATCTCACTGTGCAATGGGATTCTCGGCGATCTAGGCGTTGTTTCTTTAAAGAGATCCTGCGCTTCTTCATATATTTCTTTGTTTTTCTTTAAGTCGAAAGCAGGTGCTTTCCCAACAGCTTTCCTTATCCATATTGTTTCAAGAGGAGTCTGTCTAGTGTTAAAGTCTCCAGAAGTTGAAGCTTCTACTCCTCTATCTCTCCCTGTCGTAGCGCCACTTCGCGTCACTACATTGATACTTAGATCCGCATGCCTCCTTTCGTCTGCGATCAACTGGATGTTTGGGTTTGGCGCATCTTGTCGTTTCCGTTTCTGTATTTCTACCTCTAATACTGGACAGTCTTCAATAACATGGTCGAATGATTTATAATAACTACACGTAGTGCATGGGTTGGTACAATATCTAGATACATGGCCTGCTTGGCCACAGTTATAGCAGATTACTTTCCCTCGGCCTCTTCCTTGCGTCGAGCCGTTATTCCTCCTCTCCCACGGTATCCTCTGCGGCCTTTGTATGCTCCCTAATCTTGCTGTGCATTATCCTATGTCTGCGGAGTCTCTTCCTGGACTCTATATACTCCTCCATACATATGATCGATATCCTTCTTTCTTTCCAACATGAGCTCATATGCGCGATAGTTGCACTCATCATGGCCAACTGATTTATAGAAATTACAATATAGATTTTTAGGTGTTCTTACGTATTTCTGAATTAGGTAGCAATATTCTGGCCGGTGTCCTCTAGTTCTGTAAATTTCATACCATGGCCCTTGGTTTGGATTTAATGGGTTTGGTGGATCCATGTTAAGGAAGTCTTGGAATAAAGGACAATGATCCTTAGTGTGTCCTTCTCCCTTACAGCTTGTACACCATACTTCCTATCTCTCTTGCTTTCCCTTCTTGATATCTTGTAGTTGTAGTGTCAGGGTAGCTAACTGGTTCTGAATCTGCGACATCCCAGTACTAGTTTCTCCCAAGGGTGAAGCTTCCAGCTTCATCGCGATCTCCAAGGCTTCTGCCTGCGAAGCCACTTTCTGCTGCATCAACGGTTGTCTGATATGAGGCAACAACGCGTCTATAAACCACTCCTTGTGTTGTTGCGGTGCTATGACGAAGCTTACTTGGTCCAACAGGGTATTAAACTTCTGGTTAAATTCCCAGACCGTTTCATTAGCTTTCGGTTTGATCTCTTTCAACTCTGTTATACACTGTGACTCTGATTTTGGCTTCTTAAATTCTGCTAAGAGTGCAGCCTTGATTTCTGCCAGGGTTCTTTGGTGTCCCTGTGAATATTTCATGAACCAATGCAAGGCTCTATCTCTAAATGTGGTGACGAGTTGTGCTTGCTTAACATCATCATCCTATACTTGTTTAACACTCCAAACAACTTCACATAGAAACCAATGCTGATTAGGGTCTTCTAGACCCATTCCTTTTAATATCGACAGCTTAATATCCTTGGTCATGCTTCTTCTAGGTGGGGGGGGGATTCTGCACAGGTTGGAGAGCGGTAAAAATGAAGGGAGTATTGTGTGGAACGTTGTTGATGCCCCAAAAATCGTAGCATCAATCAGCAAGGGATTCTCCCCAATAAGCAATCCCAATCAGATCACTCACCGTTTGGTTTGGGGAATCCATCCGGTTAACGGTTCCGGCTACCATAATATTTAAAGATTCTTATTCTCTACACCAATCGCGGCCCGATCCATCGTTTATGTATTTTATTTTAAATATGAAATGCAAGTGCCCTAAGCTAAATGCAAGCAGCTAATCTAAATTAATCTAAAACTGTATAAACAAATTTAACCTATCCTTGCAAGGAGCAAATTATAAAGATGAGTAATAAACTCGAAGAGACACCTAAATATTATACAGATAGCCATTTAATCATAAAGATGTATCTACAGCGGAACATGAAAGATATTAAAGATAGCTTTAATTCATTTGATACATTCCATTACTCATTTAAAAAAACACATCTTTGCACAGGAAAGTATAAGAACATTCATTGCACCGAAACAATTCAAGATAGCAAGGAATGATCTCACAGTAATATGCAGATGACACTGGAATAATCCAGCACACATTTGACACATCTTCCAGGAAAAAACTCCTTCTCCCAGGCTTTCATTAGGCAAAAATTTATCTCTTAAAGAAAGTAGCAAAGTAGTTCACCTACAAGCCTCCAAAATCTTTCACCTACCAAAAGTCCTTCTTCCTTCTCTTATCCCTCTATATATAGTTTTACAAATTGCTCCTTGAGCTGACAAGTGTACCCTAAAGTTCTGGAAACTTCTAATTTGTCTTTTAGTTTGTAATTACAAAGCTGAATGATTCGTGGGTACTTTTTCACATAGGACAAAAATAAAGTACAATTGTCTTTTAAGGTATTTACACATGAAAAACTTTCCAAGTTATTTTTCTAAAGTATAGTAAGATAAAGCTAAGGCCCAGCTGTTTCCGCTGACTCATTTGGTTTCTCCTCTATTATCTGCTCACTTCTTGCAATAGGATCCTCCTCTTCAAAAGGCTCTCCTGATTGTGCTGATTTATTTTCTTGTTCAATGTAGCTTTCCCACTACTCAATTTCCCTTACAATGGTTTTTCCTCTCAATGAGACTGTCACATTCCACGCTATTCTCTGTATGCGTAATTATGTTTTGATGGTTGTTGTTCCTGTTACAGTCCTATGGGTGCAAATTTCTAGACAGTGAGTGTGGACAGCAATCTTCCCAATGAATTGATGAAGGTCTTTTGAGGATATAGCTTCTATCTTCTTTAAATAATCCAATTCAGCGTTCAGATTATTCCCTAACTCCGCCATACGCTGGTCTCTCTTAGGAAACTCATAAACACTCTGTGGTAGAGGCATCTGACATGTCTCATGAGTTTCTCAGATCTTGGAATAGATAACATAGCATTTTTTTATTGTCTTCCGGATTTCAATACTTAATCTATCGCCACAGTCTTTGCAAAATTCCAGGACTCCTATGTCCATATCCAGCTCCTCATCGGTCAAGGGGCGTAGATTTGAGGGAAAACTTGATTTTCCTTTTCTCCATTCCGACTGCTCCTTAATCTGAATTGCATACTGAGCAAAATTTTCTTTAATCTGAAGTGCTTCACCCTCAATACTTGTCATCTTGGTGATCATTTCTTTCATCCCACAAATTTCTTCAGAAATGGATACCAGTAATTGATGTATCTTCTCTTGCATATCATTGGCCTACTTACAGAAGGTGGACAGATCCCGCCTGTTCTCTGTTATCTCCTTGAGCTGTTTCACTAACTCTTCCTTTTCCTGCAACAACCTTTCAAACTGAGGTTTGAAGATATGAGTCTGCTGAGCCCTACTGGCTTCGAGTTTCTCCAACTCTGATATACGAATGTTTAAGTTCTTTTGCTCGTCTTCTGAGATGGAAAACTGCATCTCCAGTGAATTCTTCTCATTTTCGAGCCGCAAAGCTTCTGAAGTTGTCCTTAACTTCTCTTTTTCAAGTTCCTTATATTTCTTCTTCATTTCATTTGCTTCTAACACCTCTTTCTTCCCGTCAGCTTTTATTTTGAAGCATTTCTCTTTGTAACTTTTTACTTCGCTCATTAACTGATCAACATTGGCTTTATTTTCCTGGGATGAAGCTATAGTGCATCCTGCTTGGAATGAAGGATCAATGTTAGTCCCTTGGAATAACATGGTCTCCCGAACTTTGAATTCAAATGATTCAGGATCAATCTCCATTTTCCTCACTCTTCTGCCAATGATAGCCTTCTTCCGTTCATGAAAGTAAACGGAATCCAGGTTGGCCACTTGGCGCTGCTTTCTAGGTTTGTATGGGATCAGTGCCAATTCCTCAGTGGAAACAACCCCTGCATGAGCAATCCCTGGTTGGTCTATATTCGGAATATCTAAGTCCATGGCTTGTGGGATGGACGGGTTTTGTTCGGGAGTTCTCTTAGCCTGCTCTTCTTCTTGTTGTTCAGTTAGCTCTGCTAATTCTGCTTGTAATCTGTCTGCCTCCTCCAACAAAATTCTCCCTTCTTCTTCTTCTTCTTGTTTAGCATCCGGTTCCTGGGAGATCCTTTCTTCTTCTTCTCTTTGGACCTTCAATTCCTCTTCCTTCTGTATTCTGGCGGCTTCTTCTTGTTGCTGCAATTGAATAGCCTGCTCTTGTTGAATTCTTGCTGTCTCTTCTTGTTGAAACTTGGCATCTTGTTGATTTTGAATCCTAACACTCTCTTCATCTTGTCGCAATTTGGCAGCCCGTTCATTTTGAATCCTTGCTGCTTCCTGATCTTGCTATAGTTTGATAGTTTGTTCTTGCAGTATCCTGTCCTCTTCTTCTTGTTCCATACCTGTTAAATCTCCTGATTGGGACACTGATGCCTCCTGCTCCTTTTGGATTAGGCCGACAGGCCTGGGGGCAGAGCTTTTTTTCTTGGAGTTCTTGTAGCGCTTGCCCAATGCTGTTAGGTTTTGAGCACTACGGAAGAACTCTTCATCTTGGTCCATAAGATGAGCGTACTCGAAGCTGGTTTTGGAATCAATAATATGCTGGGAAATTTTACCACAAGGGTCATGCCTTCTGAAGAACTTTGTGCCAAAATGAAAGCTTTCTAAATCCTGGACATAGTTTTCTCCTTCCTTGGCCCTCGGGAGGCTGTATGCTCCTATAGTGAAAGGCATTGGCAGATATATCAATTTCTTTCTTTCAGTGAGGACTCTACTGATTCCGCCAATGCTGAAGAGTTTCCTCAAGGCTTCCCTATGTAACACAAAATATGTAGCATATCAGGGAAGTACAAAGGGGTCTACGGATCCTCCACTAATTTGAATATAGGTACCTTCTTGACCATGGTAATAATCGCCAAATGCCTCGATAATGGGCATGGCGTTCTCTAACATACAATCTGGCTCCTCTACAAAAATGAGTTGATATAAAGGCATGATGAATTTCTCACAAACCTGCTTGTAATAGCTCGCATATTTGCTTGCCCATGTGAGTTGGTAGGCCATGAAGAGAGGTGTTTCTTTTATGTTCCATGAGCAACCCAAGTCAGGGAAGGTGTGTTTGCTCAGTAGGAAATCTATCAAGTATGAAGACATAAAGAACTCTGCTTTCTTTTGAGCCATTCCTCCTTGGGCAGCAGTTAGCTATGAGACCAAGCTATCTGAAATTATATCTGCCCAATTAAAGATGGTACCATTCATAGCTATATGGAATATTACTAGCACCCATTCGAGTTTAAAGATATTGCCATTTGGAATCCCAAAGATCTGGCTCAACATCAGAACGATGAGTCTATAAGGAGTCTTTAGGAGATTGCTCTCATACTCATTAGTTTGCCTCTTTCTTATTTTCCTGTCAACTATCATCATTTTCCTTGCAGTGTCCAGCGGGTCCATAGTATGTTGTGCTATCCATTCATTATCTAACCAAGCCCTAGCCTGGGGCAATCTGTAGGTGGTCATGATATGCTCAGGAGAAAAAGATGCCAGGTTCATTCCATTCTTATCATTTATAAACTTGGTGTTAGTCTTGACATGAGGGATCAACCAGCCAAGCACTTCAGAACATGGGAATAATTCAGGATGAGTTGTTACCTTATGGAGATAGGACCTTCTGATATTTGCATATACCATAGCGTCCTCTATGGAATTCTGAGAGTTGTCTTGATCTCTGATGAACCTATATAAGTCACCCCACTGAAACTCCGGGGCAGAGCTCCCTGCGGGTACATTGGTGGTAGCTTGTGTATCAGCGAACATGGTTTCGAGTGAGGTATCCATCAAGATCTCTACGTCTGAATCTGACTCTACCTTTTGCGTGGTTTTCTTCCTTGCAGATCTTCTATGCATGTTAAACCTGTGGTGAGCCAGGAGCAAAATAAGGAGTTTGTTGAAGACATTGAGAGCAATTAATTAAACGCAGTGTTTCTTACAGATTGAAAAAATAAAACGTGACAGAATTAGCTTTTGACTAAATGACTTTCAAGCATTAGAAAAAATAGTTATAAAATTTCCAGAATACGCCATTTTCACAATATGAAAGCTATTTTTAAAAATTGGTCGACTAATTCACAGATGCAGCTATCATTTCACGGTTGTTGGCCTTTACAAATAAATGCAGAGCTATTCATAATTCTACCACTGCAGGCCCGTAAGGTTTTTCTCAACATGCTCTAAAGTGATTTTGGCTGAGCATTGTTGGTTTTTTATGGCCTAGGTGCGAATGATTTTGTCGTTCGGGAGCGATTCTTTCCATGGGGTGAATGTGGATGCGGCATTTTAACCAAAAACGAGCACTAGCTACAGATTTGAGCATGGAACGTAACCTATGTGGGCAAACTACGGCCATTAAGATGTAACTGGGAAATCTTAGGGATGGAATGTTGCGTGGGAAAAACTTACTTAGGACATCAAGCAAGCGATAGTGGGAAAAACCTGAAATGTGCATGTGAGGATAGGGCCTTCCAGGCTCTGGTTCACATATGGTGGCTTCATGTCCTCATTGCTTCGACTTACAACTAACCGCTTAATGCGTATACGTTCGTTTGGCACATATATATAGCAACAAAAGGCTACGAAAGGGAGTGCAATTTCAACTGAGAACCTCGGATAACACAGAGGGGAGGGGCAGAGCACCTACCTGTCAATTTCGCAGTATCTCCCGGTGGCTAGCAAACGTTTCTAGATGGGCGGCAGTGCAGTCAGAGGATCAATAACGAACTACAAGCTACGTTCTCCCTTGCCAGTGGTCGAGTAATTTTTTCAAAATCCCATTCTATGCATTCATATAGGGGAGGCATTTATTTCACGTACGTGATAGGTTGGCGAATTGATGAGCATGGGGTTCGAGGCGGACGGGCAATAAAAAACAACACATGGTCACACTAATGACCCTACCAACCCCGTATTTGCACATATGCCCAAATCTTCTTTCTGCGCCAAAGCGACGATTTTACCTTTACGTTCTGCGCCTATAGCGACAGTCTAAGCGTTAATCTTTGCGCTGATGGGCAGCACCAAGAATTGCGCTCGTGGCTGCCTCCAAGGATGAGGCGTGATTATGATTGCGGGCGCTATAGGGATAAGTTTTGCGCGTCGGCGGAGGATTTAGTCACAATATATGCGCTAACGAAAGTTGTGCCAACGAGTCATGAGGAAAAGACCTAAAAGATTCTCGTGTCGGCGTCTTTTATAAGGATAAACTCTGCGCCGAAGTGTCCAAAATAATGTTGGAAATTGCGCCAAAGGCGGCCAAAATAAGGCTAAGATGGGCGCCATGGTTGGGATGAAATGAGCTCTTGAAGTGCGCCTAAAGCGACCAAAGTAGTTTTAAACTTTGTGCGATAAGCGAGCAGTTTAAATTTAAAAATTGCACGAGAAAGGATAAAAAACAATGGTCGAATTATAGTTAAGTTTCTCGTCGAAGCGGAAGACTTAGGTTTGAGATTTGCACCGAAGGCGGAAGACTTATGGTTAAAGTTTGCGCTGGAGGTGGAAGACTTATGGTTAAAGCTCGTGCCGAAGGCTAAAGGTGACTTTGCCTTAGAAAAAAAATTTAAAAAACTTCTTTGGGAAACAAGTGTTAAAGTTTGCCAAGTTGGAGCAGGATAAGCTTCAAAAGGAAAGAGAAACAATTGTTACAAAAGTGTAGAAGGAGGGGCCCTAACATTTTTTAAAAAATTTGGGGAAGGATGTTGCAGTAACAACAATTGGCGATTCATTGGCGAACACATATCTCTAAAACCAAAATCTTGTCATGATCAGAATGACCTTTAAATTAGTAGCTTCAAGCATGACAACATGCCCCTCAGTTCAAACTCTAAGAATGTAGTGATCTCTTAATCATATTGGTCTTATGGGAAAAGGAGGCTAAGACCCATACTTCCTTCAAACTCTCCCAAGGCCAGGATATGGAGTTAATTTTCTTAAGATCTGTCTTTATGGCGTTATGACTAAAAGAGGACTCCACAAGATCGTAACAATGTCTCACAGGCGTATTCGTTTGTTCCTCATTCCCATACTAATTGCATCTCTTTTGGATGTCCCTTAAATTGACAGCTTTAGCTGTTTGAGCCTTCCAGAAATAACTTGCTTAAACATTCAATATTTTGATCTGGGTTCTTCAATCCATAATGTCCTTTTGTGTGAGCGAGAGATTTGATTTAGTATCAAGCTTCACGGATAGAGAAGAACCCTACTTGGGCCGAGTTACTTGAACATCTCTATAGATTGATCATTTTACTTCATCTCGGCCATGCTTTAATTGAGGCGAGAATTTCTGGAAATCAGTCTCCTTGACATAATCCCTTTGGGATTTTATTTGTAGTATGGGATTATTTTAAATACTATACACCTGTGAAACATGCTTCCTTTCTGTGGGTCCATTAATAGCTAAAAACCTCGAGACAGACATCAATGTTAAAGTGGGTGGAGCCTTACGATAGTGAGAGAGAAGTGTTGCATCATTAGTCATTGAACTGGGGTTACTCTGACCAAACAAGAAAAGATCTCTACATTCCTAAAGGCTGATCAGTGAAGGCGAAACCACTGAGCTAAATTTTCTTTGTGTCTGAAATCCTGTCTTTTAAGATTTCGATTTTGCTCAAAGTTCTGTCTACAACTATGCCAAGAGTTGAGGTGGGCTTTATTAAGTAAAGTGAAGAAAAGAGAAAATAGACGGGAATTAGAAGACTATCTATAACAGACCGAACCACTTAAACTGTTCATGAAAACAAAACAAAAGACAATGGAAATAAAAGAAAAGGAAAGAAACAAAGAAACTATTTATTTATATACAAAAGGTCTCAAATGATACTACGCAAAGTATTGCTTCAAGGCGAGGCCATTGAGGGGAAGGGTTACTTCCTCTCCTTGGAGGTCTTTTAGCTTGTAAGTAGATGGGCCAAGTTTTTCGGAAATTAGATATGGACCGACCCATAGATGTTGAAACTTTGTATGCATTCCTTTACCTTCATGTGGATGATCCCATTTTAGAACTAAGTCACCTACTTCAAAATTCCTTTTTCCGGACTTCTTTTTATCGAACCACCTTTTGACTATGTCTTGGTGTTGGTGGAACCGATCTTTGGCCTTTTGCCAAGATTCTTCGAGTTTGAGTAAAGTGTCAATCCTAGACTGTTAAACTTGACTATTGGTGCCCCGGGAGGCTTGAGACAATTGCAACGATGGGATTAAGAGGTTAGGAGGGAGGATGGCTTCTCTACCGTAGATGAGGGTATATGGGGAAACTCCTAAAGCATTCTTTGGAGTGACTCTATCTGCCCATAAAGCGTTTGGGAGAGCAGTGTGCTAGCTTCTTTGGTTTTCAATCACAATTTTCTTAAGGATTCGGATGAGGTTTTTGTTTGAAGATTCTACTAACCCATTTCCCTGGGGATAGTAGTTGGCTGAATAATGTAATTTAATTCCTCTTTCATAAACAAAGTCATTTATTTTAAAATACAAGAAATAAGTTGCATTATCAAAGACTAGGGAAATTGGAACCCCAAACCTGGTTATGATATTTTCTTTTAAGAAACTAATGACCGTATCTTCATTGATTTTGCGCAATGGGATAGCCTCTGTCCATATTGTAAAATAATCTGTGGATATCAGGATATACCGGTGTTGCAGAGAAGAATTTGGTTTTATCTCTCCAATGACATTTATGCCCCATTGTTCAAAAGGTTCCGAAATAATAACCGGTTGTAATGGTCCTGCTGCCTTGGGTAATTTCCCAGCACTTCTTTGGCATACATTGCAATTCCGTGCATAGGCATGAGAATCTCGGAACAAAGTGGGCCAATAATATCCATCCCTCAGTATCTTGTGAGCTGTCGTGTCTCCGGAATAATGTCCGCCAGCAGGACCATCATGTAGCTCTTTAACCACCTTACTTGCATCTTTCTTCTCTAAACATCTGAGGAAAACACCATCATAATTTTTTTTCTTCTGAAAAGCATTCCATCAATGATCTAGTAAGTCGTTGACTTCAAACGGAGTGCTCTTCCTTGTTTAGAATTCTAGTGCTCTAGTAGGTACCCTTGTTGTAAGTTGTGCACTAAGTCTCTGTAATAAGATTCAGGCAATGTGAAGATAGGGTAGACTTCAGTTGCATTTAGTTCGGCCTCATTTTCCCAATATTGCTCTTCATCTATTGGGTGCTGAGTGAGTAATTTAATTAGGCCTTGACCTTTAATAATGGTGGCTGGTTTAAATTCCAAATCATACTCTTGAAGAACTGCAACCCAATTCCCTCTTCTCTCTCCCAATTCCTTCTGAACGAAAAGGGATCTGACGGCTGGATGGGGAACTATGAATTTTGTTCAGTTTTTAAGAATATATGGCCTGAACTGTTTTACTACTTTGTATACAACATATGCCTGCTTGTCTACGACAGGATAGTTCAGTTCAACGCCTTGCAGACCAGTGCTCATAAAAGATATTGGGTATTCATCTCCTGATTCTACCTTTTGCGTGAGCACTGCCGCTAGAGAGTCATCTTAGGCAAAGGTATATAAAATAAAATCTTTGTCAAAATCTGGACTTCTTAGAGAGGGGGCATTGGCTATGGATGCTTTGATATCCTTAAATGCATCCTTCTCTAAATCTGTCCACTTGAACTGCACACTTTGCTTGACCATTTGTTGCAAAGGTTTGACGGTCTGAGCGAAGTCAGGGACAAATCTTCAAACAAAATTGATTGTGCCCATAAATGATTGCATATATTTTTTATTATGAGGCATGGGAATTTTATTGATAACTTGCACTCTCTCTTGATCTATCGAAATTCCCTTCTTTGAGATAATGTGGCCCAAAAGTTTGCCTTCAAGAACAGCAAAGACACTTTTTTTGGGATTTAGAGAAATGTCGTATTTCCTGCATCGGTCAAAAATATTTTTTAAATGGAAAACATGGTCTTTTTTTTTTTTGAAAATACCATTACATCGTCCAGATAGACTACAACACAATGACCGCCTAATCCTCGAAAAGAAATGTCCATTGCTCGCTGGAAAGTTGCTCCTGCGTTTATCAAGTCGAAAGGCATTCTTCAGTATGCAAATGTTCCCCACTTGGTGCGGCAAGTAGTCTTAAGATGATCTCCTTCTGCTACCAACACTTGATTGTAACCGGAGAAACCATCTAGTAGAGAAAACATTTCTGCTCCTGATACCATCTGCAAAATTTGTTCCATTGAAGGAACAGGGTAATTATCTTTATCAGATGCTCTGTTTAGGTTTCTGAAATCTACACATAGTCTTATTTCTCCAGACTTCTTCTTTGCGGGAACTAAATTAGCGACCCATCCTGAATGTCGGACTTTAAAGATGATCTTAGCGTCTAATAACTTCTTTAATTCCTTTTGAATTACTGAGGCTCGAGAGTAGGGTGCATCCTTCTTAGCTGCTGCTGAAAAGGTTTAACACCTGATTTCATTGGTATAACATGTTGAATGATATGAGTGTCATACGTTTTTAGATCTTCATATGTCCAAGCGAACACATCTTTATATTGCCAAAAAAGTTTGATGAATTTGCCTCTTTCAACCGGCGAACAACATCTACCGAGATTGACATATTTTGTCTTTGCTTCTGTACCTAGATTTATCAATTCCTGCTGCATAGTAGAACTATGAGTTTTCACATTTGTTGGTCTGTTGAACTTGCTTTGCATATTGAACAAACTTTCAAGTGATCTCACTCCTTTAGGAATGAAATTTCCTTTGATTGCGTCCTTATCTTGCAGATCAACGTCATGTTTTTCTTAATCTATAACAGCTTCTTGAAACATGTTTTCATTGGTAAGGAAACTAATGATTTGGTTGTCATCATCGAACACCCTGAAATTTGTTATATTATCTGGAACAGAAGGCCTGAAAACTAATTCAATAGAACATTTATTATTAGTAGGCACTAACCTAGAAGCAGAGGTAGCTAATAAGTCAGCAGCAACATTCTGTAATCTGGGAATAGATTTATATTAAAAGCTTCAAAGTTTGTAATCAGATCCCATACCTCAGACTGATATCCTTTTAGATGTGGTGAAAGACAATGGATCGTGTCTCTTACCTGTCTGACAACTATCTCCGAATCACCAAAGAATTTGAGGTATTTAGCCTTTAAACCGATGGCTTTCTTTAATCCATGGAACAAAGCTTCGTATTCAGCAGTATTGTTAGTACAATCAAACTCTAATCTACATGATAAGAAATATTTGTTGTTTTCAGGATCAACTAACACACATCCGGCTCCAAACCCTTCCGAGGTCTTGGAACCATCGAAATATAATACCCAAAAAACATTCTTTGATCTAACTAAGTTAGTATCTTTATCCTCTAAATCAACAATTAAGCTAACTATATTACAGTCAATATCATCAGTCCGGGAGAATTGAAGGAGATCAGATTGTTCATCTGATTCATGGAAAACACTTTCGGATTGATAATTACCCAGTTCAATTTCCAAGAAACAATTACCCAACACTGAAGATGAAAAAGCTACAACTTCATTTTTTTCTTCTAGCTGAGTCACATTCTGCTTCATGTGTGGTTCTCGTAGTACTTTGATCTGATTTTGCCTATTTTGGTATTGTAACCATAAGTGAGACCAATCTGTTGCAAAATAACCATCTAGTTTTGTAGACCAATCCCTACTCAAGATCAAACCATAAGCTTCCGGAATATCAACTACCATTATATCTATGAACTGACACACTCTAGAATCAGCAGACAATCTAATAAGCACATCTTTCATTTCCCCAATTACTTTAACAACAGTTCTATCCAGCTGAATAATCTGGGCTAGAGATGGAATTGGCTGCCCATTGATCTTTCTACAAATAGACAGAGGCATTACATTCATGGAAGCCCCAGAATCTACTAAACAATTATGCACGTTGTGATTGAAGATTTCAAAGGTCAACAGATAATGTTTGGGATTTAGATTTCCCGC
This sequence comes from Larix kaempferi, assembly GCA_027924585.1. Taxonomy (NCBI): domain Eukaryota; kingdom Viridiplantae; phylum Streptophyta; class Pinopsida; order Pinales; family Pinaceae; genus Larix; species Larix kaempferi. The sequence goes on along the minus strand of BSBM01000111.1, from coordinate 2,185,619 downwards.
CAATACTTGCTTCATTTATTTCAAGATCTTCTTGAGTGTCTACTAACGGAGCGCTCGATTGAGATTCAAGAGCTTGTAACAACTTCTTTCTTTGCTGAGGCAAACTACACATATCGAATATAGACACGTTTGCTTTTACTTTCTTTATGTCTTCGATTATATCATATCCCATGTCACATTCCTTTACAACTTTTGGTTGATTGTCTATTTTGTTTAAGGTTACCTTAGTTTGTTGAGTCATTTCTATGTTTGGTTGTTTGGTAGGTATTTGGTTAGCCTTGGGATGCTGTGGAATAACTGTGATGTGCCTTTTAGGTAATTCTTTGGAGGCTTTAGGTTTGGCCGTGGTTGAGCTTGGATCGGTGATAGAACCTTTACTATGGGTAGTGATATTGACTGCTGAAACTTGACTTTCTTCAAGGTCATCGTCCATTAGCTCAGTTAAAGGTACCCAGTCCCATAAGTCCATAGTGGTGTCTGGGGCAGGGTCTTTTGGTTCGGGAGTATGCTCTTCTGGAGGATTGTCTTGATCCAGAATTTGTGAGTCCAACATTTGGTTCATCACTAAGCTCATTGAATTTATCCATTGTGGACAGCTTTTTTCAGAGTGTGGTTCTTGATGAAAAGTGCAGAAATGTTCCATTCCTACTTCATTTAAATTTAAAACATGAGAGTTGTTCATACGTGGATGCGGCTGGTCATTTTCTTCTCTTTTCTTGTAGAAAGGCTTAAAAGGATTCCTGGATGTACTAGCCACTCTATCCTTTCCAAGGTCTACAATTTTATTTGACAGATTTTGCATCATTTTGACTACATTTTCCATGTCTGCCGATGGCTCTTCTTTGTTTCTTGTTAACAGCAGGGTTTTCTTAGTAGTTGTTGGCTTTGCTTCTATATCAAGAGCATGTTTAGCAATGATGTCTGCTTCTTCCACTACCTTCCTAGATTCTTCAAAATTTTCTATTAAGGTAGTTTTCTTGGTTCTTTTAACAAACATTGCTATGGGGGGATCGAGCGCTGTTGTATAATATTCAACTAAATATTCTTCTCCGGGTTTAGTTGCTTCACTAAAATTATTTAACAGTGTAGTGAACCTTTGGTTAAATTCTTGAACCTTTTCTTTCTTCTCCATTCTCATGGACAACAACTCTTTCATGAGTGTAGCTACTGTCTTCTGATTCCCATATTTCTTTAAAAAACATTTCTCAAATTCTTCCCAATTCGAGATTGAGCTAGCTTGTAAACTAAAGTACCAGGATGATACCTTAGGCTCAAAAGTATATGGAAAGACTCTACAGACTACATCGTCGTGTAGCACATTCAAAAGACTTATAGCTAAATCAAATCTCTTAAGGTGATCCTCAGCAGAGATACCTTTTCCAGGGTCATACTTAGGCAAAACTTTCTCAGGATTCTTAGGAAGATTATGAAAGGGTCCAACTAAATTTAATGCTCCTCTTGCTCTCCATGCAGGAACAGCCATATTTCCCTATGGGGAATTAGGTGGAGTATCATGTGGAGTGTGAGGTGGAGAATTCTTTGGGGTGTAAGGTTCCTCAAGATATTGAAGGTTTTCAAGTTCAATTTCTCCAAGAGGTTCTGTGATTTCTTCCAAGAATAAACTTACTAATTCTTCAAAGTTCTGGACCAAAATAGAATCGCGTGTGTATTGTCTTTCCCTTCTAGGAGCTCTTCTTCGAGGAAGAAGGGAATCGCGTTTAAACCGCCAAGTTGTTTAACGTAAGCACAGGTATGCCTTTTCAGGTTTGCTACTTCCTCAAAAGGTATAGCATACAGTGTTTCTTGATTTTCAAATTCAGAATTGGGATTTTCTTGATTTGTCACTTCCACATCTGAATCGTCTGGGATTGTTGTTTTAAGCGGGTTTCTAGATGAATCTCCTCTTAAAGAAGATTCTCCTGTATCAGCCATACACTGGTGGCCCTCCTTCTAGCACCAAAAACTATTGATGCCCCGAAAATCGTAGCATCAATCAGCAAGGGATTCTCCCCGGTAAGCAAGCCCAATTAGATCACTCACCATTTGGTTTGGGGAATCCATCCGGTTAACGGTTCCGGCTACCGTAAGATTTAAAGATTCTTATTCTCTACACCGGTCGCGGACCAATCCACCGTTTATGTATTTTATTTTAAAGATGAAATGCAAGTGCCCTAAGCTAAATGCAAGTAGCTAATCTAAATTAATCTAAAACTATATAAGCAAATTTAACCTATCCTTGCAAGGAGCAAATTATAAAGATGAGTAATAAAATGGAAGAGACACCTAAAGATTATACAGATAGCCATTTAATAAAAAATATGTATCTACAACGGAACATGAAAGATATTAAAGATAGCTTTAATTCATTTGATACATTCCATTACTCATTTTAGAAAACACATCTTTGCACAGGAAAGTATAAGAACATTCATTGCACAGAAACAATTCAAGATAGCAAGGAATGATCTCACAATAATATGCAAATGACACAGGAATAATCCAGCACACATTTGACACATCTTCCAGGAAAAAACGCCTTCTCCCAGGCTTTCATTAGGCAAAAATTTATTTCTTAAAGCAAGTAGCAAAGTAGTTCACGTGCAAGCCTCCAAAATCTTTCACCTGCCAAAAGTCCTTCTTCCTTCTCTTATCCCTCTATATATAGTTTTACAAATTGCTCCTTGAGCTGACAAGTGTACCCTAAAGTTCTAGAAACTTCTAATTTGTCTTTTAGTGTGTAATTACAAAGTTGAATGATTCGTGGGTACTTTTTCACATAGGACAAAAATAAAGTACAGCTGTATTTTAAGGTATTTACACATGAAAAACTTTCCAGCTTATTTTTCTACAGTATAGTAAGATAAAGCTAAGGCCCAGCTGTTTCCGCTGACTCATTTGGTCGCTCCTCTATTATCTGCTCACTTCCTGCAATAGGCTCCTCCTCTTCAAAACGCTCGCTTGATTGTGTTGATTTATTTTCTTGTTCAATGTAGCTTTCCCACTGCCCAATTTCCCTTACAATGGTTTTTCCTCTCAATGAGACTGTCACATTCCGCGCTATTCTGTGTTTGCGTAATTCTGTTTTGATGGTTGTTGTTCCCATTACAGTCCTCTGGGCGCAAATTTCTAGACAGTGAGTGTGGACAGCAATCTTCCCAATGAATTGATGAAGGTCTTATGAGGATATAGCTTCTATCTTCTTTAAATAATCCAATTCAGTGTTTAGATTATTCCCTAACTCTGTCATATGTTGGTCTCTCTCAGGAAACTCATAAACACTTTGTGGTAGAGGCATTTGACATGTCTCATGAGTTTCTCGGATCTTGGAATAGATAACATAGCATTTTTTTATTGTCTTCCGGATTTCAATACTTAATCTGTCGCCATAGTCTCTGCAAAATTCCAGGACTCCTATGTCAATATCCAGCTCCTCATCGGTCAAGGGGCGTAGATTTGAGGGAAAACCTAATTTTCCTTTTCTCCATTCCGATTGCTCCTTAATCTGAACCGCATATTGAGCAAACCTGTCTTTAATCCGAAGTGCTTCAACCTCAATACTTGTCATCTTGGTGATCATTTCTTTCATCCCACAAATTTCTTCAGAAATGGATACCAGTAATTGATGTATCTTCTCCTGCATATCACTGGCCTGCTTACAGAAGGTGGACAGATCCCGCATGTTCTCTGTTATCTCCTTGAGTTGTTTCACTAACTTTCCTTTTCCTGCAGCAACCTTTCAAACTGAGGTTTGAAGATATGAGTCTGCTGAGCCCTGCTGGCTTCGAGTTTCTCCAACTCTGATATACGAACCTTTAAGTTCTTTTGCTCGTCTTCTGAGATGGACAACTGCATCTCCAGTGGATTCTTCTCATTTTCGAGCCGTGGAGCTTCTGAAGCTGTCCTTAATTTCTCTTCTGCCAGTTCCTTATATTTCTTCTTCATTTCATTTGCTTCTAGCACCTCTTTCTTCCGGTCAGCTTTTATTTTGAAGCATTTCTCTCTGTAACTTTTTACTTCGCTCATTAACCGATCAACATTGGCTTTATTTGCCTGGGCTGAAGCTATAGTGCATCCTACTTGGAATTAAGGATCAATGTCATTCCCCTGGACTAATGTGGTCTCCGAAACTCTGAATTCAAATGATTCGGGATCAATCTCCATTTTCCTCACTGTTCTGCCAATGATAGCCTTCTTGCGTTCGCGAAAGTAGATGGAATCTAGGTTGGCCACTTGGCGCTACTTTCTGGGGTTGTATGGGGTCAGTGCCAATTCCTCAGTGGAAACAACCCTTGCATGAGAAATCCCTGGTTGGTCTATCTTCGGCATATCTAAGTCCATGGCTTGTGGGTTGGATGGGTTTTGTTCGGGAGTTCTCTCAACCTACTCTTCTTCGTGTTGTTCAGCTAGCTCTACTAATTCTGCTTGTAATCTGTCTGCCTCCTCCAAAAAAATCCTCCCTTCTTCTTCTTCTTCTTGTTTATAATCCCGTTCCTGGAAGATCCTTTCTTCTTCTTCTCTCTGGACCTTCAATTCCTCTTCCTTCTGGATTCTGGCGGCTTCTTCTTGTTGCTACAATTGAATAGCCTGCTCATGTTGAATTCTTGTTGTCTCTTCTTGTTGAAACTTGGCAGCTTGTTCATTTTGAATCCTAACACTCTCTTCATCTTGTCGCAATTTGGCAGCCCGTTCATTTTGAATCTTTGCTGCTTCCCTATCTTGCTGTTGTTTGATAGTTTGTTCTTGGAGTATCTTGTCCTCTTCTTCCTGTTCCATACCTGTTAAATCTCCTGATTGGGATACTGATGCCGCCTGCTCCTTTTGGATTAGGCCGATAGGCCTGGGAGCAGAGCTCTTTTTCTTGGCGTTCTTGTAGCGCTTGCCCAATGCTGTTAGGTTTCGAGCACTATGGAAGAACTCTTCATCTTGGTCCATAAGATGAGCGTACTCAAAGCTGGTTTTGGCATCAATAATATGCTGGGCAATTTTACCACAAGGGTCATGCCTTCTGAAGAACTTTGTGCCAAAATGAAAGCTTTCTAAATCCTGGACATAGTTTTCTCCTTCCTTGGCCCTCAGGAGGCTGTATGCTCCTATATTGAAAGGCATTGGCGGATATGTCAATTTCTTTCTTTCAGTGAGGACTCTACTGATTCCGCCAACGTTGAAGAGTTGCCTCAAGGCTTCCCTATGTAACACAAAATCTGTAGCATATATGGGAAGTACAACGGGGGCTACGGATCCTCCACTCATTCAAATATAGGTACCTTCTTGACCATGGTAATAATCACCGAATTCCTCGATAATGGGCATGGCGTTCTCTGACATACAATCTGGATCCTCTACACAAATGAGTTGATATAAAGGCATGATTAATTTCTCGCAAACTTGCTTGTAATAGCTCGCATATTTGCTTGCCCATGTGAGTTGGTAGGCCATGAAGAGAGGTGTTTCTTTTATGTTCCATGAGCAACCCAAGTCAGGGAAGGTGTGTTTGCTCAGTAGGCAGTCTATCAAGTATGAAAACATAAAGAACTCTGCTTTCTTCTGAGTCATTCCTCCTTGGGCAGTATTTAGCTATGAGACTAAGCTTTCTAAAATTATATCTGCCCAATTAAAGATGGTACCATTCATAGCTATATGGAATATTACTGGCACCCATCCGAGTTTAAAGATATTTCCATTTGGAATCCCAAAGATCCGGCTCAACATCAGAACAATAAGTCTATAAGGAGTCTTTAGGAGATTGCTCTCATACTCATTAGTTTGCCTCTTTCTTATTTTCCTATCAACTAACATCATTTTCCTGGCGATGTCCAGCGGGTCCATAGGATGTTGTGCTATCCATTCATTATCGAAGGGGCAATCTGTAGGTAGCCGTGATATGCTCAGGAGCAAAAGATGCCAGGTTCATTCCATTCTTATCATTTATAAACCTGGTGTCAGTCTTGACATGAGAGATAACCAGCCAAGCACTTCAGAACATGGGAATAATTCAGGACGAATTGTTGCATTATGGAGATAGGACCTTCTGATATTTGCATATACCAAAGAGTCCTCTATGGAGTTCTGAGAGTTGTCTTGATCTATGATGAACCTATATAAGTCACCCCACTGAAACTCCGGGGCAGAGCTCCCTGCGGGTACATTGGTGGTAGCTTGTGTATCAGCGAACATGGTTTCGAGTGAGGTATCCAGCAAGATCTCTACATCTAAATCTGACTCTACCTTTTGCGCGGCTTTCTTCCTTGCAGATCTTCTATGCATGTTAAACCTGTGGTGAGCCGAGAGCAAAATAAGGAGTTTGTTGAAGACATTGAGAGCAATTAATTAAACGCAGTGTTTCTTACAGATTGAAAAAAGAAAACGTGACAGAATTAGCTTCTCACTAAATGACTTTCAAGCATTAGCAAAAATAGTTATAAAATTTCCAGAATACACCATTTTCACAATATGAAAGCTATTTTTAAAAATTGGTCGACTAATTCACAGATGTAGCTATCATTTCACGGTTGCTGGCCTTTACAAATAAATGTGGAGCTATTCATAATGCTACCATTGCAGGCCCGTAAGGGTTTTCTCAACATGCTCTACGGTGATTTTGGCTGAGCATTGTTGGTTTTTTATGGCGTAGGTGCGAATGATTTTGTCATTCGGGGGCGATTCTTTCCACGGGGTGAATGTGGATGCGGCGTTTTAACCGAAAATGAGTACTAGCTACAAATTTGAGCGTGGAACGTAACCTATGTGGGAAAACTACGACCATCAAGATGTAACTGGGAAATCTCAGGGATGGAATGCTGCGTGGGAAAAACTTACTTAGGACGCCGAGCAAGCGATAGTGGGAAAAACCTGAAACGCGCATGTGAGGATAGGGCCTTCCAGGCTCTGGTTCGCATATGGTGGCTTCGTGTCCTCATTGCTTCGAATTACAACTAACCGCTTAATGCGTATAAGTTCGTTTGGCACATATATATAGCAACAAAAGGCTACAAAAGGGAGTGTAAATTCAACTGAGAACCTCAGATAACACAGAGGGGAGATGCAGAGAACCTACCTGTCAGTTTCACGGTATCTCTGTAGCAAGACTTCTGTGGTAGTTTTTTGCGGGAGGAATCGGAGAGAACTCCCGAACAAACTTTATCAAGTCACCACCGACCTAATCAAAGAAGTCCAATAGTAAAACTCAATAGGCCAACCATCAGGGCCCGGACTCTTGTCTTTTTGCAAAGAGTTCAATACTTTAAGAAGCTCATCCTTGGAAACTGCCTCATACAAAATCTATTTATCCTCATTGTCTTCCATTCTAGGAAAATTGGCCACTACTTTTAAAATTTCCCTATATTATCCCTTTCTGGTTCCTTAAATATAGCTAAAAAATGTTTCACTCCTAGATCCGCAAGACTAGTGAACCCTCTAACTACATTACCTTCATTATCTCTGTGGTCCATGTGGTATTTTGACATTTCCTATGATTTGTATATTTTTGGAAAAAGAATTATTCTGGTCACCTGCTGCTAACTAGTAGCTCTGCTTTTCTGTCTCTAGTCTAGTTCTCTATTTAACAAAAATTTATTTTTCTATGCTTCCTCATCTCTGATTTCCCTCATGCTCTCCTCATCAAATAGCCCATCAGGATGATTTGAAAAAAGCTTCTATAGACTTTGTTCCAACCTCCTCACGTTATGGTCACAAGATATAAGATGCTTTAAAGCTCCAAGAGATCTAGTAAACATTGCAAAGGCCATCACCCCCTAGTCTACACTACAATTTCCTTGCGATTCAACTGCCATTTTTAAAAAAATCCTTCTTGTCTACCCAACAGGGATTATATTTGAATGGAGCCTTAGTTTTCTTCTCCCCCAAATGAAACTCAAGTATGATCAGGAAATGATCTAAGCACCTAACCTGACTAATTCAACCTAAGATTGATAGCTACACAAAGAATCCAACAATGAATGGTGTGCAAGAAAATGATCCAACCGTTTAGCCATACTCGCTTCACCCACCCGATTGTTAGCCCTATAGGTTTTGATTCCAAAATTTCTACATCCACCAATCCCATATTCTCAAACCTATTCGGAAATAACCCAACCAATCCATCTGGATTGGCTGATGACCCTTAGATTTCCCCCTGCTCAAAATTAAGATCACCCCCAATGATAAAATTACCCCTCGACATCCACTCTTTATCTAAAAGGGCTGACCAAAAACTTTATCTTCCCTCCTAAGGCCCATAGACATTAAGTAGCATGAGATTTCTTCCCATAGCATGGCTATACATCTCTATACACAAACCAGAAAACACAGCATATGTATCAACCAAGGAGAAATAGGAATTCCACCATGTAATCAAACCCCTAGAGAACCCAATTGCATCCAACATCACAAAATACTAATCAACAAACATTCTTTTCATGATTTGAACCAATGAATTTTCAACTCCCCTAGTCTCTTGAATGAACAAAATATAAGGCACGATTTTTGACATGATTTGTTTGAAGGCCATGCTCTTGGCTTGGTCCCCCAAACCTATAATATTGAGGGAAATAATTTTCATGGGTCATCCCCATAAGGGGTTTTCTTTGCTCCAAGTACCCACATAAGCAAATGGTGTTTCCCTTGTTTGACCTCTTTAATAGCATGGACCTAGGAAATTTTGATAAATGACTTCCACTCAACCCCCCATCCTCCTTTGGATTGTCCATGCCCATACCCCAATACTAAATACCCTGAGGATGGGAAGGCCTAGGTCTCAACATGTAGTGATCACCCACTCTCTTACTTGGAGAGGAGATCCCATTGCAAGAGTCATTGTTGGACAGGGGATTCCCTCCCATTCTCGAGCCGAAATCATTCGACAAATTCACTACTAGGGAACTAGTCTTAAGACCACATTCATCCAACACAAGAACCGGGTCTTCCCTCATTCCATCAAGGGATGTCCCTTCACCCAAGCCCAAATTCACAGTCTTATGCACAGAACCCACATTCCCTTAATCATAAACCAAAGAAGGCAAGGAAGAATAAATTTTGCACTTGCCATTATCCTGGATGCCCTTGTTCCATATAGTTCCCATCTTTTTAAATTAAGAATCATACATATCCAAAAAATCAATTCTTTGATTCATACAAGACTTTGTTCATAGAGATCAGAGAAAATCTCTTGTTCGACTTTATCAAAATATTGTCTTGTTTCGTTTGTGTGAACTGAACAAAAATGCCTTGGTTTACAAGTCCGCAACACTTTCCTTTTTAGTCAAGAATCCAAAAAATATCTTACCGGCCTTCCTCCATTCAAGGAAAATTTTAGGGGCGAAATTTAGCCCATGGGCTATTTTTTGACTTTTTTTTTCCAAAAAAGATTCACCAATTTGCATTTTTATTGAAGATTATTGGCCCAAATTCCATGGTATAGTTTTTTTTACTTTAAAAATCGCCAAAATTGTCCAAAAACTATATAAAGTCCATAGAAATTTGAATATTTTTTTAAAGAATCACCAAACATTTTATGGTTGCAAATTTAAGAATTAGTGAGATTCGTCAATGTTTCGACACTTTGAAAAAATTATGGATCCTTAAAATTTTCCTTGCCTCTATTAATCATCAACATAAAACCTATGACACTACTCAAAATCTGTATAAATAAACATATTTTTGCACAAGTAATTAAAATGTTTTTTCATCTTGCATGCAGCGTTCAAATTTGAACCCGTCCCAACCCTTCCAGAGGGTTCTAGCTTGTCCCAGAAATGCTAAGTTAAAATTGCCCTTCAAAAAAATTTAAAATCCTATTTTTACTAATCCAATTAAGGGCTTAATTTATATCAACATTTCAAATGAAGAGCAGCTTTTTAAATTACCTATCAATTGGTATTCAAGAGTAGGAATCCATTCTTTGGAATGGCCTATCCCATTCCAAAATAATGAAATATTAAGTTCTGCTTAGATTTTTGTGAGAAATGTAAGCAATAGAAGTCTAGAAGGAATCCATGAGAGTTTAGTAGCATAACTGAAAACTTACCATCTTCCAGCACCATTTGTGACTTGAATAGGTATAAGTGCACTCCTACACATTCCTTTAACAGATAAATACTCTACATACACAAATAGAACATCTAGAAAAGAGTTTCTCCAAGTTGCTAAGGAGGTATACTGAAAAAAAACTGAAGGATGAGATTTTCCATAGCCCATTTTACTCAATTTTAGTTGACAAAAGCATTGATCGAACTATGGAGCACCATTTGATTATTTATATTACATATTTGACAAATGAAAGAAGAAGACAATGTGTAGCAAAATTCATATGCTTGCTTCAAATAAAAGATGGAACAACTCAATATATGTATGATGGAGTGAGAACTTTTCTAATAGAGATGGATCTATCTTTGATGAAGTTAGTTGGATTTAGCTTTGATGGGGCATCTTCAATGACGAGTAATTGTGAAGTTTTATCTTCTAAGATATGTCGAGATGCTCCTAATTTATTAGACATCCATTGTGTATCTCGTAAGGAAGCATTAGCAGCAGCAAATGATGCTTTGTCTCATTTTCCAAAGTTGCAATATATTGATAAATTTGCAAACAAAATTTATTCATGGCTTGGGAAATATCCTAAAAGACATGGAGAACTAAAAGAGCTAATGGAATCATTTCAAATCACTAAGTTATAGGTTTTACAAATTCATCAAATTAGGTGGCTTTCTAAAGGAAAGGTCATGGAAAGACTTGTCAAACTCATGCCCACTTTGTTAAGAGATTGGGAGTTAGGGGAGAAAAATATGTTTGAGTTGATAACAATATTTCAAGTGCAATTTTGCATCCATTTGCTTGTAGATGTGCTCATTGAGTTAAATAAATTGAATAAAAAATTACAAGAAGATCATGCCGACATTACCTCTATTGGCACTACTTTAGATGTTACTGTTAGCATGCTCCGTAAACGTTTTTGGGAAACATATTTGGGGCAGGTGCAATGCACATATCATCTTTTTTAATTAGAGCACAATGATGAACTCTTAAGTTTGTAGCTAGAACATGTATGGTATATTTACATCCATTGAGGTTTGAAAGTTTACCAAAGATACAAAGATCATGGACACTATATGATTGCATTCTTTTAGGTAAATGTTTTGTGATGAAGGTGAGTGGATCTCTATATATGAGGTTCACAAATCTACCTATATTTAATGATGTTAATTTTTTGAGTCCTTGACATTATTATGAAGAAATGGATAATAGAGATTGGAATGAAAAGATGGTTGAAATGTTTATGTGAAAAGTTTAGTGTCGGGGACTCACCTATTGTGGATATTGTTAAATGTTTCAGTGAAATTGATGAATTCATTTGTACTATTTATAAATCATACCCTAAAAAACACATGTTTGGAACATGGGATCTATGTGGAGATGAACCCAATTGGTTTGAAGGCTTTCCTTGTCTGATGGGACTAGGGCAAGCTATCATTGTTATTCCAACAAGTACAATAGTGTGCGAAAGAGACTTCTCAAAATTAAACATGATAAAAATGATGATAGATCAATATTTTCATTGGAGACATTGAATATGTTAATGTTTTTTCTCTTTTAGTGCACCTCATGCTCTAAATGAGGTAGATTGGAATGTTATTTATGATGTATGGAAACAAATGAAAATTGGAAAACCTCATCGATTGAGTAAATAGATTGATATTTTCAGATATGTAAGTTCAAATACTTTTGAAGAATATCAAATGAATCCAAGAAAAACATGTTTTCTTATTTATTTTGTTGGAATGTACTAATTTAATAATTTTGTAATTTTGTTTGTTTCTTAGGTTTTATTGAAAAAATATCATTTTTTTGTGTAGTGAGTGTTTAATTGTTCAAGATAGTAAAAATTTGAAAGGACAATATTTATTTTTTGCATTTTTTTAAGTGTTTAGTTAATTTATACTTGTCAATTAAAGTATTATTATTTATATTGCCCTTCATCTTTCAAAGGATGGAAGGAAACATGCTCTTCAAATTGAAATTAAGATCCACCCTTCAAATTTGATCACTACTTGAATAGACTTTTTTTTTATTCCCAATATTTTCTCATCTCAATCTCTAATTTGAATTGGTCAATCGGTTCACTATATAAACCATAATGGAATAACTGAGATTCAAGTATGACTAGTAATAGTACCAGGCAAATCTAGATAGACTTATCGAATAAGAGATTCAAATATAGGGATCAACCTATCATTGTAAAAATATATACATGATTCAAGGTCAATCTCTCGTAATTATATATATGTAGACAATCGAAAAAACAGCAAACCATAACAGAAATCTAATTCGATCATGTATCGATAATCGAGTTAACTTGTACAAAACTCGAGATAAAGTTATAAACACCAACATTCGAACTTCTGACGAAAAAAAACAGCAACATTCGATCTATGTTCAACTAATCGTCCCAAAGGATTGCCTAGATTATTCTGCTGCTTAATTTCTCATACAACATTGAAAAATAACAATGTCTGAGAACACATACAAGCAGGCTCAGCAATGCTCTGGTAAATGGTATCTACAATAGCCAATGCCATTAATCATTTTTCTATCCTGCTTTCAATTAATTTTGTTTACGAAAATGAAAGAAGAAATAAGCAATAACAAAGAGCTCAAGGATCCTTTGTAGAACTATAAAACGATTTCTGGTTGCAAGTCATATATAAGAAAATAAACAATCCCGGTACAAATACAAGATAAAAGATCAGTGTTACTTCATTTAAAAATCATTGGGCTACGGTACCAGAACCTATATAGCTGCCCCCGCTGATATTTGTCACCATTTCATAATTCTGATAGAATATAATCCGTTTCCATTGAGGTTAATGCTGCCTTTTTAGTCTTGAATTGTCCTATCCTGTATTACTTAAAAGTTGATACACCATATGTGCATTGCTCTTCAGGATGAGATCTATCGTGTATACCTCAAATATAAAGAGAGTAAGATGATACAGACTAATGTACAAAGTAGACCATGTTTGGATGAACACTTTCACAGTTTCAGATATGGAGCAATAGGTTTTAACCATAGTAGCATAATTCAACTACAAATACGATTTGATAGGGAAAAAATACATAACAAAAAAATCCAATACAGATAAAATACGGAAGTAAAGTTTTTATATATAATACTTTTAATTAAATATATACCAATATATTATAAATGTACATACATCTATATAATAAAGTTAAACATATAAAATATTTTTAATAAAATATTAAATATCAACCATTAAATGTTAAACATAAATAATTCATTCATTTTTTTTTGAACATATTATCTATAACCAAAATTATTATTTGAAAAAAAGAAAATATAATGTGACAGAGTATGAGAGAGAAGACCGTTAGTTAATAATAATTATTTTAATAAGAAAGTAAGAAACATTTACCATGATGAACTGAATTACGAAGTATGAAATTGAATAATATTTATTTTATAATGTTTAAATAATTAAAATTTAGGTCAGCTAGTAAAAGCCCGTATCTGTATTACACCTACACTGAATATTGAATGAATTCCAAATTGTTCAGAATTTCTGTACACGGAAAGCAAATATGGCCGAATTATGCTACTACGGTTTTAACATTGCTTCCCTAGGCCATCTGATAGACCATAGATAAACTTTTTGGCACTTTTTAATATGGTTCAACAAGTTTTAACATTATTTTCTTTGGCTCTCTGATTATCCCATGATATACACAAATAAAAGTGAAATCAAGTTAGCATAGCTCGAGTTACATGAAAACTAACCAGCCTATTGAACTGATTAATGGCTACTTGGAAATGCATGCTAACATAATGGGGCAGATGAAGAGTTGTAATTATTTTAATATGGCATAATTCAAAAGAATACTCATTTTCATTGTTTGAATGTGGCAATGCGATATTAATATTTTGGCAACTGTATCCTCTATTGCCATGCTGGTAATCTTGGATAGTTGAAAGAATACTCATTTTCATTGTTTGAATGTGGCAATGCGATATTAATATTTTGGCAATTGTATCCTCTATTGCCATGCTTGTAATCCTGGATAGTTGAAAGAATACTCATTTTCATTGTTTGAATGTGGCAATGCGATATTAATATTTTGGCAACTGTATCCTCTATTGCCATGCTTGTAATCTTGGATAGTTGAACACTAGTGACAGTTTTTACACAAAATGATAATAAAGGATAAAGCAAACTAAAGACAATAAACTTATAAAGAAAGAAAAAGGACAAGTGTAAGTTTGTAACAGATAAAGATTTTTGCATAACAGTCATTTCCCACGTCATCCAGAATTCTGTAAGAGATTTCTTTTAAATTTTAATATTCTGTACTACAAATTGACCAACATTGGCATGAAGACCTCCATTACTACCAACACTTTGGTTCACCAGTGATGTCAATGGAATTATTAAAATGCCACCAAAGCTCCATTCTCACCATGGTCTGCCCCGCCAAATGGCATGCCTAAAAAACATGAGGCCGGGTATAAGTCCCAGGAATATTTGACAGAATAGGGCCTGGCACCTTAAGCCGAAGGAAGACCATGTTATGCAGTGCAACCCCCAACCTTGGGGGTATGTTTCTCAAAGCAACTTCCCAATAGCAAGCCATTTCATGGTTAAGTATTATATATGACATGACCAAGCCTACAAATCAGAATCCGGTAGCTAGATATGATGAATCACTTCAATTTGATTGGTCAGTTGCTGAATGACCCTAAGATTGTAAAATGAAAAAAGATGTAAAACCAATAAACGAAGTTAGCATGTCACTAGTAACTCGTCAAAGGATTGCATTCTAAAAATGCACTCGAGGAAAGCTAGTAATTTCTATCAATCATTTGTTGGATAGACCAACTTTTACAAGGGCCGAAAACATATGGTTTAAGAATATGTGGTAGAAATGTAGAATCAGCTTTTTCATCTTTTTTTCAATACCTAAAGAAAGCAAATGGTGTTAGATGGCTTCTGTCCAATAGTGTTTCTTTCGAAATTATGTTTGCTAAAAATAACGGATACTCTATTGGAACATGCACTTGTCAAAGTGCTAATATACTGGCCATTACAAATGAATAATAATGCAGTAACCTAGGAATCAAATAATGTTATTAGAATACAGACTCTATATGACTAACTACTTTGATTAGGCATTGGTGAATTCCAACCCTTCTGGAAGCTTCCATTGTTTATGCCAAGAAATAGACACCCTTGACCAAAGAGGGAACTCAAAATCATCCTCTAAGGGCTCATCTGCAGGCCCATCCATTGTGAGAGGCAACCAAACATAACGTGAGTCTCTTAATTCAGCTGGGTTCCACCGATCTGCCATAAATATAAACAGATCAGGCATGCCAGGAAGAGGTAGAACAAACGTTCCCTGGGCAAAAAATGTAGTTCTTCTAAAATCTTCGTTGCCTCCCATGCATGGATTCCCTAATGTTTCCCAAGGTCCTAGCATAGACTCCGCTGAATGAGCCAACGCTGTATTTGGGGCCCAACCAGTGCAGCCAGAAGTGATCATATAATATAGCCCCCTATGCTTGAAAACAGCAGGTGCCTCTCTATGCTCTCCAACTAAAGCCCTTCGCATGACTTTAGTAACATCCTTGTAGTCTTCTGTCAACTGCACAATATGCAATTCACTATTGTCTTCTGATGAGTAGACAATATAAGCTTGACCATTGTCATCTTTAAATACTGTCATATCTCGGCTATCGAAACCATGTGGCTGTTTGCTGCCAAGATACTGGAATGGCCCAGTGGGGAAGGAACTGACTGCCACACCAACAGAAGCTTTGGAATAGTTAGCATTGTCAATGTGCATCCACATTACATACTGTTTAGTGTGATTATTATAAATCACCTTGGGCCTCTCAAGCACATTGTTGACATGAAGGTCATGTGTCTTATTGACTTTCTCGCCTGGTAGAACTATCCCTTCATTCTTCCATGTCCACAAGTCCTTTGATGAGTAGCAATTAACCCCTACGATATCCACCTGTGATTGTATAATTCAGAATACACGTTTAGATAAACTTCCATACAAAGACCTTATACAGAGTGTAAACAAACAGAACAATTATTTCACTGCTCTAATTGAATTTGTATTTATCGAACTAGTGAGAAAATCACATATTTAGATTAATAAAGTCGTGATAAAGGGATGTCAATTTTCCTGCAAAAAAAGTCTGAATTTCCCAGTATAAAGTTGAACTATAATGCTGACACAGACATCACAGTTCTGAAATTATCAATTGAACCCTGAGAACCTACATAATAATGGTTGGCAAGGCTGTGCTATTGCGATAACTTAAGGCAGGCCCCATACATATACCAGAACCTAAATAATGTAAACGAAACATGCAATGATCAAAGATGTTGCAAGAACTAAAATTATGTTTTTAATGATCCACAAACAGAAAATTATGTCAAAAAAATTTAGATGTTTGTCTCCATATGCATGCAATATCCAAAATAGTGGTTGAAAAAAATTAAAAAACAGAAATTGAAACTTGTAAATGACATCTCCTGGCTTTGGTGTGAAATTTGCTTGTAAACGTGATTCCCAATTGGATGCTGCTTGAATTTGCATATTCAAATCAAAGGTCAAATAAGACCATGTTCACCTCTTAAATATTAAAGGTGCATAAACATCTGCAACCTCTTAGTAACTGTACAACAGAAGCATCTACATACTGAAATACAGACAAGTCTCACATTCTTTCTTTAGTTGCTAAAGCTGAAATCTGCTTTAGAAATCTCTTCATAACATATGTAAATTCCATAAACCGCACTGACATCTGACTGTCATTGTTGTTAGCTAAAAAAGAAAAAAGACTTTGATTGGCATCTCTTCCGATCGATATGCATGATTTCTCTCAACATTTTTCCATCTAAGACTTCTTTCTGATATAGCCACGTTCAAAATCAAAGGAATGGTAAACCAGAGAAAGGTGAAATTCATGGACTAAAATCAAAGAAAATTGTAAAGGTTCTTACATATCAGCATTTATACAGAAAACATAAATATTCAATCAACTTCTTTTCCACAAGTGACCTTGTAGCCGTGCGTTCTTCCATAAGTGTCGCCTCCCATTCACTCAGACCTTCCCATTTAATACCCCTTCCTTTGATCTGCAGAGCCACTTTGTAGAGGCTTTTGCAACATCTGTGTTCTAATTTATTCAATGTTTGGATTAAGTTTTCAACTACTACTTTAGGGGCATATATTGTTGTCATCATGGGTTTTTTTCAGTGTTACACGGGGACACATTCCCCAGGGTCAGAGGCTCGCCCCCTTCGCTCCCCGCGCTCCGGGGACTTGGGGGCTCGTGGCGAAACGTTTCTCCTCGTCCCCAATTTGGTGAAACTTGAGGAAACGCAGAGGGGAGCTCGACACCCTGTTTTGAAGCACACACCAGTGAAGGGAGAGGGCGGCTAGGCGCTCCTGGTGTGTTTGCCTCCTGGAGGTGTTCGGTAGTAATGGTAAAGTGGTATTTTCCTTATCTTTCATTTTCTATCCTTTTACTTAAATTTTTCATATTACTATTAATTGTTTCAGGATGTTTGAGAGTGGTTCCAACCTCATCGGAGTTCATATGCAAAAAGTAGAATTTTAGATCCCATTCAGAATTCAATAGACTTTACAGTTTTCAGGATTTCAGGATTGCAACGTTGCCACTGGATTCTATCATGTATGAGGTGAAGGGATTGGCATTTAATTAGGCACATCAACCTCTCTATGTACCTTGATGTTGGTGGTGTTGATTGTTGAACTCCTCTATCATGACCTTAATCAAAATGTGCCCTTTAGTCAAGCAAAATCACTTATTAAGTATGGGAATTTTTTTCTAATTCTACCTTATTTTAATGCTTGGTTTAGGAAGTTTCATCAAAATTGTGGGGTGTTGAGTAATGTCCTTCGAGGATCAACTTTGAGATTCGAGGTAGAGGCAGAGGCTAAGAGACTAGAGGAGGGGGGGCCTAGAGGTGGGGGGCACAGGGTGCTATTGATGAATACGATCCCAATATAGGATTAATAGTTCACTCTTGCATAATTGTGTGTTAGACTTCAAAGCCTCAAATAATGTGATGCCCATGGAATCATGAAGAAATAGGGTCCTCAGGTCACATTTGCCCATTACAACATCTATGCCATGGATTCACACAATGTTGAGGTGTGTTGAATCATTGAAGAATTAGAATTAAGTTTTGCTACTTTTCCAAAAACATAAATATCCATGGCTACGAATGTTATGGTTGTTAATGTACCGGAGGCTTGGGGCATATTGTTGTCGTGTGAATGGGCTGCTATGGAGGGTGGATCCATAGGGATGGACATATCTTATGTTGTGATCACCTTGCCTAATCCTCACAAGTGAGGCTTTACAGGGAGCAGCTTAAATTGTACTTACACGGGATGAATTGTTATTGCTGGGATTCATAATTTTTATGACCCCGACGTCCCCCTCTCCCCCCTGAATTTCCCTAAAATTTGGGAGTGGTCTCCACACGTCCCCAATGTGCATTTCCCCGCTCCCGCACTCCTGCACCCCGGAAACTTGGGGGAACATTGTTTTTTTTGGCTAGAAATGCTGCTATTAGAATAGATTCTTGTGGTTTGCAGCAAGTGGTCAAGCTCAACAGAGCTTTAATGTACTATTGTATCACAACTAGGAAAGTAGCCTGTCATTTAGTTGCCTTAAACATAGAGAGCCATTCTCATTTGAGTTTTTGATGATGCACAGATTGAGCCATCCCTTCTATTTGCATAGTTTGTTTTAAAGTTCCTATTATATAGCAACAGTTTGCCATTTTCTCAGATTGTCGGTGCTTGTAATATGGCAATTAGACCAGAAAATTTCTAATGCCACTTTTGGCTTGCAATCGCCATAGCATAACTGCAGATAAACATCCTATAAGAACAGAAGCTGATGTAAACATGTTTTGAACAACATTTCAGTCCTAGGAAACCTTAAATGTAATTTGAACAGATTCTAAATATGGTAGGAGAAATAGTCCTAACCATGAACGAACTGAGCGGGAGTAACCCCAATGTTTTGCTTTTGGGTTCTAGAAAATGTCCATGGTAAGGAGTGGAGCTTTCTTTTTTAAAATATCATATAATTTTGTTGATGTGAGCTCCACATCAACATTTTCCCACTTGAGCTCTTTTAACAGAAAGTTTAATCTGATACTAAATCAATGACTTGGAGTCTCGTTGCATTCTCAATCTTCATAAATAAATCCATGTTGAAATAATGCCCTTGCTGTGATGGTAATCTTTCATTTTCTTCTAGGCTATTACTGAAGGAGGATGAACAAAAGCTAAACCAATTGCATATGTCACCAGCATAGATCCATCTTAAACCCGTATCTATCTATCAAGCACCGAGAGGGATCCAATTTCTTGAGGTGTATTCTTTTTTAAAATTTAAACTCAAGAAATTTGATCTCTCTTGATTGATAGATCCGGGTTTAAGTTTTAAGTTTTTATTTTATAAGCGAACATCTATTTTTTAATTACTTTTCATAATATTTTATTTTATGAACCAACATGGATTTTTTATAAATACTTTCCATGATTTTTTATTTTATGAGCCGACATGAATTTTTTTAATTATTTTATTAGTAACAAATGTTACATCACATTACAACATCTCCCCCATACTGGGCTGTAGAGCACCTCGTTTCACTGGGTGCAATAAAGTCTCCTACGCTTTCTTCAAAACTGTAGATTTTCTTGGGATAATTTAAGTTTTAACCAATCTGCTTTTGGATTGGTAGCAAATACATAATGATAAATAGTTGATTTGTTAGTTTTTATACCAAGGTCGAGTTCCCCTAGTGACTATGCCTAAGTCACTAAGTATGGGGTGGTGGGACCCTCACTTTAATTGTTTAATTAATGTGACTTTAATGTCACCTTTTATCCTAAGTCTAAAAGTGAATGAGAAATTATTATTTAAGTGAGTTAAATAATAAAGTGTACTCACATCTAATCTGGGCCATTGATTAGATTTAATCTGGGCCATTGGTGTAAGGATTCCTTTTAGGGTTGAATAAAAGGTAGAGGGAGGCAGATTCATTTCATTATTGTTGATGTGAATGAGAGGAGGAGGTCGAGAGCTTGAAGGAGGCGCAGGTACAGAAAGTTGTCTGCAGGTTTAAGGGCACGGGTTTCTATGTTTTGACTTAGTCTCCAGTGCTGGTTCAGACAGAGCTGAAGGACACCAGCGTGAAGGGAAATCTCCAGTACGAGTTTCCAGATTTGATCTTCAGTGCTGGTTCAGATATCGAGGTCATAGTTCAGGCATTTATTATCAGCAGAGTTTAATACTCAGTACCGGTTATCTTCTGCAAGGAATTCGAGGTGATGCTGTTGTACAGCAGTCATTATCTCAGGAGGGCGCAATGAGAGGAAGAGAAGGGTTCAGAATTGAGGTTGCTTGACTGATATTCCAGGTACCCATATCGTGACTATAACCCAGCTCATCTTCCAAGTAGAATCACCATATAATGGTCTGATACTTCCAGCACACAAGGTGGAGGAGATTCAGAGCACGAGTCCTAGGTCAGTTCTGCTCAATTTGTTGACAGAGTTCAGGGCACGGTCTTCCAGATTTACTGCATAAGATTCCAAAGAGATAACAGCACAGAAAACAGAGAGGATACAGCTTCATACATTGCACAGAAACCAAGGAAGTCTGCACTCATTTCCAGGCAGAGATTTGGCACTGAATTCGAGGCAGACTGGAGTGTATCAGATGGAGATAAGTTGTATCTGTTTCATGTATTGCTGTTGTATTATCTAGCTGAAGAAATAATAAATCTCTCTCACTCACTCAACTGGTTTTCCCCGTGGGGGTTTTTCCAGGGCTCGATTTGGCCAAAAACTACTGTGTCAAATTTTGTGTGAATGTTGGTAGATTAGCTTGCAGCCTGTTAATTTCCTTTGCTGTGTGTTTAAGAGTTATTTAATTTTGGCATTAAGTAGCTTACAGCCAATGCACAACAGGGCTGTAAGTGAAAACCACTTATAAATTGGCATTAAACCAGCAGGGCAGTAAAGGACAGAAAATCTTCATGGTATCAGAGCACAGGGGGCAGAAATAAAACTAATTTGCAGACACCCATAAAATTTGCAGATCTTAGAAAACCAAGTGTTCTTACCTTTGATTTGGGCAGCGTTCTTTTGGACTGATTTCCAGATGGCTACAGGGTTGAGAATAGAGGACAGATTGAGTGGGACGGAGAATTTTGTGCCTTGGAAGGCCAGAATTCTATTGCTGTTAGAGGAGAACGAGTTGTGGGAAGAGGTGGTGAGGAACACCACCACATATCCCATTACTATTCCAGATGGCTCAGATATGACCGCTCTTTCAGTCTTCAACAAGAAAGACTGTAAGGCTAGGAGAATCATTCTAGATGCAGTGAAGGACCACATCATCCCTCATATTTCAGGGAAGACCAAGGCACACGAGATGTGGAGTGCCTTGATCAGCTTGTATGAGAGCTCCAACGAGAACAGGAAGATGGTTCTCAAGGAGAAGCTCAAGAGTATCAAGATGACCGGAGGAGAGGGAGTCACAGCTTATCTCACCAGGATCTCAGCAGTTCGTGATGAACTAGCAGCAGTTGGTGAGGTGGTATCCCCTACAGAGTTAGTTCGCACCGCAGTCAACGGGGCTTCCAGGCCCTGGCATGCTTTTGTGCAGGCTATTGTGGGCAGGGAGAACCTTCCATCATGGGAGAGGTTGTGGGATGACTTTGTACAGGAGGAGACCAGGAGGGGTCTCGTACAGGGCAGTACATCAGGTGGTATAGCAGATGAGGAGAACGTGGCTCTCACAGCCAAAGGGAAGAAGAAGAAGGGTCCCAAGAAGCATGGGGCCAAGGGACAGCAGCAGCAGCAGCAGCAGCATCATACACAAGGTGGACAGAAGAAGGACTTGAGTAAAATCAAGTGCTACTGTTGTCAGGCGTTTGGGCACTATGCATCTCAGTGTCCAAACAAGAAGAGGAAGAAGGGACCAGGTCAGCAGACAGCAGCCTCAGCAGAGATAGATGAGTTTGGTGACAGGTTTCAGAGGGAGTTTTCCCTTTATGCTGGACAGAGTGAGAGAGAGAGAGTTTCTTTAGCCACCAGCATTGATATGGATATGCAGGTTGAGCACTCATTGTTGACTGGGCATCAGACAGGTCCTTCCACCACTGGTACGTGGTATATTGACAGCGGAGCTTCGAGGCACATGACAGGTACTCGAGAGTTCTTCTCCGAGTTGTCACGCACATAGAGAGAGGTGGAGGTGGTACTTGGAGACAACACCATAGTTAGAGCAGTGGGTCAGGGGACAGTCATATTTGAGAGGGAGTCCATGAGTCCCATGACACTGAGGGATGTGTTGTACGTCCCTGGGCTGAAGAAGAACCTTGTTTCAGTTTCCACGATTGAGGACAGGGGTCTTGGGGTGTGCTTCTCAGATGGGAGAGTGCAGATATATCCCAAGACCACAGGGGTATCTACTCCCATGGATATTGGAGTTAGATGTGGACGACTGTACAAGCTCTTGTTTCAGCCACAGCATGCTCTAGCACACAGCAGCAGCAGCAGCAGTGAGCTGTGTGAGTTATGGCACAGGAGGATGGCCCATTTACATCACCCCGCTTTGGGAGTGTTGCGGAGCATGGTCACAGGTTTACCTGATTTTGACTCAGAGCAGAGTGATGTATGCAGAGGGTGTGCTTTGGGAAAGTACACCAAGACCGTGTTTCCTAGCAGTGACACGAGAGCAGCAGGTGTGCTCGATCTGATTCATACCGACATATGTGGTCCTATGTCCTCAGTTTCCTTGAGTGGCCATGAGTACTATATCAGCTTTATTGATGACTACTCCAGGAAGACCTGGATCTACTTCTTGCGGGGCAAGAAGTCCTCACTTGTATTAGATGTCTTCCAAGGGTTCAAAGCCCTTGTGGAGAAGCAGACGGGGAGGAAGATCAGGACGTTGAGGTCAGACAACGGGGGTGAGTATACCTCCAAGGAGTTCAGTGCATTCTGCAGACAGGAGGGCATACAGCGTCAGTTGACAGTTCCCTACACTCCTGAGCAGAATGGAGTAGCAGAGAGGAAGAACAGGTCGATCCTTGGAGCAGCGAGGGCCATGCTTCATGATCAGGGATTACCGTTCTTTCTGTGGGCTGAGGCCTGCAACACTGCAGTGTACCTGCAGAATAGGAGTCCCCATCGTGCCGTGGGGAGCATGACTCCAGAGGAGATGTATTCAGGCAAGAAGCCTGAGGTGAGCCACTTTCGCATATTTGGCTCTTTGACTTACTCTCACGTCCCCTCAGAGAGGAGGACGAAGTTCGAGCCCACCGCAGAGAGAGGCATCTCTGTGGGCTACGACGAGACTTCGAAGGCATATCGGCTTTACATTCCTGGCCAGAGGCGAGTTGTAGTTAGGCGGGAAGTAAAGTTTGAGGAGGAGAGGGCCTTCAGGAAGTCCAGAGAGTTAGAGCAGGAGGAGACACCAGCTCCCACACCTCAGTTAGGACAGGCTTCTTCGATACAGGTTACAGGTCCACAGGTTTCTGGGGTGACTGGATCACCGGGTACTGGCACAGGTTCTACAGGGTCAGTGGTTCAGATTACAGGGACAGGTACAGGGTTTGGCACAGGTTCAAGATCACCGGTCTCTGGCTCACAGATTGCAGGGTCTTCTGGGACTAGTTCTTCAGCTACAGGTCCTAGGGGTGGTAGACCTCATGCTTCTGACACATCCTCAGAGGAGGTTACACCAGGTCCAGAGGAGCCTTCAAGGAAGAAGAAGCCCAAGTGGCTTCAGGACACCTTGAAGGAAGCGGAGGCATTTGGTAGACCTCAGGAGCAGATCAGGACTATTTTTGAGCCAGATAGATATGGGTCAGCCCTTGTTGCGAGTCTTCGTGACTCAGCGCCTTCTACTTATGAGGAGGCTTCTCAGCATCAGGTTTGGAGAGATGCCATGATGGAAGAGTACCATTCCATCATGAAGAATGATGCTTGGGAGATTGTACCGAGGCCTGAGGGGAAGTCAGTTGTGACTTCCAAGTGGCTCTACAAGGTCAAGCATGCAGCTGATGGCAGTGTAGAGAAGTTCAAGGCTCGGTTTGTGGCTCGAGGGTTCTCACAGGTTGAGGGAGTCGATTATGATGAGACCTTTGCTCCAGTAGCTCGGTATTCCTCCATCAGGGCAGTGATATCGATTGCAGCAGAGATGGGTTGGAGGATCCACCAGATGGATGTGAAGACCGCATTTCTCAATGGTCTTCTGCAGGAGGAGGTGTACTTGGAGCAGCCACAGGGATTTGAGACACATGAGAGAGATTCACATGTTTGCAGGCTTAGGAAAGCCTTGTACGGTCTGAAGCAAGCTCCTAGAGCTTGGTACTCCAGGATAGATGCATATCTGATTTCGATGGGATTTCAGAAGAGTGAGGCTGATCCCAACCTTTACTACATTGTGGTTGGTGGAGATCCGCTCATTCTTCTGCTATACGTTGATGATTTATTTATCACTGGAGATGAGCGTCTTATTGCTCTGTGCAAGAGAGATCTTGCAGCTGAGTATGAGATGACAGATATTGGGCTGATGCATTACTATTTGGGGATGGAGGTATGGCAGGAGCCAGGTCATATTTTCCTTGGACAGGGGAAGTATGCTGCAGAGATCCTGAAGACTTTTCGGATGGACGACTGCAGGCCCATGTCTACACCTATGATCACCAACTTGAAGCAACTTCATGCTTCAGGTGGTAAGTTGGTGGATCCCACATTATATCGTCAGCTCATCGGATCGTTGATGTATCTGGTCAACACCAGGCCAGACTTGTGCTTTGCAGTCAACACTCTTAGCCAGTTCATGGTGCAGCCTAGGAGTGTACATTGGAGTGCTGCAAAGCACATCTTGAGATACCTTGCAGGGACGGTGGATTATGGTCTGGACTACAGGGGTTCAGGTGGAGTTAGTTTGATTGGGTTCACAGATTCAGACTGGGCAGGTAGTGTGAGGGACCGGAAGAGCACTTCCGGTTGCTGTTTCAGCTTGGGCTCGGCAGCAGTGTCGTGGTTCAGCAGGAAACAGAAGTCCGTTGCATTGAGTTCTGCTGAGGCTGAGTATATGGCCGCCAATCAGGCGACTTGCGAAGCACTGTGGCTTCGTAAGTTATTGGTAGATTTATTTGATCAGCAGCTGAGGCCTACGGTGATTTACTGCGACAATCAGAGTTGCATTTAGCTCTCTGAGAATCCAGTCTTTCACGACAGGTCAAAGCATATTGAGATCAGATATCATTTCATCCGGGACTACGTTCAGAGAGGAGCAGTTGAGCTTCAGTACATATCCACTGATCAGCAGGTTGCAGATGTCCTAACGAAATCTTTGGGGAGGGGGAAGTTTGTCTTCTTCAGAGATAAGTTGGGAGTGGTGCGGAACTCCTTCCTCGGTAAGAGGGAGTGTTAGTTTTTATACCAAGGTCGAGTTCCCCTAGTGACTATGCCTAAGTCACTAAGTATGGGGTGGTGGGACCCTCACTTTAATTGTTTAATTAATGTGACTTTAATGTCACCTTTTATCCTAAGTCTAAAAGTGAATGAGAAATTATTATTTAAGTGAGTTAAATAATAAAGTGTACTCACATCTAATCTGGGCCATTGGTGTAAGGATTCCTTTTAGGGTTGAATAAAAGGTAGAGGGAGGCAGATTCATTTCATTATTGTTGATGTGAATGAGAGGAGGAGGTCGAGAGCTTGAAGGAGGCGCAGGTACAGAAAGTTGTCTGCAGGTTTAAGGGCACGGGTTTCTATGTTTTGACTTAGTCTCCAGTGCTGGTTCAGACAGAGCTGAAGGACACCAGCGTGAAGGGAAATCTCCAGTACGAGTTTCCAGATTTGATCTTCAGTGCTGGTTCAGATATCGAGGTCATAGTTCAGGCATTTATTATCAGCAGAGTTTAATACTCAGTACCGGTTATCTTCTGCAAGGAATTCGAGGTGATGCTGTTGTACAGCAGTCATTATCTCAGGAGGGCGCAGTGAGAGGAAGAGAAGGGTTCAGAATTGAGGTTGCTTGACTGATATTCCAGGTACCCATATCGTGACTATAACCCAGCTCATCTTCCAAGTAGAATCACCATATAATGGTCTGATACTTCCAGCACACAAGGTGGAGGAGATTCAGAGCACGAGTCCCAGGTCAGTTCTGCTCAATTTGTTGACAGAGTTCAGGGCACGGTCTTCCAGATTTACTGCACAAGATTCCAAAGAGATAACAGCACAGAAAACAGAGAGGATACAGCTTCATACATTGCACAGAAACCAAGGAAGTCTGCACTCATTTCCAGGCAGAGATTTGGCACTGAATTCGAGGCAGACTGGAGTGTATCAGATGGAGATAAGTTGTATCTGTTTCATGTATTGCTGTTGTATTATCTAGCTGAAGAAATAATAAATCTCTCTCACTCACTCAACTGGTTTTCCCCGTGGGGGTTTTTCCAGGGCTCGATTTGGCCAAAAACTACTGTGTCAAATTTTGTGTGAATGTTGGTAGATTAGCTTGCAGCCTGTTAATTTCCTTTGCTGTGTGTTTAAGAGTTATTTAATTTTGGCATTAAGTAGCTTACAGCCAATGCACAACAGGGCTGTAAGTGAAAACCACTTATAAATTGGCATTAAACCAGCAGGGCAGTAAAGGACAGAAAATCTTCATGATTTAGTTGGTTTTGTTATGTGCAATTTTGCTTTACTTGCTATAAATACCATTCTAGATCTTGTTTCTGTAATCGTGCAGGAAAAATAGAAATCCGTAATTCTTACACCACACTATATCATTCCAGTATTTGTCAGCATATGTTTTTGTGTTCTTCAAGTGAATGTCAAAGACTAGAAGCTCTGGGTGATGTCCTTCCCCTATTCTTGGGTTTAGGTCAAATTGTGAAATGGGATCAAGTGCATTAGCATATATCCATCTTAATGCCAGATCTATTAAAAGCAAAGCAGGATCAACCCTCGAGGTGCACACCTCAATGTATTTAAAAGTTAAATGGTCTTTGAGGGTGCAAAATCATTGAGGTTTGCACCGTGAAGGTTTTGATCCCTCTTTGTGCTTAATAGATCTGGGTTTAAGATGCATCTCTGCTAGTTTTTTAATTTTATTTTCTGTATATATGACATCAACCTTATTATATGATATGATATATATAGTTATACAAATATATATTTTGACCTTACACAAAGTGTTGCACACACAAGACAGACCCAGAGATCTCATCCACCTCAATTGTTTATGATATGATATGATACATATTAAAATATATGGCAACCTTACACATGTGTTACATAATACGCACACAAAGACACACATGCACACGCACACAGACATGGAGATCTCCTCCACCCCAGGCTGTAAAATGCACCTCACAGCACAATGATATGATATATATCAAAAAATGACAGGAATCTTACATGCACAGACACACACACAGATTTCCTCCATCCCAGATTGTACGATGGACAACACGATCATATGATATATATTGAAATATACATGTCAACCTTATTCAATGCATTACACACATGAAGACACACATGCGGAGATCTCCTTCACTTTGGGCTTTAGAATGCACCTCTTGGCATAAACAAAAACATTATGTAGGAGGTACAAGTTGACTGCATAACTATGCAAACTTGCAAAGTAGATGTAAAGGAAGCTAACCACAAAGCATGCCATTCTAGTTTGTTTTGATCCAAATAATCAATGCAAACTTAGATGTAAGCTCTTCAATTTTTTTCAAGATGGAACGTAACAAACGCAAGTTGAGCTATGATGAACTCCTGTTCAATCATCGTATGTTTTTCAACAACAAAATCTGCCCTGGTTTCAGCTGTAACTTGTAGCTTCATTAAGAACCTCCTGACTTATGATATGCCCTTAAATTTAGTGTCGTCATCCTTGATACATTTCAGTCATATACTTTCTTGATGCAGAGGCATTTTGTAGATAACTGGTCATAAATGTTGTAGTATTATCCCCTTGAATGTTTTATTAAAGCTCAATTTATTCACAGGAATCCAAAATTATCTTTAAATGTTGCCAGGCTCAATGATAAAATAGGATGTCAACCTGGAATATGAAATAACCATGGAGTAAATGGAGATTGCAGTCCTCGTTGAAGATTCGTGCATTATCTTCTTATATTGAATACTGAACATCATTAAGTGTCATAGGCAGAGTGATACCCAATCTCTTCGACGTAGGGTGAAGCTATACTGCAGCGAATTCCTCAAGAACTTGAAACACAACCAATCTTATCCTATTAGAACTGAGTAAGAGAAGGTTCAAAGCATTCTTGTGATGATTGAAATCATGTAATACAATAATAAAGTTATTATGATGGGGATGTTCTCTAAATGGAGCCTTTGTCAAACTTCACATTTATTTGCCATGCTAAGGACAAAATTGATGTGTATCAATCCCAAACTGCCCACTAATTCTAGTTAATCTTCAGAAGGACATTCGTTGTAGAACCTTCATCAATGATATTGTCCATAGTGAGTAGTTTAGGCTCCATTCAAAAAATTCTGAATTGGTTATATATGTTGAAATTCATATTATTCTTGGTAGGAGAGTTAGCTATAGTCAAAGAAGCCAGATTCCCACCATGGAAAACATCCACAATGGGTGAACCTAAAATGAAGTCCACCACAAATTGCTTAAAGGTTTCAAATCTATACTTCCCAATAACACTAGCTTCAACTACCTTGGTATGGCAATGATGATGCCTCCATTTTAGGATTTGGAGTTCAGTTTCAAGAATCATCTCTTTTGAACTTTGCAATTTGCTATTGTTGTGTACCTAACCACAACATCCTTAGAAGGAATTAGACTCTGTAACAACCTATTTTGTGTGTAAGCTTGTGATTTTGTAATATGTTATATTTGTAAAAATGCCACTTTTATATAATAAGGGACTAATGACCTTATTAGTGACTTAAATCTTAAATTAGGTTTTGTTAGGGTTTTAGCATCGTTATTGTTATAAATAAAGGTTTCAACAAATCCTTAGAAAATATGCTGGATAAACCCTTTTACATCTATAAAAAAAGGACTTGTATGATATGGTAAGGCACACTTCTCACATTGTCGCTCATGGTGGGTGAAGGGTCACGTGGTGCACTGGCTGAGGTGGTGCCAGTGCATCTAGAAGTCAACTTTCTCGTTTTAAGCAAAAAGTTTAAAGGTGGCTTCTGATCCATCAGGGGTTGGTTGTTAAGAATAGGCTACATATATCAAGTGTGAGTCGTGACAGATGTTGCTTGTGTTTTGTGTAGAAAAGATGAAACAGTTAAGCATGTATTTTGGAGACATGAGGCTGCTAATGTGTTTCAAGCATCGTTTCAAGCTAAATTTCAATTCTTCTTCCCTGCCCCACTTTTGTTGAAGGCCCTCTTCTAGGTGACACTTGGATGATTAGGGACCGCTACAAATCCTTGTGACACTTAGTACTGTTGTTGACTATTGGCTTTCTGTGGAAGCATCGATGTAAACTGACTTTTTGAGAAGTTCTGCTTCCCTTTAGTATAGGGGAATCAAGGAGTTTTAAGTTGGAATTGGCTTTTTTTGTGAGAGACAATTCTAGTGCTTTTTGTCGTGATGCGAAGTACTCTCTCTTGGTGCACAATGTCACATGCTTGCTTTTTTGGCCTTTGTAGGGTGGGATTTTCTTGGTGTTGTCAAGTGATGTACTTTTCTAATTTACATTGTGTTATCCCTCATATTGTATGAGGATCACCCATGTGATTTTCATCACATCACTTGTGAAACTTTTCACAAGGATCGAGTTTGCAAGACTTCATGGCTAGACATTTGGATGGGCAAGGGGTACATTTATGTTCTTGTCTCAGAGATGGTGATTCTTCATTGTTGAGTGGTGTGTTGATATTTGTAGCTTAGATAGGTATTTACAAATGGGTTCGTGTCTATCCTGTGGAAATCATCATTAATACCTCTCAGAACTTTGGAAATTCACTTTTATGAAGTTAATTATTAAAGTGAATGTCAATTTAGAATTAATTGAGGTTAATTCAATAAAATGCCTAAGGTTTTGGCATTAGTGATTTAAGTTAATTAAGTGAGAAGGAGATCTAATCTCATCCATTGATCTCAAGTGAGGAGGAGATCTAATCTCAACCATTGATCACTTAGGATGTTGGGGTTTTGGTTCATCTCAAGATTATAAAAGACAACCAAGGTGAGAGGAGAATGCATGATTAGACACACAAGCTTTGAGAGAATGAATAAGAACTTTCACTTTCAGATTTGGTAGGAGAAAGAAAATAGCATCCAAGAAGTTTGGGAAGGGGGGCCATACCAGCTGATTGGAGGCTCTAGATTTGCAAGGGCAGCCGAGCAGAGGCCATACAATCCAGTTGTACATCCAGCAGCACAGTATGGACCTCACATGCCAATTGTACACAAGGACAGGGTCGTACGGGCCAATCTACAGGCCGAAGCAACAGATCTGTACAGGGTCATACAAGTCGTACAGGGCAACAACAGACTTGCAGATATTTTCTAGGGCAGATTTATTGGAGGAAGAATTTTCTTAGAGGGCGGATTTGCCAGATTTGTTGACTGTAATTTCTCATTGGGCCATTTTCCCAGTAAGCGAGCCCTTGTAAGATTGGAACTTGGAAGTTATTTGAATGAAAAGCTGATTTGAAGGGCAGAAAAATTGTGCATGTGTTATTGAGATTTGTTTTCCATTCTGCTTCTGCAATTTAAGTTTTTGTTAATAATCCCAATAGTATTAATTATTCAATGAACTGCAATTTTAATTTTCAGCAAAAAAATCACTAGGAAATACTTATCTAGATCTTAAATTAAGAAAAACTAACATGGTATCAGAGCATTCACTTTGAGAGGGAGGCAGATCTGAAATTTACATCAGCATATCTATTAGATCTCAGTGACTATCAAACAAATCCAGTGCAGATCTGGGGTTTACAACAGTAGATCTTGGTGGGTGCTTGAGGGAATAAGCACACGGCAGTTTTTTTATCAGATCTAGAGATGGTAGCAACCGGTCTTAGAGATGGTAGCAATCGAGCCCACACGTGTGGTTGTTTTAATGCTGCTATATGGTTTGCACATGCTGCATTGGGAATTGTGTTGCTGATCTTCTCTTGGAAATCGTGCCCTTCTTGCTTGGGTACTCTTCTTCATCTTCAATCTTTCTATTCCTCTCTCTCTAATGGTGAGTGTTTCATTTGTCCCTTTCACTTTATTTTATACTTTGCTTTTCACTAACTAACCCTAACTACCAAAGAAACTACCTAATCAATGGCTAGGATTAAATTAGGAGATCCATGGTTCACATTAGATGCACTTTTCTCAATAATAAAATATTTAATAAATACATCACTTAAGTGACCCACTTTTATAAAGTACAAAAATGTCTTTATTTACATAAAAGTCACTTATTACATAAATACACAAGGAACCAAGTCTTTCAGGTAGGTCCCCCTCATCACACCCACACCAAAAATATGAGGGAGGTCCCCCTCATCACACCCCCTAATCGCTCCCTTGGCGCTCCTAGCAATTAAGGCGAATTTTTGTTTCTTTTTTTGGTTTTTGGAACCAAGACATAGTTCCACTTGGATTTTTGGGCATGGTTAGGGTTCATTTTGGGGATTTATTGAATGGTAATGTTAAATTCTTAAAGTAATAGTGGTATTCTCCTTATCTTTCATTTTCTATCTTTTTACTTAAATTTTTAACATTACCATAAATTGTTTCAAGATGTTTGAGAGTGGTTTCAAGTTTTCAACCTCATCGGACTTCATATGCAAAAAGTAGAATTTTAGATCCCATCCAAATTTCAGCAGACTTAATAGTTTTCAGGATTTCAGGATTGCAACATATCCATTGGATTCTAACATGTATGAGGGTAAGGGATTGGAATTTAATCAAGCACATCAACCTCTCTATGTACCTTGATGTTGGCGGTGTTGATGCCTAATTGTTGAAGTTGATTGAACTCCTTTGTCATCACCTTACTAAAATGTACCCTTCAATCAAGAAAAAATCCTTATTAAGCATGGGAAGATTTTTCTATCTGAATGTTCCACTCCATGCCCTAGCATATGTCCTTACACCAAAATATTATTCTCCATATTGGTTGGCTCAACTAGCTCCTGAGGGTGGTGTTAGAAAAAAACCACACACATATCCAGAGGTGTAGAATAGTTATATGCTTGCATTAGACAAGTTGGTCCCTAATGAGGAGGAGTGTGCTCAAGTACGAAGTGAAGTTTTAGCAAATACATCAGTGAACATGGAATCTTTGGTAACCTAAATACAACCAAAGATCGAGATAGGTTGAGTCCTATCGAATGGTGGAACATGTAATGCTCCTCTAACACATATCTGCATAAATTGGTGGTGAAGGTGTTTTCATAGGTTAACATTTCTTCTATACAACAATGTTGGAGCACCTACAACTTCATCCACAACGTGAAGAGAAATAATTTGAATGTAGATTGAGCAGAGGAGTGTGCTCAAGTACGAAGTGAATTGAGCAAATACATCAGTGAACATTGAGTCTTTGGTAACCTACATGCAACCAAAGATCAAGATAGGTTGGGTCCTATTAAATGGTGGAACATGTGGTGCTCCTCTACCACATATCTACATAAATTGGCGGTGAGGGTGCTTTCATAAGTTGTTAACGCTTCTTCTGTAGAGAGGTGTTGGAGTACCTACAACTTCATCCACAATGTGAAGAGAAGTAGTTTGAATGTAGATCGAACATTATGTGTACTACAACTTGACGTTGTTGTCCCATTATTGTGATTCGACCAAGAATGAAGGAACATATTTGACTTGGGACAAGAATCCAGGCGAGGGTAATTTGGAGGATGGATCCATAGCATTAGAGAGCTCGGAGGCTGAACTACTGGGTGATCAGGATGGTGATCAAGTTCATACAATAGAGATGCCACACTCCCAACCACCAATAGGTTTTCAGATGTAGGAGCTTTGCCTTTATCTTACAACTCTTTGGTAATGAATATGATGCTCTGTTTCATTGCATGGTTGATGTTATCTGTTAGAGTTTGTTGATTGCAAATATTATATGTTGAAACTTGAAGGTTGATGTTGTTGATGATTGATCATTTGATGACAATGTTATAAGTTATAGCTCCTAGATGTTTGATGTTATATGTGTACTAAATGATTGTATCTATGCTTTCATGTTTTCTATAGCTAATTTGGCATTCTACATGTTTTTTTAAAATATATGTATCAAAATATATTGAAATATGTATTATATAAAAAACGCTCCCAAAATGGAAGCTTTTGAAAATTTCGCTTTCCGCTCCCGCTCCCCGCTCCCAACAACCTTGGATTAGACACTCATTTTGTATGTATAGTCATTGATGTAAAGTTGCCATAGCAATGATCTACTAATATTAAATTTTAATGATAATTCTCTTTTTGGATCTATTTCCAAATTTGAAATCCATGACTAGTATTCTGAATTTTTTGTCTTGTGGTGATTTTGCACACACACACAAACACACATATATGTGTAGAATTTTCTGCTCTAAACTGTTTGCTGGTTTATGTCAACATTTTGTGGTTTTCACCTACAGCCGGTTATGCATAGGCTGTAGGTTACTTATAAAAAAATTATTGTAACAATAAACACATAGTAAAAGCTTTTAACAGGCTGAAAAACACATTTAACAATGACACCATTAAATGATAGACTCAGAGATTTTTGGCCAAAATCGAGCCCTGGAAAAACCCCCACGGGGAAAACCAGTTAAGAGAGAGAGATTTTATTATTTCTTTAGCAAATATTTCTGCACAAATTATTACAGTCAAACATGTACTTATCTGACCAACCAAAGTCACCCTGGGTGCTGCCTCGATTTTTGTGCCTCATTGTGCCTTGATTTCTGCACCACTATCACGATTTCGGTGTCACTGTCTGTCTCGATTTCTGTGCCAGCTCTGTCTCGTTTTCTGTGCAGAAAAATCACCTTGATAACAGTGCCAACTTTCTCGAAAACTGTGCAAAAGACAGACTGTACGGATTAAAAAATCAGTCTGTAATTTTTAGAAATGTGTGCCCAGATTTCTGCATAGAAACTCGTGCCAATCTTCCTTGGGAAATGTGCCCAGACTTCTACATAGAAACTTGTGCCAATCTTCCTCAAGAAATGTGCCCAGATTTCTCCTCAAAAATCGTGCTGTACGGACTGCATTAAATGCAGCAGTACGGTCCCTCGATTTCTGTGCAAGCTGAGACTGCCTCGGGTTCTGTGCAATACTGAAGTGAACTTGCTGATAATAAAAATGCCAAGTCTATGCCTTGAAAATCGTGCCAGCTGAAAATGGTTGTCTCGATTTTCGTGCTGGTGCCCTAGCTCTCTCTTCTCGACCTCTCTCTTCTTCAAACTCTCAAGAAAAAAAAATTGAGCTTCAATGTGCCTCCCTCACCTTTTTGTCTAACCCTAAGTGGGTTCTAATCCAACGGTGAGCAAATGATCTAATCCAATGGTCACGATTGAATGAGAGTAAAAACATCACTTTATTTAATTCACATAAATAAATATTCACTCACCCACTTAACTTTAGCAAAAAGTGACTTCCATTTTATAAAGTCTCATTAAAGTGCTTTTAATGTGAGGGTCACTTTTTCCCCCTTCTAAGTGACTTAGGCAAGTAGTCACTAGGGGAACACTTCCCTAGGTACAAAACTAACACTCCCTCTTACCGAGGAAGGTGTTCCGCACCACTCCCAACTTATCTCTGAAGAAGACAAACTTCCCCCTCCCCAAAGACTTCGTCAGGACATCTGCAACCTGCTCATCAGTGGATATATACTGTAGCTCAACTGCCCCTCTCTGAATGTAGTCTTGAATGAAGTGGTACCTGATCTCAATGTGCTTCGACCTGTCATGGAATACCGGATTCTCAGAGAGCTGAATGCAACTCTGATTGTCGCAATAAATCACCGTAGGTCTCAGCTGCTGATCAAATAAATCTACCAATAACTTACGAAGCCACAGTGCTTCGCAAGTCGCCTGACTGGCTGCCATATACTCAGCCTCAGCAGAACTCAATGCAACGGACTTCTGTTTCCTGCTGAACCACGACACTGTTGCCGAGCCCAAGCTGAAACAGCAACAGGAAGTGCTCTTCCGGTCCCTCACACAACCTGCCCAGTCTGAATCTGTGAACCCAACCAAGCTGACTCCACCCGAACCCCTGTAGTCCAGACCATAATCCACTGTCCCTGCTAGGTATCTCAAGATGTGCTTTCCGGCCGCCCAATGCACACTCCTAGGCTGCACCATGAACTGGCTAAGAGTGTTGACCGCAAAGCACAAGTCTGGCCTGGTGTTGACCAGATACATCAACGATCCGATGAGCTGACGATATAGTGTGGGATCCACCAACTTACCCTCTGAAGCATGAAGTTGCTTCAAGTTGGTGATCATAGGTGTAGACATAGGCCTGCAGTCGTCCATCCGATAAGTCTTCAGAATCTCTGCTGCATACTTCCCCTGTCCTAGGAAAATATGTCCTGGCTCCTGCCAAACCTCCATCCCCAAATAGTAATGCATCAGCCCAATATCAGTCGTCTCATACTCAGCAGCAAGATCTCTCTTGCACTGTGCAATAAGACGCTCATCTCCAGTGATAAATAAGTCATCAACATATAACAGAAGAATGAGTGGATCTCCACCAACCACAATGTAGTATAGGTTGGGATCAGCCTCACTCTTCTGGAATCCCATCGAAGTCAAATATGCATCTATCCTGGAGTACCAAGCTCTAGGAGCTTGCTTCAGACCGTACAAGGCTTTCCTAAGCCTGCACACATGAGAATCTCTCCCATGTATCTCGAATCCCTGTGGCTGCTCTAAATACACCTCCTCCTGCAGAAGACCATTGAGAAACGCGGTCTTCACATCCATCTGGTGGATCTTCCAACCCATCTCTGCTGCTATAGATATCACAGCCCTGATAGAGGAATACCGAGCAACTAGAGCAAATGTCTCATCATAGTCAACTCCCTCAACCTGTGAGAATCCCCTAGCCACAAATCGAGCCTTGAATTTCTCCACACTGCCATCTGCAGCATGCTTGACCTTGTAAAGCCACTTGGAAGTCACAAATGACTTCCCCTCAGGTCTCGGCACAATCTCCCAAGCATCATTCTTCATGATGGAATGGTACTCTTCCATCATGGCATCTATCCATACCTGATGCTAAGAAGCTTCCTCAAATGTAGAAGGCGCAGAGTCACGAAGACTCGCAACAAGGGCCATCCCATATCTGTCTGGGTCAACAATCGTCCTGATCGGCTCTTGAGGTCTACCAAATGCTTCTGGTTCCTTCAAGGTGTCCTGAAGCCACTTAGGCTTCTTCTTCCTTGAAGGCTCCTCCCAAACTGGTGTATCCTCATCTGAGGAAGTGCCAGAAGCATGAGGTCTAACGCCCCGAGGACCTGTAGCTGATGAACTAGTCCCTGAGGACCCTGCAATCTGTGAGCCTGAAACCTGTGATCCTGAACTTGTGCAAATCCCTGAACTTGTCCCTGAAGTACCTGTAATCTAAACCACTGATCCTGTAGAAGCTGTGCATGTACCCTGTGATCCAGTCACCCCAGAAACCTGCGGACCTGAAACCTGTATGGAAGAAGCATGACTCAACTGAGGTGTGGGAGCTGGTGGCTCCCCCTGCTCCATCTCTCTCGACTTCCTGAAGGCCCTCTCCTCATCAAACTTCACCTCCCGCCTCACTACAACTCTCCTCTGGCCAGGAATGTAAAGCCGATATGCCTTCGAAGTCTCATCGTAACCCACAAAGATACCTCTATCTGCAGTGGGCTCGAACTTCGTCCTCTTCTCAGAAGGGACGTGAGAGTAAAGTCAGAGAGCCAAATATCCGAAAATGGCTCACCTCAGGCTTCTTGCCTGAATACATCTCCTCTGGAGTCATCCTCCCCAAAGCACAGTGAGGACTCCTGTTCTGCAGATACACTGCGGTGTTGCAAGCCTCTGCCCATAGAAAGAACGGCAACCCCTGATCATGAAGCATGGCTCTCGCTGCACCAACGATCGACCTGTTCTTTCTCTCTGCTACTCCATTCTGCTCAGGAGTGTAGGGAACTGTCAACTGTCGCTGTATACCCTCCTGCCTGCAGAAAGCATTGAACTCCTTGGAGGTATACTCACCCCATTATCTGATCTCAACATCTTGATCTTCCTCCCCGTCTGCTTCTCCACAAGGGCTTTGAACCCTTGGAAGACACTCAATACAAGTGGGGACTTCTTGCTCCTCAAGAAGTAGATCCAGGTCTTCCTGGAGTAGTCATCAATGAAGCTGATATAGTACTCGTGACCAATCAGAGATACTGAGGACATAGGACCGCAAATGTCAGAATGAATCAGGTCAAGCACTCCTGCTGCTATCGTGTCATTGCTAGGAAAAGCAGTCTTGGTGTACTTTCCCAAAGCACACCCCCTGCACGCATCACTCTGCTCAGTGTCGAACTCAGGTAGACCTGTGACCATGCTCCTCAACAATCTCAAAGCGGGGTGATGTAAATGGGCCATCCTCCTGTGCCATAACTCACATAGCTCACTGCTGCTGCTGCTGCTGCTGTGTGCTAGAGCATGCTGTGGCTGAAACAATAACTTGTACAGTCGTCCACATCTAACTCCAATATCCATGGGGGTAGATACACCTGTGGTCTTGGGAAACACCTGCACTCTCCCATCTGAGAAACACACCCCAAGACCCCTGTCCTCAATAGTGGAAACTGAAACAAGGTTCTTTTTCAGCCCAGGGACGTACAACACATCCCTCAAAGTCATGGGACTCATGGACTCCCTCTCAAATGTAATGGTCCCCTGACCCACTACTCTAACAATGGTGTTGTCACCAAGTACCACCTCCACCTCTCTAGCTGTCCGTGATAGCTCGGAGAACAACTCCCGAGTACCTGTCATGTGTCTTGAGGCTCCGCAGTCAATGTACCACGTACCAGTGGTGGATGGACCTGTCTGATGCCCTGTCAACAATGAGTGCTCACTCTCCATATCCATGTCTGTGCTGGTGGCTAAGGAGACTCTCTCTCTCTCAATCTGTCCAGCATATAGGGAAAACTCCCTCTGAAACCTGTCACCAAACTCATCAACCTCTGCTGAGGCTGCTGTCTGCTGTCCCTGTCCCTTCTTCTTCTTCTTGCTTGGACACTATGATGCATAGTGCCCAAACACCTGACAACAATAGCACTTGATTTTACTCAAGTCCTTCTTCTGTCCACCCTGTGGTTGCTGCTGCTGCTGCCTCTTGCCCCCATTCTTCTTGGGACCCTTCTTCTTCTTACCCTTGGCTATCAGTGCCACGTTCTCCTCATCTGCCCCACCACCTGATGAACTACCCTGTACGAGACCCCTCCTGGTCTCCTCCTGCACAAAGTCATCCCACAGCCTCTCCCAAGATGGTAGGTTCTCTCTGCCCACTATGGCCTGCACAAATGCACTCCAGGACTTTGAAGCCCCATTCACTGCTGTGCGTACTAGCTCAGTAGGAGATACTACTTCACCAA
Source organism: Larix kaempferi (assembly GCA_027924585.1). Lineage (NCBI taxonomy): Eukaryota > Viridiplantae > Streptophyta > Pinopsida > Pinales > Pinaceae > Larix > Larix kaempferi. The sequence goes on along the minus strand of BSBM01000111.1, from coordinate 2,146,917 downwards.
CCGCTGCCAGTTCATCCCGAACTGCAGAAATCCTAGTGAGGTAAGCTGTGACTCCCTCTCCTCCATTCATCTTGATACTCTTGAGTTTCTCCTTGAGAACCATCTTCCTGTTCTCATTGGAACTCTCATACAAGCTGGTCAAGGCACTCCACATCTCATGTGCCTTGGTCTTCCCGGAAATGTGAGGGATTATGTGATCTTTTACTGCATCAAGGATGATCCTCCTAGCCTTACAGTCTTTCTTGTTGAAGGTTGAAAGAGCTGTAGCATCTATGCCATCTGGAATGGCAATGGGGTTGGTAGTAGTGTTCCTCACCACCTCCACCCATAGCTCATTCTCTTCCAAAATCAACAAGATTCTGGCCTTCCAAGGCACAAAGTTTTATGTTCCATCCAACCTATCTTCAATCCTCAAACCTGCAGCCATCTGAACACCACCCCAATAGAACGCTGCCCACTAACAGAAGATAAAAATACTGAAATTTCTGAGATCTGAAAATTTATGTGTGTCTGCAAACTATCACTGTTTTCTGCCCCCTTTGCTCTGATACCATGTAGAATTTTCTGCTCTAAACTGTTTGCTGGTTTATGTCAACATTTTGTGGTTTTCACCTATAGCCGGTTATGCATAGGCTGTAGGTTACTTATAAAAAAATTACTGTAACAATAAACACACAGTAAAAGCTTTTAACAGGCTGAAAAACACATTTAACAATGACACCATTAAATGATAGACTCAGAGATTTTTGGCCAAAATCGAGCCCTGGAAAAACCCCCACGGGGAAAACCAGTTAAGAGAGAGAGAGATTTTATTATTTCTTCAGCAAATATTTCTGCACAAATTATTACAGTCAAACATGTACTTATCTGACCAACCAAAGTCACCCTGGGTGCTGCCTCGATTTCTGTGCCTCACTGTGCCTTGATTTCTGCACCACTATCTCGATTTTTGTGTCACTGTCTCTCAATTTCTGTGCCAGCTCTGTCTCGTTTTCTGTGCAGAAAAATCACCTTGATAACAGTGCCAACTTTCTCGAAAACTGTGCAACAGAAAGTGCCTCGAAAACTGTGCAAAAGATAGACTGTACGGACTGTACGGATTAAAAAATCAGTCTGTAATTTTTAGAAATGCGTGCCCAGATTTCTGCATAGAAACTCGTGCCAATCTTCCTTGGGAAATGTGCCCAGATTTCTGCATAGAAACTCGTGCCAATCTTCCTCGAGAAATGTGCCCAGATTTCTCCTCAAAAATCGTGCTGTACGGACTGCATTAAATGCAGCAATACGGTCCCTCGATTTCTGTGCAAGCTGAGACTGCCTCGGGTTCTGTGCAATACTGAAATGAACCTGCTGATAATAAAAATGCCAAGTCTGTGCCTTGAAAATCGTGCCAGCTGAAAATGGCTGTCTCGATTTTCGTGCTGGTGCCCTAGCTCTCTCTTCTCGACCTCTCTCTTCTTCAAACTCTCAAGAAAAAAAAATTGAGCTTCAATGTGCCTCCCTCACCTTTTTGTCTAACCCTAAGTGGGTTCTAATTCAACGGTGAGCAAATGATCTAATCCAATGGTCACAATTGAATGAGAGTAAAAACATCACTTTATTTAATTCACATAAATAAATATTTACTCACCCACTTAACTTTAGCAAAAAGTGACTTCCATTTTATAAAGTCTCATTAAAGTGCTTTTAATGTGAGGATCACTTTTTCCCCCTTCTAAGTGACTTAGGCAAGTAGTCACTAGGGGAACACTTCCCTAGGTACAAAACTAACAATATGTTTGTGTGTGTGTGTGGCCGTATCATATCCTGATTTCCTAGAATATTGACACTTACGTTTCGGATGCCATATCCAAATCAGTACAACTTAGCAATAAATTTATAAAATAAAACAGTTACAAAGATGAAAACCCGAGAGGTCCTGCCCATATATTTATATGCACATAATTCCATATGTGGATATGTTGTTTCGACATTTCCTGAAATTTTGACGGTGTCGTTTCTGGAACCTGTATCCATATCCCCACTCCAGGTGACACAGGAACTTACTGGCATATGCCTATCTTAAATTCATGATTCCAAAAGAAAGGGATTTTGTGAAGATGCCAAATCCTGAACTCATTATAAGGATTTCTCTTGCGTTGGTGTCAGTATGTTTTGCATAGGGCAGTTACAATGCCAAGAATTAGAAATATCAACATTGAAAACTACCAATTTCATCTTATCCAACTATTGTTAAGGCAGTAGACAAATGATGCAATGCATCCATTTCAAGCTTTAGATTTGAGAGCCCATACTAAAGATGACGAAAAGTTAAAATAAATGAATACACTCAAGAAATCATCAAGAAAATTTACAGATAGCTTGACACAAAGAAACAAACAATCAAATTCCCCTAGAATGCACTTAACTTTCTAAAAGCCCAAAAGCAGAAGCAATAGCTCACTCGAATCTATTATCTGATCCAGGAAAGTGTCTCAAATTATCACCCTATACTTACAACGAAATGGTTTGGGCATGTCTGAAATCTGTACCAATAAAAAAATCTAAAGATAGCAACAAGCAATTTGCACAGCCAATAGGTTTTACATCCAAAACATAGCAAAAGTATATCAGTTTACCAAGTGACATGAAATGATAAATTTTCCCAACAAAAAGAAACTGATTGAAATGTTCAAAATCATACAACAACTCTCACATGCATGGAGATCAAGAAATATTGTGCAAGCATTCTGTCGACTTAAAACTACAGGAATAAAATTACCAGTAGAACAGAGAAATAAATGGCCATTTTCATGAAATACATAGGAAGACAAATAATAGCATAGAAGACATCATTTAGAGTGGCATAAGTGAAAAACACTATTAACTTACACGTGCAGTTCCTTTCCTGTGAATATGGTAGGTTCGACCATCTTTATTCTCTCCATACCAGTAGAAGGTCTGAGTCTCTTCAACATAAATTATTCCCCCGCCATGTGCCTGTATGGGCCTGCTCTCTGTGTCACGCCATTCTCTGCCAGGATAAAAGTAGTACTTTCTGCTATCTTCAGTCTTCAGAGGGTTCACTGCAAGACTTTTCTCTGGAAAGTAAAGGGACCTTCTTTGAGATGTGACATCAAGAAAATCATCTACTGGGGTATGTCTCCTTCCCTTTTGTTTTCCTGATGGGGAGACAAATTTTTTCCCCCTTTGTTTGACTTCGAAACCCCTATCATCTATGTCTTCATGCTCTCTGTACATGGAAAGGCGATACTGTTGCACCTGGGATTCTACTTTGTTAGAATTTGTTGGAGTTAAGGTGTTGTAGGCATGGATCAATAGGATCCATGCAGCCAAACTCCAGATTATAGCAGACAAGGAGCACCTGCTTCCTGCATTGCAACTTAAAGCAGTTGATTTCCCATGTTTGTGTACCATCTTTCTTGTTGCTTTCATTCTTCCAGATAATACTGCAGAAAATACGTTACAAAATCTACATTTTAAGCCATGCTTAATTGTTATAATCAGACATATATTTTTTATAATACAACCCAGTTGCTCAATGATTCCAATTATAAAAAAAATTGTTCTTGTTGATGGTATGCTACTATGCACACGCATTACAAACATCAAAAGAAGGGCAAGGAAAATAATAGTAGAACAAAGAATCTGAAATCTAGTCCATTGTCTATGCCTTCAGAACTCTATGGAAGCCAATATCATAACTCAATCCCCAAATAAATAGACTTTGGAAAATTATTAACAGGTCACAGTTGCCAGTTGAAGATCAGAAATTCCATAAGTATGCCCACACACAATATAGCCCCAAATACAGAAAATTAATACGCAAACTTCAAAATGTCATTCACTGTCTATGGATCAGTGAATATAAACCCAGCAAGGTACTAGAAAGGATGTTTCACCTAGAAACTAATGAGTGGAAGTTATAGATCCCATTGACAAACGATCTGACAAAGAAAATGAAAGGATTGCTTATAGCAGGAACTTCAAAAGGCCAACCTTTTGGCTACAGGTCAAGAAGTGCAACAAATATGACTATTTCTGCAGTTGAAAATAAAAATAGATTTTAGGTCTACATATTAGCTGCACATATGCATCATTGGTTCAGTTCACCCCGATATTGACCCTAAAGGTGGAAAAGGCAGCAAATTGAATAGAAAAAGGAACAGAACGTTCAAAATATATTCTGTCCATTGAAGTTTGAACAGCTATTCATGTAAACTTGCTGTTACCTTATCATTGAAAAAGTGGGTTCAATCTAATGCTTTGTTTGCATCAGTTTATACAAGCTTGGTTCCCAATGATTGTTCAAATGCAAACACCATAACTACCCAAAATAAGTAAAGATCAAAGGGGTTCTGAACCACCTTATCAGGTTAGATAACTGCAACTCTAATGTATTTGACCAGCATAAGTCAAAACTCCTGAAAACTTGCAATGCACAGAATATTCACATTGTTAACTATCCCCTTTCCTTCCAATAATACCAGCATCAATTTTCTTCATTTTAAACAGGCAAAAGAACAAACCGTTTCCCAAGTAAGGAAAGATTTCTGAACCTGCAACATCAAGCGAGTTGTGTGTTCAAGTGGCAAATCTAATGAACTTTCTTCACAGACACTTGAATTCAATTCCCTTAAGAACATGCCGCCGTGTTTATGTGGGCAATTCTTGTGATATCCTGTGATATCTCATTGTAAACTGAGTCTAAGCAGTTTGGCAAAGGCAGAGTATCTCAATGGGTAAGGCCAGCTGAAAGTCCCATGTGATTTTGACAAAGTAGACATCCCTCAGTCATGGCATCTAAGCTGAAGGTCATTTACCAACAAAGGGCCATTTACCAACCAAAAATAAATCTGAATCTGGAAACGGTAATTTTTTGCAAAACTTTGTCATCGGGTTTTTGCTTCTGCTAAATGATATCCAACACCAAGAGCAATAGTGATACTGACTGGATTAATTTTGAACAAGGATTTCTGTATGCATTTTCAGATGTAAGTTGAATTATACTGTATGGGAAACCCTGGATCCCATTCCAGCACAAGCAGATAATAAACTAGATTATCTCCTCTTTTGGGTTTTAGTCATAAGGGTCTGTTAGGATCTCTGGGGCGACTTGTCTGATCCAATATAAGAGATATTTTAGTCAATAGAAGCATTTTCGATGGAATGAAAAGGGTCCCTCATCATCGGATTTCTTTACTGATAGGGGTCAATTACATAAACATATCATTGCATTGTGAATACAGATCGACACTGAAAATCCATGACAAGGCTATGCGAGGAAATCTAATTAGACCAGGGACTGAACTGCACATTTTTTGACGGATTGCGACAAAAATATATGTACAGAAAATAATCAAACCCCTGGAGAATATTCAGGAGCCCTGGCAAAAGAAAACTGCATACTTACCCAAAATGGAAGAAAACATTCTGGTACAACAATCTTATTTTCCGACGGCATGAAAATTATGAGCACTTTCCATCATCCAGTGCTGAAAGCAGCCATTAAACCTCCAGCAAACAGTTCGTCCGTCCTCGGAGCAGTTTTTTCAAACAGATTGCACGAGTTAGAGTTTGTGCTATGATTGCAAGCAGATGAAGTCACATATGAAAGATTTTGTGTATAAAGAAAATAAAATTTGATTGGAAGGGAGAAGGAAAGCAGAAAGATGAAATGTTGCAACCTGGGGAGTCGGTGAGTTGATGGATTGTTAAGCTGTCTATGTGTCTTTAGTTGTGATCTTTCCTGTCTAAATGGTATGAGTTGCAAATCAGCTGAATTTTTAGGTGTGGTTTATCATGACGAAGAATTTGTCATTCGGTAGATGTTTAAATAAAATTAAATTGTTAAAATTCAAAATCAGATTAATTGTTGTAATTAGTTGACTTTTTATTTTAATTTATTAATATTATAAATCAGATACAAACATACGTTCTCATTCATAAATATTTGTTTCCATCTTTCAAAGACATTTTACTAAAGTATTCATTCTCTACCAATTTTTTTGTTTTTCTATGATGTAGTTTGTCCAATGTAAATGTTATTATAGGTTTATTTTAATTTAATATATATAAATATAAATATGAAATATATTAATGATTTGGTAGTTAGTAAATAAGTTTTAATGATGAAGTATTATGAATTATAAGTAAAAAGTTTTGGAATCAAATTCCTAAATAATTATGAATTTTATTTAAATATCATTTTTGAAATGAAAAGATTTATTTAAAAAAAACTATATAAAATATAAATATTTCTTTCGAAAGGTAATATATCTATAATATAAATCCGGATGCGGGTGCTCCTCCTATCGACACTATGCACAATGCCAACCGCGAATAGCTGCCACCTTGCACTGATGCATGTGGTAACATCGGGCCGACCCTTCACATGCATGGACCGGTGGACGAGACGATCGCAGCCGCACATCTGTCCACCGGGACCGAGGATCACTCCACCACCCTAAGCGCCGGCACTTATTTAAGATCATAGGATGAAGAGAATGGTGACGATCCGCTCCCGCGTGTTTAGAATGACGTCCTCCCTTGGTGACTACGTCCTGCATTCAATTCTGCCACCTTCCTCGAGGTCGACAGACTGTAACATTTATGGCCTCGGCTCCTTAAAACACCCTGCCAACATGCATTATGTTTCCACCGTTGAATTCAGGCTTCTCTCTGAAAATTATTGCGCAGAGCTTGAAATCTTAGGGGTGGCTTACTCTGCAATTCTCAGAGCCATGACAATTCGCAACAAGGGGATCTCTCGTCGGGGCAGCGGCAGGAAAAGCTCTAGCCGTAGGCCCAAGGTCGCCATGGACTAGTCGGTCGTGGATGGTTATGCTCCACGAATCTCTGCAAGAACTCGAAGCCTTATCGACGGGTGGGAGGCTCGTAAGGTGGCTGCTCTCCTTGCCTCTGGCAGCAATGGAGGCGCCATTAATCATTATTGGTTGCTCAAGAACACGATGAGCAACCTCATAGAGGAAATGGAAGCCAGTTGGCAAGCCAACTACAGTATTGTCAGGAATATCAATGCCAGTCTAAAAGAGGCGGCAGACCACTCTAACACACTGGACGCCAATATGACCTGGGACATCTTTACCCTGGGCAACAATTCTGAACCTGCCAAGCAGGATAACAAGGAAACTGACGCTGCCAAAGCCCCTGCCATTGGGTCTGCAAAGAAACTCTCCAAGGTCAAGAAGAACAGATTCTCCACCTCTGCAACCCCCGCCCGTGACGCTGTTCGTGATGTTGCTCGTGATGTTGTTCGTGATGCTGCGCGTGGTGCTGCCTCGGATGACATGCATTCTCCCGGGTCACCCTCTCCAACTCTTCCCCCTCCGGGCATCTTTGAGGATTTCTATGCACCCTGCCCCATCCTTGAGGAAGAACCAGAGAACTCGCCTACAAAACGCTAGTGGGAAGACCGTAGCCCCTGGTCATCTATGTGACTATCAGCTTCTCTGTTTTTATTTTTTGTATGGTCTAGTTTATGGTTCTATCAGATACTATCAATATTTATTTTTGTGGCAAGTCCCAATTTTTTTATGGGCAGACCATACTCCCAGGGTCTTCATTTTGTATTATGTCAGTTATTTCAGTCTTTTTGAGCAATTGGGATGGTGGCTTCATTATTTGAGGCCTCCCCAATCTGCAAAACACTATACTGCTCACAATGTATATTCTACTTATGTTAATTAAATTTCTGCCTGCAACTTACAAAAAAAAAATACATCTATAATATAATACAATGATGATGAGTTAACTAGTATTTGTAAGAGCAGTCAATGATGATGAGTCAACTAGTATTTGCAAAGAACCAGTTATAGTTGGGTGTAATATAAATATTTTATGTTTTCAATTTTTTCTGAGCATATTTTCTTTTTAATTTTGTTTGTTTTGGTTGGAATTTTTTTTTAAATCTTAGAACTAAATATATTAGCTATAAAAATTGCATAATTTGGGTGCCATGGGGGTATTTGAGGGTGTTGAATTTATTTATGAATTCAAAAATAAAATTTAAACACGTAGAAATTTGGATTTTAGTAAAAAACAATTATCGACCAAACCTCATACACTACTCCGTGATAGTTATCTTCACTACCATTTTGACAAAATTATGATAGGTTTTTCCATCTTCAAGTTAAAAACATCCACAACACAACACATAAAATTAAATTATCATTTTATCAAAGTTGTGTTTATTAACTTATAAGTTATATGGTTTATGACTTACAATTTTTAAATATTTAATAATAAAAAAATTTCCAAAAATAAATATATTTCCATTTATTTAAGATCAGCTGATACAATCTTCAACAACAATGATAAAGTTGACCAAAATGAAAGGGCTTTAACCATTCCGGGACCAACCACCAAAATAGATACAATAAACCACAAAAGTTAACTAAAAAGAAATACAAAGGAGAAGAAGAGGTTCCCTTGGAATTCTTATATTTAATAATCTTATGCTAATGTGTTAGATTCTTTTACAGTTTATTTTAAAAATATATATATATTTAAATAGAAATAGAGTTACATTTTTCAGCTGTTATCATGAAAATTAAATTATTAGATTCTCTTATAATTATATACTCATATTATCATAAATTAAATAACACTATATGACAAAATATTTACTGACTTATCTATTTATAATTTAATAAAATATTTTTTAAAAACTAAAAAATTAATACAAATTTTTAAAAATATTATTTTATACGCCTTTATATAAATTGACGACAAAAATCCATTGAAGCTTTCGTCATGTTACCCTTTCATATTAGTAACGACAAGGTTCAATTTTCTTTAAAACATAAATATCATTAAAGTCAAGTACAACGATGTGATCTGAACAAAAATGTTAAATAAAATCTATGTTTACTTGCTCCTTATTATTTTCTGAAGATTGTCAAAATCATAAACTCTTTATTATTAGTCAAGGTAGGGATTATAGTAATGGGTTCATTGTCAAATTTAATTTGACTTTTTATTAATTTTATCAATTCAATAATTGTTTTACAATGTCATGTAACAAATAATTATTAATTTTAATTTTTTTTAAATAATAAAATGTTTTTTAATTTTTGAAATTAGAAAATACTATTTTTTTTATTGGTTCTAAAATCTGATTTGACTAAATACCTCTGGTTGGAGGTGACAATTAGTTTTTAAAAAATATTTTATTTAATTTTTTTTTGTAAAATTGACACATCATAAATAGTACACTACCCCATTGCCACAAGCAAGTACTTTTCTTTTTTAAAAACCAACCCTGGGTACTTACCTCATATTTCCCCCAAATTTTATGCAACAAAGTTAAATAAAAAGTACATATAAACATGCAAATGTAATTGCCGACTGACATCTGGCATGTACTATTGTTAAAAATTATCCTCTGAGTAATACGTCAATGTAAGATAATTCGATGCGTTGAGTGATGTAGCGGTGCGAAGTAGGGCCGAATGGAAAGGCCCGATCTTCATCACCATCACCATGGATGGTATTATCAACCATTGACGATCAGAAATTAAAATATAAAAATGTCATTTGGTAAAATGTCCTTTATTTATTTTCTCGATAGTTTTGCGAAATGTCCTTTATTTATTTTCTCTATAGTTTTGCTAAACGTCCTTTATTTATTTTCTCTATAGTTTTGCTAAACGTCCTTCATTAATTTCTCTATTGTTTTGCTTATAATATATGTTAATGTGTAGATACATAGTTTGTTTTTTATTTATTTGTCACGTCACGTCAAGCTTAAAAATCAATATAGTTTTGTTAAATGTCCTTCATTTATTTTCTCTATTGTTTTGCTTATAATATATATTAATGTTTAGATACATAGTTTGTTTTTTATTTATTTGTCAAGTCAGGTCACGTAGAGCTTAAAAATCAAGTTATAATGAAGTTTGTTTTTTATTTATTTGTCACGTCAGGTCACGTCGAGAATGGGTTAGGGTTTAGTTAGAGAGGAGGTTTAAAACTTTAAAGTTTCTTTAGAAGGAGCGCTAATCCATAAGAAAGCTGAGTCCATCAAATTGATACTACGTAGGGGAGAGGCTCCTATTGTTGTGCGGGAACCAATAGTGGTATTGTTGACGATGTCGAATTCAAGGGGTTTTCAGTTAGAGCAGCAGCCAAAAAACATGGGATTACACCCACGTCAATCCATTATTGGATAAATGGCCTGACCCATACCAAGAGGAGAGGTCCTCTTACAGTCATGACTGAACAGGAGGAGGAGGAGGTAGTGGTGTGGTGCAAGGAGATGGCCGAATTGGGACATGGGCTAGAGTTGATACAACTGAAATCAACTGTTGCTCAAATCTGTCAGGGGAGGCCAAACCCATTCAAAGATGGGTTTCCAGGTAAGTCTTGGTGGGCTAGTTTCAAAAAAATGCATCCAGAGCTAGTGCTACGAACTGCAGAGGGCTTGGACAGAGATAGGGCATTGAATCTACGCCCCACGGTTGTTTCCAAGTTCTATGACACTCTTTCTTCTGCATATGAGAAACAATCTTATAGTCCATACCATATTTGAACTGCGACGAGACAGGGTTACAGGCAGGAAGGAATTGTGGCATGCGGGTCATTGCAAAGAGAGGGAGCAGGAATGTGCCGAAGATTCTGCCCAAGAGCAGGGAGTGGATAACCATTCTATCCTGTGTGAATGCAATTGGCTCAGCAATCCCGAGGTTTTATTTGTTCAAGGGCAAAACTCGGCTACAAAACTATATCCAAAACTGTGAACCTGGGGCGTGCATGGCTGCACATCCCCATGCATGGATGACTAAAGAACTTTTCCTGAATTGGCTTTTCCACTTTGCAACATCCATACCAGGCAGTGTCTCGCCTGAAAACAGACACCTGTTGGTTTTAGATGGCCATGGCAGCCACATTGTTGTGCAAACCATCGAGGAGGCAAACAGGTTGGGGCATCGACTTGTTAACACTTCTTGCTCACACCACTCATAGGTTGCAGCCCCTGGATGTGAGTGTGTTTGGGCCTTTCAAGGCTTATTTCAAGTCGGAACGTGCTGCATGGATGGCTCAGAACCTAGGGGTAGAGGTAAAGAGGTTTGAGTTAGCTGAGCTTGCAAGCAAGGCTTTCAAAAGGGCTCTCACCTCCTCCAATATCAAGGCTGGCTTTAGGCGAACAGGTATCTAGCCATTGAATTATGATGCTCTTATGCATGACACTGGGTGTAGCCGAGCATTTGATGTGGATGGCCAAGAAGTTGTAGCTGGCGAAGATCTTGAGGATGTCGAAGACTAATTGGATGGCCAGCAAGAGGCAGATGTTGTGGACAACATCATGTCCCTTTCTCAAGGAAACTGTGAAGGAGTTGGTGATTCTGATGATGATGAATAGGTCTGCGCTACACAATTCGATGACAATGTAGCAGAAGATAACATGGGGCTAGGTGGTCCAGCCGGCACACAAGTGGATTCTGGGGCAAATATAAATGTGGTCGATGGTTGTCGCAGTCTAGGCAGCAACAATGACACATTGACAGTGCCAACCCAAGTATCTCAACCATCATGGATGGCAAAGGCCATGATGAACTTGAACAGACACATTGGTGGTTCCACCAGCGATTAAAGCATGAACATGCTTTCGTAGCCAGATGAGATTGTCCATTTTTATGTTGATGGTGGGTTGGTAGAAGATCCTAGCATAGACAACGAGGATGCAGCAGAAGAACCTCTCATAGCTGAAGAACCACTGCCAGGGAACACACCAAGGCTTGGCAGATTCCTAAAGTTGCCAATGGAGAGAGTGTCAATGCAAGGAAGGGAAGGACAGACAGACATTCTCCGATTGGGCCGGAGTTCACAACTGCTCACTTCAGAAGAGTACATGAGCCTCTTGGTTGAATATGAACAAAAGAAACATGCTTTGCGGGAATAAAACAAAGGAAGAAAGATCTTGCAAAGGAAAAGAAGGAAGCAAGGATGATTGCAGCTGGACAGCGGGCACAGGAAAGGATTGCAAGAGAGGCTAATCGACAAGAAAAAGTGCACCAGAAGCAGTTGGCAAGGCAAGCAAAGGAAGCGAGGAAGGTGCAACAGATGAACCAAAATAATGCATCACAAATGGAGGAAAGGAATGTGATGGCTGATACTCCAAGAACAACCAGTGAAAGGAACATGATGGAAGGATCATTATAAGCGTTTGCAAGCAGTGCACGATTCTATCAGGATCTTATTAACATTCAAATACCCCGCTATAATCATGCAGGTTTACACCCCACCTCTATTCCTACTACTGCAGGGTCCCATCCTATGTTAGCTTATCCAACACCAGCAAATATTCCAGGGGTCCCATGCACAAGTCAGGCCTATGGCTATTCAATTCCTCCTTGGTTGCAAGGAGTAAATTGGCCTCAATCTGTTTCCACCAACCCCACCCTTCCTAATCAAACATGCTCAGTAAGGTCACCCTACTTGTCTCAAGCTAGAAACCCTACAAGAAATGATGTGGGAGGTGACGACCCTCTTGAAGAATAGGGTGTCCGGTGTATAGACCAACCAAATGGTATTTTGTGATCAAGACATTTTCTTTTTGTGCAGCCCCAATCAAGCATGGTGAGGGCTTGATATAACCTAAATCCCAGTGATTGACATCTACTGCAAACAAAGGCATTGTTTTGACATCTACTTCAGACAGAGGCATTGTTTCGACATCTACTTCAGATAGAGTTATTGTATTTGTATTTCAATACTATTACTATAAAGTGCAGTTGTTTTATTATAAATGAGCAGTTCTTATTTATTTATGTTTGTTTCCATAAACAAGGAAGTTAACCATAACAAGGAAGGTAACCATAACAGTCGCTCAAAAATCATAAATATTCACTCAAATATCTACTTATTTTGCAGCCTCAAACAGTAATATAAAGATGAATATCAAATTCAAAAACATACTGCTGCAAAATTACCAGAAACATAACCAAAATCTTAATTGAACCATAATTGAAGCAGCATTCAACCAACAAACATTCACACTATATATAACAGTGAGCATAACCATAATTGAACCAGCATTCAATCAACATTCACACTATATTTCAAATCCACAACATTTTCATATCCACGAGGGGCCATGCCAAACCAAATATCCACATCATCTACTTATTTTGCAACCTCAAACAGTAATATAAAGATGAATATCAAGTTCAAAAACATACTGCTGCAAAATTACCAGAAACATAACCAAAATCTTAATTGAACCATAATTGAACCAGCATTCAACCAACAAACATTCACACTATATATTACAGCGAGCATAACCATAATTGAACCAGCATTCAACCAACCAACCATGTTCATTCCATCCATATACACATCTTTGATGGGTTGATGGATCGTCTCTTCTTTTTTAAGTTCTCTTGGTGTTTATCCCACTGTAGTGTTGAGATTTGATATCACCAACTATGAACCCGTGCTCATATATGCTACCATTTTTGAAGTAAATGGCATTCAACTTCTAGTGCTTGAATTTAGATTTTTCGCTAGAGCAAGTCTTCATTACCAATGCATAAGTACTTTTATGAATTTCCTCTTGAGCATAAGCCTACCTTGTTGCTAAGAAATGGATGTGTTGTTGCTTGCTATTAGTTCTACTTGTCTTCTTAATATCCTATGGATTTCATAAATTTCACATAAAGGACATCGACTAAGATGGGTGTGGGGCCTACAGTTCCCATAATTCCCAATGGTTGGGCCAAAACCCCTTCTTAAATATATGGTGGTCCTAATTCCAAGGGAACCTTTGCAAATTGAAGCCCAATTCAACCCTTGTACCCAATAAATTCACAATGACCCTTATAACCAAATTTGAATAAAAAATGTGTCTCAAGCAATTATGTAGCCAACTATCAACCTTAATGTAAACAACTCATTCATAAATAAGAATACAACAAAAGCAAGGGAAATATGCAAGGTTGCTTAAGTCTTATTGCAGCCTTTACTTCTTTTGCAGCCTCAAACAGTAATATAAAGATGAATATCAAGTTCTAAAACCTACGCTGCAAATTTTTCAAAATCTTATTGCAATATTGCTCCCAGTTACCACTAATCTACAGTAAGCATATCCAGAATTCAACTAGCAAACTTTCACAATAAATTTCATATCGGCAGCATTTTCATATCTCATAGGGCCATGCAAATTTCATTTCCACATCATTCAGAAACCTACTGCTGCAAAATGACCTAAATTAACAAAATCAAATTCATTTATCCACCCAATATTTGTCTGCCAAAACCAAATGCAAACATCATTCATCCACCCAATTGTGCATACCATGCCAAAACCAAAAACCCCTCAACCACCACATTTGCAAAATTGTGACCGCATATGCCCAAATACACCTCAACCACCACATTTGCAAAATTGTGATCGCATATGCCCAAAAACGCCCAATATAAGCTGCAGAAAAACAAAGAATCCCATACGAAGCCCTCCAAGGCCAACCCTAAACAACAAACAAGTATACAACTGTATAATTACCCAAAGAGAAACCAGTGGAAGCCAATTTAGGCAAGTTTTTTATACCAGTTTTTCGGACCCTGTCCCAAGTTACAATCACGCACGCAGAGCCAGAACCGTAGCAACTTCCTTAGAACCAGAGACACCCAACGGGGGTGTGAAAAAAGCGTTCAGTTCATAAGCAACCGGAACCACATTACACAATCGCAGACGGTTCAACACACCATTTTTCCAGGGCTTCACCACCTTATAAAAACAGTAACCAGACAGGGTCCGAAAAACTAATCAACACTAACCCATAATTGCACTTGCAAACTGCCACACAAACCCAAGAAACCACAGAAAAGCCGAGACAACCCTACCCGAGCCAAAGTGTTAACGAAAACTTCCATGAGGAGATGTGAAGTGTCAAAAAAAAATGTGGAAGTGTTAAAAAACACTGTGGAGAAGCTGGTAGGAAACCCCATCCATTGCAAGATGCAGAGCCGAAGGCCATCGAATATGCAGAGCCGAGGGACAAACACAATACAGACAGGAAAACACATCCAACCACCAAGAAAACGAGCCAAAGAGTTAACAACATCCATGAAGAGCTGTGGAGTGTTAATAAACACTGTTCAGAAGCTGGTAGGAAACCCTACCTGTAGCATGCCTTCCGAAGGAAGAAACTGCCGTCGCCAACCTTCACGACCCCACAGCCGGCACAAGAAGATGCAAACACTGCGACACTCAGGATTGCTAACACGGAGAGTTGTGCACCAAGGAGAACGCCCGTCGAATGAAGCCACCAGCCGAACAAGTCTGTAAACCATGCGAACCGAACCACAAGAAGAGGAATGCCGACCAAAATGGGGACAAGGGCGCAAGTCGAAGGGTTCTGCGGAGCTTTGTCAACATCACGGAGGTGTTCAACCATAGACGCAGGCCTGCGTGGGCAATGGAGCCCCGGCGGACCACTACCGGGGTGCCAAAACGGCCACACACCGGACCCAAGCAACATTACACAGGGTGGTAGAGCAGCCCGGGCAAAACGGGATAATGGAAACCTTAAACCCCACGAAAACCCTAAAAACTTACCTTTGCATGTGCTGGACACGCGTCGGCATACTTTGGACACCTATCGTACAGGTTACGTGGATTGCCGGGTGTCCATTGACGTGTTCGCGTGGACCCCGCACCACAATTGGTGTCCCTCCCCTATACTGATTTTTTACAAATACCAAAACAATATTGCTGGTACACATAATAATTGTAGACGGTACACAAAATCTTTTTTTATTTCTTATTATTTGTTTTTAGCTTTTTAATTTTTTTATTTTATTAAAGTTGTGTTTTATTTTTTTAATTTTTATTAACCATCTACTTTTATTTCAATTTTTAATTTTCATTCTAAAATTTAACAAAAATATATAATAAATTATAATATTTTATTATTTAATTTAAATTATATATATATTAAAATAAAAAAATATATAATAACATATTTAAATTTAATTATTATAATATAAATGCAATTTTAATATTTTTATGTGTTTTACTTTATTTAAAAAACATGTTTTACTTTATTTTTATCGATGATATAAATATAAACTTTAGTTTGGAAAGTTTTCTTATTTTTAATAAAGTTCATTGATTATTATAATTTTTAAAATTAGTTATAATTAATATAATGTTTAGAATGTTTAACCATCAGTAATATTGTTAGAATTTCAATTAATTTAGTTTAATAATTTTTAATTTAAAAATTAAATTTTTTTGTTAATAAAATGTAGTAAATATCAAAATCAATACTACTAATTACAAAAATATTTAAAACAAATTAATATTAATGTTTACAAATCTTATTAATTTTTCAACTCTTTTAAAAAATGTGTATTGGTTTATTAATATAACAATGGTTATTAACATTATAAGATGTATTAGCATAATTCATTTATTTTTTATTTTAAGTAATTACTATACATTTAATACTTCTAATATCAAATACTTACTACACAATCAATATTTTCAAAAGACAATATCATTTTCTTACCTACTTATTATTTCTTACTCAATTATTTTCTAATTCTATTAAACATTTTTATAAGTGGTAAATAATAGAAGAAGCTTTGTTAATTATAGCATAAGATATTTTTTATCAATGTGTTGGATATTGCAATTATTTATAATTGTATAATGTGTTAAAAGATTTTAAATAATCTTCACTTTTGTTGCTTTTGCATTAAAGGTGGGATTTCAAGTTGTTCTTTATATATGTATTTATTTTCTTTATTAATTTGACAAAATTATAAAATATTATTTAAAGCAGAGATCTAGCAGGGACTAGCTGCTTTGCAACTATCTAGCTTGTTTTTGTCAAGATGGGTGTTAAAAAAAATCAAATTTATTTTTAAATTTTACCACATACTTAATAATATTAAATAAATTGGATTACGTTTTTAGAAGGTTGAGATAACCTTTGCTTTTGGTCAATTGTGTGTATGTATGTACTGAAAAATGCAATACAATTTTATGATTTTTTTATAGAAAAAAATAAAATTTATTTTTTATTTTAATCATTTTTAAATTTTATAAATAATTTAATAATACGTAAAATAAAATTTACATAAAATATATAATACTTTTAATAATAATATAATTACTTAAAACTTTTGTCATTCTATCTATTACTTTTTTTTCAATAGAAAAATAACATACCATTAATTTTTAAAAATAGTATATAAGAAATTACAGCATTGAGGCATCACAATCCATAATGTTCACAAATTAGTCCAGACCTTATAATGGTTCAATACATCCTCAAAACAGTATCAACATATCAGGACAAATATAACTAGGTGATAAGTGCCACAATATTAAACTCGGACACATCCCCGACCAATAATAGAAAATCCCATAGTGAACAACACATAACCTTACAAAACCGTGGGATAGTCATCCCAACCGATGCAAATCATATCACCTAGAAGAATAAAAAGAGATCCACATAGGATCAAACAGTTCTAGCATAGAAGAAATGAAGCCCAATAAGTTGTTGGAAAGTGTCGGAAGTAAAAACCTGCAAAAAAATTAGTATGCAGCCGCAAAAAATAATAAATAAAGCCGATATGTGTAACGAAATAGTAGATAACAACAGTAAATAGTCCATGGAACTCTGGGAGATAAACCGATCCGCAAACCATTCTTTTGTGAAAATTGTGCCACTAGGATCCAACAGGACCCTCTTTGATAACTCGTCCACCTGACAATTATATTCCCTGAAAACGTGAATGAAAGAGATACTTTCAAAGAAATTGATGAGGCTTCTAGTCTCCATCAGCCAAGAGGATAGTTGCGACACATTTATGGACGAAACCTTCAATGCCCAATTTATGATCACTTTAGAGTCACCTTGTGCCCGAAGTATGGGGATACCATGGGACTCAAAGAAAAAAAGCAGCATCCAGAGGGCCATCAATTCACTACGAGTGTTTGAACCCTTACCACAATTCATCCAGATTTTGAAGAAGTGGCTCTCACTAATGTTCACAACAGCTCTCGTACCACTAATAGAGGCATGACATTGAGATGCCCCATCAAAGATCTACATGGGAAAATGACAATCAAAACAAGGCAAGGTCGAGGTATCATTGCTGACTGAAGTATAACCTTTGAGGAAGGATTATTGAAATCCTTAAAAGAGGCCACCAACCTACTACAGATCCCAGGAATGTGTGGTCTTTTGTATTAAAAAAGTAGAGAATTCCGCGCCTTCCAAATTTCCCAAGCAGTGAAACAAGGCAAAGACCCCCAATAGTCCTCACATCTGGCCCAATGCCATAAGCTATCCTAAAATGTAAAAGACCGCCACCTTGTTTTCACACCCATAGCAAGTCACAGAGCCTGGCATATTTGAGACGTGAATGTACAGTGAGTAAACAAATGATCAACATACTCCTCATCCTGGCAACACATGGGGCATCTATTTGGACCATTGCCCCCTCTATGTATAAAATTATCCCATGTCAGGATGTCATTATCCAGGGAAAGCCAAATAAAACACTGAATTTTAAGTGGAAGGTTTTGTTGCCACAGATATTTATACCACCACTAGAGAGGAGTAGCATCATAGAAGAAGAATGACTCATAGGCCAATTTTGTCGAAACAGTACCTGTAGATTCATTCCAGTACCATGCTAATTTGTCCGAAGAATCCTTCAACTGGATGTTAATTCTTTTAAGACCCATAATGTGAGCCGACCATTCCAGACGGTCTATCAATTACTTAATAATAATATTATAACTACTTAAATCTTGTCATTCTATACTTTTGTAAGTGAGAAGAGTATTAGTTTGAATTTGTATTTTTGGTATATTGATATAGGTTTAAACTTTAAAGAATCACATTTATCTCAAATACTATTTTATTTCTTAAATAGAAAAGATATACCTCATATGGGATGTCACTAGGCGAACAACAAGGTGGACATGGCTGTCGGTGGGGATGGTCAGGTGTTGGCTCTTACTCCCATGTCGACCTAAGGTACATGTTAAGGCTAGTGGCATAAGCCATGAGGGTATTCATGAGAGTTATTATGATGCATTTACTGTGAGGTTTGGTCTCAAGTGCTCGAATGTGGAGGATGTGATGGCTTGCTCCTCTGTGATGGTGATTCTTGCAGGTCGTACTGAGGATGATAGTTTGTATCTAGCTGCAATGAATGTTATTATTAACTACAGTTATGGTGGCCAAATTCAGGTTTATGAACATGTTTATATGTCCCAGCTCCATCGTTTCTTTTCTCCCTCGATTAATTGTGAGTTGGTGTACGGTTTCTTTATCTCCATGCCTAGACTATGTCTGAGAGGCCACTCTTATTAGGCTAATGGCATTTGTTTATGCTCTGACCATCTTCCTTTTAGTCCAGTAGCCCATTCTAGGTCTCCCACGCTTGTGATGGAGCACAATTTGGAGGGAAATTCCTCAAGGTCAGAAACTCATGACCTCTGGGAAGATCACTTCAATGGGGGATGCAAAACTGAATGGTTTGATTTAGCTGGAAATTCAATGGGATTTGGAGTTAGCCTGTCACTATCTAGCATTATGGAGGATCAAAAATGGAATTCGTATTCTCTAATGGGAGGCCCAACTACTCTGAAGACTCGTTCTATCGCTCCTTGCCAGAGTCTTCCTGCTTTTGGGGACTCTAACCTTTCCTCCCTTAATGATCAACTATTGGCTGCTCTTTTCAATCTGGTTTTTGACAATCGTTGGGATATTGTGGACTTGGCGTTTCAGACAAAACGATTGACTCATCGGATAGACTTCTTGATTTCTAACCTTACTTTCCTAGAGTTTGTTCAGAAGGAGGATGCTCTCTTGGTTGAAGAGGAAATTATGTTCAACGCTCGAATCCCCCTTCGTGATGCTCCTTAGAAGAATTTGACTGGGGATGAGTCCCCAACAATGGATCAAATTTGAGTATGCTATATAGTTTTGTCTTTTTGTTTGCAGTTCTTGTCTTTGTTTTGGTTAGCAGTAGTCTCTTTATAGTTGAACATATGTTCATGTTTCAATATGGAAGACGGTATAGGCCATTTAAAGATATTAGTCTATGTTTTATAATTTTGTTGAAGACAAATGGGTTGCATCCTTGTGGCATCCCAAAGTTCTAAAGTGTGGATGTACAACTATGCTGGATTTTGTTTTGATATAATATAGTTGTGCTTTCTTAAAAAAATAGAAAAGATGTAAAAAAATTATAAGATATATATTCATATTCAAAAATAAATTAATAATTTTAATAATGTTTTTTTTTTAATTATTCAATAAATTATTTTTTAAAAATAAATTTTAAAGTGGGGTGGCAGTGTGGGGTTTGGGGATCTTAATATTAGTTATGTTTTGTGGGGAGGTTATACTAGCCAAAATATTAAAATATTAGTAATGTTCAACATATTCATGTATTTTTCTCTCACATTAGCGCCTCGGGGAAGGTTAAACATCTTTCATGTCTCTATTTATGTTTTGTTGAAGGGTTGCATTAATATCTCTATACTATGGGGAGGTTGTGTTGAACAAAATTTGAAGAAACTAGAAGCCAATATGGATAGCCACACCTAGGATTGTCAAGACGGACATTCAAGAGATTAGACAATTTCTAAGGAGGCAAGAGGAATTAATTAATGGCATCATAACTTCAATATTTTCAATCACCACAAAGATATGAGCTAGAGCATCAATAAACTTCTCAAGAAGCCATAACGATAGATATATTGGTAAAGCAAAAAAGATAGATTCAAGACTTGGAAGAAGAGCATGTGAAGCTTGAGGTAATAGTCCTCTCACTCAGCAATAACTCCTCTTTTTTGGTTGTCAATTTGAACACCTCGAAAGGCTCTATTTCCAATGAGTGCAAAGAAGAAGAAATTGTTCACCAAATCCAAGACAACATGGAACACGACAAGCAAGACCCTTTGCCTTAAAACCAAGCTCAAGAAGAAGCCATGAACAAGTATGCTCAATTCTAAACAAATTTTAAATCATGTTTTTTCCATATGTTTTGTTTCTTGGTACCTTTTGTAGGATTTACTCGACCAACGAGATATGTAAGAATAAGAGTCATCTTATATTGGCCTCAACGTTAGGGAAAATTTTAAGGATCCATACTTTTCTTGAAGTGTAGAAACCTTGGTGAATCTTGCTAATTATCAAATTTCCAATCATAAAATGTTTCGCGATATTTAAAAAAAAATATTGAAATTTCCAAGGGTTTTATATAGTTTTTGGACAATTTTTATGATTTTTAGAGTAAATTTTTTTTATCCTATGGAATATGAGCGAATCATATCAAGAAAAAATGGAGAATGGTGAATATTTTATTGGAAAAACACCTCGAAAATGATCCCATGGACTAAATTTCACCCCTAAAATTTTCCCTCAGTGTGCTGCAAATTTTGAGCGAAACCTTAGGTTATTTCTTACTTATATATTATAACTATTGCATTGTGCAACTTCACGACAACATATTTTAAGACAACCAATTAAACCACTCTTCGTTAAAAAAAACCAATTATATTTATTAAAGGAATAGTAATTGATTTTAAAAAACAATATTATTAATTATACAATCAGACACATTTAGTTCTCACACAATAATTAGTTATCTAACTATAATTTAGATTACAATAAAACAAAAACAAACACTACAATATGGTAGTATATGGTATCATGCATGAATTAAGGTTAGATATTACTAAAGAGCACATTACTCCACTAGAGGTAGCCTCTACGATGACCACAAGGGACACTAGCTTTCTTGTGGAAATTGTTTAGGATGGAACCACCTTTTGGTTATGGAGTAAGGCCTTGAACTACTTCTAATTGGCTAAGAACTCATATTCCTCATACATAAGGAAATAGGTTAATGGTCCAAGACCCTAATACCTATTACAAAAGTGGAAGTCTATCCCCATATAG
The DNA here is from genome assembly GCA_027924585.1 of Larix kaempferi. Lineage (NCBI taxonomy): Eukaryota > Viridiplantae > Streptophyta > Pinopsida > Pinales > Pinaceae > Larix > Larix kaempferi. Next base: position 2,124,955 of record BSBM01000111.1, on the reverse strand, counting down.
ACCACCAACAAATATTTTCGTGGAGTAAGGCCTTGAACTACTTCTAATTGGATAAGAACTCATATTCCTTATACATAAGGAAATAGGTTAATGGTCCAAGACCCTAACTCAAGTGATAAGCAATTTGCTTCCGAACTCGAGCACCAATATGCTCCGACGGAGTGATAAATGACAATGCTCTGAGTCTTATCTCGCTCTTTTATTTGTCGGAGCTGTGTCCTTGCTTGGTACCTGGAGTAGAGCATCGTGATTTTCAAAGTCAGGGCATCAACTGAGCACGTTTGAAAGTTAGGTGAGTACAACTTATTAGGGCACGAAACATAGTGGAATAAAGGGCACTAGCCTGAAGAGGATTGGTAAGCAGGGTTCAAAGTTAGGGTAGTAGCTGAGTAGCGTTTAAATCCATATTGGTGAGCACCAATATGTTTATACATATAACCAACCTATGTTTGATATATCTGACTTCCCATATCATAACCTATTTTTATGTGATTGTGCTAATTACATATTGATGAGAGGTATATCTAAGAAATTAAAAATACAGTAAGTATACCAATTACATGGTATAACATACAGGAAACATATAAATTTTGTTAAAAAATTTCTTCACACGCTTTTCTTCATTTTGAAAATGATATTCATTATAAATCAAATTTTAATAAAAGTTTAGGATTTTGTAATACATCATTCAACAATGTTACAATAATGTATTCATAAAAACTAAATATAAATACAAAAATCAAGACCAGCAGGAGAAGCCATGACGTTAGCTTTTCCATGGGCTAATTTGTTGATAGCGTCCAGAGTGTCGTCCTTGCCCTTTTCTTCTGTGTCTCCTTTATACACAATGGCCACATGGTCTCCCTCCAAAGCGAACAAGCAGGCTACAGAATAAAGTAAAACACCTAAACCATCCATACAAGTTATAGGAAGACAGTAGTTCATAATTCTTCCTCAATGTGGTTGAGCAAACATAAGATATGTGCATCATTTATCCATTTATTCTTATACAAAGCTTCCAAGTTTTGGATGATGGTTTTCATGTAGCTTTTAGTTATTTCAATCCTTCAAATCCTCCAGCAAGAGATCCATATGCAGTGTTAGGAATTCTGCATTGTCTCCAACAATATTATTGAGCAAACATAAGATATGTGCATCATTTATCCATTTATTCTTATACAAAGCTTCCAAGTTTTGGATGATGGTTTTCATGTAGCTTTTAGTTCTTTCAATCCTTCAAAGCCTCCAACAAGAGATCCATATGCAGTGTTAGGAATTCTGCATTGTCTCCAACAATATTCTGTCTAGTTGCTTTAGCCTCTTTACTACTATCAGCTTTCCTGAGCAGTGAGAGTATCCATATACATGGAGCCTAAAACAATTTTTTCCATCTCAACTTGATTGCTAACAGTCTTCCGATTTTGACATCTTGTGCCAGCTTGAAAGGAAATCTAGCAACAAGTTCCACAAAACATGACCTATGTCGTTTGGTGGATGAAAATAGATTCATCTCAAACCATAATACTAAAGCATCCAACACAAGCGTTGCAAACACATCAAGAGCGAATGTCTCTCTCGTAATATTGAAAAGGATTACCACTTCATCTCTCCAGACCTCAAAATATAAATAGCTTCTGACTTCGGAAACTGGAATGAATAATGATATGGTTATGACTTTGTTATTCAGTTTAATGGTTTTGTTTCTTGTGGAATCAACAAGGACATCAGCAAATATATTGCATAATGTGTCATCATTCTCATTGGTTCCCATAAAAACACTCATTTTAATGTATCTATGGATTTCTTCTGCTAAGTTTTCTCAATAAGCCTTATAATTCAGCTTAAAGTCATATAACAAATGAAAATAATTCACCTAAAATCCCTTTAATATTTTTTTTCGAGTTCTACTTTCGTCCATTGCATTACAAACATGAGGATATTGAAACAACTAAAATGCACAACAAATATTTCAACTCACTAAGGGACCTTGACATCCAAAAACATAATCAACCAAAACCCTTCAGTTTGTCTAAAATATGTCTGCTATTCAGTATTCACATTCCATTGCAAACAGCTTGTCCAAGGTTATTCGATATTTTATTTATCTCGACACAATGATCAATTAAAGGGCACTTCCTATTGCATTTCATTATGAGGCTATTCTCCTCACACAAAAGCATGCATTTTTCTATAACACTATTGATTCAGGTTGTGCCCTTTGGACATGGCTAGCGTTAATCACAGGCTAATTTAGTGCTTGCTATACTTTAGAAAGTTAAATAATGAACCAAAACCCTTCAGTTTGTCTAAAATATGACTGTTATTCAGTATTCACATTCCATAATGACAACAGGGGAAGCAATGCCCAAATTTGGCTAGAATTCATTTTCATTCTCCATATTCATTTGACGGTAGATCCATTTCTTATAATTTTCTATGCTTGGGAAATTTGACGACTCTGACCTTCAATAAGCCCATTCCCCTCGCTGAACCAACTAGATCTATGTGCTTCATAAATATTCAGTGATAAATTCCAGTCTACATAATGTCTCATCAAACCATAAGCCTAAGTTTGGTCCCAAGCACTTCAACTCCTAATAAAACAACACAACAAACACTGCCCAATTTTAATTACCTCTTTCTTAATTTCCTTACAAATATACATGACCTGCTTCTCAACTTGTGCATAGCATGTCAAAATATCGATGTATCTCTCCCTTTAGTTCAACAAAATACTTAGTGACAGATTATATGGAAAATGACTCGAACTAGATCATCTCACACCCAACGCCGAGGTCAAATGACTCGAACTAGATCAAAATCATTGAGCAAAATCGCAAGTAGAAGAGATTCAAGTCACAGGCTCAACTAGCTACAATTTGATGGCAGAGCAACAAATGATAGAAAAGTTAATTTGAAAAACCTTATAAACTTGACAAACTGCACATGGATGTAATCTTTAGCGGAGAGCTATCAATCAAGCTTCCAGGAGCTATCAAAACACCAACTCACAAGTGCTCGCAGTTACGACCCGACAATTTCTAGACTATAGTTCTTGGAAAACATGTTAATCCGTCAATTCACAACCAACAATTATTTATGTTGACTATCCAATGAAAGGAGGATGCTCTCATAGAGCACAATTACACAGAGTTTATGAATAGGCCCATCATTGCCGTTCGGAGGCCTATCAATCAAGCTTCTGAGAGATATCGGAGCACCAATTCACAAAAATTCACATGACTAAAGTTAATTGACTACCAATGCTTCTTTACATTGACTATCCAATGAGCGAAAGATACTCTCACGGAGCAAAATTGCAAAAGGCCTATGAATAGGCATCGAAGGCCTATCAATCAACCTTCCAAATTGTTGTACACAATGGCCACATTGAGAGGTGGGGGTGAATCAGTGTGAGAGCAATTTAAACTTTTTCACCTTCAATTAATCAATCAGAGTTTATCTAGCATTATGTCATTAAATACATAATCAAGTGCATCAATTAAATCAACCAAGAGTCATAAGCACATTCATCACATCAAAGAGACACAAGAGTATTTGTAATTTGATCTTTATTTATTGTACATGGAAGACAACAATCTTCTCGATTACAATCAGCACCAACTGATAAAAAGGGCACCAACTCTGTAACAGGACCCAACCTGGTTTTCTTAGCTCCAACTAAGAAGGGTTTGAGGAGTCCAATCCTCAAGTGCAAGATTTCACTTGCAAGCTTGATGCCAATCTCTGATTGTCCTCAATCTACTGCTCAACCATCTCTACTGCTTAATCTCTGCTCATCAATCTCTGTTCATCACTCTCTGCCAATCTGCTCATCAACACCTGTTCATCTGCTCATCACTGCTGCTCATCAATATTGCTGGTCATCTGCACAATGCTGCTGATCAATCTCTGCTCATGTACATCATAGTCACTGCTGCTCTCACTCATCATCCTCCACTTCATCATCATCCAATTAGTTCATCATAGTGTAGCATGCATTATTATGGCATACATCACAACTTCACACTTTTCTGTGCATTAGGGCTTCCTTAGTGCATAGGAGAGCATGCATCATCATCAACATACAGTACATCATCAAAAGGCATAAGTATGTGCTTCTTCAACCTCAAGTACACATCATTGTTTCACTGTATATCTACTTCTGAATAAATCACTGTACTTAGGAGAGCATCATCATACAATAGCATGCATCTTCATCATACAGTAGGTGTATTGTGCAGCATCATGTATGCATCCTCACTTATGCACGTTGCATCATATCAACATCACAGTAGGGTTTGCATCATAATTGTTCACACAGTGATCTTACCTTGAACTGTGTGTATACTGTAGAAGAGTTGGTTTTATCATCACCCAAATACATGTATCATGCCAAAACATGCCTCATTGCATACTTCTCCAGCATATAGCTATATGAACTTCTCTAGAGCATACATATATTTCTAGGGCATACATAACTTGTAGGTTTTATACATACTGCCATATTATACTATCACCGTGTACACTAGAACATCATCATTTCATCAAGTAGTATTGCATGGTGTAGGGTATTCATCATAGTGTATAAGACATTCTCCTTCATAAATTCATCACTGTATGTACTGTAAATATATCAATGTCAACATGCAACTTATTACTGTACTCTACATATACCAATATATTTGTGCACATCACAGTTCATGTACATCATCATGATGTCCAAGACTCTGAACAAGTCACCTAATCATGTATATACCATCTTTTATAGCATGCACTGTATAACTGTATACAAGACTGTATAAATGTCACTGTATTTTATGTTGTATGTTGTATGCATCACTCACAATCACTTCTTGCATATCACTGTACTGTATATGACTTGTTCATCCATACTGTATATCACTCTATTATGCTTTTAGCAGTACATGTCTGTATTGGAGTTAGGGCATCACATTTTGGAGCAACATTCATCACACTATGTATGTATCATCACAACTTTGGAGTGTTAATAGATCATAGAGTATATGTCATACCTTGTGCATATCAAACTCATGTAACTGCTGTAGATGATTACTGTGTGCATACATACTGTTCAGACTGTAGAATCTCGGATTTGTGATGGAGGGCAGCCAACATTCAACCCAAGCACCAAAAATTCGAGCTGTGTGAAGAGTAAAACCTTGACTGTTTAGCTTGCAATAAAATTCGGATTGTTCTCTTCTACTGCTGCCACGTGTTAGGGCACACACTTTTCTTTATTACTGCTGCTCCCAAATCTATAATTTGGGACTGTTCAAGCTTCTTGAATTCAGATCTGTGGAAGTCAAACTAGGTCTGCAAAGCTTGGACTGTAGAAACCCCGAGCAAACCCAAAACTGGGCTGCCAAAAAACACAAAAAAAATGCCCACCGAAATTGCCCAGTCTGCTGCTGCAAATTCGGACTGTGTATACCTCAGATCTCCTCACTGCTACAAAAATTTGGGTCTGTGATACCTCTCTGCTCCCACGAAATTTGTCTTAGCCAATAAGTTAGGGCATCATCAAAAACAAAACAAAAAAATCAGACTGCTGCAAAAATTTGTTGGCTGCTCCTGCTGCTACCTCAGTCAACCATCCGAAAAACCTCAGAGCTCATCCAAATTTTTTCTTGCAAGAATGAGGTCGTGAGCCCTCCATTTATACACACTTTTCAAAAAAAGAAACTTGCTGGGTCGACTTGTCATTAAAATAATTTTTATTTTTAATTTAAAATTTAATTTAATTTTGTTTGGTCGGCTGACCCATAAGATGAGGTACTTCAACTTTAAAAATTCATATTTCATCAACCGTGAGGAACCACGTGACGTGCCACCTACCGTTGGAAACGGCATGACGAGGGCTATCAGTCCATGGAGGTTTTATTTGCAAATGCATGGTCCAATACCCTTAAATTCTTTAATTTGTTCAGGACGTCAAAGACCCCACACATAATGATGTCAAAGATCATGCCACAAACTACAAGAGTTGCAAGGACTTCTTCAAAGTCTTCTTCAACCTATCAAAGCATCTCTACGGGCTCCACAAACATCTCAAGCCATCTAACCATAAGGTGGACCATACATCATCATCAACAAGCTACCAAGTGTGTGGGTTCAAGACCCAAGCCTTGTGGGCTTAAGGACCAACTTGTGGGTCCAAGCACTTCTTCAATTTCTTCATCATACCAAGGGCATGTTTATGGGTTCCGCAACATGCCAATAGCCATAAGACCATACAAGAAATCCGCCAAGGGCATCAAGGTCATCATCATCATAATGGCAATAAGGACCATATACAAGGGCTCCATACACATATGAGCCATAATGGGCTCCAATGCCCAAGCTACCACATGCAAGGACATGTCCAATCAATCAAACATCAATCATCATCACGCTGACACCTGTGTGTGGGTAAAGGACTCTAACTTGTTCATTAAGCTTGATCAACTATAGGGGACCTTGGTGGCATCAATGACAACTCAGCCAACACAAGTGACAACGGAGCACCAATTTCAACAATTCGGTGACATGACTCCAATGCTCCAATAGAGAGCTATCAATTAAGCTTTCGAAAGCTATCGGAACACAACCCATAAACGTCTGCTCTGACACAATTTCTAGACTAAATCTCTTCGAAAAAAGCACTAATCCCAAGAATTCACAACCATGTTCTTTTTTTTAAATAAGAAGGAATCATTTCAATCTGCTAATGATATAAATATAATAATCTATGACGGAACAAATCATAGAGCTTTTCCCATTATAGAAACGTTCACCATTCTCTGAGGTTTTCTATTTAAGAAAGATTTGCGAACGACACGAAGCACATGACATCTAAAGGAAAAATCAACAGAAATTGGAAAATAATTAAACACGTTGTCACAACAAAGAACACCTATCCAATGACCAAAAGATACTCTAACCGAGCACAATTGCATAGGCTTATGAATAGGAACACCACTATCTGTGAGAGGCTTATGAATCAACCTTTCGAGCCATATTTTTCGACGACACAAAGTACATGGCTACAAAAAAAAATCAACATAAATTGGAAAATAAATAAATATGTTGTCACAAAGCCGCTTCTGAGTGATATCCGACCACCAATTCACATCAATTTGGTGACACAGCAAAAAAATGACACAAATATAAACTTCACATGACTCCAATGTTTCAGCGGATATAATGTCCCTATTTTGACCCCATTGTATTAAAATGTAAATGATGTAATATTATTATAAAATCATGGTGAGGAGCTCAAGGCCAAGGCCCCTGCCATCGATTTAGTGATGCATATGGTTTACGTGCTAGCCAGACACATTGGAATTTCAAATATCATGTAAATATGCATTTTAATAAAATACCCACAACTAGCTATGCAATGCAACAAGAGATGGGGGCATGATTTTACAACGAATTGGGAGGGAAATATTCAAACCCTTGGGCCAATCAAGTCAAACCAAGTGTCAATGAGAAAACCCAGAAAACCCTCAACTACCCATGTTGACTTTTGTGCCCACTAATTCATTTCTCCCAAGAGTTGGTTGAGGAAGTTAATGCCTCGGGGAATGGAGAGGTATGGTTGTCCAAATTCGGGTATGGGCAAGCCACCCTTCATGGAAAATCGTGTTTGGTTCCTTGGGCAAGTAAAGAGCCATGAATTGACCCCCAAGCCATTCTTCACCCATTAGTTTGCTCTCTCACGTGTTTGGAGCTTCCTGGGCATTTTCTTCCATGGTTTTTCTGTGTTTTCCTTCATCTTTCTAGCCGGGAAGGGCGTTTTTGTTTTGGTTACCAGTGGGGAAGATAACAGATCAAATTGGGGTTTCATAGAGGCCGTTTTGGCCATTGGAATGCTCATAACCTGTGGGAGAAATCGGTTTTGCTCCTCGTGGTCAAATTCATCTTTCCACAGTTCGTTTTTGGTGTGCTCACGATTTGGGGGAGACCCATGGCCATCTTGTCGTAAATCCCATTGTTAAAATGTGTATCCATGCCCAATGATGGAGTTTTGTTGTGTGTAAGTAGTGTATGTTGGGTTATGGATTATGGGTATCCATTGCTTTGGCTTGAGCTTGAGTGCAAGCATCCAGAAATGAAGAGGGTTCAGATTTAGCCTGATAAACCTAACTGTGGATTGGCTTGGCTTAGACGAAATGATTATTTGGTTGTGCCTGGGCTTGAATGTCCCATTTTCCTTGTATAAATCATGCCCAGCTTGGGAGTGGTCTCTGAGTGCTGAAAGAATACAAGCTGGGCAGAGACCTATGGTTGGGTGGAACGTTGTAGCGACATAGCTAGTTGCTTGGGACAATTGCACAATCAATATGAGTATATTCTTATGTGTATTTAATTCTGCAATGTTTTAATTCGATGATTGTATTGATATGTTGTATGCATATGAAATGTGTGTGGATGATTTCTTTATTCCGCTGTGCATGTTTGCTTAATTCGCATCTGCACACATTTGTTTTTATGAATCTAATGAATTAGGCTAAGTTTTATGAAAAACCCCAGAGATTGGTATCATGTTCCCTTCCTTGAATTGGGTCCACGGGAGGGGACATTACAGCAAAGAGCTATCAATTAAGCTTCCGGGAGCTATCAGAACACAACCCATAAACGTCTGCAGCTATGCCTCGACACAATTTCTAGACTAAAGCTCTTCAAAAAGCACCAATCCACAAGAATTCACAGCCATGCTCTTTTAATTTAATAAAAAAGAATCATTTCAGTCTGTTAATGATATAAATATAATAATCTAAGACGGAAAAAATTATGGAGCTTTTCCCATTATAGAAACGTTCACTATTTTCTGAGGTTTACTATTTTAGAAATATTCGTCGACGACACAAAGCACATGACAACTAATAACAACATTAACGGAGGATGGCTCGGGTGGTTTTTTCTAGGGTTTTTTGTGAGTTTGCAGGAATTTCCGATTCTGAAGGTTGATATGAAGTATGTAGCCTCTGACGACTTGGAGTCAAGCTGATTCGACGAATCAGCCTAGTACCAGCCAAGGTTAAAAAAAGTGGGAATATTCTATCTAGTCGGAGGTTTACATGCTTCTTTTCTGCTGAATTTATTGGTTTTTTCTACAAGCTCGGTTTTTGGTTTTTTTGTACTCTTTGGGCCCATTCCACTTTTGACATTCCTACGTTTTTTGGCCAAATTGGAGGTCTTTTGTACCATTTTGGTATTTTGCCTTTTTCTCCATTTGCTGGCAGCTGTCGGGATCTTTCAGCTACTTACCGACAGCTGGGGTTCACATCTTTTGTTCGGTGGGTGTGCCCACTATGGGTGAGTCTTGTCCTTTACAAAGCCCCAATCTGCCGTTTCCCAATTCCGTGTTAGGGGATTGCTCTGGTCGTGAAGCAGGAGTAGGGTTTTCAAAACCAAATCTTCGTGGGCCGAGAGCTAGAAATAAAAGACATTTGAAGACATATAAGGCTAGACAAGAAATTTGTAGGCTGGATATAGATGGGGACTACAACCTTGACAAGATTCACATCTTAGCTGAGAGGGCTATTGTTGGTAGGCTTGAATACACTTCGGCTACCAAGCTCGAGATTGTTGAGTGGGTAAATAAGTTCTGGGTACCACTCACAGGTATGGCGCCCCGCATCAATCTGTTAACAAACAGGTGGATATTATTCACCTTCTCGGAGGCGGCTCATCTCGAAAAGGTCTTGGATGTTTTCTGGGAATTTAAAAGAGGCTCCCTGTTTATCAAACGGTGGCATCTAAATTTTAACCCTAGTAATGAAGTCCAATCCCTCCGGCATTTATGGATGCTCATCCCGGGGCTTCCTATAGAGCTGTGGACAGAAGATATTATTAAAAGGCTTGCAAATTCAGTTGGGAGGTTTGTTCGTATTGACAAACAAAATTTCTATGGAATGGATCGTCGGTACGCTAAAGTGATGGTGGAGATTGACATGAAGAAGGGTTTACCTACAGAAATTGTGATTGCTTGGGGTGCTAGGGTGTGGAACCAGACACTTGACTTTTTCAAAATCCCGTTTCGTTGCTTCTCATGTCATGCGCTGGGACATGTTAGGGCTTCTTGTCCCTCTATCAGAAAGCCTCCGCCGGATTCTCCTGATTCGGCTTTTACCTCTCCTAGGGTTGGACCTATACATTCTTCTTCGGAGATTTCGGGTAAGTTAATACTTGATACTCCATTAAATTTTCCTAATTTATCGCATGTAGAACTAGCTTTTATAGAATCGTCGGAAAAATTGTTGTCCAGTCGCATTTCAAAGGGTGAAGTTCAACTGCGACATGACCCGGTCACGGGCCTTCCTGTTAATAATCCGACAAATTCTCCTCCTGTTTCGAAAGTGGGTCGCAAATTGTTTGGGGAAGGGGAACCAGACTCTCTTGACTCTGGGGTTTCAATATCCCGATCTGCCGTTGATATTTTGCCAAACCCTAATCCTGCTCGGCCTCCAATTCTGAATAATTTGGAACTTCATTCCCTTCCGTCTAATTCTTTAGACTTGGCGACATCTTCATATGGTGTCCGTTCGATGGACAATAAGCTGCCTTTGGATGGTAGTGGGAGGCAGCTGGTGGAGGGATCTATGTGTCCAAACCTTCTTCAAGGTCGGGCTGCTTTGTCCGATACCTTGAGCATACAACCTCCCTCTGTTGATTTTTTAGGGCCGAATTCTACTACTTCTGGGGCTTCTATGTTGGATTCTCTGCCAAATGAGGGTAACAATTTTGGACAGTCGGTGGATAGACCATTGAAATTGCCTTGCATGGTTGAGCCTCCTTGCTCGATAAACAAGGATATTTTGGTTGAAAGTGGATACTGTATTGCCGAGAATGGGGAGGAATTCCCTCCATTGCCATCCTATACCAGAAATCCGAGCTATGGCTCTTCGGCTAAACCCATACAATCGTTGAATTTCCAAAATGTCACCATTAGGCGGGGCAAGAAGAAAAAGTCTGATCTTAATAGTTCAGATTCATATACTCCACTCTCTAGGCAATTAGAGGAGGGGGATAAAAATGGGAAGTTGTCTTCTTTGGGGCCTAGAGATTCGTCCCCCAATTTGGCTGTTCCCTGATGTCTTTATTATCTCTTAACGTTCGAGGTTTGGGTAAGGTGACCCGGGCACAGGCCTTATCCAACCTTTTCAAAGCTACTGGCCCAGCTATCATTTTGATTCAGGAGACCATGTGTGATGACCATTATGCCATTCATAAACTGAGCAAAATTCTTCCTTCCTGGGAGGTGTCTGCTGTTAATTCTTGTGGATTATCGGGGGGGCTTGCTATTGCTTGGGATCCTTCTGTATTTGTCTTCAAAGCCTTTTCCACTCCTTGGGGCATATTATTAAAAGGCTTCTTTCGTAGAAACCATCAGTCTCTCTCCATACTAAACTGTTATGCTCCCTATCGGGAGAGGCAACGTTTATGGCTTTCATTACAGGATTCTGGCCTTTTGAATTTAAACGATTTGATTATTGCAGGTGACTTAAACTTAACCTGTCATGCTTCAGAAATTTGGGGATCTACTGCTAGGCTGGATGATTTGGCAGATTATTTTTCTCAGTTATTTTTGGATGCAGACCTTGTCGATGTTAAACCACATATTTTGTCCCCCACTTGGACAAATGGCAGATATGGCAGTGAGGGGGTTCATAAGCGTTTGGACAGATTTCTGGTTAAATCGAGCTTATTGGATATCTTCCAGAAACACCGGTCTTGGGTATTTGGATGCAAATTTTCGGACCACTGGCCCATTGTTCTGCAATTGGATGATTCTATTTATCCACACTCTTCTCCTTTCAAGTTCAATGCTTCCTGGCTTAGTGATGGCTCTTTTTGTCAAATGGTTAGATCATACTGGCGGAATTGTGAGAATATAGAATCTAACCCTGTGCAGAAATTTTGTCATAAACTAAGGGGTTTAAAAGAGGTTGTTACTAAGTGGATCGGGGATAAAAAGAGGAGTGACAGAAATGATCTTCTGGTTTTAGAAAAGAAGCTACAGTTATCCATCTTTGCTAATATAAATAATTCTCTCTCTCCAGATTCCTTTGAACTTATGAAGCAGCTGGAGCAGAAAAAAGAAGAAATACTTCTTCAGGAAGAAAAGGAATGGCGACTTAAGAGTCGCGCTATTTGGATTGCACATGGGGACAAAAACACAAAATTTTTCCATTCGTTTGCTTCTGCTCGGAGAAATTCAAAATATATATGGGAGATTAAAGATAACAGTGGTTCTCAGCTGTCGGGTCTTGATAGTATAAAAGCAGAGGCAGTCTCTTTCTTTGGTAACTTATATTTAGATCCTGGTGATTGCAACTTATCTGACCAGATTAAAGTGGCCTCTTTATATCCACGTTTCCTCTCAAAATAGGATGCTGTTAGTATTCAAGCTGAAGTCTCTTTGGATGAGATCGAACAGACTCTGAAAGTCTTTGCAAAAGATAAAAGCCCCGGGCCAGATAGGTGGCCGGTGGAGCTTTATCTACACTTCTTTGATTTGATGGGCTGTGATCTACAAGAATTAGTGAACTTCTCCAAGAATAATGGCTATGTCCCGGGTGGGCTAAATTCCACGTTTGTCACCCCTATTCCTAAAAATGATAAGCCAATATCTTTTGGGGAATATCGTCCGATCGCTCTCTGTAATTTATTGTACAAGCTCATTTCAAAAATTATTGCTGATAGATTGAAGATAGTGCTTTCTAAGCATATCTCAGCAGAGCAATTTGGTTTTCTAGAAGGTCGGCAGATACATGATGCAATAGGTATTACACAGGAATTGATGCACAGCATAAAGCTCTACAAGAAAAAGGCACTTGTACTCAAAATGGACTTGGTAAAAGCATATGACAGGGTAAACTGGTCATTCCTAAGAATGATTCTCATTAGAATTGGAATCCCAGCTTTGATCATTAAATGGATTATGGCCTGCATTACTACTATGAATATCTCAGTGCTTGTTAACGGAAGTCCTTCTGATTTTTTTAGCTGCTCTAGGGGGATTAGACAGGGTTGCCCCCTATCACCTCTCCTATTTATTTTGGTTATGGATGGATTTAGCAGGTTGGTGAATGAAGCTTTATTGAATGGCAAGATTAAAGGCATAAAAGTTGCGAAAGATTGTGTGATCACACACATATTGTTCGCAGATGATGTGCTGGTGGCGGGAGAGGACTCCTTGGAGGAATGGACTTTGTACAAGGATCTTGTCCAGACTTTCTGTAATGCTTCTGGTATGCTGGTCAGTTCTGCTAAATCTAACTTTTATCACAATTCACTTAAAGATGAGCAGATTATTGGTATCCAATCAATCTTGGCTTATAAGTGCTGTCCTATTGATCATGGATTCAAATATCTGGGATTCAATCTTAAGCCAAACAATTATCAGATAAAGGATTGGTTTTGGCTGCTGGAAAAAATTGAGGCACGTATTGCTCAATGGTCTTACAGGTTTTTATCAATTGGAGGGAAACTTATACTTGTGAAATCTGTACTCTCCAGCATACCAGTTTATTGGTTCTCCTTATTTGAAATTCCATCTTATATCATTAAGATCATCAAAAGATAATTCTTCAACTTTCTGTGGTCTGGGACTGCGGGTGGTTCAAAGCTTCACATGGTGGCGGCAGATTTATTATCCAGACCTTATCGACATGGGGGATGGGGCATAAAGGATTTAAAGACTTTCAATATTGCCCTTAGACTCAAAAGTGCCTGGAGGGGTATTTTTGGATCGACCTTATGGTCCAGACTGCCTCATAACAAATATATTAAATCAGAGGTTTTCTGTTGGATTAGAAATCCAAAATTGAAAAATTGGAACTTCTCCCCTATCTGGAGGGGCTTCATGAAAAATTTTCACTGGATCAAAGATGATTTGGTATGGCAAGTAGGTTCTGGAAAGTGCATCCGTGTTGGAGTGGATTGGATCATTGGTCTTGAATTTGATTATCTCCTCCCTTCTATCATCCCACGTTATCTACAGATCTTGGGGTTGTATACTTTAAATAAAATCCAAAAGCATGTGGTTGGGGATGATAACTTCCCGAAGTGGTTGTCTGCTAGCGAGATTGGTCTCTCGGGTTATCTAGCTCATGTTTGGCAGGATTATATCAAAAAGCTAGACTCTGCTGGTGTTAAATTGAACAATGATAATGACAAGCTTCTCTGGGGGGGCAATCCTGCATCTGGTTTTGTTACTGCAAAAACTGCATACTCTAGAATTGTGCAAGAACTATTCATTTTCCCTCAAGACTGGTGGTATAAGAGGATCTGGACTTGGTCTATTCCTTTGAAACTAAAATGTTTCATTTGGTTAGTTTTACAGGATAAGTTGAAGACTTGGGATAATTTGTACAAACGGGGATGGACTGGTGCTAGTCTTTGTGTTCTTTGTAGAAATGCTGCTGAATCTAAACAACATCTATTCGTCAATTGCCCTTTCACTCTAAAAATCTGGGAAGTGGTGTCTAAAAAGCTCAATATATCTCTACGCTGGGATGTGGGTGATTTCAACAATTGCCTATTAAACTGGTTTAGGCAATGCAAACAATTTTTTTATGTTGCTATATGTATCCCGTGGGCCATTTGGTACATAAGAAACAGTGTTATTTTTCGGAATTGGGTACCTGACAGTGTTCATTGCAGCTTGATTGCTTTAAACATGTTCTCTACATGTGTGGTGGACTCACAGAATCTGAAAACTGTTAGAATAAGCAGCTTTGACTTCAAAGTGGAGCAGCCAGTAATATTCCTTGATGGTGCTTCAACAAATGGCTTATGTGCAATTGGTGGGGTTATTTATCTTAATGATTATCATTATTTCTCTGTCAGGTTGAATTGTGGCCTTGGATCCAATCTGAAGGCGGAATTGATGGCACTGTGGTGTGTCCTGAAAGTTGCTAATATATTTGGACTAGTCAATATCAAGGTTTTTGGTGATTCCCAGGTCACCATCAAGTGGGCATTGGGAGACTACAAACTCAATGTTATGAATCTGAGACATTGGGCTATCAGAACATGCTTTGAAATTGCTAAACAGCAGAACATCAGTTTCGAGCATATATATAGAGAGCATAATGCTAGGGCCGACAAACTTTCCAAGCTTGCTCTTTCTGGCATTGATGGACACCTCATCTGGGAGGAATGGTGGCATAACAGCTTATTAGACTGCGGGTCTATATACTTCCTTGACTGATCTGTTGTTGGGCCTTGAATTTTTGGTTTTTTTATTGTTATATTTTGGTATTTCTGTAGGGGTTGTGGTATTGGCATCTTTTTGCCGGGTCTGTATTGAATGATATCTGAACCTATATGCAGCAGTGGGCTCTATTGTAAATCTGTATCTGGGTCAAGCTGGATCATGAACTCTCTTTGTACTATTTGATTCTTAATGAATATCAATAGTAGTTTTTTTTCGCTGGAAATACTAAAGGAAAAATCAACATAAATTGGAAAATAAATTAAAAAATCTTATAGACTTCACATAGCTCTAATGTTTTAGTAGCTATGCCTCGACACAATTTATAGGATAAAGCTATTTGAAAAGTACCAATTCACAAATTTCAGTCGACACAATTTATAGGATAAAGCTATTTGAAAAGCACCAATTCACAAATTTCAGTCGACACAATTTCTAGGATAAAGCTATTTGAAAAGCAACAATTCACAAATTTCAGTCGACACAATCTCTAGGATAAAGCTATTTGAAAAGCACCAATTCACAAATTTCAGTCTATTAATGATATAAATATAACAATCTATGACGCAAAATTTTATAGCATACATGATAACCACTATGCACAGGTTTACTATTTCAGAAAGATTTGCCAATCATACCCAATACATGACAACTAAAGAAAGGACTAAAAATCAACAGAAATTTCAAGAGATTCAAGCATCAGAAAACAAAAGAGTAAGTGGCTCACCTCGAACAGATCCCCCAACATGCACTCTTTGATCCACAACAAGCACAACGAACATAGATATCAAGCCAGCGTTGGAAAACAAATCTGTATTCTTCTCCTTGTTGCAATATAACCTCTAGTCCCTATTGCCACAATAACTCTCTCAATAACCTACAATCTGCATAATTAAATGAACACAACGCATATTGTAGCCTTCTTCTGTCTCCATCAACCTTCAGCATTAAATGACAGTGATCCCTACATTGAAAATTTTAAATGCATTCACACACCTGTAAAACTACCTCACCCAAGCAAATCACAGCTTGACTGTATTGTGCCCTACCAAACAATGCAGGTGTAATATTATGTAATTTTTTATATTTAGATTATTTTTGAATTACTAAAAATTTGAAACCTCCTTCAGGCAAGTATGTCAAATCTTAGTTGTCCTTAACCAATGGGAAAAAACATTGCAAAAATATTAACCTACACAGCCAAAAACATTAACGACTAATACATAATCAAAGAGCTTTGACTCTCCAATGGAAAATAAAGCCATGCCTTGGCAAAGACTAATAAACAAACAAATTTGATATCTCTATCCTTCATCCTTTTCTTTCTTCTTTATTTACTTTGACATAAACTTTTACGAGTATAACCACTATGAATTTAGTTTAGTTTGCTTATTTTTCTTAATTATTTATTTACTTTTCATTTTATGTTTTCACTTTTTCTTTTTTTTTAACGAACAAAAGAGACCTCTACGGAAATTTTGTAGAGTTCAAATATCATAAACTACATGATTTATCCTGTCAACAGTCAATAACTTCATGAAAAAAATATCTTTTGCTCAGAACAAAAATGCCTGCATTAAGCAAATCTATATATTTGCGTACAACAGTTTATAATTTTCAAAATAGTAATTTGTATCTAGGATCTACTAAAGTAACCTCAGATTCGAGCTCAAATGCCTACATCACTTCTTAACCTCTTCATATTCGGCCTCCGTTGCCTGATCTCCACCTTCAGATCCACCTTGAGAACCAGAGGATGAACCACCGGCTTGTTGCTGCACATGCTGGCCTATTTTTAAGGATGCTGCAGTTGCTGCATCAGTTTTTGCTTTGATATCTTCAGCATCATCACTAGCCATTGCTTTCTTCAGGTCTGCTACAGCAGATTCTATTTCAGAAACTACTTCTGAAGGAAGTTTATCTTTATATTCGCTTAAACTCTTCTCTACAGAGTATATCGTGCTGTCTGCAGCATTTCTAGTATCGATTAGTAACTTCTTTTCCTGATCCTTTTGAGCATGCATCTCAGCCTCTCTCACCATCTTCTGTATCTCGTCTTCTGTCAGTCCTCCAGACGACCGGATAGTGATGGCCTGCTCCTTGTTAGTGGCTTTGTCTTTGGCAGATACAGTAACAATGCCGTTTGCATCAATGTCAAAGGTAACCTCTATTTGAGGTACACCTCTGGGTGCTGGTGGAATGCCAACAAGTTCAAACTCACCAAGAAGCTTATTATCTGTAGCCATTTCACGCTCACCTTGCAACACTCTCACCCCTACCTGAGTTTGACCATCTGCGGCAGTTGAGAAAACCTGGCTCTTCTTTGTTGGAATTGTAGTGTTTCTGTTGATAAGCCTTGTAAATACTCCACCAAGAGTTTCAATTCCTAAAGACAGGGGAGTAACATCGAGAAGAAGTAACTCTTTCACGTCACCACGAAGTATGCCACCCTGAATGGCAGCACCCATGGCCACAGCCTCATCGGGGTTCACACCTTTGCTTGGTTGCTTACCAAAGATCTCTGATACAATTTCTTGAACCTTGGGCACTCGAGTCATACCTCCAACGAGAAGCACTTCATCCACTTCCTTTACTGAGACCCCTGCATCTTTCAAGCAATTCTTGCATGGTTCTCTAGTTCGCTCAATTAGGTGATTAACCAAATTTTCAAACTTTGATCGAGTTAAAGTGATATTCAAATGCTTTGCGCCAGAAGCATCGGCTGTGATAAATGGCAGATTAACATCAGTCTGTGAAGAGGATGACAATTCTACCTTAGCCTTCTCTGCAGCCTCTCGCAGCCTTTGCAAGGCTAACCTATCTTTAGACAAGTCAATGCTTTCTGATTTCTTAAACTCAGAAACTAGATAGTCAAGCAAAGTGTTATCAAAATCCTCACCGCCCAAGAAGGTATCACCATTTGTAGCTTTCACCTCAAAAACACCATTAGATATTTCAAGTATTGACACATCAAAAGTTCCGCCACCAAGATCAAAAACAGCAACCAAACCCTCCTTATTATTCATGCCATAAGAGAGGGCAGCTGCAGTTGGTTCATTGATGATTCTTTTCACATCTAAACCAGCAATTTTTCCAGCATCTTTAGTTGCTTGACGCTGAGCATCATTGAAATAAGCCGGCACTGTAACAACTGCATTTGAGACAGACCTTCCCAAATAGGCTTCTGCTGTTTCTTTCATCTTTGTCAGGATAAATGCTCCAATCTGACTTGGCGAATATTGGTTCCCATTTACTTCAACCCAGGCATCACCATTGGTTGCTTTAACAATTTTGAATGGGACCATCTTCATCTCTTTCTGTGTCTGGGGGTCATCAAATCGCCTTCCTATCAAACGCTTTGTTCCAAACACTGTGTTTGTCGGATTAGTCACAGCTTGTCGCTTAGCAGGAGTGCCTACAAGAAGCTCTCCCTTTTGATTGAAAGCTACAACAGATGGTGTTGTCCTTGCACCTTCTGAATTTTCAATGACCTTGGGATTCTTGCCTTCCATGAGAGCAACACATGAATTTGTTGTTCCCAAATCAATACCAATCACGTCACCACCAGCTCCCTTTGAGCTGAAAGCTCTGGCTGCATTTCCCCATCTCTGAAGCAACGGTGAACCGAAGTTTGAAGACTTGATACTCTGTGTGGCCAGATAGGCAGATTGAATAGCATTTGAAGTAACGGCCTTCGACTGAGATCTTCTAGCGAGTCTGGATACCAATAGCGAACCCAAAGCCATGGCCTTCTCCCTTCTTCAGAACTGACTAAGAGCGCTATTAAAACCCTAGATCTTTCAAATCATACAGCTAACTCAATCAGACCGCTTGCAAAGCCCCTCTTACGAGCTGCCCTCCCGTTCTCGGCTCCTCCCAGTCTCTTAAACCCTCGCTAAAACCCTCTTCGACTCTACCGCTATGAATCAGACCGCTTGCAAAGCCCCTCTTACGAGCTGCCCTCCCGTTCTCGGCTCCTCCCAGTCTCTTAAACCCTCGCTAAAACCCTCTTCGACTCTACCCGTTTTATGTTTTCAGTTATTTTTATTATTAAATAAATTTAATTATCCTTTTCACTTCATTATTTCTCAACGAAAATATTTATTTATTTAATCGGCTGGAAAAAACGAAAATATTTATTTTGTTCTCATTATTTCACCTTTTTTATTTAATTCGTCTCTTTTATTTTCATTCGCTTTTAAACTTTGAACGTTCCATTCATTTTTATGTTTTCTTAAATTTAAATTGATAAATATATATCTTTATTATGGTGAGTTAATTATATTTATATTTATTTTTTAAAGTTAACATAATTTTATTTTTCATTATATATTAACATTGTTATATAATTATAAAAAAAATGCATTATCTTAGTAAATGACAAGAAAATCTCTTACACTTCTCCAAGGTGGTTCCTAAGAAATTTTGGAGGCAAATTCTAACTCGCAAAACAAAAGGGCTGAGCTTATCTCGCCTGTACGTTCAGGCAAGACTTGCCAGCTCCCCCTTGACTTTCTCCACCAGGCCCACCGCCACGCTGCCCCCCGTCGGAGTCCCAAAAAAGTTTCCGGTAAAAGTTTTAAAAAAATTTCCGTCACGTTTCCCCGCCAACCGGCTCAATGACCGAGGCTCCTCCCCTCCGCCTGGCCCCTCCGCCCCTGGCCCCTCCCCTTCAGCCCCCTTCATGGGTCATATCCCTGTTTACGTCTCTTTCACTGTGCATCTGAGCACTACCACTGCGGGACCGTCCATCACCCTCCGCGGGCGACCCAAAGCGACCGGATAGCGACCCATCACTAGCGAGATAGCTCATAGCAAGTTTGTTTTCTTCCCAGGTCAGCTAATTCCCTAACCCCTGTAGCTTCCTCCACCATGATTTCTGATTTTAAAGATGTCAATAGCTCCCGATTCGAAACTGTTGCCCATAATCAACATCGTCGCGGCCCCCTCTCATGCCAAATAAGCTTTTCTTCTTCTGTAACCCAAACTAACAATTGACAGTACATAACAGCGAAAACTAACTCAAATTGTGATTAAATATACATAACAGCAAAAACTATAACTCAATTTGTGATTAAAGATACATACACAAGTGGCCATTTTTCTACTCTATCACAAAGCTTATAATGCAAGACTACCAGAGATGGGAGTTTCTGTGATCCTGAAGAGAGCAATCCACCCTGTGTTAAAAAGGTTCCCCAAGAGAGCAATTCGTTCACCTGCCTACAGGAATTTAGAGGGGTTCTATTCTCTGAGACGAAACCAGATTCAATTTATCCTCTGAGAGGTTTTGGCAGACCATGAAGCCATCCTGATTGCCTCAATTTATAACACCCACTCAACGACAGTCGTTGAAGATTAGGGAACACAACTTCATAAAAAAAGACCTTTCCCTGCCTGGCAGCTCTTATCTCTTGAGCCCAAACATGCATCTGTCATAAGATGAGTTCAATTTATTCGATGCTTTTCCCCTTCTAATGATAAGAGTGTTTCTTTTTCTCCTACAACCCTTTTAAATGGAAGTTCGCGCAATGGACAACCCTGTACTACTAGATATTTTAGATTGTTCATCTTGAGAATCTCTTGTGATAAGTATTCTATCCCACAATCCTCTATGACGAGCTGTGTCAACTCGTCCAACAGTCCAATGGAATCCGGCAAGCATTTTAAGTGCGGTGAAGAAGAGAGTGATAAGCTCTTCAATATTTTGAGGTCACCGAGACTTGCAAGTGGAAACTCTTCCAACAAATCGCTACCTAATTCCAAAACTTCCAAATTGTGGAGGTCTCCAATGAAGCTTAGCAATTATTTTAGCTTTGTGTCACGCAAATATATTTTTTGCAAAGATAGTTATGTGTGACTTGGGGAAGCAATTCGTTCACCTGCCTATATGTGATTTAGGATAGAGAGTAGATCTCAGTCGATGACTGCAAGGATAGTTTAAAAATTTTAACAGTCCCTGAGTAAGGGATCGCCTTCCTGAGAGTGTGGTTCTCTGTCTCCTACTTCCATGTCCAATTTACTAATGTAATTTGTCTAGCATTTACGCTAGTTGCATGTTTGCGAGTATTTGATGGTTATTAAAATTTATTGATGTTTCCTTTCAAAAACAATCCTCTGCCCGGACAGTTACATATTCTGATATAATACCTTAGTCACCTTTTCGCTTTGCATAGAGCCTTCTATCTATCTAATAGCCGTAGATTGTTATGGCTATGGTAGGATTTAATGCTCAGCCAATTGATTGCCATCCAAGGAGCAAGGAGTCCTTAAAAAGGAAATAGGTGGAGCATGAGAAGGAGAAAAGCTAAAGGTGTAGATATATGGAGTAGTTGGAAGTTGTTGTGGATGAGCTTCAACATTTCTTATAATATTTTTTCTTATGATTATTGAAACCTGTCCATACAAGCCATATAAAGCACGTTTATTAGAAGCCTCCTATATTTGTTCAATATGCTTGCCCTCTCATGAATGTATTGTGCAGACACACTACCCTGAAACCCTTACTCTAGACCCATTTTTTGCTTCTTTTCAACGCAACTGCATTTTATTGTGACCCCTATTTTTTTGGCCTCCTTTGCTATGAACTTTCCATCCTTGAGGATCATCAAGTTGCCTTTTAGGATGGATGGTAGGATTTTGAGTTCCAACAATACGATTTTGAGAAACAAAATCACCAGAGTTTTTTTGTAAGATTCTTTAACAAAGTGTGTAGGTGAGAAACAAATAAACAACAATTTGGAAGGTTGAGATAGACTGCCTTTTGAATATGAGCAATATTGTGAAACAACAAGTGGATGCCTGATGGGTGAACCTTATCTTGATAAGTCCACCTCTACACATACATGAGCATTAGGTAGAAGGTGTGGGAACATGCTCATCTACTATAGCCAATTGATCAAAATGATGCACTATCTTCTCCGTTTGCTTGGAAATATACATTTCATTGAAGGTTTCATAACATGGTTTCATATAATCTAAGTCCCTAACAATTATCTATACTCCCTTCAAAAACATTGCTTGAGATGTGCCCTCCTTGTCTAATGCTACATATACGGATGGCTCATGAGGACAAACCACTGAAAATAGAACCAAACCAAACTAGAGTATGAGGACAATGTGCTAAGACATAAGAAAAAATGGTACTATTGGTATGCAAATGGATCCATCCTAAATTGATTTCAATTTGATTACAATGTATTGACAAAAAATTCCGACCTTGATGATATGCTACCACAAACCATGCTCTGCTAATTCATGAAATAAACAACACTGACTTTTAATTTGGAACCCAAATAGTAGCAGATGTTGGAGATCACCGTCATCAGATTTTTCCATTTACAAGCAAAAAATTTCTTCCAAGAGGAAATCATTACACCTTGAAATGCTTTGTATGTATAGTTCTCCTCTATCTGCCTGTCATGGTAATACATGATTTTATCATAAAGGAAGCACCCAGATCAGTTATTTGCTGAGGCATATTCATATTGAAGTGATCGTATATAGACAATTCACTGTGGAGGAGGATTCAATGCTGTGATTGCCAAGTTCTCTTGAATGATATGAGAAAGAATCATGATCATTCAACAATGATTATAGTTCAAAAATCCAACACATAGGTTTGTCCATCTATGCAGCATGAAGAACAGTGAGATAGATGGCTCCATTTGATGGTCCACAAGGCTATGGCTTAAAGGGCAAGCTATAGGATATAGATCAGTGTTTACATGAGATATTATAAGAAATGGTTATAGGTTTTGAATTAAAGCCATGGTTTGCATGCATCACATAACCCCAGTAGTCAATGATCCTCACGTGTGAAGGGCATGTTGTGACAACAGTGTGCATGTTTCTTAAAACAGTAATTTGCATATCTTTCAAACAACAGTTTGCATGGACCTATTCCAATTTGCATGAGAGAATAACAGAAGACGGAGTTGCATGGTATTTTTCCAGTTTGCATGAGAGAATAGTGGAAGACCAAGTTGCCTGGGACTATTCCAGTTTCCATTGGAGAATAGTGGAATACCCAGTTTGCATGGGTGTATTCCAGTTTGCATGAGAGATGAGGGTGAAGACCTAGTTTTCATGTGTGTACTTTGCTAGATAAATGTTGCATGTATTTCCTTAATTTTCCAGTAAATAAGGGTGTACTGGGAAACAAAACTAAAGCGGATGAGTGACTTACTGGATGAGTTTTTGGCCGCGCCATTTGAGGATTTAGAAATCTGAAAAAAGACAGCAATCGTTTGTAAGTTGATAACAAGTTAAACATCAAATGCTCATTGTCAGCTGTGCCATAAAAAACCAGTTGCAATTCAATTTTTCTAGTGATGACAAACTGCGACAACCTTTAAGTTTAAGAATTCTCAGAAGCTTCAACAGTCCAAAGCTCCTAGGTATTTGACTCAGCTCTGTACAAAATTGTAAGTTCAAAGTCCTCAAACTTTGGAGTTTCCCTATGCTTTTTGGCAATTCTTTCAGCCCTCCACACCAACTAAGATTCAGATTTTCAAGTGCATTTAACTGATCAAGACCTTTTGGTATATAATTGGGCTAGAGTCACTAATTTTATGGTAGGTGATTTAAAATCTATCAAGGTGGAGTTAAAATTATGTTTGGCTCTGAAATTTCAATAAATGACAACGATCTTCCCAATAAGAAAGTTCTCCACCAAGGTCGCTGGTGCCCAATGTCTGTCTGAATGTAACTACATCTTGTTTTTTTTTGTTATTTTTGGTTTTCTCTTTCACTGATTGTATTCTTGTTTTGGCCTTTTAGATGGTTTCGAAATGGCAACAACTTCTAGCTCTCGAGGTGCAAGACCCAGAAAAAATAAACTTTTCTGCTTTTGATTTACACTGGAATATGGTTGAAAGCAATGTTGTTGCCTGGATCAAATCAAATAGGTATAAAGAGTTCATTATCGGGGAGAGCAAAAACCCATTGTATCCAACAAGCTTTCGAAATAGTTACAACAGCAAATCACAAAATGAAAATGAAAATGTTGGAAATCAAAAGCATAGAATCGACAGCACCTTGGAGTATATAATGTGAGTTTTTCTCTATTTTTCTTGACTCTCTTATATTCAATTGATGCTTTGAAATATTGTGATGTATGAAGTGTTAATCTCTTGTTGTTGTTTGCAGCTTTTGGTGTTCGTATGGGCCAGATGACCATCGAGAGATTGATAAACTACATGTTGATATATCCAAAGTGCCTAAGCATGGTAAGGGGAGTCGTCCAGGTCGTAAGCATATAAGATGTGGTTGTCTTTGTCATTTTAGCATCCGCATACTCAAGAAGGCACCGGAACGCTGCCTAATCACTTATAGTGAGAGGAATCATATAGATATTGACGGTAAACCTTGTCATGGACAAGAGACTGATGATTTTGTAGGCACAAGGGCATACCATGCACCTCATATTAGCAAAAAATTATATCAATGGGTAGAAAGATGTTTGCTTTTGGGGATGTCTATTGAATGTGTACATCAAAAACATCGTGAACTAGTGCATGATAAAGTATCCTCTTTCGAACTTGAGTTTGATCGAAATGATTTTCTCTCACGTGATGACATTGGCAATATAGAGAGAAAATTAAAACATGCCCAATATATGTTTCATAAGAATGACGCCCAAAGTGTGCGTATATGGCAAGCTGCAAATCCTGATAAAGTGTTCTACTACTCTAAGTTTGACAAAACCATAGATGATGAGGGTCACATTCCATTCATTTTAGGCATCCAACAACCATTACAGCTGGAATGGATGAGGAAATATGGTCATGATAGTATATTAGCAATGGACTCTACATTTGGAACAAATCGCTTTAAGGTAGGCTTATATATCATATATGTTTTTTTCTTACTATCATTTGTTATTTATAGTATAATTCAAGCATGTAACTGATGTCCTATTTAATTGTATGCAGTTCCAACTTTATACATTATTGGCATTCGATTCCCAACATAATGGTGTTCCAGTGGCATGGGTCATCATGTCAAGATCTACGACCTCGGATATTGTGAGATGGATGGAAACTCTACTTCTTAAAGTACGCATGGGTATGTTGGAATGGAAATTGAATGCATTCATGGTAGATGATGCAGCAACGGAGATTGGTGCAATTAGGTACATATAGCTAATAGGGTTTGTTTTTCCATTTCTTGAAATGAAGCGTTGCATACAATATTAAAGTAGGCATATATTTTTAACAGTGTATAACATATTTATTCAACAGGAAGACATTTCAATGTGAAGTCTACCTATGCAATTGGCATGTCAGAAGGGCGTGGCTAAAACATCTTGTGATGAAAGTTAAAGATGACACTACAAGGCGCTCCATGTTTAAGCGTTTAGGTGACATTATGCACAACCAAACAAATGGAGATTATGCTCTTGAGGAAGCCAATAGATTTCTGAATGAATTCAAAAAAGAAGATGCCTTTGTTGAGTACTTTCGAGCACGATGGTTGGACATAATAGGTTTGCTTTCATATTATAATATCCTAGATATTTTTATTTAATGACTAGCCTATCCATAATCTCCAAGTGCTATGAGAATTTTACTATATTTTTGAATTTCACATACTTCTAGATTTCAATTCATAGTTCTACTATATTTTACCTATTGACATGCTTTCTAGTTATTAAGTGGTATTGTTTGATGTTCATTAGGAATGTGGGCAAAATGTTGTCACACTTTAAAGCACGCTGGACAAGAAACAAATGGGGCCATCGAGTCATACCATTCACACTTGAAAAATGTATTTCTAAAGTCAATACGATCAACCTCCCATCGTCGAGTATATTGGTTAGTGCATCAATTGGTAACAGTGGTCCACATTTTTTATTGGTGGCGTGAATGCGGAAAGGAAAATGGTTTTCATAGAAATTATAGAGTGGAGAAAATGGAAGCTCAATCTTGGCTAAGAGCACAATCTATTCTAGATGATAATGTTACACTACACCACTCCGATCCTTCAATAGCATATGTGCAAAGCCAACATGATATTGAGAAAAAGATATATGGTATGGCAATCAGGTCCAAACTTTGCTATGTGTGATTGCAGCTGGGCAAATAATGGATATTTGTGCAAGCATGTCATTAAGGTTACCACGATGAGGGAAAAAATTAGGTTGGAATAAGAAGAGCTAGAAATAGGAATTGATGAAACAATCCCACATTAGGTGACTTTTAGTATTTCATAATGCATATTTAGATCAATACAAATGTTTTAGATCATAAATAGTAGTTGGTGTGGTCTAATATGGTGCAATGTAGCTGTTACCAGATAGCTGAAAACGATGGCTTTGGAGTTGCAAATGGCTTGGATTTTCCTGTCATGGTAGTAATTTCATAACTTGGTTTATTTCATATTTTTCTATTATTCTTTTCATGTTGATGTTGTAAGTTTTAAACCTTAACAGTGAAGTACAAACATATATCGATTCTTAAGCATTTACAGAAAATACACAATGGCACACACATTACACAGAGATTTTCACCTGGAAACCCTTAACCGGGAAAAAACCAGCAAAACTTAGAGCCGCATAGCTCCTTTCTCATTATTTTTTTATTTTACATGTACAATACAATAAATGGTATTCTGCAGCATCTAAAACCCTAATTCGTTTACCCGAATTAGGTTACAACCCTAATTCCTTTTACCGGAATTAGATAGAGTACAATGGGTCGAAAATCGCGAAAAAGCAAAAAGCAACCCAAAAAAAAATTTTGCGCTCCGCGCGGACTCCGGGGGCCTAACGGCCCCCTCCGTGTCGTTTCGGAACCTAACGGTCCGAAACGAAGGGGGTGGGCCCTGTCGGGCTACCCCCCCCTCTAAACCCCCCCCTCCGGACGCGCCCGGCGCAGGCGAATCGAAGGTGCCGTAGGGATCGTGTTGTACACGCAGCGACCATGTGAAGAGATATAACATACCCAACAGATGTGAATTTTTCTTTCTTTGTTTCAAGGTAGATAATAATGTCAATGGTTCGATGGTTACTTCCAATAATGTAAATCCAAGTCATGACCAAAGAAGAGTTTCACAACGTATTCGAGACATTTTTGAGTCACTTATGCAGTTGCCCAGTGAAGAATCACATCTCTGCTTCCTAGAGAAACGCATGGAAGACGTTACCAATGAATTCAAAACAGCATTGGCATCTACCACTTTGGGGTTGGACCGTCCGGCTGCTCCATATTTCCAACAAGTGCAAGATGGATTTGGGAATACCCTACAACGTGGAAAAGATTTTTTGGAAAGGATGGTCACTCGCAAGCACTCTTACACATCATCTAGTTCTGCACACTTTCCTCGCCCAACACAAGGCACTAGGAGACAAACATTTGATGATGTACTTGATAGAGCTGCTAGACGAGATAGTGAAAGAAACCCAAATAAGTGAAGATGAAAATTTAAAACTTGCAAACTTGGTTATTATAAAAAAAATTAAGCTTGAAACATGCATGATTTGGAGTTTCATTGCTATGCCAAGACTTCAATTTAAGAAGACTTCATATTGAAAATTGTGGTTGGAATTAGGAAAATGATTGCAAAAACATGCATATTTATAGTATCTTAAAGTGGTATCCATCTACTATGTGTGGGCTAAGCCAGATATCAGAGGCAAAGATTAAGTTTGAATTAGATTAGCAGGTTCTTGTGCTAGAATAGCAGCAGTCAGGTCAAACTGTTGTAAATGTGTAGTTGACTGTTGGATAGTCATTGTAGAAGGTCTATGATATAGAACCCTATTTCATTGCAAACTGATCATGATCTATTGGTACTTATGTAAATCTTCTTGATGGTTTTTGTTGGGATCCTAGTGGTCTCGTGTGTTTGACCAGAATTTCCGGAAATATAGCATTTGATGTTGTCACCTTTGTGTTTCATTCTTGCTTCATTGACTTTTATTCCAATTATGTCTTAATGGAATTCAGCAAGAAGTTGTGATCTTATGTGAAACATCATGTGTTTTCTGTTTATGCCAGATGGAGATTCCAAATGACTTTTGTATCTCAGATGCATGAATTTTTAAGAAAAGTTGTTCTTAAAGGACATCCTGATCCTTTTATTATCATGGTCCAGTTTCCCTACCTTTTTTGCAATTTGCCGGTGATTGATATTGCTTGGTTAGCAACTTAGCAGTAATTGAAATTACAACATTATACACTAATCGCTACTGCTGCAATGGTTGCCATTTATCAGTATCTAAAGTTTATCATCATTACTCAGTAGCTAAAATTTTCTCATGTTCAAGATGTTAGGTTTCCATTACATCTGTCTAAATATAAAACTTGAAGTTTAAGATATTACAGCGTGTTTTTGAATTGGTCATTTAAAAAATGCTCTTAGTAGACAGGATTCGAGTGCTTTTATATTCCCGGGGATAATATTTTTCCCAAATTATTAGAAACCTATGATAAATTTAATGATTTTTGGGCATGTGGGAAGATTTGAGCAATTTTAAATATATCTGTAAATCCGAGTATATTTCAGTGAATTCAAAGAGTCTCTAACTGATGTTGGATAATTTTCAGCATTTTGGGGCCTCTATTAATGGTTTTCTATTGATTCTTGGCTGTCATATGGACACCATGGATAACATTCTATGTGCTCTCAGGTCATGTTCAAAGGAGCATGGCTACTATTGAAGTCAATTTCTGTCAGAATGTTGATTGTGAATGGGGTTCCTATAATGTGTTTGTCTCTGGGCAGTATATTGAAGACTCTGAAGGATTTTTCTCAGTAAAACCTTCTCTTCTTGTTTCAGACCAGCATTAAATGGTATTATTGTCTTGAAAGAGTGAGGGTTTTATGGAAATTTTCCAACTTCCATGTACTTTATTATAGAATCAAAACTGTGTTTACTCCCCATTAGTGTTATAGATAATTTTGCAAATTTGTTGAATTTTAAGGAGCAACATATGGGATGAATCCTTTGGAAAGATGGGAGCAAATCTAGTTTTCAGGGTTATATCCAAAATCATGGAAGTCGTTTGAAACAATCGATTCTCAATCCTCTCTACTTGATCTTTCTTCTATGCATTTCTCATGTATCAATTAGTTTAGCTTACTGTATGCTTTCGGAGTAGCCCTAGACACCTCTGAAGGTGCTTAATATTGATTACTGGACATTAATATTATTTAACTGATCTTATCTACTTGTATTTCTTTTAAGCTTATGCAATATGTGTCTATGGAAAGAGCATATTTGAAGATTAAGAGGCAACCAATGTCGAAAGGCTTATAGGATCTGTAAATTGGGCATAATGTAACTAAGTTCTCCTCACCTTCTAGTGCTAAATGGCATATTTGTCTGCTAAGTTTTGTCTTTTGAATGCTAAGTGTTATCTCTAGGGTTGTTTCACCTGTTTATTTTTAAATTTTTTATTATGGTTGGTTTTTATTGTTTTAATTTTGCTTTGTTTTATAATTTATGGTTGATTGATCGCCATTAGGGTTTCCTTTGTTACCTAAAATAATCAAAATTTTCATTCATTAACTATGAGCCCATGTATGTGCAAAGGAGTATATGTTATATGGTGAATTCTTACAGCTGGAAGCATATTATGAACTGGCAGCATTTTAATTTCTGATGGCAGAATGTCCAAATGGCATTTTATTGAAAGGTTTATTATTTATTTCATGGAATATAGAATGATAATAGGCTTTTATCATATTCATAAATATATGACATTCGATATGGACATGTTTTAAATAAATATTCATTGGCATCGTCACTCTACTGGCTTGCAGATTAAGATAATTACTACCAGTACAAGCATAGATATTCATGGCAGTATACAGTTAAATCTTCCATTTTACCTGTTAAAAAGCCTCCAAAAAATGATTGTTAAAGTTCAAAACCATCCAGCACATACAGCTCGCTTTGTTTATCACCAAGGGCTGATTAAATTGTTAATTCTAGCTCAGTATCAAAAAGTTTTCATGAAGAAGAAGGCCACATAAGAGAAGAGGATTTGGAAATTTCCCCAAAACTAAACCAATGTAAGAGGTCTCTGCAAACCTATAAAGAACAAACAAAGTACTTGCAAGACATCAATGAGAAGCTGATGGTTGCTAACAAAAGGCTGCGTGAGGACATGGAAGACAAAGAAGCAGAATACCAAAACTTGTTGGTGATTTCCAAGGATATTCTCAGATAAAAGCGAGCTATTCAGAGACAGCTGGAGCAAGTCAAAGCCTAGAGCAAGGAAAAGGATAAAGATGCTGAATTCGCTAGACTTCAAAAGCGTTCACAGTTTCTCGGTGACCTAGCTACATTAGTAGAGGCTTCTAGAAGCCTTTAGGTGTTAAATTGTTATTTAATTTTGAACTTATGTTGTTATTTTTGACACTTGTAGTTTAATACTTTGTAAGGGATTAACGTTCCGATTTTGAAGGAGGATCAATCCTGAAATATAGGATCTATGGTTAGTTTGTAGATAAAATATTTTTCTATAGAAGGAAGGTCTCGAGGAGGGGACAAGAGGTTGGCAAATTTTGGAGAATGCAAGCCCTGTTTTAGAGCACTGCCTGTATGACATAGACTTGATGCAGCTTCTGTATGGGTTCTATTTTTGAATGAAACATGATGATGATTTGCCTATATTTCTTATGAATTGTTATTTCTGATAATTTTATTATGCATATGGTCCATTACATCCCATTGCACTAATTCTTATTGGAGATACAATTATCTTTACACTATGGAAAACATAGGCAGTTTCACTGCTTGTCTTTATGATCATAGTAACCTTGATATTGAACTCTGTGTTTTATCTCATGTTATACAGTTCCTGTGAATTACCTTGCAGCTCTGATTGACCTACCAGCCTGCATTTTCATCAATGCTTTGATTTCCTTACAAATACTTATATTATATCAATGTGTGACATATACCAGCTTAATTTATTGTGAACTGTGTGATGGTTTTTACAGCTTTTGATTTCATACCAGTTTAGTCCATTTATAATTGTGTGATCTGTACAAACAGCTTTGATTTTATATTAGCCTATTTCTTCAATCATTGTTTGATTTCACTTACAGATTTCATGTTATACTAGCCAAGTTTTTTATAGATCTGTGAAGTTCCTTTAGCCCTGGTTTCATACCAGCTTATGTTTTCAGTTGGATTTCATTTGATTTGTACATTTTTTAACAAGATTTCCTTAACCTTGAATCCCGTAGTCTAGGTTCAAATTTAGGGATAACACTAAGTTATATTTGGTATGGGATGAAACTTCTGAGTTACACCTGTCACGTTCATAACGATTTCCCAAAAACAAATGCAGAACACAATCAAAAGTTGAACAAGCTTCAGACAAGGTTCTTCCCTGGCTAGATTTTCTTGGCATAGCAATGAAAGTTTCATAGTCTTTGACTTGATGAGATGAAAGAGAATATTTAAGGCTAATGATCCTGGTATAACAAGGCATTTGGTTCATTATGGTACATGTACAAAAATATTAATCCAAAGTAAATATGTTGTCCATGAGACAAAGCATCACACACAATACTGGAACACAAGAATCATCAAAGGATTTGGTATTACACAAAATATCTGTTATAAACATTCAAATACAATGCAACATCCATTATGGCATGTGATTTTTATGTGGTCAAATCAAATGCCACATTAACATAAGCAAAACATACAAAATAAAAATGAACCAGATGCATGCATGACACATCCATCGTTGATGTCCACCACATTTGCTTCACTCCGTCGTACATGGGATCTATGTTGGTGTTGATTAACATTTTTTACTAGGAATGACATTACCCCAGATAAAAGATCCTTACACATCCTGCTAGCATTCATATGATCTCCATCCATCTCATCATGATACATGGTAAATGAGAGGAATTTATGAGCAAGTTCGTGGGAACTATTACACAATGGTACAAGATTTGTCGATGTAACTTTGCAATGCCCTGTCATTTGGTCAATAATAAGCTTTGAATTCATGTAAACAACAATTTTGTTCACCCCATTTTCTAAAGCTACTTCTAGCCCTTCCATTAAGGCAATGTAATATGCCTTGTTGTTTGCGGTCTCTCCATGTATAGACCTCCTTTTCTTTATGGTTATGTCTTGCACTTTGTCATACAAAACATAGGCTATCGTCCCTTGGCCTGGATTCGGATGACACGATATGGCAATGCACAATATCCATTGGCGTTCCATAGTTATCTGCCAACAAAATCCATGTGATATGTTTTGTTAGTATCATATTTAGTTTGTAAATAAATAATATTACCACTTATAAAAGGAAAAAACATAAAAATTCTAAAAAACACTATAATAACCGAGAGGAGATCTAGGAGATGCTTTTGTACTTGCAATGAATGTACTATCTTTAGTCTCATCGACCTACTTTTGTGGTGGTCATTTGTTGGACATTAATAAAATTATATCTTATCTATGTATATAAAGCTGCTTATCACTCTCTGATAATTTATAAATAAGTCTGAATTCGTTCACTTCTATTTGCAAAATGTATCTGGAGAGGAATGGACAGAAAATACTATATAAAGAACTGTTTTGATAACAAATTTCAACTAGTCATAAAACAAGAAATTAGCAATATAACTATAGAAGGTTAGAAACCTAAAACTGACAATAGACTACTATATTCTTTGATAAAGGCTTTCCTTGGTGGTTATTGTTTTGTGCTTACCAAATACCTTTTAAATCTAAATGCTAAAACTTTTTCCAGCTTTTGACATGATAAAGGACGTAAAAATGAACATTATAAACCCCCACCCCTCTGAAGTTATCATCGGGCTGTTCTCTTGTCTAGTCACTCTTGTGGTCTTGTCTGTAAGATAAACATTTCCAGCATGATTGACAAGATTTGTACACTGGCATCGTCAAAGAAAGAAAAGCATAGAATCTTGTCCACTTTTATAATAGTAATCTTATAAAGTTAAGTGCATACCAAGATAGATCTCATGATTTCCACTTCCAAGTTACTGGATGTAATTACATGCAGTGTTGTTGATATGAGTTGTTTATAAGAGAAACAAAGACCAGTAATAGCACCAACCATTGACAGTTGAAAAATTCTTCAGACCTACCAAACAGCAAGCTAGTAGACAAACCTATTTCTCAATTCCAAGCTTCGCATAGGAAGACATACATCTTGCATAGTAGCTGCTCTTGCGGGTCTCCATATTTTGCTTTCCCGGTCTTCACATAAGACAATTTTAAGTCCTAAAAGAACAAAAAAATTTAAAAAATGGATAGGTACTTCCTACATTTTGAAAATATTTCAGCACAGATATTTGCAGATCACATATTAACTTTTAAGTCTACATGACACTATAGTAAGAAAACATGGAGTGCTTAAGCTACTACATGTGCTAATATATCATTTGAACTCTAATCACACGTCATATTTTTACATGTGTGGGGGGCAGGCTTCAATTCTGTATTAAGACTACTGTATTAGGATTAGGATTAAGGACACCTGTGCATTTGATTATAACATATTTTTCATGTATTCAATTACTACAAACAAAGTGCTCCTATCTTCAGCTAATAAGTCTAATTTGGCCCAAATTTGTCAAATCTTTCGATGTTTTACAATCTGTGCCATCAAAAGTAAACTGGAGAACAGTTGGAAGACTTCCATAAAAAAAAATTGCAATGTTATGACAAGACAGGAAGAAAGCCTTAACTGAGCTTAAACTGGAAAACTCTGCAATGTTTTATTTATTTTATTTTATTTTTTTACTTTAAATTCTGAACTGACATGTAGATTTTTTAATTCAAAAAACTCTGCACTGTGTCCGCACTGTGTGTGAGTAGAGTTATGAACTCTGCACTGAGTGCTTATGTATTCTTTTTGCCTAACCAAGAAGCAATCCCAAAATGGCAAGGCCTTCATGAGAGAAAGCAAATTTGGCATGTAGTGCATGTGCATGGAAGATTAGTGTTCATTCAATAAGGCCAAATGCCAATGTCTTTTAGAGTTGGCCATACATAATGAAAACTCCACGAGGGAATGATGAATGAACATGTGTACAAGGGAACTAGAATAGCTGGTTTATTAATATGTCTGGTTTTCCATCCCTAGTCAACTTCACCATATTAATGTACAATAACACAACAAGGGTTGAGAAACTACATACAGATATTTGCTAATATGCTAAGACTTGACGAAACGACTAATCTAACCAACAACCTATTCATCCTGAATTGATTTTAACAACCATAAACTCAATTAACTATAATCCTATCCATGAAAAAACCATGGTCAGCCCCCTAACTGGTTGTCATGTCCCCTTACGTGGATTTTAGCCATAGAACAAGACCCCACTTCACTTTTGGGTCAGTAACAGCCCAGCAAAATTCAAATGAACGCATGAGTGCAAATAATGAGATGAATCAGAATACAACATATTTCCTACAGTGATCTATCTATTCCTCAAGGTTTGCAAATTCCTCTTACACAGTGTTGATTTGGTCAATTTCCAGATTTGGTTAATGAGAAGTGATGGAGAATGCAACATGAGTGGAAGGGCATGAACATGACAAATGATGATAAGTCAATTCAAAAAATGTCTCCCTGAGAAAGGACGAGAGAAACGAATTTCCATCAGGAAGGATGGCTCACGCGTTTTCTCAGGAAGATTGTACCCAGCCCCATGCCTCCATAAATATGTGAGGTAGGAATTCCTCACAAACCACCACATGCATTCAATGATTGGCTTCCAAGTCAAAGATGGAAATAGAGGATCTCTCTCCCATAGGCCTCACCTGCTCATGCTCTCTGCAGCCATTTTGGATCATTATATATTTAATATCATATTCCAACATTAATATTTACACAAATTTTCGTTCACTTTGGCAAGCCTACCACACGATCTATAGTAGTATATTTACAAGATCTACATGCCTGGCCATTCACTAGGTGGGCCTTGGCCTCAAACTCTGCACTAGGAATACTTACAAGCATATTTACAACATTTACACATGGGATCGTGAGACCACATGGCTCGACTCCTGTCATGATAACCACGCATTTATAATTTATACATAATTTGATCAAATACATTCTAGGGGTCAAAGCCAAGGTATTACACTTGGCTCCAGTAATTACAAACTTATCGACTCTTGATGTGCAATAATACAGATCTCAAATCCACATAAGCTATGACACAAGGTCACTATTGTTAGGACTATCATATTCTCCAAGTCTGAGATAGTATAAGGGTATTTGCGGAGGATCTTGTTGTTAATTCATTTTCAACATAACAGGTTCTGTTCTATACCTATACTATTGCAAATTTCATAACGCAAATTCCATATTATATTGGTTATTATGAGTTTCAGCCATTGCAAGCAAGCTTTTGCTCACTTTGCTCAATTTCAAAAAGAGCAATCAGTTGATTGAGCATTAAATCTACCATAGCCATAACAATATACTGCTATTAGGATAGATAGAAGGCTTTGTGCAAAGCGGAAAGGTGACTAAGGTATTATATCAGAATATGTAACTGTCCGGGTAGAGGATTGTTTTTTAAAGGAAACATCAATAAATTTTAATAGCCATCAAATACTCGCAAACATGCAACTAGCGTAAATGCCAGACAAATTACATTAGTAAATTGGACATGGAAGTAGGAGATAGAGAACCACACTCTCATGAAGGCCCTTCGGAAACTGAGAAGTATTTCTGGGTTACAGAAGAAGAAGAAAAACTTATTTTATCCAAATATATACGTCTGTTAGATATGTTGGCATGAGAGGAGGAGATAGAGAACCACACTCTCAGGAAGGCCCTTCGGAAACTGAGAAGTATTTTTGGGTTACAGAAGAAGAAGAAAAACTTATTTGATATCCAAATATATACGTCTGTTAGATATGTTGGCATGAGAGGAGGTTGCGATGGTGTTGATTATGGAGGAGGCACCTTGACAATCTTGACATTAATGACACAATCCTATCAATGACAACTTTCCAACATCTCTCACACCTTTGGTTTGTGGAAACAAGTTGGATGACATTTCTTGTAATGTGTGCTTATGAAAGCACTTTGCCTGGCAAACCATTTGCAGAAAGTAAATGATATCCTCAAGTAGATACCAGAGAAGGGTTTGGTTGCCAGTGTTGTTGAATATTTTAAAGATGACAAGAGAGAGGAGGCTTTGGAACTTGGATGAACCATTAATAAGTGTTGTTATGCCAAACATTGATAATTACAATTCAATTATCAGTGCACTTTTCAATAATGGTGACATGCTGATATCAAAGAACCTATTGAGTCTTTGCAGAGGCATTGGACAAAATTTTGGTCCCAAATTTTATTGCATACTTGGTATTAACTAAAGGGTATTCTGAGGCATGCAATATGCAATAAGCTTATGAACTTCTTGATAGCATGATAGGTTGTGGAATATACAAAACAACTATCTCTAAGGCACTGCTATTGATAAAGTTTGCAAGCAAGGTGAATTTGGTATTGTTCTAAATTTCTGCGATAAAAAAGAAAGGAAAGGCATTCTCCCATATGTGAGTAATTACATGAAATATTTTGGGGGACTCTAGAATGGAAGAAAGCAAGAAGCTAATGAACTTCTGAACATCTTTGGAAAATGTTTGCTCTGATGAGGAAGATGCAAATTTTACTATGAATTTGTATTATAGAATGGAAGAGAGAGTTATTGCAACTAATTCTTTTACGTACGGTGCTGTCATTTGTGGAATTTAAAGAGTAGGCAAGATGGATATGATTGTAAGGCTTCACTTTAGAATGCAGCAGAGATACGTCCTGACCAATCTTCAAAGTTCCTATAAATGATCTTCGCAAGCAAGATAATTTGGAAGAAGCCAATAATATTTTTCATTTAACTCTAGAGAAAGGTTTAATCACTAATGGAAATACTTTATGTAGAATGATAATTCAAAGTGTGAAAGGGGAAACATTAAAAGGGAGGATGAAAGGATCATATGAGATTTTAAGGGAAGATCTGAAGAAGGGAATTGTGGTGAATAATTTTGTTTACATAATAGTAATCGATGGGATGTAAAGAAGGTTGATTGGATGAAGCTTCAGAATTGTGCAAGGAAATGCAATTCAAAGGCACTATGCCCAGTGAGGATTTCTTGGCACCTTACAGAGAAGTCCTTCGGAAACTGAGAAGTATTTCTGGGTTACAGAAGAAGAAGAAAAACTTATTTGATATCCAAATATATACGTCTGTTAGATATGTTGGCATGAAAGGGGGCTGCGACGGTGTTGATTATGGCGTTTCGTTTGATGTAGAAGTGGTGCAAGAGTCAATTGGGAGAAGTCGAAACTTCTGATGAATAATTCCTTGCTCTGCATATCCAGCTTGGGCAATAGTTTCGAATCGGGATCCATCAAGCTTAGTGAAAGAAATGTTATAGCCCGGTGAGATCCCCAGTGGACGGGCATGAACTAATTGAGCTCTAGAATGGAGCAGAGTATTGCATGTTCGAATGAAAAGAAGAAAAACGAGGGAACTGGTCGCAAGCCACCGTGGACTAACTGCACAATGTTAATAATTTAATAGCTTAAAATGTCGATTTACAATTCTACACCAAATGCTTATCAAACCAAGGACAACTGTTTTGGTGTGGTGCTCTGAATGGATACACCCATTCTGCTGTATGACCCTTAAGATGACAATCTAATGGATTATTGACATATATATATGAAATATTCCCATTCTCAACTCATAAGCAGTACATAATGGAAGAAATCTATTTTGAATTTCTTCTTGCTTATGATTATTTTTTTGAAATGTATTGGAGTTTGTACTGTTGGAACTTACATACTGTAATTGGGGCACAAGCCAGAACTTTTATAGTTTATTGTAAGAAATCTGATAAACTATTCATCATTGATTGCAGGCATACAGCATTTCTGGATTTCATGCAAATACACATATCCCTCTGGTTATTGGATCACAAATGGGATATGAGGTCACTGGTGATCCAATTTACAAGGTAACTAATTTTATTATTTTTGGGTCAGTGCCATGGGTGAGAGAGAGAGAAAGAAACAGAGGGTATCTCTGCCACTAACGGATCTGAAAATGGAAAATGGGGTCCCTATATGACAGTTCAATAATATAATAATATGCATGATAAATAGGTTCCAAAAGGTGAGGTGGAAGTTCAAGGAGCAGACTAACTAAAAATTTCACCAATTGGTGTAGCAGACCCTTAATGCTAACTGTGCAGTGGCAAACCGGCTTAGATTATCTGAAATCCTAGAGTTTCAAAGATAAACCTCTTTAGATAGCCTAGAGTCCTAGATTTCCAGAGCTGCAAATTGAGTTATAGTTTTTGCTGTTATGTATATTTAATCACAATTTGAGTTAGTTTTTGCTGTTATGTACTGTCAATTGTTAGTTTGGGTTACAGAAGAAGAAAAGCTTATTTGGCATGAGAGGGGGCCGCGACAGTGTTGATTATGGGCAACAGTTTCGAATCGGGAGCTATTGACATCTTTAAAATCAGAAATCATGGTGGAGGAAGCTGCAGGGGTTAGGGAATTAGCTGACCTCGGAAGAAAACAAACTTGCTATGAGC
This sequence comes from Larix kaempferi, assembly GCA_027924585.1. Classification (NCBI taxonomy): domain Eukaryota; kingdom Viridiplantae; phylum Streptophyta; class Pinopsida; order Pinales; family Pinaceae; genus Larix; species Larix kaempferi. The sequence goes on along the minus strand of BSBM01000111.1, from coordinate 2,086,142 downwards.
TATCTCGCTGGTGATGGGTCGCTATCCGGTCGCTTTGGGTCCCCCGCGGAGGGTGATGGCCGGTCCCGCAGTGGTAGTGCTCAGATGCACAGTGAAAGAGACGTAAACAGGGATATGACCCGTGAAGGGGGTTGAAGGGGAGGGGCCAGGGGCGGAGGGGCCGGGCGGAGGGGAGGAGCCTCGGTCATTGAGCCGGTTGGTGGGGAAACGTGACGGAAATTTTTTTAAAACTTTTATCGAAAACTTTTTTGGGCCTCCGACGGGGGGCAGCGTGGCGGTGGGCCTGGTGGAGAAAGTCAAGGGGGAGCTGGCAAGTCTCGCCTGAACGTACAGGCGAGATAAGCTCAACCAAACAAAAGAAGATAATAAGATCGCTTTAAAAGATTGGAATTCCTATCTTAAAAAGCTTTACGAATCCATGGATATCAAAGATAACATTCAAACCCTTCTTACAACGAATTTTTTTTTCTCGTTAGAAGACATAGATTTCGGGATTAAGCACTTAACAAATGGAAAAGCCAAAGACATTGAAGGATACCAAGCAGAAATCTTAAAAATTGTGGGGCTTGTCCTCATCCCACACATACACAATCTCTTTAATCTAGCGGTCAAGCAAGGGTTCCCTACACCTTGGATTCATAGCCTTATTATTCATATTTTCAAAAGTGGCGATAAAAATAACCCCTCTAATTATCGGACCATTATGATTAGCCCTTTCCTAGCCAAGTTATACGGTATTATCTTAGAAAATAAGATCAACAAATGGCTAGAAATGGAAGGTAAGCTGGCTAAAGGCCAGGTAGGTTTTAGAAGGAATCATTCAACCACAAACCACCTCATTACGCTTAGGATCAATGTAGAGGAATGTCGTAATAATAAGTCTGACCTTTTTTGTTTCTTTGTGAACTTTAGGAAATCTTTTGATACAATGCCTATAAATAACCTGTGGAATAGGCTAGAGGAGCTTAATGTTCCTTTTGAGTTGAGAGTTGTCGCGATAAGGTTATACGAAAATGTCATTGCCAAATTTAAGAATAATGAGGGCTGGTCAACGGATAGAAACTGTAATATTGGAGTTAAGCAAGGTTGCCCCCACTCCCCTACCCTTTCTGGTATTTACATCGATAAACTAGAAAGATGTTTAGAAGAAGCAGGTTGTGCTGGCATGATCTTAGCTAGGATAGTTATCATCCTCCTTCTTTATGTTGATGATATTGTTATTATGGCAAGGTGTCCCTTTGATCTCGATAAACAATTAAGAATTCTCAAAGATTTCTGCTCTAACATGGGTATGATTGCTAACACCGAAAAGACAAAAGTTATGATTATAAAATCTAAGAAAGACACCTACGCAAATTGTATTTATGATAACAGTAAATTGGAGGAAGTGACTTCTTACAAATATCTTGGAATTGATATTCATCACAAGCTCAATTGGAACCACAGCATTGAGGAAATGATTAATGGAGGATGGAAAGCTTATTTTGGTCTTGAAAATAATTGTAAATTAGCCAACCTGGTCATGTGGGATAAAAAAATGTTCATCTTTGAAACTCTTTTCATCCATATTATCTTATACGATTGTGAAGTATGGGGGTACAACATTTCTAAAGAGTCTTGGAGAAAGATTGAGAAAATCCAGAAGCGGTTTATAACTTATAACCTCAAAATTAAAAGCAATACACCTTATCCTATTCTCCTCATAGAAGTGGGTCTTTCCCCGATCGAGAGCATGGCTATGACTAGGTACCTGATATACATGCACCAGATAAATAACATGGGAAATGAGAGACTTCCTAAAATTGCTTTAAATTCAAGTCAAAACCAACTACGCCTTAAGCGAAGTTGGTGTAAAGATACAATGGCTTGGTTAGACCATTGGGGCATTGATGAAAATGACACTTTACAGAATATTGATAATGTCAAAAATATTATTACCTTTAAGTTTAAAGAGAAATTGTGGTGCGAGGAAAATTTAGTGGTTAAGAAAAAATTAAGATACTATAAGGAGGTCATTAACCCTAATTTGAAAGATAAAAAATATCTCTCGATAGTAACTAGTTCAAAGGAGAAAATTAATATAACCAAGATTAGAATGAAATCCCATGAGCTTCATAGCAAAACAGGGCGTTGGTCTTGTCACCTACCCAAATTCTGAAAATATTATTTTATTGGCAAAATACTTTATGTTAAATTTTAATTACAAAGTTTTGTAATTATGACCAAGTTTGGTCAAGGATGAATGTAATTACTGATTATTATTATTTAATAAATTAAAGTAGGAGACAAACACCCAAGGGAACGGTTAAATGAGTGTTCAATGACCCACTAGGAGGAATGGAAGCTGTTAGAAGGTATGGGACAGATGGCAGCATTTGTACTCCACCACTAGCTGTTGGTTATGGGACAACTACCCCTAAAAATGTGGCATTATCCCCCAGGTGGGTGGGAGTGAGCAGGCAGCTCATTAAATGACCAATTAACCACTAAAAGGCCTAGGCAACCTACATAAGGCAATTCGAATTAAGCAAGCAGCTCTCTTACAATATTTTCTCTAGAAATATTCCTCAAGTGCATCAGGTGATCACTGAGAGATTCGAATAGGGAGGCTATGTGAGAGTGCAACTGTAAGTCTACAAATTATTCTAAGAAGGAAAACCAGAGGTGTTGGTGCAGGTCCCTTTGACTGGTAAGTCCTTAAGACTGGGTAAACTATTGCTGTTGCAAGTTGAGGACCCAAGCTTCTAAGTTTCTTCCTCCTGGTGGTTCAGTGAACAGGCTCGGGGGTCCTAAGGCAAGTAACTTGGTTGTCTTCAGGAATTGGTTGGGTGGAACAGGTTCCTTGGGATGTTTGTTTCTCCTACAGATAACTAGGTTTCAATGTTCCTACTTTGTTTACAGTTTAATGTTTCTGCTTAGTAGAATTATTAAATTCTGTCATGTAAAAGAAGTTATTTTATTTTCTGATCTAAGTATGTTTCTGAATAAAATAGCTTAGTGAAATAATTGATCTGATAATCATCTCTATATTTTTCCCCATGCTGTTCTCTGCATAGTACTCTAGTATAGAGAAGCAAATTAAGAAAGATAAGTGATAGGCAGAATGCCATTGATTGGAATAATGATTACAGTAGTGATTTTGGTTAAGATTCTGCCCTATAATTAAATACATTAAACATTACAGAATAGCACCAACAACAGTATAGAATTTATTTAAATAATACATGAAAGAAAAACACAGTATGCTTCTGCACAGATCTATATTATTTTCATTTCATTACCCTCTATTTTAGATAGTAACAATTTGCATTTCAACATTTTAAATTTAATGTTTTTCCAGTACTTCAAATTCTACGAAATATAGCAGCTGCAACTTATTTTCTATACAATTTTGTTATAAGCAAATACTTATCATTCTCATCTCTATTGGTCATAGTTTGTTTTCATAAATTTATACTTCCTTTATAAAAACCAAAAACCTATGATATGTCAGACCCTAGATTTATTTGGTACACAGTTCATAACACTTCATAAAATATTCTTGGCAACATTAGACATTATTGCCGAAGTTACAGTAGCTTGATAACTAAACCCTAGACAACATTTCAGCTATCTTCTATTTATGCCAAGACTAACAGTAAGACATTATTTATCTCTTAATAGAAAGCACGATTCTATACTATTGATTTTTTATATCTCATAACCCTAACAATAACACATACACATCATCGAAACTATTATTACAAAGATTAAGTCTTGGGTACAAGCTCAGTACAAGCCCGATAGCAATAAAAAACTACAGGTAAGGTTTCCTTCATAAAACAAATAGAACATTGAGGCAAAGCCTCTACGAAAACATTTAACAGTCAAACTATATCATCAATTTTCCAAATATAGTTATCATCAACGAGAACGAAGTACAGGCATACAATTTTTACAGTTATGCAAATTATAATTCTCAACCCAAGACAACCATTGTTGCTTGGCATCATTGTAACTGGTATTTAGACAGTGTTCTCAATTGTTATTCAAAAACATAACTTTCCATTGCAAAGAAACGAACCATAGTTTACAAGTGCAAAAGAACCCTCGGTTCTTGGTTTCAATTCAAAGTATATAACAGAGAATTACATTACGGCCTTACAAGGTTGCCAACAGTACACAAAGTTACCCTCATCATCTTTAAACATTAAGCCAATACAGTGAAACAACAAAAATAAATAGGGTTTTACCCTGGACTCTATCAACACTAAAACGAGAACCAAGTTCTCATAAACAACACGGCCATGCATCAAATAGCCAAGTGGCAACTTAAAAGACTGAGAGGTTACCCTCTGTACAGTTTGAATCAAAACAAGACAAACTTAAAACTTCGTATTCAGCCATCACTGAAACATGTCGAAGATTTCCAACTCTCGGCATACAAAAAACACCATCAAAGGCACCTACGAGGTTTTCAAGAACCACCGGAGCTTACTAGGAAAAGTAGAAGCATATTCCATTCTCCATGCTTGCACAGGAACCATCTTACCTGCAAAATTACATTTCGAAGGGATTAAAACAAGAATACAAGAAAGCAAACAAGCAACACAGTATTATTTATTTTCGTGAGCATTTACCTTTTATTTGAAGCTCGGAACATTGGCACATCACACCATCAAAGGAACGACGAAGCCTGGTGATATAGATAGCAACCACTAGCTAAGACTCAAAAGGCCATTCACCTAAAACTAGAGCTTAACACCTCGCACCAACTTGACGATGAAGTCATAACACTTGCAGCAATTTCGAATTTGAAATCAATAACAATCATACAATATGAAGGACCTCCCTCTTTTAAACTGACAGTGGAACCTTCACATCATTTTAATGGTGGAATCGTGGCCCTAGCTCACTAAGACTGTAACCCTGGAACATTTAAAAACTACCTCTCACAGGTCACAAGATCGAAACCCTGAGAGGAACTCTCTCCAACCCTACATTTTGGCAGCATGTCAGCCTCAACTCTAACGTTACAATGAAGATCGAGAAACTTGCTACCATTCCATACAACGAGGTTTAGGGTTACATAATCAACGATCAAGATCTGGTGAGATCGACGAGCAAAGAGATGCCAACAAGCTACGTTGAAAGCTGAGCAAACATTGCATTGATATCCCATTAATTACGACAACCACAACATTGCCAACACTACCTGCCAAGGGACATTACCATGTACAACTCGGAGGAGAAGCATTATGGCAGCCATGCCAGCTAGGATTTCTAGTTGTATCATCAACCAAAGTTCACGTGGATGGACTACGTGAGCTGACAACGATACTTTCCACTATGGAGTTTGGTCAGAACATTTAATACCTAATCGGGATACTGTCAACCTGCCAACAGTAAATTTAATACATGTCAACTCATCAATTCTTAAACGAGTTCGTGTGAAGTGCAATAACATATATTAACGATACTTAGGATAAAAGCTAAGTCATATAGCATAGTTCATTCTAATGCTAAGGCCTTAGCCTTTAAAGGTTTGAAAACATCGGTTAAATGAATACAAATCATATCATTGCATATCGTAAACCATATCAATTGCATAATTTAAATCATAATTATTGCAATATTAGTGCACATTGTATATAGTATAAAGTATGATTTTAGGCATCGTAATATTGGTAATACATATCAATGTATTATTGTAGATGCATAGTAAATTTAAATTATTTCTATTTCATTTCTATAGTTTTGCACAAGAAATAGGGTGAAGTTTTATAATGCTACTTCATAGCATAATTACCATATTCACAATAAAATTCTATATGATAGCCATGTATGAAAAAGACTATTGTATCATCATAAGTACAGTTTAAGTGTTGACGAGATACACTCTAAAGCCAAGTTCTTAGTACAGGTACTAGTCACCATACCGTACGTATATTAATTGTGTATTCAAATGATAAATACATGACATAGAGTAGTCTAAGTTCTGTAGACGCTAAGTATAATGATAGTTCGAAGGTGTAAACATTATTTCTACAAGCTTCATAATAGCATACTCAATAGATATTAGTATCGTTGTTTTAATAAAAATGACAGTAGTCTTATGATAATAAATGTTGCATTATAACAGAACACCTGACGACGCGAAATGATAACACTGAAGAGCTTCGTAAGACAGTACAAAAACTAGGATTAGAACCATGTATCCATACCTCCAGTAATTGGTGTCGCAAGGAAGTACTTGGCATTCTAATTTTACATTGACGAGGAATTGAAAGACACAGGTACTCTTAACACATGTTGTCATAGGATTCTTACCTGCGGTCTGCAGATGGAAACAAGATTCAAATGCCTTAGCTAAACGTAGCTAAGTAAACTCCAGGGTACCTTGTAGGACCCCTTCATCATCATACAAACAAACTGTCAGCACTTCATCAAGAACATCATATTAGTACAAACAATGTACAACATGTAATTATATTTAGAACTTAAGTAGAATCGTAAATTGTATTCTTATGCATAATCATAAAAGATCTTTCGTTCAGGAGATTAACATCCACTTAAATATGAAATAGCAAATACAATTATATCTTATTTATTTGAGAAATATGACGTGTCATCATCATTAATTATCTTAGTTAAGAAATCAAATTACTTTATATGTTCCGCATTAATGACTTTGATAAATATTGCTATTATAATTTTATTTTATTTTTTTAGTATTTTTCGGGATGTTACAGGTCTATTCCCAGAACTCTGTGGGAGGAAAGGTTTTCCATCTTTGTGAGTCTATGAGCATTGATGATGAAAATCACTTTCTCTTAGGGTGCCCTGCTTACACCCACATTAGATATGAGTTTCATAGTATTTGCTACAATACAAACCTTGCTAACCTCCTAACTTGCCAAAACTATAGTGAGCTTGGAAAGCTTCTTACCAAGATTTTTGAGCATAGGAACAAAAGTTTAAAGCAAACCAAGTAATAACCTTCTTAAGGTCCGATAGACCAAAGTTGGTCTCAGTGGACGTTAATCATCATCATCATCATAATAAGTAAGATGTTTTGATATTTTTAGTTATGATATTCTTTGGCGATAGATAAATTACTCACTTAAGGGGTGGCAAGTGTGAGGGATGCTTTTTGACTCAAGGGACTTTCTAAAATGGCATATGTTTGGGAGATTGGAATTGACAACTACCAACCAAGCGAAATACATGTCTTATATCTTGGATGAACTCTTCTCTTGCTAGCAATATGAATAAATTCATGGCTTTTAGCAACTCATCATTGATCATTAGTCAAGTTAAAAAGATAAGAAGCACAAGCGGATCATGAATGTCCTAAATGTTGGAAAGAATCAATCATCTTCTATCCTCTTTCAACTCAATTGACTCCTTTCATATATAAAGGGAAAAGAACTCTGGAGTTGACAAAATAGCTAATTAGGCAGTATATTTAGACAAGGGGGTGTTAGTAAAAGATGGGATCAACCTCAAAATTCTATTAATTCCTTAAGGCATCATTCATTTTGAGGAAATTAAACCTCTGCATGGCATGGATCGACTGAATTATGACCTATGTACGTGCAAGGGGCTCAAGGATGTAGCTTCAACGCTATTACATGCTCATATATACCTCTTTCACTTGAACTCTAAAATGTATTATCGAAGTTTTCAATGGGATGAGATGGGAATTGTTAGTGCACGTGGGACCTATTTTGGAAAGGATGGTGACTCTAGAATGTTGATTGAATTGGAATAGAGACATTCTTGCCTTTGTGCCTCTTGTTTCTCCAACACCTAATTTATGTGAGAACTAAATTCTATGTTGGCTTTGTCGCTAATATAATGTGGAATTGTTCTACTTGTTACTATGTTGAATGGAGATTCCTGAGAGGGGAGTGTTCTAATCTTGGAAGCAAATAACAATTCAAATCTTTGGATACTCATTATCATTTGCTATGTATGGTTGTTGTATCTTTGGCTAGTCTTATGGAGAAAGTTGTGTGGTCTTGCCCTTATAGTTTCCTTGTTGTATTGTCGTTCATGTGTGGGAACTATTCTAAATTTGGTAGTGCTCAGAGATTCTATTACTAGGAGGTTCTCGAGTATAGGCTTGGTAATTACCCTTCACCTGAAAGTTTCCCTAGGGATGGGATTCATGAGATAGGAAATGTGATAAGGCACTTGGCTAGTGAATTGGAGGGTCTACATAAGGCCACGACCTATATTAGTACACAGATGGAGGCTTAAATGAAGGAGCGAGAGGACCTAAAGGCAAAAGTTGGAGAGCAAAAGAAGAGAATTGATAATTTAGCGAATAATATGGATATGCAATATAATATCATCCTAGGTTTTGCTCGTAGTTCACAATCTCTTGTATGGTACCCATCTACATCTATAGGTTGTGTCATGGAGCATTCGTTGAGTACACTAAAATGTAGTGAATTGGTGAGAAGGTAGAGAAGCAATAATTAGAACATGGAAATGCAAGTCTTGGACCAAGGACATTTCAATCAAGGAAGCCCGTTGTGGGCATGTTTTCACTCAAGGATATCGAGTCTCAAGCAATGTAAATGTCTTTTAATTTATGGTCAATTTAGTAGGAAATATAGTTATAGGTTCTTTTTGAAAAAAATAGGTAGTAGGTGCAAATAGAATAGCCCAAGACTGGACAAAATTTTATTAAATTTGAGATAGATGTATCTAATATGGACATATTTTAAACTCCTTGTATCTATTGTTATATGGTACAACTGCAACCCATATATATATATACACACTTAAAGCATAAAATTAAAATTAAAATTAAAATTCATATATTTGTGTGTGTGTAACTTGAGCGATTAAGAAAAAAAAATCTTAAAGCATATATACACACTTAAAGCATAAAATTAAAATTCATATATTTGTGTGTGTGTAACTTGAGCGATTAAGAAAAAAAAATCTTTTACCCTCAATATTCAAATCTTGCTTGTGACATGTTTGTGGGTAGGCAGAATACCAATAATATCACTCTTGCTTAAGGGTGGGATGAGATATTTACAAACATTTAAGTCCACTAAATCTAACTTGAGTGGTTAAATGTAGAATTATTATCCTTCCTACCTAGGTTCAAATGTCACTTGTGACATGTTTGTCTCTCATGTGTTAATTAGGGATAACCATGGTATCAACAATCTCACTCTCACGTAAGTGCTTGAGGGTAAGAGATGATGTTTCCAATCATTTTAGGCTGAGGGGTTAGCTCAATCAGTTGTTGGCAATAATGGTGGGCATTTGGTTAGTTTCATGTCAACATGTTCCTAATTCAAATCCCTTTAGGTAAGGCACACTAGTCTATGATAATGGGTTTACTAAAGAACTAATATATGAATGTGAGGAACACCACTTAAATTTCCTCATGAAATTTTCCATGAAAAAAAGTAGTGAAAGTGAGATAAAATGTGAATAAAAGTAATGAAAGTGGGATAAGATGTGAAGTAAATCCACATTTTCACCTTACCAACACTCTATTGAGGTTAAAAAAAAAATAAAGACCATAAATATATTGGTCATTTCTCACTCACATTTTCATAAAATAAAAAATAAACAAAAATATAGATTTATATACATTTTCACCTCTACTCTTAACCGTCAATATAAACATCAAATTGTTTATAGTAATATTCAAATTCAAACCATTATAATACTTCCAAAGATCAAGACCTTACACATAATAAAAAAGAAAGTAACGTGACTTCATGAGATGGGCCTTTCTTTGGTGAAAAGTTGGAGTTGAGAAAGGCTTTGATCCAAACACTTGGAAAGAAAATAGATGAAAGACCCGTGACTTCATGTGATGGACCTTTGCCCACTAAAAAGTTTGGACATGAGTTGGTAAAGGTTTTCCATTGTTTCATTAGGTAAAGCGTAATGTGAAGGTTGAGAGTAAAAGGTGGAATCGGTATAGTGTATTGAGATAATAAATATTAAAGATATATTATTATTATTATTATTTAAAATAAAAATAATATATATAATATATATAATTAGATTTTAAAAATTTCAAAAATGAATGGTAAAGTATTTGGTGTTGTTTAAATATTTTATTTTTTAAATTTTTTTGAGCATATTTTTTGTCTTATTTTGTTCAAAGTTTTGTTGGAAATTTTTAAAAGTTTTTAAAATTATATATTAGTTATGGAAATTGTATAATTTTGGTGCCATGGGGATATTCGAGGATGTTAAGAGTAGTTCTTCTCCTTTAAATTTATTTTTGGATCCAAAAAGACAATTTAAACACTTTCAAAGTTGGATCTTACCAAAAAAAATTTAAAGGATTTCGACAAAAACCCACCGTAAAATCTAAAACATAAAATAAATAAACTACTCCAATTTTCTTAATATGAAAATTAATAATAAAAAATATAATTGACAAATTACATTAAAATAATAATTATTAAGTTTATTATTATTATTATTATGATGGTTTAATATTTAAAATTAAAATATATATAATTAGATTTAAAAGTTTTAAATCTAAAATAATTTAAACATAATAATATTACAATTTTTTTAATAAAGAACATTAAAGCATTAAAGTTACTCATCAATAATTTAAAAAAAACATTAAAGTTAATCATAAATGATATACAAACTATTGAGAATTTATCACTTTGATAAATCGTTCATCTCAAACCTTGATATTTTTTTAAAGATTCAATAATTAATACGTTGTCTTTAAATTTTAGATTTGCAAATATACCTTATTGTAAAGATAAGACTTCCTTTACAACTTTTTAAACATTATAATATTACAATTTTTTTAATAAAAAACATTAAAGCATTAAAGTTTCTCATCAATAATTTTAAAAAGAACATTAAAGTTAATCATAAATGATATACAAATTATTGAGAATTTATCACATTTTTTTTTATAAAATTTATCACTTTGATAAATCGTTCATCTCAAACTTTGATATTTTTTTTAAAGATTCAATAATTAATACGTTGTCTTTAAATTTTAGATTTGCAAATATACCTTTCTTGTAAAGATAAGACTTTCTTTACAACTTTGCTTTTCTCTAAATATGGATGAAGGAGATGACTTAAAAGTGATTTTTTTACTTCATCCATTTGTTTGATCAATAATTAACTTTGAATTTCTTGGAACTCGAAGCTTTCCAAGTCTTTGATCTAGAGTTGTTTTTGATAGAATCTAAAATACAAAAGGCTCAACTTTGTTATTTTGAGCCAATATCAACATTGTATTTAAAAAAGAACTTGTGATCAGAATTTTGAAAAAGAAAAGCACCAAACACCACAATTACTTAGGGATCCTTGGCTTGTGCCATGCAAGAATCTCAAAGCTATCTTAGTCAATATACTTCAATATAGTTATTAATGTTTTTTTTTTCACAAAAACAATTTTGTTTTGTATTAATCAAAACCTGCAGCCTAATTGTTGAACATGAAAATACATTCTGGAAGACAAAAATAATAGGAAGTCTTCTAGCCAAAGATTTAAAAAATTAATCTGACTTTTTCTATCCTCCTTCGCAGAGGAGATTCTGAAATATCTACTTGTGTATGATCAGCAAAAAGTGCTTAAATTCAACATGCATTTGCATAACTAAATGTCTACTAGTGGAGTCTGCATTACTGTGAGAGGTGTTGATTTCCATTTTTTCCCTTACTTGTATGACCTTGTCTTCTTTCTTGGTGCTAGTTGGAGTTGCTTCCATGGAAGTGTGAAGAATTGGGGCCACAAGTTGAGAGCTCTTGTTTAGATTACCAATTAAATTTCTAACAAGATCTATTTCCGTCTCCAAGACTGGTGGATGTTGTTGCAGGGCTGCAATAAGTTCAACAATTGTTGCACTTTGTAGTGAGGACTAGTTCCCCATGCTATGCATCTTTGTGGTCACTGAAAAATTGAAGTACCAGATTAAGAGCAGCCAGGAGCCACTGCGTCGAGGATGAACAACTACTGGGATTCTTAGTTCCAACTCTCGCTCGCTTCTACAGATGCTCGCTTCTCCATAGTTCTGACTCCCATATTTAATAAGCAAATGTTGAGAGTGCATTATATAAGACCATAAGATTTTGAATCTTGGAAGGCAGGGGTGTGTGGAGGGATAATTGAAATTTGAATTTGTGTTCTTGCGTGTACTGCATATTCATGAAGTATTAAAACACGTCCATATGTTCATTACATGCATTGCCATAAATACCATTAGGGGATCGCTCGGGATGTTGTAACCCCATTTTTAGACAAATTCCACCTCCTAGCCTTGTTGCTTGATTTTCCTGGAGGTATGCATCCTTATTGTGGGCTTGCAAAACATGGTGGAAGTTGATTTTGGTGAATAAATCGGCTTGTTGTTTAATTCTAGCGATCCATTGAGCGAGAGTGTTATCTTTTGGCAGGGAAGAGCTTCTAATCATTTTGATGAGTAGCGCGGAGTCCCTAATTGCTATGATGGAGCAAATATGTAATGAGTGAGCTTGGAGGAGACATTGGTAAAGGGAAGTTGCCTCTGTCTGATTGTTAGACGTCGTTCCTAGCCCCCATTCACAGAACATTTCTTCTTTTCGTTTAGGATCTGTTATGATCCCCCCCCGCCTACCACCCTTGAGTTACCTTTTGAAGCGTCGTCGAAAAAGAGAAAATGGCTTTGTTTCAAATCTTTCCATTGTTTAAAATCTTTAGAGGAGAGGTTTAGATGCCAATTATGCTGCACATTTGGATTTGGAGTTCTCTTTGGTCTTGGAGGAATATCGTTTGTCATAAAATCTTAGCCACTCCCTTTCTTGAGTATCTTGATAGATGGGGTTTTGTCCTTGGATTTTTTTAATTGAGAGACTGTCTTTTAGAAGACTTCTTGCTTTTAGAGTTGTTTGTCTAAGTGGATCTTTGTGATATTGAAAAATGGCACCATTCGTCACCAACCAAACCTTCCAGCAGACAAATTTTGGCATGGTATTCTAGACTCTTTTGACCAGAGGTCTGTTTGTGGAGCTGCCTTTATAGTTTTTTTGCTAGGTTGAGAAAATTTCCTTCCATGAGGTTGGCGTGAACAATATATCCTTGAGTTATGAGAATGCCTCCAACCATACTCGGATCACGTAAGGACACTCTATGAAGAGATGTCATTGTGTTTATTCAACAACCTGGCATAACGTAGACTTGGAGGGGTCTAATATTCCTCTTTTCCTTAAGTTGTTTGCATTTAGCACCTTATTGTGAGTTAAGACCCAACATAAGGCATTTACCTTTGAGATTCCATCATTATGCTATATGCTTTTCCATATACTAGCTTGAGGGAGAAGATTGAAGGTTGCAAGTCTTGAGGTATAGCCCACCTTAGCCATATATCCTTGTTTGTTCCAACCTCTGTAGTCTGGAGAAGCACTGATGGGGGCATAACCCGAGAGTTGAAAGAGGAGGTGATCTAGGAGAAGTTGAAGGTGTGAGGGAACCTCTATTTTCCCTCAAATCCATCTTTGGTTATCTCCATTCCAATGAGATATCTGTCAGGGTTAATAGTCTCTGATCTTCTATCCAAGATTGAAGAGGTTGTAGTTCCTAATCTGCTCCAAGGGGTGTGTACCTAGGATATTGTCTCTTCATATTTTTATGGTTTTGTCATTTCCAAGCACCCAGGTCAGTTTATATTGAATTACATGGGAAACGGATCTTATTAATTTCCATATATATGAACCTCTTACTTCTAGAATTGGATTATCAATGAAACATTTCCTTGTTCCCTTAAAATATTTTTTATGAAGAGTTTCTTTCCACCATTCTAGTTTGTTGGTTATTAGCCTCCACAGTAATTTTTCCTTTAGGGATAGATTCATTATAGAGGGTTGTTTTATTCCTAGACCTCCTTGGCTCTTTGTCACTATCACGGTTTCCCATTTAATGAGATATATTTTTTTACTATTTGATTTTCCCCCTTGCCACAAGAACTTCCTGAGTGCTTTTTAAATCTAATTCACGATTCCTTTTGGGGCCAATAGAGCAGAACATTTGTAAATATGTAAAGCTGATAGAATATATTTGATGAGGATGATTGTTCTAGCTAGGTTGAGCCATTGAGCTCCCCATTTATCAAACCATCCTTTTATTTTTCTAAGTGCATCACTCCAAATTTATAAAGATGAGAGGGAAAAGGAGATTGGCATGCCAAGGTAGGTGACATTATTCCAGGAATTTGCGATGGAGAAGCGAATAGTTCAGGAAATTGATTGCATGACTAGTCCCATGTTATTCCAATCGTAAATTTGACTTTTTCCCTTTAAAAAATATTAGAAATATGTACATGTTTTAATATTAAGAATGGTAGATTTCTCGCATAATTTACATAAGTAAGTCTAGAATATTTAATTTTTACCTCATATGAAATTTATGTGCTTGTATCCCCACGGCGGGTGCGATCCTCCTCTATCCATGCAAAGTGATTATGTCTAGCCATTTGAGCAAGTGGAGGGCTAGACAATGCAAGCAAACATGTGCCCACCCCAACGTATGTTGGAGTACGACCCTCCTTCTCGTCATTATGTTTAGATCAAGTGTCTCATCCTTGTACAAGCGATCCGAGTTTCTCTCGTTCGACCTTCTGGTCACCTGCTCTTCCCTTGTGCGAGCATTCATGACAAACAATTTACATCCTAGCCATCACTTTGCGAGTGAATGAATCATGATGTGGTTGCTAATTTGGAAGAGCTGGTGTAGGCGCCTTCGCAGATATGGTTTGGGAAATTTCCTCTGTGGCAGAACTTCATCGTATTGTTGTCATATGGTCTCTCTATAGTTAAACCCCTTCATTTGCAATGTGTGTTTCTCAATCTAGCATTTTCTTGACCCTCCTACAATGGTTCAAAGTAAGGTCACCTAGAGGAAAACTATCGCTAGTCCCCAACGGATGCATATGCCTAAGGCCATTAAGGATATGAAGAATGATCAGGGTTACTTTGAGCAGAAGGTGAAGCTAGGAGCCAAAGAGCACATCTCCGAGCTGGAAAATCACCTTCATAATAGGGTAGAAAGGCCAAAACCAGAACAGTTAATTGAAGAATTAAGAGGCGTGGTTGAGGATTTGGGCTCCACTAAGACCTGTGAGACTTGATACACTCGAAATCTGTGTATGTTGTGAAATATGAAGGCTTTATTCAATCTGGCGATGGAGGATTATGTGGAGGGAAAGTTTCAGGAAGATCGTAACAACTTAACCTTGGCATCCCAGATTTCTCACCTAGAAAATGCACTACGAGGAAAAGGCCCCGTAGTAGAGGTTATAGCAGAAGTTTTTATGTTACAATATTGGTCCAAATTCTTAAAAAAAACCTCCACTACATACTCCGCAAATGCTGTCGGATGTTTTAGTGGGGGCTTTTACGGAAATGTATGATAACTAAAAGAACTTGATGGTCAAAGGCTTTTGTGAAGGTTTTATTTTTGGTGCGCTTTATTGAAGAAAACGCACCAACGCTAACATAGGAAAAACACACCGACATGTTTCAAACCAATACATCAAGGCACATACAAATTTGTGCAGCAGTGCTTGAAAATACATATAGCACTAGTGTGTACCAAAATTTTAACCATAATTGTTGTTTATAACAATATATGCACTGGTGCTTTATATTAATTGTAGCACTGATGCTTACGGACTATTAAAACGCATCGGTACCTTATAACAATATAAGCACCGATGATTTACATTACATTGCGCACCAGTCCCTACGAACTATTAAAAGGCATCGGTGCTTATGAATTATTAAAAATCACCGGTGCGATAAATGGAGGAAAATGCACCGGCAAAGTTCACTATGACGATGACTGATGCTATATTTTTAAAATCAATGATATAGTTAATATAAGTAGCGCGCCGAGGCGTGATAATAGAAAAATCCTTGAGGCATGCAATGAGTATTCTGTTGCATCGAGACTATTTTCTTATAAGTGAAACTATGAAGCATTCTCTCAAATGCACCAGCGCTACATTGTCGGAAAAGCACCGATGCGATTAATAAGATCATATGCACCAGTGATTATTTTATGTTTAGTAAACAATGATTGTTGACATCATGTTATATATATATATATAATTTTTATTTTATTTAATTCCATTATTCATAACAAATTGAAATATTTTTTACAGTAGTATTCATTTGAATTTTTATTATTGCGTATGGATATAATGTTTAGATTAATTTGTTACATCGGAAATTTTCTCATCTAATGTAATATTTAACCATCCATATATTTAATTACCAATGTAACATTTCACGACAGTAGAGAATGCAATAGAATAAAAAAGTTCATTTTATTATATATCAATAAGAGGCTCTTTGTCATACAAAATGGAACAACATAAAGTCCATAATAATCAAAATGTCAACATGCACATAATTTTACATTGTAAGCTGATGTCTTTCAATTGAGACACTATGTCCAATACATTATACAAAATGTCTAATTTTCACAGGCAATGATTTCAAAATATACAACATCTTCCATTAACATCCAAAAAATATGGATCATCATTCTTCGTTGGAACTACTGTCAGTGCTCGAGCCAATGTTTTGTTTACTGCCTCGATTTCCTCTTCTTCAACTTCCATCTACAAACATAAAAATAAAGTGTAATGGGTGTATCTACATCGCTGGGAATAATGAAAATTAAAATTGATAATACAGATGAATGTAAATTGAAAAGCGACGTACCATAGCAAGAATTGAGTCCCAAATAATACACATTCCTTCAAAACCACATCTCATGCTTTGTTTCAACAAATCTTCTGTTGGTTGCACTCCATATTTTGTTTCCTACAAGTTTTATACCCTGTAACAAATCATAGATTTAATATAAATGGTTTTTGTTGCTCTATTAATTAAAAAATAAGAGAAGTAAAACAATATAAATACTCACAAATTCCACAATTAATTTTGGATACACTAACATATACTCACAACCTTTACTTAGCCCAATGTCAATCAATTCTTTTGACGGCTCTTCTTTGTATGTTAACACCTATTTGAAGTCATCCAAGGATGACCGGTGCAAAAACAAATTAAAATATAAAGATCGCAACCAATATGATATCTTAAGCTGTTATAAGGAAATTACAACTACTCACAAAATTTGCTATCAACCCCTTTTTTCCTTGTTGTCCTATCTTATGTGTTGAATGGGTTCCATTCTGTTTTCTTTTCTGCAATAAAACAATTGAAAATTAATATTTAATGCTAAATTAATTAATTAGATGTACATAATAGAAAAATTCAATGATTTCATAAATTTGAAGCACGTTGTTGTTGAGATGGCTCGTCTTGTGATGCAATTTTGTCAATTTCCATTGTCAATCCTTGCATAGCATTCAACATATGTGAATTAGATTGTTTGAAACATATTACTAAATATTCTTAGCTACAGTATTACTCAAAATAAATAAATCATATTGATTTCTTTTTTATTCACCTGATCAATCCCTCTGTAACTTTTCCATCAAGGTTTTACACTATTTTGCATTTAGATTGCAGAGAATCTTATCGAGCTTCCTCATTTTTTGGCTCTGCATGTCACACATTAACCAATACATATTAGTTAAATTTACAAATAATTCAAACAGATAGTTTGATACAAAAATTACAAATAACTTGCCTTCTTCGTGACTTTGGATCTGCTCCCATTATGTCGACTAGAATTGTTGTTCATTGAACACTTATCATGCACTTTTTGTCAATAAACAACTTGGAAAATTAAATAGAGAAACTATTGAGTATATTATACCAAAAAATTACATATCTTCAAAATAAAAAATAAAATAAAAAACAATCTACCATTTCAGTGTGTTTAAGTATATGAAATGCATCAGTGCTTGTCATATGAGACCGCACTTGGGTGCCATACTTGAACGCACCATTAACCACAAAAAAAAAATAGTGCTCTTTCACAATTAACGCACCAGTGTGTTGTCACAACTCGAACGCACCAACCAATGCATAAGGGTTTTTCTAAATTTTTTTAAAAAATAACAGGCTCGACATTACTAGTGCACTATTACTATAAACACATCGACGCATTTAAACAACTTGAATGCACTGAAAACTGCGTAAGTGTTTTTTTAATTAAAACAAAACTGGCAGGGACGACTGGGTTTCGGATTCGACCCAAGAAGTGGTCCCATTGCACCCAATGACTTATATATAAAACTACAAACCCATTAAATCTAAAATCCCTAAAAAGAAAAATCCTAATTGTGAAGCAATAGAAGGATTTAAACCATAATGTAAATTTTTGTAGCCACATAAAATGAAAAGAAGCAACAAGAAAATATAAATAGGAAAATAAATAAACCATGCATTGTGATCAATGGTAATAATTTACAAACTGGAAATTTCTACTCTGCAGTGTTTTATTTGATTCAACATACCTTACAAATTTCTATCTTTAGATTAATCTGGTTGCTCCAAACTCCTCTCCGATAACTCTCTCTTCCAAAACTCTCCTCTCAAAATTTTGACAAAGTAATGAAATAGTGATTAGTTTTTTTTAATACCTTATAAAATGTTTTTTAAATTGAAATTCCTGCTTCTTTTTCAGTTTGTGGGAAAATAATTCGTGCGATATTTTATTTTCGATTTTCTAGACACTAGTGCGTTATTTACAAAGAAGCACATGTCATAACATGAAACACACTATGAATATATATTTTTAAAATATTTTCTAAATAACGGTGTGCTAGAAAGACATGAACGCACCATAATGCTATGTTTTCCATGACTCACTGTATTGACATACAATAAACATCATGCTGTAGTGTGTAAAAAATTACAGCTGCACCGATGCGCCTTTATATACCAAGCTCATCGTTGTGGACAATATTGAAACTTCAATAAATAACTATCCCCTATCAAATATAGCAGATATTTTCTTTTGCGGATGTTTCAAAATGGTGTGTATGCGGTTTTGTAGCATCGGTGCATCTATTTACACAGGACACACTGGTGCAGTTGTTTTTTTTATTGGTAAGAGTTCAAAACTTTCTATTACTTTTGAAAAATATTTACAAATACAACATGACGTTCGTCCTCGAAGAGAGACTGAACGCTCAAAACTTAAATTTTGTAGACAAAAACTACTTCTCTTCCCTGACCTAGAAACCAAGGGAAATCTTGTTTAAACAAACTAATATAGGAAAAAAGAGATAATACTTCAACCTTATGTCCATAGAACCCATGTTCCTTTACATCCTTATTTCTCAAAACTGCTAAAAAACTAAGATGCCATATACCATAATTCATGTTATACATTAAAAAAACATAAGA
Organism: Larix kaempferi; assembly: GCA_027924585.1. NCBI lineage: Eukaryota > Viridiplantae > Streptophyta > Pinopsida > Pinales > Pinaceae > Larix > Larix kaempferi. The sequence continues at coordinate 2,066,831 of BSBM01000111.1, read as the reverse complement.
CAGAGATACAGTCCTATCCAGACCTCAAGGAAGGCCTTGCTTCCTTCTCACGAGACTCAGTTGTCTTTGGTGAAATCGACTGCTCCTAAGTATCCTTGGCCACATTCACTAGTTTCGCCATACTTGGAAAAGGTCCCTCCATCAGCTCGATAGGTTCTCCATCCTTGTTATGCCCCTAATTGCTTCCTCCCGAAGGCTACTCACTGTAACATTCACTATTTACCCAAACAATTCTCTCTCCTTCAATGCTCCGTCTAGGAGAAGACGCACAATCCATAAAGGATTAGTTACCACCTTGGGACTGAACCTGAGTGTCATGGCACCCATCACTTCATCCTCCACACAAATTGATATGAATTTGTGGGATATTTATTAACCAAGATTTATGTGTGAATGTTTCAACAATTAATTCTTTTAAAAGGCTTTAAAATGGAAAAAAGAGCACACAAGCAAAAATACTGCAAAATAATGAAGATGCAAACCATAAAAGAAGACAACATCTGATAACAAAGTTCGTCCATAAAGGACTTTATCTATGGGCACTTCCAGTGAGACCAATTTTATTAATTTTTTTCAAATGCTGCCATATACATGAGTTTTGAGGACACTCTGAAAATAGGACCGTCTGCTACAGAAACAGACTGCACCATTGCGTCCGTCTCCAAAAATCATGAAAATGAGTATAAACACTCAATACTTTGCCCCAGACCTCCCCTAGCACGTAGTTCAAGATGACACTCTCCTGTGCCATATGGACTGGTATGGATTCCACCTTGGAATCTGTTCCTACATTGGAATTCTTTCCCACCACCTATCAAATCAGATTATACCTCAGCCCCACCAATATGTGGTTTAAAGAGTGTGAACATGGTGGTTTTTGGCCCCGCGCCTTTTTTCGTGTTCAAATCCCACTCAAATAAAATTTAAAAAAAAATCTCCCATATGCCTTAACAACTGCCGCTTGTGGCTTGTTGGTTGAGGCGTTGGCACTATGGGAGGAGGTCTTGGATTCAAACCCATAGACCTCTCTCCTCCATTACATTTTAGTGTTATATGTGGTGGGTTTTGGCTAGCCCCCATCGATTGGGTCAATGGTTACATGATGGATCACGGGGCTGAAGGCTAGGTCGTCGGCCCGCCCCTTTTCCTAAACCGTCGCCCTGCCATCTTAAATAAAACATCACCGCTATACATAACAAGCGGCAACGGTGGCGTGTTGGTAGGGTGCGAGATTGTTAGGCCATGGATCTTGGCAGGAGGTTAGGGGTTTGATCCTCCCCGCCTCCAATATTTTTGGTAACTATGACCAATAGGCGTCCAACCAGACTGCCACGTGGAAGCCTTTGGTTGGTCCACGTTGTTGACACTTGTACAACAAGGTTGCCACTTGTTAGTTTGCAACTAGCCCATGTCACTGCAATTGCTATGACACCTGCCATGTGGAAAGTCTTGGAGCTGCCACGTTAGCAGTACGATCCACATGTACAGTCCATGTGGCACCCTTTCAGTGGTGCCATGCGACACCCTCTTTTTTGCCTTTTGTTGTGTTGCTGAAATCTCAGAATGCAATATCTTCTTCATCCAGAGTCCGTTTTGCACGAAATGAGCATTACCAGAAATATTTCGACAAGCCCTACACTCCATGTTCCTTCTGTCTGTTCATGACTACTGCCTTTCACTGAGTAAATCCTAACAAACTGGTTACATATATAAACGCAGAAATACATTTAACAAAACAAAAACAGGGAGAGTTTGCATCTTCATTCCTGAATTTGAGCAGGAGGAATTTTTTTATGCATGAGCGAGTCGTCTTCCATTAGGGAGTTGTCTTCACGCTGGGTTTTTGGATCCATTGGCTCGTTCTGCTTCCCTATTTCTACCTTCAAGTCACTCAACAAATCTTCCATTTGAGCTAGACGAGCCTCAATCTTGTCATTTCCACTTCGCAGTGAATCAAATAACTTCCCTTTCAATGTGAACAAGAAATGCTTAAGACCTTCAAAGTTGGTCGGCTGGTGGTCTTTTATACCCTTAAATTCTTTCTGCAATTCTTCAAGCTCGCCGACATGGACGCAGATATTAGTTTCCACATCTTGCAATCTAGAATCCATCTGGTTGAGATCAAGGACAATTTGTCTGCTTTCATCCATAGCAGCTTTGGAGACTTCGAAGGCATTGCGGGCGTTCTTCCTGATGTCCCGATGCACCACCTTAATCTCCAGGAGCTCCTTCAACATATTGTCCATATTCCTTCTTCTGATAACTTAAAGAGACCAGAGAGGAATACGCAGACCGGTTCTTAAATACAACGCGTCACGAGTGAAGGCTTCGTTACCAAACACAACCATATGTAACACTGTCCTTTCTCCCAGATGAGAATCATGCGAACGGGAGCCTCGAGGGAGCAACATAATGCCGCATGCTTCCATTTTCACGCCACAACTACCTCCATTAATGTGAGAAATGATTGCCGGAAGGTGGGATTTAAAGCCCGATCTTTTATGGAATCCACTTGTCCGGATAACATGAGGATGTCGATGCATGTTCGCCCCCGTGACGAGGGTAGAAAGAAAGTTATGAAACAAGGGGACCATTTGATAAGGGGGGGGGGTCTTGATTCAAGACAGTGAAACCTTTTTTTATCCTAGCTCCTTGATTTTCCATGGTATTAGCCTCCGCGTTATTGTGCCTTAGGACGTGAAAGAACTGGATCCTGGAGATATCCCGGATGACTGAAACTATTCTTTTTTGAATTCTATTAAGATTCTTATAGTGGCCTTTTTGAATGTTTATCATTTTTTGAATAACAATCTTGGAGTCTCCGAAGACAGAATATTGTTCTATGTGCAGGGACACCATTATTTCAACCCCCTGGAGAAGGGCCGCCCATTCAGCTTGGTTGTTAGTTCTCCTTCCTAATCCCCACACGTACTGGAGTAACTTGTTACCTCCAGGATCGTAAACGACCCCTCCCGCACCTGCCACCCCTGGCAATAAGGTGTCCCTTCATTACACATTAAATTATTGAGTATTAATTATTAACTTATTATTTATATTTATATATTATATATATATTTTTATTACATATATCGTAATTGATATCTTTTTATACATTGTTTAGTAGGTTTTTTGCCTCTTGAAATTAGCCATAAATCATCGTTTATGTGTGCATACAATTATAAAAATGTCAAGGTTTTCCTTGCATTATGGCTTAAGTCGTTTCATAGCCTTGTTTCATTGCATCGTATTGTGATGTTGATTGATGACGGGGAACATAGCTTCCTAGATTTTGTCACATCGTCAACCATTGTTGGAGTGAAATCATACGACACAAAATTCGACATAATAATTTAGATTCAACCAAAGTTTGGAAAAGTGCATGCTATTAGTGATGTGAATCGATTTTTCTAAATATTTTTTAGATGGGAATCATTAAAGTAAGTTTACGTGGAAAGGAAATGAAGGATGTGTGGATTTTGTTGTTTTATTTATTAGTAGTCTACTTTTATTGTTGCTAGTAAATAAATGTTTTATCAATGAGAATATTGTAATTCAACTTCGAGTCTTTGCGGAATCTACTTTTATCACTAATTAATAATTTGTTTTGGACGACAATACGGTAAAGCAATTGTTAGTGGAATTCGATAGAGGTTTGAATAGAGTGGCTATACCATTGTTTTATTTAACTTGCGGTGGTGTTAGATATGCATAATTACTTATGACATTAATAAACTTTTTTTTTCAACAGAAAAATAGCTATATTTTGTATTAAAAATATATGAAAATGTTCAAACAAACGCTCCATATGGAGAAGGTCACAACCCGACCATCAAGTCCAAGACAGGGTGAAGATCACGACAGAATTGTCCACAATAGCCAATAGATCCACAAGTAGCAAAGAGATGATGTGCCACAAGGGCAACCCGCGTCACTCTTGAGAAGAGTAGTCATCCAAAAAATAATGCCGAAAAATAAAATGAGAGAGAATAAAACAGGAAATATAGCCGCAAAATATGTCTGCACCCAGAAGGAAACACCTTTACCAAATGGAGGAGGCAGAAAGGGGAAAACTCCCACTTGAAGAGAGGAGAGAGTGGGACCAATACTCAAAATGGATACAACCACCGGAAGCTGACAGAGCTCGCCTTTATAGCAAATCAGCCTCGGAATTGAGCTCCCGAAAAATATGGTTGATCGACAGATGATGGAAGTCATTTAAGAGAGAAGTCACCATATCCATCCAAGAAGTAAGCGCCAAAGAGTGAAGAAAGAAAAAGTGATTATACCTTTGTTTAATAAATACTTCAACTCATAATTAACATTACTTGAGTTGATTGGCTAATAAATGCCTATGCCCTTAACCAAGCACCATAATCTAATATAAATAATCATAACATTAATTCTCTTATTACAATAATTGTAGCATTTAGCTAGTACTTCGCTATACCCTTTACCAAGCACTACAATCCATAATATAAATCATTATAATATTGATTCTCATACCAAACATTACAATCCATAATATAAATCATTATAATATTGATTCTCTGAGTACACTCCATAATAATTTTAATATTGATTCTCTTAATACATTGGAGTTTTTATGGTTTGTTGAGCTTCACTTGTATTAAATGCTTATGAGTGTCATAAAAACTACATTGGTGAGGAAATCCTTCTAAACTCACACCCATAACTACATTGGCAAGCATCCTACGTTGCTAAGGTGAGGCTTGAGGCACCACCCATAACTACATTGGAAAGCATCTTAAGTGACTAAGGCAATGTTTGAGGCACCTACATTAATTATAATGTTTTCTTCATTGTCTTTTCTTTATTTCATTAAATTTAGTGTATACAAGTATGTTTTCTGAGATTTTTGATATTTTTTAAAATCCAAGAAACATGCTTTTTGAGTACAATGGAGTTAGAGTTGGAGTAAATCATTGGGTCAATTGGTGGAGTAGTAAACTTAGGCCAGGGCCAACTTTAATGTTGGATGCAAGAACGATTTGTCCAGCGACAAGTAGAACTGTCACAATGGTTGCACAAGGTCTTAATGGACAACAGCCTCCCCCGCAGGAAATAACTACAACCCCCCTCATGGATTTGAATGTGGGCTACCATCGGATCAACCATAAGACCCCACCGCTAGCTCACACCCTCAACCCCTAGCACATTTTGTGATATAAATAGATATAGTTGGTCAAAGGAGATTCATACTTAAACAACAACTAGAATTAGGTGCTTAAGTTTTATAACTTAGCTCTTCCATCGCAATTGGTCAAACAACATGTCAAACAAATGTTTAGGCCAAACAACATGTTAAACAAACACTAAGGCCGAGAGTTTCTATGAGCCAATATGAGGAATGATGTAACCATTGGATAGAAATGAATACATAATAACTTATAGAAATGAAAACACTATATTCAAATCTTAAAATAACTAATTGGATAAAAATGATAGAAATGAAAACATTATATTCAAATTTCCAATTATTTTAATAATAAGAAAATTTTACAATATTGTATGATTAATATTAAAATTTAACTATATTTTTAATTAAAATCTAAATTTTTTCTAATTTTAAATATATTTTTTCATATTATTTTATAAACTAGTTTAATTAAAATCTATTTTTTCTTTAGTTTTAAACATATTTCTCTATAATTATTTTATAAATTATTTCAACCTACCTTCAAATATTTAAAAAAAAATTATAAATAAATTTGATTATATTATTAACAAATATAAATATTAATGATGGCTTCCTGTTTTCCTTTTCCATGTTTCAAATTTTCATATGCAAAATAGGCTTTCATTTCTTATAAATATCCATGGCCTGCTTTGTATTTTCGTTCTCCATTTTTCAAAATTTTCATATGCAAAATAGGCTTCCATTTCTTATAAATACTCATGGACAAGCTATGACAAATATCCAATGTTTTGTTAATATTTTTAATTAAAACAATTTGTTTGAAAAATAAAAAAGGTTTTTAAAATTTCTTAATTTTTTAAAATTTGATTTTTTATTGGTCCGATGTGATTAATAAACTTCTGGTATAATTTAAAATTAAAAATATATCGTGTAAATGATTTTGATAATTTGTGATTGATTATTTTGAAGTGATTTCAATAGATTTTAATATAAATTTTGTACCAATTTTTAAAATTCAAATAATAATATTTAGTGTTTTGGTGTTTTTGAGGGTGTTAAATTTATTTATGCATTTAGAATCACGATTTGAAGCAGATTTCGTTTCACAATTCTCATATCATAGATATATCTCATCTCACCACAGAATTAAACAGTTAACTTAAAAAACAATCATGTTTCACAAATCCAATAGGGAATATGCCTATCTTTAAGCTAAACACTAGACAAATTTTCAGGAGTAGATAGAGATAAGGTTGTTTTTCCCAGAGGAAAGAAGGAAAACTCCAAAGAATGCCAAATGCAAAAGGAATTATTATTTGAGGGTTGAGGAAAAAAATCAACCAATCTTGATTAAATTGGATAGTTTTTAACAGAAATTTGACGTTTATAGAAGTTCAAGGGAAATGGGTGGCCTAAGTTGTTGTAGCAGATTGGAAAGAATTTAGATGCGTTTTTATTTCTGCTTTTTTAGTTTGTAGTTGCGCTATAAGCATGTAGTAACACAAGAACTGGATTACTTAGATTTAGAGGAAGATCCTATGTTCTCGCCTATAATCATTTTGTATTCTTTACTTTTTTAATTGAACAAAGTATATGGAAACAATTATCATACGATAAAATTGTTTTGTAGCATGATATTGTGGAACCAGAAGAACATCTACTCATGAACAATGTATGCTTGTTTAAATATAATAAAAGCATTATAATAGAAAGCTATTGAATTATTTCTTTGATGAGGCGGGGCATCACATTGTTTGTGAGATATGTATACAATTTTTTTTTTAAATTTAATGATAGTCGGTTAAACTTATCACTGAATCTTCCACTTTCTGTAAAGTCCATTTTTTTAATGTATTTGGCATTTTTTCATTATATAAAAATAAAAATAATTATATATATATATATAATAAACATGATTACATATAAAAATAAAAATATTTTTTAAAATAAATCATTTATAATTTTTTATATTATTAAAAATATATATTTAATATATTATATTTTTGAAAATTTATAATAAAAAATATTAAAATAACTTTAATTGCAAGTAATTTATTTAATTGGTAATTCCAATAGATTAATATAATTAATCTTATATTTTAATAATATTATATTATATCTATTAAAATTTAAATTTATATAATTATAATTATAATTTAAATAAAATTTTAATATGTATACTATAATAAAATCTTAATAGATTGATAAATTGAGAAAAAATATTTCAAAAATTTTAAAATAAAATCTATTTTGCTTAATTTAATATAATAATTAAAATAACTTTTTTATACTTCAAAAGTATTTATCCTTGCTTATTTTTCTTAATTTAATATAATAATCAAAATAACTTTTTTATACTTCAAAAATATTTATGCTTGATGTGTCATTTAACCATTTATATAATCTATCAATGTAATGTGGAAATAGTTTTTTTTTAATCAATTCATTAAAGTTGGTTATTAACCCTTTTACAAGCAAGCAAATATATAATGATTTATAAGTTTGGTGTAGATAGTGATATGATAGAACAACTCTCTCTTTCGCTATAAAAAAAACAACTCTCTGTTTCTATTTTTAATAACAAGTCTCTATATAAATCTGTATTATAGTTTTAATAATTTAAGTTGCCAACTTTATAAATTTTCTAATGTTTATAAAAAGTTTTTAAAACAAGGCAAAACTTGAAATTGAATGCACTTCAATAATTTCAAGCATACTTTGCGTCATCACAAGATTTAGGATTTTTTTTTACATGTATATTTATAAACAAGTTGCGTATACATCTACAAGAAATTACTATAGACAAGCTCTTAGAACATGTCATGCGCTTCGTAGCACACATACGTAGGACCGGAGCATTCTGGACACTATGCAAGAGTGAGCTAACAAATATGACCACACAATTGCAATGATTTGCATTGTTCTTCACTCTCAGTGCAACAAACACAAAATGGATAGGCTTGCACGCTGTTATGCATGAGGATATCCCTTTTGACATAGCAGATATCTGTTTCAAAGTTGAAAGAAGAAACTGTGAAAACTTTTCAATGATGTGTTTTTGAAAAAAATAAACACAATAGTTTATCATTTATTTCATAGTTGTGCTTCTTTAAATTGAAGCAATGGTTATTGCTATCGATCTTGCCATTCATTCATCAGAGCTATTGCATATGGAGGCGGTTAACAATACTATAATATTCTTTTGCATGTTTGAAGTCTATGTATTGAAGGACAAGCGTACATATAATGCTAAAAGCAAAAAGAAAACAAGGAAATTTGTAATCATGAAAAACATAGAAAACAAGAGAACTTGTAATCATAAAAAACTGAAAGGTTGAAATATGGCTTCAGCTTCCAGATCAAAAACATTTTCATAAATCTAAAGATATATGTAGTTATTAAGGTAATGCATGATTAGGTCTGAAGGGGATAATAAATAATCTATTCTACTCATCACATCGTAGACATTGTATTTTATTTGATTGATTAAGATGGATCATCCATATTTTGACAAGCTTCTAGGTGAGTGTTTTCTTTCATTCGTTATGGTTTGTCTTATGAAACTACAATGAAAATTGCACTTTGGGTAGTTCAAGTTCGAAAATGGGCAAAAGTGAGAAATTACTATCTTGTTAGGTTTATAGATAACGATAGGAGTGAATTAGGCAAAGTAGTCAAAATATTAAATATTATTTGTTCATGTAAAACATGTAAGTTACAAAAGTTGGTTCTATAATATTTTTGCGCATTATCAAACTGGAAAATATTAAATTTCACATTATCAACTGTATATTGTTTTTTTTTACAACTAATACTATTGGCATTTCTTTTTTTAAGGTTGTTTTTGGGTGGATTTTATTTTTTTTAGGAGCAAAGTAGGATCCAAGCTTAGTTTTGCGTATTTGGGCTATCCATAAACTAATAAACAAGTTCTTAACTCTATTGGCATAATGAACCAATATTATAGGGAGAGTTGGTTTATATGGTAATAATATTGTAAGAGCAAATCTGCACTTTTAAGGATCACAATGATTGATTACTATAGGGTTAAGAAGATAATTATCTGGCCCTATAAAAAAAAATCCACTACAACATGTTTAACATTTAAATTCAAGTAAAATTAGAAGATAAAATCAAAATTTCTTACTATTTAATTGCATCTTGATTTAAGGTATGTGAAGCAATTTCATTATCAATTAACAATAAAATGTCGAGTGAATCAAAACATAGTTCAAATATTATTACAAACACTACAACTTAAGAATGAGAAAAAGAGCTCTCAGCTAATGTTAACAAAAAAATATTATTGCAAAAATAAATATTGCTATAAGCAATGCTAACATAGTTTTCCTTTTCCTTTTAATTTTATCGACTACTCTCCTTACCATAAATTAGAGAGACTTGCTTTCAAACACATAAAATTATCTTATCTACATACAAACAACTTACTCTTATTTTACAACATAATGAAGTTCTTCTCGGTGTTTCATTTCCCCCGCTTTGAGGTATGCTAGTATTTGGAATATAAATGTTTCTACCATAACCATCTACATGCATGCGAATACAATGAGTATTTTTTTTAGCCATCATGGTGTTCCAGGTTAATCATACCGACCATAGTATAATGTATGATGAGGTTATTCTATTATCAATCATACCAGCAATAGTATAATGTATGATGAGCTTATTCTATTATATTAATTTGCTAGTTCTATGGACTTGTGTTGCAAGCAATGCCAAGTAAGTTCTATAGACTTTTGCTGCAAGAAATGTAGTCTGGTTCAAGAGCTTTCGGAACTCATGATGTCTAGCCATACAATCCATTTTAGCCAATCGCTCATGGTGTATACTTAGGTAAATGAACTCTATGACCCCACAAATAGTTGGCAAGCATGGAAATACAATGTTACATGTCATTATTAAGACATTATCAAGAGGACAACAAACTTTATTAATATATTAATATTAACAAACCGAACAAATAGTTGGCAAGCACACAAAAATAGGGGTTACATGTCATACTTGGTAAGATAGGGAAACAACATAGAAAAAATGGTCTCCTGCAAAATGGACCAAACCTGCCTTAAGTCTTACAATTTTTAATTGTAAGCAATGGCATAAAAGGAAGAGCCTCCTGCAAAATTGACCAAACACGCTTCAAACTCTGCATTTTTAATTTGCCTTTCTCTTTGTGTATTATGGTGTCTTGTATTCTACTTTTTACTCATGACAATTGAGAGGCGGGGTGGTAGAATTACATGATTGTAGCTTATCAAAGACGATAAGCAATGGCACATGCAGGGTGTGCATTGATATCTCGTTCAACATCGACCTCTCATATTGTTGTTGACAATGAGTACATATGCACAATTTTTGTTCGTTGGATGATTGGATTTTGAAGCTAATTTTCCATGAAATCTTCAAAACCTTTACTATGAGTATATTTCATTTTGTTGGCTATATGAACCGATTACTGGAATGGTCTAAATATAATAAACATTTTTTTTTTTAATTTAAAAGAGAGTTACATTTTGTGGCAAATTGAAAAGATAAACATAACATGAAATTCATTTTGTGGCAAATTGAAAAGATAAACATAACATGAAATTGTATTTTGGATTTCTAGTTCCAACAAATGAAGATTGATAGATTGTGGAGATAGAAAGTCTTCGCACATGATGCTAAAAAGCCTGCTCCGAGCACGTTTCAAGCGGGCTTTATTGTAATCATGACGACTTTGCTTCAAAACTGAGTGCAACTTTAGTGAACCCTAGGGCGTCTGACAAATTCCTAACGACTATCAAAATCATAGTACTGTTATCCAATGAAATCATTCCAACATAACTTTAATTCGAATTTGATTGCAGTGGCTCGAACATAACTTCATTGCAGTGGTTGGCATTTTGAAACATCATGTGCATGAAATGACAAACTCGGCCTTGGTTACATCATAATAGCATAATTCAAATACAAATACAGATACGAATACGATTCGATACAAAAAAAATATGTAATGAAAAAATCTAGTACAAATAAAATACGGAAGTAGATTGCTTACATATAGTACTTTTAATCAAATATTCACAAATACGTCATAAATGTACATAGACATTTATATAATAAAATCAATAATTTATTTTTTTTAAAAATAGAAAATCTCAACAACCTGGAATGTGGCAAGTGTGAGAGATGGCAAGTAGTTATTAATAATTATTTTAATAAGATAATATTAAATTGAGTGGTATTTTTGTTTTATAATGTTTAAATAATTAAAGTTTTTTTTTTTAAATTAGTTTTAAAAATTTAATTGTTAGTAAAATCCGTGTTCGTATTACACCTACATTGAATATTCGATGAATTCAAATTTGTTCCGAATTTTTGTACACAAACTACCAATACGGCCAAATTATGCTACTATGGGTTACATCATCAAACCTCGGCTCAGACTGCACTCACCTCATCTCCATGTGTAGATCCTAAGAGTTGGGCATTTTTTTTTCACACTGAGAAAAAGACAACTTTATATTAAGCACAAAGTTGTATCAAAATAATTACACCCAAAACATAGAGAAGTGAGTTCTTCTCTTATTTTAAAACTGTCTGCACCAAAGTGTCACCTAACAATATGATCAAAGTCCAAAAAAAATCCAACTTCTCAGAAGTTTCAAAATATAACAAGTCTAAAAGACCTAAATAACAACAACACTAAATCACAATATATTGACACTTAAAACATAACTATATCAATAAAAAGATAAGTATTTCGAGCAAATAAGGTCTCCATCCATGAATTCTTCAAAAGTTAATCTGCCATCCATAATGCCAATAGCTTTCTTTGAGAGTATATCTACTTCATCGTTGAAGTCCCTGTAGATGTGTTTGAAGAAGGCTTGTTCAAATGCAGAAATCAATTTTTTTACTTTGATCATTCAATGCTCCAGTAATAAAGAGTGCAATGAAGAGATGCCATTTGCCCAATCTATAATGCACTTAAAATCCCCTACAACCTGTAAATTATTCAAACCTATTCTTTTAGCAAACCACAACAATCCCCACAAAGCAAGGAGCTCTGCCCTAGTATTTGATCCGTTCCTTGCTTTTAAAGATAAGCGAAACACATGATTTGTGTTGATCTTAAGGACTATTCTAGCCCCACACATCCCAGACTATTCAACGCCATCAAAATAACCCAAAGGTAAGCTGATATTTGATTCAAATAAATGAACATTCCTCAAAAACCTTTGTAGAAACAATTCTTTTGCATTCCATGTAATATGAAATAATTTTTGTGAAATAATTTTTGTGCTGACCAAGACAACATTTAGCTTCATATTTTGAAAAATCAAGCCATTTCTAACCTTTCATACTTCCCAAATAGAAAAAAAATATCAAGTTTTGATACTTTCTTTGGTGAGAAAACCAATTTTGTATCATGCTCGTAAAGCAAAACACCTTATTTATTGTTATTTGACATACATCACCAGGTGCCTTAGTAGATAACACCTTTTGCCATTTTCCATTCAAACTTGATTATGGCTGCATTGGTCGTTTGCAATATTGAATCATTTATTCATTTAATGAATCAATGCGGGTGGGCATTTGTATGCAGAGCTACAGGGTTGAAGGTCATGTTTATATGATGTCCTCTCAAACATTCATAATTAGGATGCAATGTGTTATGTCTAAATGAGTTTGGCATTATAATTCATCATGATTTTCACATTTGTGGTGGTATTTGAAAGATATGAGTTTGGCATTGTAATTCATCATGATTTTCACATTTGAAAGTTGATAGGGCAAAAATATTATCATATTTTCAAAACCAAAAATTTTAATTATTAAATAATTTTTCTAATAATTTTAGATAATTTACATGTTTAAATATAAATAATAAAATAACATTTAATTAAAATAATAACTTAGTTTATTAAAATATATTATTAATATTTAATAATTTTAGGTTCGGGTCCGGATCTTTTTCACATTATATGATGTCGTTGCAAATTTTTAAGGCTCCAAACATTTACTCTTCCCATGCAACGACTCCCTGCCCTAATTCGCTTGAGAGTGTTCCTTTCCCGCTTTTGAGTTTGCTTATTTATTTATCTATATATTCTTTTCAAACAATTCACTCCACGGTGATATCCCACCTCAACTAGGACGCCTCTTTTGTTTGAAGAAGCTCATATTGTCCTTCAATCAGTTCGAGGGAAGCATCCCCAGCCAGTTAGGTTGTTGCAGAAATTTGACTTTCCTGTTGCTTTCTCCCAACTATCCCAGTGGAGCTAGGTTTTCTGGTGCATTTGCAGGTTCTTTGCTTAGAAACCAACTGGATCACAGGTTCCATTCCGTGTTCTTTAGGAAACCTGTAATCGTTGAATCATTTAGACATTTCTACAAATAATTTGACCTTTGCCATTCCACCTAATAGTCTGTTGCTTAACCTTTTTTCAAATGAATTGTCAGGCATTATTCCACTAGAATTAGGCATGCTCATTCATCTGCAATCACTTTGTTTATATAAAAATTATTTTTCATGTATTATTTCCATTTCCTTGTCGAATATATCTACTTTAATTATATTACATATTTCCAAAAACTAACTTATTGGCAACATTCCCCAACAGTTGGGCCTGCTCACCCGTTTGCAAATTCTTTACCTATATGAAAATGATTTGTCAGGCCCTATTCCCTCTCTTTGGTCAAATATGTCATGTTTGAGTTCCTTGGCACTTCTAGCAAACAACTTCACTAACACCATTCCCGAAGAATTGGGCATGTTTACTAACCTTCAATATCTTTACTTAGATAAAAATAAATTGTTGGGTACCATTCCTTTTTTTTAAATATGTCCACTTTGATTGAATTACATCTTCACATGAACAAAATCATTGGCACCATTCCTAGTGCATTTTCAAATAACATTAACTTGATATTGCACTCTTTATGGGGAAATCAACTTTATGGAAATATACCAAAATTTATTGGAAATTGTTCCAAGTTCAAAGCACTTTGGCTAGACAAAAACAAATTGAGTGGGAGTGTGCCAATAGAGTTGGGTAAGCTATTCCTCCTTACCCAACTAGACTTGCAGTTTAATCAACTTGATAGTGGCAACACTACAACCATGCCCATGCCATTTTCTTGTAGTTTTTTACTAATTGTTCTCACCTATAAGAGCTAGAGTTGAACAAAAATAAACTAAGTGATGTTTTGCCTCTTGCCATAGGAACACATTCTAAAAACTTGTCTATTTTATCATTATCAAGCAACACAATTGAAGGAAGCATCCCTCCAAATATCAACAATCTTAGCAGCCTAACCTTTCTAAATTTAAGTGGAAACCTTTTAAATGGCAATATTCCACCATTAGAAAACTTTGAAAAATTAGAAAGGTTACTTTTAGGAAACAACAAATTAGAAGGGAACATCCTTGACGAATTTAAACAACTATATCATCTTGGTCTCTTGGACATTAGTGCAAACATGCTTTCTGGAAAAATTCCTAGTTCCCTACGCCACCTTAAACAACTAAGGATCCTTTCTATTCATTACAACTACTTATCAGGTAAGATACCTGTGACTTTAAGAGATTGTGAGAATTTGGAAATACTCGACTTGTCTCACAATAGACTTAGTGGAAGCATACCAAGAGAAGTTGTCACTCTTCCTCACTTACTATTCTATTTAAATTTGTCATGGAATTTGTTGGAGGGCCCTTCACCCCTCGAGATTGGAAAACTTCAAAATGCTTTAGCTATAGACGTCTTTGTTAATCTACTTACTGGTGTCATTACAACAACACTTGGACGTTGCAATGCACTTGAGTCATTGAATCTATCTAACAATTCCTTTGGAGATTCAATTCCAGACTCACTTGGAAATTTACAAAATATCATAGACTTGGATCTCTCTTCCAATACCTTGTCAGGGACAATACCAATTACCCTCAACAACTTGAAAAAGCTTCACTATTTGAATTTATCTTTTAATGATCTTAGAGGAGATATATAAAAAGGAGGAGTTTTCACAAATGAGTCCATTGTTATTTCCTTAATTGGAAATCCTTGCCTTTGTGGACTACAAGTATTTTCGTTACCTGCATGTCCAACACCAAGGCATCATGTTGAAGTTTAAAAAAAACTCTATTGCTAATTGTTGGTGCTATTGGTATTGTATTATGTTGTCTAATTTTAGGATTCCTCTATAGAGGAAATTTGCAAATAAATAAAAACGTGTAACATCCCTCAAATTTGACCATTTATTTTTATTACCTTGTAAATGTAATTTTTAATTACGTAAATGGCCTTGGTGAGGAGCTCAAGGCCAAGGCCCCACCAGTGGACCTTAAATCTAGTGTCATGCTCATTAGTATTATTTTTGGGAGACTTCGGGATGATGCATCTAAAAGATGACAACCAAATCCACTAAGAGGAAAGAATCTAATGGCTAGTAGGAAATAAGTTTGACGACAAATGTCATAAAAGTGTCGTAAGCGCTTAAAATAAGTTAACGGTTAAGTCTTAGTAAAAGGATACTGAAGACACCTTTAGTTGCTGAAAAGGCAGTGAAAAGAATTCTAAAGACCTAATGGTCAACACTAGGTTAACTATTTTATTTTAAGTAAACTATGACCCCTATATAATCAAAAGGAGAGGGGCATTCATTCATTACATTGAAAAGTCAATTAGAAGACTCAGACATCATTAAAAATGGTATATATATATATATATATATATATCTAAATGAGTGAAATGATAACTTTGATTATGATAAATTTATATATATTAGAGGAAAGCTTACTTCCTCATACTGAACAAAATCCAAGGTATATATATATATATATATATATAAAGAAGAGAAATATTTATATATAGATTTTTAGAGGGCACTTTTTAAATAACACATATGATTAGAAAATATGTGCGTGAAATAGTTGTGCTAACTATTTGGATACTATCTACATAAGTAGGCCTCATATGTATATTTATAAGAGATAGATAATGGTCATAATTAACTTTTCACCTATTTTAGAAACTAGTCATATTAAGGTGAAAGAGTATATATATATACCAAACCCTATACCTATAATGACATGGTAGGGTCGTTTACATATCCCAAATATACAAAGAAGAACCCAAACTATATTATACCCTTGTATATTTGTTTATAAATAATTTATACAATTTATATTCTTATGATATAAAGATCAGTAAGTATCCTAAATAGTAATATTTTAGATACAAAGTAATAACATAAATTAATAAATATTATTTATTGTGGGTATCCTCATCATTTCGATGCTATTGAGATGATCCAATAGATACTTATTAAGGAAATGGTATGACAAAAAGATTTATGGTGTTCATCTATCCGAAAAAGGTATGATGATACATAAACCAACTTTCTTAAGGAAAGAGATGTTTTTATATATACATAAACCGATGGTTAAAATTGAATAAATCTAAGTTATATAGTTATATATAATAAACAATGTCCAAATATTATAAAAGTATGCACATAGCCAAGTTATATAAACAAGTGGAATGAATATGTTTTTCTTTTATAATAAAGAGTGGCTTAAAAGGCACTATATTAACTATTATATATACCTATGTCAATCCATCTCTGCGAATGGATCTATTATATATACCTATGTCAATCCATCTCTGCGAATGGATCGCTGGACCATTCTATCTCCTCAAATATTTGGCAGGGTGTGAACTACACTACAACATATGATTCCTCCCAGTCTTGACAGGGTTTAGAATACTCTGTAGTTAAATATTTTAACCCAACTGCCGATTTTCGGTTGAAATACTATACCAAGAAATATGGTCTTCATACTTTTCTTTGTTTATCTGAGTTTGTTTTTAGTACACCGTACCTTCATTTTTAGAATTACTTTTTGTATAATCTTAAATTGGTTTAGTCATCTCAGTCACCAAACCTCTTTGTGAGAGCACGGATTTTGGCATTTAATAGTGTAACTTGTATTTTAATACACCTTGCGTTCGAGAGACTATAAGGTTAAAAACAGTGGAATATATTTAGACTGGTCCTGCGTTGGTAGCAAGAAATAAATCTTCCAAGACAAACTAATTTTAAATTATGGAAAATTTATTTGACCATATCCTCGATGAACTTTGAGGACAAGCGATGCGAATAATGAACTTATTAGGTTAGCCATGGGGAGGATTTTCCCTTAATGCCTTGCAAACCCTAGTGTTTTTATTTGTGTAAGTTTTAAAGTAAGGAGAAATGTTCTTTTGTTTTGAAAATATACATATTTATATTATTAAAATATGTATGGAGCAATGTTCTTTAGTTTGAAAAGTATATATATATATATATATGTATTATTAAAATATGTATGGCGAAATGATCTTTAGATTGAAAAGTATATATATGTATTATTAAAGTATGTATGGAGAAATGCTCTTTAGTTTGAAAAGTATATATATATATATATATATATATATATATATATATATATAAAATGTATGCATGAAGAGATATCAGCAAGTGTACATATAATCTTAATGTAAGTTTAAAGAGATGCCCTTTAGATTAAAAAGAATATATTTATAATGTATGTTCCTAGGTGAAATATTGAATTCATATATGATCTCCCTTAGTTAAGAGGGTGTTGATATATACCTTTGTGTATATGAATGTTGAAGAGACATAGTATCCAAATTCTTGTGTAAAGCCTATATAGTATAAAATAAAAAATAAAAAACTTCAAAACCTGGTATCTAAGTTTATGTATTAGACCTTTAAAGGTTGTCATGTTAACTGCTGAGTGTTAATACACTTAGTAGGTTGAATATTTGATTAGGATAGCAACAACTATGTTGCACGATGTAACCCCTTGATGAATTTAATATACTACAACACAAACCTTCGCTGGACGTAGCCCAAGATCCAGGTGAACCACGTGAAAACATTCTCTTGGCATGTATTCTTTGTGTATATCTCTCTTGATGTTGTGTCACAACTATTAACTCAGTTTTGGTTGTTTTAAATTTGTTGTACCTTAGGCATTTTTATGATGGCGGTTATTTATAACATTGACCCTAGTTTACATGTGTAGATAAGTTGAAAAAATCTATTTTGTGGTTATGTATACTTAATAATTATAAATGTGTAGTTGGTCGATGTTACAAGATGGTGTATCTTATTCTATTGTTCAGTTTACTTACAAATCTTTAATCTAATAGAAGAAATTGGTTAGTGTGAGACAAGTGTTAGAACATTACTAAGCTATGCTATTAGGATCAAATATTCTTATAAGAGTTGCAAATTCATAAAAATGATACGAAGACCTTCCTTGTAAAATTATAGAGGATCCTTATATCGACAAGTAAAGTTTTATAAACGATTTCAATTAACTAGTTAATGTTAAAAGTTGTGAGATATCATAATGATGCATTATTTAAAACAATGAATTAAGTTGTGTTCTATCTTCCGCATAGCATTTAATGACAAATAGTCGCTTAAAAAAGTTTTAAATTTTTACGAAATTTTGGGTATGTTACAAAACGGCTTTCCACAAGTTATTTTCCAAAATTTAGAGCATCAAAGGAACACATATCAAGAGCTTGTGAGAGCAACTAGTGGATTTAGCGAGACCAACTTGTCGGGGAAGGTTAGTTTTGGATCAATGTACAAAGGTATTTTGAGTAATGGCACAATTGTTGTTGTAAAGACTTTCGATTTGAAAAATTATGAGGTTGAGAATGTTAGGATATTCCTATACTCCATCCTAGTCCCACCAGTATTTTGATCATTTACATTTTCAATCATACATGCACTTTTAGGGTTTGCATGCATTCTAGTCATCAGTCCCAGCACCTAGCCCTCAGTTAGCTAGCCCCCAAAGCTTCCTTCCACTCAGTTTCATCCCTCCTAGCCTGTCATGCGCCCTCCTTTCACCTACTGCATGAGAATGGCGCCTTTCTCACCTACCAGTCCAATTTACTTCAGTTAGCCACCAGTCTTTCCTTGATTTGAGGCCAGATTGACTCCTCACTACTGTTATCACTCCGATTGACCTCCGATGAGAAATGACTACCTGTTTTGACTCCAGTTAGCTCCTCATGCACCCTCCACTGAGTCTCCTTCATTCAGTTAGTGTTTCCATGTGCCAGTTACAATCAGTTACACCTACCACACTCAATTAGACTCAATTTTACTAACAATTGACAGTTACTTGTGCATTGATGACTCCACCGATGATGAGATAGACTACTAGTTGTGCTCCGATGACACTCAAGTGATCTTTTGATCACTCCATGAAGGCTAATTCGAATTGCCACCTTAGGCATTCGAATCCTCATGCATTGTACTACTTATTGTCCATATTGTGATTAATTAATTAGTGTGTGTGAAGTATTTTTGCTTCTATCCAAGTTCTACTGTATTATTATTATGTTGCTCATTATACTGCATTCACCACTCTTCTTCTATTTTCTTGCTTAATCAATTACTTTCTTGTGAGGTATACATCATCTCTTAGATCTGCTGTGAGGATTTTCACATGGTATCAGAGCATGTTGAAAGTATTGTTTATCTCCATTCTTGAGAGTTTTTTGCAGGTTATTACCAAGATTTCGAGTGCAGCAGTTTCTGCACTTTTGCAGCAGTAGCAGTTGCAGATATTCTCTATTGTTTTTGCAGGTCTTCTCCAGCTTCAATGAATTCAGAAGAAATCCCTCCTCTTTCTCCATTCAACTATGATCTTCTTTCTCCACTCAGCTATGATGAATGGAAACCACTGATGATAGCACATTTGAAGAAAAATGGTCTCTTTGATCATTGTTTTGAAAGAGAGTTCGAATCCTCTGAAGAAAAGAATGACTGGTTAGATGAAGGTGGAAGAGCTATTGCAGCCATGATGTTTGCTATGCACGAATGGATGTTATATGACCTCCCTGATTTTTTATCACCAAAAGAGCTATGGGCTCACATGGATGTAATATTTGGCAGACGGAATGAAGGAATTGGTCCAAACCCCTTCAAGAGCAAGCAAAGTGATGCATTCACCCTCCTTGATGATCCCATTGATCATGAACCAGTATCAAACACATCTCATATTGAAGTTGTCCACAAAGAACTTCTAGATTCTACACTCATGCTCCAAATTTCTTCTCTTTCTGTGCCAGCTCACACTCTAGATATTGCAGAAGGTCCTAAATCCTCTCTTTCACCAGAGTCTGTTGGTTTGCATCATGATCACATGATTATTTCAGAGGTAAAATCAGCTATTGGAGGTAATGCATTCACTCTCTTCAAGCAATCACCTCTTATTTACTACTATATGATCATTATTCCATGCTTTCATAAGGTTATTGAAGAATATGGCCATTGCCATTCGCTTGGGATAATTTCTCAAGCACATCATGGTTTTGATCTCACCCCTACTGGTTCAAAGGAGATCTCAAGAAACCATTACCATCCACTTGGGATAATTTCTCATGCATCTACTGGTTTTGATCTCACCTCTTATGGTTCAAAGGAGATCTCAAGAAACCATGATTCAAGCCTTGGATCTGATTTGGATTCCAAGCAATCACTTCTCATTTACTACTGTAAGATCATTCTTTCATGTTCTCAGAAGTTTATTGAAGATAATGGCCATTGCCATTCACTCGAGAAAATTTCTCATGCACTTACTGGTTTAGATCTCACCTCAAATGGTTCAAAGGAGATCTTAAGCAACCATGATTCAAGTCTTGGATCTGATTTGGATTCCAAGCAATCTTTATTATTTGATGGTTCTTTTTGGCATAACTCACCCATGATGGTTTGAAGGAGAAGACAAAAGACTATCTGCACATTCATAGATTTGATCCTACCTCAGCTTATTCGAATCACAGGTTTAAGGATCATCCTCATACTTTTGGATTTGTTCTCATCACATTTGATCTGAAGAGCAAGTACAAGCACATGCTTTCTGAGCATGATCCACTTCTTCCCAAGAAGAAGATACCTCCAGACATATGACCAAGCATCACACCTGCTTGAGTTTGGAGCATTTATTTTTTATGGGTTCCTTACAATCTGTTTTGAGGGGGCGGTATTTTTCCCATGAAATTTTCCCCACTTCCTTGGTTTATTGACTGTTATTATTCATTGTATTGGGTGACCTTTGGTCTTAGTTACCAGGGCCCAGGATGGATTAAGGGGGGTGTTAGGATATTCTTATACTCCATCCTAATCCCATCAGTATTTTGATCATTTACATTTTCAGCCATGCATGCACTTTTAGGGTTTGCATGCATTCCAGTCATCAGTCCCAGCACCTAGCCCTCAGTTAGTTAGCTCCCGGAGCTTCCTTCCACTCAGTTTCAGCCCTCCTAGCCTGTCATGCACCCTCCTTTCACCTATTGCATGAGAAGGGCGCCTTTCTCACCTACCAGTCCAGTTTACTTCAGTTAGCCACCAATCTTTCCTTGATTTGAGGCCAGACTGACTCCTCATTGCTGTTATCACTCCGATTGACCTCTGATGAGACATGACTACCTATTCTGACTCCAATTAGCTCCTCATGTGCCCTCCACTGAGTCTCCTTCATTCAGTTAGTGTCTCCATGTGCTAGTTACAATCAATTACACCTACCACACTCAGTTAGACTCAGTTTTACTGACGGTTGACAATTACTTGTGCATTGATGACTCCACCGATGATGAGATAGACTACTAGTTGTGCTCTGATGACACTCAAGTGATCTTTTGATCACTCCATGAAGGCTAATTCGAATTGCCACCTTAGGCATTCGAATCCTCATGCATTGTACTACTTATTATCCATATTGTGATTAATTAATTAGTGTGTGTGAAGTATTTTTGCTTCTATCCGAGTTCTACTGTATTATTATTCTGTTGCTCATTATACTGCATTGACCACTCTTCTTCTATTTTCTTGCTTAATCAATTACTTTCTTGTGAGGTATACATCATCTCTTAGATCTGTTGTGAGGATTTTCACAGAGAAGAGTTTTAAAGTGGAATGCAAAGTCTTGCAAAAGGTTCGACATCAGAATCTTGTGAGAACCATAACCTCATGTTCCAATCTCCACTTCAAAGGTTTAGTGTTTGAGTTTATGTGTAATGGAAACTTAGAGAAGCACTTGCATCCAAATAATAGAGATGGCAACAATGAAAGTGAATGTGTGTGCATTGGGATTAAAATCGCGTTTAGACATTATTATAGATGTGGCCCATGCCATGATATATCTTCATCATGATTGTTTTGTGCAAATAGTGCATTGCGATATAAAACCCAACAATGTTCTTTTGGATGAAGACACGGTAGGCCATGTCATAGATTTTGGGATTGTAAGATTAGTTAGTGCAACCTGCAGTGATTCACTTATTTCAATGTTTCCTTTAAAAATATCAAATGGCTACATTGATCCGAGTATGGCATTGTAAAACATTATTTTTATTTGTATTTTCTTCATTAATGATTTATTTCAATACATTAGATAAAGTTTGAATAGGGTTGTCTTGAATGCAGAGTATGTATTGGGTGAGAGGGTTTCCACCCAAGGAGATGTTTACAACTATGGAATTTTGTTATTGGAAATGTTTACTAGAAAGAGGCCAACTACTGCCATGTTTGTTGAAGACTTGACCTTGAACAAGTGGGTGAACTTAGAATTTGCAAATAGAGTCAATGAGGTAATTGACCGTGGTCTCTTGAATGATGTGGATGGACATGAAATTGAAGAAAATGATCCATACAAATGCCTACTATCTTTGCTACATGTCGGTTTGCTTTGTTCAAAAGATTCACCTAAAGAGAGCCAACTATGAGAGATGTGTTGATGATGTTGGAGAGTGTTAGAGAGGAATTAGTGGGAAAAAAGGATGCTTCAAAGAAATTAAGACGAAGCATGTCCACTTTTCTTGCTAATACAAGTGCAACAAGGAATAATGTAGAAATATCAAATGACCAAAGTTCTACACTTTAGTTCAATGACCGGTATTTATATTACCTTTTTGTCAACATAATTATATGTCAATATAATATACTTCAACATTCAATTTCGACTTGAAAACTAAAGGTTTAACTCTATATATTGATGATATTGTAAAACTAGATATGTCTAAATGTGTTTTCAATATTCATCCAATTAATGATCTTGTGAAAATCTTATATAG
This sequence comes from Larix kaempferi, assembly GCA_027924585.1. Taxonomy (NCBI): domain Eukaryota; kingdom Viridiplantae; phylum Streptophyta; class Pinopsida; order Pinales; family Pinaceae; genus Larix; species Larix kaempferi. The sequence goes on along the minus strand of BSBM01000111.1, from coordinate 2,043,503 downwards.
ATTCATCTTAATAAAGTTCATTTTTATGCAAATTAATGTTCCCAATTGAATTGTTGGCAACTTGCGTTGGCGAATTATAGGTCATAAGTGATGGAAAAGCTACAGAGAAAAATTTAATCAAGGATTACTTGTATCTTACTACAGGAGAAGTTGCTTCTTCATGTACATCACTACTCAATTTACACTTTTAATACTAATTCACATGTTCATCATAGCTCAAGTCACAAGTTCCTCAAATCACGTGAGATTGGTTTCTTCATGTACATGACTACTCAATTTGCACTTTTAATACTAATTCACATGTTCATCATAACTTAAGTCATAGGTTCCTCAAATCAAATGAGAATGGTTTTTTCATGTACATCACTACTCAATTTGCACTTTTAATACTAATTCACATGTTCATCATAGCTCAAGTCACAAGTTCCTCAAATCACATGAAATTGGTTACTTGAGCTTGCTTGGATTTCAAGTCATTTATTTGTATCTAATCAATGGGTTTTGATATCTAGCAGCTCATATGTATGCATAGTCTCCTTTCATGTTCCTTGTGAATAGGTTGCATGTACTCTTTCACTTGTTGAGGATGGTATGTTCTCTTCTCTACTTTTCCTATATTTACATTTACCTACCTTATAATGATTGCTTTATCCATAATGCGAGTGAAATAAATCTTATGAACCAAATTTCATTTGTGGGATTTGCGTATTTTGTTTATTTTATCATATGTTTGTTCTATACGTTAAGAAATATTTTATCATATATTTGTTCTTTAAGCCCAGAATTGCCTGTCATATAAAATTGAATGGTTTCAATTATGACCATGTTTTTAATAAATTTTATTTTTTCAATGATTTATGTTTTTCTATAATGTATAATTTTTTATGATGAAAAACATATTGCTACTTAATTGTCTCCCAATCATAAACGCCATATTTTGACTTAAGGATCATACGAAATATCTAAATGAGTGATTCCTTTATGGGCACTATTAATTTTGATATAAAATCTTTTGACTTGGAGGATCATACGAAATATCTCAAAGAGAGATTCCTTCATGGGCACTATTAATTTTGATATAAAATCAAATAGTGTATATGCCTTTTGAAGGTAGTAAATTATGTAATTTTTATAATGCACTATAGGCTTTGAATATAATGTAATATTTTTCTAGTTCTTAGTACTCTTAGTTCTCTATTTTTTGGGAAGCGTGGACACCACTGCAAAATGGTTTGTTTTTGTCGAGAGAATGGATTGAAAGGGTTCTATATATATTATGGCTATATTTTTCCTTGGAATATATATGGCTATATGCTTTAGAAGTAATGTGAAATAATGAGTCCGCATGGATTAGCTATTTATTGTTAAACACTGCATTGAATTTCTTTATGGTTTATGGGACATAGGTTTTAGGCATTGGATATGTAAATATCACTTCCTCTATATTATATATCTTCTACAAATAATTGTAAAATTACGGTAAGAGTTGTATGGATTTTATATTACAATAATTGTATTTTATATACATATAAGTATTACAAGGAATTGTATTTGGGAATTAGGGTAAGAGTTGCATGGTTTATATGTTCAAATGGTTGTAGATATATGATATATGTATTACAAGAAATTATATGGGGAAATGTGGAAAGAGCTGCATTAATTATATATTGAAATAATTGAATTTTATATAGATGTGATATATTGCAAGAAATTGTATTTGAGGTAATATATATATATATATATGGTTAAAGTATATCCATGGTTGTACATAGCTCTGTGTGTGTGTGGTTACATAAATTGTATTATGAGAAGAAAGGAAATGACGTTAATTTATATGTGTACATGATTGGAATTATGAGATTAGATGAATAGTTTAGATTAGGATTATATTGTATTCTTATAATACATATGTGATTTAATTAGAATGTGTTGTCTTTATACTTCAGAAGGATTGTTCTAGCTTTAATTAAAGTTATGTGAAAAGTAATCTTAAGTTATCGCAAGAACAATAATCTATTTGCTACTCTAGACTTAGGTGAATATGGTATTGTTAGGGATGTTGATAACAAACTAAAAAGATGTTGCAAAGAAATTGGTGTCTTTCCTTAATTAGTATAACATGGTAGGAATTATATTTCGCTTACATAATAGTTAACTTATGGGGAGGTTAAATGCGTAAGTAAACAATAGTTGATGATTTTATTTTTTTTGTAAACTGTAGAGAGAAATTATATTAAAGTACAAAAAATGTTACATGCACATGATAGTTTGTAGTTCTTAGAGCGTTATGAGGCCTCTCATAGAGCAAAAAATTCAAAGTATGGCCCTTGTAGACTTGCCCACATATGGGCTGAGAGTCTAATCTTTCATCGATATGTAGGTCATAGACAGAATTACAAAAGAAAGCTAAAAACATAGGACTAGACCTGCTACAAAAGTGTCTGTAACGACTTCTAATATAAGCATGAGCGAAAGAGAAAAAAGACTTGTTGACCCAAAACATAGTGTCCATCAGAGCTATAAAAAAACTATAGAAAGAAAACCACATGATTACTTGGAGATGCCATTGGAATTAGCCTCGTTGACCTTCTCCTCCACTATGGGGCATCTGTACTCTCTAGAGCTGGAAGAGCTTCCATGGTCATTCTTGTTGCTGGAGCCTATGGAGCTGTCAATGGTCGCCTTGGATTCAGATCTTGAGGAACTACCAGTGGCCTTCTTAAGTGGTAATGGCTCAGTCTTTTTGGGGGTAGCCAGGATGGAAGAACTAATATGTTCCACCCTTTTACGCTTGTGGCTGTTGATGGATGCCATGTTGGAGAAATACACATGTTGTGCTGGACAATTATCAAGCTGAGAATTCTTGGTGTCCATTGGCTTTGAAATCTGTGAAGCAGTAGGAGAGGAGGTTGAATGCTCAGCAGGGGATGGAGCAGGAGGTGGAGGAGGGGGTTGAATCCCCTGTTGGGGCTCCTGAACTTGCATGAGAATGTTAGCCAACATATTTTGAACCATCAAGAAGTGCTTACACCTGACACGATTCCTTTGAGTGACCAGATGTTGCAGAACCATTTCCTCTTCCCAGTCGTTGATCATCATTCTTAAATGCTCCGGGATTGAATTTTCATACCCATTGAGATTAACTCTTCCACGCCCACGATTTCCATGGTTTCCATGACCTCCACCACCTCCTCAGGGGACACCACGAAGCCTTCAGGACGTCTTTTCAAGTTGATATGTCACCCTTGAATTCCGATGGGTCTCGGAAGAGAGCTAGGGGGCTCAGGGCAGAGCACGAGAGCGGAAAAACTAGTGTAGAACAAAGTACAAATGTGAGAGCACCAAACCCAAATCGTCAACAAACATTCATAAAAAATCTGAGGATAAACCTTATCAACATTCCAACTACTCGAAGGTCGAATGTAGAAGTAATGTCGGCCTGAAGGCCTTAAAACAACACTTGCAAAGGCCATTAATTCACACGAGGGAAGGAAGAATGTCTAGGTACCAGTGTCAGCTCAAGCAGAGGCTCGAATGGCCGAATAATTAATGATTAGATGCATCGAGGAGGAAGCCTTATTAATTCGCATGTCGCAGAGACCTAGCATGCTCCACGTGGTTGGAAGATGAGACCACCGTGGCAGGCTCCGTACACATAAACAAATCACCCGCATCCGGAATATAGTTGATGAAATATTACTAACATGGTGGAATGGTGTTATTCCTTATGTTTGGATAGTTAAGAATAATTAATAGATAATCCTTATTTCATTGAGGTAGTGAATGCATACGAGTGTTTAAAGGGTGAACTAAATAGTACAACAATGCTATTTAATTATACGATTTAGTTGAACTGTATATATGGATACAAGTATTGAGAAGGTGTTATCGTCGATGATTTTAGTATCATGAAATTAAGGAAGCTAACCTATGTAGGTTGTAAAAAAAAGAAAAAATTTATACCCGATTTCCTTAAAATAATAATGAGGAATGCGGGCATGTTACATAATTATTTTTCAAATGAGAAAATTTTCTTAGATAAGGATATGCTATTTCTATTGTCTTCCTTTGTTTCTTGAATATATTTTGAACTAAATATGATTTACATGCATTTATTTCTCTAATATATTTTGGATTAAATAGTTAGTATGTAGCATTTTTTTAATGTTATCATGATGTTCCCCTAAGATATATTGTTAGGATGAAATTTGATTATGCTACTGAAGGATAAGAATGGCAATAGTGTGAATATATCTGGATTAATAAATTTTTATATCTTTGAAAAAAGTTTTATTTTGATGAGAAGAGAAATAAAAAAAATATGAAAAAAAGTGAAAAATAATTGTACTTGGTATTTGGAATATTTCTATGAATACTTTATAATTTTTTTCTAAGCATTTAACTTTTATTATTATTTTTTTAAAGCAACCTGATTACACACTATGAGCGTGATATATTTTATGAATTTTATCAAAATTTGTAGCTACATCAGTTGGCCAAAGTGGTTCATTTAATCGCTGAATTCTTAGAATGATCAAAGTGGAAACTTGTTAATGGCGGCATGATAGAAACTTGTTGAGATTTCCACCATTTATTTTAAGGTTGGACATGTATAAATGTAAACACATTTAAGTATTTTGCATACGTGATAAGATTTGAATTCATTTGGATAGTCTAATTTCTTATATTGAGAATGTGTGATTTTGGTAGAATGTTCTTGCTTTTGTTATTGATGCAATTTGAATAATTTTTATGCAATGTTATAATAACATGTATCTTTAAAACACATTTAGATATTTACAAATCACATTTTTCAGTAAGCAAATTTTAAATTTAAGTTTCACATTTTCTAATTTTTAAAATCACTTTTTGTGACATATTTATATATGCTTTTTGTATACCAACGTGTCAAACATCATCACAACCATTGGGCTCACATACGACTACGTGATCTTCTCCTCCATAAAAGAAAACCCTTCCAAGTATGTATTGTTGTTATGTCCCCGAAGGGGATTATATATGAATCATGCAGACCCTATTATTTGCACCTAGTTTGCACCTATGGCTATAAATTTTTGCTCCATACTATGGTTTTGGGAATAGTTGGAAAAAAAATTATTTATATAAATTTTTAAATAGCGCTAATTTGTTAACGTTTCATTGGATGAGAGCTGATAACGTCAGCCTCGGTAATCGCTTCCTGTTTCGGCGGCGAGAGGTGCGTCATCCGTTACGGGCATTGTTTGATGTAGTTAAGGCTTATTTTGATGTTTTATGTTACGGGCATACCTTATTATTATTAGACTATATGCTTTTGCCAAAAGATGATAATGAGGACTATGCAAAACTCGAGGCTTGAGCTGTCAAAAGAATTAATGTGGCAGGGTGCAAACAGAGGACGCATTTAAAGCTCCCATGTGATCTCGCAGAAGGTGGAAACCACGTCACGACATGGGAAAAATAACCAGCACTTCGACCTTTCACTTGGTATTTGGTTCTGTATTCTTGGTTGTGGTGGTTCTGGAAGAGCTCCAGGGGTTTTCGTCGTTGGTAAGGTTGTTTGGGATAAAATGTCGGCCTGAGTTTTGCTCTAGATCCAGAAGCTGCTGCCTAAATGCCTGCTCAAGGTATTATACCACTCTGCACATAATCACTAGTTTCAATTCTCTTTTTTTGTTTGTTTCTTGTATCAATTGATAACTAACACCTGCGTTTACTTTCTTGTTGATGATGCTGAGTCCGGGCAGGTTGGTACCGTGGTTGGGACGCGTTGGAGGTGGAGACTATCTCGGATATGCTGGTTTAGCCACGGCCCCCGGTAAGATCTGGAGTCCCGTGGAGATACCCTCCTAGAAGCATTGCAGTGTTGAATCTCTTTTTAATGGAAGGAACAATAATCCTTTTTTTTTTTGAAGTGGCTTGGGAGGTATAAGAGTTAGCCCACGCCGAGCTTCCTTTTTCACAGGTGTCAACACTGTTTTTAGTTGATGGGTAGAGATAGTGTTATTTAAAATTTTGTAACCATTTCCAGAATGCCTGAAAACTCGTGGGATGAGCTTTAAAAGGTTTTAGCTTCGTTATTTTGTTTGTAAATGTAAAAGCGTGGATTGTTGGTGCCACGAAACTTAACGCAGCTATTTCAGAAGTTTAAGTATTGCTTGATGGTTGTTCAGTTGCTTACACTGTGCATAATAATAAGGAAATCATAATCTCTCATGATTACAATGCTTGCTATAGATAACAGTAGTAATGTTACAGGAGTATTTAAGTTTTCAGCTGCATACTGTTGGAAAAAAATAAAAGAATGAAAGTATGATTTAAAATCCTATAAGATGCTAGAAGGTTTTGCTAAGTTTCATGCTTGTTTAATATTTATCAATTGGTATCAGAGTGCAGTAAGTTTCCAAGATTGAGAAGTACTCTTTGGGAGAGTAAGTCATAGTTTGGGAATTCTGAATAGAGAAGAGAGGAAATAGGATGGCAGACGGGTGTGATAGGAAGAAGAGAGGCCAGGTCTGTGTGCGCCCATATTGTATATCAGGCCAAGTATAATCAACCTGTAACTGCAGGAATGCGATTCCGATAAAGGGGATACAAGCATGTCCAATTGTGAAATCGATTTGTAGAAGATTGCCAATTCAGTATTCTGCATTCTGTTGTTTGAAACATTGCTCAGAAGGTGGACTCGAGGTGATGAATAGAGTTTCTATATAAAAATCGTGTTAGTTTGAATTACCCTATGGTATAGTAATTATGTATTATGAGATCCTAGTGAATGAATTTGAATAGCAATTGAAGAATTATATCAATGTGTATACGAATTGAGTTCCTCTACGTTAAATAGCATTAATTTGAATCAAACTCTCTGTATTTACTTATTGTTGAACCCCAACTGAAGGAAATTGGATCTCAGGGTTGAAATTGCATTGAAGAGGTGAATACGGTTTTGTTTTCTGTGTTGAAATCGTATTAGCATTTTGTGTGGGAAATTGATGGTCAAGCAGGGATCTGGTGTAGTTATGATGTTGCATATAAACTGAATTATAGTGGGCAAAAGTCGCAACTAATGGTGCATTGAAGGGATGTTGAGATCATGGTTGTTCAATGCTGGAGTTGACAATTGCGTTGAGTTGTAAAAGGGCCATAAACATAGTTTTTAAGCATTGAAAGGTGGAAATCGCCCATTAGATGTGCGTTGAAGGGGAAATCACCCTTGAATGTAAACTTGAATGCCCGGGAAGGAAAATGCCCTTTTGGAGTCGCGTTGGAGGTAAATCGTTCTCACATTGTCTATTTTATGCAAAGTTAAGTTCCAGTTGTAATGTCGAGAAATTCAATCCTTTGGGATTCGAATTTTGGTGTGAATCCAAACTGAGTTCCATAGAATGGATTTCTAGGCAAAGCATTTGTTTTTCTTAACAACTATTTCCCCCCAGTTCATAGTGAGAGTGATATATTGGTACATTCAGAATTATATCATATTCTAAGATGCTTCAACTAAGGTATGCATAGTTTATGATATTGGGAATGTGAACCTGAGTGATGAAAGCACAAAGTGGAATGGTATGTACCAGTAAGTGTTTGTTAATTAGACAAAAGGGATTGTCCGATATTATATGTGAAGTCGCAGATCCAGAGTTAAAGAGATCTAGTAGTACTTTGATGTTCCGGGAATTGTTGTTTGGTTCGTGCAGCATTTATGAAGATCTGGTTATAGAGAAATAACCATAAGGTTATTGAAGGCAAGCATTTAGCGCTTTGATAACTAGTGAGAGGTTTATTTTTAAATGCCATGTTCCAAGTTCTTGTTGCCGCAATTGCTTCCTTTCAAGACGAGAGAAAGAAAGCACAATGACATTATCTGCAGTAGCACTTTGCAGAAGACAGTATGAGAGAGCAGAAGATCCATTCTGAAGATTCTGAAGATCTCTGCACAACAGACGATGAGATTGTTCTCATTCTTGCATTGCTTGAAATTAAAAACTGATTACCATATGCGAAAACATTCAGGAAAAATGGCAGAAACGAACTTGGTTTGTTCAAAATTCAAAGACTGGACATTTGTTCCTGCTCAAATTCTTGTCTGTTGAAATATTTCTAGCATCACGTCGAAAAAAGTGAGTCGCTGCCTGTGCATTGAGCAATTTGTGTTTAAAATATTTTTCAAAATTTGTCGTAAAACGAGATACTACCATGTGGTTAAGTGAATGTTGGATAATTATAATAATCTTTTCGGGAATTTTGGAATTTTGGAATTTGGAATCAAATTGTAAAAAAAATGAATTGTAAAAAGATGTCATTAAAACCTTTATACAAGTTATAAAATTGTAAAAAGATGTCATTAAAACCTTCATAGAAGTTATAAGGGTATTGTGTCATTATGTTGTGAAGGGGATCATATATGTATCGTCAAGGTGGTATTAGTTGGGGGAGGTAAAAGTAGATTTTTCGCATTTCAAAAATCAAGATTATAGTATGTAATTTTTTATTAAAATTTTTGTAATAATTTAATTTTTTAATGGCTATGGCTTTGGTACGTTTACCTCGATTTATGTCATTCAACATTAATTCATTTATGATATGAAACCATTGGATATTGAAGGATTGACAGGAGAATATAAACTAGAACAGCCGTGACCCCCTCGGCTGGTTAATTATAAAATGAAACGATCTATCTTTAAATAGTTATTTGATTATCTGGTTTTGTCATATCATTAAATAGTTAATGATATAATTAAACCCTCTTCATACAATGTGCTAAAAAAATCACGGATCTTTAATGCATTTGGTATCCCATATGAACTTTTCTTTTTGTTTTTATTTTTTTAATTCTTTTCAACTGCCACCCTCAAACCAAATCCGCATTTCAAAAAATAATCATTAATTTATTTTGAATGATATGGCTTAAAAAAATTGAAATGAAGCATTGAACAGTGAACTGAACTATATGAGGATCTAGGAAACACTAAGACAACTTGTTTGGCATATTGACCGCCGCCAAAAATCTGTAGAATGCGATTTTGTAAGAGCATAAATATGGGTCATACTGGTTTCTCTCCATTGTATTAAATTGTCCTCATTATTTAATAATATTGAACTTGTTAGAAACAGATGACAACCGGCTATGACGGTAACTATGTAACTGACTAACTAAATATGCAGTTATTAGTAACTGTGTAAGAAATGTATATGTTTCTTGTATTCTCGTAAGAGAGGATATTGGAGAGTTGTGAGTTGTTGTAAATCTTCAGATTCTGAATAATAAGATACCGATACCATTGCTCCGTGGATGTTTCCCTAAGAAGAGAGGGTTTTACCACATAAATCTCTGCGTATATCTCATGTGTGTGTGTTTATTGTCTTTCTTGTTTTATTTGCTTCCGCTGCATATTGTATATTGTGGCTGTTAGATTCAACAAGTGGTATCAGAGCCTGGTAGAAAGCCACAAGGAACGAGAAAAAGCTGAATGTTAAATTTGTTTTACGGGTCAAAAGTTACCGGAGGAGAAAAGCTGAAATCCTGTGCAAAGGAGCGGTAATATTAAACTACCGCGGGTCTGAAGCTTAGGGGGGCGCGGCACTTTATGGCAAAGTTCTGCAATTAATTTTCTTATGGACTACCGCGACTGGAGTTAATCGGGAAGCGCGGCACTGTTTTTATTACGGTGAAAAGGTATTACCATTCAAATGTATTTTCTCGTGCAATGGTCATTACCATGAAGAAAGTGTTTTTCATATAATATATAATATTATTTTTATTTAAAGCGTGAATAAGGCTTACATAAAAAAAAGGGGATGACATATTATATTGGTTATGCATGGATATGCTAAGTGGTTGGTATAATAAGGGAGTTATAAGGGATGGTTTATTAAAAGTTTTTTTTTTGGTAAGGTTTAAAGGTGGGAGTTATAAGGTTTAAAGGTGGGAGTTATAAGGTTATTATTTCTTGATTGTTTAAAAAAAAAAATAAGAAATAAAACCTTTATTCCATTTGGTTTTTTGGAATTGTAATTATAAAACCTTTATTCCATTATTAAAAAAAAAAAAAAAAAAAAAGGTTTCCCTTATAAAGTTTTTTGACCTAGTGTTTTCTTGAGAAAATGGAAAAAACGCAGAGTGTTAAGTTTGAAATTGAGAAGTTCAATGGGAGCAATAATTTCGAGTTGTGGAAGGTCAAGATGCGGGATATGCTCGTGCAGCAAGGAGTGGCGAAGGCACTGGCAGGGAAAATAAAGAAACCCGTAGATATTTCAGATGGAGACTGGATCGAGATGGATGAAAGAGCTCTCAGTGCTATTCGTCTGTGCTTGGCCGACGATGTTTTATTTAACATCGTGTCTGAAACTACAGCAGCAGGTCTCTGGACAAAGTTGGAAAGTTTGTACATGACTAAATCCTTAACGAATAAAATCCTCCTGAAGCGGCAGTTGTTTACCTTGCGTATGAAAGAAGGTACAAAGGTTTCTGAACACTTGAATGCGTTCAATACTCTTATTTGTCAGTTAACTAGTATGGAAGATATTATTAAATCTGAAGACAAGGCGATTTTACTGTTGTGCTCTCTGCCTGAGTCGTGGGCACATTTTGTAACCTCTATCAGTTTTAGTTCTACTGAGTCTATTACCTTCGATGAAGTTGTGGGAGCCTTACTTTCTGAGGAAACTCGAAAGAAATATAGTCTTGAAACCTCGACATCGGAAGTAATGGTGGCCAGAGGAAGAACCAGTGAAAGAGGACAACATTCAAAGGGTACATCAAGGTCAAAGTCGAAGGGCAAAAAGAGTAAATTGAAGTGCTGGTACTGCAATAAAGCAGGACATCTAAAGAAAGATTGTTGGAAACGCAAGCGAGCTTCTGAGGAGGAGGACTCTACAAAGGAGGCGAACATAGCTGAGAATGATTCAGGTATGATCGATGAGGTATTATCTACATCTACTGTTTCACAATACCATTCTGACTGGTTAATTGATTCTGGAGCATCTCACCACATGTGTCTTCATAGAAATTGGTATTCGTCATATCAATCTATAGATGACGGGGTAGTTTATATGGGAAATAATGTTACATGTAAAACTGTTGGGGTAGGGAGTATCAGAATTAAAATGTATGATGGGACTGTTAGGACTCTAACAGATGTGAGACATGTACCTGAACTAAGGAAGAACTTGATATCAATGGGAGTTCTTGATGATGCTGGTTACAAGTTTACAGTTCAAGGTGGAGTCATGAAGATATCGAAAGGTATCTTGGTTGTTATGAAAGCAAACAGAGTTGGGAACCTGTATAGACTTGAAGGGAGGACGGAAGTTGATCATGCAACAGTAGCATCGGTTGGTGCAGCAACAGACATCACTCGTCTATGGCATCAGCGGTTAGGTCATATCAGCGAAAGAGGTATGAAGGTACTTGCTGATCGAAAGTTGCTTCCTAGTTTAAAATCTGTAGATTTGAAGTTTTGTGAGCACTGTATTTATGGTAAACAGGCTAGACAAAAATTTAAATCTGGAAAACACACTAGTAAAGGTATCCTAGACTACATACATTCTGATCTTTGGGGTCCATCTCCAAAAATTTCTTATGGGGGATCGTCATATTTCGTCAGTTTTATAGATGATTACTCAAGGAAAGTCTGGATCTATTTATTAAAGAGAAAAGCTGATGTTTTTGATATATTTAAGCAGTTTAGAGCTTTGGTTGAAAAGAGCACTGGCAGGTTCATTAAATGCCTTAGAACAGATAATGGAACCGAATTTACTTCGAAGGAGTTTGATAATTATTGCAAGCATGATGGGATTGAGAGGCATAAGACCACTGTTTACACTCCGCAGCAGAACGGCGTTGCTGAACGCATGAACAGGACTCTTCTTGAAAGAGCCAGGAGTATGCTCAGTAATGCGAAGTTGCAGCAGGAATTGTGGGGAGAGGCATTGCTTACAGCTTGTTACCTGGTCAATCGATCACCATCAACAGCAATTGACTGCAAAATTCCAGAAGAGGTATGGACAGGTCAATCATGTGATTATTCTAATCTTAGAGTATTTGGTTGTGAAGCCTATGCACTTATTCCGAAAAATCAGCGTTCCAAACTAGATCCTAAGTCAAGAAAATTGATCTTTGTTGGATATGGTGATGGTGTTAAGGGATATAGGTTGTGGAATCCTACTGTCCACAAAATCATCATAAACAGAGATGTAAAATTTGATGAACTTTCTCTGACAAATTTAGATGTAAGTAATGATTTGAAACAGGCTAATGTACCACAGTTTCAGCAAATTCAGTTTGATACTCAGTCATCTGCGAGGGGGACTCATGAGGATGTCCAGGAAGAGGATATTCATGAGGACACTCCTCAGGAAGAGGATGAGGAAACAGAAATAGAAGAAATACCACAGCAAACTCTACGGAGATCTACGCGGAACAGAACTTTTCCAAAGAGGTATGATGATTTCGTTTTCATTTCTAATGAAGGAGAACCTAACAGTTATAAGGAAGCATTAGAAGTGTCTGACAGTGACAAATGGAAACGTGCAATGAAAGAAGAAATGGATTCTTTGGCAAAGAACAAAACGTGGGATATTGTGGAACTTCCAGAGAGTAGGAAAGTGGTTGGCTGCAAATGGGTGTACAAACTGAAGAAAGGAGCTGATGAAACTGTTCCGAAATACAAAGCGAGACTGGTTGCAAAAGGATTTTCTCAGAAAGCAGGTATTGACTTTCATGAGATTTTTTCACCAGTTGTAAAACTTGTTTCTATCATAATTTTGTTAGCACTAGTTGCTTTATATGATTTGGAGTTAGAGCAGCTAGATGTCAAAACAGCTTTCTTACATGGAGATTTAGATGAAGAAATTTTCATGGAACAACCAGAAGGGTTCGTTCAAAATCGCAACAAGAGGTTTGTTTGCAAGCTCAAAAAGTCATTGTATGGCCTGAGGCAGTCTCCCAGGCAATGGTACAAGAAGTTTGATTCTTTCATGGTGAGTCAGAATTTTACCAGGAGTGAGTATGATCATTGTGTGTACTTTAAAAAGTTGGAAAATGACATGTTCATTATTTTGGTATTGTATGTTGATGATATGCTTGTCGCAAGCAAGAGCATGTTTGAAATCAGCAGGTTAAAGGCTCAGTTGGCTAGGACGTTTGATATGAAGGATCTAGGAGCAGCAAATCAGATCTTGGGCATGCAGATACACAGAGACAGGAAAAATGGCAAGCTGTGGTTATCACAAAAGAAGTATGTGGAGAAAATACTTCAGAAATTCGGTATGGATAAGGTGAAACCTTCTAGTATCCCTTTAGCTTCTCATTTCAAGCTTTCTTCAGGTTTGAGTCCTAAAAATGATGAAGAAAAGCAGTATATGTCTCGTGTACCATATGCTAATGCAGTAGGAAGTTTGATGTATGCGATGATAAGTACAAGACCAGATATTTCACATGCAGTTGGTGTTGTCAGTAGATACATGGCAAATCCAGGAAAAGAGCATTGGGCAGCAGTGAAATGGGTGCTTCGGTATCTTAGAGGCACAAGTGACTATTGTATCACTTTTGATGGTTGCAGTGATAAAGTCTGTGGTTATGTTGATTCTGATTTTGCAGGTGATTTGGACAAGAGGAGGTCCACTTCAGGTTATGTTTTTACTCTTGCAGGTGGAGCTATTAGTTGGATGTCAAAGCTTCAGAATATTGTTGCTTTATCTACTACAGAGGCAGAATATATAGCTGCTTCACATGCTTGCAAAGAGGCAGTCTGGTTAAAAGGTTTGCTGGGTGAGTTAGGAAAGGTTCAGAACTCTATAAAGATTTTCTGTGATAGTCAAAGTGCTATTCACTTGGCTAAAAATCCAGCTTATCACAGTAAGACAAAACATATTCCTGTAAAATATCATTTTGTAAGACATGTTATTGATGAAGGTGGAGTGGTTCTTGAAAAGGTCCACACTCAAAAGAATAGTGCAGACATGTTCACGAAGACAGTTACTTCAGAGAAGCTACGGTGGTGCTTAGCTTCTCTAGGCTTGCAGGAAAAGTGATCAATAGAGCAATGAGCAATGGTATCAGGTAAATTGTTGTCAAGGTGGAGATTGTTAGAAACATATGACAACCGGCTATGACGGTAACTATGTAACTGACTAACTAAATATGCAGTTATTAGTAACTGTGTAAGAAATGTATATGTTTCTTGTATTCTCGTAAGAGAGGATATTGGAGAGTTGTGAGTTGTTGTAAATCTTCAGATTCTGAATAATAAGATACCGATACCATTGCTCCGTGGATGTTTCCCTAAGAAGAGAGGGTTTTACCACGTAAATCTCTGCGTATATCTCATGTGTGTGTGTTTATTGTCTTTCTTGTTTTATTTGCTTCCGCTGCATATTGTATATTGTGGCTGTTAGATTCAACAGAACTCAATTATAATGGATTATATAGCAATGGCATCGATTTTTTTATCCAACAATTTTTTTAGCAATTTTTTTTCCACCATTATTTTTTCCTCCATGATCACGATTATTTCGAAGTTCGTTTTATTTCGATTGTCTGTATTATTTTCTATATTATACTGATAATGATCTGTGTGCTGACTAGCAATGCTTTATTTTCTTGATTTCACCTACCATAGTTGCATTCCAAGATCTTGACATGCCAAGTTTTAATTTCATTATTTAAAAAGTTTTTCGGTTATTACTACTTCTACATTAAACCTAGAAAAATAATGAGTAATAATAATCTTAAATGGAATCTTTTTTCATGTTTCCTTGTAGTTATATATATATATATATATATTTTTTTTGAATAATTTTTAGAAAAACATATACATTAAAAATATAGTGTGGAACTAAAAACTAAAAAATCATATGTAGTGCAATGATTTCATCTACTAAAAAATTCCACTGCAGCAATACCTACAAAAATAAACAAGCATTATGCATATTTTCTACTTGGACAATTAATCTTAGTTTAAAATTCTCAATCAAAAATTTATCTCAAATGAGGACTTTTATGTCAAAGGAGGATCTTAACCCCCAATTCAGATTAATCTTCAAGGTTGTCCTTTAAGTAAAGATGTGCAAAGACCATCTATGTAAGGCCTGCTTGTTGCAAAAGAAACAAAATACATATAAAAAAGATCTAGCACAAAACTCTAATACCTCCTTTTTAAGTCTCAAAACAATGAATTGCTTTACTGCAAATCTCACGAATATTTATATATTTAGAAAATTAATTTGACATATGAAGTTATAATTCCTTTATAAAAAAAAAATGCAAAATGTCTCTAGAGTCTGTTGCA
The DNA here is from genome assembly GCA_027924585.1 of Larix kaempferi. Classification (NCBI taxonomy): domain Eukaryota; kingdom Viridiplantae; phylum Streptophyta; class Pinopsida; order Pinales; family Pinaceae; genus Larix; species Larix kaempferi. The sequence continues at coordinate 2,028,216 of BSBM01000111.1, read as the reverse complement.
AAAGCTTTCCTGGTTGCAAAGGCTTTGTTGATTCTACACCATAGCTCCTCACTATTTCCAAGATCGGGGACATTGCCACCTCGTGGCTCTTGTTACAATATTGTGTATTATTAGTTTATATATTCACACACTATTTTAACTAAATTAAAATATTGTGTATTATTAGTTATATCATTATATATCTACACATTATCTTGAGATTCACAATTGAAAACATAAAAGAAAATGGAACCAAAACAAATCCAAATTCCGCAGTAAGTCGATCATAGGTACTTTGAGATTCACAATTGAAAACATTAAAGAAAATGGAACCAAAACAAATCCAAATTCCGCAGTAAGTCGATCATAGGTACGTTGAGGGAGAAAAACCCAATGCACTAGAGATAAAAAAAATATGCCCAAGTATAATTGTGTTACACAAAAAACACACAAGTACACAAAAGAATGAAACTCTATGCACATAATAATGTGAAATATGCAATTGCCCTTAGGTATGATACAATTTATAGGAGAGATAAAAAAAACTCACAAGATGATATGATACAAATGATCACAAGTGTCTCTTCAAACTTAGCAAAATAAGCTTAATTGCATTCACCACTTGTAGGTGGTTACTCTATCTCTGCATCTAGTTGATTGTAGTTTCATCTTCCTTTTAATTGGATTGACTCACTAATTGGTGCCCTTGCGTTCTAGTGGCTACAACACTTTATGAGGCAATGGTTTTCCTAATATTGCCTTTAAGTAATTAATTGAATGATGCTATTTACTTAGATTGTTTTTTAGTCGTCAATTATAAAATTATTCATGTATGTAGCGTTCTTGTTTGATGCAATGGATACCATGATGTAATTATAAATATAGACTTTAATTCTTAGTAACTTGTATTGGATGCAGGATATTTGTAACATGTACTTCATTTCATGATTATTATTGGACTATGTTGCTCTTCAAGGGGGTTTTATGGGTCCATAGAACAAAGGAACACAATCTAAGAGGGTTATTGAGCTTATGTATCAAATTTAACTAAGTCAACCTTAATCATACTTAGTAATACAATAAAAGAATAAAGAGTATGACTTTAACCATAATTACAACCTTAATCATACTTAGTAATACAATAAAAGAATAAAGAGTATGACCTTAACCATAATTACAAGTACATAATAATACATATGAATGTGTTGTGGCCACATATATAGATTACACTAATAATTCCAACAAGCTTTTTAAAGCTATGATTTTTACGTTCTCCATAGCATGTTATTTGAATAGCATGTTATTTGAATGACATTTATTAGCGTCATATTCTTTGTTAAAGAAAGTTCTTGCAAGGGTGTTTTGGCTTATAAAAATGATTGTTGTCCGGGTTTCTATGACTTTAGAAGCACTTGAACCTTTTTGTATGGGGTTATCAGAAATATTGTAGCCTATTTCTGAAAGTTTAAACAAAATATAGATTCTTGGAGATGGCAGAAAATCATGATGTACGTACCACCCACATCTTCTTAAATTTTAAATGTAGGTAAAAAATGCTCCTTGCTTTATGGGTCCATTGATCTATTGTAGTGCACCTCAAAGATTAGACGTCCTTATATATATTTTTTGAAAATGTGAATACAACAAACTGGAATTCGTCCATGCAACATGGGCCCTAATTTTCAGTTCAAAACTTGCTATAATTTAGTTTTCATAATCTTTTTGCTATATTCCAATAGCAGCTGCAATTGTAACAAGAGGGGTTGCAGAGCAGCTAGTCTCTACCCTCTGTCCTAGATTTAGTTGCTCCACTAGCACTAGTAGATTCAACATAGGCACGGGTAGCAACATAGTCACTAGCACTCATAGATTCAACATAGGCATAAGCAATAGCATAGTCAATTCTAGTTGTCTGAGTTGCTCTAGTTACAACAAAAATTGTACAGTGGTCGTTTAGTCCATGGCCCATTGGATGTTCGGTGCAAGGCAAAACATTGAAACAAACTGCCAGTTCTCGTCCTTCGCTTTAGGTCCTCTCCCTCGATGTGCTACATCGAGGCATGAATTCAATTTTAAATGGCCTGGGTATCACAAGGGTCTGGATGAAACCACCTTTACAACTTTTTGATCTACATGCTAGGCCATGTCTATGGTAGCTTGTGCGCTATGGAATCCGTGGACATGTTTTTTATTTTGACACTAGCATATACACGAGTATAACCTGTAATTGCAACCAATAGTGCATAGTTAGTGATAGGTTGAATACTAAGAGCGTAGTAGAGACTACCTAACACTTAGAACACCACTACTTAATCCTATTGCATTACTAAACCTTAAAGAGTATAATTGCTATTGTTTTACGTAGGTATACTAATGTCAGACACGACTAACAGGGTTGTAATTGCCTTTTTACGTTCCAGGCTGAGAATAGAATATGATAATACCTAGTAATGAACTTATGATAAATGCAAAAAAGGCAAGTGATTGTTCTTTGCTTTCTACATGGCAACAACTCCAACGATTATTCTAGTATCTACCAATTCTTTAGTACTCGTGATGATATTGTCCCGAGTCATTCAACATAGATTCAACTACCTAGTTCATAGAATGTTGTGTGCACCACTCTTTTGTCCAAGAGGCAGAGACAGTAGTGTGAGATACATAGATAATGTAATTTATCTTGGAGTAAGCAACCAAAAGACATAGTCCAATAGCTGATTCTGCAATGAGAGAGCCATGGAGGCATGTCATCAAAGCCAATAAATAGGTCAAATGGTAGTTTTCCTTTGATGTAACAACTTTCCTGAAGCTTTATAAAAGACCTCAAGACATTACATCATGTTTTGCATATTGGCATCAATAACCAGATATCGATATCGATCTAGAATAGAAAGGGATACACTAGAGGTAGCTTTTACACTTTATATTTACTAATGCAGAATCAACAATTGTTGGCTTTGGATTGAAATATGTATATATCGAAATTACTTGGACCTTGCATTGATCAGTAAGCCACCTTTATGAAGGCTTGAATGGAGTTTTCAAGCTTCGATGCAACAAGACTAACTTGCACCCCTGATGTGCTTAGTACGATTGTTTAAGTGATGCATAATACAAAACGTGGTGTACATGGTGTGATTAAACATGCACGCATTATTATAAAAGCAAGACAACTGGGGAATATGCATGCAGTTGATAAGCAACGTGTTTGAGGAATAAAATGGGTATGATAACAAGGCATTTTTTAAGTGCAATAGGTGTAATATAATTATAATAATTTCTATGATAACGAGGCATTATTTTACATGCAACATGTGTAAAGTAATCATCTGTGTAAAGTAATTATTTTAGAATGCATCTGCTCTCTTATGAATCTCTTTCTGCCGACGACTGAGACCTTGGATATCCATCGATTCCAGGCAGGGTAAGAAATCTCCAATATCGAAAGCACCCAGCAAGAAAGAAAACTCGCAAACCATTGCCCTGAATCTTCTTTTGTCATATCCCTCCTCATCTGAATACTTTCGACCAAGTGCCATCCTGCACATTATGTCAATTACTACAGTTGATACAGTTTTGGTGACATCCACAACGGGATTCGAAACTGTGGCGTTGGCACATTCCTCCAGAAGAGAACATATCATTATTACAGAAGCTTCTTCCTCTCAAGCCAAAGAAATGATTACAGTAGGAACGGAGCCCAAGTGAAGAGACATGAGAGGTCCATATCTCTGAGACAGAAGGGCGAGATTCTTGTGGGGAAGTTTTCCCACCATGTGGAGATGTCCTATGATTGTCCATGGTGGCGGTCCTAGCAGCAATTTCTCCAACTTATTATTAATTATGTGGATTTTCCTGAAAAGCATCCATGTTGACAAGAGCACCACTATACATATTGCAGCGACGACAAGGTGACCTTGCATGGCATCCACAGCCTCTGAAAATATTTCACCAGAACCCATTTGGTACGACAGTCGCACTCATTTTTGAAAACAGTAAGTTAGAAACCACCGGAAACCCAATTTATTTTCTAAAGGTTGGGAGCGAAACTTAGGATTGTGTTACTTCCAGGTGTCTTTGAATCTACCAGCACTCCATAGACTCTGGATGCATCCTAAGAAAAACCACACAATACAAATAAATTAGTGCTAAACTCTAATGGAACTGGTAAAAAAACACTAAGTGACTGCATCAAAATTGGAAAAAAAAGCATGAATCTAGAAGGTATCCTTGCAACATGTTCAAGCTCGAATGTTTTAAAGTGGTGAATTTTCTGGGAAATAAACAGAAATCATTCCCAAGGTTTGTCGAAACATAAATAAATCTCCCTCAAAAATGTCAAATTTTTCACTGGATGCAGTAAATTAACCTATTTTTTATTACATCGTCACTCAGAAAACACAAAAAAAACAACGCATAGCAGAAAATTTGCTTCGAAGGAAGGCAATGAAGTTACTTACGAGAAAGTGTGATTCTGAGCTCCAAGCGTTTGTATCTCTGCAACATGTTCATGAGCCTTGCATTCCCAAGCATATGCATCCCAGGCGCTGATGCTGTAAATTATCTATATGGATATGTCTCCTGAGAATGGAGGAATGGAGACATTCAACCTCTCAGGCGCAACACTAAATCTAAAGGAGACGTCTTGGGCAACAAGACAATCATTCTCCATGGCCTGGAAGTCCTTCAACCACCCACCGTTGCTCGTTTAGCTCTGGATAAAAAATTGTCCATTAGGTTGGATCATGACATGTCTCAGAGCTGCTTCAGAGCAATTCACTATCTGCCATATAATGGACGAGTCTTCCACATACAAATTGAACCCGGACTCATTCACAGCAGCACGCTCGTTAAATTGTATCCCGCCTGAATCACATAGGCGGTGTCCCCCACCATGCTCCAGTACGTCTGAGAATCAAGCGGCCTCTGGCTGATCCAAACGAGCACCAAGTCCCGGTCTGTTAACAAAACCCTGTAATCACCCGACGAGTAGTTCTTCTGCGCTGTCCTTCTATAGTATAAGATGGAGGTACAAGGTGGATGCTAGCATTGCTTAAACCCTGAGCACGTTGCACACGACATGCAGCTTAAACCCTCAACACGTTGCAGATGGCATGCAACTTGTCACGCTCCACTTTAGCTGCTTGCCACGCAGTTCGAATTCCTCGTACATTGGCCTACCTCGAATAGAGGTCAAATAAAGATTGGTCAAAACACAAATAACACCAAAAAAAACTTAGATTAAAAGGCTTTGTAAACTGTGCCAGATTAATAGAATTATATGAAATCGATTCCTATAATCCCTGCTGCTCTGTAGGCAAGCAGGGACTAATACAATTCCAAATCAAATATGTATATGATCTATTAATTATCTTTCTTTTATTCCACAATGGAAATTGGAAGTTGCTGCTACTATATTTGTTAGTATTACATGTTCCATACACTTCCTTTTTCTTGACTTTGCAGTACATTATATTGAAATAAAATATGAAATATGTATGAGTTTGTACCATTTATAATAGGCCAAAGATGGTTGATGTTTAGCATTGACAAGTTGATCATGATGTCAATTTGAACATACATAAGATTTGGTTTAGTATTTCCTACTATTATGTTTGTTTAAGGACATGGCGTGGGTTTACCATGTTTCAAACATAACGTGTTCTTGTTGGCATTATTGGTACTTGGTTTTCATTTTTACATATAGTCACACAAGGAGTTGTAACCTGAGATTAGTTGTTTTCGATTTTGTTATATATAGTAGAGTAGTTGTTGGATGTTATTTCAACTAGTACCAGAGGAATCCAGGCTCTCCACAAGAAGTAGGTGCTCTCCAGGCCACTGAGAACTCGTTAAGATTCGGCAGTGAACGGATCTCAAGCAGCAGAACAGGAGAAAATCTAAAGAGCGGAATTGTTCTTCTTTTGCACAATCTAGAGGAGGTTTCGATACCAACCTTGACCTTGAGAGCATGGCTGCGGAATATGAGCTTCCCATCATTACTGAGCCTCACCGCCTCCTTCACAGCACTGGGAGTTGAGAACTGAACAAGGCGTGGAGAGGCACCTTCGGGATGTTGCTTCTCTTGCCATTGCTGGACTTTGTGAACTTTAGGTATGCAAATTGAGGAGTCGTTGATGTCTTGACTTTGCATCTGTATATCGATCCCAATTTCACATTCTCTTATATGTAGTATGTTAACTCTTTCACTGTCATGCCCTCCCCAAAACCCCCAGGCTTATCTGAGTTGAGTTTCTTGGGAGTATATTGGGGTTCTGGAAAATGTTAGAAGAGAGCTTTAGGAGGCGAAACCTTTAACCAGGCATTCCTTTCTCAATTTTAGTTGCCAATATGGATAATCCAAAAAATATAACCTTTAGTTTCCAATAACCTCCACTACAGTGTTTTCCCATTTTCCTTCAAACTGTGACCAACCTGGAGAGATTATGTACTAAAAATAGCTTTTGGTACAGTGTTTTCCATGTTCCTTCAAAGTGTGACGGGCCTTTGGAGATTATGAACTATACAAACCTTCTATTGGCAGTGTAGATAGCCCAAAAATAGCTTTTAGTACATACTTTTCCATGTTCTTTCAAACTGTAAGCATTGGAAGATTCTATAATGGAAAGAACTCATGAAAACTAGATGTGGAAAATGAGCCAGCTTAAGCTTCAAACATTTCTCATGGTGAAGAAGATCGTAAAAGAGAGAACATAACTTATTTATAAAGTTAAACAAACCATATTCCCAATTTAAAAATGAATCTACACTAATATTAAGCATGACTTTTGATTTCAGCATCCTAACCATTTGGAAAGTACATGAACTATTGCTAAACATAATGAAGGGCCTTCTTTGCTGGCACATAACTAAGTTAGTTATGAAATGTGAAAAAAGCAATGTTTTCTTCCCAATAAGTAATCTCCAACACTTCTCTTGATAGGTTCTTATAAATTAGCTAAAACATTTACTTCTAATGTTCACATATAAATATAATTACATTTGATAGAATAATTTTATTTCAGATTTAGTTATCAACATCAAAATGGAGACACCAAATTATTTATCTATAACACCATTTTACTTTTATAACTTATAACTATAAACTCCTAAAATTAAGAAGTCAATTGACAAATCCAAATTAGAGGGTGAAAAACATACATGGACATGCAAATTTACCATCCTTGGAACAGAGAGCTATGCAGTTTACCATAAATATGATACTGCAAAGGTCTGACATACTCATAATTTATCAAATACATAAATAATCAACAATTTCAGTGTCTTGGCTCTGAAAGCTGAATAGGCAACACAATATAGGAAAAATGTACTACCACACAATAGCAGGTGCAATTCATAATAGAAATTTTATGCTTCGAATTGACTTTTTAATTAAAATAAGGATAAACTTTACAGAAGTTTTTGACAATCTTCAACAGTAATTAATTTTGTGTGTGGAGTTTGTAGTGAGGTCACTTTGTATTTGTTAGAAAGAGAAGATAAGATAGTTTTATTAATCCAACAAATCAACACAAAAGTAGGTCAATGGAAGTGGGAGTGAAAAAACCATTCTAGGTAATATTGAAAAAAGATAAAGATAAAGATCTTACAGTCTAGCTAAGATCACGAAAAAACCGTTTGAAATATTCTGAGAATTTTCAATGGGCATCTCGAAAGAACATAACAATTTATTAATTTTAGCATTATGTAATATGAGAAACATACAATATCGAATTTCTCCAAAGTACAGTGTCATATCCTCCAAGTTTCCATGCATTTAGTTGGTTGTAAAATAGAACCAACAATCCAACTTACAACTTGAAGCTAAAACTTTTATCTAGGGGTTTGTGAGGTCTTTGAATCGATCCAAACTTTCAGGATTACAATCTCAACAATGGACTATTCATAATTAAAATAATAATAATTTGCCACATTCCATGGAAGATGAAGAGCTTTAATTAAAGCTTAAACAATACCACCACTCATTCTATCAAAATTGTCAAACAATAACACTAAAAGCAATCAAGGTCAATAGGGCCATAAATAACCATAAATTCCCTGCCCCAAACTTTTTGTAAATCATAAACACCGCAGGAATAGTATGGATGCTAAAAGATATAGGCTAGACAACAACGCACAAGTATCTATCAATATATCTAGACAACTCTTTAAAATTTAAATAATAATAACAACAACATCACCAATAAAGGCCACGATTTAGTTATTTTTTACTAAATACCCAATGGTGTTCCCGGATGCATTGTTCATTTTCTCTACCCTTATGAACTTTAAACCAACTTGATTTTGAACAACATAATCTTTTAAAGAAATAAAACCCAATTCAAAAAAATCAGCTTAAGAAATTTATAAGAATTAAAAGTTTGAAGAAAAAAGAGATGTAAAGTTGCTAGCTCATTGATAAGTTAAATTTTGGTATGAGATTTTACTAATGATGTCGATTTGGGCTAACTAAGTCTACCTCTGGGAAAGACTAACCCATGAAGACAAAAACAATGTAGTGAATATTCAAAGGATTCCAAGTTGTGGCTTTGGATTGTATTTTCAGGAATGTCGAGGATCTCTAGCTTTAAGTCAGTTAAATTTTTCCAGAAACCCTCATTCATAGTGCTCTGCTAAAATGGAATGACTGTTGATTCGAATAGCAGCTTCAGAAAACATAGACGCAAATCAGTCACAAAAATAATGCATTTAAGAGAGCATTGAGCAAGATTTGTAGTTTGGCTCCAAGGAAAATGGATGGGAAAGAACTAAGAGCAATTTTTGTAGTTGGGTCAAGCACAAAATGTAGTGATTGACGATTTTGAGCCATCATAGGTAACGAGAAACAAAAATAGTCTCACAGTTGGATAACCTTATGGATTTAAGACAAAACATATTCAAGAGATACAATTGAGGACAGAAAGCATTAAAAATTATTATCATGTTAAAGAAATCATAGGCTATGGAGGAGGACTGGTTATGTAGTAATATATTCATGTAAGTTGATCCTTGGCTATATGGGGTTGTAATTCATCCACCTTCGTAGCTCCTCCACTGTCGCCGCCACCTCCTCCTCGTCCTCCTTCCCCCCTCCACCACCACCGCCTCCTCCCCCTGCACCACCACTGCCTCCTCCTTCCATACTTACCCTTAGAACCTGCTCACAGAATTTGTTCCTGCACTCCCCAATCGCAAGTGGAAATTGTTTCTAGAACCAGAGGAATAGCACCCGAGAACCCCTTGTAATGAATCTTCTAGGCAAGAAAAAACAAGGAAACTAAGTCTTATACAATGGCTATTCACGATTTCCACAACTATTGAATAAATTTAGACATGAAATCCATGTTTTCCACCTTAAATAAATACCCCAAAACACAAGAAACCAAATGATATCCTATGATAAATTGACAAAAACATTCATATAATCATCAATAATTGGACTCTATAAATAACCAAATGAACACCCAAATAATCAACAACTACGGGTGTAATAAATAAGGTAAATTAAGGTAAATAAAAGATGATTCCACCATAAATTTTGACAATGGAGCCACATGCCAGTTAGTTGCACTAATGCAATCACAAGGAAGTTAAATGATATAAATAAATAAATGTGCTTTAGCTCGTTGAATACCTTGCACTTCAAAAATTGATAATTTGGATTGCCTTGTAAGCCTAAATAGTGCCTCTTTAAGAATGTCTTAATCTTTTAATTCATCTATGATGTCCTTATCCTATTTTTTGCAATGTTCAAGTGTATATATATGTGAGACATACCGATATGTATGTTCAAGTGTATATGTATGTAGGCGGTCCATGTTTTGCCAAGGCCAAATAATGTATTGGCTTACAACGGAAGGATAACACTCCCTTTCCTACTTCCACAAATACATTCATTAGACTTGCTTTCAACACACAAAATTGTATTATCTCCATACACACAACTTTCTCTCATTTTTCAACATATTGAATCTCTATTCGGCGTTTCATTTCCCCCGCTTTGGGGGTATGCTAGTATATATTATGAAAGAATATATAAAGGAAGGAACCGCACACCTGTTTCTTCCTCTCAGATTAAAGATGAGCTAAACAAAACCAATAACTAACAAATAACAACTAGTGAAGCAGATACAGGTAGGTGGAGAATAACAAACTTGTTGTTGCCAGCTGAGATTATGGAAACATAAACAAAATATTCACTGACAGGATTATGGATTGTCTTTGGGGAAACTCAAATAGAAGCAGCCAATGGTTGAAACATCTATCATGTGCAAGAGAATCGTGGCAAGTATGCAGAGAAGACAATGGATTCTAGGGAAAATAAACCAAATGATGCAGACACTCAAGCTGCAGGGCACTCAAGAATCTGGAAAAACAGATTGTACATAATAATGGGAAAACAAATAAATCCAGGAAGAACAGACAATGCAAATGGAAGATTCCACACTCAGATACATCCCTCCTCAATCTACTAAATGGGCACACAGGCTTCAAAACAGTTTATCATTCTATAGGGGACACAACCCTGTCCTCCTCTAAACCACCTAATCCACTCAAAAATGAAAACCTAAAAAGTCCCCCTTCCCTTAGCCCATATCGGTCTTTTGTAGACCAGGACTGCTCGTCTAATCACCCCCTAAAAGGTTGCTAAATGTTCCTATTCACCCAGACAAAACCAAACGTAAGGAATAGATAACTAAATTTAGGAACAACATTATCCTAAAATTTCTGAATAGAAAGGCTGGAACAGAGAGACGTGTATCCATTCAATTATTGAACATTGGATATACCTATTAGTTGATCATGCTTTGCATCATACTCTCCATGTTGAAAGAAATATGAACATCTTGGTTCATAGTTGTTTTCTTCAGTTTTTTCCATTGATCAAAATAAAACTCAAGCTGCACATGGTCCGTTTACTTTGTTTTGAATAACCATTTCATCAATCCTTTCGCAAGAAGGAAACACCTTGCCATGTTCTTCACTCAATTGAATCTGTCAATTGTCTAGCCATGTTGTGAATGGGGTATTGTTCCTCTATAGCCATGCATGACAAAAACATCTCAACATGACAAACCAAGCCATGTACACATGGCATTCTTGCTCTCATGTATATGGGAAAATATCTACTTCCCATTTCTGCTGCCAACACTAATACTATTTGGCACACAATACCATTTTTGAGTGGCAAACTTGTTCATTACCACAGCATAATTTCTCCATTCATTCTCTTTTCTTTCTTGAAGATACATCAAAGGAGACGTCTTTGCTCCAACTCCTAAATCAACTTTTACTAGAAGTCTACAGTTGTTTGAAGCTTGTTTATTCTGCTCACGTTCATCTTCATGCTTGATGGGAATAATCTCTGTTGCAGCTAGCCACTTTGTCTCAAATTCATAGGTCATGGGACCCATTGCATCCTCTTTCACAATTTCTTCTTCATGCACACACTTTGTTGCATGTTCATCCTCCATCATTTTGTTGTCATCACCCTACTCTGGGTAATAGAACACTTCCACCACCGACGCTGCTTCTGCAATATTCCACTTTTCACTTCTTTGGATTTCTTTTTCCTCCAAAGGCCCTTATCCTCTTTATGGCTCGGATCTCTTTCCTTCTTTGTTGTTCTTCTCTCACTCGTTGATTATTGTTCTGATTGCTTGCATCTCCTTCCTTATCCATTCTTTCTCTTCTTGGCTTAACTTCTTATCTTTCTTCGACAATTTTTTTTTAAACAATAAACAACAACACTTAATACAACAATCCTCACTGTCGGTATGGCTTCCTTAAGCCAACTCGATGTCCTTAGACACTCACATACACCATGGGACTTTCTAATTTTCCTAAAGGCATGATGAGGACTACTAAAGCAAATGAACTCTTGCTTTGCAATTTAACTTTAGCTTGCCAATCTTTCTTTGGCATCTCAACAACTCACTCTCTTAAAGTTGTTCACAATATGGCTTTCCATAGCCAACATGTTACTCACTAGTAACAACAATGCACCTCCACAATTTAGTGCTTCCCCGAGCACACTTAGTTCTCGTCTCGAACTAATTCTTCGTTTTCAGCAACTGTAAACTTGCAACAATTTCTCTCCTCCAGGCCATCTTCTTCTCTAAGGATCAAGTTGCTTTGATTCCAAAATGATGTAGATACTCAAGCTGTAGGCTAAGTCACCGCATTCGCTGATTTTCCAGCATGAAAATTGAAATTCGTCGAATTTTATGGGAGGGCGAATGAAAATTTCATATATATATATATATATATATATATATATATATATATATATATATATATATATATATATATAATAATTTTATAGTCTCTCGCATAATTTAATGCTGAATTTTATCACCAAAATTTTCATTGCTGAATTTCAAAGTCACCGAACTCGAACACAAATTCGAACCAGATGACTTAGGCTAAAGGACACTCAAGAATCTGGAAATATAGATTGTATATAATAAATAAATAAATAACAGGAAAAATAAATAAATCCAGGGAGAACAGAGAATGCGACAAACCGATTTAATTTAATCATGGAAAATTTCTCACTCAGATACATCCCTCCACGGTCTACTAAATGGGCACACAGGTTTCAAAACAGTTTATCATTCTACAAGGAATGCAATCCCTGTCCTCCTCTAGACCACCTAATTAACTCAAAAACAAAAACCTAAAGACAATTCTCCCTCCCCTCATCCCATATCGGTCTACAAAATCAAGACTGCTCGTCTAATCACCCCCTGAAAGGTCACTTAATGTCCCTATTCACCCAGACAAAGCCAAATGTAAGGAATAGATAACTAAATTTAGGAACAACGTGATCTTAAAATTTCTGAACAGAAAGGATGGAACTAAGAGACATGTAGTCGTTCGGTTACTAAACGTTGGATCGACCCGTTAGTTGACGGATACTCTGCATCACCAAAGTAAGTATTGGCTGGTATTCGAAGGATGCAAAGGACTAAAAGAAAAATGTGTTGGCCTCGGAGCGGGGTGTTGCTTATTGCAAGCGAAGGCCAAGTTGATCGAGACCATTGTTCCTTCTGATGCAAAGAGAATGGAATATACCCAACATCAGAGATTAATAGATATAAATAATTAAGAGAAATCGATTTGGCATGGTGATAGAGATTGGTTTTGCATTGTTTAAAAAAATTGCCATTGTCGGAAGAAATCGATATGCATTGGTTAGTAGGGATCTATCTACATTGCTAGAAAATGATCTCGCTGTTGACCGGAATCAATTGGCAATTAGAACAAGAATTGATTCAGCACCTCCCTTGACTAGAATTTACTCAACATTACAGATTATTAGATTTGAGAAACATTGTTAAAAGAAATCGAACTGGGCTCTGTCTCCAATGGAGTAGAAAGAGAAGCCCATCCGAAGGATAAATTTATTCCACGGGGTTTAGCCATTGGAGGTAGAGGAGTTTCCTTCACTGGAAGAATTTATTTCTTCCATAGGAGAAGAATCGACTTAGCATATGGAGTTGCTAAGTGAGAATGTTTCCATTTGCCGGGAGATTGTCATCGATCTCACTATCAGAGAAAAAATACCACAAGATAAAAGGAATACAGATTGGGATTCCTATGTGTTGCAAATTGGAACATTGCATCGAGAGTGAAAGTTTACCTCTAGGCATTGAAGAAGAGGATTAGAGGATTTACAAAAGTATTGGGCTTGATGGACTAGTGAAGAAATATGTTCTGAGTGTAAACAGACGTACAAAAGGAGATTCAACTTGCTAGCTTGAAGTCATAGAAAGAGAGAAAATGCTTAGGTAGAGCCAATTTGGAGTAGTAAGGATGGATGAGAAGTAAGAAGGCACTGGAATCCATGCAACTATGCCAAAATACGATGAAGAGCCCTTGCAGACTGAGCTAGGATTGTTTCCCATTTCAAGAATGTAGACAAAACCTGAGAAGAAGAGGCAGGAAGAATTGATTTGACAATGTTATAGTAGTCGACAACACTGTCATGATCGAAAAGAACACTCTCACTCACATTCTAGATTGTGTACAAGATTCACAAGACACTCTTGAGTTCCCACAACTTAAGTTACAACTCATACGAGAAGAAACACATTCTGAACTTGTTCATGTTCAGAAAAATCCTCTTTATGATGATTATGTTCAGTAGCCTGCATAGAATGTTGCCACTTTAGAATCACATAAGAAAATCAGTGGCACCCCAACAGAAGCAAAAGAAAATGAAGATGAAGTTATGCATACAAAGGTTCTGCTTGCACTTCTCAAGATGATCATCAGACCTTGGGAAGAGATCAATCACAATAAGCACAAAACCAGTCTTGGATATGACAAGGAAGTGACAATTCGCATTCCCGATTTCTCCAAGCCTATCCAGTTTTAGAGTGTTGTATTTCACAATGAGAGTTCATCTTCATCCACATCAGTTTAGAGTTGACTTTCCAACATTGTGATCGAGTTGGCCATATGAAAGATCAGTGTTTTGATATTCATCCTTGCAAGCATTGTAGAAAGCACACCCATTCTTCAAACATATGCTTCACTCTGAAGAAACGTGCAAGAGAAAAGATTAACTCTGGGTGGATGGCTTCTTGGAAATGGTCGTCAACAACCAAGAAAATATATATGTCATATCGGAGAGTTCATTCACGAGTATTGACACGTCTTGTAGTTGAGACATTATCTTCTCCTCGTGTTTTTCTTGACACGGAGGTATTATAAATAGTTAGAAACAAGCGAGTGAGAACAAGCGAGCCTGCATTAGATCCAGATCCTTGATCCTGCCAAACTCAGAGTTGTAACCAGAGCCAAAGCCAGATCCGTGACTATCCATTTAGTAGAACATTGCACCAAATTATACTAACCTTTCAGAATGTTCTAGGAACCTTTGAGATTTTGAGCAAGGTTCCAGGGTTTATGGTCAGCTTAAAACCACTCATTCAGTAGAAGACATACTACTTCTGCTAGCCTTTCGAAATCTTCCAAGAACCTCTGATCCTTCTAGCCAATTTCCATAGTTTGTGGTCATCCTTAAACCACCTTCATGGTTCATGATTTTATAGCTGCTGAGATCGAGAGTTTGTGGTCAACTTTAACCACCCACTTAGTAAAAGGAATCAACTTCTGCTAGCCCCTTTTGGTTTGTGGTTAGCCAAAACCACCACTTCAGAGAGCACTTGTATTTAGCAGGAGATGTCAGCTTATGCTAACTTGCTTAGAAAAGTCGGATTGTCAAGTTGGAAATGTTCAGTAGTTGGTAGTTGTCCACTTCCAATTATTTAGCTCTCTTTTCTTGGAATCATATACACCCCTTCAAATTAAGGGAGGAATTGTTGGAACCTGATCCTTGGTGTTAGGAAAATCATTATATTATTGCCTTCCCATTCACATGAGAAGAAGACTAAGAGTCACATTGAATGGGAAGAGTCATGAAGGAGTCCAAGGGACCACTTGGAAGTTGAAACCAAGGGTCATTTTTCATTATATTTATATGTACATTGGCTAGTGAGAAATATTGTGTGTTCACACCTAAATCTTTGTCTTTGTGGTTTATTGTGTTATTTGGATTTGTGTTTAGCCAATTTCCCTATTCGGAAACCTAACATAAACAAAGGCTCAATAGTTCTCAAATGCCTTTAGTAATAGCATGGAAGCAAAGAACAACAATGCAGCCATGCACAAAGGCAATACATAGTTGCCATTGCTACAATCTCAAAGGATTTTTGTATTCAACAATTTGTCTTGATTTGTTTTTAAAGATACTTTGTTCTTTGCTTTTTTCTTGAATCTTGTTTTTTGCATTTTCATGGTTTTTCTATTTGACCTCATGATCTAACAAATTCCTTCTTGAAGACACAAGATATACTCTATACCTCTAGTATTTTAATGAGTTTTTTTGTTTTTGCTTCTTCTAATTCTATTAAATTTTTCTAGCATTTTTTTATGCAGGTAGCCAAATCTATTTCTTAAAAAATGATCTTAGCAAACTTGATGTATGCCTTTGATCTTCATATGTAGCACACCATAGAACTTGCAAAAAGACCATGGGGACTTGATAAAAATTTCAACTATAAATTCTAATGAGCATGTTAGGAACTTGTGTCAACCCTTCTCTTTACTTTGTTGGTATATTGTTGTTGGACGCATATTCTTTGTAAGTTGTCCCGTAGTATTTGTTGATCCATAGTTTGTATTATTGTTGCTGGACGCATATGATTTGTAATTTGTCCCGTAGTATTTGTTGATCCATAGTTTGTACTGGCCCATGGTTTTGACCCATAGTATTGGTGCCTAGACTTAGTATATAAGTTTGTGTTGAGGCCAATGAAGGCACCATGAAGTTATTTGTATTGAGCTTGCTCAAAGGAGGTTGCCCCCTCGAAGTGGCCTACGATCAATAAAATATTCTGTGATCTCATATATTGTGCATTTTATCAATTGATTGTTGCAAGTTCCTCACATCTGGTATCAGAGCACTTTCTTGGGCTCGTTGGGTGGAATTTCTGCCAATTTTTTTTTTGCATCTGTTGTAGGTTCGGATCTGGGAATAATCCCTATCCGCTTAATTGTGGGAAGTACTTGGGCATAATCCTTAAAACTCATTGTGAGGAGTACCACGGGAACCTCGAAGTAGCTGGCCCATTGAGAGGACCTGTCAGCGAAAATGGCAACGACCCCTACCTGATTAACTAGTTCCCACCCATGAGGTAAACCAAGAGCTGTCGTTTGTGGCAAAGCGGTTATCAGTTTTACCTGAGCCGTGGAGTGAGGGGAACTGCCCCAATACGCAAGCCGTTAGACATCATTGGTGGCCGAGTTAAACCCCTGAACCGTTAGGAAGACGACCATACCTGGGGTCCATATCTATTTTCAGTTGAACTGTTGCCGATCACTTCCGCGATGTTGCAGATCCATCTGTTCTCGATCACTTCCGTGTCGTTGCAGATCCATCTGTTACCGATCACTTCCACACCGTTGCAGATCCATCTGTTACCGATCACTTCCACACCATTGCAGATCCATCTGTTTTAGATCCATTCTGAAAGTCGTTTCAGAGCCAGCCGTTTTCGATCCATTCTCAGCCATTTCAGATCCATTCTGGAAAAAAAAAACAAAAGAAGAATAAAAATTTGTTTTTTCACCTTATCTCCTTTGTTTTAACTCTGTTTCCCCTGAAAATTCACTGACACCCTTGCAATCCCATTCTGCATATTTCATTCATGAGGACCCTATCCCAAATTCCACTTCCCAAAACCATAAATCCCACATTTGTCTATTTTTAGGATTTGCCATAACTTCTTCGATTTTCACCCAATCGCCTTCAAATTTTGCCACCGTGTTGTTTCCCTATTTATGCTTATTTGTCCCTCTCTGACAAATTTTCCCATTCTTTCACCCCGCTTATGAAATCCTCACTTTCTGCTTCCCTGTCCATTCGAAAGTGTCAAAAACCTAATCAAACCCCAATTACCCATCCGAGTTTTTCCCAAATCCAAATTTCCCTTTACTAAATAAGATTTTGTCTGTGTTTTTCTACCTATTCACAAAAAAAAACTCATGGTTATGGTTGTCACTCGCGGAGGAGCACAAATCATGATGAAAGAACTTACAGCCCTCAAAACCAAACTCCAAGATTTGGATGAAAAATTCTCTGCCTCCATCTTCAGCTTTCAGCCATGAACACTAGGTTCTCTTCTTCCCGCAATTTTTGTGGGTCGAAGCTTGATTTTCCTCGCTTCAATGGTAATGATCCGACTGGATGGATATACCAGGAAGAACAATATTTTAGTCTGCATAATACTTTTGATGTCCAAAAAGTTCCACTTGCATCCTTTCATTTGGAACGGGAAGCCCTTCAATGGTACTGTTGGTACATCAAGGCTCACGATGAGCCAAAATGGGCAGATTTTTGCCAACTCCTTTTGCAACGATTTGGTCCTAATGCTTTGGATGACTTCACAGGATCACTCACTAAACTTCGCCAATTTGGCACTGTGAGAGAGTATCATATAGAATTTGAGAAACTAGCCAATCACACAGAAGGATTGTCTGATGAATTCTACAGGAGTTGTTTTATCAGTGGTCTTAAGGATGAAATATGCTCAGAGGTTTAAATGTTTCGTCCCAACACAATGATGGAATTCCTATGGTTGGCTAGGTTGGCGGAGGACAAGATCACATCCCAAAAACGCTCCAAATCCACTTTTGTTCCATTCAGACATATGGTTTCCCAACGACCTTCCATCACGCCAGCTCCTCGCACCACTCCTATCAAGCATTTGTCTGAAGAAAACATGCGAGCACGTAAAGAAAAAGGGCTTTGTTATAATTGTGATGAGAAATTCACTCGGGGACATAGATGTGTTGAGCAACAACTCTATCTCTTAGATGTGGATTCTCCGCCTTCCTCTGAACTTGGAGCAGAAGCTCCATATACACTTGATGATCAGGTCGACATTCAACAGCCACCTGTTGACCCTCTATCTCCGGATGACCACCCAGAGATATCTCTCCATGCTTTAGCCGGAGTCACCACCCCACAAACAATGTGGGTAAGGGGTTACTTCAAGAAGATCCCTCTTACAATACTCATTGATTCTGGTAGCACTCATAATTTCATTGACCATCGGATCGCCAAACAGGCTGATTGTTTTGTCCATCCTTGCTCCAACTTTGAAGTCATGATTTCCAATGGGGGCACCTTACCTTGCAAGGGGAAGTGTCACAATGTGCGTATATATCTGGAAGATAACCTGCGCTCTGACATGTTTTCCTTGTCCTTAGGCAGATGTGATGTGGTTTTGGGCATTCAATGGTTACGCACACTTGGCCCCATCTTATGGTATTTTGCTGAACTTTGGATGCAGTTTTCAGTCAATGGGAAACAACACAAATTTACGGGCTTACAACCTGGGTCTCTCCGCATCATCAGTTCACATCACCTGGAAAAGATCCTTAAGAAGAATTAACATGGTGTCATCGCTCAGCTCCATTCCATTCAGATGCACCCATCCACGGTCTCCACTACTTCCTTGGATAGATATGCAGGTGTCTTTGCTGAACCAGTGGGCTTGTTGTCTTCAAGAGACCTTTCCAATAAGAATTTAGCTGCATCTACATCTGTGAAGGAAATGATGGCTATTTTGCATGCAATACAGAAGTGGAAACCATACCTATTAGGGAATTATTTCTGCATCAAGACTGCTCACCAGAGTCTGGAACATTTCCTGGAATAACAGGTCTCCTCCCTATCACACCTCAAATGGGTTATCCAACTCATGGGTTATTCCTATGCGATCACTTACAAGAAGGGTAAGGACAATCTGGTGGCAGATGCTCCTTCTCGCACATTTGATGACCCAGTTTCTCTTACAGCTATTTCTCTGCATGTTCCAAATTGGTTGCAATATGTTCAACAGGGATATGTCTTATATGATCTCCATGCTTCTCCATCGACAGGGCACTCTGGGTTCCTCAAAACGTATGATCAGGAACATTGTAACTTCTGTTGGCAGGGACTAAAAATGACAATTCAACAGATGGGGGCTAACTGTGATACTTGCCAGGTCAACAAGGGTGAAACGACACTCCTTTCGGGACTGCTCGAACCCTTGCCCATCCCTACACAGATTTGGACAGTTATTTCTATGTATTTCCTTGAAGCGCTCTCGTGGTACAATACCACATCTAAAAATACACCATATGAAGCAATATATGGACAGGCACCGCCAATTCTTCTTCCATACACCCTCAGCAGTTCCCTAGTTCAGGAAATTGACTCGGTTCTTCAAAACTGCGATCAGATTCTTCTCATTTTGCAGGACAATCTTCACATGGCCAAAATTCAAATGAAACAACAAACCGATCAACACCGTTCTGAGCGCACTTTTCAAGCAGGTGATATGGTTCTTCTTTGTCTCCAGCCTTCCAAGCAATCCTCCCTAAAACTCAAAAGGCTTCAGCTTCTCTCTCAATCTATCACAGAGGTATTAATTCAGTGGCATGGAATACAACCTGAGGATGCTACAAGGGAACCACTCCTTCAGATTCCGCATCAATTTCCACGTCTAAAGATTTGAGGACAAATCTTTTTCTAAGGGAGAGGGGATGTTAGGAACCTATGTCAACCCTTCTCTTTACTTTGTTAGTATATTGTTGTTGGACGCATATGCTTTGTAAGTTGTCTCGTAGTATTTGTTGATCCATAGTTTGTATTATTGTTGTTGGATGCATATGCTTTGTAATTCGTCCTGTAGTATTTGTTGATCCATAGTTTGTACTAGCCCATGGTTTTGACCCATAGTATTGGTGCCTAGACTTAGTATATAAGTTTGTGTTGGGGCCAATGAAGGCACCGTGAAGTTATTTGTATTGAGTTTGCTCAAAGGAGGTTGCCCCCTTGAAGTGGCCTGTGATCAATAAAATATTTTGTGATCTCATATATTGTGCATTTTATCAATTAATTGTTGCAGGTTCCTCACAGAGCATAAGCCCATACATGATCAATCATCTAACCTCAAGATCAATATACTTAACTAGAAAAGCAACTCTAGATTGTTAGACATCGAGCTTTTGATATTTTTGTTTGCTGCCACACTATCAATTTGCAAATCTAAAATATGGAATAGAACTCATCTAGACTAGCTCTAAAAATATCACTAGTACCATCAATAAAAATATCCATCATTGAATATATATCTATTTGCATGGCTACTATTATTAGCTATTGCATAGAGCCATTGGAAGTAGATAAGCTAGTCCTTTATAGTCAATAGGTAGGATGTTAGCTATTGAGCAGAGTTTGTCACAAGTGCACAAGGAAGTTATTCAACTCTAATTGCCAATTTGCAATTCCTCTAAGGCATAAAAAACGGGGAAGGTAGTCTCGATAACATAAAACTCTTTATCAATAGACAAGAAACCTGCAGCCTATAGATAAATGGCTAAGAAGAACGTAGTCTAGCAGTTCAACCCCTGCAGCATATTAAATTATATAATTGGACAACTTTCTTGGATTAAACAATCAGAAATGCTAATAGTTAAGAACATGCCATCATATTAGAGAAGAAATTTGCTTGTTTGGAAGCTAGAAAATTTTTATGTTTCTAGAGAAGATCATCATCATGAATTCGACAACTTTCCATGTTTTTAATGGCAATGCTATAAGATAGGCATTGTAAAGCAAACAACAACAACAAAAATGAATTACATTTCAAACAAAGATTGGTGCTTGTTTTGGTCGCTAGTACATATTCTCTATAGTTTGTTGAACCTATATTTTCTATGATTTCCTCCGGGGGTGCTAGAGCTACACTGGCAGAGAGAGCGAATGCAGCCTAACTATTGATAATTGAATTTCAACTTCTTGATGTTTGGAGCGTTGCATATCTACACAAGTCTTCTAGAGTTCTGGAGACACAACACATTGGGTTGGTACTATATGCATGGCTCTATTCTTCAACAATAGTTGAATAGCCTCAATGGCAGAAGAAAATATCACTATCACTAGACATTAAAAAGCACACCTTGAATAATCTTCTACAACATTGTGCATGCATGTGGTTGACTTGAGCACTTCTCTCATTTAGCAATACCACACACACAACATATTTGCACATCATTGATTTCTATGCTATATGGTGGTTTGTACATGAGCATGGAACATTAAGGTCATCTTATATTTCAGATCCAGGAGATTGCACAATATTGCTAAACTAAGTAAGGGAGGATTCATGAATTAGATTCAATGTATTTAGCAATTTCCTAATTGTTGCATAAGTATAGGTTTAGGTAAATGCATCTACACAAAGAAGCGAATAGCTCTCTGTGACAATGCATGTTTGCATGTCTCGAATCATCTCTAGTTGGAAACCCTTATGCATGTGTCTATATTCATTGATTCAATATAGCTGTAAGCAATGAACTAACTTGCTTTATTTTCTTCATACTAGATTTCAGTCAAGATTAATGAGAAACCAGTAAACAAGTTTTGGCATTCCCTCTGCTAAGTTTTTGTTTTTTCTCTTAATAGTAATTTAGTAAACTATATTCTAACTATGCTTTCCTAAATAAAAATGATGCAATCTAGGATAGATCTCTAGGCAGACAAGGCCAGTAAAGCACAACAGAATTATTGCTCAACTCTACAATCGATCTATCAACCAATTCACATCATTAAAATCCAATAGAGAGTTGTGACAATTCACAAGTTATATGCAGTGTAGATAAAGATCAATTTCTCCAATGCATAGCCGAAAGCAATAAAATCCCAACAATCTTGATAGCAAGAAAACTAAAATTCTACCACACCAAATTTAGTTCACCTAGGTAAATAACATCACAGAACTGCTCAACATAACAAACTCCATCATTCTAGATCCAGTTGTTTAAAATCAATCGATATGTGCAGAAACTCTTGAAATTTGTTTCTATATGCAATCACATAATCTACCTCTACATAACAAAGAGCAAACAGAGAATCATATTGACACAACTAAATCCATTGCATTTTCACAATGAACGAAGGTCTTGCTAGCTTATCCAATAGTAATTCTCTATATTTTCTATATTTCAATTGTAATTACAATTACAACATTCTAATTCTTATCTTTTAAAATCTCTTTATTGTAAGAGAAGACTTATCTTTTAAAATCTCTTTTTTGTAAGAGAAGAGATAGTTTATATCCTTAATTCATACTTTGAAGAAGAGCAAATTTTTTGTTTTGGTTCAAATTTTAAAGTTTTATTCCATAATAATATTTTCAACTTGTTCTACAATCGTGACTCCTCCAATAATGCTATTATTGTTCAAAGTTGTTGTCATCCCAGGCATACAAAAAATCAGGTTTTTTATCTCTGATTTTGCAAAGGTGGTGTTTTCATAGACATGAAGCTATGTCTATATCAGATAAATATGGCTACATGAAACACTATTGCTTGTCAACAGTGGTGGGTTTTTTGGGGGTTCTTCATACATCCACAAAAATGGTTTGAGTAATGATACTTTAGTCTAGGGGCAACAATCAACTTTGATTTTGTTGTGTCTTGTACTTCTGCACTGGTTATTGTGATGGCTATTTTAAGGTTGTACATGCCACTTTATTTTGTTCAAGTTAAAAATGAATAGAATACTACTCTTCATTTTTCTACCAATAGTTGCATTGTTGTTGAATTTTCTATATAGCTTAAATGCCATAAAGTTGAAGTATTGTTAGGCTATGTTGATAGATTGAATAATCTTCTTCCATTCGAAATGGTGGATCTTAAAATCTTTTTCGCTTTGCACAAAGAAAATTTAATGCCCATGCCAAAAAAATTCAATGCCAACTCTTTACACTTAGTTTTGGAAAAATCATATTTTTGGATTTAGTTTCCAGACATTTTCACAGCAAAGGGGAGTCCCTCGGGAAAACTGTCTCCCTTTCTTGGCATAAACAAGTGTATGCTCAAGCTACCAGACTTAGACATTTTATGAAATTACTTGGATTCATATGGATTCAAGGAGCTCAACTACTAGCAAGGATGCATTGGTTTAATTCCAATATTGATAGGACAACCAAATCTTTCTTTATAATAATGGTCACTGTTGGAGGAGCCTAGCGAATTCATTGACTAGGACAAGAAGTCGACTAAGCAATGTAATAGAATGAGTCGAATTGAGCCATAAAGTGTAGTTGACTAGGATACTCAACTATGAAGTCAATTCATTCTAAAGAATCACATAAGAAGAAATTTTATAATCCTTACATAGGCCAGGGCATCCATGATTTGTTACAAAAACCCACAAGAAGTTATTTGACTCAATACCTACAAAGATAAAGAAATTAATCAAATGTCTTAGCACATGATCAATTTGCCAAAACATGGAAATTTGATTCAAAATATGTTCAATGGCTATGGAGCAAACTTTTATCAATGGGTTGCAAATATTCCCAATGATTCTTGTCAAGAACAAGCAATAAAAGAGCATGCATCCCTGAATGACATGAACAAGACATTCTTCACCAACATACATGACAATATTTGTTGTTGCCTATCAAATTTACTACACAAGTTTATCATCAACAAAAGAGTCAGGCTTATCATAAAAGCAAGACCTCCACTTAGAACACCAACATGTACCAATTGGGAAAAGATCGGCATGAATAGTTCCTATGGTGCTGAGAAAGATATACATTAACATGAATGTTGTGTCCCCTCATTGACCTATAGTACACTAAGAAATAAGAGACAAAGAGAAGTTCAACTCCCTATTTTCTAACATTTCCTATTAAAAAGATATAGCATCCATTAAGATTCTATAATCAGGTAGATATGCTACACTCAGCCATTAAGATTCTTGTTTGTTAGAATCCACAGGTTGGGCACATAGACTGCAATAGTTGACATTGTATAATGGTCTGGATAGACCTACACCAGCCACATGCCTAGTCACTAGTTATTGCTTTCTTCTGCAATGCATCGAGTACACACACATACACATACAAATTTGCAATCATATTCACAAAGGAAATCTCTCGTGCATTCTGAAAACCAAATCACAAAGGACCCATGAAAACATAGCCCCCATAACAACACCAAACTAACTAAACCAATTATAGTTTGTTGCCAACTTATAAATTTATAACAACGCAAACAATAACACAATTCTAAACTAGTATGCATGGAAAAATATAAGAAACTTAAATTAACTTCTACATTTCAATTATGACATCTCAAATGATCAAGCACAATGGTATAGTTAATCTCCAAGCATAATACAAAACATACATGCAAAATACGCTCACGATCTTAGTACCTATCCTTTAAACGACAAAAGTTGTGAAACAGATTGCCAATGGATGAATTCACCTCCCAGCCCTAAACATTCCTACATGAATGATATGCCCAAGACAAGTTAATGATATGACAAAGGAGCAACATCAATGGCAACACACCTCTCTCAGTATCACAAATTAAAAGCATACCTATAGATCAAAATTTCTATGAGTTTTATAGAAACCTACAAAAACAAAATGGCCACTGGAATAAGATTGTCTTATTTGCTAATAAATAGATCTATTCTAAACTAATGCATTTATGTTATCCTACATCTCCAAATACTTGGCATAGACAATGAATTGATCAAAAGACGCAATCAAGAGCTTGAAAAACCCCAAACTTGCCCATTTTGGGCTTATTAGCCTCTTGTAAGGCAGGTGGATTTTTTGTGGGAATAGTTTTGGGGTAAGGTTTATATTTTCTTTATTTTTTGTATAATTGTGAAAAATGAATTTCTCATCACTGATTGGTTTGCAAGGACAGGCGTCAGCATTGGAGTTTGGAGCAGAATTTTGTCGGCTTGCTGACATCGTCACTATAGGTACAAGGTTGTAGTACAGGTTCGATGGGAGCGACTGTAATACAAGTTCAATGGTGTTTTTGAATGGAGAAAGGTCTGGAGTACATGTTCAGTTGTCTAAGTTTAGTGGAGTTAGTTTTACGATGTCAGAACACACGTGACCTTCTATTTACAATAGATTACAAGTTCTCATCTTTACCACTTGAGCTGCCCCCTACTAACAATGTTACAAAATTATTTTTCTTAGACTTGCTAAAAAATGCAAAATCCTTTCATTCACATTGGTGTGAAAGTCATTTCCAATAATTTAGTTATTGAAGATTGAAGATATGCACATAACAATTTGAATCCGCTACAAATTCGGGAAAGTAGTTTTCATAGGATGTGAAACTATTTTTCTAATCATTGTAATAAGTGGGAAAGTAAGTGTTAGTAGGATGTGTATCTATTTTTCTAATCATTGTAATAATTTTTTAACACACTTGACCGCATTGTTAACAAAGTAATTATTATTGGGTAGGAATCTACTTTTAGTTTTGTTATTGCTAATAAATAAATGTTTTATCGATTACGATCTCACAAAGGAACTCTTTGTGGCTTTTATCGCTAATTAATAAATGCTTTTTGGATGACAATATGGTAAAGCAAATTGTTGGTGGAATTCGGTAGACTTTTTAGTGTTTGAATGACTCCACCATGTGGTCCTTCACAACCACAACAAGGGTAAGAGTAAGGTTATATTTTTATCAAAATGATAAAAAATTGCAATTAAAAGTAGATATAGTTCAATTGAAAAGAGAAATATATATACATTTCAAAATAAAATAATTTTACATAACATATGATCTTTCTAATTTCTTATAAAGTTAAAAGTTAATGAAAAACTAAATAAGTAACTTGTAATTTTAATAAAAAGTAATAATAATTATATTTTGTAATTTCAAATATATCATTTTGATGGGTTATATACACATTAAAAATATATAAAAATTGAAACAGGTTTGTTTGTTTTTTTAAGGATTTTTAATATTAAAATGATGATGTAAAGCTTCAAACAAAATGTGAAGATCAAAAATTTTTATGGACATCCATATAAAAAAGCATTTGTTATGTGTATCTATATGATTAATGATGACTGCATCTTGGATTCATATCTTGATCATATCAAAATCATGCCTAGTCAAAGGATTCGTGTTCATTGTAAATCTCATTAAAAAAAATAAATTATAGTAGACCTTCATGATTTTGCTGAAGGGTGGTAATTCTATCAAAACATTATAATAGCCATGAAAAGAGCCTACTTACTTTACAGGGATCTAGGAACACACAAATCTAGCATGATTACATCCAATGCTTATTATTTAGGATATGATGTCTGTGATTTGGAGTTTCCTAAGGTCCATTCAAATACAAAGATAAAGGAAATTATTCATTGAGGACCATCGAGTTTGTTGCATGTTATTCTTATCAAGAGGACATCGATTATTCACATTCAATTCATGTAAAAATGCGTGACATGGTGGATGTTAGGGCATAATCGTTGATGCATAGATATGATGATAACATGAATTTCGTTAATTTCTCCATATCTTTCTTAAGAACCCCACCCAAGCATAAAAAATGTTGCTTTAAACATTAAGGTTGTCAAGGATACATTTCATTGATCTTAGGATTGGGATGAGGTAGAGAGAAGGAGACCTATAGCACATTCTCAAATACTTTGACACTTGAAGTATTCTCATATTAATGTCAATGTTGCTAGAAAGGACAAGAAGAAAGTGAAGGAGTGCGATAGATAAAGATGCATAGAATGGTGGAAAGGGAACAATCAGAGGAGTTAGGAATTGATGATGTAGAAGTTTGAAGGAATAGAATCACATTATCATTGTTGTAATCACAATTTTAGGTTTTGTGATGTTTTCCATGTTTATTTTGTGCAAACTCATATCTAAGCTTAATAAATAACATACAAGATATTATTGATCTTAATATAGTTTGTTATCCCAAACAAAACATTAACATAGTTTTGTGTGAAATAAAGAAAAACTATACCTTATCTTTATGATGAACTTAACCAAACCTATAAAGATTGGTGAATTGTTGAGAAATTTACATTCAAGTATAATTTATGTGTTTTGTTCCCATTAAGTGTCTATTGCAATAACATGAATGCCATGAACAACATTCTAAGTGGTCCAAAGGCTTGCAAATGCTCTCAAATAATAATAAAATATGAGATACCAATACTGTCACCATGTCATGACTTATAATAGGTAGATACTATCATTACTGATGCAACAAAATAACTATGAATCAACATGTTAGATACTTTTAGAGAGATGGAATATGTGAACATGAAGAAAGAGAGATAACCATGTTCCTTAGGTTCTCTTGATGTCTATTGTTTGTTCTTCAAAATTGTCATTGAACCACACATTTTGTAGTGATTCTTGTTAATAAGTTTCCAATGGAATTACAATATGCACTCAGAATGCATGACCAAGTGTTTTGATGGTTTGGTGAGCCAAGAGTAGATGCAAAGATAACAAAGAAAATGATATAATTTATGGCGAGTGTGGGATATGGATAGATTAAGTGTGGACGTTATTTGTGATGCCAATTATCATTTTGACATAAATCCAAAATGTGCATAACATATGAATTCAAGCGGAGATCCAAAAAGACAAGGTGTCATGATCCTGCCTCGACGTTGGGCTAAGTGCCCACACCAAAATGGCCGCGCTAGCAAGAGAGACCATCTAGAGGGAAAGTGGGTGCATGCCCAACCCACAAGGGGAAAACGACCAAGGCATGTGAGATACATGGGCGCGACAAGGTGGTACAAGGAGGTGTGAGCCTTTGTGGATGTAGGCTTATTAGGATCCCCATCTAGAAAAAGTGGACACCAAGTTACTTATTGGCAAGTCAACTAGGCATGTGACCATAAGGGTGGAGACCCTTGGTCGCACCCGTGGGAAATATGAGCATCTACATAAGAGAGATGTGGATGGAGTCCAAAAGGATCCAAGCGATCAAGAGCAACCAAATTTGGTCAAGTCGAGAGATAGTCGGCAAGGCAGGCACACCTAGGGACAGGGCATGACCCAACATAAGGCAATATTTTTTGGCAGAGCTCGGATTGGGTTAGATTTCTGGCAAAGTGACCAAGTGCCGCATGTAGCAAACCTGTGGGTCCTTTAAGAGGAAACTGACAACATAGACGGGCACATTTTGTGAACTGCGCTATTTTTGTGGGGTTTCTGGAGAAGTTTTCCGGTTGGGAAATCTCTCCAGTAGAAACCCGCGTACGCATCCATTCTGATGTATCTTTGTACCCTTTGCTTATATATATAAACATTCTTCGACACACTCGGTTTGAGGTGTCGAACCAATTATTGTTCTTGTGTTCTTGTGCATTATTGGCTAATTGTTAGTTGTTATAAGTGTAACAAAAGTGAAATGGCTAACTAATAACTTGAACAAGTGTTAAAGGGTAAAAGTTCCTTAGGCGTAATCTGTCAGGCTTCTAACCCAGTTTGGTCTCACCATTGGAAAGGGAGACTCGGGAAGTGCCTCACAGTCCACTAAAGGGGACAAAGCTTCGGTTTCCGGCCGGATCCGTTCGACCCGTGATAGGTGGTATCAGAGCTCAATGAAGACGACATAAATAGACTTCGATGGGTATGACATGACAGAAGCAACGAAGGTTATGGAGGCTTCTATTTACTTGACCACCGAGATATCCCAAGGAACCGGCATCGGAACAACAGTTGGACAGGCCAAACAGATGGATGAGGGTGAATGGAAAGGGTGCTCCACCTTTGGATTTGGTCACAAAGAAGGCAAAGAGTTGGGTGAACTTGTTACTTACATGAATGGGAACACTCTTGATTAACAGTACAGACGTGCTAGTGCCTAGAACCGAAGATGTGTTTTCGTCGAGCCTCAAGTATGGAAGAATTGGGTGCTCCACCGCTAAATTTTTGCACGACAACAAACAGTCTAGTGTGGCTGAAGATGCACGATGGCTCCGAGTGGTTCCCAGCATGGGAGACGAAAAGAGGTGTGGACAGGGGGTTCTGATAGATAGGATGAGGGAGGTGCTTCACCCGATGAGACCTTTTTAGTAGATTGACACCATGAGGGGTGGTTGGGAATTGAACTATCTTTATTTTGTGGAACCAACTATGAATGGACGAAGGGAGAGGGAAATCATGGATACGAGAGCCTCATGTAACTTTGTGCGGAAGGAGCTTGTGAATGAAATTGGCCTAAGGGGTCATCCTTGCGACGCAACCATCAAGCCCTTGAACTCCTCAGCCAAACCAACAACAGGCATCACTTCCAGGGTGCATGTTAGAATGGGAAGATGGGAAGGGAAAATAGACTTCATGATTATGCCACTAGATGATTTTGAGAGGATTTTGGGGCAGGACTTCTTGAGGAGAGCTCAGGTCGTTCTCTTGTCGTTCGCAAGTAGGATGGTGATTTTAGATGGGAAGAAATTGTGTGTGTTTCCCACTACGACAAAGAAGTCGGATGGAGGAGTGTGACCGACATCTGCACTTAGCATGAAGAGGGTCGCTCGATGACTAGATTCACATTTGTATGTTGCAGCACTGCTCGGTGAAGCAACTATGGGAAATGCGGGAGAGTTTGTGTGTGACTCCTGAGCTTGGCAACATGTTGGATGTGAATGTGGATTTGAGCTTGAACTAGGATCAAATCCCATGGCAAAATATCTCTATCGTTTGTTCGCACTGGAGTTAGAGGAATTGAAGAGGTAGTTGGCATAGCTTATTGATGTTGGCTTCATTAGATCCTCAAGGTCTCCATATGGTGCACTTGTGTTGTTTCAACATAAGAAGGATACCCCGGAGTTGAGGCTTTGTTTGGACTATAGGGTGCTCAACAAGCAGATGGTGAAAAATCGGTATTTGTTGCCATTGGTAGCTGACTGTTTTGACAAGTTAGCTAACGTCAACGCGTTCTCAAAGTTGGATTTGAGGTAGGGCTATTACCAAGTGAGGATTGTGGATGGGGATGTGCACAAGACAACTATGTGATGAGGTATGGGAGTTTCGAATTCCTAGTGATGCCTTTTGGGATGTACAATGCTCTTGTGATGTTTTTCACCCTCATGAACGACGTGTTGAGACCATTTTTAGACAAATTAGTGGTGGTCTATCTTGACGGCATTGTGGTCTTTAGCGAGAGCATGGAGAAACATAAGAAACATTTAGTAGAAGTCTTTGAGGCATTGAGGCAGAATCAACAGTACTTGAAGAAATCCAAGTGCATGTTAGGGAAAGTAGAGATCCCATTCTTGGGCCATTGGATTGACCAAGGATGCATATGCTTGGATCGACAGACGGTTGAAGCCATTGAGTATTGGGAGGAGTCGTGGATGGTGCAGGAGGTTAGAAGCTTTTTGGGGTTGGCTAACTACTACAACCAGTTTGTTGAGGGCTACTCCAGGATCAAAACCCCTCTTACCGAGTTGCTAAAGAAGAAAAAGTTATGGAGTTAATTGGACGTCACAGTGCCAAAGAGGCATTCTATGAGCTAAAACCCAGACTTGTGACGACGCCCATGTTGAAGCTACCATATTTTGAGAAGACTTTTGAAGAGCAGATAGACACTTCAGACTTTACCATTGGAGGGGTCTTAACGTAGGAAGGTCAGGAAGGTCACTTGGTGGCCTATGAAAGTAGGAAGTAGCAAGATCGGTAATGGAGGTATCCCGTGCATGAAAAAGAGTTGACTATTGTAGTGCATTGTTTGAAGGCTTGGAGACATTGCTTGATGGGTAAGTTGTTCGTTGTGAAGACAAACAACATAGAAACAAGCTACTTTGCAACGCAGTCGAAACTGTCTCCCAAGTAGGCACGTTGGAAGGACTTATTTCCAGAGTTCGACATGACATTGGAGTACAGACCTGGCAAACTCAACCCTGTTATGGATTCATTGAGCAGGAAGCCGCAACTTGCTTCCCTAGAGAAGGAGCAACAAGAGGGATGAATGACACAAAACACTTCATATTTGCAACAACGGATCCGAGAGGGGTTTGAGGGAAACCCCACTAACAAGAACATTATGAGGCAAGTGAAGGAAGGCAGAACAAGACGGTTTTGGATGGAGGATGGGTTGTTTTGCTTTGGAGGTCGCTTGTATGTGCCGCAGATGGATAACCTTAGGAGGGACTTACTGTGGGTGTGTCATGATTTGACTTGGGCAAGTCATCCCAGGTAGCATAGAACCTTGGCACTCTTGGAGAGAGTTTACTTTTGGGAGCACATGAGGCGAGAGGAGTACGTCAAGACTTGTCTTTTTTTCTATTAGTTCCACTCCAACTGTTGTTGATTCTAGAGAAACATTGGGTAAGTGTTTCGATGGACTTCATTATGCAACTACTATTTTTGCAAGGTTACAACAGGATCTCCGTCGTGGAGGACATGTTCTCAAAGTACACCACTTTTGTGTTAACGAAAATACCTTGTCGAGCCAAGGACATAGCAAATATGTTTTTCAAACATGTTGTGAAGTATTGGGGGCTTCTGTTGAGCATAATGTTCAGGACACCTGATTCGCATGTCGTTTTTGATAGAGTTGTTCAAGCTCACGGGGACCAAGTTGTTGATGAGTTTGAGCTACCATCCGTAGATGGATGGGAAGACAGAGTGAACCAGCAACATCTTGGAGGATTACCTTAGACACTTTGTGTGGGAAGATCAACAGGACTGGCAGGAGCTCTTGGATGAAACTTAGTTCAGTTACAACATGCATACGAGTTTGGAAACAGGATACAACCCATTCGAGTTGGAAACTAGGAAGCAACCATTGAATCCTCACATTGTTGCAATCGGTTCTTTTAGGTAGAATTCGATAACTTTGAGTTTCATGAAGAGTTGGAAGGATAAGTTGGAAATGGATTGTGTCAGATGATGGGGACAACCGACAGGATGAAAATATGGGCCAATCGCAGAAGGTGTGAAGTGGAGTTCCACGTGGGTGATAAAGTGCTTCTCAAACTTAGCAAGGAGCACTTCAGTCCACCAACATGCATGACAAGCGCGTTGCTGTAGAGGTTTGACGGTCCCTTCAAAGTCACAGTTGAGAAGATAGGCAAGGTGGCCTATAAACTGAATCTAATGGAACACATGAGCTTGTTTCATTCGATTTTTCACCTGATCCAACTCAAAGCATGCCATTTCAATGAAGGCAAATCGGGCAGAAACATGTTGAGTTGGGCTCCTTCCTTAGTAGTTCACTGACCAGATCGCAAAGTACAAGAGGTGTTGGCTCACCATTTTGTGAGACATGGGCAGACAATGCATTTTGAGTACTTCGTCAAATGGAAGGATTTCCTGGAGGAGGAAAATAGTTGGGAGTGGAAGGATTCCTTTTGGAGGTTCGAAGAGAAGCTTTAGGCGTTCAAGGAAGCACATGGGCTATCTTGAAGATGAAATAAATGGGACCAATAACATTGTTGGGGCGATAACCATTTGGGTGGGGGAGGATGTCATGGTCCTGCTCCGATGCTAGGATAAGTGCCCACACTAACACAAGCGCGCCGAAAAGAGAGACCATCCAAAGGGAAGGCGGGCACGTGCCCAATACGCAAGGGGAAAATGCCCAAGACATGTGAGTTGTATGGGCGCAATAAGGTGGCACAAGGAGGCGTGAGCCTTGGTGGATGTGGACTTAGGAGGGGACCCTCCAGAACAAAGTGGACACCGTTTTACTTATTGGCAAGTTGATTAGATGTATGAACACAAGAGTGGAGACCCTTGGTCGCACCCGTGGGAAAGACAAACGGCTATATAAGAGAGACGCGGATGGATTCCAAAAGGATCCAAGAGATCAAAAGAAACCAAGCTCAAGAAAGTCAAGAGACAGTCGGCAAGGCATGCATGTCTCATGCAGAGGGCGTGACCCAACAAAAGACCATCTTTATGGGTAGAGGTCGGATTGGGTTAGATTTCAGGCAAAGCGACTAGGTGCCATAGGCAATGGACCTGTAGGTACTTCAAGAGGAAACCAACAACAAAGAAGGGTGCATTTTGTGAAGTGGACTATTTTCTTGGGGTTTCTGGAGAAGGTTGTTGGTTGGGCACTCTCTCGGGTAGCAACCTATGAGCACACCCATTTTGATGTATCTTTGTTCTCTTTGCTTATATATATAAACATTCTTCGGCATGCTCGGTTTGAGGTGACGACCCAATTCTTGTTCTTTTGTTCTTGTGCATTATTGGCTAAGTGTCAAGTGTTATAAGTGTAACAAACATGTACTTGAACAAGTTTCGAAGGGTAAAGTATTAAAGGGTAAAGGTTCCGTAAGCGTAGTCCGTCGAGATTCCAACCCGAGTTGGTCTCACCATTGAAAAGGGAGACTCGAGTAGTGCTGCACGGTCAATGAAAGGGGACAAAGCTTCGGTTTCCGTGACACAAGGTGTCCAAGCTTCTCTTTGAAGTTTTCACTAAATGACACTTAAATTGGTGGATACACCAACAAAATCGTAGGATTGTGTGGGCATGACCTATGCGATGGATCTAATGTTGTGGAGGGGTACACCATATCAAGGAATAGATGAGAATCAACAAAAATAAATATACTTTTAGTCTTTAGATGCCAAAAGCAAGTAATGGGTGTTGATTCTTGAATTTTCTCATGTATCACATCCATTCTCATATATTAAGGAAGATACAATGCTCATTGGGAAACCAAGAGTAGGAATCAGGAGATTGATGGCTTGTCTAAAATGTGAACCTTCTATTGAAATTTTAGAATATTTGTTGTCCTTCATAAATGATAAGTAATTTAAAAAGATTTTAGTTTTTTAAGGATATTTTTTGAATTACCTTTTGGGATGGGTTTAAACCCCTTGGAAGGGCCAAGAAGGGTTCATTTTTTATCATTGATGAAAAGGACTTAGAACAGAAAAAGGTCGAAAAGTTGGATATCCTTCCTGATATAAACTACATCCACCCCTAGATCTCAAAGTGACAACCATGTCGAGGGCACACGAGCATGATACATCATCAATAGTCCATCAAGAAAACCAATTAGAAGATGCCATTTTTGAGTGGGGCTATCTACCCAAAACCTAACAAGTAAACTCAAAATTTAGGAAAAGCTCACTGTTTTCATGAAAAAGAGAAAAAGTCATAACCACTAGAATTTTAGTAAAGCTATTATTCAAATCCTTGAAACCTATACATTCACTGCAACCACTAAACTTAAAAGGAACCCTTCTTTGTACTTTAAATCCTCATACTTGGATCTGGACCAATGAAGATAATATAAGTTCCTTCTATCCATGTGAAAAATATCCATCCCCTAATTCCCTTGAACGTCCCCCTTGTTACTTCAATCTAGAAAGAAAAACATTTGAGTACTCAACATGCTAGTGCCACATGACACTTAGAGAGCCTTCCATGTATCCTAATGACTCATATTCATTGCCTGCATATGTGGCAAGATATGATTTGTACATGACCCTTCATGTTATCATTGATGACGACATCATAGATACAGATTCTAATATTCTTAATAATAGTGGCTATTTGCTAAACATCCGGAAAAAATAATTATTGAATAATAATTTGAATCCTCTAAAAATTCGGTAAGTGTTAGTAGTAGAATGTGAAGCTATTTTTCTACATTATAAAAAAAATTTAACACACTTGACTGCATTGTCATCAAAGTAATTATTAGAAGAATGGAATCTAAAAATAATTATTAAATAATAATTTGAATCCTCTAAAAATTCGGTAAGTGTTAGTAGTAGAATGTGAAGCTATTTTTCTACATTATAATAATTTTTTAACACACTTGACTGCATTGTCATCAAAGTAATTATTAGTAGAATGGAATCTATTTTTAGTGCTAGTAAATAATGGTTTTTTTTATGACAATCTGGTAACGCAATTGTTGGTGGAATTGGGTAGAGGTTTGAATGACCCCACCGCTTCTTGTCCTTCGCCCCTATAAATAGGGGAGAGTGAAGGCGCTTACAGACAAAGAAAATGAAGATGTCGTCTCTGTGTTTTGTTTTCCCTCCACTGTTTCTCCTCTTTATTTTCTCCTCCTTTGCTCACCCTTTTCACTATGATTTCCAATCGCTCTTGCAATTCAAGAAGCTCATCACCAGTGATCCTCATAATTCCACGGCCAATTGGAGTCCGGCCGTCCCTCTCTGCAACTGGACCGGCGTTGCCTGCAGTTGCCTTAATCCAAACAGAGTGGTTGCCCTCAACCTCTCTGCCATGGATCTGCAAGGTACGGTCTCTCCTTTTGTGGGCAATTTCTCGTTTCTTCGCTTACTTGATCTTTCAAACAATTCATTCCAAGGTCATATCCCGCCTCAATTAGGACGCCTCCTTCGTTTAGAGAAGCTCATCTTGTCCTTCAATCAGTTCCAGGGAAGCATCCCCAGTCAATTAGGTCGTTGCAGAAATTTGACATTCCTGTCGCTTGAGCACAGTAATCTGGGCGGAAATATTCCAGTGGAGCTGGGTTCTCTGGTGCATTTGCAGGTTCTTGCTTTACAAACCAACTGGCTCACAGGTTCCATTCCCTATTCCTTAGGAAACCTTTCAGCTTTGATTCATTTAGACATTTCTACAAATAATTTGACGGGTGTCATTCCGCCCCAGTTGGGTTTGCTCGATAATCTCGTACACCTTCGACTTTTTTCAAATAAATTGTCAGGCAATATTCCAAAAGAATTAGGTATGCTTACAAATCTACAAATGCTTATACTATATGAAAATGATTTGTCGGGCTCTATTCCCATTCTTTTGTCAAATATCTCCACTTTAATTGATTTAGATATTTCCATAAACAAATTTACTGGCAACATTCCGCCAGAGCTGGGTCTGCTCACCCGTTTGCATTCTCTTTACTTATATGGAAATGATTTGTTAGGCAGTATTCCCACTTCTTTATCAAACATGTCCTCTTTGATTAAGTTAGCTCTTAGTAAAAACAAATTGACTAGCATCATTCCACAAGAATTGGGGCTGCTTACCAATCTTCAAAAACTTTTACTGGAGGGAAATAAATTGTTTGGCACCATTCCTTCTTCTTTGTCAAATATGTCCACTTTGATTCATTTACGACTTCATATGAACAAGCTCACTGGCACCATTCCCATTGCATTGTTACATATCATTACCTTGAGTGAGCTTTCTTTATGGGAAAATCAACTTTATGGAAACATACCAAAATCCATAGGAAATTGTTCCAACCTCAAAGCACTCTATCTAGATAACAACAGGTTGAGTGGGAGTGTGCCGATAGAGTTGGGTAAGCTATCCCTCCTTATCCAACTAGACTTGCAATTTAATCAACTTGATAGTGGTAGCTCTTCAAACATGACCATACCATTTCTTGTAGCTCTTACCAATTGTTCTCACCTACAAGAACTACATTTGAGTGAAAATAAACTAAGTGGCGTTTTGCCCCCTGCCATAGGAAAACTTTCTAAAAATTTGTCCTTTTTATCATTATCAAGTAACAAAATAGAAGGAAGCATCCCTCCACATATCAACAATCTTAGCAGCCTAACCTTTCTAAATTTAAGTGGAAACCTTTTAAATGGCAACATTCCACCATTAGAAAACTTGGAAAAATTAGAAAGGTTACTTTTAGGAAACAACATATTAGAAGGGAACATCCCTAATGAATTTAAACAACTAAAACATCTTGGTCTCTTGGACATTAGTGCAAACATGCTTTCTGGAAAAATTCCTAGTTCTCTATCTCACCTTAAACAACTACGGACCCTTTCTCTTCATCACAACTACTTATCAGGTAAGATACCCACCACTTTAAGAGATTGTGAGAATTTGGAAATTCTCGACTTGTCTCACAATAGACTTAGTGGAAGCATACCACGAGAAGTTGCCACTCTTCCTCACTTACTATTCTATTTAAATTTGTCATGGAATTTGTTGGAGGGCCCTTTACCCCTGGAGATTGGAAAACTTCAAAATGCTTTAGCTATAGACATCTCTGTCAATCTACTTACTGGTGTCGTTCCAACAACACTCGGAAGTTGCATTGCACTTGAATTATTGAATCTATCTAACAATTCCTTTGGAGGTTCAATTCCAGACTCACTTGGAGATTTACAAAATCTCATAGACTTGGATCTCTCTTCCAATAACTTGTCAGGGACAATACCAATTACCCTCAACAACTTGAAAAAAATTCACTATTTGAATTTATCTTTTAATGCTCTTAGAGGAGAAATCTCAAAAGGAGGAGTGTTCACAAATGAGTCCATTATCATTTCCTTAATCGGAAATCCTAGCCTTTGTGGACCACAAGTATTCTCGTTACCTGCATGTCCAACACCAAGCCATCATGTTGAAGTTTCAAAAAGAACTCTATTTCTAATTGCTGGCACTATTGGTATTGTATTATGCTGTCTACTTTTAGGATTCCTCTATAGAGGCAATTTGCAAATAAAAAAAAATGACTTTCCACAAGTGATTTTCCAAAATTTAGAGCATCAAATGATCACATATCAAGAGCTTGTTAGAGCAACTAATGGATTTAGTGAGGCCAACTTGTTGGGGAAGGGTGGTTTTGGATCTGTCTACAAAGGTATTTTGAGTAATGGCACAGTTGTCGCTGTAAAGACTTTCAATTTGCAAAATGACAAGGTTGAAAAGAGTTTTAAAGTGGAATGCAAAGTCTTGCAAAAGGTTCGACATCGAAATCTTGTGAGAACCATAACCTCATGTTCCAATCTCCATTTCAAAGGTTTAGTGTTTGAGTTTATGTGTAATGGAAGCTTAGAAAAGCACTTACATCCGGCTAATGGAGATGACAACAATGACGTGAATGTGTGTGCATTGGGATTGAAATCACGTTTAGACATTGTTATAGATGTGGCCCATGCCATGGTATATCTTCATCATGATTGTTTTGTGCAAATAGTGCATTGCGATATAAAACCCGGCAATGTTCTTTTGGATGAAGACATGGTAGGCCATGTCATAGATTTTGGGATTGCAAGATTAGTCAGTGCAACTTCTAGTGATTCACTTATTTCAACGTTTCCTTTAAAAGGATCAGTTGGCTACATTGCTCCAGGTATGGACTCGTAAAACATTATTTTTATTTGTATTTTCTTCATTAATGATTTATTTCAATACATCGGATAAATTTTGAATAGGGTTGTCTTGAATGCAGAGTATGGATTGGGTGAGAGGGTTTCCACCCAAGGGGATGTTTACAGCTATGGAATTTTGTTATTGGAAATGTTTACTAAAAAGAAGCCAACCAGTGCCATGTTTGTTGGAGACTTGACCTTGAACAAGTGGGTGAACTTAGCATTTCCAAGTAGAGCGAAGGAGGTTATTGATCGTGGTCTCTTGAGTGATGTGGATTCACATGAAATTGAAGAAAATGATAGATACAAATGCCTATTGTCTTTGCTAGATGTTGGTTTGCTTTGTTCAAATGATTCACCTAAAGAGCGTCCAACTATGAGAGACGTGTTGATAATGTTGGAGAGTGTTAGAGAGGAACTGGTGGGAGAAAGAGTTACTTCAAAGAAATTAAGTCGAAGACTCTCCACTTTTCTTGCTAATACAAGTGCAACAAGGAATAGAAATGACAAAAGTTCTACATTTTAGTTCAATGACAGGTATTTATATTACCTTTTTGTTGACATAATTTTATGTCAATATAATATACTTCAACATTCAATTTCAACTTGAAAGCTAGATGTTTAACTTTATATATTGATGAGATTATAAAACTAGACATGTCTAAATGTATTTTCAATATTCATCCAATGTTATATAGATTCATGTCATTAAAGTTCATTTTGATGCAAATTAATGTTCCCAATTGAATTGTTGGCAGCTTGCATTGGCGAATTTTAGGTCAAAAGTGATGGAAAAGCTATAGAGAACGAATTTAATCCATAATTTAGGCCAGGATCAGGAGAAGTTGCTTGTTCATGTACATCACTACTCAATTTGCACTCTTAATACTAGTTCACATGTTCATCATAGCTCAAGTCACAAGTTCCTCAAATCACATGAGATTGGTGACTTGAGCTTGCTTGGATTTCAAGCCATTTATTTTTATCTAGTCAATGGGTTTTGTAATCTAGCTGTAGCAACTCACATGTGTGCATTGTCTCCTTTCCTGTTGCTTGTGAAGAAGCTGCATGTACTCTTCACTTGTTGAGGATGGGATGTTACCACATCCATCTCTCTACTTTCCCTATATTTAGATTTATCTATCTTATAATGATTGCTTTGTCCCTTGAGTGATAATGAGATAATGCAAATGAGAGAAATCTTATGAACCAAATTTCATTTTGTGGGATTTGTGTATCATGTTTATTTTATCATATGTTTGTTTTTAGGCCAAGAAATACCTGTCCTATGAACTTAGATTTTTAGGCCAAGAAATACCTGCCCTATAAACTTAGATGGCTTCAATTATGGCCATGTTATAGATATGTTTTAATAAAAAAAAATTAGATGGCTTCACTTATGGCCATGTTATAGATATGTTTTAATAAATTACCTTCCTGGGCACTATTCATTTGAGTTTTTCCATGAATAAACTAGACTCTACAAACAAATTGACCAGATTGTGAAATCACTGTAAACACAAACCAAAAAATTGGGTAGAAATTGGAAAATATTTACAGCGAATAAATTGAATATGTAGATTAATTGATATAAAATTCAAATGGTACATATGCCTTTTGAAGGTAGTATATTATGTAACTTTTGCAGGTAGTAAATTGTGTAATTTTTGCAATGCACTACACTCTTTGAATACGGTGCAATATTTGTATAGTTCCTATTTCTCTATTTTTACGGGGAAGAGTGACACCACTGCAAAATGGTTTGTGTTTGTCGAGAGAATGGATTGAAAGGCTGCCAGTTTATCAGTTTTAAACAAGAGTATGGTTGATGTAGATGACATACTTGATTTTTATATCATTTGATTGTAATAGAGAAATGGAGATTGTTAGTATATCATAAATATGTTTGTTTATATATTTAGAATGAATTACTTTTCAAATGAGAAAATTTATGTTATCTTCCTTTGTTTCTCTGTTTCTCTAATATATTATGGACTAAATATAATTTTACATACATTTATTTCTCTAATATATTTTGGACATAGTTGGTATGTAGTATTTTTTTAATGTTATCATGTTGTTCCCTTTAAATTGCAATGTTAGAATGAAACTTGATTATGCTACCAAAGGATAGGAATGACAATAGTGTGAATATATTAGTTCATAACTTGCTATAGTTTAGTTTTCAGAATCGTTTTGCTATATTTCAGTAGAAGCTTAATTTGTAATAAGATTCCAAATCAGATACGTATATGAATTGTTAGTTGATACCTGGATATTATGTTTCTTTTATTCTACACTGGAAGCTGCTATATTTGGTAGTATTACATGTTCCGTACACTTCCTTTTTCTTAACTTTGCAGTTCATTTTATTTCAATTGAAATAAAATATGAAACATGTATGAGTCTCTAATGTAATGTAATGTTTATGCCCGTATAAATACATTTTAGGAAGATTTCATAAATTTTAAATTTATGGTTTTTATTATATATATGATTTTATTTGTTTGTGTTAAGGGAAAATTGTATCTTTCATGTTACCTTCGTCATATGTTTTTCAACCATAAGAATTTCTTCTTTGAATATATTCAATGTTGTATTTACTAGCACAACCACTTAATTTGTGGCCAGTGAATATCGATAAGCCACAAGTTAATTGTTTTGAACAAGTTATATGTTACTTGTTCTCTATGCGTGGTTGTAATCAGTAGTTGTCTATGCGTCATCTACTTGTGATCATCCTCTTTCTTCTAGTTATATGGTTTGTCTACCATGAACTATTTGTTATCCATGCATTAGTTACGAATTATCCATGCATCAACGACTACTAATTTTTGATATATTTTCTTTTTTATAATTGTTTATTTCGAATTTGGAACAACGACCATAAAATCAATCTAGACAGTGTACTCGTCTCATCCTCATGCAATCTAGGAAAAACATAGGTGCTAATCCACCCCAAATTATAAAATATAAACACCTAATGGTGTAATTAATATGTTCAAGAGAAACTTGGATTAATTATTAAACTTGCTTTATTGGTGGAGAATATCGGAGCGGATGAGGCGGAAGGTTTCACGGTGATCTAAGGTTTTTGCAGGTTCGATCAGTCTACTGTCGGTTCTGTCAGGGCCTTGCTCCTGCACCTGCTCATGGGGGAAGGGCAAGTCCGCATGGACGAATCTATGGGTGGGGAGAAACCGCCTCCTCCTCCAGACCTTGATAACAACAAATATTGTAGGGACTCGTCTACTTTATAAATGCTATTTTATTAAGAAGTGGTGAGCTTCTATGTCAACAAATGAAAATGATTATCACAAGTTATTAATCAGATCTACATTCATTCATCAATTAAGATAAACAAAGCTAAGATCTAATGCCATTTAAAAATCTAAATCATGCAAGATAAGCCACATTCAAACATTCAAATGGAACGAACTTAAATCATTTCATATTAAAACAATGAAGAGATACATCCCTACCATGGATCTTGGTGTGAATTCTTTTTTCATTCCCATGAGCTTTTCTTTTTCCATCCTTGCTTTTGAAGAAATTGAGTCTTTCCTCCTCTTTCATAATCTTTTTAGTATGCCTTTGCTCTTCCTTTGT
This sequence comes from Larix kaempferi, assembly GCA_027924585.1. Lineage (NCBI taxonomy): Eukaryota > Viridiplantae > Streptophyta > Pinopsida > Pinales > Pinaceae > Larix > Larix kaempferi. Next base: position 1,986,162 of record BSBM01000111.1, on the reverse strand, counting down.
GAGTCTTACAATGTCCCAAATGCCTTTCTTATATAGCATTGAGAAATGAGCCTTCAAGCTTTTCTTCTTAATGTGGGATTGTTCATTTTCATTATTTTAGATCATTTTCACTCAAAGACCCACTTTTTCATAGTTTTTAGGGTTTTTTGGTACAACTTAGGATACTTTAAGCACAATTAATTCATTTTAATGCATTTCTCTTCACTTTTTTATTGGTGTAGTTTAGTTTTGGACCTTTTGTGAGCAGTTCAATCACTGCACTTAATCTCCTTAGGTTCTTACTTTCTTCACCTAATCCTTCCGTTTACGGGAGAAGTGATTAGATCAAAGAGGATTTGTTTCTGATTGTACTTATATTTTGTCTTCATGTTGTGGGCGCAGAGTAAAAATGTGTTTCTTCTGTCACATGACTAGGGGTGTTAATTTGATTGTTAATAGATGCCCCATAATGTGTGAGGTCCGAAGCAGAGCTAAGGGCCGAAATACATTACTGAAATTTATACTCTGTATGCTGATACTCTTTATCGTTCAAAGCAAGGATGAGGAAAGGAAAACTCATAGGCGCAGGATTGAGGATTACACCTGCAAAACATAGCGATTTCTCAAATATATAATATCTTCCTGAGGCGGGCATACCCATGCTCAACAGTAAACAAGCATGGCCACGAACAATACACAGTGGATCCATGTCAAAAGTAATTTTTTCAAAAGTGTAAACATGCACTTTGATGAGTGCGAGAACAAATTCTTTATCAAACTTCTGACATGGCAGTCTAATCTTGTGCAGCTCGGGCAGTGCATCGATGAGTGATACAACTGTCTTTCCCAAGGTCTTCAATACAAATCAATGATAGTACGAGTTTATATCATGCGAATAAATGATCTAATGTCGAGCATAATAAAACACCATCTGATTACCGGTCATTGATGTATATTGTTAACAGATGCGAAGAGACCCACCGATAATGATGATGGACTCTAAGGTACTGAGTACAAACTAGCAAGTGTGAATAGATGTTTTGAAGTTGAACACTTGTAAAATCAAACAATCAGGGGTCATTGATGTATATCCATTGTCATTTGCAAGGAAACCTGCCACTAATGACTGCAAGATCCGAGGTACTCTTGAGTTTCTAGATCCATGTCCTAGATGATGATTTGATGTCGATAGAAATAGATCCATCGGAAGGAGGGCATTAATGCATCCCACATCAACCAATACGAAACAAAGATCAATAGTCTGATATAATTTGGTAGAATTGCAAGATCCAACACTGTATACTGACACAAGGAAGGCCGACATGATAGGTCATGAATATTTGAGGAATGGCCGACTTGGTTTGAATTTCCCTTGAACAAATAACACGACGCAGAATGGACCCTGGCAACATAGGACTTTGAGTAACCGACCTTAATGAAATTTGCTAATGTTAGATGCATTAACAAAAGCTCCATTGGTGACGGGAAAGATAACCCATCGGTGGATATCTGTTCAAAATACTGGTTCAGTTTCCTAAGGAAAATGTAGATGGTGTACTGACGACGGATACAATATTATGTGTCGTGTTCAAGGGCGACAAGAACTAACTGTTGCTGTTTTCTTCAAAATTTATGATATGAAGTGATTCAAGTCTCTCCATTTTTTTGGATTTTTGTGTTTTCCAATTTTTTTAACCTTTTTCATTTATTAGCTTGAAAAAAGAATAAAGCATGCTATGATACATTAAAGGAAACGAGTGTCTCAAGGGCATGGGTCAGGCCAAGGCAACGATCCGTATTGCAAACAAGAGCTGAGCTAGTTATGTATACTCTTACAGATGTTTCCTCTAGGGGTATGGGTCAACTATATAGAAGCAATGGTTTATAGGCATCTTGTAACAGAAAGTGATTGCAAAGGCAAATAAGCAACATAAGCAATAAGCAACGAAGCAATTTGCACGGATGTTCAAGTGGATATTTTAACACATGCTTATGTAAAATGACAAAAAATTGCGAGCCCGTCGGGATATGGTCAAAAATATATGAAAGAGAAATATGTGGTCTCCAACTCCAGTTCATGATGGGACTAATAGGGCTCCCAGGCCTATGAGAATAACTTAGTATGGGCACCAAAATGGCGATGGGGTGCTGACTAGGGTGTCCCATGTTCGATAGGCTCTTCTGTCGGAATGGTGGAAAATACAGATATGAAGGGCTGATCCACCAATTTCCAACAGGTTCGACCCTATGGCAAGTTTGGGTTGCAAAAGGTTCAAATGCATCTTCACAAAGGGATAGCCTAAACCTATATGCAAACTTCCAAATATACTAGATTAGATCGTGAACATGCAAATCATGCTCCCATACTTGGGTAAATTTAATCCAATTATGCTCCCAGTGGCCCCACAAAAGATGTCCTTAGGTGGGTGCAACCAAATGTTTACAACTTCAGGGATATCTTCATTTGATGATAAAATGTAATCCAAGAAGTCATGTGAGCTGGGAGATCTCACAGCCCAAATGGGCCAAGTAACCAAATCATATTTCTCCATCAAGGGAAGATTTTGATCTGAATCTGCTGAAGCTATTTGAGTAGCTTGGTATGAAACTTCTACGACAGATAAGGGTGATCCAAATGCTTGCCAACATTTAAATGACATTACACAAGCTGAGGTCCCTTCATCCACTATGGTTAGACAGATGTTCTTACCATGAGTCGTTACTTTAATCTGAAAAGCAACTTCGGAAATGATCCTACATATTGAATGGTCTATGTCTGATGTGATCAAAGTCTCATCAGATGGATCAACAACGCCAATTGTAGACAATAGTGTCTTTCTTTATGCAGAACGACATTGCAATACCTCCAAGGCCGACATGGCACATGGTACTTGAGATAGGTCCTCAAGAACATTACCATTTTGAGCAGCTCGCGTGTTAGGATTATGCATCGTTCTACATAGAACACCTTTACGGGGGTATGGTACTAAGTCTATGTTGGTTTCTCAATGTAGAGATAACCACTTGGTTGTGATTCTGATTGATCTAATGTACTAGGAGAGACATCATAAGAATCAAGTCTTGTTTGAATGTTCATCTCATGATCACACATGAAGACATTGGAATTGGGATCATTGCCCCCTTGCGGGGGGTTTGGCTGGTTGCCCCCTGGCGGGGGTACCAGTGTTAAAATAGTGGGTTGTTGTTGCCCACCGCATTGAAGTATAGTTGGTGCATCTCTTTTCTCAGAGTTAGCATTTTGCTTACTCTTGTATTTCCTCTTCTTGTCCCTAAGGTCTTTGGACTCGACTATAAGGATTTCAGAATTCCGGGAAGGATTAGCACTTTGTTTACCCTTGTATTTCTTCTTCTTTCCTCTCAGGTCTAGGGATAAGACTATGAGGATGTTAGAATTGTTGGAAGGATTAGTAGGTTCCTGCATTGCTTGGCCAGTTGTGGGTTGCAAATTCTGAATAGAAACTTGTCCCAAATGTGGCGTAATCTGTTCAAGATGGTTGACATAATCCATCATACCATTGACATAATATCCATGTGGCAGCCTAGCTGGATCAAACGTAGGTCTTGCAGGTTGGTTCCAAAAAGATTGGTTACTTCCTAGAACCTGACCACTCCATTGTGGAATGGGGTTAATGGTTGGATTGCCCCCTTGCGGGGTTAGGCCCAAAAAAGATTGGTTACTTTCTAGAACTTGACCATTCCATTGATGTGGTCCTTGGGTGTGATAATAATTCCAAGGTGGGTTTCCCCTTTGCGGAGACTGACCCCAAGAAGATTGGCTACTTCCTGGAACATGACCAATGGGTGGATTGCCTCCTTGCGGAGGTGGGGCCCAAGAATATTGGTTACTTCCTAGATCCCAACCACACCATGGGGGTTGAACTTGGTATTGAAAATCATTCCAAGGTTGACGACGGTTGAACTTGGTATTGAAAATCATTCCAAGGTTGACTGCCTCCCTGTGGAGGTGGAATCCAAAAAGGTTGGTTACTTCTTGAATATTGCCCAGTCCATTGTGAACTAGGTTGCATGTACGGATTGCCCCCTTGCAGAGGGTATGTTCCATTGAGATTGGTTACTTGGTGGAACATTTACCACTCCATTGTGGGATAGGATTAATGGGCGGATTGCCCCCTTGCGGAGGTGGACCCCAATAAGATTGGTTACTTGTCGAAATCTGACTACTCTATTGATTGTTTCCTTGGTTTAGATAAGCGTTCCAAGGTTAATTACCTCCTTGCGAAGGTGGGACCCAAGAAGATTGGATACTTCCTGAAACCTCCCCACTCCATTGCAGAATGGGGTTGATAGGTGGATTTCCCCTAGGCATTGTGCTAGGATAAGTTGGAGGATAACCCCTCGGGGTGTTTCCATTAATTTGCGGAGCATAGCTCCAATTGGCATAAATGTTCCATGGTTCATTGCTTCCGCCAGGAATATGACCATTCCATGGTGAAGGGTTGTCCCCGAAAGTAGAATTCGGACAAGTGTTAGGTATACCAAGAGGATTCTGGTTTACTCCTTGTGTGTGTTGAAGTTGATTAGTTGAGCCATATGGAAAACCAATGTTTGGTAAGGCACACCCTTTAGTAGGGATTCCTGCAGACGAAGTGGATGTACTGCTGGGATTGAAACCCGAAACTGTACCTATTGGCACTGAAGTGTTGGTTGAACTTGTGCTAATGACATGTATATTGACTGGTGGGATTGATGTAGAGGCCAAATTGGAAGTATTGACATTTCCAACAATTGTTTGATGTCGCCGTGATGTAGTCCCTTGTGCTCCTAATGAAGCCATAGGGTCATTTGTTGAATTTTGCATGTCATTCAAACTTTCAAAAAGAGGTTTGATATCACCAGTGACTCACAGATAGTAAGTGCAACTGGTTCTGAAAGACTCATCAAAGGTGAAATTACATGAACATTTGTGTGATTTTTCAATGTTTCAATTTCAACTAGAGTAGGATCATAAACTATTTTTGTATTTAGTTCGTGATGTGACGATGAATGTTCAAGGTTTGTTTGATGTTGTTCTTCTCGAGTATTATTAATTGTATTTAAAATCAGTTCTGTTTCCGAGTCATTAGGATGTGGTTTATGTATTTGTCTCTGCAATGTAGCAGGGCCTTCAATTTCTGGTGAATCGCCTCGTTGCCACCATGACTGGTGGATTGAGAGAGTAGCCACTTCCAAGAAGTTGATAAAAGGATGTGTTTAAAATGATGTTTTGAATCAAACAATCCTAAGGCAGACTAGACTCAACAAAAAGAAAAAGTGTCCACACAGTAAAAAGTCCTATAGATCCAAGCAAGCAAACTACTTTTCCAAATATTCGAGGTTCAGTGAAAAGATGGATTAGAGGGCCTTCCAAAACTAGTAGTTGTTGAGGGATGTTAGGCCTGAGACAATTGCTAGCAGCGAAGGTATGAGAAACAATTACAATAAACTTTAATCGCCAGGGGTGCAAGCATTGGTTCTTGACCAATCACCCTCCGAAGGAGTAAAAGTTCCAAAGTCTGTCTCAGGTATTGCAAGTGTCTCCCACTCACAATAGCCTATGTGATATCCTAGGAATAGCCACTAAAGTTACCACTTCACAATCGACGGGTAGTCGGAACAGTTGTAAGTCGAGGACTACTCTCATAACCAGGAACTCTAGAAACAGTGATGCCACCTCGAGGACTTGTCACTGAACATAGAATCCCCTTGATAAGCTCATGTCCCACTAAATAAGCAAGAGGGGGGACCACCCTTACTTATCAAAATTGACCTCGTGCTTGACGCATGTTTCAGAAGCGCTAATGGATTTACTCTCTTTAATCAATGCTAGTTTCAGAGTTTTGCAGCCCTGTTGTTGCAGCAACATCCCCCCAAAATTTTTGTACATATTGGGGCCCCTCCTTTTATTTTTGCAGAAACCCTGCCTTAAAAAGCCATCCCCAGCTGTTAGCTTTGTTTTGAATAGAAAATCTTGCCATGAACCACTCCAAGCCTGCTAGAAAATCCTGTTTCTCAACAGAAATGTTTTCATGAAGTCTTCTTGTCTGCCAGAAAATCCTGTTTCTCAACAGAAATGTTTTCATGAAGTCTTCTTGGAAATCGCAGAATGATTTGATGAAGCCCCGCAGTGGCGGGAGCCTTTTGTTTAAGCTCTCGAAAAGACTTAGAAAATTTCGTTGGAAAGTTGCGGAAGCCATTGGGCAATCCCTTCCGAAACGACGGAGTTCTTCGTTAAAGCATTCCGCAAACGCGGAAGGACTCAGGTTTTCCTCCCGAAAGGCGGAAGCCTTTGTTTAAACCTTTCAAAGAGAAACTTAGAAACTTTCGTTTGAAAGCCGCGGAAGCCTTTGGACAATTCTTGTCGAAACGACGGAGCTATTCGTCAAAACCTTCCGCACCTGCGGAGGGGTTCGGGTTTTCCTCCCGAAACGGCGGAAACCACTCGTCTAATCTTTCCGAAAGAAGACTTAGCAAATTTTCGTTTTTTACGGAGAGATTCGGGTTTCCCTCCCGAAATTGCGAAAAGGTTCGCCTTATTCTCCCGAAAGCTGCCGGAGGACCTTCCCTCACCTTTCGCGGCACCGTTCGAGTTTTCTTTCCGCGGTTGCAGAAGCCGTTTGCGGGGAAAGTCAGGATATCTTTCTGTAACTCCGCAAGGACTTAGAATTTTGTAAAATTTGAGGAACAAGTCGGCTTTTCCTCCCGCAGTCGCGGAAACATTCACATTAACCTGCCGAAACACCGAAACGCTTAGGCCTTTTCGGAACGATTCAAAGAAGTCGCCCGCAACCACGGAAACTTTCAAGTTACCCTTCCGAAACAACGGGAAGCATTCGCCATATCCTCTCGAAACCCCGCGAGACTTAGAAAATTTTCCATTTGCGGAAGCTATTGGCGAGTAACTCCCGAAACAGCGGAAGCTTCCGCGCTATCCTTCCGAAAGACTTAAAATCTTTGCGGAACGCCTCGACTTTCCCTTTCGCGACGCGGGAACCTTTTGCGGAAACCATTCGCGAGTAACTCCCAAAACGGCGGAAGCCTTGGCGTTATCCATCCGCGACGCGGGATTCTTTTGTGGAACGCTTTGAGTTTTCCTTTCACGACGCGCCCCGAAACGGCGGAAACTTTCACTATATCCTTCCGCAACGGCGGATGCGATTCGCAAGATGGTCCCGCGAATGGCGGTCGCACTTAGATCGAAATTTTTTGACGTGACTGCGACGTGCGATGTATTTAAGCCGCATATTTAATGCGCCACCCACCGAATTGAAACCCCACACGTGCCTAGTTTATTTAAATAAACGGGGGGGGTACGAGCCAACATATCGTTAATTTTCGATTGGCAAACGACGTTGGACGCCGCGCGACCGCTCCAGCTTAGCTCATTCGCCCACGATTCACGGCCACCTCATCCAGCCATCTTCACGGTGCCAGGTAGGAGGTTTTAACCGTTAAATCTGCATTCCACGCGTCAGATTACCTTTGGATGTTCTTCTTTTTTAAAGACGATAGGAATTGGTTGGATTTTGACGGGCAAAATGCCCGTCATGGGCTATTTTGCCCGTCGAACGGTCTAAATCGCATTTTTTCCCGTCAAATTCGGCTTAAATTGCATATTCCCCAGCATATAAAACCAAGGAACTGTAAAACGTTGCTTATTATGAAAAAAAAGTCAGATTGTCTTTGCCCTTCTATTTTTGAGACGTGCCCGACAGGCGATTGGTCAGACATATCGCTATTTCGTTCTTAAGCCCCGAGGCCCCGTGGGTTTCGCATTCCACTAAAAGATGAGCCAAAAGAAGCTATGGCCGCCTGAGCCTTCTTCGTCAGCCTGTTTCCGGGCGCCGTCACCCTTGCTCAAACCCAAACCCACCATAGAACACCTCGTCAGGTGATTTCAGATCGCAGTGGCGGTCGGAGTCCTCGCCTATTCGGAAATATGAAAACGATTCCTTTTCTTCGTCACAGGGTTATTTCACCCCAGACTTCCCCCGCCACTAGCCTTTTAAAAGCACAATGACGAAAGTTACCCTCTTCCCCAGAGCTAAACCGAAAGCAGGTTGCTTCCGCAACACGCTTATCCTCACAGGAGCATTCCAAACCTACCCCTTCAAAGAATTAGGATGGCTAAAATTTATAATTACATTCCTGTTGAAATGATGTATTTTGATTCTTAAACATACAGCTTCACATTGCATTTATCTCAGTGACATGTTAGAATGGAGATGCTCTTGAAATCTCATAGTATGTTGCTCATGTTTATAATAACGTATATTTGGTTGCTACCAGGGATAAGTCAAAATGCCAAAAGGTGGGAAGAAGAAGGCTAAGATGACAGAGAAAAAGCCTGCACCACTTAAAACTGAAACTTCACTCCAGGATACTAGGTGCACCACCGGTGTCCCTCCTGAAATCAGATGGGGTGACATCTACAGAATGATCTGGGACCAAGAGATCCCGGATATGTTGCTAGAAGAAGGGCCAATTTATCTCAATATCAGAGCCTCAGGCATAACTAGAGCCGCTACCCGCCCTGAGCTGTTCCCCTGTGCTGAAGTGATCGGATGGATACTCCAACATGCCGATGCTGAAGGAAGAGTGATAAATGACAGCGGGAAAGTGGCCATTGCCTCATTTCAACCCGCATATCTTGCGGCAGCCTACAAATTTCCCCGTGTCCAACAATCTCTGACTGATGAATGGCTGAGCCAGATGAACAACGTCGAGATGGCCAAGAAGCTACTAATGGCAGGCAAACATTTGAGAAAGAAAGGAAATGATGAATATGACGTACAGAATCTGAGACCTCCTTTCAGATTGATCGCCTTGATGCTATGCAGAATCTTCGGCATGCCTGATGGCACCGTGTATAAGATTCAGTGGGTCCCTATTATCCACTTCGTGGCATTTAAGGGAACTGTGTTTGACTGGGCCACTCTCCTGTCAGATAGTCTGGCCTCAATGATAGTAGCCGCAAGGGAAGGACTAGCCTTGAAGAAGGAAGAATTTTTTATGCCCTCATATTTGATTGATTGTATTTTGGCCAAGATGGACTTCCCCAAATTGGGCTGCACATGGGATAAGGCCACCACCCCGGTCTATATCGCTTTCAAGATGTTGTGGGCCCAGAATTACAAGCCTAACTACAAACTCATCTGTGAGGGGTTCATCATGCCCTTATATGAGAAGTTATTCAAGGAGGAGCCCAACTGCCCGTCAGAGAACGCTGTGGAAGTCCTTGAGGATTACGGGGATTTTTACTTTTTAGAGCAAGGCACCTACCTCAGAATGTTTGGAGGGACTAAGCCCCCATACATTTTGCCGCAATATGCCACGGATTATGTGGTCCTTAAGGAGGCAGTAAGACAAATCTTCCTGGATGGAATTGGAGCAATGCTCCGCAAACAGCATAAGGCTTCCTTTCCCCCTCTACCTTTCTGCATAGGTGCTTACAAGTTCTCGGGGGTTGCCTCGGCCGATGAATTTGTTCAAGAGCTGAAAGCCTTCCACTTCGGTGAGGTAATCTTCCACAGGAATGACAGGAAGGGAAAAGTTGCTAAGCACTGTAAGGAGATTTATGCTCACTTCAAGTACTCTCACTATCCTGATGCCGAGGAAGAGGCATTCAGAGGCATCAGCAACATGGCTGAGCTACGGGTCTGTCGCCAAGGCACTAGGGCAAGCTCTAGCTCAACCAAGGTCTAGAAGACCAGTCAGCAGAAGGAGAAAGAAGCTGAGGATGCCCGAGCTTAGGAAGAGCTCAGATTAAGAGAAGAAGCAAGGTTACTCCAGGAAGCTGAGGAAGCCAGATTGCAGCGGGAGGCGGAGGAAGCCAGGTGGCAGCTGGAAGCTGAAGTGGCAAGAAGGCAGCAGGAAGCTGAAGTGGCGAGAATGCAACAAGAAGCTGAAAATGAAAGCCTATAGAAAGAGGCTGAGGAAGCCCAGCAGCAGAAAGAGGCTAAAGCTGAACAAGCCGAGGCAAAACGGAGGGCGGAAGAAGAGCTGAAAGCAACGGAGGATGCCCAAGCAAGTGGGTCCGGTGTCCAAGACATGGAAATAGACGCATCTCAAGCAGGTGGCTTTGGTACCCAAAAGGCGGGAGTAGATCCAGCTCAGGAAGTCCGGACCCCACCTGCTGAAGAAGACATAGACATCATGAACCGCCCTATTGTCCCGTACACTCCATCGGGAAAACATACGGTGTCCAGGTGGAATGAGTTTGTCTATGACAAGAAAAGGAAAGCTATGGTCCTCAAATCGGAAGAGAGGATCAAAAGTCCCTTCCATGAAGACATCGTTACCCACCGAGAGGTCACCATAATGCAGAACACAGATCAAGATCCCTTTGTTATGGCATCCGCAGCTATGGAAACAGCAAAAGCATCACTGGACAATGTGGGCGTTATAGTCAGAGAAAATGTATTGACAAAGAAGAGAGCTCTTACGCTACAACAGACGGTGGCTAATGAGCAGGCCCAAAGGGATCTGGTAGTAAACAAGTATAATTGCCTGTATGCCGAGCATAAAGAGCTATCAGGTAAGTATAACCAGCTGGAAGAGGAAAAGGACCAACTGACACTCCAAATGATGATTGTGGAGGCAGAGAAGAACGGAGTGGAAGAAAAGGCATCCCAGCTAGAAGCAGACAAACGGGCATTAGTTGAGCGGTTAGAGCAAGCTGAGAGCAGAACGATGGACATGTCTCCCTTCCATGAGCTGTCCTGCAGCATCCTGAAGCAAGTGCATGACACTCAGGAGCTAATCACCGATGAGGTTTGCAAGCTCAAGGCCATGGTAGTCAGGTTAAGAGAAATCAATGCGGAGGCCCACAGGCTCAAAGCTAAGAATACCCGTGTCAAGGAAAATATCATGAGTCATATGGCATGGAGAGAGGGAAAGGGAGGTTTCCCCACGCATCTCCCATTTAAATCTGTGGACGGTTTTAATGAGGACATAGCCCTGTTGGAGTTTGGCAGGAACTGTGCCATTAAGCTGATAGCCAGTGTGCAAAGAACAACAGATAAAATTAACAGTCTGTACTAAAGGCTCCAAGGGGTGCATGACAAATGCAAATTGAGCTTCCCTCAGACCCTGGAGGACTTTCCGGAAAAGGAACAACGTTTGTCTCAACTAAAGGAAGAACTAGGCGTTCAAACGGAGTATGTGAAGATGATTAATGTCCTGGCTATTGATGACCTCCAACATTATATGGGATTGTCATCACTCCACAACCATCTGCTGAAAGAAGTGCATCAAGCTGCAGTAGCAGAAGTTCAAAGCATTGGAGCAGAGCTCGAGAAGAATGTGACCTCTCAGAAAATCTTGTTCCCTGCTGCAGCAAACATAGTCATAAGGGACACAGGTGTGTGGTATAACTACATAGCGGAAGAGGAAAAGAAAGCTGCAGCAGTAGCAGGAGCATCAGCAGATCCAGAATCTTCTCTCCCAGCAGCCATTCCAGCAACAGCAGTGGGCTCGATTCCCTCTTCCCCAGCAGTGGCAGAAAGTCTAGCCAGCTCAATCCCTTCTTCCCAAGTAGAAGCAGCAGCAACAATTGGTTCGAGTGTCTCCTCCCAGGCAGCATCAGCAGCATCAATTGACTTGGGCGATCCTCTCCCAGCTGAAGCTCACGCCCAAGAATGACAGCACGATATTAGAACATTATTTCTGCTATGTGTATTTTGTTAAACTCTCAAATGTAGACAGCGTGAGCTAAGGGACAGCTGTCCATTCTCTTTTGTTAAATATTTTGTAAAAGAAGTAGTCATTTTTTGGTCTGTTATAGAAAAAATTCCTGTAAGTGACAGGTGGAAGAGGCTAGGTGGCAGCCCAAAGGGCGATTTTGTAATTATAAATAGGACCTAGGAAGAATAAGAATGGAATTTTTGCAGGGAATGAAATTTTGAAACCCATATGAGCTACTTGTATCGGTCCTGTAAAAATCGAATTTTCTAATAAAAGCCAAGGAGATGGGCGTTTTGCATGGGAATGTTGGACGGATGTATGTTGGACTATTCTAATGACTTCCGTACTGTAATGTGAGATCATTCTTACTATCTGAACTATTTCTTTGTGTTAATGATTTTTGCTCCTTCCTGTGCATACGATTTTCTCTATTTTGTGAACAATGAATGCGTTTCATATTAAATCAAGAGCTAGCTACTGATATCTTTACCATTGCCGTAGAGTGCTCTTTTAGATTAAATAGCTAACTGTTCTTTCTTCAAGATAACTCATATATCTCATTGTTCATGCCCCTTTAATTTGCTCCTTGCAGGGATCTTTAAATTTAATTTCAGTTTGTTTACACTTAGATCTGTTCCTTAATTCTTTCCATTTAGATTAGATAATTGTGCTTCTCTGTTTTATGAGCATGAAATGTGTTTAATATTAATTTAGAAGCTATCGTCTAAAGATCTTTTATCTTGCTGTAGCTTCACCTGTGAGAATTGATAGCTATCTGTCTTTTCCTTATGGTATCCGTCACAGCCCATTGCTCATCCTTCACGTGTGCTCCTTGCAAGGATAGTTAGTTTTACTTCAGTTTCTAGATTTAGATCTGTTTTAGTTTTGCATTTAGATCAAATCTAAATTAGGCACTTGCTTCTCATTTAAAACATAAAATCCAAAAGAAAGGTGGATCGGGCCATAATCGGTACATTCGGAATTAAACTCCAAACCCACGGTTGCCGGAACCGCTAACCGGACGGATTCCCTATTCCAAACGGTAGATAATCTAATTGGGATCATCTATCAGGGAGAATCCCTTTCTGATTGATGCTACGATATCCGAGGCATCAACAAGCCCATAAGTGTTAACTCTCCAAACCTAATCCAGGGCACCAACCTAAATTTGGTGATATGAAAATCAAAAGTTGATCAATTTTAGATTAAGCGTCAATTTTAAGGGTAGTTTGCTTAGTTTCAGGAGTGGAAGTGAAACTGGTGGTGTTTTGACTCGAAAAGAAGAAAATGAACCAAACAATGGAAAATGCTCACTACTCTACCTTTCAATTTGATGAATGTTCTAAATTAAGGAAGAGTAAGAGGTTCATGAGTTTCTTTCAGACATGCAAAACTAATTCCAACTCCAAAACAAAATGTAACTAATTTAAAGTTTATTTCTCTTTTTTGGAAAAAAATTATCTTCAACTTATCTCAAAATGTGATGTTCCAAGTGCGTTTTTCAAAAGCAAAATGTTTGACTGGTATGTGGTTTAATATTTATGGTCTTAAAGTTGTTTTTGAACAATTCTTTTTAATCCAAATGGAGAAGATTTTAGCCCCAACTTAAGCAAAGCTTTTCAAAAAAATTTTTTTAAAGGATTAAAACTTGATTTTAATCCTAACTTAAGCAAAAACTTTTCAAATTTTCTTTTAAAAGGATCAATGCTTGATTTTAATCCTCACTTAAGCAAAAACTTTTCAATTTTTTTTTAAAAGGATAGAAACTTGATTTTAATCCTAACTTAAGCAAAAACTTTTCAAAGAAATTTTTTTTTTCAAAAAAATAAATTGTAACTTTAAGATAGTAATCCCAACTTAAGCAACACTTTTCAAAACTTTTTTAAAAGGAGTAATATGGTGTTAAAGATGTTTTTGAACAATTCTTTTTAAACCAAATTATATAAATTTTTTCAAACTTTTCAAAAGAAGAAAAAGAAACCTTTAAGCAAGTTTCAAATACAAAAGTTCATGTCGACATTGTCATCAACATTAAAGCTCTAGTTCACATCTGCCCGCTCTGTTTATTAGTTATTGTGACATTTAATGCTGGTCTTCATTGGTTTAACGCTGAGATTTAGCATTAAGAGCTTTAAGATCTGTTTAAAATTCACGTAGAGCTTGAAATAAATCTTCAACGCTGGTATTAACAACTATTCAACGCTGAGATGAGACTCAAATTAATGTTAAAATGTTACTATGAGATTCAAAGTTTTAATATGCTGAGATTTTAATTTGAATATAGACTATTGAAAACTTTTGCATAAACTTAAATTTGCAACAATCAAATTGCTTCCATGTGTATTCTGCAACTGTAAGATATTTTCTAGACGTGTGGCAGTGTTTGACTCATTATTCTTCCACCTGTCCATTTCTATCGCCGTTCCCATTGTTGTGCATAGCCATCCCCGAATGAAACCCTCGCTAACAGAGAAATGCGTCGATCGATCCCCGTTGTCGGGAGGCTCGAAGGAAAAACTTGTGCAAAGAATGGTAAGTGGTCGAAGTAATGTGAGCTCGAGCTTGGAAGAGAAGAATCTTCTAAATGCCTTGGATTCAAAACTATGACTAGCTACCTAACATTGTAAAACGCTGAATTTGTAAACGCAATTATCAATTTGAGATGCCATCAAGAGAAATCGAGCTGCAAATTAAGATCTAAACTCTGGAACGGGACATTTGTTAATGTTGAGATTAACGCTTCACATTCCAGCTTCAATGGTAGAGATCAAGAACCATGCAGAGTTTGAAAACACGCATAGCTCTAGAAACTTTCAATGCTTCACATTCCAGCTTTAATGGCAGAGTTTAAGAACCACGCAGAGTTTTAAAGCAATGCATTTAGAGATGAAAACACGCAAAGGTGAAGATCTTTCACGCAGAGGTTAACACTAAGAGCTAGAACCAGTACGCCAGAACCAAAACTAAATCGACCGCAAGCTCCATTGGTGAATAAACTCGCAGGGTTTTAAGGTTCTTCAATGATTCACGTAGAGACTATGCAGAGATCTCCAAACTTTCACACTTTAAAATCGTGGTAGAGTTTAAAGGTTGCAGAGTTCTATGAACAGAAGTCTTCAAACGTAGGTATCTTTAAAGTTTAAAGAACACACAGAGATCTTCAAGGTTTAAACTACACGCAGAGAGTTAAGGCAACACGAAGCAATGATCTTTAAGAGCTTTAAAACAACACGATTCAACGAAATCTTTAAGAAATCTTCAACGCAAAGTTTAAAGAAATTTTAAATGTAGAGTTTAAAGAAATCTTAAACGCAAAGGTTAAAGAAACCTTCAAGGCTTTATAACTGCAAATCGTGGCAGAGTTTAAGCCCACGCAGAGTTTGAATTAATACGCAGAGTGCTGAAGTTCTTTAAAAGTCTGAATAGTTGGCAGAGTTTTAAAAGTTCAAGACTATGAGGATCTACACATAGAGCTATGAGGATCGAGCTACCGGCTCTCAAAATTCAAGAAACGCAGATCTGATTGCAAATTGATCTACACACAGAGCTATGAGGATCGAGCTACCAGCTCTCAAAATTCAAGAAACGCAGATCTGATTGCAAATTGATCTACACACAGAGCTATGAGGATCGAGCTACCAGCTCTCAAAATTCAAGAAACGCAAATCTAATTGCAAATTGAGGTGGTTTGATGAATTAGAGGTGTAGTTAGGTTGGTCTTAAGCTTCTCAAGCTGGATCTAATGTTCTTTTAGTGATCTTCAAGCCACAAAGGAGTAGATCTGAAGAAAGAACACCAAAAAAAATAAAGAACAATCAAGAAATTTCAAGAAAGTTCAACAAGCAGTATGGTCGCCAATCTGATACAACAAATAGTGTAGGGACTTGTCTACTCTATAAATGTTATTTTACTAAGAAGTGGTGAGCTTCCATGTCAGCAAATGAAAATGATTATCACAAGTTATTAATCAGATCTGCATTCATTCATCAATTAAGATAAGCAAAGCTAAGATCTAATGCCATTTAAAAATCTAAATCATGCAAGATAAGCCACATTCAAACATTCAAATGGAACAAACTTGAATCATTTCATATTAAAACAATGAAGAGATACATCCCTACCATGGATCTTGGTGTGAATCTCTCTTCCATTTCCATGAGCTTTCCTTTCTCCACTCTTGCTTTTGAAGAAATTGAGCATTTCCTCCTCCTCTAGAATCTTTTCAACATGCCTTTGCTCTTCCTTTGTGTGTCTTACAATGCCACAAATGTCTTTCTTATATAACATTGGGAAATGAGCCTTCAATCTTTTCTTTTTAATGTGGGATTGTTCATTTTCACTCAAAAACCCACTTTTCCATAGTTTTTAGGTTTTTTTGCACAACTTAGCATACTTTAAGCACAATTAATGCACTTTAATGCATTTCTCTTCACTTTTTGATTAGTGTAGTTTAGTTTTGGACCTTTTGTGAGCGGTTCAATCATTGAACTTGGTCTCCTTATGTTCTTACTTTCTTCACCTAATTCTTCCATTTATGGGAGACATGATTAGATCAGAAAGGATTTGTCTCTGAATGTACTTATGTTCTATCTTCATGTTGCGGGTGCATAGTAAAAATGTGCTTCTTCTGTCACGGGACTAGGGGTGTTAATTTGATTGTTAACAGACCTGGATAAGGAAAAAGGTAAAGAGGTAATGCAAGGATCTGATAACCCCGCTGGGAAGGGAGGAGAAGGGTCTAGCGGGTTGAGTAAAGCGACCCCCTCGGAAGCTAAAAATAGGAAACCAGGGCAATGTATGCCGA
This sequence comes from Larix kaempferi, assembly GCA_027924585.1. Taxonomy (NCBI): domain Eukaryota; kingdom Viridiplantae; phylum Streptophyta; class Pinopsida; order Pinales; family Pinaceae; genus Larix; species Larix kaempferi. The sequence continues at coordinate 1,969,676 of BSBM01000111.1, read as the reverse complement.
AATCCAAAACGGTGCCCAAAATTCAGATCCGCTCGGATCGGATTGGAGAGGATATTCAGTACATGAAAGAGCATGATCTGATTGACAAGTTTGTAGGGATATGGCCGGCGAAGAAGGCTTTGATTTGGTGGATTAACACCACGTGGAAACCCTAAGTTCATTACGATCTTGAGCTCGGAGCCAAAGGATTCTTCATCGTAGTTTTCTTTAATGAGGTTGACCGCTCCATAATTTTCGATAATGGGCCGTACTTCTTTAACTCGGCGGGCCTTTACCTGCGACCATGGAAAGAACGCTTTAATCCTGATAAGGAGAACTTAACTATTGCTCCAGTTTGGATCCGTTTGTATTCCCTCCCCTCGGAATACTGGAAAGAAGAGATCCTCACCGATATCGGCAATATGTTGGGAGTCTTCATCAAATTCTCAGAGCAGATAAAGCAAATGAGATACACACCATATGCTAGAATATTCCTTTACATGGATATCTCCCAAGACTTTCCTGATGGGATTGAACTCTCTTGGGATGACGAAGAATGGTTTCAAGCGATTGATTATGAACAGATCCCCTTCAGATGCAGACGGTGCCATGAACATGGGCATCTCTTCCGCGATTGCCCACTTAATAAAAGACCAGGTGGTGATAATCATCTTGAAGGGGAATAATGTAAAAGGGTTCACAAAAGTGATTACCAAGAAGAGAGCGGCCAAAAGAATAGCAGGACCTGAAGTTAATAAAAAAACTCAGACCCACAACAGATTTGAGGTACTGCAACCAGAAAAAGTTAGTGAAACCCATAAGGAAGATCAGAACCAAGAAAATCAAGTCTCAAAGCTATCCCTTATCTCTTTGGAAAAAAATTCCCAAGAATCAGAAAAAGAAATGATTATGGCGGAGGTTCCTCCTCCAGGGGAAGAAGGGGAAGAAATGGAATTAGGAGAGTTAGATCTGGAAAGTTTGGAGGCGGTCGTTTTTGCAAAAACCCTAGATTCCATTTCGCATAAGCAGGGAAAGGAAATCCTAAAGACAAAGAACCTCAAATGCTTGGGATTAACCTTGGAACCCCTTAAGGAACAGGATGGAAAAAAGAAAGGTAGAAAGGAAAAAAGAGGAAGACACAGTAATGCGCAACGAATCCAGATGGTAGGGTCACAGTTAGTCACATCAAGACAATATCCTACCATTGTTGCATCTCTTGCCTCAATCCCCAAGCAATTATAAGATGCAGATCACATCCTGGAACATAAGACGCTGTAAGAGCTTGCTGAAGATTCGTCTTTTAAAACGGAAAATCGAGATTGAAATGCCGATGATCATGTTCCTTCAAGAAACCAAGTGCTCGGAAGTCGAGTTAAGAGTATTAGGCAGGAAAGCATGGCCCATTTGTGAGGTCATGGCGATGGATGCGAGAGGAGCGACGAGAGGGATTGGCATTCTTTGGAACCCGAGGGAGGTGACTCTCACAGGCTTCTTTGCCTCTCACTTTTACCTCTCGGTCGCATTCTCTATGTTGGGTACAAAGACTCGGGGCTTTCTATCCAACATATACAGACCTTCCTTAGCCATTCAGAAACCCACCTTCTTGAACTCCCTAAACTTGTTAAAGGAATAATTTTGTGGATACTGTTCCCTGGATTCTAGGGGGGGATGTCAACCTGATACGTACGCTTGATGAAAAAAAAGGCGGAATTCGTTAATTGAATCCTATAAACGATTACTTTAATGAAGTCATCTAAACTCTGAAGCTGGTGGACATTCGAACGAAAAATAGTATCTTCACCTGGAATAAAAAGCGGATGGGGGATAGGAGCATTGCTTGTCGTTTGGACCATTTCCTGGTCACGTAATCAACAATGTTGGCAGGAGGCGAGTTGACAATAGTTGTACTTCCTTCAGCTGGCTCTGATCATTGACTAATAAGCCTTGAATGGTTGAGGGTTGGGGAGAACCTTCGTAGACCATTTAGGTTTGAACAGTTCTGGTTGCTTCACCAAGATCTCCCGGAGAAGCTTCGCTAGTGGTGGTCTGAGATAACTCACATCGAGGGTACGCTAATGTACTAGTTCCAACAAGAATTGAAGATCCTAAAAGGTAAAATTAAGCGTTGGAATATGGAATCCTTTGGGAACATCTTCCAAGAAAAAAAGCAGTTGGATAAGGAAATGCAGGAGGTACAACACAAAGGTATGACCCAGGGCTACACTGAGGAAGTGAGATCCGAGGAGCAGCGCCTTATTCATGAACTCAATACTCGCGAGCAATAGGAAGAAATCCTATGGAAGAAGAAATCAAGAAACCGTTGGCTGCAGGAAGGGGAACGCAACACCAAGTTTTTACATAAAGCCACTATTCAATATCGTCAAGGGAATCGCCTAGTGCAGCTAAAAAGAGCGGATGGCACACACGTTGGAACTCAAGGAGAAGTAGAAAACACCTTGAACGACTTTTTTGTTGATCTCTTGGCGGAACTTGCAATTGACAGGCACGGGGCCCAAACGCAGGTGCTGCAATTCATACCAAGGGTAATAACGGCTGACCACAACCTCATGTTGATGAAACCCATTGAAATGGAAGAATTGGAGGCAATGATCAAACAAATGGCAGCAGATCAAGCACTAGGACTGGATGGGTTCACCACGAATTTCTTTCACTCCTGTTGGGATTGGCTGAAAGAAGAAGTGTTGGCCCTTGTCGAAGATTCTAGGAAGATGGGAAGTATTCTGAAAGCCCTTAATGCCACCTTCCTCACGCTCATACCCAAAGAATCTGGCACGGAAGACCCAGGGAAATTCAGACCAATTGCACTGTGCAATGTCATCTATAAGATTATCACCAAAGTAATTGCCAACAGACTTCGCCCTCTTCTCTCACTTCTCATTTCCCTTGAGCAAGCCGGTTTTGTGGAAGGTCGACAGATTATGGATGGCATCATCCTGGTGCACGAAACTATCCACTCTCTAAAGAAGGATAAAATTCCAGGTATGTTTCTAAAGCTCGACCTCTTTAAAGCTTATGACAAACTTAACTGGCATTTTCTTGCAAAGGTTCTCAGGAACTTTGGCTTTACGACGAACTAGACCAATTGGGTAGTGAGTCTGGTCTCCTATGCTTTTTTCTCGATCCTGGTCAATGGTACCCCGTCACATCCCTTCCATGCTTCATGAGGAATTCGCCAAGGAGATCCTTTGTCGCCCTTCCTTTTTATTATCATTGTTGAAGGTCTGGTTCATATGCTTAAAGCGATGCAAAGGGAGGGACAAATTCGAGGGCTTACTCTCAGTGAAGAGCTGGACCCTCAAACACAACAACAATTCGTTGATGATACTATGTTAATGGGACCCTCTACTATTCAGAAATCCAGAGGCATGAAGAGTGGGCTGGATACCTTCCTAGAGGCCAGTGGCTTAGAGATCAATAAAGAGAAATCTCAGGTGTATTTCTATAATACACCGAGAATCACCAAAAGAAACATCCTCAGGATCTTAGAATTTTCAGAAGGGCTCCTACCTTCTAAGTATTTGGGCGCTCCCCTAGAAGAATCTACTATTCGTCAAATTTCTTGGAAGGATTTGCTTGATAAACTCAAGAAGAAGCTAGGACACTGGACCTTCAGAGCCTTGAATTTTCCAAGCCGCATCATCCTGGTCAAATCAGTGCTCCAGGCCATGCCTCTCTACCTGTTCTCTGTTTTGGCAGCCCCTAAATCTGTCCTCTAGCAAATTCGCACTATTCAGAGGAATTTATTGTGGGGTAGAGTGGACGGACACAGGAAATGGGCCCTGGTTGACTGGGACACCTTATGCAAACCTAAAGATGCGGGGGGTTTAGGATTACGGGACCCGGTCAACTCAAATAAATTTTTGGGGGCTAAAATTTGGTGGAGATGGATCACTCACACCGAGGAACTGTGGGGGAAACTATGGCACTATAAGTATGCGCCCCAATGGCCCAAACAACAATTGATAAGATTTGGTGAGGACCTACCGGGCTTGACCATATGGAAAGCGGCACAGGAGAACAGGGGTCTCATCCAAAGACACAGTTTTTGGGAGATTAGAGATGGTGCTCAACCTTTTTCATGCGGGATGCTTGACAACAATTACCCTGCATGGCCAACTGTGAGAACATCCCAGATTTACTTCTCTATCTTCAAAATAGTCCTTTTGAGCGAGTGAAGGACTTTTGGGAGCCCATATCTGTTGATGCCCACTTCAGGATCTGGAAACCCAAATCTTGGTGGTAATCCCTTGCCCTGACGAGAATTTGGGCAACTTCTATGAGGATTTGTGTAAACACAGGATTCCCAAGGTGGATGGCCCAGATAAGGTTCGTTGGGGGTATACAAACAACGGAAATTTTAGCATCAAAGAAGCAATGGGATTGTATATGGAAACCCACAGAATTATGAATGAGGAGAAATGGCGTAAGATATGGAAAGGTAATTGGTGGCCCAAAATTGCATCCTCACATGGGAGCATCTTCAATGTCAGGGGATGATAGAACCGCCTAGATGCAACATGTGTGAGATAGACTTTGAAACCATTAACTACCTTCTCGACTCTTTCCCCATGGCCTCCTACCTGTGGGAGAAGGGAGAAGAGCATTTTCGGAAGAGCGCCAGGGTCCGCGATCGCCCTGATCTTTCCATAGCCAACTGGCCACCCAAAGCGTTTAAAAATGAGATTTTGAACAGGATTTCGGAATTATTTCCGGGTTTTGTGGTCTAGGAACTTTGGAAGGAACGAAACAGGAGAATTTTTGAAGACAAAACTTGAAACATTGAAGCAGTCTGGAATCTTCTAGAAATTCATTTAAAGGAAACTTAAAATTGAGCCAATGGAATCCAAAAGCTTGGAAAATGGACAATGTAGAAAGACAAATTCTGAACGACTGGGGTATATTTAACTTATCGGCAAGCATTGGTCGTCCCTGCAAGGCAGTTGCACCCCCTCTTAGCCCTGAAGTGTGGAAGCGCCCGACATAAGGCACGTTCAAGCTTAAATTCGATGGTGCCGCGAAAGGAAATCCTGGCCCATCCGGATTCGGAGGAGTTATCAGAAATGCAGAAGGCATGATTCTAATCCATTAGAGAGATTTTGAGGTCAAAAAATGGCCTCCTAAGAGATGTACTACAAAAATATGAGATATATTAAAATATTATGAATTGGGGGTTTTATGGGGTAGGTATATATGACAAGTCACCTCCCACACTATTTTCTATGCACAATATAAATAACCATGGTTGAGTTGCTTTTCAAAATTCACTAGAAATAAAATTAATAAAATAAGTCTACATTGATGTGACTAAGATTCATTGTAAATTCTCAAAAATTTATTGTCCTTTAGCATTTATTTGTCTTGAACTTGCAAATGAAATTAAATAATAAAAAATATTTTTAAGAGATATTTTTTTAATTTCATGTTGACTTTTTATATTTAGTATTTTTCTCATGAATATAATATAATGTAATTTAATTGAGAATCTCTTTACATGTAAAATGTTAATAATATTATTATAATCCACATTGTATTATTATTATTATTATTTATTAAATCTATTATTATTCTTTATTAGTTTGACATTATGTTTTTTTTTTACCATAACATAGGGGAAGATTGTATTAGTGCCGGTATTGAGCAACCGAATGCTGATTACATAGATTTCTTAGATACAATACACCTCCATAGACTTACAGCGAGCTTACAGAGAACGCCCAAAATTTGGCAGGGCTCCACTATTCCCAAATGCCTGTGATTATTTAACTATAACTGTGGAGAGAGGCGTATTGTGCTGTAGAAGCGGTATTCATTTTTCCAGCTTAGCTTTCAGAGTGGTGACTTCAGCTTCAAGTGCTGCGATCCTGTGCCCAAAGTTTCCATGAGTATTTGCAGCGTCTTTGAAACCGGTTCGCGTCTCATCTTTCAGATCTTCCATTTGTTCAGAGAAGTCTGCCCTGAGTTGCATGAGTTCTTTGTTTAATAGGTCCCAGGATTGCTCTCCTGCCTTGGAGAGCGCATCCAACTTAGCTTTCTGGTCATCATGCTTTGCCCTCAGACGCCCCAAGGCCACTTCCAGTGCCCCGATCCGTTCTTCAGCTGTGAATCCAGAGCTTGAAGAGCTGTTCGACGCCATCTTGTTCAGGATCACTACTTGAACCTCGTTCTGAGCTCGGACTTGACAGAGGGATCCCGAAAATCTTGAAACCTTAAGCCTATTAACAGATCGCGTTTGACAGAGAGGAATTAGGTCGAGACAGGGGAGGAGCTCCTTTAAGAGCATATAGGGAGACTCCCGAGGGCGTAAGGACCTGACTCTGAGCTGTGGTGCAGGGAATCTCTGCATTCTCATGAAAAACGTGTTTTGGGGAAGCCAAAGAGCGTGCTTTGAGTAGATACAGAATCCATCACAACTATGGGATGTCACATCGTTGACGCGAGCCATCTATGCTTAATATGCCTTGAGCCAGCTCGACCCCTTTATTTGCTTCCATGTCTGCTTGCTTATTCAGCACACGCAGCACATGGTAAAATCTGATTTTTTGGAAGTGTTTGCTAACCTGTAGAATTCTTTGAAATATATGGCTCAGTTTGACATTCGGAGGGGACTTCTTGGTTATGAGGGCTCTGATCAGAATTCTGGAGTCTCCAAAGACTGTTAATTTGTTGATTCCTTGATCACGCGCAATATTTAATCCTTGACAAAGACTGCAGAATTCAGCAGTGTTATTCGACTCAGTTCCAAGACCCCAGGCGTAATTGGAGCATGTTATCCCACAAGCTGATTTGATTATTCCTCCGGCACCGGCAGGGCCTGGATTTCCTTTCGAAGCCCCATCGAAGAAAAGGCATTGCTCATTCAGAGAGACTTCCCATCGTCTGAAATCTACTTCCTCAAGTCTGATTTCCCAATACTCAGGCTGAGGAACACAACAAGTTGTACGAAGTGGAAGTTTGGCCATTAGCAGACTTAACCAATTGATTTCCTCTTGCAGAAGTTGGACGGAGTTATTTAAAGGGTTGCAATCCAAGGCTTCTCCAAGAATGGCTCTAGCCTTCACTGCAGTTTTCCAGGGAGGAGCTTCATGACAGCGAAAAATTCTGTTGTTTCTCTCAATCCACAGGTTCCAGCATATGGCTTTTGGGAGCCATTCCCAAGCAGTTTGGAGCAGGATCTTGTTGTTCAACTTGAAGGGTGACAGGGATTTCCAAATGGAGAAAAGGTTTTGAATCGTTTGGGGCAGGATAAGGGCATTGTTAAGGCTTATAGCGTGGAGCCAAACTTCAGTAGCATAGGGACACTCCAGCATGATGTGATCCATAGTTTCATCATTGCATTTACAGAGGGGACAGCGGGATGGGCCTTCCATTCCTCTTCTCTTGAGGTTGTCACCGGTGAGGATGCTCTTATGGGCTAAAGACCAGCAGAAGATATCAATTTTCGGGATGAAAGGTTTAGACCAAATAAACTTCCAGATAGTGGGGTTTGGGGCAGCATAGGGGATGGACTGGATTTCATTGTAGCCTTCAGCAGTGGTGTACACTCCAGCAGTTCCCCAACCCCTTCTATCTCTGGTGCTCATTTTGGAAGGGGACTTACCTTGGAGGAGGACAATTAGAGCTTCTGCTTCAGTGTTTAGATCAGGGGGAATTTGGCCTAAGTCCAAACCTTTCCAGTTATCATTCTCCCAGACCGAGAGGTCCCATAGTGTGGTGGAGCCCTTATCAAGAAGCCAGTTCTGAATGTTACTGATGTCGGTATTAGTACCAATGGGGGGGATTCCCAAAATAGAGTCTTCCCAGACATTGATAGAGCTGCCATTTCCAGGGATCCAGTAAAGCTTATTATGGAAAGGGGCCAGAGCTTTTATGCATAAATTGTAGATTGGCGAGCCTTTACCGGGTGGAGGTTGCTGGTCCAGGCATCTCTTCCTCGGCCCAGGGAAATATTTCCTGCGTAGAGCTTCTTTGCTCCAGCTAGTTTTCCCTGAGATCATCTGCCATAGTAATTTAGCTCCCAAAGCGAGATTTTGGGATGTTAAACTTCTCACCTGAAGGCCGCCTTCATTCCGAGGCTTTTTGATCTTATCCCAGCTGACAAGATGAATTTTGTTTCCATTCCCTTTTCCTCCTTCCCAAATGAATTTTCTGAGCAGCCCTTCAATCTTGTTAACAACAGAGCAGGGAGCAAGCAGAATTGAGGACTGGTAAACAGGCATGCTATTGAGGACGGATTTGATGAGAGTAGTTTTACCAGCGAGATTGAGCCAGTTGGCCCCCCATTTCTGGATTTTGCGTTTGATCTTGTCCACTATAGGTTCCCAGTCTGCTGAAGTGATTTTGTTTTTACAAATGGGAATTCCGAGATAAATGAAATTGTTCCAGTCTTTGGTACCTTCCATCTCCAATATTCTGCTGATGTTCCTTAGCTCCCTGGAAGCACAGTTCCAGCTGAAGATTTTGCTTTTGTGGAGATTTATTTTTCTTCCTGAGACTTGTTTGTATAACTCCAGTTCTCTTTTGAATTGCTCCGATGAGTGGACAGAAGCTCCTCCCAGGAGCAGCGTGTCATCAGCAAATTGAGCGTGGTTGATGTCTCTGACATTGTTCACAATTCTGAGCCCAGGAAGCGAATGGATGTCTTGACTGAAGTTAAGTTGATAGCTGAGGATAGAAGCTTGGATAGCATAAAGAAGGGGAGAGAGCGGGCAGCCTTGCCTTAAACCTCTTGAGGCTTTGAAGAAGCGAGTAGGCCTTCCATTTACTAGAGGGGCAATCCAAGGGTCCCCCACACAGCCTTTGATCCAGTTAATGAAATTGGTGGAGAAGCCAAATTTATCCATAACAGCAAATAGGAAGTCATGTCTGACATGGTCAAAGGCGTTAGCTAAGTCGAGTTTGATGACCATGCCTTTCTCCTTACGCTGATTGCTCGAGTGGATAGCTTCTTGGACGAGAATGATGTTATCCAAGATTTTCCTACCTTTGATGAAGCCTCCTTGGTTCTCCGGTATGATCCGAGGGAGCATTCTTTTCAGTCTAGAGGCAATGATCTTTGTAATAAGTTTGTAGCCCGTGTTGCAGAGGGAGATGGGCCTGAATCTATTGAAGGTATTGGCACCTTTTTCTTTAGGGATCAGGGCCAGGAACGAAGAGTTAGTGCTGCCTCCCAGCTTGCTGGTTTTCTGGGAATGCCTGACCATTTTGAGGAGATCATACTTGATGATTGTCCAACAGCAGATGAAAAATCTAGCTGTAAAGCCATCCGGCCCCGGCGCACTATCCAGTTTCATAGCAGTGAGAGCTTTTTTAACTTCATCCATGGTGATGGGCGCAGTCAGGAAGTTGTTATCCTCCAAGTTGATGATCTGAGGGATGAGATCAAAGGGATGGGAAGAGACATCGAGAGGCTCATCAATAGGAGCAGTGAAGAGATCAGCGAAGGTTTCCACAGCAGCATTCTTGATTCTTTCAGCATCTTGGATCAGCTCTCCCTCAAACCGAATTTCAGAGACTGCTTTGTAGTTCTTCCGAGCTTCAGCTTGTTTATGAAAGAATTTAGTGTTTTTGTCTCCACTAAGAAGCCAGAGGTTACGGGATTTTTGCCGATGGTACTCTTCTTCAATCCTACAGGCAGAGAATTTTTTTTTTTGCAGGGTTTCTTCCTTAATGAGGAGCAAATCAGACGCAGGGGAGGAATCAGCTAAGGCTTGATGCATTTCTAGCTCATCTTGGGCGGATTCTCTGTTGGAAGCAGGAGAGGGAAGGGTTTTGGCCTAGGTTTTTAGGATAGATTTGAGTCTTTTAAGTTTGGATTCCCAGATGAAGGAGGGTGAGCCAGAGAGGTGGGTATTCCATGAATCAGCAACAGTTTGCAGGAAGCCATCCTGTTGAATCCAAATTGGACTGAATCGGAAGGGGATAGGTCCAAGATTTTGATCGATAGCAAGCTCAAGCAGGATCGGCCTATGGTCAGAGGTGCAGTGAGGTAGGATTTTGGAGGAAGCTAGAAGACCCAAATCTAGAAAGGAGGAGTGGACAAGGAAGCGGTCTAGCCTTGCTGCAACATGGCCTGGCCCATTTCTTTTGTTTGTCCAAGTAAATTTACCATTGATGGGTTTGATATCGAGCAGGTCCCAGCCAGAGATGATATCTTCTACCCATTCTCTTGAAGGGTCTCTAACCGGGTTTCCTCCTTTCTTTTCATTAGCAGCCAAAGTTACATTCAGATCTCCAGCTATTATAATATTATCTTTGCTCTGTAATTGAAGAAAGGATTCAAGAGTGTTCCAGCACTCTTTTTTTTCCGCATGCAGAACGGGAACATAGAGATTAAAGAGACTTACCTTGTGTCCAGAATGCTTGTGATTCAGTTTTGTGAAAACCCAGTGAACAGTTCGCTCTTCAGCTTCAACATCATATAGGAGAGGATCCCAGAAGGTGGCTATTCCTCCTGAAGCGCCTCTTGAGTTGTTGCCTATACCAATGTTGTTTTTCCAAAATCTTTTTCCGATTTGGAGGGCCTTAATCTCCTCCATTTTAGTTTCCTGGAGAAGCAGAATCTCTGGCCTATGTATTCGGATTAGATCTCTCATAGCTTCTTCCTTCAGGGTAGAGCCTAGCCCTCTGCAATTCCAGGAAATGTATTTCATTAATGTTTATGGGGGAAGGGTTTGGCCTCTTTAGAGGCCTGAAATGTACCTTTTTTTGAGCGGGTATTCATGATTCCTTTTAGAGTTTTTTGAGATCCTTCGAGGACTTCAAGGTAAGTAGCTTCTTCTCTTTGTTTCTTCTTGGATTTCCTTCCTCTTGGAGTTTTGATAGGGAAGGAATAGAGTCCGCTTGAGGATGTCTCTCCCTCAGTTTCTTCTTCAGGATCTGAGTCTTGCATCAGGGGTTCTTCATTCACCTCTTTGGGTGAGCCTGGATTATCATCTTCTGCTCGAGGTTGGGATAGTTCCCCTGGTTCTAGAGGAGCTGCGTTCTGGATGCCAGTGTCTTCCCTGTTTGTTTGCTTGGACGGCTGAGGCTCTTCATAAGTTGTAGATTGCTTCTTCTCGGAAGGCTTGGGTTCCTGCCGATCTTTAGGGCTTGAGACTATGATTGGATCATCTTTTGAGGTTTCGCTGGGGATCTTATTTGAACTTGAGGGTTGCTTCTGCATGCCCACTGTGATCTTTTTAGGGTTCTTTGGAGTTGCTTTGCCTTTCTTGACTTTTTGCCATCCTTCCTCATCTTCTGAGATCTGATTTTTTGGACAGTTTCGTTGGAAATGACCATGTTCATGACATTGGCGACATTTGAATGGGATCTGTTCGTAGTCAAGCTTTTGGTAGTATGTCCAGTCTCCTACTTTGAGTTTAACAGCTTCAGGGAGGCCTGCTTCAAGGTCGACCTCGACACATATTCTGGCACATGAATATTGGCCCTTGTTATCGGCTTTGTCGATGTATTTTCCTAAGGTGTTTCCGATTTTTTCCAGAGTAGGGGTGTTCCAGCAATGGATTGGGAGATTAGGGAGCCTAACCCAAACTGGAACTTCTGTCGGCACATCCGTTTCTGCATTGAAGTTAGGCGTCCATCTGTTGAGATACAGTCCTTGAGGTCCCATGAAGTATGGACCATTTCTAAATATCAGATCTCTGTCTTCTTGAGCTATAAACTCAAAGATGAAGAATCCTCGGCCGACGGGGTAACAGGTGACACTGTGCTTGATCTGGGGTCTCCAGTTCCTTTGGATCCAGTCGTCGGTGGTCTTGGTTGAAGGCCAAAGCCCCATAAACTGGCCAACCAGTCCCCTATCAGCTAGAGCCAAGGCAATTTTGATGGGGATTTCTTCTGGCAGATCGATTTCAGGGATTGAGTCGAGCTTCTTGATGAATTTCGGGACGGCAGGAACCGTGGGTTTGGATCCAGAGGAGCGAAGGAGCAGGTTGAAGGCGCCGGAGGCAGAAGAGGAGGCGGGAGGGGGGATCCCTCCCTCAGTCGCAGTCATGGCGCCTGATAGCACGGCGGTGCTAGCTAGGGAAACCGCAAGCAGTCATCATGGCCTTGAATTCCGTCTTTGGCATTCAGTTTGACATTATGTTATTAAATAGAATGGAGTGAATATATAATTTAAAATTAAAAACATAAAAATGATAATATATTATTTTATAAAAAAATGTGAAAAGACTTTCTTTATGAATTAAGCGTATTTCACTTGAAAATGACAATAATATTATTTTATGAGAAAGTGTGAAAAGACATTCATTATGAGTACTTTACTTGAAAATGACAATAATATTATTTTATGAAAAGACTATCATTATGAGTACTTTACGTTATGACTTAAAAGCACTTACACCACTTCCTTGGTTAACTATGTGTTTTCATCCACCATAGAAAATTTGACAAATAAGCATTCTTAACTAATGCAATGCCACCTCACCAAGGGGGATGATGTCGTCTACTAGAATGTGATTGGTTGTTTTTTATAGTACATTTTCTTTGTTTTGAGGCCATTTTTTGACTTCAAAATTTCTCTAATGCACATTCTAGGGCGACTTAGGGGACAACACTAATAATGTGGCAGAATTGGAAGGAATGGTTAGCGGATTGCGATGGGCCTTATAGCAGGGATGGACACCTCTGGTTGTGGAAGGGGACTCCCTCATTATCATCTCCATGGCGAGGTGCATTCAACACGGCTCGGCCATAGTCAAGGTTTCCTGCAACTGGAAATGGGAGAGTAGACTCCTGGTTCTTAGGAGTTTGTTGGACTCCAACCCAACCATTCAATTCATGCACGTCTGCCGGAAGGGGAACAAGGTGGCAGATGCCTCAGCCAAAAAAGGTGTGGGTGCTCATATTTCCTTCCTCGGCATGCTGCGGCAAGATATGGAGGATGACGATATGCGGAGGAGATGCGATGAATTAGCCAAGGAATATCTTGGCCACTTGGCGCATCGCATGGAGGAGGGCCAGAATGGAAGGACACGCCAGGAGGCCATCCAGCCTTACAATGAATCGCAAGCAGCCTCGAACGTTGACAATGCTCTTCTCCATGTCATTTCTGGGACAGATGGCTGCCCGACCTTAGACGACGAGGAGAACAATGAGGCAGTTAATGTTTACGAACAGCAGGATGAGTTGTCAGCAACATTTGATCCAGCCACGTTGTATTCCACTATCAATCATCATGTCAGGATTGTCAGTACAATTGAGGGTGAGGTTGAAGTGACGGTAGTGGAGAATGACACGGAGCATAAATCAGTCGAATGCCCTCAAACGTCACTCTTCCATTAAATGGGGTTCATAGCATCTTTTTAGGCCCGCTTCGCACCATTTGTTTTCATCATTGTTTCAGCATGGCAGTTGGCTTCTTAATTAATAACTGCTTCCGTGCTTCTGGCAGTAGAGCTGGTTGTACTCCGTTGAAACGAAAGTACTGTTACCACGAGGTTCAAGCATGCGAAATGGTTGTCTTCACTAATATGGAGGTAATCGGTTGGTACAATGCCATGAAAGATAATCTTCTTGTTTGTGCGGTGAAGAGAGACAATATTTTGGATCCAAGGATGATTTACTTCCTGCTCTCATCCAAAAATCCTATAAATATTCACGTCTCGACGGGTATTATCAAGCTAAGAAAGAAACATTCTGAGAATTGGATAAATTATCCCGTGGTTTTATGTTGGCTAACTATTGTGGATTGGGAAGTTATGGCTCCCTGTATGAGGGCCAGTAGTTGCAGGGGCTCCAGTCGGGGTGGTGGCTCTACTCGGCTAGGGGTAGAGGGCTGCTTACCTGGCGAGGGTTCGTCTCAGCAGCAATCCTTGGAGATGGAGGCGCTAGTACCTCTGCCCTTTAATTGGGGTGCTCAATGTCTTGCGGAGACTCCGGCTCACATCGAGGCTCAAATTGCTCATATAGAGGTCGGCCTCCTGCATGAATATGAAGCCCACCTGGGCAGGAAATTGGTTGCCAACCCCTTCTGGGCGGTTCAGATTCTTCTGTCCCGTGACATCCAAGCTAGGCACCAACTAGCTCATGGCATTCGGGAGGCTATTCAGATTATTAAAGGTGGTCAGCAGACCAATGCGGTTGGAGTTCGCCTGCTCAAATTAGCGCTTAAGTACTACCTGGATCTCGCTAGGGATCTTTCTCAGGAGGAACCAATGTCTCCAAGGAGGGAGCTCTCGACTCCCTGATTAGCTTTTCAGGTCTTCCATCTTGCGGTTGGTTTTCAGTTGGCCGCCGGTTTTTATTTCTGCTTGTTCATTTTGTGGCTTTTTGTCATCTGCCTCTGGTATATTCAATCTCTACGCAGACTCAGGTTAAGTAATGGGAATATTTTGTTCCAAGGGCCGTTAGGCCAAGGCTCTCTGTTTGTTTTTTTGATAGACTATCTTTTGAAAATTCGACCATGTCGGGGTTTGCCAATGAGGTACGAGAAGTGGCTCGCTTGTCTTTTTTTTTCTCTGTATTATTATTTAGTTTTCAGTAATAGAAGGTGCTACAACTTACTTGCCAAAAAAAAAATTAATATGTTCAAGAGAGACACATCTTCACAAACATCTTGATGCAGGAGCATTAATGAATATGATTAGTGAAGGAGCAAATCAAGCCAATAGAAATTGACACTCTTGATATATGAGCTTCCATGAATATGATCAGTGAAGGGGTGCGTCAAGCAAATGAAAAGTTGAGCATGTCAAAGATAGTTTCGAGGGAAATGAGACAATCAACACAAAGAAAAGAAGGTTGTCTAAGATTCATATACGCCATCAAAGAAGCAACCGTAGATATGAATGTGTAGGACTGTTACAGTGGCAATGATGATAGCTAGTAACAAATGGAGAAGATTAGGAGTTGAATGGGGAATATGAGCAATTAGTCGGATATGAAGAATAAAGTGGAAGTTCCCATGAGCCCATATATAAGATATAAGAAATAGATAAAAGGACAGGAACCAGAGTATCCATAAGAGAAAGAAAAAGTGAGGAGCAAGCCAAATGTGTGTAAGAGATTGGACTTAACTTGTGGTTAGTGAAAATCGGTATACCACAAGTTAAGTGCTACGAACTTTATCCATGTCTCAACTACCAATTATCACCTGTAAACTGAGATATTTTTATAATTGTTTATTTTGAATTTGGAACAATTTCCATAAAATAAATCTTGATAGTACACTTGTCTCATCTTCTTGCAATCTAGGAAGAGGACCCACACACTTGTCTCGTCTTCATGCAATCTAGGAAGAGGACCCTTCCTCGTCCACTCCAAATTGTAAAATATAAACACCTATCAATGTAACGAGGAGTATGTTAACGAGTGGCGAACACATTGTACTTGTATTTCCTTGTTGATAATGAGAATGAATAGACATTGTCTCCATATTGTATATTTTGATTATTATGTTTTCGTTGTTAGTCTAGCATTGCCTCTGAATCGATGAAGCTTTGCATTATGTTATAATTGGGTATGAGAACATGTCTATGGATTACCTGCACAACCCACAAACTTGTTCTATAAAAGGCCCCAAGCCTCAATTATTTCCTAAAGTTTGTGGGCAATATGGGTAATCCATAGACATCTATGAAAGTATAGAGAATTAGAGTGATAATGCACACAAGATTGAATGCTTATGAAGTAATAGAGGTAGTTGTTGAT
This sequence comes from Larix kaempferi, assembly GCA_027924585.1. Classification (NCBI taxonomy): domain Eukaryota; kingdom Viridiplantae; phylum Streptophyta; class Pinopsida; order Pinales; family Pinaceae; genus Larix; species Larix kaempferi. Next base: position 1,954,025 of record BSBM01000111.1, on the reverse strand, counting down.
GATCTAAAATGGATATGTGTCAACATGACAAATTCATAGGAGTCTTTAACATGGAGAGGTTGTCAAAGTTATTTAATGGCATAAAATTAGGTTTCTATAAAAGTAGTATAGACTTATCTAACTCCGGTTCTACAAAGCATCAAGAGGGATTAAACCTGCAAACCTTTCACCACTAAACTACAACACACATATCTCTCACCACTATGCTACAACACAATGATGCATTTTTCTTTTTAATGGGAAACACAGATACTTCCCCCCACCTGGGCTTCACTATGCTATAACACACTAATACATGCATTTTATTTTTATTTTTTATTGGACAAACAAACACTTCTCTTTACCCGAACTATAGAAATGTGCTTTCTCAGCACAGTTATCTCGAGCATTCATCTTGATGAAGTCGAGACAGTTTTAAATGATGCAGGTTTGGTAAAGGCTAGGGTTAAATGGTTCTATGCTTTAAAGGGAGTTAAATATTTTTAACTCAGAGTTGTCGTTTTTCTAAACATTCGGAAAATTAATTACAAAGTAATAATTTGAACTTGCTAAAAATAAATTCCAATGCTCTTAACAATAGAAAATTCGGGAAAGTAAGTGTTTCACAATCTATTTTTCGAATCATTGTAATAAATTTTTAACACACTTGACTGCATTGTTATCAATGTAATTATCAGTGGGTAGGAATCTACTTTTATAATTGTTGCTTTATAAATAAATGTTTTCTCGGTGACGATCTCGTTAAGCAAGTCTTTGTAGCTCTTATCCCTAATTAATAAATGATTTTTGGATGACAATATGGTAAAGCAAATTGTTGGTGGATTTCGGTAGACTATTTTGAGTGTTTGAATGACTCGAGTCACTCCACCCTTCTTGTCCTTCGCCCCCATAGGGGTATATTTAAAAGGTTTTTTTTTTTTTTTAATGATGAAAAACGGATATTTGTATTATATTAAAGGTTGATTTTGGATCAACATCAAAAATAGCCATTACAATAAGAGTGTCCCAAAAAAAGATACGATGTCTAAGAGATTTGGAAACATGTAAAATGATCATATATAGTCACTCAAATATAAGCAGAAAGGCATCTTACAACATCAAAAAAGCTACTATATATATCAATATATTGGCCAGTATTAGTAAGCAAAAGAAACGCAGAGGAAACTGAGAAAATCAACCAATCAAATTCTCATATGACTTCACTTCTTCGATACAATCGTCATGATCCCAAGAGATATTAACTAGAACAAAGGGCTGCTTCTACTTCTGACAATCCAACCCCTCCTCAACATCCTTCAAATGAGGCTCTTTATTTGCAATTTGACTTGAATTCTGATGCCCTTGCTATTCCACTTCATCAAGCTTTCAGATAAAGTCCTGAAATTCCGTGTAATGATCATCCCAAGCCTTAGAATTACCTTCAATTTCTTCCAAATGAATTTCCAAACCAGAGGTAAAAGTATTCAGATTGGTAATATTCTGCTCCAAATTGTCAATATTAGAGCCCAAAGACTTGCTAACTGAACCAATCAACCCCTCTAACTAGGATTTCATCCAACAAATTTGGATGCACATGTCCTTAATATCATCCCTTGTATGTTTCATGCCTTCATACATCTCACATAACATATGATCCTTGTCCATGTTTGAGACTGTTGAAAATTTATAACACGGAGTTCTCTCAAACAAAAACCTAATAAAAAAACTTATCAGTAGAACAAGAGCAGCTATCAATAACCACAGTGTGAAAATTCAAATTATCTCCCACAAAATGACTAGAGATAATATCAAAGGAACAAACACAATTATTGTATCCTGAAATTGAAAGTAAATCCACCTCAATAGCAAGATATAAACAACTCTAATCAATTGCAGAACAAGTACTAAGAAAAAACCCCATAGGACCACTATTTACAAAGACTATTGAACTAAACAAGCAATCATGACGCTAAGAATCTGAATTAGCATCAACAACTTGGATTCTGACCACTTCAACCCAAGGGAACAAACCAATATGACCAAAATTAACTAGCACTGAGAGGTAAAAAACATTGAAGCTCTGAATTGCAAGGGAAAAGCTAGAAATCGCACTTACCAAGGAAATGTAATCCCACAAATTCCAAGTCCACGAGAGAAGAGTAATATATATCCACACTTCCACTAGAAACTAACAAATTCATAACTTCCCCACCATAAAGCTATAAGATTCACCTAAACCAGTCCCCTGAGGAGTAGGGGAAGGTGACAGAATTCCAGGAAACAAGCTCGTGCATTCCAAAGAAAATAGAAGCCCTCCGACTTTTTATGACAAAATCAACAAGAGTAGAGCACCTCCTTATATAAAGAACCTTTAGACTGAAATAACACTGAGGGACGGACAAATCGAGAGAGTTCTTGATGCCAGGGGACCAATGCATGTGAAGATTGACAAGGCCTACTCACAATTAAATTTTGATCAAAGGAACCCTGCGGGACATACCACTCGATACAATGCACATCAAAATGGAAATGGATTGCATTTATAACAAAGCTTTTTTTTGCATAAAAAACAGTATTAGGGTAGCCACCATTGCATGGGGAGTTCCCCATTTAACTTCCTCATACCACAAGGAAGAATGGAGGCCTCCTTGGCCAAATTGTCAGCGAAACAAATGAGCTCCCTACAAACATGATAAACACTAACATTACTAAAGCTTTGAAGAAGAATCTCAATCCTCAAATGCAGATGCTCTGAGGCATGATCTTTAGGTTTTGTTTTTTGTCGCAATTGAGAGATGATCTACAAAGAATCCCCAAACACCACGACAGAATGAATTCCTGACTCTTTATCATGTTTTAGACATAGATGTAAGGCATATCTTTCAGCCTAATTGTTTTTTTTTTACAAGAATGGATATAATTTGTATTAAACGGGAAGTGGTGTAACCACTGAAGAAAGATCTACAGAGTTCAGCAATTCCATTTGAAGACAACAACCAAAAACCAAAATACTTAATTTACTACTACCCTTACACAGAAGCCAAAAGGATTTATCCTGATGCCACCCAACCCAGCTGAGTGCTTCCTCTACACAGAGATAAAGATTGTAACAGAAAAATCTAATTACTACCCATACATCGCTTGGAACTTCCCTTACAAAGAGGTGACAGAAATCACAAAAAACAAAATACCCCCAGAGGAATACTGAATTACTTTCCTCGGACGCCATGGTTCTGAGCTGATGGGCCTGTATTTGTAGTGTTTTCCTCCAGTGCTATCTTTTCCACTTTGAGCTCCATTTTATCGAACTGAATTTCCAGCTTGGATAACAGTTTTTTCAAAGCTTGCTATGTCTGAGAGATGGAATGCGCAAATTCTTCACGGAGTTGAGACATATCTCTATCTACTATTTCCAAACGCCGCCCTCCTTCAATGTCCAATTGATGCAAAAAACAATCCTGCCTCTTAATCTTATTTTTAATGATTTTCCACGAGCCAGAGATGGGAAGGGTCGACGCCACGAGGGAGGGCCAAGAGATAAGCCCTTTGATCCTTTGGCCATGGTCCTATGGAATTTGGTAGAAGGATTTAGTTCCATTAAGTTCTAGAATTCCTTTACTCAGGGCAGAAGTGACATTTGTCGCCTGGTCTGCTTTATCGTTTAAACTTCTTAAAACGTGAAAATAATCTATCCTCATGAAGGAATTGGCAAGACTTTGGATTTTTTTTATTCGTCCAAAGAACAAGAATCTTGAACGTATATGAGATCTAACCCTCCATTGTTCCTCAGTAGCTCAGTGGTAGAGCGGTCGGCTGTTAACTGATTGGTCGTAGGTTCCAATCCTACTTGGGGAGATCCATCCGTTTTATTAAAAACCTATTTTATTCAAAATAGATCTCGCTTTAACCATTAGGAGTAGGTCAAACGTTACCTGTCCTTGTTCATAATATATGCATGCAAAATCGCCACAGGATCAAGATAGGATGCTAGTAGTCTGGGAAAGGAAAGATTGAAACAACGGTCTCTTCGAAATATTGAAAAGTTCAAGGGAAAAAATCCACCGTTCTCCTGATGTGATGAAATTTCCAGAGCTGAAGGTGAAGAGGCCTTTATTCGCTCGACCTGTTACTATTCGCTTGACCCGTTACTAGCTGTTAGAACTATCAGTTCGTTCCCTAGAAGTCAGAATTGCCTGCATGTTGTCAGTTGTTGGATATTCATCTGAGACAGAAGGGAATTGGTTGTCAAAGCTTGAATGACTAATATTGAGTCCCCAATCACAGTGATTTTCGATATTTCTTGGGTTCTAGCTTGGCAAAGACCTTGCCAAAAAGCAAGAACTTCAGCAACATTGTTTGTTTCGTCTCCAAGGCCCCATGAGTAGACTTTTTCCTGAACTCCATCAATATTAATGAGAACCCCTCCCCTTCTTGTCGCCCCTGGGTTTCCTTTGGAAGCTCCATCGAAGAAAAGGATGTGTCTTTGTAAGTTGATCATCCAGCTGTCAAGTTCGGATTTTTCTATCCTTAATTCCCATGATAGTGGTTTTTGCTGAATAGAAAGAGTTGCGCCTGGTAAATCTGGAGAGAAACTATGGAGCCATGCTTCTTCAAATGGGGAGAGAGGACAACCAAAAGAGTCATTCCATAAAAATTTGAGACAATCTCCTATCAGACCAATGATTTTGGTGACAACCTGCGCAGTAGTGGAAGATTTTCCTCTAAATATTCGAGAATTCCTTTCCAACCATAATTTCCATAAGATAAATTTAGGAAGAGTCAACCAACAAGATTTAACCAGAGCATTTTTTAGATTAGAGAAAGGACAAAGAGTTTCCCAATTAATTAGAAGGGAGTGGATGCTTTCGGGAAGTTGAACTGATCCAGCCCAGCCGAGAAGGGCATGTTTCCAAACATCTTCAACAAATGAGCATGAGAGTAACAGGTGTCGAACTGACTCTTTATTAGTAAGGCAGAATGGACATCTAGTAGGACCTTCCCATCCTTTCCTTTTAAGGTTGTCCCCTGTTAGAATCCGATTATGAGCCAAATTCCAGATAAAAAAATCTATTTTGGGGAGACTTTTTACTTTCCAGACGCTTTTCCAGATTGTTGGGTTATCAGGAACATGGGGGGAAGACTTAATATACTTATAGCCAACAAACGTGGAGTAGGTGCCCGTCCTATTTCCCCAACCTCGAGTATCCTTATCTTTCTTTTATATCAGACAATTTCCCTTGCAGAATGGATATCAGAGAAGCTTTTTCCTCCTAGAGATGTGGAGGGCAGTTTGGAGTATGCCAATTTTTCCAGGTTTTTAAGTTATCATTGTTCCATTCTGAGATGTCCCAAAGAGTGGCTATATTCTAACTTCGCAAATAGCCTTTAATTTGATCAATGCCAGGGTAGGGATCACGAGGTGGATCTCCCATGATAGAATCCTCCCAAATTCTGATGTGCTTCCCGTTTCCTAGAATCCAGGTGAGATTAGAGGAAAAGAAACCATGAGCCCTCAAGCATATGGCGAAAATAGGAGATCCTTTTCTCACACTAGGAGGGCTATCAAGACATCTTAATCGATTTCCAGAGAAATATTTTTTCCACATCGCTTGCTTGCTCCAAGAAGTGTCACCTAAGATTATATTCCATAGGAGCTTGGCTCCCAAGGCAAGATTTTGCGCCCAGAGATCACGAATTTGAAGGCCTCCTTCCAGCAGAGGCTTTGAAATTCCCCCCAGCTTACCAATGCGAGCTTTTTTTCATTCTATTTTCCTCCTTTCCAAAGGTATTTCCTTAGCAGGGCTTCAATCGAGCGATTACACCTTTCGAGGCCATGAGAATGGAGCATTGATAAATGGGAATGCTAGAGAGAACTGCTTTGATTAACACGACTTTCCCAACAGGGTTTAACCAGGAGGAACCCCAAGTATTTATCCTAGCTTTTAATTTGTCGATTATTGGAATCCAACTGGAGAATTTTGGAGGACTTAAAGTTAGGGACTCCTAAATATTTGAAAGCTTCCCATTGAGTTTTTCCTTCTATTCCCAGAATTCTGGTGATATCAGGCATTTCTCTAGGATTGCAATTCCACCCGTAAATTTGTCTTTTTTTGTAGTTGATCTGACTCCCTGAAGCATCTTGATAAAGGTCAAGCTCTTTTTTGAAGTTGTTTACAGAGTAGACACTTGCTCCTCCAAGAAGGATCGTGTCATCAACAAATTGAGCATGATTAACATCTTTGACCCCCCGAGCGATGCGAATCCCTATAAGTTCTTGATATTGCAGACTTTGATCTAGCTGGAAACTGAGCACCAATGCTTGAATGGCATAGAGGAGAGGAGAGAGAGGACAGCCTTGTCGGAGACCCCGAGTGACTTGGAAAAATCCTGTTGCTCGGCCATTGACTAGTGGAGCGATCCAAGGGCCTCCAATACAAGCCTTGACCCAGGAAATAAAGCGGATCAGATCCAAAGTGGAGCAAGACCTGAAACATAAATTCATGTCTAACTCTGTCAAATGCACTAGCTAAGTCAAGTTTGATGATCATATCTTTTTCATGATGCTGGAGACTGGAATGAATTGCCTCTTGGACAAGAATGATGTTATCAGCAATGTGTCTTCCTTTTATGAAACCACCTTGGTTCTTAGGAATTATGCGGGGGAGAACATCTTTGAGCCTATTTGCTATGACTTTGGCAATTATTTTATAGCCAATGTTGCAGAGAGAAATAGGTCTAAACCGATCAAAGGAGATGGCCCCTTTTTCTTTTGGGATGAGGGCAAGGAAAGCTGAGTTAGTGGTACCCCCAATCTTGTTACAATCTTGGGACTTCAATACCATCTTGTGGAAGTCATATTTAATTATCTTCTAGCATGACTTGAGAAACCTGGCTGTGAAGCCGTCAGGACCCGGGGCTTTGTCAATCTCCATACTAGCTAGGGATTTTTTAATTTCTTTTTTTGAGATAGGAGTTTTAAGGGCCCTATTAGTTTCCTGGTTAATCTTGGAAGGAATCAGGTTTAGGACAGGGGAGCTTGGGTAAGCCCCAGGGAGCCTTTCTTCTGTGTATATATTCTTGAAATGCTCGTGAGCCAACTGCTTGATTTATTCAAAATCTTGGATAATTTGACCTTGCTTATGAATTTCCTTAACCGATTTGAAATGCTTATGACCTTCATCTTGCTTGTGAAAGAAACTGGTGTTTTTGTCCCCATATTTTAGCCAAAGACATCTAGATTTCTGTCTCCAATACTCCTCCTCTATCGTGTAGGCTGTATGGAGGTTCTGTTGGAGAGAAGATTCCTTTTCCAAACTTTCCACATCCAATGATTGATATTCCATCCATAGTTGATGCTCCTCTAAGCATTGTTTTGAAGGACTTAGCCCAGGCTTTGAGAGCGACTTTGAGTTTTCTGCATTTTTCCTCCGAGACAAAAAAGGGGGATCCCGAGACCGGATAGTTCCATACTGAATGAACTATGTCCTGAAAACCTTCCTGCTTGATCCAAGATGGGCTGAATCAGAAAGGTATGGGACCAAGGTTCTTCTCCACGGATAGTTCCAAGAGGATTGGCTTATGATCAGACATACTGAAGGGAATAATGGAAGAGCTGGACCTAAACCCAAGCAAGAGAAGAGACTGTTGAACCAGAAACCTATCAAGTCTTGCTGCTATGTGGCCAGGTCCAATTCTTCTATTTGACTTGGTAAAAAGACCTTGGGCTGGTTTAATGTCTTCTAGGTCCCAATCCATCATTATGGCTTCAACTGCTTCTCGAAGTGGGTCTCTGACAATTGACCCCCCTTTTTTCTCTTTAATGTGAAGGGTGATATTTAGATCCCCAGATAGAATAAGATTCTCAGGATGAAGGGAGCTTAGGGATTCCTGGACACTCTGCCAACAATCTTCTTCTTCTTCTTTCTTTTTTTCTTTTCTGAAAATAGGACTCGAACGTAAAGATTTAGAATACTTACCAAGTGGCTCGATTCTTTATGACGAAGGCTTGTGAGAATCCAGTGTGTCATGAGGAGGAATGGACTAGATTGAACTTGACCGAGTTCCATAAAGTGCCTAGCCCTCCCGAGGCCCCCTTGGCAGTCACTGTTGCACCTTCACCATTTTTCCATAAAATTGACTAGCTTGGAGGAACTCAGATTCCTCCAATTTGGTCTCTTGGATCAGTAAGACTTCAGGAGTGGAAATGCAAATTAAATCTTTCATTGCTTCAACTTTTTTTTTGCTCCCTAATCCCCTACAATTCCAGGATACAATCTTCATTGCTTACCTTTTGAGAGATGGACAACCCCTTTGGAGGCCTGGCCTTTTTGTCTTGTAAATCTTGGATTCATCATTCCATCAAGCGTTATTTGAGATCCTTGTAGTTTATCTCTATAGGTGGATTCCTCTCTGTGTTCCTTGTCTGATTTCCTTCCTCTTCTTGTCTTTTTCTACGATACTTGAAGTGTGTCGATTTCTCCTTCCTCTTCTTCCAACATATCCTCCTCTGTTTCTGGATCTTGTGATTTGGGTTGTGCTATAGCTTCCTGTGGAATGTTCTTACTTTTGTTGGGAGAAGCTTTTCCTTCTACCCTTGATATTTTTGGCGTGGAGACCCTCCCCAGTTCTTCTTCCACCAGTATTATTTCTGCATCCGAGATTTTTTCTTCCGATGAACCTTCCAAAGCAGCGAATCTGTTGCCTGCATTTGATTGAGATTTTTGGGTTGTGTCTTCCTTTCTGGGCAATGGGGGATTAGGGTTTCTCCCCTCTCTTCTTTGCGAGTGTTTGGGATTCACCTTTGATTGTTTGGCTTGCTGTCAGCCTTCTTCAGCTTCCTTTTATTCCTGTGTTTGAGGAATTTTGGACAGTTCTTCTGGAAATGCCCGTAGTCATGGCAATGTCTACATTTGAATGGAAACTGCTCATAATCCAATTTCTGGAAATGTTTTCGGTATCCCACCGTTAACTTAATAGCTTTTGGTAGGCCAACTTCCAGATCTACTTCAACACAGATCCTGGCACAAGAGTACTGGTCTTTAGGATTGGCTTTGTCGATGTATTTGTTAAGCCCATTGTCGATAGTTTGCAGGGAAGACGAGGTTCAGTAGTGGATCGACAGATTTGGCAGACGGACCCAAACCGACACTCCTTTGGGTACATCTACTACAGGATCAAAATCGGGCGTCCAACGGTTCAGATAGAGTCCTTGCGGACCCATGAAGTAAGTCCCATTGCGAAATATCAGATCACGGTCCTCCCTGGAGATGAACTCAAAGAGGAAAAATCCCCGACCCACAGCATAGCAGGTGAAGTTGTTGGAGATCAGCGGGCGCCAGTTTTTTTGGATCCAATTATCAGTTGATTTGGGAGACGACCAAATCCTAGTGAACTTCCCAACCAACGCTCGGTTTGCTTGAGTGACGCTGTTGGAGATCAACGGGCGCCCATTTTTCAGGATCCAGTTATCAGTTGATTTGGGAGACGACCAAATGCTAGTGAACTGCCCAACTAGCGCTCGGTCCGCCAGAGAGACAACGATTTGCATGGGTTGTTGCAGTGGGAGATCGATGGTCGGTATCTCGTTCAACTTATTCACAAACTTTGGGGGTGGAGCGGAGATGGGTTTCATACTCTGTCCAGAGATAAGCCACCTAAAAACTTCAGCGTCTTCAAAGGAGGGGGGAGGCGGCGCACCACCACTTGCAACACTCATGATTGGAAACCCTAGCAGCGCGACTCAGGCAATGTCGATCTAGGAGAAGGTTGAAACTCATGTGCAATATCCAAGTAGATTCCATATCTTTTGGCCTGATTGTTGGTAGCTATACCCAAGCCACATTATATGGTAGAAACTGTACGTCCTCTTGGATCAAAAGGAGTATATTTCAAGTTAAAGGATATATTTTAATCAAATTTTTAATGATTGAAAGTTGCAAAAGTAGTTATAATTCAATTTAAAAGAATAAAGTAGGTATACATTTCAAAATAAAATTATTTTAAATAAAATATAGGTTTTCCAATTTCTTGCAATATTAAAAGTTAATGAACAACTAAATAAGTAACTTGTAATTTTAATAAAAGGTAATAATAATTATACTTTGTAATTTCAAATATATCATTTTGATGGGTTATATGTACATTAAAATATATAAAAATCCATAAACATTGAAACATGTGTGTTTTCTTTGAAGGATTTTTAGAGTGTTAAAATGATGATGTAAAGCTTCTAACAAAATGTGAAGATCAAAAAAATTTGTGGGCATTCATATAAGAAATAATTTGTTATGTATATCCATATGATAATGAGGACTACATCTTGGATTCATATCACAATTCATTGCAAATCTCATTAGAAAAAGGAAATTGTAGTAGAATTTGACAATTTTGTTGAAGGGTGGTAATTCTATGAAAACATTATAATAGCATGAAAATAGCCTACTTACTTTACATGGATCTAGGAACACACAAATCTAGCATGATTACATCCAATGCTTATTATTTAGGATATGTTGTCTATGATATAGAGTTTCCTAAGGTCCATATAAATATAATGATAAAGGAAATTATTCATTAAGACCACCGAGTTTGATGCAGGTTATTCTTATCAAGAGGACATGGATTGTTCACATTCAATTCATGTAAAAATGCATGACATAGTGGATGTTAGCGGATAATCCTTGATGCATAAATATGATGATAACATGAATTTCGTTAATTTCTCCATATCTTTCTTAAGAACCCTACCCAAGCATAAAAGACGTTGCTTTAAGCATTAAGGTTGTCAAGGATACATTTCATTGATCTTGGAATTGGGGTGAGGAATAGAGAAGGAAACCTATAGGGCATTCTCAAATATTTGACACTACGTATTTTCATATTAATGTTAATGTTGCTAGAATGGACAAGAAGAAAGTGAAGGAGTGTTATAGATAAAGATGGATGGAATGGGGGAAAGGGAATGATCAAAGGAGTTAGGAATTGATGATATAGAAGTTTGAAGGAATATAATCACATTATCATTGTTGCAATCCCAATTTTAGGTTGTGTGATGTTGTCAAGGTTTATTTTGTGCAAATTCATATCTAAACTTAATAAAGAACATACAATTATAATTGATCTTAATATAGTTTATTATCCCAAACAAAACATTAACATAGTTTTGTGTGAAACAAGGAAAAACTATATTGTTGGAACTGATTTAATACTGAGAGGGGGTATGAATCAATATTAACGTAGTTATTAGCGGTTTTAACCTTCTTTAACAATTAATCTTGATTATTAGTTATGCATCTAATATAAACAAGATTATGCACAAAGACAATGAACACATAACACACATGATTTTAACGTGGAAACCCAAACGGAAGAAAACCACAAAATGTTTCTTTTATAGTGGAAAAATAATACATTCAAGGAAGCACCAACTTCCTGTGTTTACCAGCACCAACCCCCCGGTTTTACAGGCACCGACCTGAAGGAAGCACCAACTCCTTGTGTTTCTCCAGCACCAACTGGAATGAGGCTACAACCCCCTATTGAGAATGCCTTAGAATGAACAACAAACTTGTATCTCATCCTTTTTAGCTACATGAAGTTATTAGCATACTAGATATTTGAGGCTTCAACTATAAGGATTTTTGGACAAGAAGATATAGAAATATATATTTTTCTCCTTATATTTAGACTTGGAAAGTATAATTAGTAAATGAGACTAAGTTGATATTTGTAAATTAGTTGTGTTTTAAACTTTTTAACAGGTTAGTTAACGTGGTTACATAGATCACCCTTAAATTTTTATAGATTATTACAATAGTCAATAAGTGTGTTTGCAGTAGCTTGATATCATTTATGATCAAAGACTTAGTACATTATGAAATCCTTTATATAGTTCTTTTAATATAACGCATCTTTTAATTATCAAAATACGATTGTAACAATTTAATTGTTCATTAAATATGTATCATTAATATGTTCATTCCCTTAATATAATGCTATAATTAAGGAAATTTTAAAAATTATTTTGGACATTTTGATTACTTGTAAACTACCCTTCTAAATATTGTTAGTTGTTTCATATTTTTCTAAAATAACTTATTCCATGCGGGCATCCCTCTCAGTGGATTGAAACAAGGATGAGGTGTTTCATTCAAGGAAAGAATTCCCCTCACTCCATACTGATTTTGGTGTAGATATTGCCCTTGAGAAATGTCTACATATATTGAACATATAAGTTTTTATAAGAGTTTAATATTTGGTGTTCACATTAGAACCTTCTAAAACAATAGCCAAAAAGCTTGGAGAATTATTTTGAAGAAGCTCTAGTCTTCCTTTGAAATCTTCAAGTAATCTAGGTGTTTATTGTGATCATTCCACCTTAGAAGCATCATGTTTGACATGGCTAATTTTAATACATCATGGGTATTCTAGTCTCAAAAGCCAAAGTTTTTTTTGTTCAAAAACATCTTAAGCTTTATTAGGAACAAGGTTAGATCATAACCTGCTTTTCAATTAACTAAAGACTTCAAAATTCAACTTACATATTGTGACATGGGAGTTTTATGATGACATCATTTTTAGAGTCTAGACAACTTAAAACTTAAGTGCATAGATAAGTCATAAGGAGATGACATCATTTTTAGAGTCTAGACAACTTAACACTTAAGTGCATAGATGAATCATAAGGAAATGAAGATTGTATGGTACGTAGGATTGCCTATTTCTATGAGTAATCATTTGTTTTTGGTTACTGAACCTAGCATTTATACGTGTTAATATAATTTGCAGAGCTATGGAAACATGAAAAAATAGTTTCATATAAGTATCGTTTACCATTTGAAGGATACCACCAATAGGTCTTTCTTTTCTTCAAGCAAGTTTGTCAAAGCTTTCACATACTCTATTCAATAAAAGCTTTGTACATTCCTCATATTAAATTATCAAATTTGTCCTTGCATAGAACTAGAGGATAAATCATGCTACTTTTCAATGCAATGCACTTTGCATCCAAATGTTGAATGCTTATGTCAATATGTGGTACTTTCAGCAAATCGGGTTCGATAGATATATTCATTAACCACTACACTGGAAGTTAGAAATTATAAAGCATAACAAGAAAAAAAATACCACTTTAATTTCTCTGCATTTACTCATTTAGTTTTGTGTTGTCTAACCACCTCCTCATGTCTACGCACCATACAATTTTTACCAAAGGTGAGGTTATGAGGTAGAAAAAAAAAGTATTGATATTTTATTTGAATCTATCACCTTGGTAAGTGTAACTACGAGAGTCGAGTAGAGATTCAAATTAATGAATTGTTGTTGCTGCAAACTGATCCTCAATTGTTTTCAAAATTGTGGGGTCCCTCCTTTTATCTTAAAAGAGTTTTAGAGTTCAAGTCATCCTAGAAAAATCCTACCCTCAAACTTAGATTTTTTTCCTAAAGATCAAGCAAGAAGGCCAAAATTTTACTAAGTAAAACTCAATTTTTCGAGTCGAAACGGTCAGATCAACTCAGCTTTCAGAGCCGACATGGTCGGAGCAAATAAACCTAATTTTGGAGAAGTCCCCATTTCAGAGACACTCGTCTAGTCGAGCCGACGCGTTCGGAGCAACTCAGTGAGTGAAGCCGAAACGATGTAGCTTCGTTTAGATCGCACCAAAAACACACTTAAAGTTTTCTTTGTGCATCTGGTCAGAAGAAAAACAAGAGTCCCACCAGTCGTTTCGGCAACAAATAATCAGTCGAGCCGAAACGGTGCGGCGAAAACACCCTAGTCAAACCAATCAAAGCCAGCGAAAGGGCTTCAGCACGGAATTGGAAGTAACGCGATGCGTTTCGCTGAGAATAAGTGAGTTACGTCGAAACTGTCGCCGGCTAAATTGGGAACATTTCGCCGAGCGCCGATATAAGACCGCGGAGGTGGAAAGGAATAATCAACGAATTTTGCTAAGGGCCGTGATCCGTTTCGCAGCGAATCGGCCAGTTCTGTTGAAATGGTCGTTGCCAAAACATGAAAACTCACCAAAGGAAAGCGAGTGCCAATGCAAAATTACGAAGGCAAGCTCGAGAAGCAACTCGATTTTAGACTAAACTCTAGAAAAGGTCGTCAAAATGGTCGCAAGCAAAAAACAAAACTTGCAAATTAGCGCCGATGAGAGGATGTCGAAAGCCATCATCGATATAATTTGGAGAACACCGCCGATGCGTTTCGCGGCAACTGAGCAAGTCGCTCTGAAACGGTTGACGGCGAATGTTTTAAGGCAGCGATACGTAAAACGGACTTTTGACACCGAAATGTGGTAGTTTGGACATTAAAGTTCCCACCAACCCTGCATTAATGACTAGGTTTTATTTTGGTTATATATAGGGCAAAGTCATTTTGGGTTTAGCATTGCAAAACGTCGTTTTAACTCATTTTCACCTCCGCCAGTCGCCGAACGCCAAGCATCCCAATGCCATTGAGCTCAACAGCCACTCGACAACTGATAGGTAGGTCTCCTCATGCCCGTCTGGTCCTTTTAAGTTAATCTTGTTTTTCTATTGGGTATTTTTAGGGTCTCTAATGGGACGTTGACCCTTCCTCACCAACGGTTCATCCATGTCATTCTGACTTGTTAAGGCAAACTAGTGTTGGGGTTTAGAGTTGTTAAAAAAGGGTTTTAAACTTCACATACCTAGGGTTTTCTTACCTCGCCAGTTGCCCTACCTCTTTCCGAACACCCAGTGAGCCTTTTGATGATCCTCGTGTCTCTTTAGTTGACATAACCATGTATTGGGGTGATTTTGGCCACGGATAGTAGATTTTTATCCACACTACCGGTTGATCATAGTGGCTCCCTTGCAGCCATGAGACCAACATAGAAACCCACTTAGATAACCAAATCAATTTGCATTATGAACGTTTTCCTGGGCATATGGAGTGAGATTAGGGAAATTTTGAGGTCTAAAATGGGCCTCATAAGAGATATAATAAAATATTACAAGTTAGGCATTTTGTGGGGGAGGTATATTCACAACTCACCTTTTACATTACAATCAATGTAACTATGGTTAAGTTAAATTGAAAAGATATCTAAAATAAAATCAATAAAAAATCATTTTTTGATGTGACTAAAAATATTACTCTTGAATACATAAATTGATTTTGAATATAATATGATGAATGTACTTATAAAGTAAAAAGTAATGTATGTACTCATAAAGTAAAAAGTAATATACACATAAAGTAAACAATAATGTATTCATAAAATAAAATAAAGAATATAATTTTGAATTTTGAAATATAACTTATTCAATATTCAAAATATGATTATAATAACATGTATAATTTTGAATTTTGAATTTTGAATTTTAAACATAAATTAAATTTATATGAATAAATTTTTATTTATTTTAAAATATCTATTAATTATATAGATTTCATTTATATTCATTAAAAATAAAAATCAGTCATATAATCTGTAAATCCAACTTATATTTCAATATTTATAAAATATGTTAACTAACAATTATATAAATATAACTTAAATTTATTAAAACTAAAACTTAATAATTTATTTATATAAATATTAACATTATTTAAATACTAATAATATATTTACATAAACATTTAAATTATTTATAAAATATTTCATTAACTTATATATCTATATTGATATTGCATATCTATAATTTAGATAGCGAAGTATTTATTTTATGTATTCATTTAATAATCAACACAGTTATTTTTCATTTGTTTTAATTGATATCTTTTACAATTTTATTATTATTATTATTATCTTGTACCTCATAAAACTTATCTCATTTATATTAATATTCTTAAATTTAAAATTATATATTATATAAATAGTAATTATTCCACATGTATCACATATTTATGAATTTAAAATTATATATCATATACTAAAAATAAAATAATATATTCATGGATTACGTCTTCATAAGAATCTCATATCCATAACATAAGATTTAAAAAGTTTAAATCTCAAAGGTTTTAAAAGTTTAAGTATCCTATCAATTATACCAAATATTAAGGTAGAATGATACGTATTCAATAATATTTTCAAAGTTTAAAAGAATTTTAAATTATATATTATATACATATTTTGATTTTAGTTGAATAGTACGTATTTTTACATAAGGTTTAAAAACTTCATCAATATATTGTAAATTATTATAAATTATACATCATCATTATATTGTACACTTATCTATATATTATAATTTATTTAAATAAAGTTTTAAAATTATATATTATATAATATAAATTATTTATATGATTTTGAATATGAATTTTAATTTTTTTAGTATTAATCATTTATTATTTAAAGATATATGTTATATTTTGAAAAGTAATTTTATAGTTTTGATTTTGAATATAGCATTTGCTTTTTTGGTATTTGTAATTTATTTATTTTATATTGAAACATAAAGAGTATCTTTTTTTTAAGTACTTTAAGGTATTTTAGTACATTTATATTATATTCAAAAATAATCTAAGAGTACTCTTTTCATTATGAGTACTTTACTTACAACATTGATATGATTAATTATGAGTTTTTATTCACTATTTAGAATTTGACAAATAAACATCTTTAACTCAACCAATGCCACCTCAACTATTATAGATGATGTCATCCACTAGAATGTGATTGGTTCTTTAAAAGTTGATTTTGATAGTACATTTTTTTGTTTTGAGACCCATTTTTAATCTCAAAATTCCCCTAATGATGGTCGTGCAGTTTTCTCAAGCTACTCATTGCTACAATCACAAAAGCGTCATGCCTGGGTGTATCCCGAGGCCCTCATGTTTTATGAAATTCCACACTAGTCTCTTTGGTAGTTGCTATGTCGATGATGATTTCACTGGCTCGAGCCCTGATTTGCAGTTCCCACCGCAGATTGATAGGCTCGCATCTATAAACACCAAAACTCGCAATTTTTTTTTCTTCATAAACTGAGCCTAATGAATACACTCTGTACAATCCCTTAAGCAAAATCATTTAAAATTGGTTTAACCATTGTCGCAAGTTTTCAACTCGAAAATTATAAGTACCACCGACAACTATTTTGTGTTTATTAATGAAAATTATTGGGAAGAATATTTTGAAATAATTTTACATATATTTTATTTTTTCCCACACCTGTTGTTGAAACAAAGCAACAAAAACTTGACAACATGGTAGTAATGGTTTCCTCAACTCAACCTATTGACAGTAATATAAAATAAAATGCTTTATTAACTTCAGGTTGAATTTTGCTTACACATTGTTTTCAATTTTTCATCAGGATTTGAAAATGACTATGAAGGGTGCTAAGAAGAAATCTAAGGTAACCGAATCAGGATCGAACGTGGAGATTGTATTAGAAACCAAGATAGAAACCATGTTCGAAGATACAAAAGAAGTAACAGGAGTTGTCCCTTAATTCAAATTGGGGAAATTGTATCAGATGATCAAGAACCAGGATATCCCTGATGCAGCTCTCGAAGAAATGATCTTGTATCAAAATATCAAGAGATCGGGCATCACCAAAACGGCTAAACGCCCAGAAATTTTTCCTTGTTTAAAGGTCATCGGATGGATCCTACCACAAGCTGATTCCACATCAAGAATCATTTCTAACACCAAAGGGGAATCGTTTGCCTCATTCCATCCAACTCATATAGAAGCGGCATACAAGCTACCGCCAGCCCAGGTCATGTTAAATGAAGACTAGATCAAATGTATAAACATGGAACACTTTGAATATGCTAAGAAAATGATAGTATCAGGAAATCAACAAAGACAGAAAGCGAGCGGAGAATATGAGTGTCAAATCTTGAGGACCCCTTTCAGGATTATAGCTCTGATGCTAAGCATAATTTTCGGCAGGGTAGATGGGACTATCTACAAGCTAAATTGGGTGCCTCTAATTTACTACATAGCCTTCCATGGCACAGTTTTTAATTGGGCAGACATCATCTCAGAAAGCCGGTCGTTGTCAATCGCAGCTGCACAAGGAGGTTTAACCCAAAAGAAGGAAGAATTCTACATGTCTTCATACCTCATAGATTGCATAATAGCTAGGCACCCATTTCCTAAGTTAGGGTGCATCTAGAATAGAGTTGAATCTCCTATCTACGTGGCTTATCAGACCATGTGGGCCCATAGATATGCAAGCCATTATAAGATCATATGTGAAGAGTTCATCATGCCTCTCTACTAGATAATTTTCCATGAAGAACCAAACTGCTTGTCTGAAAATGCAATGGTAGTCATAAATGAATATGGGGACTACTATTTCTCACAGGAGGGCACGCACATCAGAATGTATGGAGGTTCCCGAGCTCCATCCCTTTTTCCCAAATATGCGACTGCTTTTGTGGTCCACAAGGAAGCAGTAAAGCAAGTTTTCATTAATGGGATTGGCAAGTTCCTGCATGATCATAAGAAAGCTTCATTCCCACCTTTGCTTTTCTGTATCAGGGCATACAAGTTTTCCAAGGTTAAAACTGTCGAAGCTTTCGTTCAAGATTTAGAAGCTTTTCATTTTGGAAAAAAGAGTTTTGCGAGAAATGATAGCAACAATAGGGTTTACGAGTATTGTGCATCGATCAAAATACATTATGAATATACCAATTACTTCGACAAGGATGAAAAACTGTAGAGGAGAGCTAGCAACATAATTGAGTTGAACAAACACTTTGTTCGGAAAAGTGGCGCCAGCTCCAGTCATGTTGTCACTGCTACGGCGGAAACAGAGCGACAACGGAAGCAAAGAGAAGAATCCGTAAGGCTACAGATAGCAGAGGCATAAAGAAGGCTAAAGGAAGAAGTTGAGAGAATACAAAAGGAAGAAGCTGAGAGAATACAGAGGGAGGACGCCAAGAGGTCGCAAAAAGAGGAAGAAGAAGTAAGAGAAAGAGCAGAAAGAGAAACGACAAAACATCAAAAGCGAAAAGAAGAAGAAGAAAGGTCCAAGGAAGTTGTGGAAAAAGGAACCCCGAGTATGCAGGATATGGACATAGATTCATCAAGGGTAGCATAAATTACACTTACCAGAGGAAATCTCCCGTTCATGAAACTCGAGCTCACACCTTTCACCCCGTCAAAACATCATATGGTGGCTAATTTAGGTATGATAATCTTTTATTCAAGTGGGAAAACCATTATGAGAAGGACCGAGAAAAGGTTGAATATGGGTTCTGAGCCAGACATAGTCACTATCCAAGAGAACACCATCATGGAGGGTACCCACAAGGACCCTAAGTTCATGGCAACTGTCAACATAGCTGTTGCGCAAGCAAGTGCAAGTAATGTTGACAAATTGATAAACGACATTGAGCAAAATAAAGAGAAGATGCTCAAGTTAAAAGATAATTTGTGAAAATGCGAGGATAAGGGATAGAACTGAAAAGGAAACATGACGTCGTTCTATCCGAGAAGGAAAGGTTAGTAAATGAATACCAGAATTTGGACGCAGAGAAGGAGGCATTAACTGTGCATTTAATGATTATGGAAGGGGAAAGGAGTGAATTTGAAGCTCAAATCACTCAATTAGAGTCAAGAGAGTCAGCTGCAAACCAACAGGTCGAAGAATTGAAAGCTCAGGTGGAAGAGTTGGTTAAAGAGAAGGAATCTTTGGCAGAGCCGCTAGAGTTGGCAGATAATAGAAAGAAAGACATAACTCCATTTTGTGATCAAGCCTACAAGATTCAAGAACGAATATATCACTCTCAAGAAATTCTCACAGGTGAAATCTACAAGATGAAGCTAATGATGGCACGAATGAAAGTGATAGCTGCAAAGTCACTAGCATTCATAAAAAAGTTGTTGGAGGTAGCAGATAAAGTCAGGAGCCAGATGGCCTAGAGAGAAACTACCTCATAATTCCCTGATCGTCTGCCCCCGAAGACAATAGCAGACCTGAAGTTGGATATGGCACTTCTGGAATTTTACAGGAAAGTTGCTAAGAGGCTAAATAATGAAATTCCTAAGACTATCCAAAAGTGTCATGATTTTTACAAAAAAATCCACCAGGTCCATGAGAAATGTCACCTCTCTTCAGTCCCAAAGATGAATGAGCTTCCTGCAAAAGACCAACGCATAGCACAACTGCAGAATGAGTTGCGGGAATATCTAGTCTATATCATAAAACTGGATGCTCTCACGGAAGAAGACATCCATCAATTTATAGGACAAGCATTTATCAATGATTATTTTC
The DNA here is from genome assembly GCA_027924585.1 of Larix kaempferi. NCBI lineage: Eukaryota > Viridiplantae > Streptophyta > Pinopsida > Pinales > Pinaceae > Larix > Larix kaempferi. The sequence continues at coordinate 1,933,839 of BSBM01000111.1, read as the reverse complement.
TAGAAGATAGTTGTAAGGATGCAGCAGAGGGTTGGCACATATAGAGACACAATTGTCAACTCATGAAGTGAATTTACAAGTATTAGAGCCTGTCAAATATAATATCATAGCTGAAGAGGCTAATGCATGGGGAGAATATATTTCTAGTCTAGCAGGGCCCACCTAATTTTAAATTGTAAATATATTTTTGTATTTTCCTATGTAAGCACTAAATGACAAATTTTGGCAAATTTTGGGGAATCCTAGGGTTAGGGTAAATGAAGAGTCACTAGAGGACAAATTTTGTGTAAGATAAATAGAGGAGGAGAATAAGGAGAAAGGAATTCTGCTAGCTTAATAGAAGCTGGACCATTTGTAAGAGAACTATTTTTTTCTGCAAATAGGAAGGATCTGTTTGCTGGGAAAAGCATGCACAGAGATTTTTGCTTGAAATGTGTGGAATGTTTGATGTGGAACTACTTCTTCTTGCATTCGTAACTCATACTGTGAGATCGTTCTAACTTTCTTGAACTATTTCAATGGTGATGAATGATTTTACTTTCTATGCAAATGTTTATGTGTAAAATGAGTAATAAATTCTTTTAATCATATTAGAGCTACCTTTAGTATTCTTTCTGCTGTAAATTTGAATATTGTGTTGGAACATCTATTTGTTAGACTTATATGAACATTTCCAGTATATTACTCTTAATTCAAATTTGCTCATTGCAGGGATGGGATAATTAGTTTAGATTAGATAATAATCGAATTGATAAGATAGAAGTGGTAAGACGAGAGGTAAGAACCTGCGCATCACTTGTGAGGCTTCTACCTGTTAATTTCATTACATTTAATTAGGGCACTTGCATCTCATACTTAAAATTGAAATCACATAAACGGTGAACCAGGCCAAAATCGGTAAAGAATTAAACAAACACACTTACGGTAGCTGGACTGTTTACCAGACAGATTCCCCACACCAAATGGTGAGTGATCTAATTGGGCTTGCTTACCGGGGAGAATCCCTATTGTTGGTGCTGGGATTTTCTAGGCATCAACATGTATATATATTTTTTTGGAAATAATGTGTCCTAAATCCATTCAATGTTTTTTGTGGGTCATTCCAAGCAAATGAAGTAGACTCAATACCCTCATACCTTGGGAGCATGCAACCTATCCAATTGCTCAATGGTTTTAGTACATTTGTTTTGACTCACTGCTTCAACTATGGCTCCTTCTCTCCACTTTCTACTAGCATTTCCTCCCCATGTACTTTGCATGCTATTGGAATGGTGTTATCCATCATAGGACATTACTTGATTTTATTTCCTTTGAGCTATTTATTCAGTTAGAGGATCTTGATCTTGTACGTTCTTTGCTATAAATACTTTAGGAAACAAAGCTAAAACTTATGTGTAGATGGTGGAATATTCTTACAAATATTTTGTTTTCCACAAACTCTAGTAGTATACATATATTGGTTTAAACTAGCCAAACATATAGCACAAATTATCCAAGCTTCTAAACTGTTTTATATGAGTCTATCATTGGAGTTTCATGTAATTATTCAAGAAAGTGCCATAGTATTAAGCTCACAATGGGAGATTATTTATTGTATATCCCAATGATTGAAATCCAAATGGGTGGTGATGTTGTGGCCTTAAGGGTCCTATGGTTAAATGGTTGGGTACAATGGCTATGAATTTTTAGGAACTTTTCATGATATTTTTCTCGGAAGGAAAGTAAATAGAACTTAGAGGTATGCAAGGGAAACCATCTAAAGCGGGGAAAATTTTAGGGGCAAAATTTAACCCATGTGCTAATTTTTGAGATTTTTCTCAAAAAAAATCGCCAGTTTCCATTTTTTTCCTAAAATTATTTGCCCAAATTCGATATGATATATATTTTTATTCTAAACTTCACCAAAATTCTCTGGAAACTATATAAGATCCTTAAAAATTTGAATATTTTTACAAAAGTATCATCAAACATTTTATGGTTGGAAATTTAAGAATCAATAATATTCACCAATGTTTTCTACCCTTTAATAAAATTGTGGATCCTTAAAGTTTTCGTTGATCTAAAGTGATAAGCTTTAACAACATAAAGAAACTGTTAAAAAGGGGACACCTATGAGTAATTGCACAATCGTTATCAATAGATCTTCAAACGTCTAATCCCTTTGTGTCCTTGGATATCCAAAGAGACATCAACAATCATTCCAAGGTATGATTCAAGATGCTGAAAGGTATTCCTCATGCTCGAGATCATGATCACACTATTCAAATAATCCCAAGAATATTCCTCCTAGCATCCAGACTTCTAGATATCTATATCACCATAAGAGTGAGATTTAATGTATGGTTCAAGAAATTCTAAAGGTTGGCATCATTCAACCTAGACAAAGTTCTTTCTCTTCATTAGTGGTGATAGTTTTAAAAAAGGATTCTTCATGGCATATGTGTCCAAATTATAAAGAAATTAACCAAATCACCATTGAAGATAAGTTTCATATTCCTATCATAAATGAATTCTTATATGATTTGTAGGGAACAATTTTATTTACTAATTTGCATCCCTATTCAGGATATCATCATATTAGAATGAGGGAAGAAGACATCCCCAAACCAACATTTAGAACACATGATGGTCATTATGAATTTATGGTGATGCCTTTTGGGCTTACTAATTCACCTTCCACAATTCAAAGCTTGATGAATTCTATTTTAAAGCCATTGCTTAGAAATTTTTTGTTGGTATTTTTTGATAATATATTAATTTAAAACATTTTTTGGGAATATCATGTACAATATGTTGACATGGTCTTAAAATTGTTGGAGGAGCAACAACTATATGTGAATCCTTCCATGTGTGCCTTTGGGGTTCAAGTAGTAGAATATTTGGGGTGTATTGTATCTCATGATGGTGTCAATGTGGACCCTAACAAAAGTAAAGCTATGATGGAATGGCCAATTCCCAAAACCTTGAAGAATCTTAGGGGACTGTTAGAATTGACATGCTATTACCACGAGTTTGTCAAGAAATATGGTTGAATAATAGCTCCTCTAACCATAATTCTAAAAAACGATGGCTTCTTTTGGACTCAAGAAGCAACCAGGCCTCTAAGAAACTTAAGATGGCCATGTGCAGCACTCATGCCTTGACCATGCCTAACTTCACGAAAACCTTTATTATGGAGTGTGATGCCTCGAAGCATGGCATTGTTGCAGTTTTAATCAAGAAGGAAGGCCACTACATGTAGTTAAGAAATGCTGGTATTACTACATGTAGTTAAGAAATGGCATCCTCACCCAATAGGAAGACACTTCAAGGTAAAAGTAGATCGTGATAGTTTGAAGAACTTCCTAGAACAAGAAATATATTTAAAAAGGCAATAAAATTGAAACAATAGAATTCTAGGTTATAACTTTGAAATTATCTAAAAAAGAGGAAGGATGTGGTGGCATATTTGTTTTCAAATAAAGAACGTGAGATTAGGTCTTTACTTTGTGTTATTTCCATACTACAAGATGGTTGGGTGCAAGAAGGAATGATGGAATGACAACACGACCAGACTACATGGCAACTCATTTAGCAACTACAACTTGATCCTAGTGCAATAGATAAATCTGTGTACACGATCAATTCATTTGGAAATTTTCTTCTATCTTAGAATATAATTTTGGAAATGTTGACATTGTTTCTTAAAGGAACCCTCTCAAAAGATTATAAAAATTGTTGAAATGATGGTTTTATGTAGTTTTATCTAACATTTATGAAACTTCTTGTAATTTGTATTTTATTTTAGTCAATCAGAAAACGACATTCTTAATTTGCATGGCTCCTTGTATGGTTTATTGGACCTAAATGGATATATTTGTCCATGGAGTATGATATAAAGCCCAATCATGGTCTAGGTGAAAAATTAACAACTTTTGAGCAATCAAAATACCAATAGTTACCAAGTACATTTTAGTATATTCTCTCTTGACATATTATCTCCCTAATCCATTTTGTGAAGAGCAAGTGCACTTTATTTACCATTGAATTTGGAAAAGGAAATGGTGAAAAAGAGAATGTGCTAAAGAGGTATAGAGATTGTATCGGAATAATTCCTAAAACCATCTACCCTACATGCACTTGAAAAGAAAAGATATTGAGAGTTGTTGCATACTAGAAGTTTTGAAGCTTGTTGTGAAGTAAAATCATCAAGAGAAAAACTTTGATCTTGTGATCATGGAACTTCTAAAAATTTTAGAAGTAAAATTTTCTAACATATCCTTGAGTGTAAGCCGTAGGTTTCCATGTCAAACTTGGTCATTCCCATTAAGAATTCATCTTCTCAAAGTTGTGATTGCTACAGTTGAGATAAGATGATTTTTTCTTTTCATATTCTCTCATAATCTTCACGTGATGTAATATGTATTGTCTCACTTTGTTGCCTACAATATGATTTTATTTTATAAAATCCATTCGTCTTTTGGACATGACAACAATATATTATTGCAATGATTTGCTAGCTTAGAAAAAAAGTATTATCGTCTAGGTTTCTTTGAAAGTTCATAAATGCTAGAACCATTTGGCCAAAGGATCATAGAGTGACTTGGGCCTATCTTTGAAAAGGAAATCAACAACATCTCTAGTTGAACTCTAAGTATGTTTTTTAATTGCAAGTGTTTGCTTAAATCAATTTTATAATTCTAAATTAATGTGAAAGTTATTAGTATCACACAAAAAAAGGAAATAAGAAAAATGAAAACATAGAAAAAAACTTAAAATATTTAAATTATTTAAAATAGATGAGGGAAGTACACATAAAAATGTATTTTTTCCTACTAAAACATTACACACTTATTTTATACAACATGCAATGAAATGTTGTTAACATTATTCAAGAATCAGAGGTTGTGAAATCGGATATCTAATGGTCCCAAACCTCAATTTAGTCCCTTTAGTTTGTGGACAATGTGGGTGATCCGAAGATTTGTTCTAATACACAATTAGAACAAAATGCAAAGCTTCACAATATAATACACAAAAGGCACAACAAAAGGAGGAAAATGTCTACACGTTCTCATTATCAACAAGGAAAGATATCATTACAATATAAATCTCCAAGTCATAAGACTAGAATTACATACAATCCACACTCTTGTATAGAGCCTTTACATAGGCATTTACTCTTATCCAAGCTTTCAACTAGAGTAACAACTCCCTTGGTTGCTTTAACATCTATTGTTATTATTTTATTACTATTAGATGTATCATGAGATAAACATATAACATAGATCCACTCATACCTTGGAGTGGATTTTCAAAATTTTGATACAATTTACTGAATTCATCTCTCCTCTTAGGATCTACAGAGTTCTTTTGCAGAGATAGAGTGCTAATGTTGTCTAAGTGATTGTTGGTGTTCCTTATTTCCCTTAAAGTTGCATTAATGCTCAGCCTAGAGCTTTTGCTTGAGGATCCTCTTGAAGCCATCACACTTTGAACACAAAGGGGTTAAGTGGTTTCGGTGTCCCAACATCCATCCTTCCCAATTTAAAGAAGTTATGCCTAGTTTATGTCCCGCCTTTTGCATGATATTTGATTGTAAATGTTAAAAATAAATTCCTAGCAATTTGATTTGTTATAGGGTTACACATGGTAGACAAAGGGGCATGCTTCAAATTCCAGAGCATTGAAATTGTTAAACCCCTAACCATAACCATCATTCATTATGATTACATTAATTATAATTATGTAAGCTTATTATTTCTTTCTAAGCCTCTTTGTCTCCCATGTATACATTAAGGAGAAGGAGACTCCTTTGAAGGATCATCTTATCTTGTGCTTTTGATATATTGGAATAAAAGTTCCCGCCCTTGAAGAGGATTCTTATTCATTCACTCCTTCACTTGATTTACTGTGGCATTACTAAATTGGGTCTTTTAATGCTTATTTCGCAATTTTTTCCATAGCATAGCAAGTGCAGATGGTGGGTTAGCTTGAGTGGTTGAGTGTTGTGAATTGGAAGCAGGAGGTCAAGGGGTCAAGTCCCCGAGTTGGTTTCCTCTATGAATATTGTGGGGCTTACTTGATTCCCTCACTAGGCTAGGTTGCAAAAATGCAACCGAATGGTTTACCTTGGGTGTCATCCTAAAAATGAGGGGAAGTTCCTGGAGTGTTTCTCTTGATGTGTATTTCTTTTGAAAAAAAAAGAACAACAAGTGCAAGGACGATTGCATAGAGAGACTATAGAGAATTCTATCATTTGCACCATAATACATGATTAGATGAAAATTGCTACAACTACTATAGTGGTCTATTAATGAGTTGCAGGTCATAATTCAATACCTAACATAGGACACCGTAGTCAGTACCCCTTTGTCATTTTGGTGCCCATGTTGAGTTTTTCTCATAGGCTCGAAAGCATTTATAGTTTTACCATGACTTTGAGGATAAGCTGCATGTCTCTCTTTCTCATATATTTCTGGCCATTCCCTATAAGGCTCCAATTTACTCATTTAAGTTGTAAATGCATTTGCATCTTTCCTGCATGTGCTTTTGAGTCTAATGTCGGCTTCCATCTGTTAGCTCTTTATAAGGCCTCATTTATTATCTCATTATTCTAAATACTTGCATTATTTTTCCTTTGTGACTTGACACTCGTTTACCAAGAGGAAACACACCCTGAGTGTCCTTATCCTGCTCATGCTCCTTGCATTATGCATAGGTTTGTTCCTTGCGCTTGAAACTAGTTTGTTTATTCATGACACTCATCTACGCCCATGTATTATAGCATGATTTTATTCCTTTTCAGGATTTTATAATATGAAAAAGACAAAAAAATCAAATATTCCAAAAAGATGGATGGGAAAGGGTCATGTTTTTATGTCTGGCAGCAAGTTGCGTCGCCCTTGAAAAAAGCACATCGTTTTGAGTCTATGTCTATATAATTTGGGTTATAATATGGCTTTTAGGAAACTAAAATCGTTTATGCATTATCTCCCCCGACTGGTTACTCTTCCAGTCATTATGGAGAATTTTGTTGATGTCTCAAATCACAAGCTTATCTCTTGTTCATTCTTGAGTCTATGCTTCCTTAATCACCTTTTGTGTCTTGCTTATGTTCAAGGGAAGTTTTAACATATGTTGGCCAATCCATAGAAATATTGACTTTAGTATGTCAGCCTTCCCGTGTCAAGTACATTTTAGAATCAATTAGTTTGTTCCACCAAATCTTTATCCTTCTGCTACTACCTTGTGTTGGATGATGGGGGATTCCTTAATTCCCTCCTTCCAACGGATCACTTCCCATCAAATCCAAAACATTTGGGATAAGGATCTAGAGTCTTTTTAGTACATTGGAGCTTGCATTCATCAGTGGCAGGTTTCCTCGCTATCGACAGTGGGAATACGTCAATGTCCCCTTATCATTAGAGTCTACATGTGTTCGATGTCAAAACATCTATTCACACTTGTTAGATTGTGCTACGAACATAAAATAAGATAATAATTAAATAATTAATAATTAGGTTAACTAAAGTTAGGTTATGAAATGAGTCATCTCCTCAACATCAAATGCCCGAGCCATATTTAAGGCAGGGCCATCATTGTAACATATCACCTTTTATCCTATCATCAAATATATTATTCTTATCTATTATTCAATATGAGAGTCGAATTCGACTATTAACTTAGTGAACGGATACGTTCACTGCATTTGGTATCAGAGCCGGATTCGGCTCCTTCGACCTGAGCTCGGATTCGGCACAAAATCAGAGCGGACTCGCTCCTCCTTAAGTAAAGCTCGGACTCGACTCATTCCTCCATTCCAGCTACTGGCCATACAATTGTCAGACCTTGTCTGAGCAGCTGGTCCTTGACCATAACCTGGCCATTGGCCATCTCCTCCTCCCATAACCCCAATCGCATACACTCCTTCTCGCATAGCACTCCGCCGTCCTCCCTTCTCCACAGAACACCTGCACACACCACGCTCCATCCACCTTCCGCCTACCATTGCTCCACTGCCTTCCCCCGCGCCCTCCATTTCCATCCACATTACCCTTCTCTCCATTCCACTCCATCCACGTCACACTCCCAATCCGTTATTCCCCACCTCCCAGCACTCCCACTCCACCTGCCACCAACATCCCTCGCTGCGCCCAGCACCTGCGAGCTCCACCTGTACGCTCTCCATGCTATTTCCCGCGACTGCCCCGCCTCCCCACCGGCTCCCTCCCCTTTGCTCTTCCCTTCCACCTCCCACCTCTACCACATTCCTCTCGCTCCCTCACTAGCCCGCGCCCACGCATTCCTCCACTGCTCTTCCACGCCCACACCTGACCTCCACACTATAATCGCTTCCCTACCACCCACGCAGTGCCCCTCCCTGCTGCATCCTTCCACCGCAACACCCTTTCCCTACTCGTCGTCTTCTCTATTCGCGACCCCATTTCCCCAATCACATCTCAGCCCAACTCTCACCTCAATTCGGATTCCTCCTTCTGTGACCACCGTCCAGTCCCACATCCACCCACGCAGCGCCGCTCCCACAGCTACTATTTTCATGTTGAAACCCTACACACACAAAAAAAAACAAATTTTAATAAAAACAAAAAAAATATTACTATTATTATATAGTATATTATTGTTTTATTAAAATTTTAACAAATAAACCATAAACCATAATATATTATTATTGTAATTATTATATAATTATTAATAATAATATCAAATTGTTATTATACTTTAATAATAATAATCGTATAAATTATTACAATTATTAATTACAACAAAAAAAAGGGAAAATATCAAGGTCAAGAAGATAATAATTATTTTATTTTAATGATAATTATTATTATCAAAGAATCGAAGAAGACAAAATCAAAAAAATAAGTAAAGAAGACTATCTATCATTGAAGAAGGCAAGTCAGAAGAAGACTTGTGAAAGAAGTCAAGACCCTTTACCACCGAAAAAAATTAGAAACTATATATCGCCAAAGACGACCAAGTTTAAGAAAGACTCATCAAAGATATCAAAGAAGATCATCCCACCGTCGAAGAAGTCAGAAACCATGGAAGCCGATTTGCGAGAAAAATTAGAAGCCACATTAAAACGTTATCGAAAAGACAATGAAGAATTGCGCGACATAAATAACAGTTCAGAAATAAGAATTGAATTACAAGAAAGGTACAATGAAATAAAAATCTCTGACCAGGAAAGGCGTATAGAAAAATTGTATGCGCAAATTGATGAATTAAAAGCCGAAAATAAATTCAATCAGAGGTTAGGAAATAAAGATATAAAGAAGGAAATAAATAATTACGAAGCAGAAATAATACGCTTGAACAAAATCGTTAACGACAAAGATGAAGAACTAATGCAGTTACGACATAAATTAGAAAGTCAAGAATCAGAGGTCGGCCGGTGCCGACAACAGATAAAAGTTCTTCAACAACAAAATGATGACTCTAAAAAGACACATAAGTCAGAGATCGTGAAGAGTAATAAAGCATTATCTAACAATGCTGAAGAAATTTTTAGACTAAGAAATCATAACAAGATACTAGTCACAAAAATTAAGAAGTTGAAAAATAGCCGAAAGATAGACAATCTATGGACGACATTGAAGGGAAACTTCTAGACAAGCAGGAAGAAAATAGTTGTATCAAAAGTCATAATGAAGATCTTAAGGAACAACTTAAGACATTTGAAGATGACAGAAAATCGCAAGTCGAATTGATTAAGAAGTTTCAAAATGATAATAGGCAGTTAGAAAACAAGTTGGAAAAGATACAGAACAAAAACTTAAACCCTCAAGAGACGAAAATACAACTTCCAACTCAGATCAATGCTCTAAAGGCGACATTCGTAAACGAAAATGACATCGTGAAGTTTCCCTATCGACACCCCAACCATAAAAACCTATATTTGAAAAAGTGGGAAATGTCGAAAGATAATGGTACTAATGTGATCAAATCTCCTGACGACACATCAGTAGGGAATCCCATCAGTCCACAACAAATCAATTTGGGATGGATTGATCCATCGACATATCAGAAGTTATGTTCGACTCTTAGCAATTCGTATCGACATGTTTCGTCATCTACGACACCACATAAAATGATGCAGAAACATTATAAGGCTTTGAGGACAAAACCTTTCTAAGAGAGTGGCAATGCTACAAACATAAAATAAGATAATAATTAAATAATTAATAATTAGGTTAACTAAAGTTAGGTTATGAAATGAGGCATATCCTCAACATCAAATGCCCGAGCCATATTTAAGGCAGGGCCATCATTGTAACATATCATCTTTTATCCTATCATCAAATATATTATTCTTATCTATTATTCAATATGAGAGTCGGATTCGACTATTAACTTAGTGAACGGATACGTTCACTGCAGATTGTACTAGGTACCTTGCCTCTCATTATCATTATCAGTGAGTTGGCTTGCATTTGTTAACGGTATGGATCAATGATTGGTAATCAAACGATGTATTACAATGTTCGACTTTAGGACATCTATTCACATAGTTTATACTCGTACCCATATTGGTTGGTTTGAAGTCCTTGAGTACATATATAGCATCACATATTTTTGTTAGGACTCGTGTTGCATTGGATTGACATTTACCCCTATTTTGGAATTGATTCTTATGGTGATTGATCTGTTCAATCCTTATTTCCAGTTATCTTCATTTGATTATGAGACATAGATCCATTGTGTATCTCCCGTATGGCTATGATATCCTTTTGACATGGATCCATTGTGTACTCATTTTTGTGGCCATGATCACTACTTATATATACCTTGTGGATCCGTAGTGTACTTGATTTGGTAGCCATGCTTTTAGTTACTCCTAAGCATGGGTATTCTCACCTCAGGAAGAGATTGTTCTTACTTGTTCTATTGTATGTTGTTTCTTATGGATGGAGCTTGATGACTTCAACTCAGGTCTACCTTGCACTTTCTCTACAAGGATTATAATGTATTTCAACCATTTTTTCCTCCTATGGCTTCACACATTAGGGGGCATCTATTATGGTATCATTTGCATTGATGCTTACCTTGGTCTGATTTGACACATTTTCCCCTTTGTAGGCTCCCTTTGACCCATTATGGACCATTTGTTAGAGATGTTTCCCAAAGAAATCCCTTAAAAAACTCCCCTTTTCCCCTCATATGTGCCTTATGCATTACTAGCCCATGTATATGCAACCTTTTAGTGTATTTCTCGCGTGTGCACCCATTTAAAGGTAAAAAATCAAAATTTCTCGGGAACTGTGTATGGGAATTACAGTTATGGTTTCATGTTTCTTGTGTGTAACTACTTGAACTTCTTTAATTTCCTACTCAAAGAACTATAAAATGGGTAGAGAAGAAGGAAATAGGTTATCCTGGAAGAGCAAGAAAGTGAGAACAAGCATTTGAGAAAAAGTATCCTTATGTTGTCATCTTTTCTCTAAGTCCACAAACCCTTTGTTTCCCTTGCCTGCAAGATTTTCCCTTATGCATGGAAATTTGTATTTACATTAGCTTTTTCATTCCCTATATAGTCAAGAAGATATCAAACTTCTTATTTGGGCTAATGCTTTGAGTGAAATTGGAGATTTGCAAGTGTACAGCTCGGTGGAGGAACTTAGGCCTCTGCTTCATAATAGTGCCACAACGAGACAAGTTTATTATTTCCATGTACTTGTTGTTAAATCAATACAAAGAACTCTCTTTTCCATCCCAATTATATTGTATTGAATCTTTATTGTTAGTTCTTTCAATATTATTAATTCAATGCAATCTTTTATGACTTTATGTAATCGATCATTACTATCTTGTACTATTTTATTTGTTTCTTGTTTTCTTGATTTCATTTGCAGGAAATACAAATAGCAGTGAATATTTGAAGCTTGAATAAAGGAGCATCTTCAAACGTTGGACCATGGGTAAGTTCCTTCCAACTCTCAGTTTCAGTTTTTAAAGAAAGATGCAATGAATGATTGATTGTTGTAAATGTTATTTATAGAGAGTTTTCTTTGTTGGGTACCACTCTGTGATGGTTTTAATCCATAGCCATTAGGGGGATTTTTCCCTGAAACAATTCCTACTTGTGAGAACAGATTTGTCACCCTCCACTGGGAGTTGGAAAAGAAGTATCATGTAGAATATCCTCATGATCCTATGAATGAACTATTATATGAAGATGAGGATATGGGAAAGTATGCGATTTTATCTAATTCCTTATCACCAATCAAGGAAACAAATAAGGAAGAAAGAGTTTGTGAGATTTGGAAGATGAACTTTGATGGTTCCCATTCAAAATCAGGAACAAGGGCAGGTATTGTTTTGACTTCTCCAATGTATGAGACTTTCAACTTTGAGTTCAGGTTAGAATTTGAAGTAATGAACAGTGTGGATTAGTATGAGGATCTTATTCATGGGCTAGAAATTGCTAAAGACGCGAGAATTCAAATTTTAAAGATAAAGGGAGATTCCAAATTAGAAATCCTTCAAGTAAAGAAAAAAAAATCATGTAAAAATGACAAGCTAAAGAAGTACATATATGCAATTTTGGACACAATGGAATATTTTGATGCTTTATCCTTAGAAGAAGTCCCAAGAGAATAGAACAATAAGAAAAACATTTTAGCAGTGTCAACAACCACCTTCCAACCCTGTGATGAATTAATGAAAGGCTAAGGAAAAATGTAAGTAGTATTTAGGCCTTCCATTCCGGACAAATTCGAGACTTGGCAAGTTTTCAATGACGATAAACAAATTCTAAGATTTATGAACAACTTGTAGGAATTTTTAGACTTCGAAGTTGATTGGTGGGAATAAATGCATGAGTATCCTAAAGGTCAGATCCCAAAAGAAACTCACTTCCCAAAGGTATCATCCCTTTAGAGAAAATCTTTGATAGACATGAAATATACAAGAAGAAAAGAGAAGTAATCAAACATGGGGAATACATGGAAGTAAAAGCAGACCAGTTCAAAACCCCGGGATGCCATTAAGATTGGAAAAGGTATGTCTCAAAAAGAAAGAAAGGACATAGAAAACTTAGTAAGGCAATACATAGATGTTTTTGCTTTCACCTACAACGAGTTTAAGGCTCACAAGGAAGATATTATCCAACACACCATTCCTTTAAAAAAAGGAGCTAAACCTTTCAGATAAAAATTGAGATAGATTTATCCCAAGTTAGCTCCGTTGATCAAGAAAGAACTTCAGAAAATATTGGCACTAGGTATCATCTCCTTGACAAGAAACTTGTGACTCAACATGTATATCAAACTTAGTAGTGGTCAGAAAGAAAAATGGTGAGATCAAAATTTGTGTAGACTTCAAGAATCTAAACATAATACAACTTATAACCAAATGTAGGTGAAGGAGGAGGATCAACATAATACAAATTTCATAACATCTTGAGGTATTTATGAATATCTAAGAATTCCTTTTGGCCTTCTAAATGCAAGAGCAACTTTTCAGAGGGTCGTGGACTTTTGCTTTGAAGTATTAATTAGAAAGATCATAGAGAAATATTGGGATGACTTAACCATTTTCTCAAAAGAAAGGTCAAGTCACATAAGGCATCTAAGGAAAGTCTTTGATAGATGTGAAAGTCTCTGATAGATGTCGCATATATGGTATTTCATTGAACCCACCTACGTTAGTGTTAGAAGTTGATGAGGGAAATATTTTATAGCACATTATATCAAAATACATGCTAAAGATATATATGGAAAGAGTCGAGGCAATTAAGAAAGTTCCTTTACCCTAGAACAGGAAATCCGTTCAATATTTTCTTGGCAAGATAAATTTCATTAGAAGATTCATCCCTAACTTTTCCAAAATTGTTAAACCCAACTTAAAGATCCTAAAGAAATATGTTCAGTTCAAGTGGTGCGAGGGACGAATAAATGGATTTAAGATGATTAAGGATTCTATCAAAAGATCTCCAATAGTGATTAGTCCTAATTATTCAAAGAGATTTTCATATTTTCTCCTTTGTCTCATAAGACAATATTGCAAGAGTTATACTTCAGAATAATGATGAATACAATGAACATCTTATATCCTTCATGAGCAAGGCATTGCATAGTTCAGAGTTGAATTACACAATTATGGAAAAGAAAGCTTATGCCTTACTCAAATCTTAAAAGCATTCTTGTACTTATGTTGGCTATTAAAAAATAGTGGGCTATGTGTCGCATGCAACAATCAAAGATATATGGGCTCGGCATGATTGCTTGGAGTTAGAGGAAAGTGGATTTTTAAGATTCAAGAATATAACTTAGAGATAAAACCCACTAAGTTGATCAAAATTCAAGGTTTTGCTCAAACGATGACAGAGGGAAATGAATGGCCTCTTGGTTTGAATTGTCAAATTGATTCTTTAGCAATCCCCATAGCACTTAAGAAGTTAGAACAACATGACTGGTATGCAAATATCATTTACTTTCTCAAAAACTTACTTTCCCAAGTGACTTAATCAACCATAAAAGAAGAGAATTAAGGTTAAAGGAATCTAAGTATTTTTTAGTTGAAGATGGATTAAGGTGGAGGAACCTCGAAGGATTAATACTTAGGTGCATTAACGAGCAGGAACTCGAAAATTCTCAAAGCAGGGTATTATTGGTCGTCAATATTTTCAAACGTTAACAATTTTTTCAGAGCATGCGAGTTGTCCCAATTATTCACATGTAAATAGAATTTAGCAGTTCTTTTTTTATAGCCAGTGATAGCTGAATCTCAATTTCAACAATGGGGCCTTAATTTTGTTGGGTATGTGTTATATTCTTTGCATATGTATGGGGGGGGTTGCGCCTGTCAGCGACACGCCTGACAATCCCTCCGGCACCTTCATGGAAATGGTCGTTAATCCGTTTTCGTCCGCAAGTGTAGCGAGCACCAAATTTTTTGGGTTGTTTTCAGCTATTTTGGGGGAATTTTCTAGAAATGTATAATTTAATCCCAAATAAGGGATTGGGGTCTATTTTATAATCCATGTTAACGGATTAGAGTATTGGATGCCGCGGAATACCTATATTGTATTGTGAGTGATTGATAATGAGAATGAGAAAATAAGAGGTGCGACTCTAAGTTTTGTTGGTTTTCCCGGTTAAGGGTTTGCAGGGTAAATATCGGTGTATTATGTGTGAATGTTGTGGTGTAATCTATGTTTTGCTTAAAAGAATCTGTATGATTTTCTTTTCTACACAGTTTTAAAACTTACAAATTTCATTAGGAAGTTTCAGGAAAACTCAAGTAACAGATATACATGGATCCTCACAACTATTGATAACTTGACAAGGTGGGTTGAATCCATACCTACTAAGAAGGCCATTGATAAGATAGTTATGGAATTCTTGGAAGATAAGATAATCACAAGATTTGGTGTGCCAATTAAGATTATAACCGAAAATTCCATGGCTTTTAGTTCAACATAGTTCTCCTCCTAATTTTGTTTCAAATATGGCATTGTGCTATCCTATTCTTTCAACTATTATCCACAAGGAAATGGCCTCACTAAGTCTAGTAACAAGAATTTAATGGCCATTATCAAGAAGATAGTTGGTGATAACAAAATAACATGGTATAGTAATATTAAATACACATTGTGGGTTGATAGAATAACAAAGAAAATTGCTATAGGAAAGAGCCCTTTTGAGTTGGTCTACAAGATGGAAGTCACTTTGCCAGTTCACCTAAAACTACTAGTGTATCATTTTTTGGAGGGTTTCACTCTATATTAGAGTGTAGTTTAAAAAGGAATACATCAATTAATAGAGCTTAATGCGTTCAAAACGACAACATTTGATCAAAGTGTCAAATATCAAGAAAAGGTCAAAAGGGTATTCGATAAAGGGTCTTGACCAAGGGTTTTTCCGAAAGATGATCTTGTACTCATGTGGAACAAAAGATAAAAAAAATCTAGGAAAGCATGGTAAATTTGATAGTTTGTGTAACAGTCCCTACATAATTGATGGAATGGTTGGTCCAAATTATTTCTATCTCATCCATTTGGATAGTGAAAAATTAAATTTGCTCGTCAACAAGTAGGTCCTAAAGTTGTTCTACAAAGGTAACATCTAATGCCGAGGGGGAATCAAGGTAAATTAGATTAGTTTTCATTCCAACTTTCCTTTCATTTCTTACTTTAGTATATTAAGTTTTGCTTAGGATAGTTTAGTTTCATTTATGTTTTTCAATACATGCAAATGATATTTTTATTGATAGTATTTATATGATTTCGTGTTCTACTTATG
The DNA here is from genome assembly GCA_027924585.1 of Larix kaempferi. Taxonomy (NCBI): domain Eukaryota; kingdom Viridiplantae; phylum Streptophyta; class Pinopsida; order Pinales; family Pinaceae; genus Larix; species Larix kaempferi. The sequence goes on along the minus strand of BSBM01000111.1, from coordinate 1,917,589 downwards.
TTCTCTTGGAGAGATTATTGGTTTTGCAGATCATGGGTTGAAGATTTTGGAGTTATCGCATACTTTCCAAAGATCAAGCACACATCCCCATATGGAGCCAGTTGTTACCACCCAGTTAGCACAGGATGATTAGTAGACATAAGATGGAAAAGACCTAGGGAACCCTCAATTCCACGATCCAACTCGAGCACTCTCCCAGTCCTTGTTTTTTATATTGTACATATCTTTTTCCAATGGTCAAAAAATGACAATTGTAAAATGACATGACATCCTATTATATGTGTAAAATGTCTATCCCAAATGGGTCTCATGTCTTAGTACCGCTCTCGATTTTTTTTTTCACCTAGATGAACTAGATCCTAGTGATTGAAGTTTGTCTAGGTTTATTCACTCAATCCTCCATAGCCATGAGTATGTACTAATGCATCTGCCCCAATACGATGTCTAAGTCCTTGGTTATGATGTCATGCATTAGTGTGTCACCATGGTCTTCCTTGTCAAAAGTGTCTTTTTAAATCCCTTGAGGGGGTAAAAAGGAAATATTGTTGTAATATGTGGTCAACGGGGAGTGTCAAACACCTTAGTACACATTTAAACCCCTTTAGACATAGACGAGAATCCTAGTGCACCTTTTTGGGGCATGTTTTCCAAAAAATATGGTGTTTGGAGACCTTTTCCTCAATTTAAGGAAAATAAATATTCATTTTGGGGTGCACTCTCTAAAGGTTCAATTCATTGTAGGATCATTGCATATCAATTTAATCAAGTGCAGTTGAATCCTCATCTCTCCACAGTTCACTCCAAAGGTGGATCATGAGTGCATACTCAGTCTTAGTCCACCCTAGAGGTGGAAAATGAAGGCCTAATCAGTCCCATTTTACTCCAAAGGTGGCGCATAAGGACCTACTTAATCTCATACCACTCTAGATATGTCATGAAGTCTCCTAAAGGTGGTGCACTCCCTCTTGTAGGAATGAGATATCTAAGTGGGGTGAATTCTCTCCATTCTTGCTATGAAAGCAAGCATACCACTCTTATTATGTTGTTGGTTGAAGATCAGAGCTCATTTATAATACTATTTTGGAGAACAAGCATTGTGTTAATAAACAAAGTGTTTGGAGGCTACATCAAGACCATCTTCTCATATGTGTGGATGCTAAACTTGTCATTTGTTTATGAGGTAAATTGTATCATTGTGGTTGTTAATTCATTTATCTTATATTAGGATTTTGAAGGAGTATTATTACTTAGTAGGGTAAGGTTATGTATCAAGTACACGCTTAGTTAAAACCTTATTGTAAGTTGCTTGCAAGAGATTGATTTTAGTACTTTTACTTTCAGTCAATTTCGCTATATTAATCTCTTGCTTATAGGCTGCACCATTAAGAGGATTGAAGAGGAGAACTGATCTCCTTTACAATTTAATTGTGTTTATATGATTACTCACTCACCGAGAGGATTAAACTTAGCCTAACGCATCTTCCTTTCTTTGGTGACCTTTTCAGATAGGGCCCTCTTAGATAGTCCTCTTGACTCCATTGACATTCTTCTTGGCACCTCTACCTATCTGTTTTCAACTCATCCATTATTGAAAATCAAATTTTATTTCTTAGTTTATACAAAGAATCTACATTTAATCACAAAAAAAATTCTAATTAGATTGATTTGCATTCTTAGATCTATTTGTAAAAATCATTGAATAACCTAAGATAGATTATTTAAATGGTAGTCTTTTTCATGCACGTCTTTGGTTTAGCCTTGCATGCTTAGATCTGTTTGTTTCACAACGTAAATATGCCTTATCAATTGTATATTTTGAGCTTACATGTGGCAGATTTCAATAGGGAAGCCAAGTACAAGCACATGGATATTCTCTCGCTATCCTAACAACCTACAAAACAAAACCTAAAAGATTATTCATTTACTGCGTATTAGGCCCAAGTTCCATTTAAGTTTTTAATTTAGCTTGCATAAATTTTTCTAGGAAACATTTACATGGGTTTTGCAGAGACAATGGGTAGCTAGGTGGCAGTGTTTGCATGAGCATTTTCCACTCCCATATCCAAACAAAGATTGATTTCCTAAACCTTAATTCCCTTAAAGATGTCTATCTCTATGTAGACAATATGGAAGATAACTTTTGTATAGAAAACTAAAAAGACCCCCTTTAACCAACACAAAAGAATTGAAAAACCATGATCCATTTTGTTTCCATGAGCTCAGTATAGTAGTCAAGATTACTAAGACCAAGGATCTCATAATACTCCACTTATGTACTCAATTACCTTTGCGAGACTTAATTTACACCATACTTTTATTATTAAATTACCAGCATAGATCCATCTTAAACTTGAATCTATCAAGCACCGAGAGGGATCCAATTTCTTGAGGTGTAATTTTTTTTGAAATTTTAAACTCCATAAATTTGATCCATCTCTTGCTTGATAGATCTCACTCTCTTCTTGATAGATACTGGTCCATGAATTTTTTTAGTTACTTTTTCTTTTTGGTAAGGTAACGTAACATTAGTTACCTTACTTGAAAACATCATCCCCATGCTAGGCTTTATCCTTCACTACAATTTTAGTTAATGATATTGAATCATTTCATTTAGCTAAAAAATCGTAAAGTCATTATCAAATCATATTCCCAATTTGCTAGGAATTCTGTAAAGTTATTTTTTAGAATAATTTATGTTGCTTATCATACTTTCCATTTGCTAGAAATTTGGTAAAGTTAACTCTCAAACCATACTTTCCATTTGCTAAAAAAACGGAAAATTAGGGTGGGACGGACTATAATGAACATTTTAGTCAATTTATTTTATTGTTCCGGGAAGAACAAAGTGCTATGAGGGAGATGTTGTCACGTAACGTTTGGTAATGTGGCATTACCAAAATAAATAAAAAAATCATGTCGGCTCATAAAATAAAAATTCAAACCAGATGAAAAGTAATAAAAAAAAATCCTTACTCATAAAATAAAATATCTCAAGAAATTGGATCCTTCTCCCTGCTTGATAAATTTGGGCTTAAGATAGATCTAGGTTGATTTTAGTTGAATCCGTAGTGGATTTCAAAATGTATTTGAAGAATTGCATGATTAACCACAATGAAATGGAATGGAGTAAAGTTTCATTTCTACCTCATTGTTCAATGGAATGGAGTAAAGTTTCATTTCTACCGCATTGTTCTGAAAGTAAAATATTTAATATAAATTTTTGAAATGGTTGAGAAGATTTGGAATTTTGAACACAGGGTCATGAGCAATGATCAAATTTGAAGGGTTGGTGTTAATTTCAATTAGAAGGTATATATTCATGCAGTCCTTCCATGATTAAAAAAACTTTGAAAAAAACTACATTTCAATTGACAACAATAAATAAACTACACACTTCATAAAAAATATGCTAAATAAAATATTGCATTTTCAATCAAATTTATGCCTAGGAAAGCCGCACCATAATAGTCCAAACACTCTAAAGCTATAACATACCATTACAAATACAATTAAAGAGAGTTAGCAACGACTTTCACAACTCAAACTATATATATAGATAGATAGATAGATAGATAGATAGATCTATCTATCTATCTATCTATCTATCTATATCTATCTATCTATAGATAGATAGATAGATAGATAGATAGATAGATAGATCTATCTATCTATCTATCTATCTATCTATATCTATCTATCTATAGATAGATAGATAGATAGATAGATAGATATATATATATCTATAGATAGATAGATAGATATCTATATCTATCTATCTATCTATCTATATATCTATATATATCTATCTATATATAGATAGATAGATATAAGGTGGTATTTATTTATATGAACAATATATATACAATGTATATGACCTCGGAAGACATTGAAATATATACATAAAACCGAGAAATTGGAAGTGATTCAACAAGACACTAAGGATTAATCTTTGACAAACAATCTCTAACATAATTTTTTTTATGAAATTTTGATATAAATTGTGATTTTTTTTAAACATCAAAAATAAAACTAAAAAACTAACATTTTTGTGCTGAGAGCCCTTTGACATGTTGTGAGTCGCATATCAGGCTTCAAATTTGAAGCCTTCAGCGCCCTTCAAAGGCCCTTTTACCCTTCATAGAAGTCCAAGGTGAATTTTACACTGCAAAAAAAAATTAATTTCATGCAGAGCCCATCGGTAATGAAATTAAGTTGACCTATGCAAATTTGCAACGGAAGGGCAACTCCAAATTCTGCACGTCCGGGGGTTATCAATGGTTGTGGGACTGGGAGACTCGGAGTCTAGAGAATCGGAGACTGCCCCAGTTCCCATGGAGAGTTGGACCTAGTTCCTAGTTGGCAGTGGCGGGCTCAATGAGTAGGTGACACGGTGTCAACCTTCATGTGACTCAGTTACGGTGTGAAAGAATTTAATGTTATCACCAAACCTTGGTCGAGACTAGACTCCACAATGCACATAGTACATACATGTAACGTGTTGCTAGCATTCGGTAGGTGTGATTACCATAGGTACATTAACCATAGCCAACAATCCATTGAATTTTCCTATGCCATCACTGATTAGCCATGTGACCATGGAGTCCGCCCAACGAGTGCATTAATGCATCATACAATTATGCAAAATGGGAAATGGAAATTGGAATGGAGCCTGACATGAGTCTTAACTCTTGGAGTCTTGAGTGACAACAATAATCTCTACCCATGCAGCCTGTAAAACAAATTTACTAAATGTTGCATATTTAAATCCATGACTGGCAAAAATGCACGAATCTGCCATAATAATTACCAGATTGAGTATCTTTTGGAGGTGGGAAATGGCTAATTCAATAGCTGAACATCATATATATGTGGGTTTTCTCCATTGAATAGTTCTTGCTTAGTGTTAAGTAGTTGTCAAGTTTCACTGTCTAGTCATTTTCGTCCTCGGTTGTTGGCAAATGGAGAGTTCGGGACAAACTATAACTATACAAAGGTATGCCAAGAATTTTGTATTTGATGTTTCTGACATGTTTTCAACTGAGTAATCTGGTTAAAAAAACCATTATAGGTAGAACGTAATTTGCATGATTCTAAATCTCAACTCTAAGATTTATTAATTAGAGAAATTTACGAGGCAGATTCTATTAATGATCACTTCTGCTTTCTCTTTCTCTGTTGTTCATTTATGAATTGTTTTCCTAAAAAATGATTTCTTAGTTTTAGAATAAGTTCAGAGAATGCCACTCTTGTATTTCCAGAGCCTTACATTTATGCAAAATGCAGCATTGCAGATCATACTTTAAACCAAAACAAACCCTCAAAATCCAGGTCTAATGTACGTCTGGACTATGGAGATTGCAAAGCTCAAAGTTGCATTATTGAGTCCTTACAAACATCTTGTGCAACACTTGCATCTTTGATTCGTCCAACGGGATCCTTGCAAACATCTTCTGCAACATTTGCATTCGTGATTCGTCCAGCATGATCCTTATATGAATGGGTTGTTGTTAATTTACAGGTATGTGCAACATTTTGCACTGTGGATTTTCAAATATGTGTAGCATTTCTATATGGAGAACATAGTTACATGCATTGCTTGTTGGATTGCCTTCTAGTGCAATAAATATAAGGGTTTTAACTTTCCACATCCAAATTTTTTGAAACTTGTAATGCATTATGCCACTGGTCAATGGAGGCAAAGTCTTGAATGACCCACCCCCATGAACCGACGAAAAAATCGCACTCCCCAGATTGTACAACCTCACAACCATTTTCGCAATTTCCAAACCTTGAAGAGTAAAATTCTCATTTCCTCCTTCAAAATCATGTCGAGATATTTCATTTCTCTGCTCCTTCTGCAAATATTTCAAACACAATTTGTCCCCTTCCAACACTTTGGATCCGTCTTGACCTATAGTCTACAAACCACTTCACCGTCGAAAAGATAGCTTCATCTCTAGTCATCTCCCTTGGACATCAAGTTTTGGATCAAGTAATATTATTCAATGTTCATGGGTTTCCCTAGTTTGGGAGTCTAATAGTTAGCAGAACTCAACCTGTTGGGATTATTGTAAGTCTCTTTCATAAGAATAGGAGTGCTTTTCAGTTAGCTTTCACCGATATCCAAGGATGCTTTGGACCTCTATTTCAATTGTATTTCTTATGGACAAGAAGACCTGGATGAAATGGGTAGTAGTCTGTAGAGGGAAATGCAGGGTTCCAAATGACTTTATCCTTTTATAGTCATTTTTATGGGAATAATACTCTAGTTGATCAACCCATCATGTGGCTCTTCTGCCAATGCGTTCATCATTAGGATTTGAACCCTACGTGTTGGATTTGGTTCAGTCCCCTGCAGATTTGCGATGTGACCCTTATGAGAGGTGCTCCTCCTTTTGGAATGATACTTTGTGCTATAAAGGTCTTGAAAATCCATTTATTTTGGAAGAGAGATTGGCTTGAGTGAGGACGTAATCTTCGTCGCAGACAGAAATATTGCCAGTCGTCCGTGCTAAGATAATCTTGGTACCTCTGAAAATGTTTTTCCAGGAGGTTAGAAACATTCTTTAGATAATCTCGCTTTTGACTGCCATAATTAGAATGCCATTCATGCCCACCGCTATCTCAATCAACGAGATAGGATAAATTCGAGTTTCAATGAAAGAAGACGAAAATAGAAGTGTGTTATATCTTCATAAGTGGATTTCTTAGGTTTGGATTTACCTCTTCTTCACATCGAGGCATGCATTTATCTTTTTGCTTGAGGGTTCTTCACAATAGAGTTCAAATCTATTGAATATGTAGATAACATTCTCCATTTAATTACGCCATGTTTTATGAGTTACAAAAGCATATGCATGAATCACTAGTCTTCTTTTTTTGACTCCTCCATAGAATCTTGGACTTCTACTCCAATGTGGATTGGTAAATGCCCTAATTTCATGAGTCTTAACTTTTAGGGATACCAGTCACTAGTATCCATAAAAAATGCTTGGGGAATATTCATTTATGCTTCACATAAACATGCCATAAGCATATAATGACAACATATGAGCTTGTGTGTAGAAGTATACTTCACAAATGGCTAAAGGTAGCTTGGAAGTGGAAGCAACTATTAGGTTATGAGCAATTGTCCTTTATATGTAGATCATGGTTTGATTTTGGTCACTTGGAAACCTCCCATCCAAAGAAAAATGTGAGTGAGGAGGCTACCAAGCTCTCCCAGAATCCCATTGGAAGAAAACTCAAAAAGTAGGATCAAAGACTCACTTGATGGAAAGGTGCTAAGAATCACATCCATCTAATAGATGTGGAAGACTCAAAAGAGATAGAATCAAAAGATGAAAAATCAAGTCCTCTCATTAAAATCTACTCTAGAGATGAGCAAATTATGAAAAAAACCCTCTTAGCATCCCTAGAGGGGATGCTTAGAACGATGCCATAAGATTAGGAAATCTAGATGAGAAAAAACTTATGTTTTTAGTTGGAAATATAATAATACAATGATTATAATAGCATCCATAAAAGTTCATTTCAAAACAGGTAAGATTTAATGTCATGGAAAAGTTAATTTTCTATTTTTTTTCTTTTGTCTTATTTATTTGAACCATTGGCTATGGTAATGATCAATTGGTCACGACAAGGATCAACAATTTTAAATATCTGGAGGACGTACAATGTTAGAGGTACACTATTTTTAGGTGGATACATTGGCACTGGACAAAAAGCATCTTTTCAATTTTTTCTATTATTGTTAGGGATCTCAAGCCTGGCCTCTTTTGGCTCTTAGAACATAGCACTTCTAGTAGTGGATATTTTCTCAAAACAATGCTAGACACAAATAAGCTTCAGTACCCCATGAGGCTATGTACATCTCCAACTTCTTATTATGCACTCAAAAAAGTTGTGAGTAGTTCTCAACTACTCTAATCACTTTTGTAGGATAGGAAACAAACATTTTCCTACACAAAAATAAATATGCCAAAGAAAAGTGCAATACAAAAAACCAATACTCCTAATGGTTATCACTATGTTCACATTAAAAAAACAAGAGCGCCAATCTCTTTCTGAATGGGCTTTCTCCCAATCTCATCTTCCATCACCGGTAAAGGTTCTTCATTCTCCACCTTTATTTTAGTCTCTCCTCCTCTACACTCTTGAGTAATCCTCCCCAAAAGGTAGTTGGAAGTGATAAATCATCATGCACATGGTTTACCTCACTAATTCTCTGTAAATGTTGAATCACTTCCAAGTACCTTAGTTAGTCAACTCATCATGTACATGTTCCAACTCAAATGAATATGTAATACATTCCAAGCAATCACATGTCTTATGATCACTAGAAGTGCATAATCCAATGAAGTTAATATCATCCTCAAAATATTATCTTGGTATACACAATAATAATAATGTCTCATGATGTTTCTAATATCAAAGAAGTTAACCATCTATAGTTAGGTGAATAAAGTAGGAAAGTTGCAAAATAGGGTGTTACAACTCTTTCTCTCAAAAAGGTTATGTCGCTCGAGTTGAATTGTCTACAAATAAATAAGGATAAATTCCTTTAATCTTATACTCTAATTCTTATGTGTAATCCTCCTATGAGTATTGTTGACAATTATCTTTGACCTAGTCAATAATTTTGCATTATAGATGTTACAGCTTCCTACCTAGTTCCTATGATCATTAGGAGTTTGGTATGGAACTCCCTAGTGTCCTTCATGAGGTACATACCTCTCAAGTAATGATACATTAAATACATTATGAAAGTCATGATAGCAAACATGGTTCCTTAGCCCAACGCACTACTAGCCAAGACAATGCTCCCTAGTGAAGATGATTGATCCTCCCATGAGGGGCTATAGTTCAAGATATATAACATTAGCTTATTTAGCGATTTAGTTAAAATAGTTGTCTCATTCCAGCCTTGTGTTGCATGCACTAGCATAATGTTATGTTCCAGCCTTGTGTTGCATGAATCACTTACTTCAACACTTGCTTTAAAAGGAACCATGGGTTACATTGCCCCAGGTATAGTTTTTTTTAAACGTTACTTTTACTTTGATTTCCTTCATAAAGTTTTTTTAAATGGATTGGTTGATTCAAATCTAATTGAGATTGTCTTAAATGCAGAGTATGGATTAGGTCAGAGGGTTTCCACCCAAGGAGATGTTTATAGTTACGGTATTCTATTATTGGAAATGTTTACTAGGAAGAGGCCTAGTAGTGACATGTTTGTTGGAGACTTGAATTTGCACAAGTGGGTGGATTTAGCTTTTCCAAAAAGAGTGAAAGAGGTAATTGAAAGTGGTTTCTTGAGTGAAGTGGATGGAGATCAAATTGAAGAAAACGATGTATACAAATGCCTACATTCATTGTTGCATATTGGTTTGCTTTGTTCAAAATATTCCCTTAAAGAACGACCAACTATGAGAGAAGTGTCAACAATGTTGAAGAGTCTTAGCAAGGATTTGGTGGAAAATACAGTTGCTCCATGGAGATTAAGGCGAAGCATATCCTCTTTGATTGCTAGAACAAATGCAACAATGCATAATGTTGTTGCTTCAAATGGACAAAGTTCCACATTTTAGTTTCAAAAAATTGTAATTATAAAAGAATTTGGTCTTGCGACTACTCTTTCAATGGGTAAGCATTTATATTACTTTTAATGGTTAAAACAATTTTGTTTTAATATACTGTTGAAGCAATTATTTTCAATATGAAAAATAGATGTTTTTGCATATTTTAATAAGATTGTAAATCTTGATTTGTTTTAATGCCTTTTTTATATTGGCCTATTCTCCAATTAATGAACTTATGAAAAGGTTGTATATATTCATCTCATGAAAGTTCATTTTTAGTTTATTCTCAAACATCTCCCAAATTGATGAGAGATATCAGATAACCCTGTAGTGAGCTTTTAGCTGCCTATGAAAACAAGTAGCGAGAAACTGCATTTATATGCACTAGTGGTTTAGAGGATTATAATTTTAAGATTTTATCATAATTTATAGTAATGAATTTGTAGTTGGCATTTACTTAATATACCATTTTGATTTAGATTTTGTAGTCAACAGGCTAAAGATAGTAGATCATGAAGTCATTGCCTTTATATGCGATTTATGATGATACAAATCTCTCAAAGTTATCAACTAATTGGTTTGCTGGGTTTTTTTCAACATCCTTAGCAAAATTCCTACCTCAGCTCTTGATATTGATTGCCAACTTCACTGATTTGGGAAAAATCATTTATACTCTCTCTCTATACTATGATCTATATCTATAAAATTTTATATAGAGAAAGAATTAATGCTTCATATGAGTCTGGTCAAAATTCCTATTTATAATCTGGGAATTAAAGCCCAACAGGGTTTTAACTTGGGTAATTAACATGGCAACTTCATCATTCTTCAATATTGAGATGAGACATAGGGCATGCATTGAACTTGAATATTTAAAGTCACCCAAATCCAAAGGGGTTGTATATCTTTCTTTTTTGTGGATAATTTTCATGCAGTTTCGGTGTAATTTAGTTCCCAGCAGTTTGATATCTCTAAAACAACTTTAAATAAGCTTAGTTAATGCCTCCCATGGTTGAAAATGTGTGCTAGATATTGGGGCAGATATGTGATGAAGAGGACATAATGAGTGTGAGGCGATAATATGTTGCAGTATGCCGCACTGGTCCTGACTGGTATGACACTGATTAATCTTCATAGAACTTACCTACTGATTCTAATTTAATTTCATAAACAAACTTGTGAACTCTTGTTGTCGCTGTGACAATAATAGGCACCACAGGCCTTATTATTATTGTGGAGGTCAACAAGTCAATGGAGAAACAAGGCCTACAGGTAGGCCCTACTGATATATTCATCACACCATAGGTCCATATATGTTAATGTCTGTATATAAATTTAATTGTCTATCTACCTGAGGTACACGTCCTTGAGAGGATTTTCTTTTTTTTTTTATAAATTAATCTTCCTGAATGGTTGGTAACTTGCATTGGTGAATTCTGGGTTGAGAGTGTTGGAAAAGTTGCATATGAAATTTTTTATCCAAAGTCTGGGCTAGGATTACTTGTACCTTACCCCAGTCTGGATAGGATTACTTGTACCTTACCCCAGTCTGGATAGGATTACTTGTGTCTTATTATAGTGGAAATTTTTTCTTCATGTTCATCACTGCTCATGTTGCAAACTCAATAATACTAAATAGTTTACATGTTCATCACAGCTCAATTCACAAGTTCCTCCAATCACAAGAGCTTGGTGATATGAGCTTGCTTGGATTTCAAGGAAAAGAAAGTATTTTGAACCAAAAATATGTTTATTTTATTTATTATTTTATAGGTTCTATGTATTTTGTTCATTTTATCATATTTTTGTTCCTCTGGCCAAGAAGTATCTGCCATATAAAATTAAACACTTCAATCATGGCCTTGTTATAGGTAAACTTATTCTGTCAATGAGTTACGTGAGTTGCAATTATTATTTTTCATCAAGAGAACATATTGCTACTTAATTGCCTCCCAGTACTATGCACCATATTTAATTCAATTTTCTGGCGTGACATTTTTTCCTAAGCACTATTAATCTATTGTTTTTTCCATGAAGAAATTGGGCTCTAGAAACCAATTGACCTTCAATATTTCTATATGCTCATTAAAATGTCAGCTCAAAGTAAATAGATTGCAAAATCACTCTTAAGAAAAACCCAACATTTGGTTAGAAATTGGATAAATATATTGTGAGTTTCTTTATTATGTAGAGTCTCGACTAATTCCCAAGATAGATTTCAGGTTGTGAAATACTCCTTTTCGAATTTCAATGGATGCTTGGGAGTCGAAGTCTCTTTTTTGTTAATTTTGCAATGCACTAGTTTGATGTAGACTTGCACTTTACCAGCGGTTTCCTTGAATCATTTAGGCAAGTTGCAGTGATTAAAGTAGAACAGTCTTTGAATATGGCAAGATACTTGTCTAGTTCTTAATCTTTATTCTTTGTGTTTTTATAGTAAAGGTGGACACCATTATTGCAAGTGGCTCATCTTTGGTACAAAACATTGGCTTGAAGGGTTGCCTTGCTACCCATGGCTCACAATCTGATGTACCATGTTTTGCTACCCATGGCTCACAATCTGATGTACCATGTTTTCCATCATCATGATGTTTGAACTTTGGCCCTGCCTCTCATAAACACTGTGAAAATTTCTAGGTATGAATATTTATATCCAATGTTACTTTGCAAATGTACTTCATCCATTTAGGCTAACTGCTTATCTTACTGATTTAGTCAGGAAGGAGAGTGCTAAGTTAGCCATTTAAAAAGGTATTGTCATTGGATGACCATTAAAAAACTGAAAATTTCCAGAAGAATATGTTCATGGACATGTTACTTCTGCTGACCTTTTCCTTAAAAGAAAAAAATAATTCGAAAGTTTATGTGAATAGACAGATTGTGTGCCCCATCTTCGGTTAGGCTTTTCGGAAAACGTGGCATGCTAATAATTTAACAAATCCTCTTTGATTCTGCAAATTGCTTTTAAGGTTTCCAATCATTTGGGTTAAAGGGAAATCTTTCTAGGGATGATAGCTTATACTTGTATAGTAGACTAGCCAGGAATTACAGGTATAAACATATCTCAGCTGTGGTAAAATGTGCCAAACATCTCTGGATTTTTTCAAGATATGAATTATAATATCATTCAATTAAGAAGTCTAGGATATTTTCGTGCTGGGCAGACATACATAATCGGGCATTCTGTAAAAACACTGGTTTAGAGTCCGGTGATATTTTCCTTCAAGAGACAGTGCCATGAGATGGATTGCACTAAAGAACCGTCCTGTACATATAGTTTGAATTTTGTTTTTTATAAAAGTGGATATCAAAGTTACTAATCGAAGATTTTAAATGGACTCAAGATTGGTTCATTATTTACAAGTTTTGCTTTACTGTGTTTTTAATGGGCCAGTCTTTCGGCATATTGGTTTCTGGTTTGCAAAGATTCCTTATTTTGATATTGCCTGAAAGCATTGTTATGACCAATTTATTGAGAAACTTTCTCAGAGATAGCATAAATACATATAACTCTGCAACGTATTTCTTTAATTGGTTTTCGAAAGTGAATATAAAAACAACAAATACAAGGCTGAAGTGTATTTGGTGATATCCATAATAGACCCATAACTTTCATGAAAGCGATTTGATAGATTCAGCTGGCATGCTTGATTTCTATATGCTTTGATTGCAATGGAGAAATGGTGTCTCTCAATATATCTAAAATTTAGTCAGATGGATTTGATATTTCTACTATCTTTCTTTGTTTCTTTGACACAATTTGGGCCAAATTTGGTGCTACATGTCTTAGTGCAACTGAACCTTGTAGGTATCTAGTGTTTTTTATTGCATCAAATTACAATCAGATTTCACCAAAGGTGCTTCCCCGGTAGCAAAAAGTCTACACTCTCGGAAGGAAACTCGACCATGCTACAGAAGGATAGGGATGGCAATAGGGTTAATTTATCTGGACCATTGCAAATTTGAGTTTTTAAATTATGGAAGGGAAAGGGAACAAAGACAGGTATACAAAGTAAAATTTGTGAAAATGTATTTGTGCTTACTATTTGGCATTTTTCTTGACCTTCCCTTTAATTTTATTATTGCTTTACAATCTTTAGTTGCTGAATATTCGACTTCTATTTATGACTTCTTGACCACCAGCATTCTGATTGCACACTATATAGGTGAGCTTGACACGTTTTATGATGTTTATAACAATTTGCAGGTAAATTATGATAATTGAGAAGGTTGGGCCATTTCATGGCTCAACTATTGGAATGATCAAAATGAAAACTTGTAGTTGGATGGATTGGTACTGGTTGGGATTTCCACCATCTATTGTAGAGCTGCATGTATAAATATTCACATTTGCAGATATTTTGAATACAAAAGCTCATATTTTTTTCCACAGAAAATAAATTGTATTTTCTATTCCAGTATAGAATGAAAAACACATGCATCGTGTGCACTTAGCACTTTACAACGAAAAAGGATATAATTTGCACCCTACATCTAATGGCAAAAAATTGAAGTGTTTTGTTGAGCTTGAGCACAAAAGATGTAGTATTTTGAAATTGCAAGCTTCGGGAACAGATGAAATGCTTAGGGGAATCAATGGCTATATGACTTGAGAAAGTGCGTGAGATTACATGACAAGGAGAATTACAAGGAGTAGTCATTCAGAAATATAAGGAGCATTTGTGAAGAGCACGAGAGCATTTCTATTAGGAGAATTTGAAAAGAAGCATACAAGGAAAGGTCACGTAGAAAGAGATGGAAAAGTGAAGTATAGTATGTTCAACAGTTTGTGCAGAATAGAGGAAATATATTAGAAAGTTTAGAGTGGATTGTGATTGAGGTATACAACAACAAATCTATATATGGGTGGTAGGACAAGGCAAGGACAGAAGATTGGTATCTTCCACAAGTTGGTGCCTAACAACTCAAGTGGGTGCTTGACCATGCAAGTTGGTGCTTGCTTACTATGAGTTGGTGCTCATAAGAGGATTGGTGTCCTCACAGGTTGGTGCCTATAAAACAACAAGTTCGTGTTCCTGTCTTATTGGTGTCAGCAAAATCAGTGAGTGGGTGCTCACATGTGTATTAGAGATTGGTGTCTCCTGACATTATTTGTAATAAAAAGATTCTTTATATATATAAGATTTTTCTACATATTATTTGTGCAGTTTTTTTTGTATTGAAAATTGCTTTTGGTACATGGTATATGTGTTAATGATTGATGACATGGTATAACAAATGTTTGTAAGGATAAAAACTATGCAATATTGATTGACCACCCCCCTCTTAGTATCATTTGGGGTCCAACAATTGGTATCAGAGCAGGTTCCTTGAGAGATAGTCTAACCACAGGAAGGAAGATCAGCGTGCAATCTAGATTTATGTGCAAATATGGACATACATGAAGGTCTCTCAACAAATCGAGCACCAAGTTTTGATGGGTCTAATTATGATTTCTGGAGAATAAGAATGGAAGTCTTTATATAGTCACTCGAAACTGATATTTGGCTGGCAGTTGTAAAAGGTTATAAAGTTCCAGATACTCCTCCAACTGATGTTGCTGATAAAAAGCTCTATGAATGCAATACAAAAGACAAAAATGCAATACTAAGTGGTCTAGCAGACTTAGAATTTACAAAGGTCATGCAATGTATCTCAACAAAAGCAATATGGGACAAACTTCAAATCATTTATAAAGGAGATGACACTGTGAAAAAGGAAAAATTGCAAACTTATAGAGGTCAATTTGAGAGCCTAAAAATTATGGAGGATGACAACATTGCATCCTACTTTCTTCAAGTAGATGAAATAGTCAATACTCTCAGAGATCTTGGGGAAACAATTCCTGAAGAAGCAATTGTACATAAGGTGCTAAGATCTCTACCCATGATATTTGATTCTAAAGTATCAGTCTTGGAAGATAGAAATGATCTTGACAAGATAACAATGGAATAAATCCATGGAATTCTCACTCCCTATGAAATGAGAATTGAAAAGGAGAACCCTTCAAGAAGGGAAGTAGCATTCAAGGCCTCCAAAAAGACAAAAGGAATCAAGCAAGATTCCAGTAAGAGTTCTTCTAACGAATCTGATCTTGAAGAAGCAAACTTTGTGAAGAAACTTCAGAAAGGTCGTGGAAAGTACAGAGGTAAGCTTCCTTTCAAATGCTTTGAATGTGGTAAAATAGGTCATGTTGCTTCTAAATGTCGTTACAAAGATAATAGAGATAGTGATGATGAGAAGGATCATGATCATGAAGAAAAGAAGAAGATATACAAAGGAAGTAAACCTGAAAATTATAAAAGGCTTGGTAGACAAAAGAAAATTCTATACTCCAAAGAGGACAGTAGCTCAACAGATGAAGATGACAGTTGTTGCTCAACTGATGATCAGTATCAACAGATGATGATGAGAAGGATCATGATCATGAAGAAAAGAAGAAGATATACAAAGGAAGTAAACCTGAAAATTATAAAAGGCTTGGTAGACAAAAAAAAATTCTATACTCCACAGTAGCTCAAGTGATGATGAAAGAGTTCTCTTTATGGCAATAGATGAAGGATGTGAAAATGAGAACTCCGAAGATGAAGTGTTGAGGTAGACTTTGAAGGAGAACTTATAGGTGCTTTAGAGGATTTGAAGAACTCAAGAAAGAAGAATAAGCATTTAAAGGACCAACTACTAAAGTATGAAGACTAGATAGAAAAAGTCAAAAGAATAAAAGAAGATCTAGCATCCAAGTTGTAAGAGACATACCGAAACTTACAAATCCCTTAAATTCATTCTGCAAGCATTGCTTACATGGAAAGAAAACAAGAGTAAGTTTCAAAATAAAGGAATATTCTACAACAAAACCATTGGAACTGGTTCACATTGATCTATGTGGACCAATTAGAACTAAAGGTCTAAACAATGAATCATACTTCATTATGTTTATTGATGACTATACAAGAATGACATGGGTTTCCTTTCTAAAGAAAAAATCAAAGGCTTTTGAGACATTCAAAGTCTTCAAAGAACTAGTCGAGAATGAAACTGATCTGAAAATTAAGTGTCTAAGATCAGATAATGGTGGGGAGTACACTTCAAGAGAATTTGAGAATTATGTGAGGAACATGGAATCAGGAGACATTTATCAGTTGCTAGAACTCCACAACATAATGGGGTAGCAGAAAGAAAGAATCGAACTATCCAAGAAATTGCTAGAACAATGTTAAATTATGGCTTGAATTTCTTTGACTACAGTTAATTGAAAAGGAAATGATTGATGCAACTTGTGACACAAGTGACCTAATTCAAATGGTTGATACAAACGACCTAGTACAATTGGGTGATACATATACAATGATTGATGATGCCATAATTAGTCATGAGAATGAATCAATCGTAAATAGTAAATTGATTAACATGAGTTTTGAAGATGAATCACAAGTAGAAGCACAGAGTGTTAACAACAACAGTAAATGAGAATTTGAAGTTTCACAAGAAAACATTTATGAAGAACATCAAGAATTAAAAACCGATCTTTGCAAGATGACTATTAGACCTTGGGAAGAATTACAATTCAATAAAAATCGATATGACTTATGATATGAAAAAGGCAACATCTTCCATATTCTAGATTATACTCCAAACCAGTTTAGTGTGTGAGTGCAGGATTTCTTGTGAAAATTTTAGGGCTCCAAAATTTAATGAAGAATTTATTCAAACAATTGATGACAAACACATGGAGGAAATACATAATGACTGTTAGCATTTCCATAGAGTTGGAAATTTGGAGACATAATGTTTTGATATCCATCATTGCCTTCATTATGGGAAAACAATGTCGAAAGCAGAAGGAGGTTCAAAAATGAATACTTCACTATGGATGGATAAGCTCTTGGAAATGGAATCAACAAGACAAGAAGTTGCATAAGTCTTATCATTTAGTTCAAACATTAGTAAAGACACATTTGAATGGTGAAATTACAAAAGCAAACAAACTTCAATCAATTATTGCGGATGATTATTTGAGCATGAATATGGCCCATTATGAATTGGTATTCCCTTGTACCTTAAGGGGAGGAAGTACAAAAATGAAAGAAGAAAGGTACTCTCTTGCATCTCAAGGGGAGGATTACATTGGAGAAACAAGATCAAGTGAAAATATTAGTGGTCAACTAAAACCACCACATCCATTGATGAAATTTGTTAGTGGTCAACCAAAACCACCAGATACATGGTATCAATTTCAAAATGGTTAGTGGTCATCCAAGACCACCAGAAATGTGGTATCAAAATTAGCTATTGCGGGAGAATCCAAAGCTCAAGCTTGGATCCCTTCCACCTTCTTGTCACCTCCTTACGAGGCAATATCAACCAATGATGGTAGTCGGGCTTCAAGATTCAAAGTCAAATCATTCAAAATTCAATCAGCATTTGGAAATTCCAACATGGCCACTGGTCTCTTCTAAAAGCTATCTACAACAAATTGAACTATTCATTGGGATTTTGTGAGAGCACTCGACGATCCTGTTTGTTCTCCAAATTAACATAAGATGCTAGCTTCTTCTAGAAAAATCAAGGAATGTT
Source organism: Larix kaempferi (assembly GCA_027924585.1). Taxonomy (NCBI): domain Eukaryota; kingdom Viridiplantae; phylum Streptophyta; class Pinopsida; order Pinales; family Pinaceae; genus Larix; species Larix kaempferi. Next base: position 1,899,434 of record BSBM01000111.1, on the reverse strand, counting down.
CAAACATGGCAGTTGTTCACTTCCATAATTTTAGCTCTCATTTCATAGCATCCGTTATGGCGGTTTTTCAAGCATATCTTCATCGAAGCTTGTTTCAAAAGTTTTAGATTGAAGATGATACCAATCTATGCACTAGTTCATACTACTTTATTGGTATAATTATTCAGACTTGTGATTGAGGGTGGAAATGTTACACTATAAGTCCTTAGACAATCACAAATTCATAGATCACCTCTTATATGAGTTGTTATTCCTTGCTTTATGAGTTGTCATACTTATCCACTGATGAGTTGTCAGTGAGATATAGATCTAGAGGTGACTATGATCCTTGTACTATATAATACCATTGTTAATATGAAGAGAATGGCTTAAGCCTTTTTTGCCAGTTTTTGTCTTAAGCTTGCTTTCTTCAATTTCTTAACAATCTCAAGAACCAACTATGAGGAACGTGTTGATGATGTTGGAGTCTTAGAGATGATTTGGTGGAAAGTAAAGCCACTTCAAAGAAATTGAGATAAATCATATCCATTTTTCTTGCCAATACAAATGTAACAAGAAGTGATGTAACTACATCAAATCATTGAGGTTCTACATTTTAGTTAAATGGAAAGTATTTATATTATTTTTAATACTCAAAACAAATTTAACTATCCTTAACCTAGTGTTTTCAACATAAAAACTAAATGCTTTTGTTACACTATATTGTAATGAGATTGTGTACAACTAAATATGTATTAATGTTTTTAAAATAAAAATGAATAATGTTACTTCAATTTATCTCAATAAAAATATTTCTTGAGCATCTAAAACATATTTCATTAAAATTGGAAATATTTTATTACATGAAGAACCCCAGGATTGAGTTTTTTTTTGTTATTTTTGAATTATGGATCCTATGTTTAATTCCAAATTTAATGAAATATGTGTGATTCTCCAAAATTAGTGAGAGCTAAATATAAAATAAGTCTTAACTATCTAAGAAATTGTATTTCTCTATATCATTTTTAATTTTAAATATTTGTTATAACTTATAAGCATGAATTTTAGCTAATATTTACCAGTGTTGGAAAATTATGAAGAGAATAATTGATTTGTTATCAACATCCTTAGAAAACTCCTAGTGTTTGACTGCCAAATTCACTTCACTAGTTTGTTGAAACCTTTTGTATTTTTTTATATATGTAGTTACACTCATGGTTGCACTTCGTACAATTTACATTTCAGATATTTATGTGAAGTTTAGAATCCATGTCTTAAGGTTGTCACTCATATTTTATAGTGAGGGAATTGAATTTGAATATTTAATATGACTAAAAATAAGTTTATATCTTCCATTTTTTAAAACATTTTTCATGTATTAATCATGTGGTTTTAATATAGGGGTGGCACGTGCAGGGGATCCTAAGGGAACAATAATGAAATCGTTTGTATGGAGCCTTGGAATAGCATCTAACAACCAAGCAGAATGGTATTCCCTGATGTTGGGAGTGGAGTTAGCAATTTCTCTTAACGTCAAAAAAATTATTATCGTAGGAGATTCTTTGTTGGTTATTAGATCTATGCAAAAGGGATTTGACTAATGACAAGGACATCTAAAGGAGATCCCAAAAAGAACAATCGATATCCTTAAGAGGATCAAAGAACTCAGTCTAATGCACATAAGAAGAATCAACAATGAGTAGGCGAATAGATTGGAAAACCAAGCAACAACATTGGATCAAGGTGTTTGTGTGAAAAAGGATGGTCATCCACATTGAAGGTAGATGCCATAAGTAATTTGGTAATGGTTTTAAGTACCCCAAGGGCATTTATGAAGGGTGGCGCTTTCAATGCAATCAATAGGCACATGGCCTGTGTGGTTGATTCACCACACATATCTCAACATTTATTGTTTATCCATGCACAATATCTCAATCACACTTTCCCCTAGTCTCGCACAAGATGGGATTATTGGAGTCCGTGTTTGCTTTGTGGGAGGCTTGTGGAATATCTCTAACCAAAAAATATTCCACATAGTCTTAGCCCTCCTTAGCACAAGTTTCTATTAAATATAGCATCAATATTGTTTTGGTTGCGAGGGTTCTTTTCTCATCATGGAGGACGGTTTTGTCTTCTTAATTTTTATGATCTCGAAAACAGCTTCTTTGTGGGATGCGGAGACAACATTGTCTTTCCTTCTTTGGGTCAAGGTTTTTGGATTTCTTTGTTTGCTCTAGGTGCGTTCTTATTCAGGAATATCCATGTCATCCTGGAGTGAAGACCTCTATAGAATTGAGAATGCAATTCAATACCTAAAAAAGGCAATGAGGTATCTGCAGTCGCAGTTGGAAGGCATCATTCAGGCAATGCGTCAAAATTCTTACAACATTTCTCTATTGGATACCAAAATTGATTATATGGATGGAAACATTAGAGAATAGGGGGATTAGGTGGACAAGCTAGTTGTGGATGTAGCAAATATGTGCTCTTTATTGGTTTAGGGTAGTCTTCTCCAGCACAAATTCGTTCAGGCCTCAAGGGATCCAGAGGAGGACTCTACGCTCTAACTCAAAATTGAGATTATTAAGCTTGAATCTACCAGGCAAGGTGATTGAAGCCTAGCCTCATGTTGAAATTTCAACTTGAATCTCTTCTTTTTGTTTTTTATGTATTTCTTATGTTGTTTACTGGAACAGTATATCCACTTATATAGCTCTAGAAATTTCACTACTTTTAACAAAATACAATTAGAAAAACTATGGGATGAGGGAATTTTGATGACAAAAAGTATATATCTAAATCTCTTCAGAAATAGGGTGAAACTCATTGTATTTTTATGGTTGCTTCTCACAGGTTTTTAATATAAATCTTTTATCTATTCTTGTTAAAAAACTGTGTGGCTTTTTTGTAAATATCATCATAATAAGTTTATTTCCTTAATACAATGTTTTTTTAACTTCCTAATAATTTGATAACTTTAAAACATATTTTAGTTGTAATAATTTAATTTGTTAAGTAAATGTCATCCTTCATAGGTCCATTTCCTTAGTATAATGCTTATAATTTTGTGAAGATAATCGTAAAACAAACTTTAAGTTGTTATATTTAAATTTTGCAATAAATAGAATTATTAATAGGTAAATTCCTTATTTACTTGCAAACTTTCCTATAGTAGGATAACTGTAAAACAACTTGCAATATGCTTAGTAGATAACATATATGGTTGTAAGTTTTGTTCGGGATGGGGTAGGTACACGAATGAAGAGGACATAATAGAGAGAAAAAATGATAATATGATGTAGAAGGTCACACTGGCCTTTTAAGATACTAATTTATCCACCTAGAGTAGCCTTTATTGGTACAATACTAATTTATCCACATAGAGTTTATGTAGTAATTCCAAGTAGTAATTCCAATCTGATTATATAAACAAACTATTAAATTATTGTTGCATCTGTGACAAAAATTAACACCACATGTGTCAATGTCCTTGCGAGGTCAAGAATATGCTAGAGAAACAAGGCCTATAAGGAGGAATTATATATGTATTCATCACAACTTGCATTTCGATATGATTGTATTTATCTTTGATTGTATATCTACTTGATGCACATGGTAACAAAGATGTTAATATTATTATGGAGTAATGTTGTTGAGAAGATATTTTTATTTTTAACAGAAATTAATATCATTGGTTGAATTTTTGGCATCTTGCATTGGTGAACCTAGTGGCAGGAATGATGGAAAAGCATCAAACAAAAATTTAATCCAAAGTCTAGGTTAGTATTGCTTACATCTTCTAGGAGGTTGTTTCTTCATCAAGTGGCAAGATTAATGCTAGTTTGCATGTTCATCAATGCTCAACTTGCATGTTCTTCAAATCAAAAGAGCTTAGTGACTCAAGCTTGTTGGGATTGCAATGCACCTATCTTTATCTAGTCACTAACCAAACCGATATCTAGTAAGTCACATGTGTGTGCATGTTCTTTCTTGTTGCATGTGGATTTGTTTTATTGCACTCTGCACCTATTTGGGATGGTATGCACTACATGCATTTCTCCACATTCCATACCCTTAGGTTGTTTTTGGTTCATATGCTTTGTTCCTTGTGTGATAATAAGATTATTTGTTTTCCCTTGGAAAAAAATCATATCATTTTATTAGTATAAATCAAATGAATAAATTGTGTATATGCTTGTACAACATTATGATTACATCAAAATAATCAAAGACAACTAAGTTGTCTTCATGAAATCCATAAACAAAGATCAACTTCCAAGACTAGCATATCCCCTATTAATTTTCATCATACTTATATGACAAAAAAATACATATAGACAAGTCTTTTAGTGCACAACATTACAATATTGATAACATCTACATGATTCTACATGTCCTCGTTGGAAATTACACATCATTATAACTCTCCATACACCCTTAAACAAGGATCAACTTGTAGATCAAGAAAATCCCTTGCTAATGCTAATTCTCACCATACTTTTATGGCATAAGCCAAAATTTTCAAACTAACGGTGTTCACTACGAACACTTTACAAAATAAGATAGCCTCTATAGGATCCACGTGTTCTCATCACCAACTACAAATCAATAGAAACCATGTATCAACAAAAAAGGATTGAAGTTTTTATGTTTGTAAATACTAAAAAGAAATATAATCCATGCAACTATGCTTCCTATAGCTTTTCTTTGAGAGGGAATTAAAACATCTGCAAACTTTTGAGTTACAATGTGTATGTTGCTTGCTTGGAACTCTGTGATTTGAACAATATTTACATCCATCAACAAACAAAACTTTGAAAGCTCATCTACCTGAGAAGTAAGCTCTTGAACTATATGATGAAAAGATATGTGTGCAAATAGAGATACCATTCCTTTAACATTTTCAAGAATATGATGCAAATGTCAATTTCCAAGCATCTGATTTCCCTTCATCCAATTTATAATCACCTTAGAGTACCCATAAACTTGCAACTGAGAGGTCCCTTACCAACTTCAGGAGTAGCTTCAAAGTCCACAACTTTGAATTGTTAGAGCCCATACCTAGACCAACTTTAAATACAAAGAAATGATCATCAATGATATAAAAAAAGACTCCATCACCACACAAAACCATTTTCTTTACTAACATTATCAAAATAACCCCAACAAAGAGATTTATCAATTTGAGGATGATTTACTATTCTATCAGCATATTTTAATGTTTCTAAAGACTGCTCAGATCGAGGATGCACACTGAAAAGATGGGAGTATCTATCTTGAAAGATATCTAAATTAGGAGTTAAACATATTACCCCCGCAACCACCAAAGGAAGAAATCTAAAAGCATTCAATTATTTATTTTGAAACCAATTCTGTAATGCCTCTTCCATTATATTTCCATGTCAACCCCCTCTACATGTCACTAACTCCATCTCTACACATCATCATAGCATGAGGACAAGCATGTAATAAATGATCAATAGATTTACTTTCTTGTTTACATAAGGTACATCTCCCTAGGCCATTTTTGGTACGAAAAATTTTAGAGCACTATAAGGTCAAAGGATTTGTTCTGAAGGACCAGCCACGTATAAACTTTAGCTTTTAATGAGGCCTTCACCATCCATAGTAACTTCCACAACCACACCTCTCCATCTTGATTATCATTTTCACACAAGACTTTGTATCTAGTCTAGGAGTGTAAGCACCCAAAATTGGGCTTCTAAACCAATTAGAGAGTCCACCTCCTCTTTTAGTTGGATAGGACAATTTTTTAGTTGGCCTACATAAACCTCCCAAGGCCTTGTCTCAAGTTTTGAAAGACCTAGCTCCTCTCCATTTTTATATCCTTGTTATAAAAACAAAGTAATTGTGTGACATCAACTACCTAGCTCAAGGTACAAATACCTTGATTTTTCAATGTAAAGATCAAAGCATGGGGTAGTTTTTACAAGACCCACTCCCAATCAATGGATTTGCTCCAATTTTGACTTTGTTCCCATTCCCTACCTTCTAGATTATAGATCCATTTTGAAAGACTTTATTATCCTTTTTTTTCATTCCTCTAAGGAGAGAGGTGTTAGAGGGGATTATTGCCTCAAACCTCTAAACGGATTTTAGAAAACCTTGAAATTGAGCCATTAATTAAACAACAAATGGTACAGAGGATAGACACCCCAAAATCCAATTGACCATTTGGACACAAAATCCAATATGAAGCAAAATTACTCTCGAGTAAATCTAGAAAGATTTATTAGAAGCCTTGGATAAATCTAGCTTCATAACCATTGCACTAGCTCTCTATATTTTTTATAGTTGCAACCCTCCTAAGTTATTCCTATAGATTCATGAACCCATTTGGCCATTTAGGAAACCAAATTTTTCTATAGATATTGACTTTGATAATATCGTCTTCGCCCTAATAGCTATATTCTTAGCAATAATTTTATAGATATAGACTTTACATAAGGACATGGGCCTGAAATCATCAAATGATTTAGGGTTGTCCTTTAATATTTACAAGATAAAAGTAGTGTTAAATGATCCAATCACCTTCCCTAATATTTTGATATATTCCACAATGGCTCTTCCAATGAATCGTAAAACCCTATAAAGACCCATATTGTCCATCGATCAAACCCTAGACTCTTCCAATGACTTCCTTTTATTATTTTCTAGAGTCTTCAATCTGAATCCTCAAAACTTGAGCAAAATCCTTGAGAATAGATCTAAATGATTTCCTTCTCAATGAGATGAGAGATTTATTTTCTCTCCATCTTTTGTTAAAGGCCCATTTTGAATCAACAATTTTGGCCTTTTTGAGATTTGCTACTAACTGAAGACTAGTCGATTCCCTTGAATAGGGATCAAATCTCACCCATGAAGAAGTTACAAGGTTTGTGAACTTCTCATCTTTTAACCATTGGGCATTAAATTTCAAAGGACTATAATGTTTTTCCCCATCCTTCTATATCTAAAGAAGAATTGGGAGATGATTAGAGTCCCCTTCCACCTCTACCCGAGACCTACTTCTTTCATGATCATTCATGATTGATTCAGACACCAAAAATATATAAAGTCTTTTACCATTTTTCTCCTCCCCAATCGTTAGATTTATTCAAGTTGGAGACAGCTTCAAAGGCTTCCCCAACCCAACATCTTCAAACTTTTGGAGGAAGTAATCAGCCAAAAGATCCTCCCTTACTAAAATACCTTGGTTTTCAACCCTTTTAGTAGTAAGATTTAAACCTCCACTTACGTTTATCCTTTTAGCTTTTACAAACTCTCGATCTAGAAGATCATCCCAAAAGGATCCTCATACCCTACTCAAAGGTTTCCTTCCAAACTTTTTATTTTCCCCTTAATAACTTCCCTGATTACTTCATTCTAAGCAAGTGAGATGTGAAACTTTCTACCCCTTCCTTGGGTTCCTTCTTTGCATCCTTACTTATTCCTCCCTTAGCTCCTTCCCCCAATCTCTCCTTAGATCCCTTCCTAGATCTAAGATGATATATGAAGGAGTCAACTTTAAAAGACACATCTACATCATTTAGAATAGATTGGAGCCAGGGCCATTTAAACTCTTCCCCAATTCTAAGTAATAGTGTTTTTCCTGTACCAGAAGTGAAATGAGTGGAAAATACATTCCATTTCCCATAGAAGGATCATGGTGCATACCCAAACACTTTTTCCCAGATAAATCAACCTTGGTCTTCATGCTAGAGTTTCTTTTATAAACATTTGGAGAAAGTCAATCATCTATGGAAAAATTCAAAAAAAAAATTTACTAGGCATTGTCAAATATAAGTCAGTTGATAACTTACTAGAGGGTACTAAGGATATAACTATGTTAGGCTCCATGATTTTGATTTCCTTGCCTCCTTATCCATGAGAAGGATATTCTAATCTACCAAAGGAAAGATATCTATCTTCATCAAAGCCCCTTCAACAATCCTCCCTATGAACTCCTTCACCATATTCCCTCCACTTGGTACTAATCCAAAGCCCTTCTCCTCCACCAAATCCTATTGTTCATCCCCATATATCTTAGAAAACTTCATGTATCCGTCCATAAATTGATCATTTACCAATCCCTAAGGTCAAACACCTAGATTCCTTAACAAATATCCCTCTCATTGTCTTCATAATTGAGTTGACAGGGGTACAAATGGCAAGACTGAAATAAAATTTAGATATTTTGACTCCCCTTCTATTATATCCATAATCACTTACTCAAAAATACCAATGGAAATCCATCATCGAAAAGAGTAACCCCTTCAACCATTGGCGCACTTCTTCAAATTAATAACTACCCCTTCAATACCATAACCATCTACAATCCTCTCTTTCATAACCTTAAAATCATACCTACATCTCATGGAGCCCTCTCCATACTCATTCAAAGACAAAGTCATAACCAATCCAAACTTGGCTAACTCACTCAATCTATAACGCCCCATATTTGACATTCGGCAATTAAAACTCTTATATGAATTAGCTTAGCATTTTAAATTCTTATTATCTATTGAACTCAGTTAAAATGATTAAAATTGTTGTAATGTGAACATATGGACTCTCCATGTGTGGATATTTAATAGAATTTATCATTTTACTTTGTTAAAGGTGATGAATATTTTATTTCATTTGAACATACAAATTCAATGTGGAATATATATGTATGTGTGTGTGTGTGTGTGTGGATGCCAATTTAGTTTATACCTTGGAGGTAGAACAAATACAATATATGATGTGAATGAACTTGCATTATTATTTAAATGTTGTTTTAGTGATATAGATTATCATCTAAAAGAGTTGGATAGGTTTATGCATGAGATTTATGTTAGTGGTGAACTAACCCAGATGTTGATTGGCTAAGAGATAGTTGGATTCCTAAAGTGCCAAGGGGCACAAGATGTCTGGGACATCAAGATGATAATGATGTGATATCAGTTTTTCATATGGTTTAATTGTAAATTCCAATATTATTATGACTTGTGGGTGAGTGTGAGTTTTGACAAGAACCGCAAATTTCCCAAAGTGGTTGTTTGATGACGTGACTCTTAGAACAGTGATGGCATAGTATGGTTGATGTAGGGTGTTGACCCTAGTAATATCAGGGGAGTGGAGGCATTTCCCATCGTTTATCCTCTGAAATTTGGAGTCATGGAAGGACTGTGTTGAGCATGCTCCCCTAGACATGTGATGATGACTGGTCACTGTATGTTGGGAAAGCTTGGTCGTTGTAGTCGACACTTCCACTTCTGGGTTCTATCTATGTTTAGGTCGATATAGTTTACGCCACAACATATTGCAGCAGAGGATGGGATGGTGAGGTCACATGATGGAAGTAGTGGTGACTAGATATTTGGAGTACTACAGAGATGGATGGAACCAACAATGGAATTGGATGGTGTTATTCATTGTTATAAACCGTCATGGTTATATGCTTGATCTACTTCATTATATTTATCTAGTTCAGTTTAAATCTTTTGTATGAATATTTATGAATGGTGAATGATGCATGTTGTTGACTTCCAGCATATGAGAACTATGCATTAGGGGCATTGAATGTTGATTGTTACCGATACAAGAAGTGTGTACGCTAGCCACATACACACACCTTGGACAAGTACATTAGTATGTGTGGTTAGTACAATACTCATTATTAACTTGGGTTAGATTAAATGAATTATTAGCATGCGCGCGTGCAGACACACACACACACACATAATCTATGAGAACTATTGACGTGATGGATATGTTTAAGATTTTAATGAGTTGTTAAAATATTATATCTATACATATCTATGTATGATGTAGTATTAAAAATATTCATAGGAATATTATGAAGTATCTTCGTTGAGGTTATATATATATATATATATATATATATATATATCCTTGACTTGCGTGTGGGAGAACAATATAAATAAATGGGTGGATAGGGAACGGATAGGGTTGCATAAATTCTTGGATAGGACTACTATATTTGCATTTAAATGATAGCATGTGAAATGAAACTTTACACCCATGAAAATTATTTAACTTAAATTGAATTTGATATTTTTGGAGAAAATTTATTTATTGATTGTTTAATATTATTATATAGATTTGACTTTTGCATTCTTGATTATTTTAATATATAAGCTAACCTAAAACTAAACGCGTGGTCTAAAAATTCAACTATTTGACCCAGAATAGATTAATTTTTCGGACATGATTTTGAAAAGATCTCGCCGTAAGTTTGGAAAATCTAGGTTATCGCTAAAAAATTCTAGAATTTTGGGTGCTACAGGGATTTTTGAGGGTGCTAAATCCATTTCTGCCATCAAAATATCTATAAAAGACAACGAAATTCTGATTTTGCAGAATAAAAAAAACAAAAAAAACGTCGAATTCTAGCTAAAAATGCATGTCCGATCCAAATCATCAAATTTTTAGAGAGGTGGAAGGGGGCTCTCAGAAATTGGGAAAAGGAGAAGGGTTGGAAGTGTTGGAAGAACCCTGGGAAGAAGGAACATGTTATTATCCACAATCATATAGAGGTTCATCACTATTTTGGGAGTCATGGGCACGGAGGGCCAAGAAACCGGAGGCTCCTAGTTGGCAGGGTGGTGTAAACCCACTTGGGCAATGGATGAGGGTGCAACTCAAGGCTAGCTGTGGATCTTCTTCACCATTTCGAAAAGAGATCAAAGGTATTTTTCTTTTGGTGAAATTAAATTAAACTATTTATATACTGTTGTATCATTTTTGCTTCTACTTATATTCTTATGCACATAAATAAGATGTTATTCATACCATGTTGAATAAGATCTACTTGTAAAACTACATTTTTTTCACTTTCAGAATAATAGTTAAATAACAAGTTGCAATTAAATAACATTTATAATATCCAATCAAGACTTAATGAACCTTGAGGAGCAATACACAATCCCTAAACATCCTTTAACTTTAACCCTTTCTAAAACTTCTAATCAAAAACTTAGCCATTACATTCACTCTTTTTTAGTTGAAAGAACATCCAATGAGAGGGGATAATAACTTACCCATTTTGGAAATGAAAAAAGTCTCCATCAAATCTGGCTCACCATCTACTACAAGCAAGTTCTAGATATTCGAAACAACCAACAATTGCTTGGCTTCCAACAAGCTATCACCCACGATATCATTTGATTTTAAACCCATAACTAGATCCCCTTCACCTAATACCAATCCCATCACAAATCCAGCACATGAATCTTTTCACTCCCAATACCTTTTACTCCATTCATTTTTATGAAACTTAAGTATAATCACTAATGCGATGCCCATAACCGTGACAATGAACACACATGAATGAGATACCAACATAACCCAAACTTTGACAAAGGACCTCTTCCCCAGTACGAACTTGATATCCTCAGCCAAACCAGCGTTTGGTCTTGTTCGACCAAGATGCGAGCTACAGAGGTATCATCTTTGAATTTCTTATCCACCTCCAACAACATTCCAAGCTTATCCCCTATGCACTTAAAGATCTCAAGAATCCAAATTCAAAAGACACACTTGGCATTTTGACATAGACTAGGTGCACCAATAACGTCTAACACCTAGGGTCAACTTGGCACCTACTTTTTCAAAGCTAAAACCATTGAACCCCAATACCACATCTCTTTCAATATTAATTTCACATCCCCTTCATAGTCTAAATGGAAGGCCAACCACCCTCTAACTAGAGTGTGAAGCCTTGGCACATAACCTAATAGAGACTACCGTACCTTAGGCTATCTCGACAGTTAGGTTTTTTTCCAAGATAATGCGACCGTAGAATCTTATACTCGGTGTTTTAGTAGACATTCACTACCGGTGCCATTGGTACATTCGTTAGACCAGTGTTTTTCTCCCCTTTGCCAGTAAAACAAATTTCCTCCCCTTTCTACCTGTGTTCAAATGCAGACTTTCATCCACTTTGGTTTCACTAACTGTAGCATTCTTCAAACCTTCACCATCCATTACCATCGCTACAGCAACTTGCACAGAAGCCTCCTCTAAAGCTAACACACTTTGAACAGCCAACGAAGATAGCCTTTCTAATATCTCAGAACTTTGGGAACGCTCCTCTAAACCAAGCTCAATTTCCACCATTTTGGACAAGACAGGATCAATAAGGTGCCTTTGGTCGTTCTTATATTTACTTACAATTGCTTTTACGGATGATGCAATACCTTTGTTAGACCTGTCAATCAACCCGACAGTCTGATCACTGCCAAGAAGGCCCAAAGGTTTTGCCAAGGGAGTAGGTAAGGTCACACCCTTTCCTCCAAGGAAATCAGTGGGTTTCCCTAGGAAACCTACTAGACGTCCACTAGCCAATTTATCTTCCACTGTACCTCCATCAACAAAGATTTCCAATCCTTCATCTGGTTCTGGCATATAATCTACCTGGTCTACCTCCAAACCAACCTTCTCAAGAATCCTTAACCTCCGTGCGAGATATTCCTCCGTTCTCTCAACTTCCCTTGTGTGCACAATGCTAGAGAATGTCAATTGCCTGTTATTTCATGAGTTGTTTGTTCCAGCCATCAATAAATAAAAAATGATAAGAGTGATAATAAGATTGATCATTGATCATTTTATGATGTTAAAAATATTGCCATTTTATGTAAAGCAACTGTGCTGCACATAGAGTTCCAATTTTGTTTTTTTATGAAATGGATATAAAAATGGTTTAATCAAATGTCAAATAGATTTTGAAATTGAATGCACCATGAGTGGCTCATTTTTTACATGTAAGTTTTGTTTTACATGTGCTCTTAATGGACCATACTTTGGGACTGTTGTTTTCCAGTTTGCAAAGAATCCTTAGCTTGCTAATTTCCTGACAGTGTTGGAATGTCCTGTTTACTGAGAGATGCCATGTTTAATGAGAGACTTTCTCAAATATTTAACATAAAACAAATATAGCGCTGCAACATATTAATTTGATTGATTTTTGAAAGTGGATATCAAAACTCTGAAGATGCTCTGGTGATATACATAATAAAACCATGACTTCCATAAAAGTGATTTGGTTGATGCAGCTGACAGAGTAACTTTTATATATATATATATATGCTTTGATTGTAACAGAGAAATGGTGTCTGTCAATCTATCTAGAGTAACTTATTCCTGGAATGAGAAAAGTTTCTAAGACACGATATTTCTGTTCTTTTGTTTCTTTCATACATTTTGTGTAAATTTGGTGCTACACGCCTTTGTGCACTGAACTTGTTTAAATAATAGGGTTTAAATAATAGGTATTTAGTATTTTTATGCATCAAGTTACAACCAGATTTTCACCAAAGTTGCTTCCCTGATCAGTTGCAAAAAATCTACACTAAACTGAAGAGGAATGGCAACAGTTTCAATATATCTGGACCAACGGTAATTTGTGTCTTTAAAAGAAGTTTGTTTTAGAGGGAAAACGAACGAAAACAAAAGTATAAAAGTGAAATTTGTGAAAAATATCGTGCTTGTTGTTTTCACATTTTTCTTGACCTTCCCTTTATCTTTATGAATGATCGACAATTGCACACTAGAGGGGTGAGCTTGACTAATTTAGGAATTTTATCACAATTTGTAGGTACATTATGATAATGGAGAAAGTTATCTCAAGTCACATGTAATGGTTCAACCGTCGGAACGAACAATGAAAACTTGCAGATGGGTATAAATGTGCATATATGCACATAGTTCGTATACCAATGCACATATAACAGTTCCGGTATGAATTCTATTTGGACAAAAGAACGCTCTACATGGACAATGTAGAATTTTGTTAGTACATGCTTAATCCTGTTCCTAATGGGATATGAACACATTTATGGAATATGGAACTGTTTTTTAACAACAGTAGGTCATTATTGTTATATTATAGGTGGCTGAAAAGAAATTATACACACCGCAGAGAGATTCAGGAGAGGTGTTTCAAGTTCAACATGAAACCTTTGCTATGACATATCATGCTCCTGTCTTGAGCATTTTCAAAAACAAAACACTATGATCTGGCTTCTTGCATCTATAGCTAAATATAAAGCTAGAAAAGTAAAGCGTGACATATCCTAGCTAGAATTGGGTTGTTCTCTCTGTAAATGAGTCAAGGTGGCAACCCATTAACTCTTTAGTGGGTTTCAAGGTTAAGGAGTACCTTGTGTTTCTACTTGTGGAGACACTTCTGTCTGGAATGAAATGAACAAGTTCCTCATCAGTTCTTTTACTGTTGGTGGTGCACGACTTTCACCTCCAGATTGTAAAGGTGTTGCATGATGGTGGCCTTGTGCCTACCTTGAAAAACCTACACGATCTGCTAAGCTTCGGTCTGTCACCCCATGGTCCCCTAGTGTGCCCTGCAAGCTAGTGGTTGGCCCCTGCATTTGTGCTTTGGCTGAGGTGGGTCTGGCTCACGCTCTTCCTCTATCAAGCAGTGCTCTTTCCTCGCCATTTCTCCTGCTTCCTGATTGAGATGGTCAGCTTCAAAAACTAGAACAGGAACCCAGTATTTCATCGTTGCTCCTTCCTCGTTTTTCCTTGCAGAAGTTTTGTTCTTTGCTGAGTCTCTTTGTTTGTTTGTTGTGCAGTCGAGAGGCAATGGGGCATTATATGGTAATTGGGATTAATCACCAGTATAGATTCATCTTAAACTCAGAGAGTCGGATCTATCAAGCACCAATAGGGATCCAATTTTTGAGGTGTAAAATTTTTTTATTTCAAACTTTTTACACCTCAAGAAATTGTATCCCTCTAGATGCTTGATAGATCCGGGTTTAAGATGAATCTATGCTGATTTTAAGTTTTTTTATTTTATGAGCCCACATGATGTGTGTATTTTTTTAAGTGGACATACAGCCAACATGTTCTTATTATTTTGTTAAATTTAGTTTTTTAGCCGACATGTAATTTTTCCCATACTGGGCTGTAGAGCAACTCGCTACTCTTGGCAATAATTTTTATTATTTATTTTTATTTTTGTAACATAACATTCATGTGACAACATCTCCCCCATACTGGGTTGGAGAGTACTCTTCATGCAATAATTTTTATTATTTATTTTTATTGTTGTAACATAATATTACGTTACGTTACGTTATGTGACAACATCTCCCCCATACTGGACTATAGAGCACCTCGCTACTCTCAATGCAATGAGAAGAAACAAGATGACTATTAACCCTCTTATCGTCGTCATCATGTAGTTTATGATTGTGATGCATACAAGCATCATTATGGTCGAGTGAGGGCCTATCTTGGCTCTCTGTCCATCCCTTTGTCAAATTACCTCTGCCTCCCTCACCTTCAAAACCTTCATGTTACGTGTTGTATTCAGGACCTTCGAGTTGGTCATACTCCCCTCGGGTGGCTTGAAGAACTGTCCCTGTGTCCGTATGCCCCATATCCCTTGCATGCCTTCCTTAGCTCGTGCCACCTTTGGCCGTCGGGTTGTGGCCATGTGTGGTGACAAATGTGTTAGTGTCAAGCATCCCATTCGGATGATGCAATATGGAACTGTTATTATGAATTTATGTTTAGATTTTGATTTCCCTCTATCTTGATGATGACATGTTCAAAGATGCACAGATCATGTTTTCATAGTCATTTCTATGTTTTTAATCAGCACATATTTATCTTAAATACTGATGTGACCAAATTTATTAAGGTATAAATTTTTTATTTGATGTGTAAAAAGTTTAAATTAAAAAATTTAATTTTCAAGAAATTTGATATCCGTTGTTGATTGGGTTTTTAGATGGATCCATGCTAGTTTTAATTTTGATTAGTTTTTATGTAAAATTGAAAATACAATTGAGCTGTTATCAAATAGCTTTATTTTTAATTTTTGTCATGTACTTGAGAACATCTCCCCATATCCCCATATTAAGCTGTAAAGCACCTCACTACTCTGAATACTCTCTGCTCAATGAAAATATTCTAAATCCAAACTTCACTGTGTGGTTTTTGAACTAACACATTTATTCACACTTCAACATTCATAATAAATTTCTAAATTCAAATTTCACTGTTTGTGATTTTTGAAATCACCCATTTATACACACTTCAATGTTCATAATTTTCTAGTTTTATCTCAACAAAAAGAACATGAAATGAGCAATTTCTAAATTCAAATTTCACATTTTGTGATCTTTGAAATCACACATTCACAATCATAATAATATATTTTATTTTATCAAGCACTGTCACAAATATTAAGCCATGCACTTTTATCCTTTTTTTCACAAGAAAGTAAACAGGGGGCCCATCCGAAGGGGCCTCACCCTGTTGGCACTACCCCAAGGAATTAGTTACCCTTAGCGGAGGAACCTGACCCCAACAAACCCAGGAATTGAACCCCTACTTCTGGCCTGCAGAGGCTTGTCAACTAGGGCCCACCAACTGAGCTCACTGTTGGCTCCATGCACTTTTATCTTATCAAAGAGAACATGCACAAACAATGTCTTTCTTGTCAACTGGGACCCAACCAACTGAGCTCACGGTTGGCTCCATGCACTTTTATCTTATCAAAGAGAACATGCACAAACAATGTCTTTCAATGAGCAATTTCTAAATTGAAATTGAAATTGAAATCACACATTCACAATCATAATTATGTAGTCTATTTTATCGAACATTCACAAATATTAAGCCATACCGAACAACCTATTTAAGCCATACACAACAACCAATTTAATACGATGTAAAACCCTTCTAAAGTATTGACACAAAATCTTGTATCCACAGCCTTCTAACCTTCTATGTCTGTGTAACCATAGAGACGATGCTGTCTATTATTTGTTACAAATATTCCCAAATAGTTTAGATGGTGTGTATTATTTGTTACGAATATTCCCAAATATCGTTTAAACTAAACACCGCAAAACCACTAGAATAGGCATAAATGCACCGTTTCCTTTTTTTCTTTTAAATTTTAGAGGTGGGATTTTGCGGACCGCAGAGAAAATGGATGTGGGTTTGGCTTGGCTGCATTTAACTTGCCTCACAGTATCTAACATCGATAGCTATTGTTTTTATGAGGGCGTACTGCACCCTAAACATTTTTGAAAACAAGCATTGAAATTAATGGGGAAGTTATAGTTTGACATACCATTTATACGCCTACCGAGCCCCACAACCTAGTAGTTGCCAGCAAATTTCATCTGGTGCATAAGCTTGTACTGAGGCCTGTCCATAAGTAGTAACACAATATAGCCAATCAGTAATGTCTTCAAAACATGCCCCTCTAATTCCTCATGTCATAAATCTAATATCTTTGTTTATAATACAGGACCTGTTTACTCGCAGAATATTACATCTGCACCTACTTATCCTTCCAATAAACAAATCCTAAACTAATTTGATGTTATTTGTTGGAGGCCGCGCGAACGCGAGCCTCCGCTGCCACAAATTATGACGTGCACTCTCCTCAGTGGGAGATGCTAGGTAGACCCCCCTCCCAAGTGCAATGGAGGTGGCCTTCCTAGGCCATCGACCTTCCTGATCATCGATTAACCCCGCCCAGGTAAGTATGTTTTGAAACTCCTCGTCTTCACTACTTATACACTCCACTCGTCCTCGTTAACATTCCAACCTTGCATGTGGGATATATATATAGGATAGGGTATCTTTACTTTTTTCTTAACTTATTCACATCACAAGTTGTATTAAAATATTTGTTTTTTATGATGTTTATTTAAATTCGCATAGCTTTAAAGATATTATTATGATACACACACTTTTCACCGAACAGATTATTTTGAAAATACATGATGAACCATATTCTTTGGTCTTTAAAGTGAGGACATGAATGTGGATAAGGAAGAAAAAAAATTCAGTGGTTTATGCACCACCAAGAGCAAAATTCATGCTTGTTTAGGGAAAGGACATAAACATAAAAAACAGATACAATTATATTTAATATCACACTCTTTATATCATAAAAAGAAAATTGAAAGATTACATATCTTCATTAATAAGAATTACAAGTGGATATTAAAGTTACGCGTAGCGTATAAGTTCAACAATTTTGCCCAGAGAGGACATATTTTTTCCGGCACGAATTCAATAGAATTTGGGAAGAATTTTTTAAAATCCCACGGAATAGTGTTAAACTTGCATAATGTGGGTGCCCTTGAGGTTTTTGAGGGCGTTGAATCCATCTATGCATTCAGAAAAACGATTTGAGTAACATAAATTTCAGATTTATTGGAAAAAAATCGTCGGATTCCAACCAAAAACTCTCGAACGAACAAAATCGTCGAACGTTTAGACTTATTCTTAAAAGCTATGGTGTTGAGAAACAAGATATAATTAATTAAGAGAATATCTAAGATACCAATAAAATACTTAAAGAAACAAAATTATTTTATTTATTGCTTAATAATGTTGTAATAAGTCTAAATTCTTGTAAGTTAAATGAAAGAGTTCAAGCCCATGGGGGGCAACTCAAGTGGTAAAGATGAGAAGTTATAATCAGTTGTAAATGAAAGGTCACATGTTCAAATCCCCCCAAATTTACCTGTGCACCATGGTTCGGGCCCTGTGGATGCACCTAGGGGTATAATGGTAGCGAGATTGGATCCATGGACCCCATGTCACGTGAGTACCAGCCCAACTCCAGTTGTTGATTCCCCTAGTAAAAAAAATGAAAGAGTTCAAAAGTGGTAGTTGTATTTATGTTTTAGTTAGCTATCAAGAAATTCATAACAATACCTTCTAGATATTTGAGAGTAAATGCAGTAAAATAAAACAATAAAATTGCATATATTGTTAATCTAACGAAGAGGCTTTGTAATTCACATTCATCATTATACATAAAAGATAAAATGGTACATGTTAATTTCTAGCGTTAGTTATGTTAAAGGTTTAGGTTACGAGAAGCTATTTTGGAAGCTATGACGTTGTTGTTATGATTGTAAAGAAAGACATTTGAAATTGGGGACGTAATCCACCATTGTGGTAGTAATAAGTGGATATGCATCACACATGTATCATGAACACTCCTTATATTCATTTTAGATCAAATCATTAACAAATAGGTTGTTGTGAGAGGAAAGATTACAGTGACTAGAGCATCATACTCCATTATTCAATACATTGTTTCTCCCAAAGACAAGACAAACGATATGATTAATACAAAATTTGTGGCATGACAAGATACAAAATAAAAAGATATTTATGGTCATCAACTATGCATACCCATGTGAGGGGCAATCTTATAGTTATGGTTGTAACATGCTACATGTTTTAGTCCATTGTTTTTATCAAAGACAAGATAGAAGATATAACTGGTGTGAGACTGCTAAGACAACTAATACTACTTGAAATTGCAGCAAATGGCATTAATGAATGCTTATCAAAATTCAAGCAAAAACAAAAAGGTTGTTGCTTGTACAGTGCTGAGATGACAATGTGACAAACATTACATATTTGCTTATTGGTATGTTTCTTTGGCTCCCCCTGAATTTTACCTACCAATGTTTTTACTTCTCTTCAATTTTAAGGCTTATTCCTAGAATTGCTTAAAGATCTCTCAAGCAATATAAGGTTTTTTTTGTCAAAATTCTAAGTGTTATAGTTTCAAATACTTGAATTTTTTGGTGAAGTATGGGAGTGTGACATTATAGAGATTTTTCATGCACTATGCACACTACATGACCATTTTATGTGGGATGAACTCTCCAAATCTTCTCCTCCACATAATATGGTGTCACATCCATGTGAAGCATTGTGCATTAGAGGATAAAGTTATATCTTCACACATCATTGCACACCCCATCCCTACATCATTGCACGTCACATGCATGTGTCACCACACACTACACCTTTGCACCCCCTACCACTCCACCATCACCTCGTTTCCATCGTGGCCCACATCATTGCATTCTCTCATCCATCCACACTAATTCACTGTAATACCCCCAGTTTTGACTTGGAATGTATTAAATAAAACTATGTAAATGATGTAAATATGCTAGTATGGATTCCCAGTGCAGAGCTCAAGGCCAAAGCCCGACTAGCGAATGGCTAGGCATGTATAATGTAAATATTTATATATAGACATTGTGGTTGGCTTGTCATGCTAACTCGAAAGCTATGTAAATACTATGTTGGAAAAACAATAAAATTGTCCAAGATGGTTGTGTAAAGAGCACTAGAGGGGATATGATTCCACTAGAGGAGAAGAGGAAAGGGGTCTTATGGGAGATTAAATCCTATTTTGCCAAGTATCAACATTAGAATTCGTCCATTTGCTGCCATGTTCCTTAAATGTGCCAATTACTTCCTTTTGAGTATTAAATCCTATCATTGAATGCATGTGTGAGGTTGGTGGGCAAAGTCTTCTCATGTAGTTATGGGAGCATGGGATGAAGATACTACTATGGTTGTTGTAAGAGTCCTCTCTTCTATGGTCAGAAGTTATGTCAGTAGTCTTTTCTCCATCCTCTCATCTCTTTGGAGTCTACCATCCATTTTTTTCACGGGCATATTTTTACAGCAATTGTTCACACCATGTAGAGTTTTTCCTATTGTTGTTAATTCCATTTCCATTACCATTACCATTACCAGATTATGCATTAACCAGAAATTTGAATTGTGAATGAAAAATGCAAATTTTAGAGAAAAGAGATGGTTGTAGGTGAGCATAGAGGTTGGGTGAGATAGGAACCTTTACTCATTGAGTTTTGTTGCTCCTAAATGCTTGAGAATCCATGAATTAGTGCTACAGGAGGTTCTCCAACAACATACATCAAATTGGACTCTTTCTGCACACATTGGTAGGCATTATAAGGGTTGAATTTCTTGAGGAAACTGTGGAGAAGTGAAGGGAAATGTCTTTATTATGTTGTGTGGGGCAGTAGAAAACAATCTCATGGTTGGGATGGCTAAGTGAGATCCATGTAAATGCTCAGAGGTGGGAAGTTTGGCTAAGCATGGGAGCAAATGGGTTGTGGGATGAGAGATAAAAGCTTGTAGGTGTTTCCTTCGTCCCGGTGGCCTCATAGCCCAATTTGGGGGTGGTATCTATAACCGATACCTACAACTGGGTGGAAAATCACTCTTACACAACTAGTTGTTTGGATCTTCTTTGTTAAAGATAAGTATTATTTTTGTATAAGAATGTAGAATGATTTTATTTTATGGCTCTGTTAAATATGTTTGTTTATGCATGTTGTATGTGTGAATAGAGTTTTAAATTATGTTGTGTTTTACATTTCTAAAACCGTGCATACATTTCTTATTTATGAATTCATAATTGGCCATGTGGCGAAATTTAGAAACCTGTAATTTGTAAATACCCCCCTATGTTGGTCAAATTGATGGATGGGGATGTGGCATTCACCTTTTCTTCCCTTCGCCTATATACCCCCCCCCACCACCACACACTATACGATCATATGCCTCATTGATCTGGGTTATTTGGAGAACGAAATGAAGGCAATGATATACTAGATCATTTGGAGAACAACAAGAAGGTAGTGATATAAAACAGAAATACACACGGATATTTTGTAGAAAACATAATAGTACAGTAAAACCCAAATTCTATTAATGAATGGATTGGAAAAACACTGTAAATTGTAAAGCAATACAAACTAGCTCTAGATGGTGGTAGCTTATATCTGAAAGAGATCTGTTGGCTATGCTCATCCACAAGAATTGAGTTACAATGAGGCCAGAAAGACCTTTTTAACATAAAGCATAAATGATAAAATTCTAAACATCAAAAACCCTAACCTTGGGAGATGAAATGCCAAAAGGTTTGTGGGCCCTGATGTGCTTAGTTGATATGTCAACTTCTCGCCTGCACCACTTTTGCATAGATATTCGTTTGGGGCGCTCAACATCCCATCGGAAAGGTATGGCCGAGAAGGACTCCATATTTCTATCCCAAACCATATTTTTGACAATCATCTAAGCGTTGTTGTGGCCAAAAAGCATCGTTTGGGACCTCAAAATTACTCCAGTATGCCATGTCATATGCTTTTCATGATGTGAAGGACTTTGTGGAGCCATCTCTCGACAATCTCCCTGCTCATTCAACTCATCGTGAGTTCCACATAGATCATCTGACGGTCATTTTCCTCACATGTAGATGGTATAACATCCATCTAAACCCTCACAAGTGCATATTCGGCGTCGAGTCGGGACACCTCCTAGGTTTCATCGTTTCCAAATACGGGATCCGCATTGATCCCCTGAAGGTGGAAGCTATCGTCACTCTCCCACCTTCCACCGACATCACGGAACTTCAAAGTTTGCACGGGAAGGCAAACTACCTTCAGCGTTTTTTATGTAATTTTGCTGAGAAGACACGGGGCTACATGCGGTTGTTGAAGAAGGACGTCCCCTTCATTTTGGATGATTATGCCCAACAATCCTTTGACAACTTAAAACATGCCTCCATGCATGCCCCTGTGCTCCAACCGCCCAATTACCACAAGGATTACATCCTGTATCTCGCTACTTCCGCTACCACGATCGCCATGGTCTTGGTCCAGGAAGACAACAACACCCAGGAACATGTGATATACTACCTGAGTAATGGTCTGCTTGACCCCAAAACCCATTACTCACATGTCGAGAAACTCGCTCTCAGAGCAGTCATTGAAGTCCATAAGTTCCACCATTATATCTTGCTCCGCACTACTACTATCATGACCGACTCTAACCCCATGTACCACGTTCTTACACGTCAAGTGCTTGGGAGAAAATATTCACACTAGATCGTTATCCTTCAGGAATTCGATCTCCATTTCGAGAAGGCCAAATTAAAGAAATCTTTGGTTTTTGCGGAGCTCATCTGTGATCTTCCCTGTACTGATACGGGAACTGAGCCCATCAACTCCCTCCCTGACGAGTCGTTGTTTCTCATCAGTACGTCTGACCCCTGGTATGGAGACATCATGTTATATCTCCAAACCCAACGATTCAATCCTCAACTATCTCGTGACGACCGTCGTCACATACGCCGCCACACCAAGCACTACTTGATCATTGGTGATACCTTGTATCGTCGTGGTGTCAATTCCATCCTCTGACGCTGCCTAACTCATGAGGAGGTTGAAAACGTTCTGAATGAATGTCACTCCGGGGCATGTGGCGGTCATCTTTCTGGGATGGATACAGCCCAGAAAATACTATGCACATGATACTATTGCCCTTTTATCTTCAAATATTGTATTGAGTTCGTTAAGAAGTGTCCTCCCTGCCAGTTGTTTCACCACAAACCGCACTCTCACCCAACCCCTTTACATCCCTTTATTGTCGTCGGCCCCTTCGCTAAGTTGGGCATATATTTCATGCACTGTAAGCCTACCTCGGTCGGGGGGCATGGTTACGTCATCCACACGTCATCGTTGTTGTTGACTATTTTACCAAGTGGGCCGAGGTTATGCCTACGTACAATGAAGATGGAAAAATAGCCGCACTCTTTATGTTTAATCACGTTATTGCGAGATTCGGAGTCCCGCAAGCCATTGTTACGGATCATGGATCTCATTTCCAGAACAAGATGGTAGACAAATTGAGCGCCAGATTGGGTTTTCACCATGAGAACTCAACTCTGTATTACCCACAATCCAACAGAAAAGTAGAGGCCATCAACAAGGTCTTGAAAACCATGATCCAACGCATGGTGGGTACGCACAGGTCTAACTGGCACAACTTGCTCTTTTCCACCTTATGGGCATACCGGACCTCCGTAAAAAATTCCACCGAGTGTACACCTTTCCAATTAGTCTACGGATTGGAGGCAGTCTTACCTATTGAGTGCGAGATTCCATCGTTAAAACTTACAGTCGAACTTCTTCCAAACACTACTGCCGAGGAACAAACTGGACAAGAAGGGCCCACGTCTGCACCAAACATATAATAGCTATCAGTACTACGACAAAAACATCTAAAAACATAAAATGAAAAACACAATAGAGTTGTTATTCTTACCTATGTCGTCCCATTGCATGTCCTCAGGAAGAACCAAGTCTGAAATCGGTACCCTCATAGGGGTAGTCCTCTACCATGAGGAGTTGTCCCTTAAACCATATGAAGAAAGGAGCACCGTAACTGATAACAGGGCCATCACCTCGGACCATCGGACCATGTGCGTATCCCTCGGATCCAAGTCATTTATCTCGACCTGCAGGCATAAATGTGGTACCCTCTCTAGGAAGAATGAGACTATGACCGACCCATAGCCAAATTGCTTCAACTCACCACGACGACACTTGGTGAGATGATCCCTCAGGTTCATGAGTAGTCCCTCTCACCAGTTGAAAACTGTGGGATCCATGCATACAACATATATGCCTTGGTGGCCAGGAGAGGAGACTTGCTCCCCGCCACCCTCTCAATGGTAAACAAGACCGTGCACAGAGGACGGTCCCTCACAAATTTGATGGGAATCTTCCCACCAACCATCTGTGTGTCAAGAGTACACCACTGATCTACCAAGTCATCTGTAGTTCGGTCACTCCCTCATGACCCAGCCAAAGACACTAGAGCTCCCCGTCGAGACAACCCCGTCAGAAAATAGATATCCTCGATGTTTATCGTCGGTATATGGACATCGATCCGGAAGTGTTGTTGCTTTGCATCCCAACATTTGATCAGGTATTCTAGCAGCGGTACTTGGGCCCTCATGCCCTAGATGTGAAAGTATTTCAGTATCACATATTTCCTCAATGCGTTCATACATTGTGGGTCATTGGTCGCTTAAGCATCGTCCATTTCGTGCTCTCTTTCCCTCCATTGGACCATCTTTTCCACCCAAACCTGTCCAAGCAGCATCAACACACTTATTAGAAACTTTTCATGCCTTCCATTTCACCAATTTTTAGTTTGTGATTAATTTTTCTAAGTAGACTTGCGCCGGCGCACCCTGTCCATAGGAACAAGGTGCCATTGACGCACTCCATCTTTGTGGGAAATGCGCCATCAATCCCTCAGCGCACTTCCCATAAAGAGAAAGTGTGTCGGGCTGAAGGCGCATTATCTCCTCAATGCACAAGCCCAAAAACCCAAAAAACTGAAATGAAAAGCAATTGTAATCCACTGAAAATGAAAAGGACAGGGTGTAGGCTTACCTGGCGCTAACAGCACTGAAAATGACTGACCAGAGCTCCCGCAATCGGCAGTTGAAAATCAAGCTTCAAAGAGTAATTTCCACCTTCCCAATTTGGTAAAAAGTAAATGGTGAATAATTTTTACTATTTGCCCATTTTATAATGAAAATGGAATATTATCTTTTCAATTTCTTTCTCGTTGGGTCATTTTTACTATAGTTGGGGATATTTTTCATGTATGAACATCTAATTGACCGTTTTGACCTAGTTTTTGGAGTCTGCAGGTAAAGTAAACTTCCTTATTAAACATTTGGTTACGATCGCGGTCATCTCATGCCTCTTGTCGGGTGTGAACAACTCTCCGAGTGTCTTTGTGTTATTATTTCGCTCGTTAAAATCAAATATTAATGACACCGAGCATACTCTTTATTCCTTCTCATGCTCGTAAAACGATGAGAATAAATCATCGAGTTGTATTTTAGCGTTTTTTCGGGCTCGTTAAACTCCCACGAAAAAGGAACCCCTCAAAGTCTTTCTTTAAGCTCTTTTCAGGCTCTCTAAATACGAAAAGATCACCAAGCGAACTTGATGCTTTCACGCTTGTAAAAGTGTTTGAATGATCGTCTTTCTGGTGATAGTTTACCCCTTTTTCAGACCAGGAAACACTATTTACGAAAAAGGAGCACTACAGCCACATGATTGGAAGATTTCTCTTTCACGTTGTTTTATCCTTTTTTGGGTGAAGAGACTAACTTTTACAAAAAATAAACTTTGGAGTCTTCTTTAGTTCTTTTCAGACTCTCTAAACATGAAATGACGCTAAGTTTACCTTCTTTGGACTCGTTAAAATCTAACATCAAAGGGCCTGTTTTGGGATGAACCCCTCTTATCCTAGGTTCGTAAAACATTTGGGATTGGACTCGTCCATGGGATGAGCTATACCGGGCATCTGTTACCCTCCTCAAGCTCGTTAAAAAAAAAAGAGGTACTCGTCAATCATGATGGGGATAAGGGAAGAGTTTGTGTTCCATTGTAGTTATAGCAATAGATAGTCACTCTTGAACATGGCACTCATTTGCATATGCATTTAGTACTTGGGTAATATGTTTGTCTTTGAGTCACGTTATTTCCGTGAGTCTTGCTACTCCTTTGGGTCATCCTACGAATGCTTCCATCATCAATTGCATTAGGGGTTGGTATCATTCTCATCATGTCAATACTGCCAAGTCATGCCATGCCCATGTTCAAGATACATTCGTCATTCATTATCTGTAGTCGCCTTCTATCATGTCGGTCGTCTCTAAGTCTGTCTCACACATTACTGTCTGATTAATTCCAAACATATGTGATCGCATTTCGTGTCGATGATGGGGGATACATCATGTCCCCCCTTCGGCGGATTCATCCTTTTCGACTTCAACACATCATCCGGGGATTGAATCTAGAAACCAATCAAGTGCCTTGGACCTGCATGCCTCAATGGCAGGTTACCTCGCTTTCAATGTGAGTTCACGTCAGTGACTCTTGATTGAAATATTACGTCGAGTGTTCAACCTCAACTCATTGATTCGCATTCGATGGTATGTACTATGATACCTTGGGGATCATTGAAATCAATGGTGATTTCCCTCACACTTGTTAACAGTATACATTAATGACTGGTAATCAAGTCGTTTCTACCATGTTCGACTCTAGAACATTGTAACCACATGGTTAGATTCGTATCATTGCGGGTTCAACTTGAATACCCTGGGTTAACTCATATTTTTCCCAGGTTGCGATGGAGATTGTTTGAGTCATATCACACGAATCCACTTTGTATTGGTCTTGGCTGTGTCATCATCTCATCATGGATATACACCTGTGGTCAGTAGACATGATTGTGTTTAGTCGGTCTCTAATACCATGGATCTCTAGTGTATTGGTCGGCAGCCATGTTATGAGTCATATGGGACCTATATCTCAGAGTCGTTTGTATTGCAGCAGCTTCTTCCAACCAACATCCTTGCCTTCAACCCTTCACATTACAAAGCATTTCACCTGTCTTATTTTACCAGCTTCGTGCTTTGGGGGGCATTCTGTTACACCAAAATCTTGTCATCATGAGTCGTGTTTCAACCCCATGCCTCAATCCCTGAACTTTCCTTGGCTGAAAACATCCATAGCAAGTTGTCATTATGTTTCCACATTGCCTCATTGCATTGGCGCATCCTGTTATCCAGCAAGAAGCACCAAACCATGCCTGGCGAGTGATGCTCTCTGGAAATGTGCGCCAGTGGCTCTTGTTGCCTTCATGCAGCATGCACCAACCCCTTCCTGGCGCTAGTTGTCTTCATGTAGAGTGCGCCAGAGGTAGTTAATGTGGATAAAGAGGATCTTCGAGCGACTTCTCGAAGCTTGGTGACATGGAGGTCTATCCCTAATTGATAGGAGGGTTGGTATTTGATCCCCTAACCTAATGGGAAGATCCCTTAGACCTATCCCCTTAATGTTCAATCTACTCTATCCATTTAGCCTTATAAATATCACACCTCTCTCCATTGTAAGAGGAGTAAGGACTATAGTACTCTCAATGTCTCATGCTGGTGGAATTTCTCTAAGTGATCCTTACTCATCCTTTGGGAGGAAAACATTATCCTTTGAGGCTTGGCTTGTATTGTTGGAAGGAAGATTGCAACGTTAAGGCTTAGGTTATAATGTTCTCTCTCTATGTACTCTCTATTATTACAGTTAATACAAACTCTTTCCATAAACATTGTTGTGTTGATAGTGTTTAGAAATTTCTTCCTTAACTATTAGTTTAAATCAATTCATGTTTAGATGTGATTTTACTGTTTGCTTGTTTCCATTTGTTCAACAGGGTTTTGGAGCTTGAGATCTGAAGGCTCTGGAGCATTGAATCAACAAAGACGAAGAGGATTTGCAGACTCCATGTAAGTGATCTACTTGTTGATCTACATTTCTATTGATCTAGTAAAGTAGACTGTATTCTGTATTTATTTGTTCTAGATACGCTTGGACTAGGGAGATCTAGCTTGAGTCTGCTTGAGTAGATTGTCCAAAAACACATTCAACATAGAAAGAATACCAATTCAATATGGGAACTTCAAGATGAATTGGGCACTAATCACTCGGGGTATCAAGCTCTTTCAGATTTGGGGGTAAAACATTTAAAGAAGGTCTACTCTCAAGACCGACAGATCCCTCTCCTTCAAATGATGATTTTGGTTGAGGATTACTCGAATATGGTTCATGAGGAACAAGCTCTAGGCCTACAAAACCTTGTTACTATTGAGGAACTAAGGCAAGCCGTTCAATCAATGCATCATGATAAAATCCTAGGCCCAGATGGATGGGCCATTGAATTCTACAAAGAGTTCATCGATTTGTTTAAGCAAGACATTTTGGCCGTCATAGAGGAATCACGATAGAAGAGGAGAATCGTAGCAGTAATTCATTTGACTTTCATAGCACTGATCCCCAAAAAGGACAAATATGAAACCTTTGGTGATTATCGACTGATTCCACTATGTAATAGCACTTACAACATGACTGCTAAGGTGATTGCAAAAATGATTCGATACATTTTGTCGAATGGTATTTCACAGGAATAACATGCCTTTCTCAAAGGAAATCTCATTCATGACACTATTGGCACTGCCCAGGAAATTCTGCACTCTGCCAAAATAATAAATCCCCAACTGCCATCCTAAAAAACGACCTGCAAAGGGATTATGACCAAGCTAATTGGACTTATCTGAGACTGATTCTCCTACATATTGGTTTGCCTCTGATGATATTCAACTAGATAATGTCGATAGTTAAGTCAGTGTCCTTTGTTATACTTGTCAATGCATCGACTTCGGTTTTCTTCATGTTTGAGCAGGGTCTTCGACAAGGATTCCCACTAGCTCCCTTATTATTCGTTCTTGTTGTGGAAGGACTGAGTTGGGCCATCCACCATGCCAAAAAATTGGGCTCCTTCTAAGGTTTTAAGTTCGCGGAAAATCTCAGTGTGACCCACCTTCTATTTGTCGACAACATCATGATATTTGCATAAGGCACTCGAAGGGATATTATCTCTATCAAAAGGATTCTTGAAATATTTGAACTGGCTACTAGTATGTCCATTAATATTCTCAAATACTCCTTAACTACCATGAATGTGGAGGCTGAGTTCTCTGTTTGGATTCACAACCTTTTTCCATACATGATGGAAAATGCAGACTCGAGCTTGCCATATTTGGGATTCTTTATTAAACCCAATAACTATGGTATCAAGGATTGGACTTGGATAGTTAGCAGAGTAGAAAGGAAATTACAACTTTGGTGCAACATTTGGCTGTCAAAAGGTGGTAGACTAGCCCTTATCAATTCCATCCTTGGGGATCTACCGGTCTACTGGATGACCATATCACACATTCCGGACATCACTACTAATTCCATACAGAAAATATGCAGCAATTTTCTATGGAAGAAATATGACAGCCCCTAATCTTTTCATTGGGTCACCTGGGATAGACTCACTCTCCCTAAACCATGGGGAGGATGGGGCATTAAACATATGGCCTGCTTTGCAACAACACTAGCTGCCAAAAGCATATGGTGCCTCATCAAGTGTAATAATTTATGGACCACAGTGATACAACGTAAGTATATTTATCCTCTTTCCATCGAGGACTGGATTAGAAGCCGAAACTTCAGCTTCAGGAACATTTCTAATTCGTGCAGAGCTGCTCTTGATGCTTTTGAATTAGTGGCTAATGGTCTAAAATAGGTAACGGGGCTTCGATCTGACTTCGCATCGATCCATGGATTGACTGTGAAGAAGCATACAGACTCCCAGCCCACATGATTGATCATCTTCATAACAGGGGTTACTTTTTTCTGTCATAGGTACAGGATCCAGTTCATACCACCTTTTTTAAATAGGGATGGCTCGATGTAGATACCATTGATTTCAGAGACAGGGACCAACAGATCTGGGATACATTTATAATAAATCTCCATATCAACTCTATCCACCTAATCAACAGACCCGATGTAATTATATGGTCTTTGAACAAGGACTATGGAAGATATACTCCCAAGGTGGGTTATGAGGTCTTATGTACAGAGAGAGGTCGTCTTGATCCTGAATGGTGGTTTTCGGTTATTTGGGAATTGGCATGTCCAATGAAGATGAAATTTTTTGCATGGTTAGCACTTATGAATCGCATTCCTGTATAGCACTTTATACAAAGGAATATCTACGAAGGTCCGAGCTGATTTTCTTGATGCAACTGCAATGAAGAGACCATCAAACATTTGTTAATTTCTTGTTCCTATATTAAATGGGTTTGAAACTCCATTTTCCTGATTAAAGGGATCTACCATGAATGGACTAGCATAAATATTTCGGAGGCTCTGTGTTAACACCTAAAAAGTGCTCATTACCTCATCTCCCTCACCACATGACTCATTTGTCTATTTTTCCCACCATCTTTGCCTCCAAAACCTCAAAAAACCATTAAAAAGCCACTAAAAGGGCAAAAAACCCATTTTTTTCCCCAAAATAATTTAATTTTCCTCAAAAGATAGCAAAAACCCTCTAAAAATGCTCTAAATTCCCAAAAATCAAATAAAAGAGAATACAAAATATAAAAAGAGGAAAAAGAGGGAAAAATGAAGCAAAAACCCTAAACCATTGACCTAAACCATATGGTGCCAAAAACCATAGGTCAATACTCCACCACTAAAAACCTATAAATAGGTGATGGAGGCTCCCCATTTCATATCCACAATCTATCATATCCTCACTCTGCCAAAATCACTCTTGAAACCCTAGCTTCCCATTTGAGTGCCCCTTTTGGCCCATTATCCAAACACCTTGGAGAAGGAGAAGGAACCCATTGGAGCACGAAAGCAGCCCTCCTGGACTACTACAAGAGCTCCACCAACCTCAACATTTGAGGTAAATGTAACTTTGTTCTCATTTTTAATACAAAAGAAAAATTCTCATTATATTATTGTCTTTTTATTTTCTGTTGATGCACATGTTAGCTTAGATTTTACCTTGTTTTACTGTTTTACTGAACTATTACTAAGGAGGCCCTTCTCCTTAGTAGGTGGTCATTTGCACAAGCTAGGTTGAAAACCCTAGCCACAATTTTGGCGACTCCACTATTGGCCTTTGAATTTCTGGTTAAACATTTAAAAGTTTTTATTTTCTGCAAGTATTTTTCGGTTTTCCCTGTTCGGCTGTGGCTTCGACCAGTTGGGTTTTCTACTACAGATCGCGGTTTTGTTCCTCGCAACCGCGGCCCAGATCGCAGCTTTCGGTCGTTTTTCCGCGATCTAGATTGCAACTTTCTGCCTTTTTCCCGCGGCCCAGACTGCAACTTCCTGTCGTTTTTCCGTGACTCGACCGTAGCTTTCTGCCTCTTTCCCGCGGCCCATACCGCAGCTTTATGCCCCTTTGCCGCGCTCCAGACCGCGCATTTTGGCCACAGACCCGCAATCCGACCGCAGCTTTCTGCCCCTTTGCCGCGCTCCAGACCGTGCATTTTGGCCATCGACCCGCGACCCGACCGCAACTTTCTGCCTCTTTCCCGCGGCCCAGACCGCAACTTTCTGCCCCTTTGCCGCGCTCCAGACCACGCATTTTGGCCATAGACCCGTGATCTGACCGCAGCTTTATGCCCTTTTTCCGTGCCCCAGACTGCGCATTTTGACTACAGACCCGCGATCCGACCGCAAGGTTCACCCCTACAGCCGCGCTCCAGGCCGCGCATTTCAGTCATAAACCCGTGATCTGTTTTCTGCATTTTTACCCTTTTTTGAACCCATAATTTTTCTGCACTATTTTCTACACCTGCAGAGCCACCTGTTCTGTCTGCAGTCACAGTTACCTACAGCCTTTTTCTACAATTTGTTTTCTGTTCCATTTACATAATTTTTAAGTTTAAGCATTTACATTGGAAAAAAGAAAATTTTGCATTGCAAGTTAAATTTCTGCATTATTATTGGTTAAAAAGTCGCCCACATGTGGCACTTTTGATTGGGTTCATTACCTCACATGCACACACTCTGTCACCTAATTCAAGTGAGCCTTAAAACACTACTTAACACAACCAACATTCTAACCCCACTTGGGGAACACATAAGAATATTGTAGTTAGGTAGGACAGGGGGGATAGGCATCCAAGTAACACCCCTCGGTCACTTACACTTGAGACATAGTTTTTGTCCTTTAGGGTACCAAAATCCCCTAGTATTTTTTCACACGGTAACGACCAGTTTACCAGAGAGCCTCTCCCTTAGGAGGGTTGAAGTAGCCAGACTGGTTCCGGAGGCCTGAGTGGAATACCACAATCCACCCAGTAAACGAAGGCTACCTACTCGTTGGTCCGCGTGTGGTGATTCCTTTTAGGCCCACATGGTGATAGGACCGGAGCTGCAGATTCACCTTTTTTGGATGTGTCATGAACGGGGTATCTTAGTTGCCTTTCTTCTAGGATTGTCTTACCCGGTGTCCCTCTCGGTAGGGGGATATCTTTAGCCACTTGGTTCTACTATCCATATTGTCTGACTTGGATTTCATCACCTTGCAGAGGATATGTCTGGTTGAATCATAATACTATTTAGCTAGGTGTTTGCATGCTCCCTTACCTCCCTTTGGTCTAGTGAGTCCACCATTTTTATTTTTTAGGAAACCTGCTGCTTGTTGGTATTTTGACCATTGTTGTTGATACTCCGCTTATTGTAGCACAGCTGTTACAGTGAGCGTTTTGAGTTGGTTGTTGGCCTGAGTGCCGTATTTTTTTGCGCTCTCCTTCTGCACACTCGGCTGCATTAGGGTTTTTGAGCCTTTTCTCACTCGACACAACCCCCAGATACCTGACACCATCTGTCACCATTGAGTCCCCGAGACACTCTCGGCGCCTCCAGGGCGAGCCCCCGCAACTCAATTCACTTGACATCACCCGTCACAGACGTAGAGCTTCATCACTTGATACCACTCGTCATAGACCTCAAGCTTCATCACTTGACTCTACTCGTCGACGACATAGAGCTCCGTCCCCTGGCTCTGACACTCCTTATTTCACATCTAATTCCGACGCAGAGTCGGAAAACCCCACTTACACTGCACCAACCAACCCCATGGCTGGCATGACTTCCAACCCTTTCTTTGTAGGGACCCTTGGTGAAGCGTCCACAACCACCCCAGCCACCACACCTACTTTGGGTATGCCCTCGATGGGGCCCACACCCACCATTCTGGTCACTGTGCCAATTCTAGTGGCTATCATACCCAACCCAACCCTACTGGTGACTCACACTAGGCTTAGTGGCGTAGGACTCTCCCATACCCCCTCCACCCCCTCGTTTGGGGGTCACATCCCTATCACAAACCCAACCCTTACACTTGGGGGCATCGGCCCCAATGTGGCCGCCACCACCAGCATGTCACATCCTTCTACTAGTTTGTCATTCATGGCTAGTCTCAACCTTCCTGACCTGATTAGACTGACTAACGATCCCATCAGACACGACCCTACGTGGCCTCAAATGCCCACCAAGCTCCCATCAGACATCCCCAAGTTTGAGGGCAAGGCAGGTGAAGACCCACAAAATCACATTATGTCCTTCCATCTATGGTGTTCCTCCAACTCCATAGTGGACGACTCTATCTGACTCCGTCTGTTACAATGAACTCTCAATGGCTCTGTAGCCAAGTGGTACATCGAGCAGCCCCATGGGACCCATGCCACCTTTACTTCCCTTGCCTTGACCTTCCTACAGTTCTTTCAGTTACCTGTCCGCTATGACGCGGGAGTTGAGATCCTACTGTCTTGCAAACATAATACGGCCACCCACATCACTGACCACATTCATGAGTGGCGTCAACATCGAAGCCTATGCAAAATCAATTTAGATGACTGTATCTTCCTAGATTGGTTTCTCAAATCTCTCCTTCCCGTCATTGCCAAGGATATGGCATCCGAGCGACCCCAGTCTAAGGAAGAAGCCATCTTAAAAGCCCAACAGTTTGACCTTATCTACGCCAAGTCTGGTTACTTATATACCATTATACCCAACGCCCCCCACGACGATTCCTCTCGAAACGACGCACCGGGGGCATCCCATGTCGCCGATGGCATCATTGGCCATGTTGCATCGCATTACCAACACTTTTCCATGACATGTACTAGTAATGGCCCCGAGCTTTCGCGGGCTACCTCCCACTCTAGAGCAACCAATTCGTATGCTCCCATGGCGCATAACCGCCATTCCCACACACCCCTCGCTTACGTTCCCCTAGTTGCACCTCAACCATATTACCACCCGCAGGACGCGCACGCTCCTGTATCCTCTCAAGCCCCCCCCCCCCGCTTATTATCCGCCACAAGCAGCCCCTGCGGCAAATCAACCACCCTTCACACAAACGTATCAACAACCCCCACAAGATCCTGCACCGGCACCGCCTCCACTCCCACCCACTTATTATCTGTCGCAGCCTGCTCCCGCACCTGCACAACCCCAGCACCCACCTGCCGCCCAAGGGCAGGTGTATGCACAACAAAATCTGCAGCATAACCAAAATAACCAACACCAACAACGCCAACAAAATCGCGGAAAAGGACGTAACCGCGGGAACAACCCCCCTCTAGACCAAGGCGGCCAGCCACCTAATTCCCCAAACAATAATAACGCGGCACCTCCCAACCAAAACCCCGACAGGTCGCCAAAGCAAGCTAAAAACCCTAACTTACGAACGAACCACCCTTGTTCTATTTGCGGGGTCTATGGCCATTACACACACGCTTGCCCACATTTGGAGCGGGCACGACAACTCTGGACCGATGATGCCCACCGCCAAGGGCACGCGGCACCTCAGGCGCCACCTAACCCCCACCACCTCAAACTCAACCCTTGGTGTTACAAAACCCTTTACCAACCCAAGGAGTGGTGAACACTCAACCGTTAGCTCCCCCTCAAGGAACCACGCCACCACAACAGCAAGTCACGTATGCTGCGCCTGCCCACCCCACTTTAGACTTAGGCACCCATCACTTGTTAATGATGTCATCCGTCGATGTCAACCTTCAAACCCGCCGGAACCAATATGGCTCCACCCCTGTAGCCCCTCCCACCGACAAAACCACCAACGCTCTTCCCACCGATCAGCCACTATGCATACCTCCTGCCCCATTAGACGGAGTCCCAAAAGCCCCTCGCTTCCCACTTCGACGCATCAACAATAACCCCAATGCTCGCACTACGTCTAATTACAACATTGTGGACGACTTAGCTCAGTCCCCCACAGCCATGTTTGCGTTAGAGGTCTTAAAAAACTGTCCTACACAACGCAAGACTCTGTTATCAGCCATTAGTGCTATCGACCCGACTGATTCACGAATGATGGCTTTTGGTTTGGACCAATCTGAACCACGCCTCCCTTCCACATTAGCATTCCAAGTTTTTGTATCCATTCAGAATCTTGTAATCCATCGGTGCATCATCGATGAGGAAGCCTCTACATGCGTTATGTCCACATTCGTTTGGCAGAAGTTGGGATCCCCTACTCTCCAGCCGTCCACCACTGCGATGCGAGCCTATGACGGTTGTTCGGCTCAACCCCAAGGTCTCTTAGCTAATGTCCCCATCCAGTTGGCTGATAAAACAGTGCTTATTGACATAGAGGTCATCAACGCCCAACTTGATTATAACCTCTTACTTGGCCATAGTTACATGTACGCCATGTGGGCAGTTTCCTCATCCATTTTTCGTACCATGATGTTTCCCCATGAAGGACGAGTGGTCAAGATTGATCAACTCACCTATTACGATCCCAATGCCCCTGCTGCACCCGAAAATGTTCTTCCCATGGTTGAACAACTTGTTCGCGGTGCATCTACCTCATTGGTTTCCTCAGTTGGACCCAGAGTCTACTCAGACACGTCGATGACTTCCACATTCCAATCCATTCCACCCCCATCACCAGCGACCGAAATATCTGACTTATGTACCCTCTTCCACAATACACAAACACCCAACCATCAACCACCCTTGCTACCCCAGCCACCATTAGTACCCAGTCATGTTGGCACCACACCTATCCATACAATCCCCTTCCTATTTCCCCCTTCGGGAGTAGTAAGTGCTCCGGTGATGGCCACACTAAACCTCCCGGGATTAACTTTAGGACTACCTGTATGGTACATCACACCTCCCGTTTCCCCTCCGACGCCCAATGTCATCTTACAACCAGTGCAACCTATCACCACTGCTAGTCAGCCACCTCCCGGTGTCACCACTCCCTCCTCCTCTACCAACCCACCCCCTCTTACCAAATACACTAGGGGCAGAGGCCCACAACCTTACACCACTCCGCCCGCGCCTAAAGCCACTAAGAATCCTCCACCATTTTGCGCTCCTCCCAAATGCTCTATGTGTGATGAGTTGGGCCATGCTACCCATCAATGTCCACAATTACCCGCATTACAAGAGCACATGCAAATGCTTGACAACGACCCCAACATCCCGATTGTCCAACTTGACCTTACCCCTAAGCCTTGCGATAAATCACTGCGTACCAATCACCCTTGTGCAATATGTGGTATTTACGACCATTACTCAAATCATTGCCCTGATCTCCCAGATTACAGAGCCGCTCTCTACAAGATGAATAACTTGGACCTCGAGACGTCTCCTCCCACCATTGAAGAGATCCACCCCCCAGAATCTTCGCCAACAGGAGAGATCAATACCATTTATATGATCTCTGCTGCTATCATCCCCTCGTCAACCAATTTGACTACAAAACGTTTCCACAATGATGAGGAAATTCTCGAGGCTCTTACCGCACCCGATTACCCCTGGGAGGATATGCACCATCGTTCCTATTTTCTCCCAGAAGAGTCCTCCCCCACCACAACCACCCAATTTTCGGTTGAATCCAAAGATTTCCTCCCCACCAAGGTCGATTGGTTTAAAGAGCCCATTCCCGCTCTCGATGCCTTCGAGGAAGGTAACACGGTCAATATCTCACCCACAATCCACATTGATATCTCTGCCCCAGGCGGTGCCTCTGAACTCATTACTTTGGGAGCCTCCTGCACTGAGTACGAGATCGGAGAGTACAAAAAACTTTTTCAGGAGTTCCGTGATGTCTTTGCGTGGTCCTGCACTGAAATGCCTGGTCTTGACCCTGCTATCATAGAGCACCACATTGACACGTGGCTAGATGTGCCCCTCGTTTGCCAAAAACAGCGCCCCATTCACCCATCAAAGCTCCCCATCGTTAAAGCAAAGATTGAGAAACTTCGTGCAACAGGTTTCATTTACCCCATCGCATACACCACTTGGGTTTCTAACTCCGTCCCTGTTAACAAAAAACAAGGCACCATCAGGGTATGTACTAACTTCCACGATTTAAACCAAGCATGTCCCAAAGACAACTTCCCGACACCATTTATTGACCAACTCATCAATGCGTGCGCGGGGCATGAAGTCCTATCCTTCATG
Organism: Larix kaempferi; assembly: GCA_027924585.1. Lineage (NCBI taxonomy): Eukaryota > Viridiplantae > Streptophyta > Pinopsida > Pinales > Pinaceae > Larix > Larix kaempferi. The sequence continues at coordinate 1,861,872 of BSBM01000111.1, read as the reverse complement.
GAAGGGCTCTCTGGGTATAACCAGATTCAGATCCGCAAAGAAGATCAATACAAGACTGCCTTCACCACCCCGTGGGGCACCTTTGCCTATCGGGTCATGCCTTTCGGCCTTAAAAATGATGGGGCCACCTTCCAGTGAGTCATGACCCATTGTTTTCACGACTTGGTTCATACCCTATTAGTCTATCTTGACGATCTCACAGCACGTTCCAAGAAACGATCCGACCAACTTAACGACCTCCGGCAAGTTTTTCTGTGTTGTCGCAAGTATCAGATCTGCTTGAACCCACTCAAGTGTGTCTTTTGCGTTCCGGCAGGCTGGTTGTTAGGTTTCATTGTTTCCCACAAAGGAATTGTTGTCGACCCCCTCAAAGTTCAAGCCATATTAGACCTTCTCGCCCCACGCACGCTTCGGCAGCTACAGAGCTTACAAGGGAAATCTAATTTCCTCCGCTGTTGCGTTCCTGATTATGCCACCGCAATTCATGGTTTCTTACGCCTGCTTCGTATTCACATACCCTTTGTTTGGGACGATCAGGCGCAAGCTGCATTCGAAGCCCTTAAAAAAGCTCTCATGCAAGCCCCTTTGATCTCCCCTCCGGATTTCTCTCAGGACTTCATCCTTTACGTCTCGGCATTAAACCACACCGTGTCAGGGGTCCTTGTTCAAGAAGATGCTGCTCGCCAGGAGCATGCCATTTATTACGTCAGCTAAACCTTGTCTGGACCACCCCTACGTTACCCATATGAGGAAAGGATGGCCCTTGCCGTCGTCTTTTCCGTACAGAAATTGCGACACTACATCCTCCTAAATCATACTACCGTTGTCGCTAACTCCAACCCCATGATCTACCTTTTGAACCGTTGCCTTTTGCAAGGCCGCGTCGCTAAATGGGTAATTATCCTACAAGAGTACAACCTGACTTTCACAACTCCGAAAAGTACTAAATCCCTTGTGCTTGCCCAGCTCATAACCGACCTCCCATCCCTTTTGCCATCCTCGCCAATCCCCGATGAGTTACCAGACAGTCATTTGTTCATCATCTCATCAGATGACCCATGGTATGGTGACATTTTGATATACCTTCGCACACAGAAGTTTCGCCCCAATATCGATCGTGATAGACGCAGCCATATTCATCACCACGCCTCTCGGTACCTCCTTCTGAGTGATGTCCTCTACCGACGCGGTGCCGAAACTGTCCTCCACCATTGTCTCACACAAGAGGAGGCTGAGCAAGTCCTCAACGACTGTCATAGTGGCGCCTGTGGTGGAAATTTTTCTGGGATGGCCATAGCCCATAAGATAATCCGCGCCAAATATTTTCGGCCCACGTTGTTCACTGACTGCATCACTGTGGTCAAGCATTGCCATAATTGCCAACTCTTTGCCTCGAAGGCACGAACACCACCTGCCTCGCTCCATCCGGTCGTTACCGTCGGTCCCTTTTGTAAATGGGCCATCGACTTTATGGAGTGTAAACCCTCATCCACCAATGGCCATAAATATATCATCGTCGCCGTTGACTACTTCATCAAATGGGATAAAGCCATGCCTACCTTCAACTATAAAGCCGACACTGCTGCCCGTTTCTTTTTTAACCATGTCATTACATGATTCGGGGTCCCAAAACAGCTTGTCTCAGACCATGGTTCACATTTTGAAGATGCCATTTGGCGCGAGTTGTCAACTCTCCTTAAGTTCAAACATCAGTATGCCTCTGTTTACTACCCCCAAGGGAACGACCAAGTTGAGGCCATTAACAAAATTCTGAAAACAATCGTCCAACGCATTGTTGACCGACATAAGTTCAATTGGCATCACATGCTTTTCCCCGCATTATGGGCTTACTGTACATCAACTAAGATCGCCACCGGTTTCACCCCTTTTCATTTAGTTCACGGTGTCAAATCTGTCCTCCCCATCGAGTGTCAGATCCCTGCCATACACATCACTATTGAACTTATCCCCGACACCTCCCCACTTGAACAACGTCTGCTGTTATTAGAACAAGCTGATGAAGACTGTCGCGCAGCCCTCCAAACAATTGAGGCCGCCAAGAACTACTCCAAAGCTGGTTACGACAAACATGTCCACCCACGAGCTTTCTGTGAAGGAGATCTAGTCCTCGTTTACGACCAAGCCCACGACAAGACAGGTAAATGGAAGTTCCAATCCATGTGGCAAGGCCCTTACATAGTGCATACCTACCTTGGACATGGAGCGTATATTCTAACTGACTCAGAAGGCCACCCCTTGCACAACCCCCGTAATGGGTTGTATCTTAAACGCTTTTATCCTTAACAATCCGGCGGACCCGCTGGTCCATAGTGTACAGTTTGATTTCTTTTTGTTTTTCAATTTTTTCCCACAACCTTACATTTGTTATTTTCCTACATGATCACAGATGGACCATCTTCCACCTTATTATGTTGGCTTCGCCAATGGAGCAAGCCGCTGGTCTCCAAACTTGGCCTCTGCAACTTGGGTCTTATATTCCCCTTCACATGAGTTGATTCACCTTTACGGAATGTGCATAGGCGCTGCTACCAATAACCAGGCTGAGTACGATGCTGTGACCGGTCTCCTGACTATTGCCCTTCAGATGGGTATACGTCACCTTCATGTGTTCCTTGACTCCCAGCTGCTTGTCTCCCAGCTCAACAACTGCTACCAGGTGTGTGATCCTTACCTCTTTAGAAAGTTCCTGCCCACAAAATAGCTAAGCCGACAGTTTGAATCCATAACATTCACTCATGTCCCAAGAGCTCAAAATAGTGTCGCAGATCAAATGGCTAACAACATCCTCGACTGGCATATCAATCACACCATGTAAATCATCCATCATGCATAATCATCACATATCAACACATCAAAAACATAAAAATCCCAAAAAGACTACATCTACAACAAAGGGCATCCACATGCCTATCATAACAAATCATTTGCATCCACGTGCAATAAACCACACAAAACAATATAGGCACATCCACGTGCGTATAAAAAATAATCACCTCAAAAATGCATCCATGTGCATATCTATATAAATATATCATCATCATATAAATGTCATGAGTGTCCCAGCACTCAGATATACAAAAAATATACATCGAGGAGCCTCAACAGCATCCCTATCATAAAATACATGTCGTATATACAAAAAATCCCGAATGCCCATACGCATCGGGGGGAGTCCCCAGCACTCCCTAATGAGAGTCATATCCCCCACCCGAACCATCATCACTCTCCGTCGCATCCTCCTCTGCTGCAGACTCATCCTCTCCTCGCTCCTCCTTCGGATCCTCCTCATCCCCCTATCGATCCTGAGCCCTCCTCTCCTCGGCCAATACTGCCCATTAGAGAGATTTTGAGGTAAAAAAATGGCCTCCTAAGAGATGTACTACAAAAATATGAGATATATTAAAATATTATGAATTGGGGGTTTTATAGAGTAGGTATATATGACAAGTCACCTCCCACACTATTTTCTATGTACAATATAAATAACCATTGTCGAGTTACTTTTCAAAATTCACTAGAAATAAAATTAATAAAATAAGTCTACATTGATGTGACTAAGATTCATTGTAAATTCTCAAAAATGTATTGTCCTTTAACATTTATTTGTCTTGAACTTGCAAATGAAATTAAATAATAAAAAACATTTTTAAGATCTATTTTTTTAATTTTATGTTGACTTTTTATATTTAGTACTTTTCTCATTAATTTAATAATGTAATTTAATTGAGAATTTATTTACATGTAAAATGTCAATAATATTATTATAATCCACATTGCATTATTATTATTATTTATTAAATCTATTATTATTCTTTATTAGTTTGACATTATGTTATTAAATAGAATAGAGTGAATATATAATTTAAAATTAAAAACATAATAATGATAATATATTATTTTATAAAAAAATGTGAAAGGACTTTCTTTATGAATTAAGAGTACTTCACTTGAAAATGACAATAATATTATTTTATGAGAAAGTGTGAAAAGACATTCATTATGAATACCTTACTTGAAAATGACAATAATATTATTTTATGAAAAGACTATCATTATGAGTACTTTACTTTATGACTTAAAAGTACTTACACCACTACCTTGGTTAACTATGTGTTTTCATCCACCATAGAAAATTTGACAAATAAGCATTCTTAACTCATGCAATGCCACCTCACCAAGGGGGATGATGTCATCTACTAGAATGTGATTGGTTGTATTTTATAGTACATTTTCTTTGTTTTGAGGCCATTTTTTGACCTCAAAATTTCTCTAATGCACCTGAATCAGAATCGCCCGCCAATCCCGTGGAGCCTCGTGACAGGGCTCGACCACCTCCCGATCAAGCTCTTGCCACCCCTCATCGGAGCCCCCAACTAGTAGCCAGTCAAAGGTAACTCGCAAGGACTCCAAAGTCCCGTCTGCATCCCATCGTCGCACCTCCCCCGGGTCTGGCAAGGTTGGTAATGTTATGTTCCCCCTACGCTCCCTATGCCCCAGTGGTGGCTGCGGTCCCACATCTGCATCAAACCAAATCGCAAATGGTTAGCATCATCATATATCTCTAACCTCAAAACATCCAACATAAAACAATCAAGAAACTAGATACATACCATCTGGGCGCCAAGCCTGCCCTGGAGGTCATGGAGCCTATGGATCTCCTCGATAGTCCATCTCGTGATACGGGTAGTCATAAAAAACCATCGGCATCTGCAGCCATTGCAAATAGAGCTCCCGCGTAAAATACTACCGCACCTCTCCACCACCCCGCCGACGCATCATCTCACCCCACTGCACCATCCGCGGCTCCCTTAACCCCCCAGCCCGGATCGACACTCGCGGTCGCAGCGTCGGAACACGCTTCATGAAGAAAGCACACAAAAATGACCCATAACAGAACCCCTTGCCAGATACCTTCACCTTGCTCAGCTGCCGCTGAACACAGGTGAGGAATATATGGCCCCAAGCAAAGAAGGTGCCCTGTAATACCCGCTCTACCAACTGCATCTGTCCCCCCGACACCCGGTTGGGCCCCTGTGACCCCAACACTCAGACCACACATGCTGCGATTGCCCGAACTGATGGCTCCTCTAAGTCACAAATCAGAAGTGCATTCTTATGCACTTCTGCCGTAGGGAGGCAGTACCGATCCAGCATCTCCTCTAGTCCACATCCGCGGACCTCCGTGGCTGGGTATCCACCACCCTACCCAAACAAGGCAGTCCCGTCAAAAAATACACATCTTCCAGGGTGAGCTCCAGTCTCTCCCCCTGCACCATGGAGCACTGTCTATCAGGCTCCCAGAAGCCCACCAACTTGTTCAGCAGTAGTACTGCTGAACGCATCATCGGCACCTGTGCAAACTTCAATAGCCCGCACAACCCCAAAGTTCCCCGGACATGCCGATCATCCTGTATGTACTCCATGAGATCGTCAGGTATCTCGCGCTCTCGCCATAGTACTCTCGGCATCCTGTCAATCCCACAATGAAAACTCATCAGAATGTCATCAAATAAACCATCACCCCCCCGGGTATGACTCCACAATCCCAATCTAGATAGCGGTTGTGGGGCCTAATGTCGCGATCCCAAATCGTGGCTATCGAGACTACAGCCGCGATCGCAGATCGTGCATGTGGGGGCCACAGTCGCGATCGCAGATCGTGGTTGTCCAGGCCACAACCGCGGTCGTAGATCGCGGCTATCCAGGCCATAGTCGCGATCTCAGATCACAGCTGTGGAGGCCACAACCATGATCCATGATCGCGGCCATCGCCTCAAAACCCGCAATCCACACCCCTCGTGGACCATACCACCATCCCTAAGGACCCACTACCCACCCAAATCGAGAAAAAATTAAAGGTAGAAGTTCAGTGAAATACCTGCAACTCGCGGAAATAAAATCGACCGGTCGGATCACCCAGAAATTCCAAATCCGCTCTGGCCCACCACACTCTCCTGTCAAAGTCAACCGCACAAATGACACTTGGCATTATGGGTCCAATTACTATTTATAGACAGTTGAATTTTTCTTGATTTGGCCATTTTGGATCCATATGGAGTCCATTTTCCAAACCGTTTCCACCACTGGAATCAGAATGACAAGACCTTCAGAATGGTCAACTCGATTTCTCGTTTTCTCCGAACCCCCTTTTTGGAATTTTTTCCATGCACCTCGCCATCTCGATTTGCATGCCACATTGGCTGTTATCAGTTTTTAGCATTCCTTATATCATCGGATTCAGTTTTCCGAGCCCGTGATGATGCTTGAGATCATTTCTCGTTCTCACCCCCAGATTTTTCGGGCATTTTTCACCAGCCCCTAGTCATCTCGGTTTACGTGCCACCTCAGCCGTTATCTGTTTTTGACGTTTTTTATATCACCGGATTCAGTTTTCCGCACTCGTGATGATGTTTGAGATCATTTCTCGCTATCACAGTCACCCCTTTTTTTACATTTTGTCTGTCCACCGCATAACCGCGGTCTGCAAGCCACATTGGCCGCCATCACTTTACACTTGTTTTGACACTGCAAGCATATCCATGAACTTTCCACTCCCTTCATACTGCAGTTATTTCGTTATTTTGTCACCATTCACCATCCCGCAAGGAGGCACCACCAGTGTTCCCCCCCAACCGTCGTTCTTGGTTCTCATCGATGTCCCTTGATTGAACACTCTCTCCTTGCTTGGCCATTCCTTTTGTTCGGTATAATTTTATTCCTTTTTCGGGCCGGACAAGTCCTTTACAAAAAAGGCACTTAGGGATTTTCTGTTAAGCTCTTTTCTTACTCCTAAAAGAATGAAAAGCTCGCCGAGCAATCTTGCTTCCTTTCATGCTCGTTAAAGTACCTGAAAGGGCGTCTATCTGGTATAAGTTTAACCCTTTTCCGGACCTGTTAGACTAATTATGAAAAAGGAATACTCTAGTCACACAGGCTAGAAGAGTTCTCCATTGCATCCTTTTATGCTTTTTCGGGCCTTGGAGACTAACACACGAAAAAGAAACCCCCTGGAGTCTTATTATTGTTTCCAGACTCTCTAAAATTGAAAGCAAGCATGAGCATGCACTGTCTTGGGCTCGTATAAATCCACACGACGGTACCATTCCATTATTTCAGAGTCTTCTTATCACTTTCAGACTCCTTAAAATTGAAAGCAATCTCGAGCATGAACTATCCTGGGCTCATATAAATCCACATGACAGTACCATTTTATACCTTCTTTGAGCTCCTTAAACCACGAAGAAGGACCCAACGGTGCCTCCTGGCACCATGACAGATCATATCTCATCCCCACATTATGGCAGCAACCCCAATACGGTCACCTTTGTTCAGAGTATTCTGCGATATGCCACCCTTGAGAGTTTCCGGATCTCATACATCAGTTTGACCCCCCGAGCCTCTCCCATTACAGTCATATCCCCTGATCCCTTGAGATATGATCCATTTCCCTCAAAATTCAGTTTCATATGCTGCCAGGCCAACCATGTCATCATACTTTGAATGAAGGAAGTTTGAGTCCCCCCCCCCACTCTGCGACCCCCATTATTCCCCATCCCCAAATTATGTCAGTCCCATTATCAGAACTATCACCTTTTGGTTGTTCACCTCACACTCCTATCAAGGAAACATCATTGCCTTGATAGTTGCAAGGTCTCCCTCTGTCGACGCCAACTAATCTATTCCCGAGGATAGACCCAGAGGTCCCTGTGCCTTAGACTCATCACCATCAGTGATGAGTTCCTACGGATAATTTCGAAAGGAGTCCCCAGTGCCTCTCTAAATGATTGTTTCTCACATGCTCGACGTCAACACCTTGATCGCATCGTTGAGACTCGTACAAGGTATTAGTCCTTTCAGTTATTTGTCGAAGACCCCGAACTTCCCCCTACTCTAGCACATTGGTGAGTCACTTTGGAACACCCAAGTATATGTTCCTAGGGATATCTAGGTTGCGTTGGCGATAGTATTCGGAGGCCACCCACTCAGATGCTTCCTTGAGTACCCAGTATAGCTACAGTCCAGTGTACCATTGAGGGTATGACTCCCTGTCCTTATGATCCAACAGCTCATTAGTTCCTCTGGTACCACACTCAGCAACATTATTATTATTCCAGTATATCAGTCCTTCAGCTCAGACATGGTCAGACCGGTAGTATGTCCCAGATTTGTGTCCCCTCTGGACCCTTATGATGTACATAGTAGTTCTCCATGTATCTTTCAGGTCCCCTTTTTGGGCCTCATTGTTATTTTATATATCTTGACATGAGCATGGGTATGCCCGGCTCGTCCATATATTGAGATTATGCCTCATTCATTGTTGAGGTCATGTATTTTCAGTTTTTGCAGTTACATTGGGACCACTGTTCTGGTCTCCAGTCCACTTCTTCTCTTCTCCACACCCCAGGAAAATCATAAAAGACCTATGATGTCTATCGGCCATACGATGAGCTCCTGCCCTCACACATCAGGGGGCAATCTGTTAACACCTAAAAAGTGCTCATTACCTCATCTCCCTCACCACATGACTCATTTATTTATTTTTCCCACCATCTTTGCCTCCAAAACCTCAAAAAACCATTAAAAAGCCACCAAAAGACCAAAAAACCCTCCTTTTCCCCCAAAATAAATTAAATTTCCTCAAAAGATAGCAAAAACCCTCTAAAAAGGCTCTAAATTCCCAAAAATCAAATAAAAGGGAATAAAAAAGAGAAAAAAGAGGGAAAAAGGAAGCAAAAACCCTAAACCACTGACCTAAACCATATGGTGCCAAAAACCATAGGTCAATACTCCACCACTAAAAACCTATAAATAGGTGATGGAGGCTCCCCATTTTATATCCACAATCTATCATATCCTCACTCTGCCAAAATCACTCTTGAAACCCTAGCTTACCATTTGAGCTAGCTTCCCATTTGAGTGCCCTTTTTGGCCCATTATCCAAACACCTTGGAGAAGGATAAGGAACCTTGGAGCATGGAAGCAACCCTCCTGGATTACTGCAAGAGCTCCACCAACCTCAACATTTGAGGTAAATGTAACTTTGTTCTCATTTTTAATACAAAAGAAAAATTCCCATTATATTATTGTCTTTTTATTTTCTGTTGATGCACATGTTAGCTAAGATTTTACCTTGTTTTACTGTGAAGTTTTATTGTTTTACTGAACTGCTACTAAGGAGGCCCTTCTCCTTAGTAGGTGCTCATTTGCACAAGCTAGGGTGAAAACCCTAGCCACACTCTGATTTTATGGATCAAGGAACCTTTTTCATCAGATTGATTGGCTTTGCCAATTGTTTTTATGTGGTCTTCCTGGAATGCACAAAACCTGGCTATATTACAGGATAAACATGTTCCTCCATTGGTCTATGCACATAAGAGCTTCTCCATCATAGACAGTATGCCACAAAAAGACACTACTCACATTCACTAGATTATTTTGGTTGGAGAGGTGGATGACACTACTCCTTGGTGCTTCTTCGACGAAGCAGCCCAAGGTGACCCACTGGTGGGTGGAGCGGGTGGGATTATCTATACAAACAACAGAGCAGAAAGTTTGGCTTTAAGAACCTTGATAAAATTAACTAAAGAGGAAAAACGGAGGACCTGTAGGTTTATGGAGACTCGGAACTTTGGGTGGATTTTATGAACGGGAGAAAAAAGCTTATGAATATTTGTAACCTACCTAGAACTTGAAACATTTTATGTTGTGGAAAAACATTACATTAAACGCTATTATAAAGTTTTATGATATTGAACAAGGATGGTCAAGGATGACTGTAGTTGAATATTATTATTTAATAAATTAAAATAGGAGACACTCATCCAAAGAGGGTTGTTCAAGAGTGTCCACTGACCCACTAGGAGAAATGAACTGGTGTAGAAGGCAATTGACAAGTGGCAACATCTGCACTCACTTACTAGCTGTTGTAGGAGGCAAGCTCCCTAAAAATGTGGTCATGTTCCCCAAGGAAGGTGGAACTGAGCATGTGGCTCATTAAATGATTTAACTGACCCAAAGACCTAGGAAGACCTATATCCATTGAATTGGGCAGGAGGCTCATCACTTTTTTACCTTGTGATTTGCTGGAAACTGTTATGTTGAGCACACAAGAGGATTCGATGAGGGGATGCCAAAATGATTTGCAGAGTAAGACTGTTAGATTATTCTGTTGAGCTTTGCAGAGAGGGTTTTGTATGCAAGTCTTCATGATTGTTGAGATACAAAGTGATTGTCATATACTTCTACATAGTATCTTCGTCTTGGTGGTTCAGTGAAGAGGCTCGGGGATCCTAAAGCAAGTAATATTGGCTGCTTTCAGGAGATGGTTGGGAGGAACGATCTTCTTGGGGTGTTTGTCCACCTACACAGTCTAAACAGGTTTTGCATTGTCTTTGTGTTATTATTTTCTAATTTTACTCTGTATATTCTGAAGAATGCTATCTAAAGATTGTTAGGTTTCAATGCTGTCGAATGCTTATTTAATTGTTAAAATTGATGGAGTAATTGAACTGATAAGTTTTTTCTGCATAAATGATTGAATGAATAGGATCTGAAATTATAGAATGATGAATATAAACATTCTCTGTATTTTTCCATTCACATTTGTGATGTACTCTAGTACAGAGAAGTCTGTTTAAGTAATAGATTGGAAATGATTTCAATATTGCATTTAGAATGTTGATCTCCCATTTTTTTTTTCCTAGAAAAAAAAGCGTAATTTCATTTCATCCTTAAGAGTACGAAATTACATTGATCGTCATCACTCAGTTAGAGTGGAAATTAGAGCAACTAAGTCAAGCTTCAAGCTTTAGTCTGAAATATGCATTGATGTTCTCACCACGTGAGCATTAACATCTTAACAATGATATGTTTAATCCCTATGATCAAAACTTTATAGTTTTTTACAAAAAATATATGCCTGCCTGTACATGTTTTTAAGAGCAAAATGTACTGAGAAATGCAAAAAATTATATTGATATCCATCCAACTGTTCCCCTATAAAATACTTGAAGATCAAAGGCAAACTTCAAGTAGCTTGTCTCATCTTCATTCAATGAACGGCCTGTGGAATAGTTCTCGGCCAACCCCATCTATAACTTCATTGATTTTCCATATTTCGATCCCTAACAGTAGCCCTTCCTTTGAAGCTTTGTCCGCCTCTGCATTATTTTCCCGATAGATGTGCCTGTAATTGAAAGTATCAAAGGTGTGAGAGATAATTTGTATTTGTTCCAAAACAGCAACAATCCTCCGGTTGTTGCACTGATAATATCCATTGACCCACTTTATCACATTCAATGAGTCCCCAAACACAGAAATTTTACTGACTGAATGTTCCACAGCAAAGGAGATAAGTAACTTTAGGCTGAGAATCTCAGCCAGTTATTGGTCCCCCTCCCAAATCCAAATGACATCACACAAAAATGAGCAGGAGACATGTAAAGAAGAGCCCTCCCCCACATTGATCATTCTGACAAGCCCCATCAAAGAAACCACACGGCTGAGTTCGATCAATATCCATTGGTTGTATATTTCTAGGAATAGTAGCATGTTTGATTCGCTGGAGTGCTAAAAACATTCCACAACTATTAATAGCCACTAAAGTAGGAAGTCCCTTCTTGTTAGAGAACAGATAATTATTCCGTGAGAGCCAAATGCCCCAGATAACAATAGGAGGAAGCGCTTTAAAAGATGCAAATGAAGGATTATGTGACCACCGACTCCAAGCCTCCTCAAGGGAGTTCCCATCCCAATGGACGTTTACTTTTAAAATTCTAGACACAACATTCCAGACCTCCGAGATGAAGCTACAATGGAGAAACATATGTAAAACATTTTCCTCATTCTTATAACACAGGTAGCACTTGCTAGCACCTTGAAGACTTCTTCTCTGCAAAAAGTTCCACGTTGGGATCTTGTTGGCCAAGACACGCCACATGAATATTCTAGCTTTGAGTGGGCACTGAAGTTTCCATAGAGTTTTCCACCACCATACTTGCTCTCTGTCCATAAAGTTCTCACTGATCCACTGATACCCATATCTAGGAGTATAATTACCCGATGGATCCCCATCCCATACCAGAGTGTCGTCATCTTCATTCAAGAAAATATGATCCCTACTGAGAGCCCTCAAGTACTGTCTTAGTTCATTCTCCTTTACCTCATCTAATCCGAAAGTATCAGCCCTCCTCCAAACATGGCTTCCCATCCAAACATTCTCCAAATCCACCAAATGATTAAGAAATATAATATCCCTCTGCCTTAGCTCCTCAATCAGCCCTGCTGATAGTAAGTGTTGTGCAACACATCCCACCCAAGGGTCACGTCCAATCCTCAGCCTTTACCCATTACCACCGTCCCAAACTAGATTATGTTCAATAACATGAAACGAGGAAACCAAAGCTTTCCAAATAACTGACCCCCCTTTATGTGACTTGAGAGGAGACCTAATCCAATCTTCCACTGTATCAAGCTCAATATATTTTTGTATCATAACTCTTGCCCAGAAGCCCCCTGATTTGATTAACCTCCATCCACACTTAGCTGCCAATGCTTTATAAAAATGAAAAATGTTTTTCAGTCCCCACCCACCCAAAGCTTTAGGAGCTGCGATTCTATCCCATTTCACCCAGGGAGTCACATGTGCATCCTCCTTGCCATTCCACAAAAATCTGAAGCATATTTTCCTAGCAGCTTCTAGAATGCCCTTAGGAATCCAAGCTAGAGACATCCAATAAACTGGAATAGCTTCCAGCACCGACTTCACCAATACCAACCTACCAGCTCGAGAGAGCCACCTGAAGCTCCAGCTCTTTAACCTTTTTTCCAACTTTTCCAAAAGCCATACCCAGTCCTGTTTCAGATAGTCATTAGACTTTAAATTGAAGCCCAGGTATCTTAACCCTTCCGAAAGGGTAAGAAGAATGAAGGGAAACAGAATAGTGTAAGTGTATAATTCCTCCTCCCTCAATAGAGAAACAGTAAGAGAGGATTTCCCATCATTGGTCTCCATTCTTGTTGCTAAGGAAAAAAGGTCCAGAATTTCTTTAAGTTTAACTGCATCCCTCCTTGAACCCGAGTAAAAAATCAGAATGTCATCCACAAAAAGCAAATGTGAAAGTGAGATGCCAGGTGCCACCAAGATCCCTTCCCTTCAAAATTACCCATTCTTTTAGCTTCCTTTATAGCCCTACTCAAGCTCTCGACCACCAGCAAGAATAACAAGGGAGATAGTGGGCATCCCTGACGCAGACCTCGTCCAGAGTGAAAGAAGGGGGTCACCGCTCCATTCATTAAAATAGAGAAGGAAACAGTGGAGAGACAGCTCATGATCCATCGAATGAAACCAATCTCAAACCCCAAATGTGTTAGCATAAGACGTATATAAATCCAACTGACCTTGTCATAAGCTTTTGATAGGTCAATTTTTAGAATTGCTCCTTTCAGCTTTCTAGTTTTAATACTGTGTAAACCTTCCTAAGCTATTCCAATCGCTTCATGGATCTGGCTCCCTTCAAGAAAACCAAACTGCTCCTCTGAGATATGAGTAGATAAGATAGGTTTGAGCCTTCGAGCGATCACTTTAGTTACAATCTTATACACACAGTTGCATAAGGAGATAGGCTGAAAATCATTAAGATTAGAAGGAGTGTCCACTTTAGGGATTAGAGCAATGAATGTGGAGTTAATGCTAGCTGGGACTCTGCCTTCCTTTCTAGAATCCTCAACAAGCTGTAAGAGATCATCACCAATAACGTCAAAAAGAGCTATAAAAAATTCAATCGTCCATCCATCAGGCCCAGGGCTCTTATCCTTCTGAAAGCTATTCAAAACAACCTTCAGTTCATCCCCCGAAATGCTGTCCATCAACATCCTGTTATCATCCCCTTCTACAAACCGAGGAAAAAGTTGAGCTACCCTGATGACCTCTTCAATGTTCACTCTGTTGCTGGCTTTGAAAAGATCCTGGAAATGATTAACCCCAACCCCGACCAGACCTTCAAATGTGGACTGAGAATTACCATCAGAGTCCTCAAGGCTCCAGATATTATTGACAGATCTTCTACCTTTTGCATAGGAATGAAAAAACTTGGAATTTTCGTCCCCACTTTCCAGCCAAATGGCCCTGCTTTTAAATCTCCAAGCCTCTTCATTCTGCAGAAGGATCCTGTTCCTTTGATCCACCAGCTGCACAAGATGTTCCTTCGTTGCCTGAGAACAGTATCCACCACCTGTTCCATCAGAAATAGAAGAAATTTTCTCTTTAATAGACTTGAGAGCCCTGTTGTCCCTACTCCTCTTATCAACAACCCACGATTTAATAGGTTCCTTGAGTGATTTAATGTTCTCAGCAAAGTGAAAGGCTACAGTATGGACAGATCCCGGATGATAAGGGATACAATGTTGATGAAAAATCTCAAAAAAGGAAGGGTCTTCCAGCCAAACCTTATTAAATTTTAAGGGCGCGGGAGGTTTGATAGGTCCTGCCTTCATCTCCATAAAAATTGGTTCATGATCTAAACATCCTCCTGACCCTATCCATTGCCTAACATAGAAAATAGACTCCACAATCTATTCATAAATAAGGAAACTATCCAACCTCTTTGCCACTCTATCCATACCAACTCTCTTGTTTCTCCAAGATGGCTTCAAAATACAGGATCCACATCAATCCAATTGCCTTCTGAAAATTTCCGGATAAAAAAATTTGAAAGGGGATCCACATGAGCGTGAGGCCCCCAAATCTCTACTTTCCCTAGAGAAAAATTGAGATCCCCTCCCAGGATCGTAGAATCTCCCTTGAGAAGATCTCTTTCCAACAGAGAATTCCAAAACGGTTCTCTATCACAATAAGGTCCATAGATGTTTACAATAGTGAAAACTCTGTCAAATTCCAAAGACTTACAAGTCATTCCTAACGCCGAATGCATTCCCCAGAGAGAGGAGACACAAACCTTAGCTTCTTTCCAGCCAATCACCAAACCTCCGGAGTGTTCCCTAGCATCCAAGGCCTCAAAACCCCAGCCCGGGAACCATAACTTTAGCCTACCAATAGCTTCATCACCACTACACATAGTTTCTTGAATCAACAAAACATCAGGATGTTCAAGTTGCAACATCCGTTGCAGTGCAGGTCTTTTGGAGGGACCAGCAAGACCTTGGCAATTAAAGGACATTATTTTCATCGGATGCCTTCCTTATGGGCATTCATCGCTCTAAGTGCCCTCTCAATAGAAAGTTGTTTACCGTTCCTAAGATCCAAGCAGGCTCGGGACTTAGCTTGAGAAATGAAGGACTTCCTTCCTCTGGATTTTGTGGGTTTTGTCTTCTCTTTCCCTAACCCCCAGCTAAAGGCTTGTTCATAGAACGCAGAAAATAACCAGACTCCGAGGATCCAGTGGGTGAAGAAGGCTCAGAAAGTGCAGTCTGATGGTCTGGGGAATCAACAGGGTTAATAACCGGGGGACAATCTAACAGAAGAGTATCCACAACAGGGGGTGAATCCACTGAACACGAACAGACCGAAAAGGATGACAACATATGTGAGGAAATATGTAAATTCCTAAACCCATCCACCCAATCAAAACCTGGAAAAGATAAGTTTTTAATAAAAAGTCTGAAGGAAGGATTTGAGAAGGGAACAAAAGAAGTACCAGCTGCCATGTCCGGTGACCGGAAAAATGAGTGCCGAGGTCCCTCTGGAGTAGAAACCAATGGCTGAGAAAGTTCGGGCTCTTCTGTGACCACGATAACACCCACATCCGGAATAGTGCCATCCTCCACCAATATGCCAACAGCCTCCTCAACACCTGTAGGTACCTCCAAAGCAGAATGAACAAACTCTTGCTGACCCTCAGCATCACCTTCCAATGTCTCACCAGCCTCCTTTTCCACGATCCGGTGCTTCAGAGTATTTCCAAACTTCATACGAACCGACACAGAGCATTCGATAGCCGGATGCCCATATTCATGACACTGTCTACATCAGAATGACACATTTTCATAGTCCAGATTTTGTTCAAATGTGTATGGCCCCCAATTCAAATCCATTCCCTCATATAAACCTTCCCTAACATTAATACTCACCAAAATTCTCGCAACCTTCTGAATCGCAATTGCCACAAAGGAGAAATCGGCATCCAGGTAAGTCCCCAGCAGGTTACCAATCCTCCTAAAATGTTCCTCGGCCCAGTAGTGTAATGGGAGACCCGGAAGCTGTACCCAAAGCGGAATAACATCCATTTGTTCGCGGCTAGCATCGAATAAAGGATTCCACGGCTTAAGCAGGAGTGGAACCTTGAGAATCAACCAGTTCAGGCTTAATGCCCACTGAGCATGGGCATCTGAGGAAAAATGAAAGGCGAACCATCTGCCAGATAGACCCACTACACGAGGGACATAACCACAATGCCCGAGCCAATCCCCCGAGGCCCACTGAATCACCGTCTTGTGGCTCACCATCTTTCCATATACCCAACCCACCAACATCGATTTGACCATCCCTACAATCTGCTGGATGCCAATGTCTTCACCAAGCGCGTAATTTGGAGCCTTGACCGTATTCTTAATCCACTTCCTTCTGCTCTTCACGCGTGGGACATTGTCCTACAACCCTTCAAAACCTTCTACACGGCCAAGATCCCTCTGAACTGAATCCCCGGACGGGCTTGAGAAACCACGCTGCTCAGCAAAGTCCAAATTTGCTACAACAAATCCACCAGGGGTAGACAAATGACAAAACCCTTCCCGCTTATCCTCTCTTGCCACCGACTCAGCACTGATACCCTGCATAGGTGAATTAATATGGTAACCACCCAAGGAGTTGATGAAATCCGGTAAATCCCCAATTCCGGCACTCAACGGATCCGGAGAAGGTGTGGAACTAAAACCCTTAACACCCCAAATGCTCGCACAACGATCCTCCGGCACGAAACCTACAACAGATCCTTCCCAGAACTGAGAGTTAAGCTGAAATGGCAGGGTAGCAGACTCCAGGGTTGAATGTGGTCCACAGAAAGGTAAAACAACAGACGACCGGCTACGTGCTAAACCACCAATCCAAAAACCACCTTCACCATCAATATCCCGAAAAACACCAGGTGGCAAGCTCCAGATGTCTTGGTGCCTCAAGGTGTCGATGCCGTAATCCACCTCATCCATCGAATCCATACTTGGTAAAAACAGGTGCCTTCCCGTGGAGAAAATAGGGCAAAACAGGAAAACAGTAAAAAGATAACTCACAGGTAAAAAGATTAGACAATCTCCTAAAAAATACCGTTGAAGCTTGTCTTGGGGACCGTGCAGCCCTACTGACATGACTGACGGCCTGCTGCCGTTTGCAGTGGGCTGCACAGTTTCCACCTCCCGCCGATCATACCCTAATCACCATCGTCCCGGTCTCAACAGTCACCCTCATCTCCAAGCACAAGTCCAGATCCCAAAAGGATCTCTAACCAAGCTTCCTCCATTGATCTCCTATTTTATACTAGATATAGATATCATTATAAAATGAATACTGTAATAATTTACAGAACTTAATATTTCCTCGAGTTTAAATCTTTGTTTTCCTTCAGTATTCACAAGTTTAAAAATAGTAAATATTAGTAATGATCAAATAGATCGAGATGGGATAGATTATCATAGGCAGAATGCTACTCTCGTTAATATATATCCAATGTAAATATTGTTTACTTATAAACAATTAATATTAAAAACCTAGAAGTGTATTGGAGAAAACTCACTATGGCTTGGGAATACCACAACAGATAGATGACTACCAGAAATCAACTCAATTCTCAAAACAATGCTATTTTTTTTTTCCTGGAAAAAAAAGCGTAATTTCATTTCATCCTTAAGAGTACGAAATTACATTCTGTCATCTTCACTCATAAAGAGTGGAATATAGACCTTTCTAGATATGCATCCTGTAAAAAACTGATATGAGCTATGATGTTCTCACCACGTGAGCAATAACATCTGTTACAAAAAGAGAAATATACTTGTTCACTGAGATCATGATTAAACATATTTACATATAAACAAAACATTTGTGTCCATCCTGTTCAAAATACAGTAGGAAATATTAAACTGTTTTAAAATAAAAAAAGAGCCTTGTAACCAATTGCTAGTTTTAGTTCATCACTCTATAAACGACCGATGATAATATTCCCTGCCAAGTCCATCCACAAATTCTGTAATTTTCCAAATGTCGACCCCTAACAACAACCCTTCTTTCGAGCCCTTGTCCGCCTCTGAGTTATTTTCTCTGTAAATACGCCTGCAATTAAAAGTGTTAAAAGTGTGTGAGACAGTTTGAATATGTTCCAGCACTGCAGCAATTTGATGATTGTTACACTGAAAGGAGCCAGTCACCCACTGGATCACATTTAAAGAGTCCCCATAACAAGTAATGTTCCTCACTGTACGTTCCATTGCAAAGGAGATTAGAAATTTCAGACTGAGAATCTCAACCCAGTTGTTGGTCCCCCCTCCCAAAACCAAGCGACATCACAAAGTAATGGACAAGAGACAAGTAGAGTATGGCCCCATCAAAGAAACCCCAAGGCTGAGACCAATCTATATCCAAAGGTTGAATACTTCTGACGGAAGAAGATGGATTGAGACGTTTAAAAGCAAGGAAGATCCCACAGCTGTTGATGGCCGAAAGAGCAGGTAGTCTAGCAACATCCAAAAATAGACACTTGTTTCTAGTGAGCCAAATGCCCCATATAACTATGAGGGGGAGAGCTTTAAATGAAGAGAAAGCAGGATTAAGAGACCATCGTCTCCAAGCGTCTTCCATAGAGTTTCCAGTCCAATGAAATATAACCTTTAAGATTCTTGAAACGATAATCCAAACTTCTGAAATAAAACTACACTGTAAAAAAAGGTGCATCACATTCTCCTCGGCTTGATTACACAGGTAGCATTTGCTTGGTCCATGAAGGCTCCTTCGCTGTAGAAAATCCCAAGTCGGCACTGTATAAACCAAGACACACCACATGAATAACCTTACCTTATGAGGGCATTGGAGCTTCCAGATATTTTTCCACCACCAAACATGTTCTCTGCTCATATAATTTTCACTGATCCATAGATAGCCTCCTTTTGGGGTATAGTTGCCTGAGGGATCTGTTGTTGCAGCAACATCCCTCCCAAAAATTTTGTAGACATTGGGGCCCCTCCTTTTGTCTTCCTAGAGAGTCTGCTTAAAAGAATTAAGTCTCCTTTAGAAAGCCTTTTGAACTTAGTTTTGTTTCAAGTGGGGAGTCTATTTAAAGTTGAAGTTTTTTTTCGGCTAAGTCAAAACTCAATTTTCTCTTCCGAAACGGCGGAAGAACTTGGGATGTTCACCTGCAACTGCGGAAAGACTTGAAATTCTTCCCCGAAACGACGGAAGCACTTACATATCCTTTGGACCACGGAAGAACTCAACATTATTCCCCGAAACGACGGAAAAACTTGTAAAGTTTCGCCGCAACGGGCGCCCTCTTACAAAGTCCCATTCACTTCTCGGAAAGGACTTAAAAAACTTTCCGCAACGGCGGAGAAACTCAATATCTTCCGCCGCAGCAAGCTTTCGACTCGAACTCACCAAGTCCTCCCGAAACGTCGGGATAACTCAAGAAATTCCGCCGCAAACATTTTTTTTAGCTTGTCGATCCCGAAAAAACTCGTCAAACCTTTCCGTAAGACTGGAGCGTCTCTTTATTCTCTCCCACAACAAGCAAAGTTTGCCGCGCTCAAATTCCAAGTTCCCCACCTGCGCTTTGCGAGAAACTCGCAAAACCCACCCGTGCTTCGGACGAAACTCACAAAGTCCGCCCGTAACTGCGGGCGTGACTCACCTTATCCTCCCGGTATTGACGGTTGCGCATAAACGCCGAAAGATTGAAAAGACCTAGCCGTACGAGTAATCAACTCCGTTTTAAATGTCGCCACCTACCCAATTAAATGCCCACACGTGTTGAGTTGTATATAAGGGCGGTGGGGGTTTATTGTCCCCATTGTTGGATTTTGATTCGGAGAACGCCGTTTGGGAGATTGCACAGATTTACTCCATCTTAGCTTGTTCACCACCGTGTCAACCTCGTTCCACCACTATTTCGTTGCCAGGTAGGTTTTGCTACCGTTAACTTTGTCTTATCTATGCATTGAGGCTTTCTCGGGTGTTTTCATTTCATTACATGGCCGGTAGGCACTCGTAGCAATATGTCCTTTAAATTTTAGGATCCACTGCGGCCACAACTCTATCATAAAACCTGCCCAAGCCAAGTCAATGCACTCAATCCTTTTTTTATGCCAGCTATATGTCGCTTCTCATTGCCTGTCAAACAAAAAGCAGTGCCAGTCATAGCTGAGCGGGATACTCAACCGATCAGTTACTTGGTTTAGATACCAGTCATTGAAAACCCAGCTGCATTATATGTTTTTCACTTCCTCATAGGATTTCCCAATCCAAGCCAACCTACCATTCACGCATTAGCCATTAGAAGTGCCTGTAATGTAGGGAATCCTATTTCCAAAGATGAGGAAGAGAGTAAGTCTTATGTGATGTATGCCCACCTTTTTTCGGAAACATTTCAAAAGTTCCTTCCCTCCTTTGCCTACCTAGAACGATCAAGTCTGAGGACTCTATTATGTTTTCTTGAATAATCTATGTTTGGTTTGCTTCCCTAGCATGCAGCCTAATAATTTTCCTATATTCTCATATATATCATTAGCATGCTAAATCCGTCTTGCTCTACGTTATGCTCTCATAATGATTTACAACCTTATGTTCATGCACGTATGGTTGCTGACAGGGATAAGCCACGATGCCAAAAGGAAGTAGAAAGAAAGCTAAAATGGTGGAACCAGAGCCAGTACAACCAAGGATTGAAACTCTTTTTCAAGACACAAAGTACACTACTGGTTTCCCTCCCGAGGTCCGGTGGGGAGATATTTACAGGATGAACCAAGATATCCCAGACGTGCTATTAGAAGAAGAACAGATATACCTAAACATCAGGACCTCTGGCATAGCCAGGGCTTCCACTCGCCTTGAGCTATTCCTGTGCTTAGAAGTGATCTGGTGGATATTGGAACATGCCAACCCACAAACAAGAGTGTTGCATGACAACAAGGGAGAGCCATTCGCTTCATTCCATCCAGCTTATATTGCGGCAACCTACAAATTCTCACGTCCCCAGCAGGCACTAAACGATGAATGGTTGGGACAGATGGATAATTTTGAAATAGCTAAGAGGCTGTTAATCACAGGAAAACAGCTGAGGAAGAGGGACAATGATGAGTATGACGTTCAGAGCCTAAGACCTCCATTCAGGTTGATTACCCTTATGCTAAGCAGAATTTTCGGCATGCCCAATGGGACTGTATATAGGATACAATGGGCCTCCGTAATCCATGCCATAGCATTTAAGGGAATTGTGTTTGATTGGGCTACTATCCTCTCAGATAATTTGGCATCCACTGTCGCCGCAGCTAGAGAAGGTTTGGCCTTAAAGAAGTCAGAGTTTTTCATGTCTTCGTACCTCATTGATTGCATCTTGGCAAAGCTCCCTTTCCTCAAATTAGGTTGCTCATGGGATCAGGCCAACACCCTGGTATACATTGCTTATAAAATGCTATGGGCTCAAAATTACAGAGCGCACTATAAGCTCATATGTGAAGAATTCATTATGCCTCTGTATGAGCAAATGTTCAATGAAGAACCCAATTGCTTATCGGAGAACACCATGGAAGTCATGGAAGGTTATGGTGATTTCTACTTCTCAGAAGAGGGTACCTATATCAGGATGTTTGAAGGTACTAAGCCACCATACATCTTACCAAAATACGCCACTGATTATGTAGTCCTAAAAGAAGCAGTCAGGCAAGTTTTCCTTGATGGAATAGGAGGAGTGCTTGATAAGCAACATGAGGCCTCCTTCCCTCCTTTGCCTTTCTGTATAGAAGCCTATAAATTCTCAGGAGTTGCAGCAGCCGAAGAGTTCATTCAGGAACTGAAAGCTTTTCACTTTGGTGAGGCAATCTTCCATAGAAATGATAGGTGGAGTAAGGTTGCGGAGCACTGCAAAGAGTTGTATGCTCATTTTGAGTACGCCCATTACTATGATGCCGAAGAAGAAGTGTTCAGGGGAATCAATAATATGACTGAGTTGCAGATTTGTTGTCACAGTAGTGGAGCTAGCTCTAGCTCTGCCACAGCCTGAGAAGTGGTTCAGAAGAAAGAAAAGGAAGCGGACGAAGCCCTGGTCCGCGAAGAACAAAGATTGAAAGAAGAAGCAAGACTGCAGCATGAAGCCGAGGAAGCAAGGTTGCAGAAGGAAGCTGAAGAAGCAAGATTGCAACAAGAAGCTAAAGAACAAGAGCAGAGGAGGGTAATTGAAAATCAACAACAGGCTCAACAAGAGGAAAGAAGACATACGGCTGAAGAAGAGCAAAAGGGTGAAGAAGAACTTGAGGCCAACGAAGATGCCCAGACAGGTGGCTCTGGCACCCAAGATATGGAAATAGACTCATCTCAGGTAAGAGACCTCCCGATCATCCCTTTCACCCCATCCGAAGATCATATTGTTTCCCGATGGGATAAATTTGTGTATAATAAGAAGAGGAAGGTTGTGGTCTTGAAGTCGGAAGAGAGAATAAAGAGACTTTTCCAGGCAAATATTGTCACCCAGCGAGAAACCACGGTTATGCAGAATACAAATAAGGCTCCTATAGCCATGGCATCCGCTGCTGTGTCGGCAACAAAAGCAACAGAAGACAATGTGATTGGCATGGTCAAAGAGTTTGAGTCGACAAAGAGAAGAGCTCACATGCTGCAACATACTGTGGCTAATGAGCAGGCTTATAGGGATCTCGTAGTGAACAAATATAATCGTTTGTCTGCTGATCACAAGGAGTTGTCGGATAAATATCGACATCTGGAAGAAGAAAATGAGCACCTGGCAATCCAGATGATGGTTCTAGAAGCGGAAAAGAATGATTATGAGGCTAGAGTCTTTCACCTGGAAGTAGACAAACAAGCAATGAATGAGCAGTTAGAGCAAGCAGAAAGCAGAGCGATGGATATGTCTCCCTTTTATGAGTAGTCTTGTGACATCTTAAGTCAAATGCATGCCACACAAGAACTGATTACTGAGGAGGTGTGCAAGCTCCAAACTATGCTGGTCAGGTTGAAAGAAGTCAATGTTGTAGCTCTTATGGAGTTTTGCAGGAATTGCGGTGCCAAGCTGATGGCTAAAATATAGGGAACAATTGAGAAAGTTAACGGCCTGTATCAAAAGATTCATGAAGTACATGAAAATTGCAAGCTTATTTTTCCTCAGAACCTAGATGATTTTCCAAGCAAAGAGCAAAGTTTGTCAGACTTAAAAAACGAGCTAGGCATTCAAATAGAGTATGTAAAGAAGATTGACGTGCTAGCCACCAACGATCTTCATCACTACATTGGGCTATCATCAGTACACAATCATTTGCTCAAGGAGGTACACCAGGCAGTAATAGCAGAAATTCATGATATTGAAACAGAGCTTGGTAAGCATGTGACTTCCCAGAAGATCTTGCTCCCTTCACCAACGAATGTGGTTATCAGAGACATTGGTATATGGTTCAGTTATATTGCAGTGGAGGAGAAGAGGGCAGCAGCAGCAGTAGCAGCCAGCGTAGGCACATCATCCCCAGCAGAAGCGCCACCCCAAGGATAAACACGCTAGTCATAATGCGTTGTTTTTATTTTGGTTTACTTCTTCCCTATGGTTTGAGTGTGAAGTTACAAGGACATCTGTCCTTTTTTGTTATAAGAAAGAATTTCTATTATAGGAAAAGGGCCACGAATTGTTATTTCTTGGTAAAGTCTTTAAAGGACAAGTGTAAAAGGCCAGGTGGCAGCCCACGAGGCATTTTGTAAGCTTATAAATAGATGGATAGGGAATAGTGTTAGGGACTTTTGGCAGGGAAATGAATTTTCTAAAGCTTGTACGAACTGTTTTGCACTTGCTCCAAGAAAGTGAATTTGCCTAATAAGAGCCTGGAGAGGACGCATTTTGCCTGGGAATATGTGCATGATGTTTGTCAGATTCTTCTTGTGACATTTACATGTATTACAGTGAAATCTTTATCTGCTGTTCGAATTATTTCTGTGCTATGGATGGTTTTACTTTTCTCTGTGCAATGATGCTTCTCTTAAATGAGTAATAGAATGTTTTTTTTTACATGAATTAAAAGCTATCTTTCATGTCCTTAACCTCCTGCTGTAGATGAATCTTTAAGATCCAATGGCTACCTATTAATCTTTATTTGTTCTTTACAGCATATTACTCATATTTACAATTTGCTCCCTGCAGGGATAGATTAGATTTATTTCAGTTTTAGATACAGATTTGTTTCAAGTTCTGCATTTAGATTAAATTAGCTTAGGCACTTGCATATCATCTTAAACATTAAAATAAAAAAGAACGGTGGATCGGGCCATAACTGGTGTAAAAGGAAGCAAATCTCCAAATCTAACAGTAGCCGGAACCGCTAACCGAACGGATTCCCCATACCAAACGGTGGACAATCTAATTGGGATATTCTACCGGGGAGAATCCCTTTCTGCTTGATGCTACGATCTTCGGGGCATCAACAGTTTTTGGCGCTAGAAGGAGGGCCTGAAGTGCATAGCTGATAAAGGAAAATCTCCCATTGTCAAAATGTTACTGAAAACCCGCTCGAAACAGGAATTTCAGACAGCCCAAACCTTGAAATAACAAATCAAGAAAACTCCATCTATGATTCTGAACATCAAGAAGTCTTGTATGCTGTTCCTTTTGCAGAAATAGAAGATTTAAGGAGACATACATGATCTTATGTTAAGCAACTAGGTGGCTTGAACGCTGTAACTTTTCTCCCTAGGAAAAGTACTCCCAGAAAAGAAAGATAGTACACCCGTGATTCGATTCTTGTGCATAATTTTGAAGAGCTTGTGAATTTAACTTTGGAAGAAATTACAGAACCCCTGAAAGAAATCGATCTTGAAAACCCAGAAAATTTTTCAGATCCAGAAAATCTTGGAGAACTTGTTACTCCAAAGAACACTCCAATTAATTCACCATACAATTCTCCACCTGATTCTCCACATAGAAACATGGTTGTACCTGCTTGGAGAGCGAGGGGAGCATTAAATCTAGCTGGGCCATTCCACAATCTGCCTAAAAATCCAGAGAAAGTCTTGCCTAAGTTCGACCCAGGAAAATCCATTTCTGCTAAAGATCATCTCAAGAGTTTTTATTTGGCCTTGAATCTTTTAAATGTACAATATGAAGATGTAGTTTGTAGGCTTTTCCCATACACATTCGAGCCAAAAGTTTCTTCTTGGTATTTTAGCTTACAAGCTAGCTCAATTTCCAGCTGGGAAGAATTTGAAACATATTTCTTAAAGAAGTATGGAAATCAAAAGACTGTAGCTACACTCATGAAAGAATTATTGTCCATGAGAATGGAAAAGAAAGAAAAGGTTCAAGACTTCAACCAAAGGTTCACAACACTCTTGAATAATTTCAACGAAGCAAATAAACCAGCAGAAGAATCGCTAGTTGAATATTATACAACAGCTCTTGAAGGACCTATAGCAATGTTCGTTAAAAGATCTAAGAAAACCACCCTGATAGAAAATTTTGAAGAAGCTAGAAAGGTGGAAGAAGAAGCAGACAGTATTGCCAAACATGCCTTAGATGTAGAGACAAAACCAACAACTAGTAAAAAAACCTTGCTGCTCACCAGGAATAAATAAGAGTCATCAGCAGACATGGAGAACGTAGTTAAGATGATGCATAAATTGTCCAATAAAATTGTAGATCTCGAGAAAGATAAAGCAGCTAGTACATCTAGGAAACCTTTCAAGCCATTCTACAAGAAGAGAGAAGACAATGATCAACCTCATCCACCAATGAATGCTTCTCCTGTTTTAAATCTCAATGAAATAGGAATGGAGCACTTTTGCACATTTCATCAAGAGCCACACTCGGAAAAGAGCTGCTCACAATGGATTAACTCTATGAGTTTAGTCATGAACCAAATGCTAGATTCACAGATTCCAGATCAAGACGATCCTCTAGAAGAACCAAGCCTTGAGGCAGAGGAACCATCTCCAGACACTACCATGGTGCTATGGGATTGGGTACCTTTAACAGAGTTGGTAGAAGATGATCCCGTGGAAAGCCCAGTCTCTATTGTAAACATTAACACTCGCAATAAAGGTCCCATTGCAGATCCAGTTCCAAGCTCGACTACTCCCAAACCTAAAACTTCAAAAGAATTACCTAGAAGACACATAACAGTCATTCCACCACAGTCTAAAGCTAACTCAACAACGACCAAGCAACCAAACATTGAAACAATAGTTTAACAACCAAACATTGAAACAGTAGTTCAACAACCAAAGGTCACATTGAATAAGACAGACCATCAAACTAGAGTTGTAAAAGAATGTGATATGGGATATGATATCATTGAAGATATAAAGAAAGTAAAGGCAAATGTTTCAATATTCGATATGTGTAGTTTTCCCCAGCAACGAGACAAGTTGTTGCATGCTCTTCAAACTCAGCCCAGGACTCCATTAACAAATACTCAAGAAGACCCTGACATTAATGAAGCAAGTATCGGCGGGAAATCTAAATCCCAGACATTGCCTTTCCTTTTAACTTTTGAAATCTTCAATCACAGTGTGCATAACTGCTTGGTGGATTCCGGAGCATCTTCGAATGTGATGCCACTGTCTATTTGTAAGAAAATCAATGGTCAACCGATTCCATCTCCAGCCCAGATTATTCAGTTAGATAGGACTGTTGTCAAAGTTATTGGGGAAATGAAAGATGTCCTCATTAGGCTGTCAACAGATTCTAGAGTTTGTCAGTTCATTGATATAATGGTAGTTGACATTCCCGAAGCTTATGGTTTGATCCTGAGTAGGGACTGGTCCACAAAGTTGAACGGTTACTTTGCAATTGATTGGTCCCATTTGTGGTTGCCACATCAAAATAGACGGAATCATATCAAGGTTCTGAGAGAACCGCACATGAAACAAAATGTAGCCTTTTCATCCTCAATTTTGGGAAATTATTTCTTAGAAATTGATCCGGGTAATTATCAGTCTGAAACTATTAGCCATGAATCAAATGAATAGTCCGATCTCCTTCATTTTTCTTAGACTGATGATATTGACTGTAATATAGTTAGTTTAGTCACTAACTCAGATCACACAGATACTAACTTAGCTAAAACAAACGATTTTTGTTGGACATTATACTTTGATGGTTCTAAAACTTCGGAAAGGTCCGGAGCCGGTTGTGTTTTGATGGATCCAGAAAGAAACAAGTATTTTTTGTCCTGTAGATTAGAATTTGATTGTACTAATAACACTGCTGAATATGAAACTTTAGTCCACGAGTAGAAGAAAGCCATCGGTTTAAATGTCAAGTACCTAAAGGTTTTTGGTGACTCAAAAATAGTCGTGAGACAGGTAAGAGATACCATTCATTGTCTTTCACCTCATTTGAGGAGTTATCAGGCTGAGGTATGGGATTTAATTATCCATTTTGATGCTTTCAATATAAAGTCTGTTCCTAGATTGCAAAATGCTGCGGCTGATTTATTAGCAACCTCCGCTTCTAGATTGGTGCTGACTAATAATAAATGCTCAATTGAATTGGTTTTTAGGCCTTTTGTCCCTGACAATATCACGAACTTCCGAGTTTTCGATGATGACGAACAGATTATCAGTTTTCTAACAAACGAAGACATATTCCAAGAAGCGGTGATAGATGAAGAAGAACACGATTCTGATTTACAAAAGAAAGATACAGCTAAAGGCAATTTCATCCCGAAAGGGGTAAGGTCGCTTGAAATGTTGTTTGATCTACAGAGCAAGTTCAAAAGGCCGGAAAATACCAAGACCAATAGCTCATCAATGCAGCATGAATTAGTTAATTTGGGCACCGAGGCTGAACCAAAATTTGTTAACCTTGGCAAATGTTGTTCACCGGGAGAAAGGGATAAGTTCATCAAACTGTTTCGACAATATAAGGATGTTTTTGCATGGACTTATGAAGATCTGAAAACATATGACATCCGCATTATTCAGCATGTCATACCAATGAAAGCAGGTGTCAAGCCATTTCAGCAGCAATTAAGAAGGATGCATCCTACTCTTGAACCTCTGATTCAAAAGAAACTGAAGAAGTTATTGGACGCTAAGATAATTTTTAAAGTCCAACATTCTGAATGGGTTGCTAATCTAGTTCCCGTGAGAAAGAAGTCGGGAGAGATAAGACTATGTGTTGACTTCGGAAATTTGAATAGGGCTTCAGATAAAGACAACTATCCCATCCCTTCAATGGAGCAAATTCTCCAGATGGTATCAGGATCAGAACTCTTTTCCCTTCTTGATGGTTTCTCTGGTTACAATCAAGTATTAGTAGCTGAAGAAGACCGTCTTAAGACTGCTTTCCGCACTAAGTGGGGAACTTTCGCATATAGAAGGATTCCATTCGGCCTGATAAACGCAAGAGCAACATTCCAGCGAGCTACGGATATCGCCTTCCGAGGATTAGGTGGCCACTGTGTCGTGATCTATCTAGATGATGTGACAGTTTTCTCAAAGAAAAGAGAAGACCATGTTGTTCATTTGAAGCATATTTTTTATCGTTGCCGAAAATATGGTATCTCTTTAAATCCCAAGAAGAGTGTGTTCGCTGTTCCCGAAGGTAAACTGCTGGGCCATATCATTTCCAAAAGAGGAGTATCAATAGATCAAGAGAGAGTACAAGCTATCAATAAAATTCCAATGCCTCATAACAAGAAATCCATGCAGTCATTTATGGGCACTACCAATTTTGTCTGAAGATTTGTCCCCGATTTCACTCAAATTGTCAAACCTTTGCAGCAAATGGTCAAGCAAAGCATATAGTTCAAGTGGACAGACTTAGAAAAGGATGCATTCAAAGATATTAAGGAAGCCATAGCTAAGGCTCCTTCCTTAAGAAGCCCAGATTTTGACAAAGATTTTATCTTGTATACCTTTGCTTCAGATGACTCTCTCGCAGCTATGCTCACACAAAAGGTAGAATTAGGAGATGAGTAGCCAATCTCGTTTATGAGCACTGGTCTGCAGGGTGCTGAAATCAATTATCCCATTGTCGATAAGCATGCGTATGCTATCTTCAAAGCAGTCAAATAGTTCAGACCATATATTCTTAAGAACATAACTAAAGTTATAGTTTCCCACCTAGCTGTTAGGTCCCTTTTCGCTCAAAAGGAATTAGGAGAAAGGAGGGGAAACTGGGTTACAGCTCTTCAAGAATATGATTTAGAATTTAAACCAGCCACCATCATCAAAGGACAAGGCCCGTGTTAATTGCTTACAGAGCATCCAATCGATGAAGAGCAACATTGGAAAAATGAAGCCGCGCTGAATTCGGTTGAGGTATGTCCCATTTTCACAGCTCTTAAATCGTGGTATAGAGATCTAGTGCACTATTTGCAGCAGGGATATCTACCAGAACACTGGAGTTCTAAGAAAAGAAGGGCACTCCGTTTGAAATCAACAGCTTATCAAATCATTGATGGGATACTTTTCAGAAAAAATTACGATGGAATTTTTCTGAGATGTTTAGAAAAGGAAGATGCAAGCAAAGCTGTCAAGGAATTGCATGATGGTCCTGCTGGTGGACATTATTCAGGAGAGACAACATCTCACAAAATACTCAGAGCTGGATATTATTGGCCCACTTTATTCCGAGATGCCCATGCTTATGCACGGAACTGTGATATATGCCAAAGAAGTGCTGGAAAATTACCTAAGGTAGCAGGACCTTTGCAGCCGGTTATTATTTCATAACCTTTCGAACAATGGGGTATAGATGTCATTGGAGAGATAAACCCAAATTCTTCTCTACAACATCAATACATCCTGACGGCCATCGACTACTTCACCAGATGGAAGGAGGCTACCCCATTGCACAAGATCAATGAAGATGTAGTCATCAGCTTCTTGAAATAAAACATCATAACCAGGTTTGGGGTTCCAATTTCCCTAGTTTTTGATAATGCTCTTTATTTCTCGTCTTTTAAGATAAATGAATTTGCTTATGAATGGGGAATTAAATTGCATTATTCAGCCAATTATTACCCTGAAGGGAATGGACTAGCTGAATCTTCAAACAAAAACCTCATCCGAATTCTCAAGAAGACTGTGATTGAAAATTAGCGAAGCTGGCATATAGCTCTCCCAAATTCCTTATGGGCAGATAGGGTAACTCCAAAGAATGCATTAGGGGTTTCCCCTTACACCCTCGTCTATGGCAAGGAAGCCATACTCCCTCCCAACATACTACTCCCATCCTTACAGTTGTTGCAAGCCTCTCGAGGGTCTGGTAGTCAAGTCTTACAATCCAGGATCAATACCTTGCTTCAGCTTGAAGAATCCTGACAGAAAGCCAAAGACCGATTTCATCAACACCAAGATATAGTCAAAAGATGGTTCGATAAAAGGAAATCTGGTAAAAAAAGTTTTGAAGTACGGGATTTAGTCCTGAAATGGGATCATAATCATGAAGGAAAGGGCATGCATAAGAATTCCAACACTTATGGATAGGCCCTTACCAAATTTCTGCAAAGCTCGGCCCATCCACTTACAAGCTAACAAACCTCCAGGGAGAGGAAGTAACCCTTCCTCTCAATGGTCTTGCCTTGAAACAATACTTTGCATAGTCTTACTCAGGCTTTCTATACATAAATAAACCTTTCTTTGTTTTACTTTAGTCTTTGTTTTCTTGTGAGTCAGCTTAAGTTATCTTTCTTTTCTCAATTTTTGATCCCCTTTTGTATAGTTTGTTTTCTAAAGCACCTGCAGTTGGACCTCTCGTGAAGATAGATCTTTCAAAGAAATCTCACAACTCGTGAAGCTGAAAATACCCTCAAATGAAATTCTATCCATGTATTTTGCTATTGCTGAACGTTCTCCAGAAGGAAGAGAGTCTATTCTGTTGGTCACACTAACCCTTGTTTAAATAACAGAGATCTATGATTACCTTTATCACTATCTTCGGGCTCCATCCACTCTCACATTTAAAAGCATCTCAAGCAGATCGCTATAGTTGGACCCACGAAAGGTAGCACATCTCGAAGGCATAGGGTATTGAAGTGACTCCATGTTGCAAATCTGAAAGCCAAAATAGCTCGTAATCAAGGGTCTGTTTTCCAGAGATTCTCGCCTCGATATAAGCATGGATGAGACACAAGCAAAGCATTTAAGTCAAGAAAGCTGTCCAAAAGACTCAGCTTAAGCTAGGCTCCTCTCCGTCCGTGAGGCTTGATAAATCAATAAAAAAATCTCTCGCTCACACAAAAGGACATTATGGATTGAGGAGCCAAAATCAAAGATCATATTTTAAAAGAAAATATTTCTGGAAGGCTCAAACAACAAAGCTGTCAAATGTATGAACATCCAAAACGATGCATGCGACATGGGAATGAGGAACAAGAGCAATAGTGTCTATGAATAGTTGTTGCAAATCCTGTGGAGTCCGATAACAGTGGCCATCTGAAAGACAAATCTTCTAAAATAAACCCCATATGTTGGCCCTTAGAAATTTTTAAAGATGTCTTCATCAAAGCTCCCCTTTCCCAGCAACCAACGGATAAAGTGACTACTTCCTTTGCCGAGATTCGAATGCTCAACTGAATATTGCACATAAATGGATAGCTTTTAAAAGGGTTTCCGATTAACAAGAAGGATTTTCAGAGATCTGTGTTCGCCAGCAACTCGCCAATTGTTGTTGCAGCAACTTCCCTCCCCAAAATTTTGTAGACATTGGGGCCCCTCCTTTTGTCTTCCTAGAGAGTCTGCTTAAAAGAATTAAGTCTCCTTTAGAAAGCCTTTTGAACTTAGTTTTGTTTCAAGTGGGGAGTCTATTTAAAGTTGAAGTTTTTTTTCGGCTAAGTCAAAACTCAATTTTCTCTTCCGAAATGGCGGAAGAACTTGGGATGTTCACCCGCAACTGCGGAAAGACTTGAAATTCTTCCCCGAAATGGTGGAAGCACTTACGTATCCTTTGGACCATGGAAGAACTCAACATTCTTCCCCGAAACGGCGGAAACACTTGTAAAGTTTCGCCGCAACGGGCGCCCTCTTACCAAGTCCCATTCACTTCTCAGAAAGGACTTAACAAACTTTCCGCAACGGCGGAGAAACTCAAGATCTTCCGCCGCAGCAAGCTTTCGACTCGAACTTGCCAAGTCCTCCTGAAACGTCGGGATAACTCAAGAAATTCCGCCGCAAACGTTTTTTTTAGCTTGTCGATCCCGAAAAAACTCGTCAAACCTTTCTGCAAGAGTGGAGCGTCTCTTTATTCTCTCCCACAACAAGCAAAGTTTGTCGCGCTCGAACTCCAAGGTCCCCACCTGCGCTTCGGGAGAAACTCGCAAAACCCACCCGTGCTTCGGACGGTTGCGCATAAACGCCGAAAGATTGAAAAGACCCCGCCATACGAGTAATCAACTCCATTTTAAATGTCGCCACCTACCCAATTAAATTCCCACACGTGTTGAGTTGTATATAAGGGCGGTGGGGTTTTATTGTCCCCATTGTTGGATTTTGATTCAGAGAACGTCGTTTGGGAGATTACAAAGATTTACTCCAGCTCAGCTCGTTCACCACCGTGTCAACCTCGTTCCACCACTGTTTCGTTGCCAGGTAGGTGTTGCTACCGTTAACTTTGTCTTATTTATGCATTGAGGCTTTCTCGGGTGTTTTCGTTTCATTACATGGCCGATAGGCACTCGTAGCAATATGTCCTTTAAAGTTTAGCATCCACTGCGGCCACAACTCTATCATAAAACCTGCCCAAGCCAAGTCAATGCACTCAATCCTTTTTTTATGCCAGCTATATGCCGCTTCTCATTGCCTGTCGAACAAAAAACAATGCCAATCATAGCTGAGCGGGATACTCAACCGATCAGTTACTTGGTTTAGATACCAGTCATTGAAAACCCAGCTGCGTTATGTTTTTCGCTTCCTCATAGGATTTCCCAATCCAAGCCAACCTACCATTCACGCGTTAGCCATTAGAAGTGCCTGTAATGTAGGGAATCCTATTTTCAAAGATGAGGAAGAGAGTAAGTCTTATGTGATGTATGCCCACCTTTTTTCGGAAACATTTCAAAAGTTCCTTCCCTCCTTTGCCTACCTAGAACGATCAAGTCTGAGGACTCTATTATGTTTTCTTGAATAATCTATGTTTGGTTTGCTTCCCTAGCATGCAGCCTAATAATTTTCCTATATTCTCATATATATCATTAGCATGCTAAATCCGTCTTGCTCTACGTTACGCTCTCATAATGATTTACAACCTTATGTTCATGCACGTATGGTTGCTGACAAGGATAAGCCACGATGCCAAAAGGAAGTAGAAAGAAAGCTAAAATGGTGGAACCAGAGCCAGTACAACCAAGGACTGAAACTCTTTTTCAAGACACAAAGTGCACTACTGGCATCCCTCCCGAGGTCCGATGGGGAGATATTTACAGGATGATCAGGGACTAAGATATCCCAAACGTGCTATTAGAAGAAGAACATATATACCTAAACATCAGGACCTCTGGCATAGCCAGGGATTCCACTTGCCCTGAGCTATTCCCATGCTCAGAAGTGATCGGGTGGATATTGGAACATGCCAACCCACAAACAAGAGTGTTGCATGACAACAAGGGAGAGCCATTCGCTTCATTCCATCCATCTTATATTGTGACAGCCTACAAATTCTCATGTCCCCAGCAGGCACTAAATGATGAATGGTTGGGACAGATGGATAATTTCGAAATAGCTAAGAGGCTGTTAATCACAGGAAAACAGCTGAGGAAGAGGGACAATGATGAGTATGACGTTCAGAGCCTAAGACCTCCATTCAGGTTGATTACCCTTATGCTAAGCAGAATTTTCGGCATGCCCGATGGGACCGTATATAGGATACAATGGGCCCCCGTAATTCATGCCATAGCATTTAAGGGAACTGTGTTTGATTGGGCTACTATCCTCTCAGATAGTTTGGCATCCACTGTCGCCGCAACTAGAGAAGGTTTGGCCGTAAAGAAGTCAGAGTTTTTCATGTCTTCGTACCTCATTGATTGCATCCTGGCAAAGCTCCCTTTCCTCAAATTAGGTTGCTCATGGGATCAGGCCAACACCCCGGTATACACTGCTTATAAAATGCTATGGGATCAAAATTACAAAGCGCACTATAAGCTCATATGTGAAGAATTCATTATGCCTCTGTATGAGCAAATGTTCAATGAAGAACCCAATTGCTTGTCGGAGAACGCCATGGAAGTCATGGAAGGTTATGGTGATTTCTATTTCTCAGAAGAGGGTACCTATATCAGGATGTTTGGAGGTACTAAGCCACCATACATCTTACCAAAATATGCCACTGATTATGTAGTCCTAAAAGAAGCAGTCATGTAAGTTTTCCTTGATGGAATAGGAGGAGTGCTTAATAAGCAGCATAAGGCCTCCTTCCCTCCTTTGCCTTTCTTTATAAGAGCCTATAAATTCTCAGGAGTTGCAGCAGCCGAAGAGTTCATTCAGGAACTGAAATCTTTTCACTTCGATGAGGCAATCTTCCATAGAAATGATAGGCAGAGTAAGGTTGCGGAGCACTGCAAAGAGTTGTATGCTCATTTTGTGTACGCCCATTACTATGATGCCGAAGAAGAAGTGTTCAGGGGAATCAGTAATATGACTGAGTTGCAGATTTGTCGTCACAGCAGTGGAGCTAGCTCTAGCTCTGCCACAGCCCGAGAAGCCAGTCAGAAGAAAGAAAAGGAAGTGGCCGAAGCCCTGGTCCGCGAAGAACAAAGATTGAAAGAAGAAGCAAGATTGCAGCATGAAGCTGAGGAAGCAAGGTTGCAAAAGAAGCAAGATTGCAACAGGAAGCTAAAGAATAAGAGCAGAGGAGGGTAATTAAAAATCAACAACAGGCTGAAGAAGAGGAAAGAAGATGTAAGGCTGAAGAAGAGCAAAAGGCTGAAGAAGAACTTAAGGCCAACGAAGATGCCCAGACAGGTGGCTCTGGCACCCAAGATATGGAAATAGACTCATCTCAGGTAAGAGACCTCCCGATCATCCCTTTCACCCCATTCGAAGATCATACTGTGTCCCGATGGGATAAATTTGTGTATAATAAGAAGAGGAATGTTGTGGTCTTGAAGTCAGAAGAGAGAATAAAGAGACTTTTCCAAGCAGATATTGTCACCCAGCGAGAAACCACGGTTATGTAGAATACAAATAAGGCTCCCATAGCCATGGCATCCGCTGCTGTGTCGGCAGCAAAAGCAACAAAAGACAATGTGATTGGCATGGTCAAAGAGTTTGAGTTGACAAAGAGAAGAGCTCGCATGCTGCAACATACTGTGGCTAATGAGCAAGCTTATAGAGACCTCATAGTGAACAAATATAATCGCCTGTCTGCTGATCACAAGGAGTTGTCGGATAAATATCGACATCTGGAAGAAGAAAAGGAGCACCTGGCAATCCAAATGATGGTTCTAGAAGCGGAAAATAATGACTATGAGGCTAGAGTCTTTCACCTGGAAGTAGACAAACATGCAATGAATGAGCAGTTAGAGCAAGCAGAAAGCAGAGCGATGGATATGTCTCCTTTTCATGAGCAGTCTTGTGACATCTTAAGTCAAATGCATGCCACACAAGAACTGATTACTGAGGAGGTGTGCAAGCTCCAGACTATGCTGGTCAGGTTGAAAGAAGTCAATGTTGAAGCCATCAGGCTTAAAGGCAAGTACACTCGGGTAAAAGCAAACATTCTGAGCCAGATGGAGTGGAGAGAAGGGAAGGTGGATTTCCCTAAGCATCTCCCATTCAAATCTGTGGATGGTTTTAAGGAAGATGTAGCTCTTATGGAGTTTTGCAGGAATTGCGGTGCCAAGCTGATGGCTAAAATACAGGGAACAATTGAGAAAGTTAACGGCCTGTATCAAAAGATTCATGAAGTACATGAAAATTGCAAGCTTATTTTTCCTCAGAACCTGGATGATTTTCCAAGCAAAGAGCAACGTTTGTCAGACTTAAAAGACGAGCTGGGCATTCAAATAGAGTATGTAAAGAAGATTGACGTGCTAGCCACCGATGATCTTCATCACTACATTGGGCTATTATCAATACACAATCATTTGCTCAAGGAGGTCCACCAGGCAGTAATAGCAGAAATTCATGATATTGAAACAGAGCTTGGTAAGCATGTGACTTCCTAGAAGATCCTGCTCCCTTCACCAGCGAATGTGGTTATCAGAGACACTAGTATATGGTTCAGTTATATTGCAGAGGAGGAGAAGAAGGCAGCAGCAGCAATAGCAGCCAGCGCAGGCACATCATCCCCAGCAGAAGCGCCACCCCAAGGATAAACACGCTAGTCATAATGCGTTGTTTTTATTTTGGTTTACTTCTTCCCTATGGTTAGAGCGTGAAGTTACAAGGACAACTGTCCTTTTCTGTTATAAGAAAGAATTTCTATTATAGGAAAAGGGCCACGGATTGTTATTTCTTGGTAAAGTCTTTAAAGGACAAGTGTAAAAGGCCAGGTGGCAGCCCAAGAGGCATTTTGTAAGCTTATAAATAGATGCATAGGGAATAGTGTTAGGGACTTTTGGCAGGGAAAGGAATTTTCTAAAGCTTGTACGAACTGTTTTGCACTTGCTCTAAGAAAGTGAATTTGCCTAATAAGAGCCTGGAGAGGACACATTTTGCCTAGGAATATGTGTGATGTCTGTCAGATTCTTCTTGTGACATTTACATGTATTACAGTGAAATATTTATCTGCTGTTCAAATTATTTCTGTGCTATGGATGGTTTTACTTTTCTCCGTGCAATGATGCTTCTCTTAAATGAGTAATAGAATGTTTTTTTTTACATGAATTAAAAGCTATCTTTCATGTCTTTAACCTCCTGCTGTATATGAATCTTTAAGATCCAATGTCTACCTATTGATCTTTATTTGTTCTTTACAACATATTACTCATATTTATAATTTGCTCCCTGCAGGGATAGATTAGATTTATTTCAGTTTTAGATACAGATTTGTTTCAAGTTCTGCATTTAGATTAAATTAGCTTAGGCACTTGCATATCATCTTAAACATTAAAATAAAAAAGAACGGTGGATCGGGCCATAACCGGTGTAAAAGGAAGCAAATCTCCAAATCTAACAGTAACCGGAACCGCTAACCGTATGGATTCCCCATACAAAACGGTGGACAATCTAATTGGGATAGTCTACCGGGGAGAATCCCTTTCTGCTTGATGCTACGATCTTCGGGGCATCAATAGGATCCCCATCCCATACAAGAGTATCTTCATGTTCATTTAAGTAAATCTAATCCCTGCTGAGAGCCCTCAAATACAGCCTAAACTCTTCCTCCAATTCACCACCCAATCCAAAAGAATCAGCCCTCTTCCACAAAGGCCTTCCCATCCACTCCTGTTCAAAGTCTGCCAATTGATTAAGAAAGTGTAGATCTCTACGACCCAACTCCTCGATCAGCTCGGCTGACAATAAATGTTGTGCTTCACATCCCACCCAAGGATCACAGCTGATTCTCACTCTTTGCCCATTGCCTACATCCTAGACCAGATTCTGATCAATAACATGAAAAGAGGATACAACATCTTTCCAAATGCAAGACCCACCTTTGTGAGATTTAAGGGGGGACCGAATCCATGATTCCACCGAATCCGGCTCGACATATTTATGAACCATAACCCTAGCCCAGAAACCCTCAGACTTTATTAAACGCCACCCACATTTCACCGCTAATGCTTTATAAAAATGAAAGATGTTCTTGAGTCCCCAACCACCCAAAGCTTTTGGTACTGCTATGCGATCCCATTTGACCCAAGGAGTAACATGAGCATCCTCCTTACCATTCCAGAGGAATCTGAAGCAAATTTTCCTCGCTGAATCTAAGATGCCCTTCGGGATCCATGCTAATGACATCCAGTAGACTGGAATGGCTTCCAAAACCGACTTAACCATAACTAATCTCCTAGCTCTAGATAGCCACCTGAAGCTCCAACTTTTTAATTGCTTTTCCAGTTTTTCCAGTAACCAAACCCAATCCCGATTTTGATAATAATTTGGCTTCAGATTGAAACCAATATACTTTAACCCTTTCGACAGGGTAAGGAGAGTGAAGGGAAATAACTTAGAATAAGTCTGAAATTCCTCTTCTCTTAATAAGGAGATAGTAAGGGAGGATTTCCCAGCATTGATTTCCATTCCTGTTGCTAGAGAGAAAAGGTCCAATATATCCTTGAGATTAGAAGCATCCCTTCTGGTCCCCAAACAGAAAATCAAAATATCGTCCACAAAAAGCAAGTGAGTGAGAGAAATACCAGGAGCCACAAAGATACCATCGAAATTGCCCATCCGTCGTGCATCTTTTATTGCCCGACTTAGACTTTCAACCACCAGCAAGAATAGTAGAGGGGATAATGGGCACCCCTGGCGAAGACCCCGACCAGCATGAAAGAAAGGAGTCGCCACTCCATTCATTAAAACAAAGAAAGAAACAGTAGTAATGCAGCTCATGATCCAGCGAATGAAGCGAATCTCAAAACCCAAATGAGTAAGCATCAGACGAATATATAGCCAACTTACCTTGTCATAAGCTTTTGAAAGGTCAATTTTAAGGACTGCTCCTTTCAATGTTCTGGTTTTGATACTATGCAATCCTTCCTGAGCAATCCCAATGGCTTCATGGATCTAATGACCTTAAAGAAACCCAAACTGTTCCTCTGATATATTTGTTGATAAAATAGGTTTTAGTCTGCCAGCAATAACTTTAGTGACTATCTTATACACACAATTGCAAAGAGATATAGGTCTGAAGTCGTTCAGATTAGTGGGAGCATCCACTTTTGGAATTAGATCTATGAAAGTGGAGTTAATGCTCGTTGGAATCCTGCCTTCCTTCCTAGTTTCTTCGACCAGTTGTAAAAGATCCTCTCCTAAAATATCAAAGAGAGCAATGAAAAATTCAATAGTCCAGCCATCCGGGCCCGGGCTCTTATCCTTCTGAAAGTTATTCAAGACCTCTTTCAATTCATCAACCGTAATAGGGTTCATCAGCTTCCTGTTGTCTTCATCCTCAACAAAGCGGGGGAAAAGCTAAGCCACCCTAATCACCTCCTCAATGTTCACTCTATAACTGGCTTTGAAGAGGTTATGGAAATGGTTAATCCCTACACCAGCTAACCCTTCAAAAGTAGCATGAGAAGTACCTCTACATCTTCAAGATTCCAAATGGTGTTAGCTGATCTCCTGCCTTTTGCATAGGCATGGAAAAATTTTGAGTTTTCATCACCGCTTTCCAACCAGATGGCCCTGCTCTTCAATCTCCATGTCTCTTCTGCTTGTAACAAAAGCCTGTTACGTTGATCCTCCAACTGAACAAGATAGTCCTTCGAAGCCTGGGAGCCAAAACCACCTCCAAACCCTCTTGTGATACAAGAAATTTCTTCCTTGATCAGCTTTAGAGTCCTTTCATCCTTAAGTCTCTTCTCAGCTGCCCAAAGTTTGATTGGATCCTTTAGAGTTTTAATAGTCTCAGCAAAGTGAAAAGCTGCAGAATGTAGCATCCCAGTTTGGAAAGGAATCCAATACTAATGAAAAACTCCACAAATGAGGGATCCTTAAGCCAAGTCTTGTTAAATTTTAAGGGAGCAGGAGGCTTATCAGGGACAGCCTTCATTTCCAAGAAAATAGGTTCGTGATCTGAGCAACCACCTGACCCAATCCATTGTCTGACATAGAAAAAAGACTCAGTGAGTTGTTCAGAGAGCAAAAAGCGATCCAATCTCTTTGCCACCCTATCCAAACCAACCCTCTCATTCCTCCATGATGGCTTTATGCAGACAGGATCAATGTCGACCCAACTTCCTTCAGTGAACTTCCGGATAAAATAATTGGTAAGGGGATAAACATGAGCATGAGGCCCCCATACTTCAGCTTGAACCAGAGAAAAGTTGAAATCCCCCCCCAAGATGACGGAATCCCCTTTGATCAAATCCTTTGACAGCAAAGAGTTCCAAAAATATTCCCGATCAAAATAAGGGCCATAGATGTTGTCACATACCCCAATTTTAATAAAATAATGTAATTATTTTATTAATATTCCTGAGACATTATGTTAAATTTAATGCTAAGTAGGAATGGATGACTCAGCAGAGTCTCCAGAAATGGAATGTAAATTCTGAATAATTATTAATAATAAATAAATTATGGAGACAACAGCATGGGAGAGCTGTTAAAAGAGGTTACTGGTCTAACTGGTGGATGGAACTAGGTGGAAAGATAAAAGACAAGTGGCAGCATCCTCAAACACTTCCTGAGTTGCAGGTGTCAGCTTCCCTATATTTTGGGGTCATGATTCCCCAAGAAAGTGGAATCTGAGCAGGTGGCTCATTAATGACAGTTAACCCAACTAAGACCTAGGCAATCTTTTAAATAGTACTCAATGAATTGAGCTGGGGGTTCAGCATTGTTCTAGAGGGAGAATACACTCAGGTGAATGCTATTCAGGAGTCCCATTGAGGAAGTGGGAAAAACAGTAAGGAAGTGTTTTGAGTCAGGAAGTTGCAGTAACTTGGCCGGATGGCCATACTCATGGCAGCGTCTATAGCGGAACGGTACGTTTTCATAATCCATGGTTTGGGAAAAGGTATAAGGCCCCCATTTAAGATCCATCCCATCAAATAACCCTTCTCTGACATTGATACTAACCAGAATGCGCGCAACCTTTTGAATTGAAGTTGCCTCGAAGGAAAAATCCGCATCCAGGTATGTTCCCAGCAGATTACCTATCCTCCAGAAGTGCTCCTCATCCCAATAATGTAACGGAAGCCCAGGTAGACGGACCCAAAGCGGGATGGTGTCCATCCGTTCGCGGCTAGCATCGAACAATGGGTTCCAAGGTTTTAACAGAAGGGGAACTTTGGTAATCGACCAGTTCGTACTTAAATCCCATTGTGCATGTGCGTCTGCTGAGAAATGGAATGTATACCAACCCCCCGATAGGGCCACCACACGAGGAACATAACCACAATGACCGAACCAGTCCCCAGATGCCCAATGTATGACCGTCTTATGGCTCACCGCCCTGCCATAAAATCTACCGACTAAAATCGATTTAACCATTCCGACAATCTGCTAGAAGCCAATGTCTTCCCCTAATACATAGTTTGGGGCCTTACCAGTATTTTTTATCCACTTTCTCTGCCCCTTTGGTTGAGAACGGGGTGTTGTCAACCTTGCATAATCCTCTTCCCGAACAAAAGCCCTTAGAGCTGAATCCGCAGACGGGCTGGAGAATCCACGTTGTTCAGCCGTGCCCAAATTCGCAGCTACATATCCATCCGATGATGAGAAATGGGAAATCCCTTCCATTTTTTCAAACCTCGCCAAAGAGTCCACACTGTATCCCCGCACAGGAGAATCCGAGCCGCCCGATGAATTGAGAAAACCCTGGATATTTCCAAGCTCCGAACAAAGAGAACCCGACGAAAAGGTACGGGTGTTGAAGCCCTTTACACCCCAAATACTGTCATGACTCTCCGTCTGCACCAAAACCTCATCTAAGCCATTCCAATGTGGTGAGAGTATAGGATTCGGGAGGACTCGCGTGAAAACGGTATCCAGAGCTGGGATAAGTTCTAAGACAGGAAAATAATCAACCGACCGACAACTTCCATCACCAAGTGCCCCAAAACTCCCGACGCCTAAGAAATCCCTGAAGGTGCCAGGTGGCGAGTGCCAAATGTCCCTATGACGCAAACTGTCGCTCTCGCAATCCATTTCGTTGAGTGGATCCATGTTTGGTAACCAAGGAAATATCGCAATGGAGGATTAAGGGCTTAACCACAAACTGTAATAAAAATTACCTGCAGATTAATAAAACTCTTAAACAGGATAGAATAGTGAGCCACCTCGGTAAACGTGTATCCCCTCTGACATGGATGACGGAATCACTTCCACCTTTAGAGGGATACACTATTAACCCCTCCATTGCATCAGACCTAGCCGCCCTCCATGACCACCTTCACCTGGTTCTAGGGTTTCACCCATTCTCCTCAGCACCTCATTCACCCCGGTTCCTCTTGTTACAAGTAAAGGTTTATCGAATAATAAAAAACAATGCTATTATAAATGATAATGTTAAGATAATGGAGAAATGTAACCAACCTTGATCCAAACGTTTGATGTAGATCCCTGTTGGAGCTTTCAATCCATGCACTTGAAATCTGCAAATTAGTCTTGACAGCCAATATCCAACAAGTACATATAATATATAAATGACATTAACATTATCAATAACAATGATCCATAATATCACAAGCAAATGTAACCCAATGTATAATAAACAACATTCACAACATGATGGACGAGAATATGAGTATTTCTATTAATTAACAAGAAGAAGTACAAAGTGATACGACCTCTTGCCGGCAACCAATCTGAACCAAGATCTAGATCAATCCACTTATGCCTCCACCACTTCAATCCTCCATGAACGGCAAACTCAAACTAGATAGGAGTTTGGAAGGTGAACATAAAGGGTTCACAACTACAAGGATTAATGAGTGCAGACTGAAGATAGGGAAAAAATCCACTAGACTTCTCTTACTATTCTCTTCTTCCTCCCATCCATAAGCCATATGTGCTTAATATATAGTCCTCTCAAAGGTAGGTGAAAGGACACATCGAGGCGTTACTCGGGCAGGTGGAGAGCCAAAGGTCACCCAATGACCGCTTTTTGGGAGTAAAAAGTAATAAATTAGTGATTTTTACCATTTTACTTGATACCCACGGGCTATAGTGATGCAACTCGCGGGTACGCATGCTATAATGATGCAACATGCGGGTAGAAATAAAAATAGGGCAAAATAGTTTCTGAAGGATATAAGTGGATCTGAGTCACTGAAATGGATCCTACAAGCCAAATAATGCTGATGCTCACAGGGTGGAAGATTATGATGTAACAGATGCCCCCTAATGTGTGAGGTTAGAGACTGATGCTACGATGGCCGAAATTCATTATAAAACTCAGAAGTGGAGTGATGGAGACACAAGTGGAAAGAGCAGCTCACTCGTCATAATACAATACTATCTTTGAATACATGTCGGTATAGTACAACAATTTGATACAATGGCCATGAATAGGCAGTATATAATGGATACATGTCATAAGTGATCATAACCATGATTCCTCTACAGTAAGATATGGTTTCCTGCTGAAAAGGAAACAACTGGTGCAAAATGGAGGTACAAACTGCTGAAATCTGAGAGGTGATATCTCAGATGTAAAGTCAAAGTCATATGTAGCATACTGAATGCCACAATCGCCTGGGGTCTACACAAGTCTTCGACTGTGCAAGTCCCATCAAGTGAATAAAAGAGTTGGGGTCGAACCCGATGAGACATCATCTGATTATTGGTCAATGATGTATACCGTTAACAGACGCAAGATGACCCACCAATAATGAAAATGGGCATCAAGGCACAGAGCACAATCATCAGAGTGTGAATAAATGGGTTGAAGTCGAACACTAGGATGAATCCATCGATCAAGGGACATTGATTTATTCCCAAAACTGTCAATGGTGAGAGAACCTACCACTAATGACTGCAAGCCTCAAGGTACTCAACCGAACTCTAAGCCTCAAGTCCCGAAATAAATGGGTTGAATTCGACGGAACGAGACTGGTTGGAAGGAGGGCATTAAGGCATCCCCCATCAACCAACACGAGGTACCAGCAATGTTGAAAGATTTGGAAGATTTCAGGTGAAACGGACTAACTCAATAAGGATGGACGACACGCAATAGTCAAGAGATTTGAGGAGTGGCCGACACTGGTTTCAGGACTTCCTTTGAACAAGAGCACGAGCAGATGGATAGACTCATGCAGCATAGACTTGACATAAACTGTGTAATGCAGGAGGCATCACAAAGGGCTCCATAATGACTAGAAGCTTAACCAATCAGTGGAGTAAACTGAGGAACAAGTACAACTCCTAAGGTCCAACTATAGTCCCAACTCATAATGTACGGAGTGGAATGAATGCTCTGTTCAAAGGCGACACAACAGCTGCTAACAAGAAATAGTGACCATAATCCCGTCTGCCTTTTTGTAATATTTGATTTTTTTGGTCTTTTTCATGTTTAGGAAAAGCTTGAAAAAGAATAAAATTGATTATAGTACAACAAGTGAGGGAACAAGTGTCAAATAGCTAGCAGACTAGTCCCAAGCAGTGGAACAAACCTATGCTCAATGCAAGGACGTGCATGCAGGATGTGGACACTCGGGGGTATGTTCCCTCAGGGTCAAAAGGTCATCAAATTTTGAAAGGCAAATATATAAGCTCTACAGGGCTCGACAGGGAAAAGTGCTCAAGCACCAGGCTAACAACTGAGTAAGCGGGAGCTGGCACAAGGCTCAAGCGGCAAGCAGGATGATGCAATGCAATCACAACATGATATAACTGCGGGGAGTCCTTAAGGGAAATGGCCAGCATAAGACAAAGTAGAGTATGAGTCTTTATCGCAACGTCATGGCGTGACTACAAAGGACTCCCAATCCTAAGGACAAACAACGGCATGGGCACTAGAATGCATAAAGGGGTTCTAACTAGGGTACCCATGTTCGGAAAAGCCCTACCGCCACATAACAACACTTCTATAGCAGTGTG
Organism: Larix kaempferi; assembly: GCA_027924585.1. NCBI lineage: Eukaryota > Viridiplantae > Streptophyta > Pinopsida > Pinales > Pinaceae > Larix > Larix kaempferi. The sequence continues at coordinate 1,817,051 of BSBM01000111.1, read as the reverse complement.
AAGGTTTCGTGTCAGTTACGAAGCAGGGTCGCACCTAGGGTTTATGAAAATGGTCAATAGGTCAAATGCATAATGCATGCAAAAATGGCATCTAACCTATATGCCAAGTGTGAAACGTACCTGCCGTAGGTGTGAAATGGTTCATAACAATTTTTGCCTAGGAAATCTGATCAAAAAACACTACTCCATGACACGATATTAGTCCATACGGCCCAAAATGGAAAAAACTATAGAGAAGTGGGTCCAGAAAATTATAAATAGTAATAAAAATTTTCAAATTACAATTCATTTGCACTATTCACCAATTTGGAGTTTAGTGGTTAGTTTTTACCTGAAAGTTCAGTTGCCGATTCTGGGAGCTACAAGCGACCATTCAGAGAACCCTCCGGAGCAGGTTGGTGGTTACTTCCATACCTTTCATTTCAATGCTTTTATTTCAATTTTTGTCGGTGGGATTTTTTGTTTGGCCAAGCCCCAGATGGCTTCGGTGCTACCCATGGGCTATAACTATGTGGGTCGCGGGTAGGGCGCCAAATGCGCAGTCAAAAAATAGACTGCCCGCGGGTACCCGCCACTGCATACAAATTAGCCCGCGGGTACGGCCGTGAAGAAATTTGTAATCATGAAAATGACCAAAATTTACTTGTTTTGCACTCCAGGATGGTTCTAGAGTGGAGGGAAAGAGAGCATGACCAGGTTGATGAGGTCGTGCGCAATGATTTGCAAGCGCAACAGGCATTGTAAGCATGTGGTTTTGTATAAGTACTGGAGCATAGGGGGTTTAGGGGCCCAAAACCTATTACTCCGCCATCTGATAGACTACTGGGATGTGGATGCACAAAACTTCATCCTCAACGGGAAAACTATGACACTGGAAGTAGAGGATATCTATTTCATTACTGGTTTGTCCCGTAGAGGGGAGGTGGCCAGTCTTCGGTCTCGGACCGTGGGTGGTGGGATCACTGTTCAGGACTACATAGCGCAGTATTGTCCCACAAACACATGAGCGGTGGGAAGCCAAGTGCCCATCAATGCCATAGTAGATCTGAGCACAAATATCATTGTGGCTACCCTGGTGCGGATCACTGGATCTAAAGCACTACACCGGGCATCCAGGCCGGTGATGTTTTATGCATCATAATGCATGCAACCTACGATATTCGACTGGTGTACTACTCTGCTGGTGTCTATGAAGACACAACTGACGGAATTCAAAGAGGGGAAGGCCAAAAACTTCGAGTATGGTAGCATCCTATGCAGCTTCTTCTTTGAGAGGGTTCTGGGGCTTAGTCCGAGGGTGGATGTCCCTCCTCACAGCCTCCGTGATCCAGCCCTGACCCAATGGGCTGAGATCTTGACACGACAGGGTGGTGGCCGTCTGGCGTCACCATATATTGATGAGTTCTTCCGTTGGTGGAACCGAAAGGTGATCGCTATAGAGGACTACCCCTATGCAGGGATAGATTTCAGACAGGACCGTGACATGCCGCTGCCACCAGGCGCAGCGTTCGGAGACATCGGTGAGTACTCTTTTGGTTTTGTGTTTATTAAATTTTTATGGATTTTTTTAGAATTTACTTCAATCTGATCTAGGATCTTAACTGAGAGAACAACATGTGCAACATATCTACAGCATATCAATCATGGAGACAATAATGCAAGCACACAAGAGACACAAAGATTTACTTGGGGAAAACCATAAAGGTGAAAAACCCCAATAACTTCCTCAGAGATAGATAGAGCAATGATACAACCAACCATAAGAGATAGACACAACCTAGCAGCAGATCCTCCTCCTCCATAAGTGCGCCACTCCTCCTTGAGTGCATATGTGAGAAGTGAGTGTACAAATAGAGTGCCTCCCGCACTCTATTTATACTTGACTTGACTTGCCTTTTTACCTAACTCATGTAGGCTCGAACTTAACCACATAATATAATGCTGACTGGGCCGACCCCCAATAGGGTGGTCTAATAACCCTTTGACCCACATGGCCGACCCCAAATAGGGTGGTCTAATAACCCTTCGACCCACATGACTTATACAGGGCCGACCCCAACAAGGTGGTCTAATAACCCATCAAGTATAAGTTACGACACTTACAATATAAATGACGACACTTCCGTATAGAGGAATAATACCATCTCTATAGGAGTACATACAACATACATATATGAAATACATTCCGAAGTTACATATACATCAACACTCCCTCTTAACTAGGAAGGTATTTCTCAGCACAGTTCTTCTAGCACAAGTCATCTTCTCTGGATCATCGTCACTGGATAATCATCATCGAGTCATCATCATCGTCACTGCTGTTGCTATCTTAATCAATCTCTGAATCTACTCGTCATAGGAAGTTATATAGAGCCAGTCCTTTTTCATACTCGATGTAGGCCACCACCTGCAGGTCTTCGTCATCACTGGCCATACTGTGGAATCCTCAGGACTTATTACGTGCGTCACAAAACCTCGAAAGAGCATCCCAGGATGTTACGGGTACACAACTCCGACCTGTAGGATCTCCCAGGGCACTATTATATGTGACCCTGCCACAAAACCTCGAAAGAGCATCTCAGGATGTTACGGGTACACAACTCCGACTTGAAATCTCCCAGGGCACAAATTACATGTGGTCCACCACAAAACCTAGCAAGAGCATCTCAGGATGTTACGGGTACACAACTCCGACCTGAAATCTCCCAGGGCACAAATTACATGTGGTCATGGCAAAACCTCGAAAGAGCATCTCAGGATGTTACGGGTACACAACTCCGACCTGAAATCTCCCAGGGCCCAAATTACATGCCATAGGACAAAACCTCGCAAGAGCATCTCAGGATGTTATGGGTACACAACTCCGACCTGAAATCTCCCAGGGCACAAATTACATGTCCTCCCAGAGCAATGTCTCGAAAGAGCATCCCAGGCTGTTACGGGTACACAACTCCGACCTATAGGATCTCCCAGACATGCTCATCTGCACAACCTGATCCACGGCCACAGAGTATCAACCTGATACTCACCATACATCATCCTGATGTACTCATGATCGTCCTGATCATCATCATTGCAACATCCTGCTGCATGTCATCTGGAGCAACATCCTGAAGCTCATCATCCATGATCATCCTGATCATCATCACTGCAACATCCTGCTGCATGTCATCTGGAGCAACATCCTGAAGCTCATCATCCATGATCATCCTGATCATCACTGCAACATCTTGCTGCATGATCCACCTGATCATCAATGCATCCACCTGATGCATACCAAGTATCTACCTGATACATATCATCATACATGATCCTCCTGATCATACAATGTATCCACCTGATACATGATACATATCACCATACATGATCCACCTGATCATACAATGTATCCACCTGATACATATACAGATACATGGTCCAAGCATCCAACATGATGCATATACAAAATACATACACATGATCCAACTGATCATATCCAGCATCCAACATGATGCATACATACATAAATGATCCAACTGATCATATCCAGCATCCAACATGATGCGTACATACATAAATGATCCAACTGATCATATCCAACATCCAACATGATGCGTACATACATAAATGATCCAACTGATCATATCCAAGCAGAAACCAGAACATCATCCTGATGCCCATTATCCAGCGCTTACATCCACAGCCATGTGAAGGATCCTCCTTCCAACATGCTTGGAATGGCTTCAGCAAATGTGTCCATCACTTCTTCCTCGAAGTGTCCTCGATCTTGTTAACACCCAAAAAGTGTTCACTACCTCATCTACCACATTATATGGCTCATTTGTCCATTTTCCTACCATATTTCCATTAAAATCCCAAAAAATCCCATTAAAAAGCCTCCAAAAGGCCTAAAATGCCTCCAAAAGGCCACAAAACCATCAAAATAGCCTAAAAAAGGCTAAAAAACCCCCTTTTCCTCCAAAAATAGCAAAAATCCCCTAAAAAGGGAATAAAAAATATAAAATAATGAGGAAAAGGAGGAAAAAACCCTATACAGCTGCCCAAAACCATGTGTTTCCTAAAACCATGGGTCAGCACTCCACCACCAAAAAACTATAAATAGGTGATGGAGATCCCTTATTCCATATCCACAATCACAAGCACCCTTACTCTGCCAAAATCTCTCTCGAAACCCTAGTTCACCTTTGAACTATTTTCACCTTGAGAGCCACCTTTGGCCCATCCCCAACATTGGAGAAGGAGAAAGGAGCATTCTGAAGCTTGGAGCATCCTCTTGGACACTGCAAAGGGCTTCATCAACCTTGACACTCAAGGTAACATTAATATAAAACCATTTTTTACATCTTTTATTTATGTCTCATGCAATGTTTAAAGTAGTTTGTTAATTGTTGTTTTAGCTTAATCATTTAATCATTATTGAACTGCTACTAAGGAGTCCATTCTCCTTAGTAGGTGCTCATTGGCACAAGCTAGGGGTAAAACCCTAGCTACAGTTTTGGCGACTCCCCTAGTTTTCGAATTTCTGGTTTCTGTTTTTTAAATTTTTTCTTTTCGGCTGTCCCTTTCGGCCGCCGCATACCGCGTTTTTTCCCTCTGCAGTCGCGTCCCGACCGCGCCTTTCAGGCCTTTACCCGCGATCCGACCGTGGCTCTCAGACTGCTTCCGACGCTCCGCCGGCGGATTCAAGTCTGTTACCTGCGATCCGACCGTGGCTAATCAGCCTGTTTGCCGCGATCTGACTGCGCCTGTCGGCCTTTTTCCTGCGTCGCGACTGCAGCTTTCTGCCTCTTTCGCGCGTCCCGACTGTGTCTATTAGCCCTTTTGCCGCGACCCGACTGCGTCTTTTTCCCTATTTTCCTGCGTCCCGACTGCGCCTGTTAGCCTTTTTTGCCGCGACCCGACTGTATCTTTTTCCATTTTTCCTGCGTCCCGACTGCAACTGTTGGCCCGATAGCCGCGACCCGACTGTGTCTTTTCGACCGTTTCCTGCGTCCCGACTGCCTCTGTTGGCCCTATAGCCGCGACCTGACCGCCGCTGTTTCCCTCAAACCCACGGTCGGCCTGTTCTGATCCGCCACAGACCCGCGGTCTGATTTCTGCTCTTTTCCTGTTTTGAGCCCAGCCCCTCTTGCTGCAATATTTTCTGCATTTGAACAGCCCTCTGTCCCACCTGCAGCCCACTTCCTTACAGCCTTTCTGCAACATAATTTCTGTTCCTTTTACAGAATCTTTTTAAAATTTCAGTATTTTTATTTCAGAAAATTTTGCAAGTTCAAAGAATCAATTTTAGCATTATTGATAGATTGGAAGTTGCCTCCCTTGTGGCACTTCTCTTTTTGGGTTCAACACCTCACGAGCACACACTCTGTCACATAAAATCAAGTGAGCCTTAAAAAGTACCTAACTAAACCAACATTCTAACCCCACTTGGGGAACACAAAAGAATCATTGTAGTTAGGTAGGGTCGGGGGGATAGGCTTCCAATAACACCCCTCGGTCACTTTCACTTGAGACATAGTTGTTGTCCAACTAGGGAACCAAAATCCCCTAGTACTTTTTGGCACGGTCACGACCAGTTTATCAAAGGGCCTCTCCCTTAGGAGGGTTGAAGTCGGGAGACTGGTTCCGGAGGCCTGAGTGGAATACCGCACTCCATTCAGTAACCGAAGGGCTACCTTTCGCGGTTCGCGGGATATCCCTGTATAGGGGTATTGCGGTCAACGAACTAAACGGCAGATTCACCTTTCTGGACGTGTCATGAACGGGGTATCTTAGTTGCCATTCTTCTAGGATTGACTACCCGGTGTCCCTCCCGGTAGGGGGATATCATAGCCACTTGGCTTTCCTACTCATATTGTCTGACTTGGATTTCATCACCTTGCAGAGGATATGTTTAGTTAAGTCAGAATACTTTTAGTTAGGTGTTTGCATGCTCCTTTACCTCCCTTTGGTCTAGTGAGTCCACCATTTTTCTTTTTTTAGGAAACCTGCTGCTTGTTGGTATTCTGACCATCTTTGTTGTTACTCCACCCATTGTAGCACAGCTGTTGCAGTGGGTGTTTTGAGTTGGTTGTTGGCCTGAGTGCCTTGTTTTTTAGCTCTCCTCCTGCACACTCGGTTGCATTAGGATTTTTGAGCTGTTTTTATACTCACCTCAACCCACAGAGATTTGACACCCTCCGTCACCATTGAGTCCCCGAGACATTCTCGGCGCCTCAGGGGCGAGCCCCCACAGCACGGTTCTCTTGACACCACTCGTCATAGATTCCAATCATTGTCCGTTGATACCACTCATCACAGATCTAGAGCCTTGTCACTTGACTCCACTCGTCAGCGACGTAGGTCTCCGTCACCAGATAGTGACGCACCTTACTTTACCTCTGATTCTGACGAAGAGTCTGAGAACCCTATTTACACTGCCCCTACTAGCCCCATGGCTGGCACGACTTCCACTCCGTTTGTCATAGGGACCATTGGTGGCACATCCACCACTACACCAGTTACTACACCTGTGTTGGGTATGCCCTCCATGGGGAACCCATCTACTGTACCCCTCACGGTAGGTATTCCCACAGCGGGAATACCTATCCCCACTACATCAGTGGCTCACACTACCAATGGTGGTGCTGGACCATCCTTCACTACCTCAGTTCCCCCACTTGGGGGCACCACCCTTAATTTTGTCCCTCCACTTGGGGGCACTGGCCCCAACTTGGTCCATAGCACTACTGTGTCACAGCCTTCTTCCAGTCTGCCATTCATGGCTAGCCTTAACCTACCTGACTTGGCCAGATTGACCAACGATCCCATTCGACACGACCCTACATGGCCTCATATGCCTACCAAACTACCCTCGGACATCCCTAAGTTCGAGGGCAAGGCCGGTGAGGACCCACAAAACCACATCATGTCTTTCCACCTATGGTGTTCCTCTAACTCCATAGTGGACGACTCTGTTCGCCTCCGTCTCTTACAGCGCACCTTCACTGGCTCTGCAGCCAAGTGGTATATTGAGCAGCCTCATGGGACCCACGCCACCTTTTCTTCCCTGGCCTCGACCTTCCTGCAGTTCTTCCAGTTGCCTGTCCGCTATGACGCGGGCGTTGAGATCCTTCTATATTGTAGACAAAACACGGCTACCCATATCACGGACCACATCCATGAGTGGCGTCGACGCCGTAGCTTATGCAAGATCAAACTCGACGACCGTATCTTCCTAGATTGGTTCCTCAAATCCCTTCTCCCTGTTATTGCTAAGGATGTGGCCTCAGAAAGACCCCAGTCTGAAGAAGAAGCCATCCTTAAGGCACAACAGTTCGACCTCATTTACGCCCAATCGGGTTACCTTTATACCATTATACCTGACGCCCCTCGCGGCGAGTCCTCCCATCATGATGCGCCGGGGGCATCCCACGCTGCAGATGGTATTATTGGCCGTGTTTCTTCGCATCCCCAACCGTTTTCTATAGCACGACCTACCCCTGGCCCCGACCTGTCAAGGGCCACCTCCCAGTCTGGAGCAACCAACTCATATGCTCCCATGACACACCACCATTCCCATGGACCTTCATGTCCACCTCAGTGCTTCGGGTATGCAACTCCTGCTTATGCTCCTCCAGTCGCCCCTCAGCCTTACTACCATCAGCAGACTGCCCCAGCTCCTGCGCCTTCACAAGCCCCACCAGCTTATTATCCGCCCCAGGCAGCCCCTGCGGCACATCCTCAACCTACTCCGCAGTCCTATCAGCAAACCCCTCAAGTTGCTGCACCTGCTCAGCCTCAACCTGCATATCATCCCCCGCAGCCTGCTCCTGCACCTGCGCAACCTCAGAATCCACCTGCTGCCCAAGGGCAAGTTTACGCCCAACAGAATCCGCAGCAAAACCAGAATAACCAACGCAACCAGGGCCAACAGAACCGCGGCAAGGGCCGTAATAGGGGAAACAACCAACCTGCAGACCAAGCTGGTCAACCGGCTAATCCCCCTGACAACAATAATGCAGCCCCCGCTAATCAAAACCCTGATCGCCCGCCCAAGCAGGCTAAAAGCCCCAATCTCCGAACAAATCACCCTTGTTCTATTTGCGGGGTCTATGGACATTATACACATGCTTGCCCACACTTGGAGCGAGCTCGGCAGCTCTGGGTTGACGAGGCCCATCGCCAAGGGCACGCGGCTCCCCAAGCGCCACCCAACCCCCCCCAACCTCAACAACCCCCTTTGGTGCTGCAAAACCCATTACCGACCCAAGGCGTAGTGAACACTCAGCCGTTGGCTCCCCAGCAAGCCAATGCACCCCAACAACAACAGATCACTTACGCTGCTCCTGATCAACCCATGTTTGACTCAGGTACCCACCACTTATTGATGATGTCATCCGCTGACGTCAACCTCCAGACCCGTCGGAACCAATATGGCTCCCCTTCTGAAGCCACTCCCACGGATAAACCTACTAATGCCCATCCCACCGATCAGGCGTTACGTATACCTCCGCCTCCCATAGACGGCGCCGCGAAAGCACCTCGTTTCCCACTTCGCCGAATCAACAATAACCCTACTGCGCGCGCTGCGTCAAACTACAACATCGTAGACGACCTAGCCCAGTCTCCCGCAGCCATGTCTGCGTTAGAAGTCTTGAAGAACTGCCCTTCCCAGCGCAAGACGTTACTCTCCGCCATTGGGGGGATTGACCCAACTGATTCGCATTTGATGGCGTTTGATTTAGACCAGTCTGAACCACGCCTACCTTCCAGCTTAGCCTTCCAAGTTACTGTCTCCGTTAGGAACCTTGTTATCCATCGGTGCATCATCGATGAGGGTGCCTCCACATGCGTTATGTCTACATTTGTATGGCAGAAGCTAGGATCCCCTCCTCTCCAGCAGTCCACCACTGCGTTACGTGCCTACGACGGTCGTTCGGCCCAGCCCCAAGGCCTTCTACCAAACGTACCTGTCCAGTTAGGTGGTAAAACAATTCTTATTGACATAGAGGTAATCAATGCCCAATTGGATTACAACCTTCTACTTGGCCGCAGCTACATGTATGCCATGCGGGCGGTTGCCTCTTCTGTCTTTCGCACCATGATGTTCCCCCATGAAGGACGCGTGGTTAAGATTGACCAGCTCACCTACTATGACCCCAGTGCTCCGGCGGCACCGGAAAATGTTCTCCCCATGGTTGAACAACCTGTTTCTCCTGCCACCACCTCGTTTGTTTCCTCTACGGGGCCTGGAGTCTACTCAGATGCGCCGATGACCTCCACCTTTCAATCCATTCCTCCGCCGTCATCTACGCCCGAAATGTATGACTTATGTACCTTGTCCCACGACATCCTACCACCTAACAGTCAACCATCCTTGTTGCCTAAACCACCATTGGTACCTAGCCACATTGGTGTTATACCGATCCATACGATCCCCTTCCTAGTCCCTCCATCGGGAGTAGTAAGCGCCCCGGTCATGGCTACCCTTAGCCTCCCTGGGTTAACCTTGGGCTTACCCGTATGGTATCTTTCGCCTCCCGTTCGCCCGCCGACACCAGATGTCGTCCTCCAGCCGGTGCAACCCATGGCTACTACCACTCAGCCACCTCCCGGTGTCTCTACCGCTTCGTCCTCCACGACACCTCCTCCTCCTCCTCAACCCACTGGGGGCAGAGGTCCACAACCTTACACTGCTGTCCCACCTCCCAAGACAGTCAAGAACCCTCCAGTGTTTCGTGCTCCTCCCAAATGCTCGCTGTGTGACGAGTTGGGCCATGCGACCCACCAATGCCCACAGTTACCCGCATTACAGAAGCACATGCAAATGCTTGATGATGACCCCAACATCCCAACTGTCGAACTAAACCCCATTCCTAAGCCTAAAGATAAGTCCCTACGTACCAACCACTCCTGCGCCATCTGCGGTATTTACGGGCACTATTCACATCATTGTCCCGATCTCCCGGATTACAGAGCGGCTCTCTATGAGATGAACAATCTGGACCTTGAGACGGCACCACCTACCATTGAGGAGATCTACCCCCCGGTCTCTCCCCCTTCTGAAGAGGTTAATATCATCTACATGATCTCTTCAACCAACACTTCCACTACCCCCTCGTCAACCGATTTGACGACGCAGACTTTCCGTACTGATGAGGAGATTCTTGAGGCCCTAACTGCCCCGGATTATCCTTGGGATGATATGCACCACCGTTCCTATTTCATCCCAGAAGCGTCTTCCTCTAGCACCGCTACCCAATACGCGGTCGAATCCAAAGACTTCCTCCCCACCAAGGTCGACTGGTTCAAGGACCCAATTCCTGCTCCTGATGCCTTTGAGGAGGGCAACATGGCCAACATCTCACCTGTCATCCAAGTTGATATTGCTGCTCCAGGTCGTGCCCCTGAACTCATTACTTTAGGAGCATTTTGCAGTAACCAAGAGATTGAGGAATACATACACCTTTTCAAAGAATTCCGTGATGTCTTTGCCTGGTACTATACCGAAATGCCTGGTCTTGACCCCGCAATTATAGAGCACCCCATTGACACATGGCCTGATGTAACCCCCGTTCGTCGGAAACAACATCCTCTTCCCCCCTCAAAGTTCCCAGGATATGCCCCTGAACTCATCACTTTAGGAGCCTCCTGCAGCGCGCGGGAGATTGAGGATTATACACAACTTTTCCACGAGTACCGTGATGTCTTTGCTTGGCCCTCTCCCGGAATGCCTAGGTTCAATCCCGTCATTCTCGAACATCACATAGACACACGGCCAGAGGAACTCCATGTTCTTACTGAAACCAACTCTAAAGGCCTCCCTTTACGCAACCCCCATGACGGGTTGCATCCTACGGAATCTCTATCCATAGAATAACTCGCGGCCCCATTTTGGTCCGCATTGTACAGTTTGCTCTCTTTTTGTTTTTCACCTTTTTTCCCATCATCTTACATTCATCATTTCTGCATGATTACAGATGGACCATCTTCCACCTTGTTACACTGGCTTCGCTGATGGCGCAAGCCGCTGGTCTCCCAACCTGGCTTCTGCAGCATGGGTCTTGTACTCCCCTTCCAACGAGATGATTCACCTTGACGGAATATGTATAGGCGCTGCTACCAATAACCAGGCGGAGTATGATGCTGTGACCGGTCTCCTGACTGCCGCCCTCCAATTGGGCATAAGTCACCTTCATGTGTTCCTTGACTCCCAGCTACTTGTCTCCCAGCTCAACAACTGCTACCAGGTGCGTGATCCATGCCTTTTTAGAAAGTTCCTGCGCACAAAACAACTCAGTCGACAATTTGAATCCATCACATTCACACATGTCCCCAGAGCTCAAAATAGTGTCGCAGACCAAATGGCCAACAACATCCTAGACTGGCATATCAATCACACCATGTAACATCATGCATCATCATCCCATAGCATCTCATAAAAAATAGATCAAAACCCAAAAAGACTGCATCGCATCCACATTTGCATCCATGTACATAAACCACATGCATAACCATAGGGGCATCCACGTGCCTAAACATACATATATCATGTCGCATCACATAAAATACACAAGGGGCATCCACGTGCCTAACATCCTAACCTACTTGCATCCACGTGCAACGTAACCATACCATAACTCATAAAGCGCATCCACGTGCGTACACATAAAACAACATCATATACAAAAGTGCATCCACGTGCATATATATATATATATCCAAAAATATACATGTTCAGTGCTATACATGTCCTGAGTACCCCTGTACTCAGCTATACAAAAAAAAAAAATGGCTATACATGCCTACAACCTCATCTACATACATGCCGTAGCTACAAAACTCGGGGGGAGTCCCCTGCACTCCCTAATGAGAGTCGTATCCTGCATCACTGCCAGCATCGGCTGCCTCTGAATCCTCCCCTCGCTCCTCCTCCGGCAAGTCCTCCTCGCCTCCGGCCTCCTGTGCCCGAGCCCGGTCCACCAAAATCGCCACCCGAATCGTGATGGACCTGAACTCACGGGGTGCCCCCATGCAATCCCGTACCACATCCGGATCGACATCTCGCCAACCCTCGTCGGTCACTCCTATCAATAACCGATCTAGCAGCTCCCGTACAGACTCTAGGGTCACCTCTGGATCCCGGCGTCGCACCTCTCCTCGTCCAGGCAGAGCTGGCACGGCCACAATGCCCCGTCGGGCCACATGTCCTGGAGGTGGCCTCGGGCCCACATCTGCACAATCAACCATATGTCAGTCAAAGTATATCCATCGACTATCATATCTATAAAAAATTGACATACATAACATGAAATAAAAACACCTACGTACCATCAGGACCCCATGCCTGTCCTGGTGCTCGTGGCGCCTCTGGATCTCCCGTGAAGTCCATGTCTCGATACGGGAAGTCGTCCAGCGTCAACGGTATCTGGAGCCACTGCAGGTACAACTCCTGCGTAAAATATCTGCCCACGTCGCCGCCACCATGGCGGCGCATCATCTCACCCCAACGGACCATCCTCGGCTCCCTCATCCCTCCTGCCCTAATCGGCACCCGTGGCCGCAGTGTGGGTACCCTCTCCATAAAGAAGGCACATAGGAAGGACCCAAAGCAAAAGCCCTTGCCATCTTCCTTCGCTGCCGTCAGCTGTCGCTGAACGCAGGTCAGGAACATCTGCCCCCACGCGTAGTACACCCCATCCAGTACACGCTCTACCATCTGCATCTGCCCCCCAGACACCTTCTCCGGTGACTGGGAACCCAATACCCGCACCACACACGCCGCCATGGCCTGCACTGCCGGCTCCTGTAGGTCCCTCACCAGGAGTGCATTCCTATGCACCCTCGCGTCCTGACCGCAGTACCTCTCCAACATGTCCTCCATGTCGACGTCCGCGGCAACCCGCGGCTGTGTGTCTGCTACCCTGCCCAAGCAGGGCAACCCCGTCAGGAAGTATACATCAGTGAGGGTAAGGTCTACCCTCTCACCCTGTACCCGGAACGCCTGTATGTCCGGCTCCCAGAAGCTGATCAGACGGTTCAGCAACAATGTTGCTGTCCGTATCATAGGTATCTGTGCGAACTTCAAAAGTCCGCACAATCCCAGCACAGATCGCACATGGCGATTCTCTCGGATGAAACCCATGGTCTCATCAGGGATCTCCCGCTCTCTCCAGAGAACCTGGGGCATCCTGCCAATCACACAAAGTGAACTCATCAGTCTCATGACAACTTAAGAAAAATACTTTTCCCCCTCCCAGAAGCCCTAATAGCTTGGCCCAAAACCGCGGCTTTCGGGCTTCCTGCCGCGGTTTCCAACCGCGGCTGTCAGGCATATAGCCGCGGTTCCCAACCGCGCCTGTCATCCCAAAACCCGCGGTTGGGAACCGCGTGTTCCTCTTTGGAACTCGCGGCACTCGACCGTGGTTCCATCCAGGAATCACGCGGTCTCCAACCGCGTGGTTCGGCCAGAAACACGCGGTCTCCAACCGTGTGGTTCGGCTCGAAACTCGCGGTCTTCAACCGCGGTTTCGACCCCCTAACCCGCGGTCCACCCCACGTGGACCGTACAAGTCAACCCTGGGACCCACTACCCAACCCCCCTCCCGAAAAAATATGCAGGTATGAGTTTAATGAAATACCTGTATCTCGCGGATCTGCAAACAGCCAGACGGATCGTCCAGAAATGCCACCTAAGCTCTGGTCCACTCAACTCACAAGTCAAAGTCAACAAAGTACAAATGACACATGTCATGTTGGACCCACCACTATTTATAGCCAGTTGACTTTTTCTTGTTTTGGTCATTCTGGTCCCATACGGAGTCCGTTTTACAAACCGTTTCCACCACTGGAATCAGCGCGACGTGACTGTCATGATGGTCACCTCGTTGCATTATTTTTGTCCTGTCATTTTTTACCCATTTTTTCAGACGCCACTAGTCGCCTCGGTTTGCGTGCCACATCGGCCGTTCTCCGTTTTTCACATATTTTATATCATCGGATTCATTTTTCCGAGCTGGTGATGATGCTTGAGATCATTTCTCGCTCTCACCTTCAGTTTTTCTGGGCATTTTTCAAAATGCCCCCGTCACCTCGGTTTGCGTGCCACATCGGCCGTCACCCGTTTTTGACATCCTTTATATCGCCGGATTCATTTTTCCGAGCTCGTGATGATGCTTGAGATCATTTCTCGCTCTCACTTGGTACACTTTCAACATTGTGTCACAACACCTTGCTGCCTCGATTCGCGTACCACATCGGTCGCTATCGGATTGTTCCACATGTTTTCCATGAGCCATTTACTCCTGTCATACTGCAAATGTCTCGTTATTTTGCCACCATCTCATCTACCCCGCAAGGAGGTCCATCAGTGTTCCCACCTACCCTCGTTCTTGGTCATCATTACTCAACCTTGATTGAACACTTCCTCCTTGCCTGGCCATTCCTTTTGTTCGGTATAATTTTATCCCTTTTTCGGGCCGGACAACTCCTTTACGAAAAAGGCACTTAGGGAGTTTCCGTTAAGCTCTTTTCTGACTCCTAAAAGAATGAAAAGATCGCCGAGCAATCTTGCTTCCTTTCATGCTCGTTAAAGTACCTGAAAGGGCGTCTATCTGGTATAAGTTTAACCCTTTTCCGGACCTGGTAGACTAATTACGAAAAAGGAATACTCTAGTCACACCGGCTAGAAGAGTTCTTCATTGCATCCTTTTATGCTTCTTTGGGCCTTGGAGACTAAATCTACGAAAAAGCAACCCCCTGGAGTCTTCTTACTTGCTTTCAGACTCTCTAAAATTGAAAGCAACCACGAGCATGAACTGTCCTGGGCTCGGAAAATCCACACGACAGTACCATTCCATCACTTCAGAGTCTTCTTATCGCTTTCAGACTCCTTAAAATTGAAAGCAACCACGAGCATGAACTGTCTTGGGCTCGTAAAATCCACACGACAGTACTATTTTACACACACTTCTTCTAGTTCATTAACCCATGAAGAAGTCTCCTCCCGTGCCTCCTGGCACTATGATCGATCATCTCGGCAGCACCCCCAATCAAGTCGCCTTTGTTCAGAGTATTCAGCAGTCTCCTGCCATTTTTTACCAGCTTGAGTCTCCCTCAGCCCAGTAACCTTCCCAGATCCAATACAGCTATGATCCCTTTCCCCTCAGTCAGTTTCATATGCTGCCAGATTCTTTGGTACCATTATCATACTCTGAACAAAGGAAGTTTGAGTCCACCCACTCTACTAGCCCAGTTATCCACCCACAGTTTGATCAGTCCTGCCATCAGTACTACCACATTTCAGTCCTCTACCTCGCGCTCCTGTCAAGGAAACATCATTGCCTTGATAGGAGCAGGTCTCCCTCTGTCGACGACAGCTCCTCTATTCCAGAGGATAGGCCCAGAGGTCCCTACGCCTTGGACTTATCACCATCTGTGGTAAGTGCCTACGGATCATTCTGAGAGGAGACATCATTGCCTCTCTGAGTGGTTGTTCCTCACATGCTCGACTTCAGCACCTTGATCGCATCGTTGAGGATCGCGTAGGATTATATCCCATCAGTTTTTAGTCGAAGACCCCGGATCTCCCCCGACTCTAGCACATTGGTGAGTCACTTCGGAACGCCCAGTTCTATGTTCCTGTGGATGTCCGGGCTGCGTTGGCGATTGTATTCGGAAGCCATCCAGCTATATGCTTCCTTGAGTACCCATTTCAGTTCCAGTTCAGTGTACCATGGAGAGTATGATCCCAGTCACTATGATCCAGCAGCTCATCAGTTCCTGTGGTACCACATTCAGTAGCACTGTTGATTATTCCAGTGTATCAGTTTTTCAGCACAGACATGGTCAGCTCAGCAGTATGTCCCAGATTTTGTGTCCCCTCTGGACCCTTATGATGTACACAGTGGCTATGTATCTTTCAGGTCCCCTTTTTCGGGCCTCACAGTTCTGTTCATGTATCTTGATATGAGCATGGGTATGCCCGCCTCGTCCATATATTGAGATTATTCCTCAGTTAGTATTTGAGGTCATGTATATTTCAGGTCCCCATTTTTTGGACCCCATTGTTATTGTTATGTTATATCCTGATACGAGCATGGGAATGCCCGCCTCGTCCATATGATCAGATGATTC
The DNA here is from genome assembly GCA_027924585.1 of Larix kaempferi. Taxonomy (NCBI): domain Eukaryota; kingdom Viridiplantae; phylum Streptophyta; class Pinopsida; order Pinales; family Pinaceae; genus Larix; species Larix kaempferi. The sequence goes on along the minus strand of BSBM01000111.1, from coordinate 1,800,935 downwards.
CTCCTCCCTTATTGAGGTTATGTACTTTTAGTTCTTGCAGTTGTTCGGGATCGTTGTTCCGGGCTTCAGTTTGTTTCTTCTCTCCTCTCCACATCCCAGGAAAACCATTTATGACTTATGATGTCCATCGGCCATACGATGAGCTCCTGACCTCGCACATCAGGGGGCAATCTGTTAACACCCAAAAAGTGTTCACTACCTCATCTACCACATTATATGGCTCATTTGTCCATTTTCCTACCATATTTCCATTAAAATCCCAAAAAATCCCATTAAAAAGCCTCCAAAAGGCCTAAAATGCCTCCAAAAGGCCACAAAACCATCAAAATAGCCTAAAAAAGGCTAAAAAACCCCCTTTTCCTCCAAAAATAGCAAAAATCCCCTAAAAAGGGAATAAAAAATATAAAGTAATGAGGAAAAGGAGGAAAAAACCCTATACAGCTGCCCAAAACCATGTGTTTCCTAAAACCATGGGTCAGCACTCCACCACCAAAAAACTATAAATAGGTGATGGAGATCCCTTATTCCATATCCACAATCACAAGCACCCTTACTCTGCCAAAATCTCTCTCGAAACCCTAGTTCACCTTTGAACTATTTTCACCTTGAGAGCCACCTTTGGCCCATCCCCAACATTGGAGAAGGAGAAAGGAGCATTCTGAAGCTTGGAGAATCCTCTTGGACACTGCAAAGGGCTTCATCAACCTTGACACTCAAGGTAACATTAATATAAAACCATTTTTTACATCTTTTATTTATGTCTCATGCAATGTTTAAAGTAGTTTGTTAATTGTTGTTTTAGCTTAATCATTTAATCATTATTGAACTGCTACTAAGGAGTCCATTCTCCTTAGTAGGTGCTCATTGGCACAAGCTAGGGGTAAAACCCTAGCTACAGATCTGAAGAACACCAAGCCTCTCTCTGAAGTACTCGAACTTCACTCTGGCTAGTGGCTTCGTCAGCACATCTGCAATCTGCTCGTCCGTCGCAACATACAGAAGCTTCACAGCTCCTCTCTGCACCATATCCCTGATATAGTGATATTTGATCTCTATGTGTTTCGACCTGTCATGAAACACTGGGTTCTCGAACAGCTTCACACAACTCTGGTTATCACAGAATATACCAGTAGCCTCCAACGGGAGATCAAATAACTCAGACAGTAGCTTCCGTAGCCATACTGCCTCACAACTAACTGAACAGGCTGCAACATACTCTGCCTCAGCTGTACTCAGTGCTACACAGGACTGCTTCCTGCTAAACCAAGAGATCACACCTGATCCCATACTGAAGCAGCACCCAGATGTGCTCTTCCTATCTGCAGCGCTGCCAGCCCAATCTGAATCAACATAACCCTGCAGGTTAAACTTTTGATTCGCCTCATACATGAGCCCATAATCCACTGTACCCTTCAGGTACCTCAAAATATGCTTTACAGCAACCAGGTGAACACTCCTCGGATCCGTCAGGAACTGGCTCAATGTGTACACAGCAAAACAAATGTCTGGTCTCGTGTTCGTCAGGTACATCAAGGACCCAATCATCTGGCGATACATAGAGACATCAATCGGCTCAGATGAAGCATCACATAGAAGCTTCAGATTTGATGCCATAGGTGTGGCCATGGCCTTGCAATCCATCATCCCGAACCTCTTTGGGATCTCTACTACATACTTCCATTGTCCAAGGAAGATTCTATCTGCACTCTGCCACACCTCCATGCCAAAAACAAATAGTGCATCATCCCCAAGTTCTTCATCTCGAACTCGGTAGTAAGCTTCCGCTGCGTGTCGGCAATCAATCTAACTTCACCATACCAAGTTTTGCACATATATGATTTCCTATCACGTGTCTCAGAACCAAGTGGCTGCTCTACATACACTTCTTCTTCAACTACACCATTCAAGGAAGCTGTCTTGAATCCATCTGGTGTATCTTCTATTTCATCACTTTTATATTTCTCAATGCTGCCATCTGCAACATGCTTGATCTGATAGTTCCATTTGGAAGTCATAGCAAACTTCCCTTCATGTCTTGGGATTACATCCCAAACATCATTCTTCATGATCGACGGATCATGGCATTTCATTTCTTCATCCCAGATCCTGGGAACTTCAATATCTTCAATAGATATCTTTATTGCTGGAACAAAATGTTGTAGTTCTTCTTTTGTAGGAGATGGCATACGATCTTTCCTACACAACAAGATAAAATTGCATGATTAGAAAACATCTCATAGTTTTCAGAACAAATTCTTACACATAAAGAAATATGCCATACAGTCATGCAATTATCTTAGCCAATGCTTCAATACAACATTTATCCATATTCCGTAACTTTCTAGATGCCTTCCAATCTCTACCAGAACATTGTTAAGAGTGTGCACAACTCCCAACATGTCAGCAAAGAGCTTTCATTCTAGATAAGTAGCAATGGAATGTTGTACAGTGCCATAGGCCACTTACCCATGCATATTAGGAGTATACTGTTCATCAATGCAATTATTCTAATATGCATAATACACAACCTAATTCTAGGAACATCAGTATATACATTATTGAACAGTATTATTTAAGAAATGACAATTCAAATACTTATCTTTGTTTGTTCGTTGGGTGGACTCCCTCTGAGTCTTCGCTTCCTTGCAGGAGCTGCTGGAGTCCTAATCTGAAGTAGCTTCTTCTACACCTTTCTGTTGTGGGATGTAGAGAGATGGTCAACTCCCTCTGAATATCTGCATCCTTGCAGAAACTACTGAAGTGTGTTCCTTTGCTTTCTTGCAGGAACAACTGGAGTGTGCTCCCTCTTGATCTTTGCTTCCTGGATTACCTGTCCTTGAACTTACATTCATCCTTGGTCCCTATGCATGCTTATTAGTATCATGATTGTGTTATCCTTGTGAACTCATATAAAATCATACATTCATTAGTATACTATTAAAACACAATAATCTCAAGCATGTATAGTCATGATCATTTCAAACAAAAATAATAATAATAAGCATTAGCATTCAAGGTTTATGTAGGATTCTTATGGTTAGTCAAATCATAAGAAACATAACATGTCTAAACCTGTAATTACTCAAACCTATGACTCTTCAGGTTAGTTGAATCATCAATCAAGATAAGAGATATAATATGCATAAAACCTGTGATTATTCAAACCTATACCTTCATGATTCTTCTGGTTAGTCATATCATCAATTATGGTAAGAAACATAATATGCATACAACCATGATTATTCAAACTTATGACTTCATGAATAATCATTATCAACAACACAACAGTATAAGATCCTAAACCAAGGTAGGATTCTAGCTTGATATAGGAAAAACATACCTGGATTAGCATGCTAGCTAGTTTATGTCTAACATACCCGCATAATGTCTTCTGGTTCTCTTTAGTGACTTGTGCTAGTAACCTGCATGTCTCATATGTTAACCATTAAAAAACCAAGTTATACATACCTCGTAAATGGATCTTCTATGAGATCCATGACAATGGATGAATCTTTGTCCTCATGTTATCATGACCATATGTTCTTGGACCAGAACATGATTTGTCTTTCTTGGTGTACCTTTCATGTTAGTAGACAACATAAACCTCATACAACACCATAATGCATTAGTACAATCATAAGTGTCAATACCCTAATCAATGAATATTTTCTATCGTGCATTCATAGTTTTATTAAGGTGATATGACAAGACTAAAATCAAGATTGTACTAACCGTAGTAACATGAAGACAAACATACCATAAACTTAATCATGAACAAATCTCAAAACATACCTTGATGAGTCATACCTGTCGAGATCGCTTGTAATCTTCTTATGTAAGGCTTTAGCCTCATCTCCCTCTGAAACAGGAACTTCTTCACTCATGCAGATGATCAATCCATCTTCTTCTAGGATTAACCCAATCCACTTGATTTGCAAGAACTGGACCTGGAGCTGGATATGGGTTTGTCAGAGAAACCCCAAAAATTCAAGATTTGAATTTCAAACTTCCGAAAGGATAGAAATATGCGCCTTGATGAGCTGATCAAACTGGTATATTCAGAATTTGAAAACTGCAAAGTTTCACTCAATTTTGCCTTTGAAACTTCCGGATTCACTGGACGTGACCCTGAACTGGGGTTTGATGAAGCCCACTCTTTTGCCCCATCAAAAGGTTTGATGCAAAGCTCTAAGCTTCTATTTTTTTGAGGAGCTTCCAGCCGTGGTCACAGATTGCAAAAATTCCCATTTTTACAGAAGCCCTAGTTTTCCACTTTTTTGATCAAAGTCCCGAACTAGGGTTTGATCAAGCCCAGCCTTTTTCCCAACCAAAAATTCCGATCTTGGTCTCTAACTTTCTATTTTGATGAGTAGCATTCAGCCGTGGTCTCCGATTACAAAAATTCCAACTTTCTTCAAAGCCCTAAATTCCGGAAGCCATGAATGAAGGTACTCAAAAATAATTCTGTTTTGACAGAAATATGTACCTGATTGTTTCTGGTGTAACTCAAAATTTTTCAATCCACAGGGTCTGAAAAAGTTTCTTGAGATAGCCTGACCTGTTATCTTTCCATCCTGATAGGTCTGGCCTCAATTGGATTCTCTGAGAGAGAGTTATGTCAAATGTCGCAACGTGACCTGTTTTGGGATAAAACAGAAGAGCGAACTTGTACGGCGTGCCACGTGTCACTGTTTCAACTTCGGCCTCTGAAAAAATTTCCTGAGATAGCTCGGCTTGTTATCTTTCCATCCTGACAGGTCTGACCTCAATTGGACTCTCTGAGAGAGAGTTATTCCAAGTGTCGCAACATGACCTGTTTATGGGATAATACAGGAGAGCAAATTTGTACGGTGTGCCACGTGTCACTGGTTCAACTTCAGCCTCTAAAAACGTTTTCTGAGATAGTGCAGACTGTGTACTACCTATCATTTTTTACGAAATTTCATTTGGAGCTTCCTAGCCCAAGATATGACCTTTTTCCTAAGGTCACTTGCTTTTGACTCAGATCTGGAAGAGGCAGAAACCCTATATTGTACAGATCATAAATCACAAAGTAAAACAAAGTAGAGGTTGTACTTTGGACACAAGGTACCTGGAGATTTAATCTTCGTCCTGTAACAATTTCAGATCCGAAAACTTCACCAAAATGGATTTATAGCGAAAGTGCTACGATGACGGGTTTTTGCTATATCAAGCCCTAGCATCGTAAGTGCAACAAGTGTCATACATGCCATATCATGCCTTCTTTCAGGCTAGCTCTGATACCATGTTATATTTTCAGAATTTACTTCAATCTGATCTAGGATCTTAACTGAGAGAAAAACATGTACAGCATATCTACAACATATCAATCATGGAGACAATAATGCAAGCACACAAGAGACACAAAGATTTACTTGGGGAAAACCATAAAGGTGAAAAACCCCAATAACTTCCTCAGAGATAGATAGAGCAATGATACAACCAACCATAAGAGATAGACACAACCTAGCAGCAGATCCTCCTCCTCCATAAGTGCGCCACTCCTCCTTGAGTGCATATGTGAGAAGTGAGTGTACAAATAGAGTGCCTCCCGCACTCTATTTATACTTGACTTGACTTGCCTTTTTACCTAACTCATGTAGGCTCGAACTTAACCACATAATATAATGCTGACTGGGCCGACCCCCAATAGGGTGGTCTAATAACCCTTTGACCCACATGGCTGACCCCCAATAGGGTGGTCTAATAACCCTTCAACCCACATGACTTATACAGGGCCGACCCCAACAAGGTGGTCTAATAACCCATCAAGTATAAGTTACGACACTTACAATATAAATGACGACACTTCCGTATAGAGGAATAATGCCATCTCTATAGGAGTACATACAACATACATATATGAAATACATTCCAAAGTTACATATACATCAACAATGAGTTCTTCCGTTGGTGGAACCGACATGTGATCGCTATAGAGGACTACCCCTATGCAGGGATAGATTTCAGACAGGACCGTGACATGCCGCTGCCACCAGGCGCAGCGTTCGGAGACATCGGTGAGTACTCTTTTGGTTTTGTGTTTATTAAATTTTTATGGATTTTTTTATTATAGTTGAAATACAAAAAATATTTTTGGTGGTAGTATCAAGTGCTAAAGTTTGACTGTTTGCTCCGAGACAAAGGCCCAGTGAGACCCAAGGGCTTCCCGAGACATGGTCGTCGGGGTAGAGGTGATGAGGCAGCAGATGCTGCAGCAGGGTGCACACTTCAGACTTTGCGGCGCAACATATCACGGATGGTTGCCCGAGTACCACAGAGAGAGGTAGCCTGACTACCTAAGGCCATGCAGCGCCAAGTAGTGGGTGTTCCTGGTGAGTGGGTGCGGCTACTGCAGCGGGTAGCCAATGCAGTACAGTACTTCTATGAGACACATCCCGTCGAGACGACAGCTAGGCCTCCCCGAAGGGAATAGATATCCCAGGGTGTCATTTTTTGTGTCGATATGTATATTTTTTAGGGCTACAGGCTCCAGTTTTGTATGACACTACCATTTTTTGGACATATTTATATATATATAAAACTTTGGTTCTCGACTCTACTATATGTGTGTATGTACAAATGTATGAATGTCTTTGTATTTATGTGCTTCATGATGAATGTGACAAATGCTAATCTAATACATAGTTAGCGTATGCATCAGATATGTAATTAAGACTTCTCGGAATATGGATACATGTAATTGAAACAAAATGTCTCTCCAAGAGTCGTACCTTAAGGAATATTCGTAGTAATGTAGGGTCTCGTACACGATACTGCCCATTCAGCTGAGACACAACTAGTTGTGAATCCAGGTGGAATTCTAAAGACTGGATTCCATGTGAAATAATATCCCGAAGTAGCTCAATAACGGCACTATACTCAGCCACATTATTAGATGTAGGACCGAGACAAGCACCTCCTGAGGAAACAACTAGGTGGTCAGGTGAGAATATAACCCAGGCAACAGAAGCAAGCTGCTGTGTATGTTGGCTAGCAACATCCATGAAACCTAAGAATGTAGGAGATCCCTTTGACATATGTCAATCAAACAGAAGCTAATCAACAGACCTGATAACCAAAAGGAAAGCTAAACTATGTACAGGAAAACTATACAACAGCGTACAAAAGTATCAACCTGAACCGAAGGTTCAAGCGTAATACTGCTTGAGGTATAGCCCATTTCTAGGATCCTTCAAGGCAACCCCCTCATAGTCTTCTAACTCATAAGCTCCTTTTCGAGGACACGCCTCACAATGTAAGGACCGTGCCACATGGGATTGAACTTGCCTGCCCCCAGGGGTTCTTTAGCTTGGTCATACAAAAGGACCAAATCACCTTCAGCATATTGCCGGGGATGGAGAGACCTATCATATTGAACCTTGACACGACGCTTGTTAACATCAATGGCCACAGTGGCATCTCGACATTGCTCGTTAAGTTGCTCGAGGTGTACTAAACGTTGTTCAATCTCTGTCGTATCAGGGAGGATCTATATGGCTAGCTTGAGCGAAGGGATTTCACATTCAATCGGTAAAAGTGACTCCACACCATGAACTAATTGGAATGGTGAGAACCCAGTGGCAGTCTTAACTGCGTTTCGATATGCCCACAAAGCAGGATATAACATGATATGCCAATTGGTCTTGCTTTTTTGGATGGTACGTTGGAGAATGGTCTTCAAAGACTTATTTACTGCTTCAACGTGACCATTCGCTTGAGGATAGTAGGAAGAGGAGTGTTCCTGATGAAACCCAAGCTTGAGAGACAAATCCTCCATCATCTTGTTTTGAAAGTGACTGCCATGGTCAGTGACAATCTCTTTCGGGATACCGAACCGAGTGATAATCTGGTTGAACACGAAATGGGCTGCAGTAGCACCATCAACTTTTACAGTAGGCATGGCCTCAGCCCACTTGGAAAAATAATCCACGGCCATGATAATATGGTGATGCCCCCCAGCCGAAGCTGGTTTGCAATCCATGAAATCTACCCCCCACTTAGTGAAGGGACCAACAATGATGACCAGATGGAGGGGCGCTGGATGTGAGTGTATGTTTCGAGAAACACCTGGCAAGGGTGACATCTCTTCACAACATTAATACAATATTTAAAGATGGTAGGCCAAAAATAACCAGCTCGCATGATACGATAGGTTGTAGCAAGCCCGGATAAGTGACCGCCACACGCCCTCGCATGGAAATCATTAAGTACCCGTTCCACTTCTTCGTGAGTCAAGCAATGACGGAGAATGGAATCCTTTCCTCGGCGATACAAAGTGTCACCGACGATAGTATAATCTTTAGCGTGATGTCTCACACGCCGTCACTCATCTCGTGAATAATGCGGAGGAAACTTCAAAGTTTGGAGATATACAATGGCATCCCCATACCAAGGGTCCTCGGACGAGATAAGAAATAAGTGTTCATCCACAAAGGAATCTTCATGAATGCCATCCTCATCAAGTCATGGAAGGTCCGACATAAGCTCAGCGAACACCAATGATTTCACCGATTTTGCCGAAGCAAAATCAAGATCAAATTCCTGAAGGATTACAATCCATTTATTATACTTACCCCCGATAAGGCGTTGTGATAGCACGAACTGAAATGGATTGATGTGAGCTACAACTGTGGTTGTTCAAAGCAAAATGTAATGTCGTAACCGCTGGACTGCGTGGACAGTCGCAAGTGCCAGCTTTTCTACGTGAGTGTACCTTAGCTCAACTTATACTAAATTTCGACTGAGATAGTAGATAACATGCTCGATGAGCGCATCATATACCTGCACCAAGACCATGCCAATAGTCTCTTGAGACGCGGCGACATAAAGAATGAAATCTCGTTCGAAATCTAGTGGACTAAGCACAGGGGCCGATACCAAAGCTTTCTTAAGGGCGTCGAAAGACTGCTGGTCTCGCTCATCCCAGATAAAAGGTGTGTCTTTCTTCAATAAGTGTGAGAAACATTTAGTAATATTAGCATAGTTAGCTATAAACCGACGTAGAAAAGTAGCTCTCCCTTGGAGGCTCTGAAGTTGTAACAAATTACGCGGAGGAGGCAACTGAAGTATTGCCTCAACTTTGAGAGGATCAACTCTAATACTCTCTTTCGAGATTATGAATCCTAGAAGGCGACCAGTCCTAACAGCGAAAATGCATTTGTTTGGATTCTGTTTGTGCCAGAAATTGTTTCCAAGGCCAAAGAAACAAGCCAACACAATCTCAAATGTAAAACTCAATAAAACTGGGGTTTAGGGTTTGTTTAAAAGATTTTAATGGTTGTAAGCTTTGGGAACAATCAGGGAATACATTCATGAGCCAAATAATAACTAAATCATAAACAGAAAATGATAAAGATGCATAATATATCACACAAGATCCAACAGAAACACTATGCTGAGGTTCATTCATAAAAGACAAGCATCACCAGCAAATACACATAAACCAGTAATGAATATATCAATTAAGAAACTAAACAAGTTCAATAATGAAGCCAACACAGAAAACTGAAGTGGAAAAAATGTCATATATATCATAATTTCATCATCAAATGCATATAAGAGTCTTGGTACTTAACTCCTGAACAAGTCTGAAGACAACAACAATCTGAAGACCTCTTGAAAGCTCCCCAAAATCGAACCCTCTCCATGACTTTCTAACCTCTCTAAATACCAATCTTTACAAAATCAAGTAGGGATCTAACCCTAACTGCCTTCCATCTATTCGATGAGGTAAAGTAAAATGTACAATATTACAAAGTTACAAAATATGCTAAAAATAGTAAATCACTAACATATTTGTCTATCAACTAGTGACCAACTAACTAAATGGACAACTGACTTATAGATCTTTTGCTACTTCAGCCAGCAGAGCTATACCATCTGATGCTTGATCTTTTTTCTTAGCTTTCTTCTGCTCCTATTCCATGTCATTTATCTTCCTGATGAGCTCCTCGTTTCTCTGCTGCAGGTTCTGGACTTTCTTCTCCAACTCTGTGCAATGCATGTCAGTGGCTCTTTTTCTCTTTAGTGCTTCTTTTGCTTCTGGTATCAACTCCTGAAAATGGTCATTTACATCCTGTAGATCTTCTCTCAACCTTCTGTTAGCCATCATTAATCCATCATTGACCTCTTGCATGTAACTCATCTGATGTTTGTACTGCTTAACAGTTTTCTGCAAATTCTCTCTGTCAGAGTCAAATAGTTTGTTTATTGTAGGATCTTGTTCCTCATCAGGTCTCCAAGGTATATCAAGTTTTTTGAAGATTTCATCCTCTTCACTTAACAGGTCTGCAGGAGTGTTTTCAGTGCTAGGCTTTTCCTCATCTGTTGCTTCAACTAAAGGCGCTTCTTCGTTTGATTGTGGCTGCTTTTTGTCTAATTCTGATTTATCATCCATGGAAACCTCATCTAGGATAGTAACTTCATTTGTATTTAATATGGGATTGAGCAATTTTTTCATGTTCAGTCTTAGCTTGTTCTTTGACTTAGTTTTAGGTCTCCAAAATGATGTTGCTTCTCCCATCATTTTCAGCTCCTTTCCTTGATGCTGTATAGTAGCCAACTCTACTACTTCAACTTTATTCCTTTTCCTGTTAGGTTTTGTTGTTTTGCTATCTGAAGTAGGGATTTCTTTTCCTGTTTCAACCTTGACTTCTGTTTTGGAGATGGGCTGCTCTTCCTCCAATAAATATCCCTCATCATCTGAGAGAATGGTGATAGGGCTTCTCTGTTGAGTTTGAATCTCCTCCTTAGGTACCGTGACCTCTATTTTATCAGCAGTTTTCACTTCATGAGAATCCTCTGCAGGTTCCAAATACTGTTTAGGTTGCTCTTTCTCATCCACAAACAGTGAGTACTTGCCTTTAAGACTGGTTGAGAACAGTTTTGGTTTACTATCCTCCTCTACATGCTCTGATGCTTCCTCAACTTTGACCTCTTCCTTATCTTCAAGTTTAGGCTTCTGTCCTAATTTTTTCATCAAGACCTTACCCTTGTCTGCTTGCCTCTTAGGTTTCTGATTTTCAAAGCCAGACCAAAAGATGAAAAAATCCCAGGTCTTCCCTTCATGTTGCAAAACAGTGCTAATAATCAACTTAATTAGTCCATGGTGAAAAATAGATTGAGAAGAATGATCTATCTGCCCTTTCACCCTGTTGGACATCTTCTGCAAGCTTTTCAAAAAGAAGAATGGCAGGTTCATCTTGGACACCCCCACCATGTGCTGAAGGAATCTGAAGTGGTACTTGTATACATAAGCATACCTACCCTCGCAAGTAACATAGCTCTGCAGTATCCTGATTGGATCAACCCATTCCTTTTTGAAATTTTGAATAAGGATGCCTTTATTCCAATCAGGGGTGACATTTGGTAAAAGATATCTTTGTGGATCAAAGTCAAAAGGCGGTTTCTTAAACCATAGTTCACCCTCATTCTTAATCCCTGTAGCTTCTGAAATTAGCTTCACTGTCAGCCTGAATTTAAGAGTATCAAAGGACACCATGTCATTTTTAAAACCCTGAGCAAACTTACAGGACACTTCTGCATTATACCCATCTATCTTCTTGAAAAAATCCATCCAACCAGCTTGTTGAAACAGCTCATCACATCCAGGGAGTTTTTCAATCCATCCTACATCAGTAGGTTCGGCTCTGTTTATCTTACCACTCCTGCCCATTCTCCTTCAATCAAATATTCGGTATCTTTTTGTATTGTTTGCAAGCAGAAGATCAATTTAGGAGGTTAAAATACTGTCAAATGTATAGGTTCCTCACATCACTACAGCCTTAGCTTTGACAGGGTCATATTTCATAAAAAAAAAACTGCCATCTTCAACCCTCGCTCAGCCTAGCGTCTCAAAGCATCAGAAATAACTATTTCTCTGGCCGAAATTGCATTTAAAAACGTAATTTAACCTTTCCTTTGATCAATTTTGACAGAGTAAGCCTCAGCGAAAAAAAAACCCAAATTTGCAGTTATACTGGCTTTTCAGGAAATACCTTTAAATTGTTCAACTACAGTTATTTAAAATCACAACTTGAGTTGTCAAATGAGTCACCTTGGTTGTACAGACGTCCTCCAACGTTCAATTTAACTGCTAGCAACGAAATTAGGAAGCCCTAATTTCCCGTGAAGCCATCAAAACCTCTCCTTTGTCGAGCAACAACAATGTCCGGTTTTTCAGTGGTTACGGCTACTCCACTTAGTCCTTCGTCTTGAAATGTGCCTGTAAATGACAAACTCATCCCACATTTACCTCAAACCATACTGCTACCTGTCAAAAGAAATCACATTGGGGCTCATGATGAGCACGATTTCCTCACAATGTGTAACCACTTGGAATCATGATGTTCCTTGCATTAGCACAACAAATTCTCCAGAACACGTAATTAGTCATTCATCATTCCAAACGTGCCAAGATTTGCTAAAAGATCGGAGAAATTTTGGAGTCGCGATATTCTTGTAGCGCGCCTTTGGTGATTTTGAGATCCAGCGCTACAAGAATAATTTTAACACTGTTTTGGTGCTTTTTAACTGCTTTTAATATGATTTGTGAGTCCATTATTCAATAATATGACCTTTAACACCCTTCAAGAGCTAAGAAAACAAACTCAATAAAACAAATCTAATCAAAAAATCCAAATTTTAATTAAAACCAAAAATTCCTAAAGTAAGCAAATGAGAAAATTTAAGCATATGAGCAAACTAAAGATAAAATCACAATCAAAATATAAAATTAAAGGAAACAAATTCATGATTTAACATCTGGCTCTAGCTGCGGGATGAAGTCCTCCCTGTGAGGCTTCAAGAACCCGTAGACCAGTGCCTTCTGTCTTCTATCTACCTGTCTGCAAAAACTTTCATTGGGCTATGGAGTCTTATTGTGATTCACTCACCGGTATGTACAATGATCAGTGAAAATGCTCCTATAAACTGTAAAAATGCTTGAGGAATCACCCATTAACAGGGTTGGACAACTCCTCACCTTCCAAGGACTGCAAGATAAAAGTATTGTTCTCTAAAACTTTTGATACCAGAAAATGGCCAAACCAAAGATTGTCAAACTTACCATGCTTACCCTTTTGCTCCTTTCTTGCATCCCATCTTAGAACCATCTCACCTTCTATGAAAGTACTTTCTTTAATATTCCTGTCAAATATGTTTTTAATCTTGGCTCTGTACAGCTGTTCTTTTTCATCCACCTTCTCTCTACTTTGTTGCAACTTTATCATTTCAAAGATTCTCCTTTGCATATCATTCGGTTCCTCTTGAGAGTTTTGGAGGAATTTCATCACTGGAATCCCCAATTAAACAGGGAACACTGCTTCTGTACCATAAACTAGCTGAAATGGAGAAGTCCCAATTGCCTGTTTCACTGTAATTCTATCTGCCCATAATGCATACTTCAGCATTGAATCCCAAGACCTTTTGTTATGCTTCAGCAATTTCTTGATGCTCTGAATGGTGTTCTTATTAGAAGATTCAGTTTGACCATTGCCCTGAGGATAATAGGGAGTTGAGTGCTTTAGAATGATGCCATTTCTTTCACAAAAGGCCACCATTGCCTTGGATTTGAATGCCTTTGCATTATCTGTTATTAATCTCCGAGGACAGCCAAACCGGCTCAAAATATTTTCTTCAATGAATTCCATGATTACCTTGTCTGTAGCATTCCTTGTCGGAATGGCTTCCACCCATTTTGTGAAAAAATCTGTTGCAGTCAGAATCCAGTGATGCTGTCCTGAAGATGCTGGATTTATTTCTCCAATAAAGTCTAGACCCCACTGCTGAAAAGGGGCATTTACTGCAATAGGTTTTAAAGGCAAAGACAATAATTTCTGTTTACCTGCAAATTTCTGACAAGGCATGCAGGTTCTTACGTGCTGGTAAACATCTGTGAACAAGGATGGCCAATAATATCCAGCTCGTAAAATTTTGTAAGTTGTTGCTTTCCAATACTTGTGCCCTCCACAGGCACCTTCATGAGATTCTGAAATCACCTCTCCTATTTCAGATTGGTCCAAACACCTGAGCAAAATACCTCCTGGGTCCTTCCAGAACAATTGATCATCAACTAAACAGTATTTAGTAGCTTTGAGTTTTAAAGATCTGGCAGCCTTCTTATCCAAATGTTCAGGACATTGCAGAAATAATAGAAAATGAACAATGTCTGTATACCAGGATGACGATGAATAAAAATCCATGATCTTTTCTTTTTCCAGAAGTGCTTGATCTTCTTCAGGAACTGATTCTTCAGCCATGACATGCAGTCCCAGAGCCTGACAATTTGATTCAGCCAACAGCTTGGCTAAACCTTGTCCCTTGACAAGCTTAGTAGGCCTGATCTCTACATCATATTCCATAATCTTCGCAATCCACCTACCTCTCTTTCCTTCGCTATCAGGCTGAGTTAACACATCTTTCACAGCAGAATTAGGTACAAAAGAAATTACTTTTGAATGCAGGACATAAATTCTGAAAAATTTCAAAGCCTTTACCAGAGCATAAGATTGCTTCTCCAATATACTGTACTTCAACTCAGAATCTCTGAGAGTTTTGCTGAAGAAAGCAATAGGCTGTTCCAATCCTTCTTTATTCTTCTGAAGTAAAACAACTGCAATTGTGTCTTCTGATGCAAATGAAAAAGTAAGGAATTCTTTGGTAAAATCAGGACTTACCAATACAGGTGCTTCAGTAAGAGCTACCTTGATTTTCTCAAATGCTGCCTTTGCCTCAGCAGTCCACTTTACTTCCTGATCTTTCTTCAACATGGCTGTGATTTGTTTAATGGTTTCAGCAAAGTTGGGAATAAACCACCGCAGAAAATTTATCTTGCCAATGAATGATTGAACATCTTTTTTACTCTTAGGTAAACTAATCTTCAGTATTGCTTTCACTCTTTCAGGATCTATTCTGATGCCATCAGCAGACACCAAGTGACCAAGTAGTTTACCTTCTTGCACAGCAAAATGTGACTTTTTGGGGTTCAGGGACAAGCCAAATTTTCTGCATTTTAGGAAAGTTTGCCTCAAGTGCTTCAAATGTTCATCATCAGATTTTGAGAATACAGTAATATCATCTAGATATATAACCACAAACTTATCTTTTTCTCCTATAAATGCAATGTCCATGGCTCTCTGAAAGGTTGCTCCAGCATTCATCAAACCAAAAGGCATCTTGTCATACATGAATGTCCCCCAGGGGTTTGTAAAGGCTGTCTTTTCCTTGTCATCAGGGTGCATGGCAATCTGATTGTACCCTGAGAAACCATCCACCATAGAGATCCTCTGAGCTCCAACTACTTGCTGCAAAACCTGTTCAATCTTGGGAAGAGGATAGTTGTCTTTTAATGATGATCTATTCAGATTTCTGAAGTCAATACATAATCTAATTTCCCCATTCTTTTTTCTGACAGGAACCAAATTAGAAAACCAGGAAGAGTACCTGAGAGGTACTATTATCTTTGCATCCAACAACTTCTTTATTTCTTTTTCAATTACAGGGAACAAAGCTAGATTGATCCTTCTTAGTTTCTGTCGGAAAGGCTTAACATTGGGCTTCAAAGGGACCTTGTGCTGAATAATTGTTGTATCATAAGTTCTTAGTTCCTGATAAGACCAAACAAATACATCTACATGTTCTTTCAAAAGTTTGATATATCTATTTCTTTGTTCAGCTGTCAGAGATTTGGAAATTTTTACCATCTTTGGATGTTCTGTTGAACCAATATTACAGTCCACCACATTTTCTTCTGAAGATTGAACCACTGGCTTTGAAGGTGTATCATCCTTTGTGAATATTCTTTCTAAAGGTTCTAGACCTTTTGGAATGAAGTTTCTCTTCAACTCAATGATTTTATGACCTGCTATCTCCTCTGCAACAAATTCATTTAACTGTTCATCCCCCTCATCCTCTTCCTGATCAATTTGAGCATTTGAAAACTCATCTGTAAGCTAAAGAAATTTTTTGATTTCAATGTCATCTTCAAAAACCCTCCAGTGCTTCACATTATTAGGCACACATGGTCTATACCTCACCTCTATGGGATACCTTAGCTGAGTGGTCTTAGGGATTCTGAAATGTGTGGCAGCCAAAGCTAATGAGTCTGTAGTCTCATTATGATTCCTTGGAATATGAGTGATATTAAATGTTATCAAATAGTTTTCAAGCATATCCCATACCTCATTCCGATATACTTTCAGCAAACCCTACTTTACTTGATAGTTGTTCTTCACTTGCTGAACAACTAGTTCGGAGTCACCAAATGCAGCAATCTGTTGAATTCCTAAATCTTTAGCAGCCTTCAATCCCAGTAGCAGAGCTTCATACTCAGCAGTGTTGTTAGTGGTAACAAACTCCAAATTATACATGAGTTTCACTGATTCACCACCAGGGGAAATGAGTAAAACTCCAGCTCCAGCACCCTCTTTGCATGAGGATCCATCAAAGTACAACTGCCACAGTGCATCTTCTTCCTCTCTGCTGTGTTTTATTTGCTGTTCTTTTTCCACTTGTAACAGACCAGCAGAATTATCCTCCTCACTAAACTGTAATATGCATGAACCAAGATCTTTATCAACAGAGTACAATGGGTGATTGGTGGGGTTTTTATTATCTGTTACTATGTAAGCAAGCTGCAGCTCTCTGTAAAGTCTTCTATTCTCTCCACCAAAAACAGGAATGGTGGCATAAGAGAGGTCCATCTGTAAGGTTCCCCCAACCTTCTTAGCCCATGACCTAGAAAGAAGCAAGCCAAACTTTGGTGTGATGTCAGCTACCACAACATCCATTATCACACTTTTCATGGGCAATTGAGCAAGGTTGACAACCATGTCTTTTATTACTCCTAGACACTTCACAGCTCAAGAGTCAAAGGCATATAAATCATGGTAAGGTTTGGTGATACTGAGGCCCAGGGCTTCCATTACAGCTTTTGGCATTAAGTTATGGGATGCTCCTGAATCTAATAGGGAATTGTGAATCATTTGCTCATGAACAGTCAAGGTTACATAGAAAGGAGGAGAAGCACCAGCCTCATTTTCAGTCTTCTCAGCCAGAGTTGATCCAATGAAAATTCTAATGTTTTCTTCCTGCAAGTTAACTGTATCTGAAACAGGCTGATTACTGGGTACATTCATCACTTTCAGAACTGTTTCTTTATATGATGGATTCTTTATTAACTCAGTCAAAGGTACAGGAATCTTTAACTTCCCTAGTTCATTCTCCAAACTAAAATTCTGGACAGATTTATTTACCTCTTCAACTTCAGCATTCTTCTTTGATTTTTCTACAAATTGCTTCTTCTCTATGACAGGATCAGTTATTTGTTTAGCAGGAACAGGTGCAGCAGGAACAGCTGCCTTTTTCTTTGGGGCTTGGATTACTTGTTTTGGACCCGATCTGAGATTTATGGTCTTCTTAGGTCCATTCTGATGAACAGCAGCAGTTACAGCAGTATTTTCCAAGCCTAAATCATCTTCAGTTTCAAACATGTTAGCATCGTAATATTCTGAATTCAAAAAATCTTCTTCAGTAACAAAACCTGTAGACAATCCCTCTCCAAAGTGGTTCATATCCTGATCAGTCTTAGTCTCTTCAAAGAGAAGCTGTTCATCAACTTCTTCTTCATCAACTACATTATTTTGAAGAGGTGGGGGCACTCTTTGATCCTCATTCTCTCTCCTTTCTCGCTGGATATCATTGTTCCTACGCTCTCTTGGTATAAATCTAGGAGCAAATTGTCTTCTGAACTGATTCTGATTATTTGGATTTTGTTCAGCTTCTGGAGCAGGTTTGCTAGAATTCTTCTCAAGTTCTAATTTATTTAATTTTGCAGTAAGAATCTTCACCAATTTAGCCATCTCATCTATCTTGGTTTCAGCAGACTGAGGAGCAACACTTGCTGAAACAACTTCCTTCTTTCCTTTTCTTTCATAAAGCTGCCGGGTTGTTTCTTTCTTAAGTCTGTTTGAAGCCAGCAAATTAGATTCTACCTCCAATGCTGCATCTTGCATGTTCAGCAGGGTGATAGGTCTTCTTTCTCTCAGTAATAAAGAAAATTCGTGATCAAAGGCATTTGCATAAGTAAGTTTAGCTGATGTTTCAGTAGGCTTAATTTTTGCTGGAATCTTACTATACATTTTGTTAAACCTTTTGGAAAAATATGCAACATTCTCATCTTTCTTTCTTTTGAGAGCTCCAAACTCAGTTATATAGTAGGTGTGGTCCTTTGTGTCTCCCCATTGCCTCATGAAAAGATCACGGAGCTCTTCAATTATAGTGATTGAGTTGGCAGGCAACTCTCTGAACCACTTCCTTACATCCCCATAGAGGCTCTGAACAAATACCCTCATCCATACATCTTTGATCTCAATGTTTTGATTGTCAGCATAACTTAGGAAAGCCTCCTAATGTTCCTCAGCAGTGGTTTCCCCCTGTCCATTGAACCTAGGCATATATTTCTGGTAATCACCTCCAGGCAATGCATGTAAAGGCTGAGGTAAAACTAATGGTGCATACCTAGCTGCAACCATCCGGTCCATCATATCCATGGGTGGGTTTTGTCCTGCCATTTTTGTACTGACTGGCTTGGAAGATGTAGAAGCTTGGCTGGAACTTGTTTGAAAAGGATTCTTTCCTACTTTCAGCTGCAAGATAGGTATTTTACCAGGAGAAGCAGTCTTAGCTTTCAAAAAGCTTTGAGGGTTAGTAAAAACTTGAAAAGTGCTCTCAGGGATGGTAGGTTTTATCCAAGGTGAGGTTTTAGCTGAATGTAATGAAACACCCAACTGGTCAGGATCACAGGAGGTTGGTAAAGATTGAGACCTTTTGAGTTTTCTTACCGTTTTTAAGATCTGTTTAGGGTCTGTCACACCCAATTTCAATGGAGAAGTAGGTCTGTTCCTGGTTCCAATTCCTTTAGAAGCCACTGTGACAATTTTGGTGAAAATAGCCTTTAAAAGTACTGGTTCAAGTCCACCTCTTAAACCAGGAAAACTGATAAGTATCCCAGGGAAGATATGCTTCAGCTTCGTCCCCGGTAACGGCGCCAAAGATGTTTGTTCCATAAATTGTTTCCAAGGCCAAAGAAACAAGCCAACACAATCTCAAATGTAAAACTCAATAAAACTAGGGTTTAGGGTTTGTTTAAAAGATTTTAATGGTTGTAAGCTTTGGGAACAATCAGTGAATACATTCATGAGCCAAATAATAACTAAATCATAAACAGAAAATGATAAAGATGCATAATATATCACACAAGATCCAACAGAAACACTATGCTGAGGTTCATTCATAAAAGACAAGCATCACCAGCAAATACACATAAACCAGTAATGAATATATCAATTAAGAAACTAAACAAGTTCAATAATGAAGCCAACACAGAAAACTGAAGGGAAAAAAATGTCATATATATCATAATTTCATCATCAAATGCATATAAGAGTCTTGGTACTTAACTCCTGAACAAGTTTGAAGACAACATCAGTCTGAAGACCTCCTGAAAGCTCCCAAAAATCGAACCCTCTCCATGACTTTCTAACCTCTCTAAATACTAATCTTTACAAAATCAGTTAGGGATCTAACCCTAACTGCCTTCCATCTATTCGATGAGGTAAAGTAAAATGTACAATATTACAAAGTTACAAAATATGCTAAAAATAGTAAATCACTAACATATTTGTCTATCAACTAGTGACCAACTAACTAAATGGACAACTGACTTATAGATCTTTTGCTACTTCAGCCAGCAGAGCTATACAATATGATGCTTGATCTTTTTTCTTAGCTTTCTTCTGCTCCTGTTCCATCTCATTTATCTTCTTGATGAGCTCTTCGTTTCTCTGCTGCAGGTTCTGGACTTTCTTCTCCAACTCTATGCAATGCATGTCAGTGGCTCTTTTTCTCTTTAGTGCTTCTTTTGCTTCTGCTATCAACTCCTGAAAATGGTCATTTACATCCTGTAGATCTTCTCTCAACCTTCTGTTAGCCATCATTAATCCATCATTGACCTCTTGCATGTAACTCATCTGATGTTTGTACTGCTTAACAGTTTTCTGCAAATTCTCTCTATCAGAGTCAAATAGTTTGTTTATTGTAGGATCTTGTTCCTCATCAGGTCTCCAAGGTATATCAAGTTTTTTGAAGATTTCAGCCTCTTCACTTAACAGGTCTGCAGGAGTGTTTTCAGTGCTAGGCTTTTCCTCATATGTTGCTTCAACTAAAGGCGCTTCTTCTTTTGATTGTGGCTGCTTTTTGTCTAATTCTGATTTATCATCCATGGAAACCTCATCTAGGATAGTAAATTAATTTGTATTTAATCTGGGATTGAGCAATTTTTTCATGTTCAGTCTTAGCTTATTCTTTGACCTAGTTTTAGGTCTCCAAAATGATGTTGCTTCTCCCATCATTTTCAGCTTCTTTCCTTGATGCTGGATAGCAGCCAACTCTACTACTTCAACTTTATTCCTTTTTTTGTTAGGTTTTGTTGTTTTGTTGTCTGAAGTAGGGATTTCTTTTCATGTTTCAACCTTGACTTCTGTTTGGATATGGGATGCTCTTCCTCCAATAAATATCCCTCATCATCTGAGAGAATGGTGATAGGGCTTCTCTGTTGAGTTTGAATCTCCTCCTTAGGTACAACAACCTCTATTTTATCAGCAGTTTTCACTTCATGAGAATCCTCTGCAAGTTCCAAATACTGTTCAGGTTGCTCTTTCTCATCTACAAACAGTGAGTACTTGCCTTTAAGACTGGCTGAGAATAGTTTTGGTTTACTATCCTCCTCTACATGCTCTGATGCTTCCTCAACTTTGACCTCTTCCTTATCTTCAAGTTTAGGCTTCTGTCCTAATTTTTTCATCAAGACCTTACCCTTGTCTGCTTTCCTCTTAGGTTTCTGATTTTCAAAGCCAAACCAAAAGATGAAAAAATCCCAGGTCTTCCCTTCATGCTGCAAAACAGTGCTAATAATTAACTTAATTAGTCCATGGTGAAAAATAGATTGAGAAGAATGATCTATCTTCCCTTTCACCCTGTTGGACATCTTCTGCAAGCTTTTCAAAAAGAAGAATGGCAGGTTCATCTTGGACACCCCCACCATGTGCTGAAGGAATCTGAAGTGGTACTTGTATACATAAGCATACCTGCCCTCGCAAGTAACATAGCTCTGCCGTATCGCTCAACCTATTCCTTTTTGAAATTTTGAATAAGGATGCCTTTATTCCAATCAGGGGTGACATTTGGTAAAAGATATATTTGTGGATCAAAGTCAAAAGGCAGTTTCTTAAACCATAGTTCATCCTCATTCTTAATCCCTATAGCTTCTGAAATCAGCTTCAATGTCAGCCTGAATTTAAGAGTATCAAAGGACACCATGTCATTTTTAAAACCCTGAGCAAACTTACAGGACACTTCTGCATTATACCCATCTATCTTCTTGAAAAAATCCATCCAACCAGCTTGTTGAAACAGCTCAGCACATCCAGGGAGTTTTTCAATCCATCCTACATCAGTAGGTTCGGCTCTGTTTATCTTACCACTCCTGCCCATTCTTCTTCAATCAAATATTCGGTATCTTTTTGTATTGTTTGCAAGCAGAAGATCAATTTAGGAGGTTAAAATACTGTCAAATGTATAGGTTCCTCACATCACTACAGCCTTAGCTTTGACAGGGTCATATTTCATAAAAAAAAAACCGCTATCTTCAACCCTCGCTCAGCCTAGCATCTCAAAGCATTAGAAATAACTATTTCTCTGGCCGAAATTGCATTTAAAAACATAATTTAACCTTTCCTTTGATCAATTTTGACAGAGTAAGCCTCAGCGAAAAAAAAACCCAAATTTGCAGTTATACTGGCTTTTCAGGAAATACCTTTAAATTGTTCAACTACAGTTATTTAAAATCACGAATTGAGTTGTCAAATGAGTCACCTTGGTTGTACAGACGTCCTCCAACGTTCAATTTAACTGCTAGCAACAAAATTAGGAAGCCCTAATTTCCCGTGAAGCCATCAAAACCTCTCCTTTGTCGAGCAGCAACAATGTCCGGTTTTTCAGTGGTTACGGCTACTCCACTTAGTCCTTCGTCTTGAAATGTGCCTGTAAATGACAAACTCATCCCACATTTACCTCAAACCATACTGCTACCTGTCAAAAGAAATCACATTGGGGCTCATGATGAGCACGATTTCCTCATAATGTGTAACCACTTGGAATCATGATGTTCCCTGCATCAGCACGTAACAGATTCTCCAGAACACGTAATTAGTCATTCATCATTCCAAACGTGCCAAGATTTGCTAAAATATCGGAGAAATTTTGGAGTCGCGATATTCTTGTAGCGCGCCTTTGGTGATTTTGAGCTCCAGCGCTACAAGAATAATTTTAACACTGTTTTGGTGCTTTTTAATTGCTTTTAATATGATTTGTGAGTCCATTATTCAATAATATGACCTTTAACACCCTTCAAGAGCTAAGAAAACAAACTCAATAAAACAAATCTAATCAAAAAATCCAAATTTTAATTAAAACCAAAAATTCCTAAAGTAAGCATATGAGCAAACTAAAGATAAAATCACAATCAAAATATAAAATTAAAGGAAACAAATTCATGATTTAACAGATTCAATCAAATTTTGTAGTGGATACATCGTTCGAGAATCATACGGAGGTGCTTGGGGTGGTCCACTCTCTTGCGAGAATGGCCAGCAAGATCATCCAAGAAAACTTCCATAATCATCTTAAGATCGTGAAAGGCATAGGTCACGGCTCGCTGGAAAGTAGCTCCGATGTTTTTAAGGCCGAAGGGCATTTTCCGATATGAAAACGTTCCCCATGGACAAATAAATGTTGTCTTATGTTGGTCTGCGGGTTTGATTTGAATCTGATTAAACCTGAGAAGCCGTCCATGAATGAAAAAATCTTACTCCCTGCACAAGCATCCAAAATTTGATCAATGAATGGTGTGGGGAAGTTGTCTTTCGGACATGCACAGTTCAAATCTCTAAAATCAGTGTATACACGGATCGTTCCATGCTTCTTATCCACAGGAACGGGGTTTGACACCCATTCGGTAAGGGGAACGGGGTAGATGAAACCAGCTTTGAGCAATTTCTCCACCTCTGCCTTAATAGCAGCTGCCTTCCTAGGGTTCACAGCACGTAAGCGTTGTCGAACCGGTTTAGCATCAGGATACGTTCTAATCTCGTGTTCAACAATGCGGGGGTCTATTCTTGGCATCTCCTCGTATGACTAAGCGAAATATTCCCGAAGTTTTGTAAACAAATCAGTGTAAATAACGATCTCCTCAGGAATACAATCGGCACCGATGTAAACATTCTCCAACTTTCCAGGAGTACAAGAGATGTCGATCAAAGTGGTTAGGGAAATATTGGCCATCTTCCCTTCCGCAAAAACATCATGTGACTCCAAAAGAGCAACAGGGTGACCAACCATCTCTGCTAGAGTCATCCTAAACTCCTCTTGCTCAACGAGCTCGAGGTTGGGAAGTAAATAAGAGCGATGGTGCATATATTCCCAAGGCCTCTCACTACCACACATGGCCTCGAGGATAGCTTCATCAGATGGTAAAGTATCATTAAGGCAATCGTGGGAGCAAGATGAGTTGGCTACCCAAACTGGCAGCATAATGGGATCTTCTTCAACTGTCTGGGAAGAAGAGAGATCCGAACCTGCAGTGGTTTGTTGGATATGATCGTAAGCGAGCTCCGCTACAGATAAAGGCATAGACATCCCGACATGCGCAATGTCTCCAGACGTGGAACTCGTGGACGGTAAAGTCCATGGATCATCTAAATAGGAGGTCCGGAATAACATATTATTCGAAGGAGGAGACGCATTGTCGTAATGGTTCCAATAAAACTCACAGGTGCAGAAAGATTATAAGTTCCCATCAATGAGGGGTACATTCCAACACCTATGTTCCCAGTTTCCGGTTGAGAATTAGAAACTTGCAGGACTACAGATCCTGTGGATGCTGCAGAAGGAGTGCCAAAAAAATCCAGTGGATCGATCGTCACAATCTTGCCTTCATGGGGAAAGCAGATAACTCTAAATATAGTAGACACGATAGCCTTCATAGCGTACATCCAGTTCTGAACCAGTAAAAGGTTGTAGTCGATGGGCGCATCAACCATTTCGACTTCAATAGGCACAGACTTACCTCCCAAGGAGACAACAAGGGAAGGGATAATTCCATGTGGCGTAAAAGATCTACCGTCGAATGCAGTGAGTGTAGTTCTAGACGCGAGTAGAGGAGGAGAGCCAATAGCTTTCCAACAAGCTAACGACATTACTGATGCAGAGGCACCTTCATCAACCATAGTACATTTGACAAAGCTCTTAAGGAAAACCACCTGGATTTGAAAAGCCACGTGGTAAGGTAAGCGAGGCTGGACATTAGAAGTATCGAACTTGATAACACTAGGATTTCCCCCCATCCTGAACTCCTAACGCACTCAAAAGGGCATGCTTCTGAGAAGGACAGGCTTGAAAAACTTCAAGAGCCGACATGGCACACGGATTTTGGCTCAAATATTATACGATGGAGTAGTTCTAGGCGGCTCAAGCATTGGGGTTATGCGTAGAGCACTTGAGAACACCTTTCGGTATCCACGACATAATGGAGGGCTTCTCGATATGCAAGGAATTGTCAAGAGGAGGGGGAGGCTCACTCCCCAAATTGGGTTGTGGTGCACCATAATCGTGCTGACGAGTAGCAACACAAACCTCCGACTAAACCATATTCACACATCCAAACCACTAGTATTGGAGGAAGACGTTGCCATTTCATTAGTACCATAACCAGTGGTGGGAGCATGCGAAGCCATGTTTTGATGATGAGGAAGGGGATCCTTCAACATAGCTGGGCTCTGTGCCAAATGCTTCAATGCTTCTTCAATTCGAGGACATAAGTGAGTAAGATGATCCTCCCCACAAAGCTTGCAAGGGAATTTCACCTTACGCCTAGGTTTACGATCCTCACCAGCATTACTGCCTTCCCGAGGAGGGTTGGCATTCTCTTTACGAGGAGTATTACGATTGCTATTGTTATTACTTTCATTGTTTCCACCCCTACGATTATTTCTCCCCTTTTTCTTACCACCATGTTGCTGGTTACCCGATGGTTTCATTGATTGCACATTGTGTACATCAGACGACGAAGTGGAAGTGGACATGGTGTGAACCTGTCCAGGAGTAGATTGGTTTAGCGACAAATTTTGCATTTGATTAGCTACCAAGTCTATAGGGCGAGTGCATGCGGACCCCACGATGCCGTCGGCATGTGGTCCAGGAACTGACATAGGCTCATGTCTTGTTCTCGGTGCATCAGGAATAATGTCATACAAAATGCCAGAGTG
The DNA here is from genome assembly GCA_027924585.1 of Larix kaempferi. Classification (NCBI taxonomy): domain Eukaryota; kingdom Viridiplantae; phylum Streptophyta; class Pinopsida; order Pinales; family Pinaceae; genus Larix; species Larix kaempferi. Next base: position 1,775,532 of record BSBM01000111.1, on the reverse strand, counting down.
AGAATAAAGTAGATCTAACTGCTGGAATTTCAAGATGGCTTGTTCCTTAGTCACAATGCCGGACATCGAAACATCCTCAGCAATGTATGGGAGTAGAGACTTGAGGAACCATTCCAACAGGAACTCTGGAGGAATGTTGGCTTTCACTAATCTCTTCCGCCGACGCCACTCTTGAACGTGGTCAAAAATATGTGTGGCCTTATTCTGACGGAAGGTGGAAAACAACTCAGTACCAGTATCATAACGAACCGGCAACTGGAAATGGTCTAAGAAAACCAAAGCAATCTTGTTGAATCCCCTATAGGTGTTTCTAGGCAACTCCACATACCACTTCGCGGTTGCCCCCGTGAGGGTGCATTGAAATAGTCATAATATAATGGAATTATGATTCAAAGAGTTGGAGGAGCACCAAAGGTGAAACGTCATGACATGATCTCTCCTCACCACCTTTCCCCTCAAACTTTGGAATGTCCGAAGGAAGCTTGTTAGGGACCGGGGGCCAAGTAGGGTCGTGACACACCGGATCATTCGTGAGCTTCGAAAGATCCAGGAGATTCAAGTGTGCAAGGAACGGGAGTTGAGGCTGGAAAGCTTGATTATAAGCCCCCATAAAAGGTTGGTTAAATGGAACCGTGTTATAAGATGGACCAAAGGCTTGACCATGAGGATTAAACTGCTGATGATAAGGAATTGACGGACCATAAGCTTTCCCATGGCCATAGGATTGATAACCTCCTCATGCCTGACCCATTTGAGAGTAAGCAGGTATATGCGTGTTTTGGGCACCATATTGGGGTGGTGGGTTATACTAGTGGCTAGCACCGACTGTGTTGTAGTAAGGGTTGCCACCATGAGTATGGGGCATGTATGTACTATTCATAGCGGGAACCGTGTTGTAATGACCGTAATGGTATGGTATGTTCCCACCCCCAGCATTAGGATTAGCTTGAGCAGTCGTGTGGTGACCAAAAGCATGAGAAGTATTCCCAGCCCCAACATTGGTGTTACTAGTAGCAGGGATGGTGGGGTGATGTCCATGTGGATAGGAGATATTCCCACCCCCTACATTAGCATTACTAGTGGCGGCTGTGAATGAAAAAGTGTGCGGTATATGTCCACCCCCATGGTTGGGAGGAGCATTAACATCCGTAAAAGTAGTCCTGGGTTGACAAATAACGACACGTGTATTAGGTGGTGGATGGCGAGTCGTGTTTTGAACAACATTCCTATTAGGTTGGGAAATCCTAGGAGGTGGTCGTCTTCCAATACTAGCATTATTAGGAGGAACATGACCAGTCCCCATACTATGTGTGTGGGTGGACAACATAATTCCCCCAGCGAGGGTAGTGCCCCCAGTGGGTATAGTATGGCTAACACCATGACTGGTGCCAGCGTGACTACCAAACATAGTGGAAGGTTCGACAGTACTATGACTAGGCATACCAAAAGAGAGTGCGGTTGGGTTGATCGTAGGGCCAGTGTTGTCATGTAACTCAGGCATTCTGTGTCTATAACTACGTGGAAACGAAGGAACGAAAGGATCATCTTGTTCTTCATCCTCGGGTAAGTCGGGCATTCCGTAAAGATAATTATCCGGATTCGAAGGATCAAACAGATCTTGTTCAAGTGGATTAGGCCAAATCAAACTAGGTTGAGTCTCAGGTGGATCACGTCCCCACGCCTCATGAAGGGTATGGGGATCAAAAGTGTGTTCAACTTCTCCCGAAGGAACTGAAGGTTTTTCCTCGAAATTGGAATGTGGAGTAGTCATAATGTCTTGGATGAGAGTCTCGTAAGAATCCGAAGACTCAGAGGGAGCCCTCCGGCGTCCTCTAGCAATATGGTGTGAAACCTTGGCTGGCTTTAAACCAACCAACCGACGGGACCGGCGGAGAGTAGGGCTCCGCACCATGATATCTCCGGAGAGACTATATAATCAAAACGTCCCCTAAAGGCCAACTATCGATCAAAAACAGTAAATCAAAAGCACACACCTAGAGAAACTACATCCAAGAGCAGACAAACAGAGTGGCTAAATGAGCTCCTGACAATAGAGTCGGTATGTCTCGCCTAGGAGAGGCTTGAGACTCCCAAACTATAGACGGAGGTAACATAATCAGTTATAGAGACACCCAGGCTTCATTGCGTGTACAGGGTCAATTCCACTGCACAAACACAACTGTGTTGTCCAATCCCTATCTGACTCAGGACACAAACATCATAACCACTGCAAGTACCCTGTGCAATACCTAGGTAAGGCAACTATGGTCAGGGGGACAGTCGCAGGTGGGACCCGTCGTATGGGCAGGGTAGCTAAGCCCGAAGCACAAGAGGAAGAACCTCCGGTACCCCCAGATACGAACAAATCCTGGATATATCTCCCACGTTCAGCCGGTATCAGAGGGATACTCCTCAACCAACCTCCCGTGACCTCGTGCTTAACTTTGGATTGAATAGAGTTTCCTGAGAACACCGATCCATACCATGGATTCCTCCACTCCCTAGTCAGACACCTAATGTTTCATCTAGTAGTCTTGGATCGTTTACTCACAATGATCTATTCCAAGACTCTAAACCTATGCTATTTGGTGTACCCTATAAATAAAATCAGTCTAATCAATTTTAAGATTAAGCATTAATTTTAGTGGTTGTGGTTACTCAAGGGATATGATTGTGAAACTAGTGATGTGTAGACTCAATAGTATGCAAAATCGTCCAATCCTAGACTCATCTATCCAATAAAACAATGTCACTAATATGCAAAATCAACCAACAATTCCGAAATAAAGATGCAATCTTTTATCTTTTCGATGCACAAGTAGAACCTAAATGAAGGAAACAAGCACTCAATGCAAGATGCAGTACATGAAAGTAAAATATTTTTGTATTTTCGCTTATAAACAAGAAGGAAAATGCAAAAAACTAAATGTATATTTTTGCATTTTTTCAATATAGATGGAATGAAAAAATGCAAGCAAAATCCTACTATTCAGTCACTGAAGTGCTGAGAAGATCACTAAGACAACCCAATAGATCCTAAACAACAAGAATCAGCTAAAGGAAAGAGCTCAAAAGGAAAAAACCAAGAAGGCTCAACCAAGAGAAACGAAGAGATTTGGTCACAACCAAGGCATGAAACAGTCAAGAAAGAGGCCAACAAAGACTTAGGAACCACCAAAGCCAACCCAGCAACAACCAATATCCATAAACCAACAAAAGCCGGAGTTGTATGCTACTATCGAAGGAATACCTACGGGTACCCTCAAGCAGTAGAGCAAATAGAGGCAGGTATACGTGAGCTGAGCTAAGCTAGCCCATGGGTGAGGAAAGGAAAATGGGCAAATAAAGAGTCCAAGGGCTCAGAAAAAGAAAGTTTTCTATGGTGTATCTTAACGGCCAATCAGTGACACAGAGCTTCGATAAACAACTCTAATTATGGACTAATGCTCAAAAAATTTCCCAAACATGGATGTTTTCCCCAGTGGAGTCGCCATTTCTGTATTGGAGAAAACTCACTATGGCTTGGGAATACCACAACAGACAGATGACTACCAGAAATCAACTCAATTCTCAAAACAATGCTATTATAAATGATAATGTTAAGATAATGGAGAAATGTAACCAACCTTGATCCAAATGTTTGATGTAGATCCCCGTTGGAGCTTTCAATCCATGCACTTGAAATCTGCAAATTAGTCTTGACAGCCAATATCCAACAAGTACATATAATAAATAAATGACATTAACATTATCAATAACAATGGTCCATAATATCACAAGCAAATGTAACCCAATGTATAATAAACAATATTCACAACATGATGGACGAGAATATGAGTATTTCTATTAATTAACAAGAAGAAGTACAAAGTGATACGACCTCTTGCCGGCTGATCCGGATTTATGTGGGAACGAAACAAAAGATAGCATATACAGAATCATATACAGAGATATATTGCAAATAACACAGTGATACAGTAAACACATATTCTATTAAATAGCGGAAATAGAACAGACTGTAAAATACAATAGCTGGAATGGTGGTAGCTATCTCTGAGAAGAGATGTGGCCGCTATGCTCATTCGTGCCAAGATGAATACAAAGAGAGGCCGAAAGGGCCTATTTATCATAAGCATGAGGGAAAGAATCCCAAACATCCAAAAACCTAACCCTAGAAGATGAACCGTCATAAAGTTTGCGGCCCCAAGGTGGTTAGTTGAACAGTCAACTTCCCGGGGTCATAACTTTTGCATACGATCTCCGTTTAGGGCGCTCGATAGCTCGTTGGAAAGGTATAACCGAGATTTACAACTTTCGACTGGGCCCAAATGTATGCCGTTGGCAACCATTTGGTCCCCCAAATCGCCAAAAAATGTCGTTTAGGGCCTCAAAACGGCTCCGGAAGTTCAGGACCCGAAAAACTGCTAAAAATAGTAATTTACCAAAATTGCCAGAAGACTGTTTTGAGCCAGTTGGAAGAGGTGGGCTGCCACCGATATCCACCTGGATCAATCCTCCCTCCTTAGGAAGCAATGGTCTCCATTGCGTTAAATCCCCTATCATATGTCGAGCTGTGTGTCGAATTGAGCTCTTGGTGCGACATTTGCTGAAGTGGAAAGGTTGCCTTACTTTGATATCTTTAGAGGGTTGTAATTGTTGTTGATGGATGCGCTGGAGCTGTTCAACAGTTTTGGTTGTTGTGGTATCCTTGGTATGCACCGGTGTGGATGGTTTCTTTTTGGAGGAGCACCTTGAATGCGTGGCCTTGCACTGTAGAGGTACCCGAATAGGCGATGCTGCACTAACTTTGTGTTTTTCTTGTTTCTGCTGAGTAGAAGGATAATCTGCAGAGGTTGTGGATGTCTCTGCGATCTGATGTTCACCTTTAGTGGAAATTGCAAATAGGGAAAATTTCCCAGTGTGGGAGATTATCTTCCTTCCCTGCTCGTTTGAGGTAGGTGCAACTATCTCTGGTATCCGATAGAGTTGTCCTCCCAAAGTGACAATGACACTGCGAGGTCGTGATTCATATACAGCATGACGCTTCCACATATATGGTTGTCCTAAAAGAACATCACATACTTCAAGTGGGGACACATCACACAATACCTCATCTTTGAAGGGCTTAATGCCATATGATAGGCGACATTGGTGACTGACACGGATCCTTCGTCCTTGGTTTAGCCATCCAATGGTGTATGGCTGTGGGTGTGGCGTTATTGGTAGCTCCAATCTCTTGATGACTTCTTCTGAGATTAGGTTCTTCTGGCTGCCGCTGTCCACAACAAAGTGTAGGGGAATTCCCTTCACCCACATCTGTGAGTGGAAAAGGCGCTCCTCTGCCTCCGAATCTTCAGGCTCCTCTGGCTGAATCTGTGTGGTGGCAACAACGGCACTGGGTTCTGCATCAATGATCTGCTTCCCTTTTTGCGCGGCTGTGAAATTAGGTTCTGAGTCAGAATCGGAACTGGGATCTGATTCTGAAGCTTTGATCTCAGCCACCAATGACTGTTTTGAGCGACAATCATCAGTGTTGTGCCAGGGGCTTTTGTGGAACTCGCACCACTTCCCGGTGTCCTTCTTTGTCTTTTCTTTACCCTTCTTCGCCTGTGGTTGGGACTGGTTGTCCTTTTCCTGCCCCGTGTTCTGCGAGCCAGAGTTTCCCTTGCCCTGCTTCTGCGCAGGTCCGAAGTCACGCTTGTTCTTTTGCTGAAATTTCTGCTCAATTTTGACAGCATATCGATAGGCGGATCCGAGTGAAGAGATTTCCAGGAAATCCATCTCTGTTCGGATGTACCGGTGTAGGCCACTGCGATATTTCAGTACTAGATGCCGCTCGGAGTCCTTGATACCTAGCTTTGTGCGCAAGGTATGAAATTTGTTGGTGTACTCCGACACCGTTTGGTCCCTCTCTTGATGCAGAATGGTCCATTTTGTGTACTGGTCATCATAGTTTCCCACGGGGTAATATTGTTCCTTGACGGCATCGATAAAAGAGGCCCAAGTGGGATTGGAGTATTCAAACAATCCAGACTCGTCTGATGAGTTTTGCTCACAATAAGTTTCCCACCAATTTTTGACATGGGGGACGGCCTTAAGGAGCGCAAAGATGATCTTTTCCCTGTCGAAAAATTGGTGGACAGAGAAATACCCTTCTAGTAGATTCAACCATTTATCTAGGGCATCGGCATCGATTTGGCCTTCAAATAAAGGGATATCAAAATTAACTTGTACCTTGAAGGGAGTCGTATCTCCGAAATGGCTGCTCGTTGAGGGTGCATTTGCCGCTGTTGGAATGCGTTGAAGGATCTGGGCGAAATTATCCATCATCTCGTTCCTCTGTCGCGCGAGGGCTTCCTCGAGCAACAACTTGACAGGATCTACTGCTCCGTCGTCTCTCTTTTCTTCCGCCATGGGAGGCCGTTTGGGGCGGCGAGAGTGGTCTTCCCCAAGCGAAACTAGTTCGAGACCCAACTCTCTGTATCCTGACCTCGTCGGGGACATGCACCGAGAAACAATCAAAGAGCAGACCGCTCTGATACCACTGATCCGGATTTATGTGGGAACGAAACAAAAGATAGCATATACAGAATCATATACAGAGATATATTGCAAATAACACAGTGATACAGTAAACACATATTCTATTAAATAGCGGAAATAGAACAGACTGTAAAATACAATAGCTGGAATGGTGGTAGCTATCTCTGAGAAGAGATGTGGCCGCTATGCTCATTCGTGCCAAGATGAATACAAAGAGAGGCCGAAAGGGCCTATTTATCATAAGCATGAGGGAAAGAATCCCAAACATCCAAAAACCTAACCCTAGAAGATGAACCGTCATAAAGTTTGCGGCCCCAAGGTGGTTAGTTGAACAGTCAACTTCCCGGGGTCATAACTTTTGCATACGATCTCCGTTTAGGGCGCTCGATAGCTCGTTGGAAAGGTATAACCGAGATTTACAACTTTCGACTGGGCCCAAATGTATGCCGTTGGCAACCATTTGGTCCCCCAAATCGCCAAAAAATGTCGTTTAGGGCCTCAAAACGGCTCCGGAAGTTCAGGACCCGAAAAACTGCTAAAAATAGTAATTTACCAAAATTGCCAGAAGACTGTTTTGAGCCAGTTGGAAGAGGTGGGCTGCCACCGATATCCACCTGGATCACCGGCAACCAATCTGAACCAAGATCTAGATCAATCCACTTGTGCCTCCACCACTTCAATCCTCCATGAATGGAAAACTCAAACTAGATAGGAGTTTGGAAGGTGAACATAAAGGGTTCACAACTACAAGGATCAATGAGTGCAGACTCAAGATAGGGCAAAAATCCACTAGAGTTCTCTTACTATTCTCTTCTTCCTCCCGTCCATAAGCCATATGTGCTCAATATATAGTCCTCTAAAAAGGTAGGTGAAAGGACACATCGAGGCATTACTCGGGCAAATGGAGAGCCAAAGGTCACCCAATGACCGCTTTTTGGGAGTAAAAAGTAATAAATTAGTGATTTTTACCATTTTACTTGATACCCGTGGGCTATAGTGATGCAACTCACGGGTACGCATGTTATAACGATGCAACATGCGGGTAGGAATAAAAATAGGGCAAAATAGTGTCTGAAGGATATAAGTGGATCTGAGTCACTGAAATGGATCCTAGAGGCCAAATAATGTTGATGCTCATAGGGTGGAAGATTACGATGTAACAAGAAAAAAATCCACAGTTAAACCATCATAGTGTTTACATAGTAAATACAAATATAAACACTAAATATTCTTGAATCTTTACTTTATCAAACAGACCTAGGTTCATTTATATGGTTAAAAACAATATGTTACTGCCTTTCTCCACACTTAGATATATATCTACATCTTATACACATTCATTGTAAACATTAAACACTTAATATTTTAAACCCTTAAAAATCGAATGTATACCACCAAATACAGAACTCTAATGCAATTATAAATATGAAAATCAAATAAGCCCTAACTAATAAAGTATTACAGGTTAGGTGTAAAACTCTTAAACAAAGTTGGAATCGAATCCTATCGACCATCTCCAGAATAGCTTAGTATAATCAAAGAAATAAATAAGTGATACTAGTAATATCGAGCCATGTCTGAAGCTTCCATATCATCCACAAATAAATTAAAAACCCTAAGTTTTTGGAATGGAGGTAGTAATAAACTAAACAGGGATTTAATTAAAATTTGAATTTATAACTGAGCTACAGTGTCATCATCGACATAACTGTAGGCATTATAAGAAATTATTTTAACTATCGTATATTACAGGTAGGGCTGTGCCTGAATTATTGTAAACATTTTTCTTTACACAAACAATCGAAGAATATCTAGGGTTTTTCCCAAATAAACAAATAAATAATTATGCTTTCAAACAGTACTTTAGCAATTGCCGGAAGCATAAACAATGGCGAAAATGACAACACATGGCCATCGTTGGCTTCATAACTATGTATCACACTTAAATCAAAGTATTATAATAAAGGACGTGATTAATCGAATCACTCAAACTATAAAACAACTGTGTAAATAGATTCAGGGTTAAACCCCATTATCTCACAAATAAATTATAAAACCCTGTAACAGATAAACACGCAGAACACACTTAAGCATAGACAGGGAACCCATAGTATTTATTCAAAGGAAAGTTACTTCAGACTATGCGAGTACGACTTAGCTCAGGGTCTGCCCATAAAATGCTTTGATAAACAAATCCTTAAAACATTTTTAAATAGAATACGAAAATATCCGGAATAGTAAACCATGCTCCTTTATTTATAATGTTCGGCGGTCCCTAAACTGAAGGCTTCGTAGCCAACTTTTTACAAGTTAAAGAGCTGCTACAACTCGCCATCTTAATGGCTTCAAATAAAAACTAAAAACCAAAACCTATAACTTAAACATTTACAGAGTTCCCAAAAAATTATGCTAAAACATAACCTTCGTTGGTATGCACAAACAACTTTAACACAGACATAATGACCAGGGTATTCCAGGAAAGCCCGAGACTTACCAGGGTATTGTCCAAACCCTGGAGTCTTTTACTTTGCTCCTTCTGTCAAACTTGGGAGTCATGAATCCAAAGGCCACGCAAATCCTGTCAACACACAGCATATGGAGATTAAAGGATGATTTTTTTTAGAGAAAGAAAATTTATTAAAATGATCGGTTAGTGTATAAACCCTTACCTCTGCGTTTGATGTGGCCATAACTGCGAGCAAACCCTGCGTAGAAGCTTGTTCCTCATCCCCAAAATCCAACCACGACCACGAGTTTGCAACCCACATTCTTCTTGTCAGTAAGACTTCCTTAAAACACTATAAAACTCTTCAAGCATTGCACTGTGTGTAGCTCCCCACATACATGGCGACCGAGAGCTCCATGAGCTCGTCTCTCCCAAAGCCAAATGGATCAAAATAGGCACCACTACAAACCCTTGTGAAGATAGGGTTTATGGTTACACATTCGAGGATCCGAGTTGGAAAAGGTTTCACGTGGCCTCATAAAGCCATGCATCTGTCACCCACTTCGATTCAAATCTTTCATGCACTTGCTATAGTTTATATTCATGTTTTAGGCTTAAACCTTTGCCAAGTTTTATAGTTGCTCGAATCCCCTTTTTCTATAGTTTTGATAACATGTTATTACCTTGGGCCTTAACCTTTGAGCCCATAATATAGGTTAATTTCTTAGATCGCCTTCACTTGAGTTATGCATAAGAATTAATAGTAGGTAATCCTAAAAATTATAATGGTACTTACCTGGAACTAAAACAATGTATCAACATGCGTTAGCTTCGTAGAAGCTAAGTAAGCCAAGGGTTTCGCAAGAACATCCCTTAAAAAGAAAAGAACTTAATCAATAAATTAATCATCAAAATTACTACGACGTTCTGGAACGTACATGTAAAATGTCAGCATTACTACAATAAGAGAACCAATACAATTTCAATACTTAGGATGCATTAAATAAATGACAAGCTTGAAGTCGACAAGTAATACATTTATGTAAAACTAAGGTCTGTCCAGTATTGAAGTGATGATACATAAGATAAACATTTTAACATGGTTGTAAACTTGGATAAAAGTAAATCCATTGCTGATAACATAAAAATGAAGACAAGCATAAGTGTAAATAACTATTTGAGAACCTGAAGGAAACCTTGTAGGTCATAGTATGCAAAACGTTAGAATTAATATCATTTTGTACTAATTACAAAATTTTAAATTTTGATGAAATTTTGGAGATGTTACATGTGGTATCAGAGCGCAAGTTCAAACACTAGGCCTGAAAGTGGCTCAACTCACGTAGTAAAACAAATTACTAACTTTGTTTTAAAATTCTTTTTTTTTGTACAGAACAATTCAATATCTATTTTGCAGGTAATGGAAGGTCCAAAGGAATTTGCTAAGGATAGATCCCAACATAATAATCATGAACAAGAACATGTAAATGAAGAAAATATATACATAGAATTAAATGATAATTCATCCGATCTACTCCGGATTGTTAAAGACTTAAAAGCTGAAATGAAAACAATTAAAGAAGAAAATGAAAGAATTATGAAGGCACAGGAAGAATTGAATCAAATTTCATAATGAAGGAAAAGATAACAAAACAGAATCTAAATCTGAATCTGGAACCGTGTCTTATCAACACAAGGGTAAGAAGTTAAAATTCTCTAATCATGAAAGTAATTCCTCTTCTGAAACTGATGTTAAAACACATAGAAATAAACATAAGTATTCCAGTGACAATAGTAACAGTGACTCCAGTCCTAAAAAGAGAAAATACAAACCATATGAAGAAATCTCAAGAGAGTTCAAAAAGATAAAACCTCCAATGTTTATTGGAGAGATAGAGAAAGGAGAGGAAGCCAAAGAATCGCTGTCCGGGATGAAGAAATACTCCCAAATCTATAATTACTCAAATAGGCTGAAAGCTAAGATGGCCATTTATAATCTAACTGGAAAAGCGGATATATGGTGGCAAGATATAAAAAGAGTAAAAAGTATTAAAGAAAAGTATCTGACTTGGAGTACTTTTAAGGCATTGTTTAAAAAGAAATTTATGTCTGAAAAATACTATGAAGAAAAGGCTAAAGAATTCTATGAATTAAAGTTAGGTTCTATGAACATGAAAGAGTTAAGCAGTAAATTCTTAAGTCTATTAAGGTATGTACCGTATATCATTGATGAAAATCCTAAGATACAATGTTTTTTGAGTTGTTTACCTTTTCACATCAAGGACAAAATTGAGTATGATAACCCTAAGACTCTTGAGGAAGCTATGAGGAAGGCAAATTTCTATTACGAACAGAACAAAAAAAGAGAAAGTGTACCTATCTGGAAGGTTAAAGGACCAAGTAATTTTGAACAAGGGAAAAATAATTTTAAATATAACAGGAATGTTGGAAATAAAAATTCTCGAAATTTTCCCAACAAAAATTTTCACGAAACAAATTTTAAAAGCAATGCACAGCAGAATTATACAGCTGCAAGAAATAGAGACATGCCTAATAATTACGTTAAAAATCATGAACAAAAGGAAGAGGCAACAGTTGGTGACTTAGCAAGGGAGATTCCCAGAATCAATGCAGCCTTGGAAAATCGACAAGATGATCATCAAACCTCAATGGTCGAAATAGAAGGTGGAACCAGAAGGATATTTTTTGGTGGAACTAGATTGTATCCTCGACAAGAGAGAAATTTTACTCCGGAATTGCACCATTGGATAGGTAAAGGCGTAATGGAAGCACCTCAGTCCAGATGAGGCAGCCTGGGAATTGGAGAGTCATATGCGGGCATCATATCCAATTCTATTCCAGGAAGACTCGGATGATGATTAAGAAACATCGAGGACGATGTTGAACTTAAGAGGGGGTGTTTGTAACCTACCTAGAACTTGAAACATGTTATGTTGTGGAAAAACATTACATTAAAAGTTATTGTAAAGTTTTATGTTATTGACCAAGGATGGTCAAGGATGACTGTAATTGAATATTATTATTTAATACATTAAAATAGGAGACACTCATCCAAAGAGGGCTATTGAAGAGTGTTCACTGACCCACTAGGAGGAATGAACTGGTGTAGAAGGCAATTGAAAGTGGCAGCATCTGCACTCACTTACTAGATGTTGTAGGAGGCAAGCTCCCTAAAAATGTGGTCATGTTCCCCAAGGAAGGTGGAACTGAGCAGATGGCTCATTAAATGATTTAACTGACCCAAACACCTAGGCAGACCTATATCCATCGAATTGGGAAGGAGGCTCATCACTTTTTTACCTTGTGATTTGCTGGAAACTGTTATGTTGAGCACACAAGAGCATTCGATGAGGGGATGCTAGAATGAGTTGCAGAGTAAGACTGTCAGATTATTCTGCTAAGCTTTGCATAGAGGGTTTTGTATGCAAGTCTTCATGATTGCTGAGATACAAAGTGATTGTCATATACTTCTACATAGTATCTTCGTCTTGTTGGTTCAGTGAACAGCCTCGGGGGTCCTAAAGCAAGTAATATTGGCTGCTTTCAGGAGATGGTTGGGAGGAACGGTCTTCTTTGGGTGTTTGTCCACCTACATAGTCTAAACAGGTTCTGCATTGTCTTTGTCTTATTATTTTCTAATTTTACTATCTATATTATGAAGAATGTTATCTGAAGATTGTTATGTTTCAATGCTGTCAAATGCTTATTTAATTGTTAAAATTGATAGAGTAACTGAACTGATAAGTTATTTCTACATAAATGATTGAATGAATAGGATCTGAAATTATAGAATGATGAATATAAACCTTCTCTGTATTTTTCCTTTCACATTTGTGATGCACTCTAGTACAGAGAAGTCCGTTTAAGTAATAGATCGGAAATCATTTCAATATTGCATTTAGAATGTTGATCTCCTATTTTATAACTAGATATAGATATCATTATAGAATGCATACTGTAATAATTTACAGAACTTAATATTTCCTAGAGTTTATCTTTGTTTTCCTTCAGTATTCACAAGTTTAAAAATAATAGATATTAGTAATGATCAAATAGATCAAGATGGGATAGATTATCATAGGCAGACTGCTACTCTCGTTAATATATATCCGATCTAAATATTGTTTATTTATAAACAATTAATATTAAAAACCTAGAAGAAAATCCACATTTAAACAATCATAATGTTTACATAGTAAATACAAATATAAACACTAAATACTCCTGAATCTTTACTTTATCAAACAGACGCAAGTTCATTTATATGGTTAAAAAAATTATGTTACTGCCTTTCTCCACACTTAGATATTATCTACATCTTATACACATTCACTGTAAACATTAAACACTTAATATTTTAAACCCTTAAAAATCGAATGTATACCACCAAATACAGAACTATAATGCAATTATAAATATGAAAATCAAATAAGCCCTAAATAATAAAGTATTATAGGTTAGGTGTGCAACTCTTAAACAAAGTTGGAATCGAATCCTATCGACCATCTCCAGAACAACTTAGTATAATCAAAGAAATAAATAACTGATAATAGTGATATCGAGCCATGTCTGAAGCTTCCATATCATCCACAAATAAATTAAAAACCCTAAGTTTTTGGAATGGAGGTAGTAATAAACTAAAAAAGGATTTAATTAAAATTTGAATTTATATAACTGAGCTACATTGACATCATCGACATAACTGTAGGCGTTATAAGAAATTATTTAAACTATCATATATTACAGGTAGGGCTTTGCCCGAATTATTGTAAACGTTTTTCTTTACACAAACAATTTAAGAATATCTAGGGTTTTTCCCAAATAAACAAATAAATAATTATGCTTTCAAACAGTACTTTAGCAATTGTCGTAAGCATAAACAATGGCGAAAATGACAACGCAGAGCCATTGTTAGCTTCATAACTATGTATCCCATTTAAATCAAAGTATTATAATAAAGGATGTGATTAATCGAATCACTCAAACTACAAAACAACTGTGTAAATAGATTCAGGGTTAAACCCCATTATCTCACAAACAAATTATAAAACCCTGTAACAGATAAACATGCAGAACACACTTAAGTACAGACAGGGAACCCGTATTATTTATTCAAAGGCAAGTTACTTCAGACTATGCGAGTACAACTTGGCTCAAGGTCTGCCCATAAAATACTTTGATAAACAAATCCTTAAAACATTTTTAAACATTTTAAACATTTTTAGATTGTGCGAGATAAAATTGGCTCATTCTGTCAAACTTGGGAGTCATGAATCCAAAGTCCACGTAAATCCTGTCAACACACAGCATCTGGAGATTAAAGGATGATTTTTTTTTATAGAAAGAAAATTTATTAAAATGACCGGTTAGTGTATAAACCCTTACCTTTGCATTTGTTGTGGCCATAACTGTGAGCAAACCCTGCGTATAAGCTTGTTCCTCATCCCCAAACTCCAACCACGACCACGAGTTTGCAACCCACATTCTTCTCTGTCAGTAAGACTTCCTTAAAACACTGTAAAACTCTTCAAGCGTTGCACTGTGTGGAGCTCCCCACAGACATGGAGGCCGAGAGATCCACGAGCTCGTCTCTCCCAAATCCAAATGGATGAAAACGGGCACCACTACAAACCCTTGCGAAGATAGGGTTTATGGTTACACATTTGAGGATCCGATTTGGCAAAGGTTTCACGTGGCCTCATAAAGCCATGCATCTGTCACCCACTTCAATTGAAATCTTTCATGCACTTGCTATAGTTTATATTCACGTTTTAGGCTTAAACCTTTGCCAAGTTTTATAGTTGCTCGAATCCCCTTTTTCTATAGTTTTGAGAACATGTTATTACTTGTTCATTCCAACAAGAATACAAAGTTAGCTACTCAAAAATATGCTGAGAAGAACAAATCCATTGCATTGAAGTTTCTTTTGGATGGACTCTTAAGTTCGGTCAAAAAGAGTTTAGAACACACATCAGCCAAGGATCTGTGGTTCAAGCTAGAAGGTGAATACCAAAAGGCACATGATCAGGAAATGGAGACTAAACCCACTAAAGATATACAGCAAGAAAAAATGGAAGAAAAGGGTTCAGATATTAATGAAGGTAAGAATGTTATTGATCTCAGTAATCTTGGTTATGATAACTTTGAAAATGCCCTTGAAGATGTTAAGAAGAATCTTTTAGCAAACCTTTTTAAGGTGCAAGATATCAAGCATGATCGGATGCTTAAAAGGAAGATTGAGAAGTTCATTGAAGAGTACCATGAGAGGTCAATGGAGTTGTCTTGTAAACTCATTTATGAGATGATAAGACATCAAGACTCAGCTGAAACTATGAAGGTCCAGCTAGAAGAAAAAGAGAAGACCATGGACCTACTCAAGACAAGCTTACAAGGTGAACTAGATGATCAAAATATTAAGGGTAGAAGATTAACAGCTGAACTAAGAAAAGAACAAGAAAATATTGTTGAAGATTCTAACGAGCTTGAAGAGACAAGAAGAAATAATATTGGCTTGAAAACTCAACTAGAAGAAGCCAAGAAGATAGAAGAAGTATTGAAAAATCACTTGGATGATAAGGAAACATAAAAAATTTGATGCGTATGGCAAGTTCCAACACAGCTCAGCTATCCTAGATGAAATTTTAGATTGTCAAAGGTCTCCACTTGACTAATTTGGCCTTGGGTATAAAAAGGTAGAAGACAAATTGGAAGAAGGAATTTGGTCCCCCAAGACTCCAGAAGTTGGATCCACATCCTCCCAGGAAGACAGCAAAGCTCCTTATGTACCTGCACATGACAACAAAGAAGTTGGAAGATCCTAATGACTCATAAAGTTGCTCCCACTCAACAAAGCAATTCATTTGGAAGAAGAAAGACAAATCCAATCCAAACATCAAGGTATGAATATTGTTTTGATGGATATTGCTTTTCTTGTTCTAACTTTGGTCACAACGCAATGGATTGTGCATATGGAAGGAGTATTGAAAGACAAAATGTCAAGGCAAGATGTTGGACATGTGATCAAATTGGACACATAGCTGCCAACTGTTATACCTTGAGATGTTTCACTTGTGGAGGTGTTGGGCATAAGGCCCAAGTATGTGCAAGTCCAAGAAGACAATTCATGAGAAGATTAACATACAGAGCAGCAAGCAAAGCCAATGAGGAAAATGGAACAAATAATGAAAAGACAGAGGTCAAGAAGAAAGTATGGGTTAAGAAAAATATCATGCTAGATATAAATGAAGTAGTTGATCAAGGTGGCTGCCATATGGCAAGCCAAATTTGAGGTCTTTTAAAGACCTTGGATAGACCTTGAGTTCATAATATTGGAGGTTGAACTCAAAGGTAAATGGTGGGTACTCCAAGCATACAAACAAGTCCAAGGATCGTGGTTGAAGTTGAAAACTAATGTAAGGCAAGGATAAAGTTTAAGTGATGATGTTGGAATGTTGATAGGGGGAGCAATATGGTGAAGTAGCTTTAAGTAGTTGTCATTGATGCATGCTTACCTTTTATGAATTTACTGGATGTTTGTTCAATGATGAATTTCTCCAGCCTTGGATATGTTTGACAAAAATGTCTTCAAGAAACACTTGTTGTTGGTATTTGATTGTATGACTTACTTTGCTCCGAACAAAGGTCATCGGACTTTGGAAAAGGAAATAACAACCTACAGCTAATGAAAGCAAGAAGTCTAGAGAGTTATGTGAACAGGAGGATGAACAAGGTAACAATGCACAGTCAACTGAAGTTAATGACTGTGGATATCATTCAAAGGAATACTTTCCACATGGCATGCCAAGTTTAATATTGTTGAATTTTTGTCAAGTTAGGATTTTGTACAGAAAAATAACAAATCATCATATTCTAATGCAGAAAATACATTTAATGAACATTTACAAATATCGAATATTAAATAGTGCAGTAGTAAAAACTATCATAACATAAATTTCATGTCTTTAGCACTCTCAGGTCACTGTGTTAAAGTACTTTTAACACTACCCATTAGGTCATTGTGCTAAGTTAATCTTCAACAGCATGTAACGTAGAATAACTAAATTTAACCACATAATAATAAAAGAGAAGATACTTACTTGTGTGTGGGACCCTTCCTATAAAATACTCAGAAGAGTTACTTACTTTCAGTAAACACTGTGCCTCAGAGAGGCCAGTCAAATCTGGAAACTATCAGACCCTATAAGAGGGTAGTACAAACTAGAGAGAGAGAGATGACAGGTTGAGATAAAACCAAATAGTCAATGACAGTCAGAAACACAGTGATAATCACAATCAAGACCAACATAATAAATGTCCAAGCTGTCCATACAAACTGAGGCCCTCACAAATGAACAGTCAACAAGCAGATGAAGTGACAGTACCAAACAAGACTCAGCACAAAGAAGCTTTAACCCCAGACAATAATAAGGCCTCAAACAAGTAGCACAAGGGCTCAGGCCACAGTTACATAGAATAAATCTCAGCATATAGATCGAGTCTCAATAATATAGATCTGGTCAATGTCAAGTCTCAGCAGTACAGAATTGATCACAGGTAGGTCTTAACATAAACAAATAACACAAGGCTCGGACCAAACTAAACACACAACCTGTGGCCTTTACAAATGACTATCAATAGGCAGATCTAAGTCAAAGGAGCTCACGACCTTCACTGGTGTGCACACAGCAGGGTAGATCAAATCCTAGGGCCTCACAGCCTCCACAATTTTGTCACCAGCAGACTGGATCAGATCCTTAGGCCTCACGGCCTCCACAAATGAGCAACCAGCAGGCAAATCGAGGACTACTGAATAGGCCTCACGGTTGGGTTTCAGGGTCACAGCCTTCCCAACAGGAAGATATATAGCAGATCGGACCTCAATAGAAGCATATCGGATCCTATAGCAGCAGATCAAAAAAACAACAGCAGAAATGTCCTACAAAGAAATCACGGGTTGCATGACTAGGCATACTAACTTCTTCTCAAACCCGTGGTTCAAGTAAACAACAGCATATAAGCTTTAACGTCAGCCCTAACAAATTATCCAAACCAGATTTGAGATGAAGGGTAGACTTCAACAGGTAGTTGGCCTTCATAACAAATTGTGAAGGTGCAGCAAACAGACTCTAAACCCTTGACGTCAAAACAGAATAAAGGACAGAGCTGAGATATGTATTGTGTATTAATTGATAAACAAAAGACCTTTATTTATAGGATAATAGGATTCTTAAAATAATCCTTTAAATTAGGAAACCATAGAATTAGGAAAAATTAAAAGATAAAAAATAATAAAATATTATTTCATTAAATTAGGGAGAGGTCACTTTAAAATAAAATAAAAGATAAATAAATAAAAGATAAAAATAAATAAAAATAATAAAAGATAAAAATATAAAATATAAAATATATAAAAATAAAAATAAATAAAAGACAAAAATAAATAAAGGATAAAAATAATAAATAATAAAAGATAAAAATATAAATATAAAAAAATAAAATAAAAGAACCTCAGAAAGTGGTCAAACATCTAAAGTACCCATAAGATCAAAAATAATAAGAGTGGTATAAATAAGAGGTGGGTCAATGACCCTAATTACCACAAATCAAAGACAGGGTACCACAACACTAAAAGACCAAAAGTAAATCACCCAAGGTGGAAAGGTTCAACCAGTCATCTCTCTCTCAAATGTACAAAAGTTTCATATACTATTGAAAGTCCATCATCATTGTATAAGGAATGGTTCACACAGATGATGTGATCATGTGGTCCTCTCAACTGCTCCTTAGGTCAAATGTTAGTAGCTTCCATAAGGGGTGGCCAGTCCCTTGAGAAGACCAACCAACTCATCCATCTCGAAGACCTAGGAGACGAGGGCATCACACATCATAATCTTGGTAACTGACCAAGTGCCTCCATTCTCAAGGAATGGCTTCTAAGCCCAAGGCTGAGCCTCAGTCGTAGACTGGGACATGTTGATCAACCATCTGGTCCATGACCAGGTTATCCATTCTCCCAGAGAATGGTCCTTAGCTGAGCATTCAGTCCTAGACTAAATGTTGATCAACCTTCTGCAGGACCTAGGAAGTCTCTGTCTCAACCTGAAGGATCTGCTTGGTCATCATGACCAAGAAACCATCTGGTTCTAGACCAGAATACCCTAGAGACAAATAGGGGCCCTATCCATATGCTAGGGACTTTGCCATGGCATCCATCTGCTTGGTCCTCGACCAAGAACCCCAGGAGACAGCTGGGGGCCCTAGGGTACCTTCTAGGGTCTTACACATTATTCTGCCTGGTTAACTTGACCAGGAACCCTAGTTAACTGACTAGGGTACCATTCTCTCTGAGAATGGGTCTTGCAACTGCACTGAAAAATTAACAAATATCACTCAGCTTCTTGAGTATATGAAAGGTAGAATAATAACTCAAGGGAGAATTGAGAATAAACAATGAGCTATAGCACTGAGAACTCTATCAGCAGCAAGGAGGATGATCTCACAAACCTAAGAGCTGATTTGAAGAACTGTCTCAAGCATTGTTTTTGGCACAAGTTTCAAGAATTTGTGAATACATTTGAGAACTGTTTAAAGGCAGTTTTATAAGCACTCATGTTGAGCACATTCTGTTGATTATAGTTTTGGACGGTAATCACCTCTTGTGAAAATGTTTTTGAACACATTGTGGCAACATCATCAAGAGCAGTTTTGTGTGAAACATTTGGAGCAAAATTCCCCAAAACTGAAGACAAAATCTCATTTTTCCTTTACTGAGTTCTTAGTGATTATGGGTGCAGCATTACCTAATGTACAGTTGCATATCTACATGTTGTGTTGGTAGATTTGAAGAACATTTTGGGAGGACTAATCTATATCATGGAGAAAAGCTTCATCTCATTAACATTGTATTTATATCCCTATGAATATAATGCAAGACATTTGTTGAAGCAAGAATGACTAAGAAGAACGTGCTATTTAAAATTCTTGAAGCAAGACAAGATCTCTGAGGACATCCAAAAGCATCTTCACATAGAGAGCAGTAATGAAGTAGTGTGATATTGGTATGGGCAGCAAGTAACGGGATTCTTTTATGTGTATGAGCAGATTCTTGAGCAGGATTGTTGGAGATCGTTTGAGCATAAATTGTTTGAAGGTTAAGAATCAAGATTGTACAAAGTAGATTCTTTGGCAAAGTAGACATGAAGAAGGCTTCAAAAGAAGCTTTACAAACAACTCAGATAGGGGGAGCAACCATTAATGTTTATACAATGAATGATGAAAATAATCATCTCAGGGGAAGCAATCAGCTCAACATGATGTAAAGCAATATGTTGAGCAATGGCAGATTTGAAGCAATTTGGACAAAGAAGTTGATATTAAACTCTCAGGCAAACAAGTCACTAAACTCTAGTTGCAACAATAAATCTCATGAACAGCTGGCATTGAAGATTTTTATGTAGTTGATCTTTGTTTTTAAATATTTTGTCCAAGACAGCCAAGGGTTGTATGATTAAATTTTGATCATTCTGAAGAGCACAGGTGAAAGGACTACTTTTGGACAAAATAGGTAGGGCACAAGACACAGTTCAAGGTTTGACACTGAAAATCACTTCAATAAAGGCAGATTGACAACAGATTTTGGATAGCTCACAAGCAGACATAAGAAGGATTCAGATGAAGTTTTTCAAACAAAGTGATCATCAAAGGAAGCAAACTTTATCATTGACAGGGGGAGAAGCAAATATTTTTCCTTATCATCATGATCACATGAGGAGCAGTTAAAGTCACTGAAGTGAAGTATAACAAACATCTCAGTTTGATCTCAAGAAGGTACTCAAGAAAACATTTTTTTTGGTATGGCACCCTTTGTCATTAATATCAAAGGGGGGAGAGAAATTGTGGAAATGTTGCCATCAATGACAAAGGGGGAGTTTGTTGAGCATAGGTTGTCATTGATGATCAACCATTAATGACAAAGGAATAATCTAAGTGGATGGTATGGAGTATGAAGCTAAATATTAATGACATGGAATGATTGGGCTTTGGAACACCAAAGTGGGAAAATGACCCATTTTGTGGTCATGTGTGAGTTAATGAGCTTATGGAACCCTTGGAGATGGTAATAATGTCTAAGAAGATCGTTGCTACCCTTGATGGTCTTCTTATGGACATAAGTGACTATCCCTATTTTGAGGAAGGCATGGTTGTGGGCACCTTGTTCTTTAAATACGTGGTTGTGGGCACCTTGTTCTTTGACCCACAAGTCTTTGTGGTATTGTTACCCTTACCTTTGGGGTCTTTAGGACCCATAGTTGGATCCTTATTATTATGATGGATGTTGAAGCCATTGAACCTTGAAGAATGCCATTATGTGGAACACTTTATGTATGATGGAGCCCTTGCTCTTATAGTTGCTTGATGAAACCTTTGATGCTGAACATGATAATGTAGAAGCTCACAAAAGGAATGAGGAAGCCCTAAGTTCCTAACATGGTCTTTGATATGGTTGTCAAATCAAAACAAGCATGTAAATAAAGCAATGTATGAGAACTATTATATGCCCTTTCAAAGGACAAGTAAACCCAGCTTTGGAGGATAAACTTTTTAATTATTGATGAAATAAACTTGGTGAAGTCGGATCAGCTAATAAAAATTGTTTTTATGCAAGTCGGCTCAAAAATTATTCATAACAAAAATTAGTATAAATATACTGTGGCACTTCACTCAAACAAAAGAAAATTCAGATCATCTCTAAAAAATTCGGATCAGCTCTGAAAAATTTGGATCAGCTCTGAAAAATTTGGATTAGCTTTGCAAAATTCATGGGTTATACAGACTGTCTCTGAGGAAATTCGGCCTGCTTATTGAGCCAATTCATGGGGCAGCAATAGGAGCAGAAAATCAGCAGTGGCACAGAAGTTTTGTGTTTTTGTTGACTGAGGAAGAGGACAGATATGTGGCAGCAACATGATGATTTTAACTTTTATTTTTTATCTTCTTTACTCTCTCTGAATCTCGGGCTTCACTAGAGAAGACTCAGAGTTGATGAGCAGACTAATTTGAAGATGATCTGAAGATTTAATATTACAGTGACTAAGTATGACGATGGAGAAGTGGAGAATTTCGGATGGTTCAGTGAGTGGACAGTTCGGTGGATGAAGAAGCATGAGCAGTATGACACTTTTTGTTTAAAATTTTATCTTTTGGTTTTTCCTGATATGATGAAGACATTATGATGGTGATAGCTTGTTGATGGACATAATTTCATGAAGCTTAACAGTATGAATTCCAGGACTGTTTGATGATATGTTTGGAGCTACAGAATGTTAATGTTATGCTAGATGAAGACATGGTGATGATGTGTATGAAGACATGATGCTGGCAGCAGGACAAAGGACAGAATGATGATATAAATTCTTTTATCATTGATTTCTGGGTTGAACTAATGCTAGAGTAAAGATATATTTGAATTCATATTCATTGTTGAAGAGGATGGACAATTAGATGACATCTGTGGATGAGTATAATGCTGAAAAAAAATACTAAATGATAAGATATGATGATGGCTGAATTTTGATGACAGTAATGACATATTTGATGATGATGTTTTGGGCACAGAGTTGAAATGAAGCAGTGCTTGATTATTGATTGATTATTGATATGATGTGATTGTGATGTACACTGTAATGTAAATGCAAGTAATTCTTGCATCTAAGGTTAGGATACCTCAAACCCTTTTTGGGAGGGACCAAGAAACCTAGGTAGGGTCCTAGATAAGGAGTTGGTGCTCTTTGTATTTAGTAGGTGCTGAATTGCCTCGCGGTTGCAGCCATTTGAAATAAATACAAAAAGATTACAAATATTATACCTTGTGTCTCTTGTGCTTTGTGTGATGTATTGATGTTGATAAATGACATGTGCTTAGTTTATTGATGAATGTGATATTGATGTGATTGTGAAATGATGATATAAGTTTTAGAAATTGAAGAAGTTGAAAATTGTATAAGTGTATGCTCATTGATTCACCCCCCCTGCCCCCCTCCCCCCTCCCTCTCGGTGAGCCATTGTATCTAACACCTTGTAGCCATTGGTTTATCCAATGGAGGCTTCCCAAGCGTGACAGACTCCCAAAAGTGACAATGGTCAATGTGCTAGGCAATCCACATTTTCCCCAATGATAACCATGAAGGAATGTTGGACCTTTCATCCTTGTACATTTATGCATACCACCTACAACCATGTGTTGCAGATCCTCTATCCCACCTGCACAAAACCATTCCATCCATGAGCATCTTCATCACCCTTTCTCTTTCACTAGTCAATTTTGACTAGCTCTCACTGTTTCAACTCTAACTTTCTCCTAGAAGATCCAATTCACAAACTGTAAATTTATACAGAAACTTGAGACTCTTTAGGATCAATCCAAACTGGTTTTACAGAAATTGGAGTCTCTTAGGTACCTTTTTAAGCCATTTGTAATTCGTTACCCTGTGCTATCCTGAATTCCCAATTCCACTCCAAGTCCCTCCAAACCTCTCTTGAACCCCTCCAACTTTGCAATTGTTACTCTTTATTCTGCATACTATGTAAAAAAATATTCCATAGCCACTCCAAGAATCTCCAATCCATCCCAATCCTTCTGTAGTCAAGCCACAAGCCTCCTAGTACTTATTAAAGAACCTTTGGAGTTAGTGTTCCATTTTGGTATCCTAGAAGTGGACCATAAGCTTGCTACATATTTATCAGAGCTGTAGTAGCAGTACATCCGATTTTTTGAGTTAGTGTGCCCGAATTCCGATTTGGGTTCATTATAGTATTTACTATTGGTAATGCTTGAACACTCAAAATAGCTATGTTGGTGCTTTGGTGAATGTTGCTTGTAATTGTTAATTTTTATTTTTAATTAGTATGTATATTTTAAAATAGGTTGTAAATTAATATTCATGATTTTTCTTTCAGTTTTGGGTTGGCACAATAATTGTGAAAGTGTTGAGGACATATCAGCTATTTTAGATGCCATTACAACAAAAATTGACGTGGTTGTCATTTATCGAGGACTAGATGAAGGTTACAATCATTGCCTGGTATAAGTGATGTGTGTGTGTGTGTGTGTGTAATCCTATACACTCCATTCAATGTGAATATGGATTTCTTCTTATGTAGATCGATTACCAAATCAGAGAACATTGTATAACAAGTTTTTAGATTTGACTACATTGAACAAAAGGGCATATTTCAATTCATCATGGGTAATAATTCATAAGTTGCATTGTTATATGTATTATCATCTTGTTTGATAATAGTGTGTTGTTCTTGATTGATTTTATATGTTTATATGTAACATTCATGTCATATCTACGTCCACATCATTGTCTCTCCAATTAACATGAAATTCAGGTTGCACTCTTTTTCCAATCAACCTACAACATGTTAGTCTTTAAGCTTTTGTATGGACACCTGAGCTGCATACATCCTTAATTTATGTAAGGGTTTATCCAAGGCCTTACTTGAGCCTTTATAACTATCTCAAGATGCGAGGGTTTGAGAGTTAACATGGAAGGTGATGATATTGTTTCCCCCTTTCAAATCAATTGGATTGAGATTATCTTTGGGCTAGTTTTCTATGTCATCTTCAACTTAAAAAGTCATTATTTTAATGTCTTAAATCACTGATGTATAATTATATTATATATTCTATTTAAAGGTGCTAGCTCAATGAAAGAGCATTTTCCTTACAGGCATAAGGTTGGTGGTTTGATTCCTCTGTGCCCTATCTACAAAAATTAATGACTAAATATGCTACCAATTAATAACTAAATATACTACCAACTAATGGAAAATATACTACTATTTGACAACAATTAATGGTTAAAATGACTAAAATCAATGACTACAATGACTAAATAAACGATTAATTAAACAGCCAAATATACTACCAATTAATGAAGTGAGAGCAAGCAATAAATGACTAAAATGTTCTAATCATTAATTTAGTGGTGAGTTATATGACTGCAAATGTAACACCATTGGTCGTTTGACCAAAATTATTCATTTATATGTTGAATTTAGTAGTTTTTCTAGTCGTAAACTTCTCTCTCTCTACTAGTGCACTCTCAACTCTCAGGTACTTAAATCAACTATACCTTGTTTTACTTTTTGATAATTTTAGATTGCTATAGCCATTATCATATGGCTCGCTATTGGATCAATTTTATTTACTGGCAATTGCATAATTTGAACTATGAAGTTGAATTTTTGCAGACTTGTAATTATGAATCTTGTAAATATTGCCAATGGGAAACCACAACATGTACCATATCATGACTCCAAACTTACATTTCTCCTCCAGGTAAATTGTGCTAAGGTAGTCACTAGTCTTTGCAGCCTTAACAAAATGAAATCACACAAGCACTTTTATGTCCAGTTAAATTCATTTTTTCAAAGACTCCAAATAAATTTTTGAATCTTTTTGTGGTGCAAGCATCAAATATCTCATATGATCAAGCATATTTTGTTACAACTCTTATGAGAAATTGCAATCGTGCTTTCAAGATTCTCTTGGTGGAAACTCTAAAACGACTATTATTGCCAATGTCAGCCCTTCTAATTGGTATCCTTTCTCTAAGGATATTTTACAAATAAATTCATACATGACCTTTTGTGTGTGACTAAACAAACATAATTTTCGGTGAATCTATAATGTGTCTACTTTACAATGATTTTTTACAAATCTTGAATTTTGTATAAATGTTGACCACTGAAACGAGTGTTGAATGTTTGTGAACCACAGCTGTACAATGGGGAAAATTAGCACATTGAAATTTGCACAACCAACCAAAATTTATTCGGAATAATGTATGTCAAGAATCCTAGATGTCTGTCTCCATAAATTCTTTAATCATGTTTTTTTTTTTTAATATAAATCTTTCCTGTGATCAATGACTGCATGAAAATGATCCTAATTAACCGTTGTTGTGGTTTTGCAGGCTTCTATAAATTAAGGAAATTGCATGTGAGACTAACATATGTTTTATTTTGTGAGGGTGAAAAAATGAAGATGGGTGTCTATTTTGGGGGGTCTCGTGAGAAAATAATTCTGGTTTTTTCATGTTTTTCAACTTCGGGCGAACAAAAGTGATATTTTTGTTTAAAATTTCACTTTGCCGTAAAAAGAAAACTTTTATAGAATTATGTTAGCTTTCTATTCATAATTTTTTCAATTTTTTTTATTAAGATTTGATATGTCGATTTCGCAAATGTTTGACAGTGTGTTTTTATAAAATGAAAAGACTACAAAAGAGTTATGATTTGTTGCGCCACTAAAATCGTTGTTAGACTTGTTTTTTGCAAAAACAGAAAATGTTATGACAATCTACACACAATGTACTAGTGCCTGACTATAAGTTTGCAACCAATGGATCTATATACTAATTATTATATTTTTTTTAAGTCGATCAATGGGGAAACTCAGTCGATTTTCAACAACTTTTTTGTTGCACCATTTTTCTCTCAAGCCGCTATAAAAACAAACAATCTACGAACACCCTTTTGAAGTAGACACGCCAATTAAGAGTCCCACATTTTTTTTGATTTTTTTGGTGTGGTATTTTTAAAGTTATGAATTTTTCTTTTCGTCGTTTTTTTAAAGAGTTGAATCATAACTCGACACATGTTACGAAAATAAAACTTAAAAAATATTAGTTCTTATCTATATACAACAAAATTTATACCCACGTAAAGTAGATTCAATGATGAACCTATTGGTATGAAGTCCGACATTCGTTTTGTTGTGTAAGAGGTGGTTTTTTACTTCTGAAAATGGAGAAACCTGAAAATTCTGCAGAAATGTGAATCTTTCATGTTTCAGAGATTATTCGGCCGAATAATTATTCGGCCAAATAACGTTTTTCCGTAATGGCGCCGTGGATTATGGTGAAGGTTATTCGGCCGAACAATGAAGAGGAAAAAAAAACTCGTCGGCCGAAAAAAAAAAAAAAAAAAAAAAAAAAAAAAAAAAAAAAAAAAAAAAAAAAAAAAAAAAAAAAAAAAAAAAAAAAAAAAAAAAAAAAAAAAAAAAAAAAAAAAAAAAAGAAGAGTTCTTATACTCATATAAATAAACCTAAAGTTGATTCATTATTTTCGCATGTTTTAACTTCGCATTTTTTTGTCAAACTAATTTTGAAAGGCGGAGACATTTTTTGCAAAATGAGGTTTTTACAATGTATGTTTTTTTTTTTTTTTTACAAAAGGCACATGAAGGAGTTTTTTTTCTAAGGCATATTTGCAAGGAGTTTTTTCAAAATACTTCTTTTCTTATTGCATATTTGCAAAGAAGACATTTTTTGCAAAATGAGGTTTTTATAAAGTATGTTTCTTCTTCTTTTTTCCAAAAGGCACATTGAAGGTAATTTTTTTCTAAGGCATATTTGCAAGGAGTTTTTTCAAAATATTCCTTTTCTTATTGCATATTTTCAAAGAAGACATTTTTTGCAAAATGAGGTTTTTACAAAGTATGTTTCTTCCTTCTTCTTTTTTTCCAAAAGATACATTGAAAGTGTTTTTTTTCTAAGGCATGTTTGCAAGGAGTTTTTTCAAAATATTTCTTTTCTTAGACATGTTTGCAAGGAGGTTCTTTGCAAGGATTGTATTTAAAAAGTGTGTATTCCAAAGTATTTTTGCAAAAAAAATGTATTTTTCCTTCTTATTTCTTTGAAAGGGATTTTTTCAAAGAGTTGTTTTGGTAAGATAATTTACAAATGGTTTTTTTCCAAAGTAGCTTTGCACTTTTTATTTATTTGAAGAGGTTTTTTCAAATAGTTGTTTTGCTAAGGTATTTTGCAAAGGGTTTTTTTCCAAAGTAGTTTTGCACTTCTTACTTATTTGAAAGGAGTTTTTTCAAATAGTTATGTTGCTAAGGTATTTTGCAAAGGGTTTTTTGCAAGGTAGTTTTGTACTTCTTATTTCTTTGAAATGAGTTTTTTCAAAGAGTTATTTCTTTACAATGGTTTTTTCCAAGATATGTTTACAAATAAGTTTTTTTTCAAAGTACTTTTTCCTAGTGGCTTTTTTCGTAGATATTTTTTCAAAGAGGTTTTTTTCCAATGATTTTTACAACAAAGATTTATTTACAAGGTGTTTTTATTATTTTCCAATGGGTAGGTAATTTATTGTCAATGAGTTTCTTATTTCTTTCCAAGAAGGTTTTTCAAAGGAAAGTTAATTCCAAAGAGATCTTCTTCAAAAGATTCTTACAAAATTTTTATAAGGTGAAGTAAATTTCAGTTCATGTTTTTATAAATTCTGTAAATGTTTTTAAATCTTAATTTATTTATTTTTACTATAAAGTAACATGATTCTTTAATTTATCATCTATAGATTAAACAACCATGGACAATAAGAGAAAACGTCAAAGAAAAGGTGATCATAAACGTGATGATGATAGTAATAGAGAGAAACAAAAACTTAGATATATTGTCAAAAAACAAAGGGTTGCCGAAACATAAGAGAGAACTATTGAAGATATAAATACAGATTTACATGATAATGTTAAAGAGATGGAAATTGAAAATATAGTACAAGAAGAACAAATTGAAGTTGAAAAGAACATTGTAGAAGATGTAAATTGTGATTTACATGCTAATGTCGATGAAGTCAATATTGAAGATCAAGTTCAAGAACTAGAAATTGGACCTGGTATGTATATATCATATATTTTTCAAATTCATTTTTTTATAATGAATTTTATTTTTGGATATATGTTAAATTAAATTTAACTTGATGTATAGGTACTTTTACTATTGATGATGAAATGTTAGAAGACATTGATTGCGACAAATATGGAGAAAAACTACCAATACATGTTGCACGATATCGTGCTACAAAATTTTATGATGAAGTTCTCAAGGATTACTCAATAGAAGGACAAGCACAAATTTTGAGATGTTTATTAGTGTCCAAGAAGTTAGAAGGTGCTACATCATTATTGGGTATTCACAAAGCGACAAAATAGTCGAAATTGAAACAAAATGTGATGGAAAATATAGGTGATGCAATAAAAAAAATTGAAAAATCCAGGAAGAAAAATATCAGTGCTGCACGTAAAGCAATTCATACAGCAATTCTTTCAGCTAGTACTAAACAAAAGCGTTTGACAACAGAACTAGCAAAATCAGTTGGAACATCAAGAAAGACATTATACAAACATAGCAAATTCAGAATGCAAATAGATGAAAATAATGAACTTGCTTGCTGGGCAATTATTTGTAGACAACCTTACAAAGATAGATTAGAAGCAGGTGTTAAAGATATTGTACGAGAATATTGGTTGGAACATGCTCGAGTTTCACCAAATTCAAGAGATGTGATACGCAAAAGAATATCACGAAATGTATGTGAAAGCCAACCAAAACATATAATGGACATGACACAAGTACAATTGTTCAATAAATTCAAGGAAGATCATCGTGGAATTAATATATCAATCACTACATTTGTGCAACAAAAACCATGGTATGTTAGACCTATTACTATACGTGATACATGTTGTTGCCGTTATCATGTGCAATTTCAGTTATATTATGACACGTTTCTTGAATTTGGTAAAATGTTTTGGACAAATTCACCACCTCCGCCGACGATACGTGAATTCATATCTCAAATTTTATGTGAAAGAAATCACGATGAAGTATTTTATTCAAAGAAATGTGTCGATGGAAAACATTGTCATCATTGTGGAAATCTGGTGTTATTCCACAATAAATATCCTATCGATAATGATCAATCGTTGTCAAATGTAAATGTTGATTGGAGGAGATACGAATACATCAACTATAGTACAAGTTCTAGTGATTCACATTCCAAAAGAATTGATTTGCTAGAAGACAAGACATGCGTCACAGATTTTCTCAAAAAATTTGAAAGCGAAATTTATAAATACACCCAGCATTCACATAGAGCACGATGGCAAGATCTTCAATTCAAACAGTCTCGTGAAATTTTTCCACATGGAACAATTTTGTCCGTAGTTGATTTTGCTGAAAACTATACATTTGCTGCACAAAAAGAGATACAGAGTGAATACTATCACTCTGACCAAGTTTCGATATTTGTCCATGTTGTATATAGACATTCTCAACAGGATGTTGATGGCATTGAAAGCACATGTGACAATCAAGATGTGATTAAAGAATATCACTTCTATATCAGCGATGATCGTACACACGATACACATTTTGTTCAACATTGTATAGAAAATATTTTCTATGACTCACTGAAAAAACGCGAAGTCAAATTCAATGAGCATTGGATATGGTCTGATGGATGTGCGGTTCAATTTAAATCTTCACGATCATTTTTTTGGTTATGTCGACTTCATAAAGCGCTGAACATTAAACATCGCTGGAATTTCTTTGAAACTGGGCATGGAAAAGGTGAGCATGATGGTGCAGGAGCATGCGTAAAAAGAGCACTTCAAAGATGGCAAATGAACTATTCTTCTGCACGGTTTCATTCAGTTGCAGAGGTTGTCCAATGCTGTCAATTAAATCTAAGCCATGATTATAATCAACAATCAAAAGATGTGCGCAGGTATGTACACTATTTTTTTAATTTATATTTTTTCTTGAAATTTAAAAAAATGTATGTACTAACATTTAAGTACATGTACACTAACATTAAAAATTGTTCTTTGAAAGTGATTCATCATTTATTGTGTAGGTTTTTTTGGCTTGTTGGGGTCCAAGATATAAATAGATCAATATCATATGACGCTAGTACCATACATGGGACTAGAGATCTTCACTCTATTCAAACAAAATCATTTCACAACGTGTTTGCATTTGACAGTAGAAAGCAATCATGCTTTTGTCATATTTGCATTGAAAATGTTGAATCTACAGAAGTTTGTGAAAACATAACAAACAACTACGTAAAAGCTTGGAAACACACAGAGATTAATCCAAAAGGAAAAATGCCACTGGCAAGTGTAGAAGAGTTAGAATCAGAAGAAATAGCAATATCGTCTGATGGCGATAGAATTTCAGATCTTGTTAGAGAAGGTAATAAACTTGTTCTTGACTTTTAAGTTAATTGTTCATTCTAGTCCATCGCCAGAAGTATAGTCAATTTAATTCATTTAAAAACGCTAACACCAATGATAACTTGCGCATGAGATGTTTTCGCTGTGATTTCACCTGTAGACAACAACAAAAATGTCAAATATTATTTGATGCGATGCACTAAAGGAAAAATGAAGTTATTGGAGGACTACAACGACAACGGATTTACATACGAAAGAGAATCCATCATTTTAAAAGGCTATTTTTTTTCAGCAGACGCATATGACTAAAAATTATGTCTACTTTCAAGATTATGAGCCCGATGTTATATGTTGTCAGTATAGTCATTTAGTATGTGCATCTCAAATAAAGTTGATACAAGTTCTATCAAAAAAACAGTTAAAAACCAAAAAATGGAAACTATCTATATGTGACCATGAACGGATAGTTGAGGATGGCATTCCATTGTGATGTTTTTAACTACATATCAAAAATAAATTGATCTGTATTTTTGTCCATGTCAATTGTTGTGTACAATATATTTTTTGTCCATGTGTCACAATTGTTGTACACAGTATATTTTTTCATTGAGTTTTTATGAATATTTTCTTGAATGATAACTAACATAAGAGCTTAAATGGTTGTACTTTAACATGCTTAAAAATGAATTCAAATATTATTTGGGAATTCAAAAGTACTTTATTCGGGTCCCCGTATGTCTATTAGACCACTAAAGGATGAGATAACGGATGTGGCCATCCCCACTCCACCCTGAATTTTTACTTTTGATTGATTGATGCCAATGAAAAATCACCAAAAAACCTACTAAATTTTGTATTCTTTTAATCCATCGAACATGTTTATTAAATAATATACTTCACCATAAATACGATCTGAATGAATTTTTTAAAACAAGTTGTTAATCTATATAATTTTTAAATATATGATTGTTGCACAAAAATAATATATCTCTCACATGTAAGTTCACATAACTGAAATCATGGCAAATGAAGATAACAATCATTTGATTTTTAATCACAAACAAGAATTCCTGGATTGTGAAGCTTATGCTAAATTAGAGCAATGATTATTTACAACAAATCGATAAAAATTCATCGAATTGTTGTCTAAAATTCATTGCTCTAACTTAGCATAAGCTTTACAATCCGAAAATCCTCACTTATAATTAAAAAACAAAAAATCATTATATCCATTTGCCATGATTTCAACATTTAGAAATTCACGAACTACAAAGTACCTGAACAATGAATATATGAAAAACATTAGTTAAATTTTGAAATTTACATATGCATATCAAACAATAAACATATGAAAAACATTAATTAAAATTTAAAATTTACATATGAATCAAACTACCAAAAAATTGAAACTTTTATCAAACAATTCGTAGATTTTCTATCAAAAATCCCTATCATTTCATTTCTTTACATTTTAGCATTCTTTACATTCATTTTTCAACATAACAAAATGAAATTTTTTTACAAATTCAACATTTCCAAACTTTAAATTGCACCTATCAAATGTTTCAATGTTTCATCATAACAACATTTTAATAACATTTATTCTCAACATAACAAATTGATTTTTTTTTACAAATGCAACATTTCCAAATTTTAAATTGCACCTATCAAATGTTCCAAACATTCATTCTTAACATTTTAATAACATTTATTCTAAGAAAATTGAATTTTTTTTACAAATTCAACATTTCCTAACACTTTAAATTGCACCTATCAAACGTTCCATTCACTCTTTGAACATTTTTGACACCTCCCATTCATTTTTTCCATAACATTCATTCTCGACATTGAACATTTTCTAACTTTAGATTAATCATTTTAAACATATACCTCCCATTCATTCTTTCCCAACATTCCTTCTTCCATAACATTGATTCTCAACATTCAACATTTTCTAACTTTAAATTACCTATTTAATGTTTTATTCACTCTTAACAACTTTAAATTACCTATCAAATGTTTCATTCACTCTTAACATTTCAAACATTTTTGACACCTCCCATTCATTTTTTCCCAACATTGATTCTTACCATAACATTCATTCTCAACATTGAACATTTTCTAACTTAGATTAACATTTTAAACATTCCTAACACCTCCCATTCATTCTTTCCCAACATTCATTCTTCCATAACATTCATTCTCTTCATTCAACATTTCCTAACTTTAGATTGCACCTATCAAAACATTTTAAACATTCATGCAAAACATATTATAAACATTATCAAAACATTTTAAACATTCATGCAAAACATATTCTAAACATTTTACCAAATGAGAAATAATTAACATGTACTCATATATAATCCAAAAAAAAGTTAATGAACATGTGAGTTCAATATACATATATGTATAATCAAAAAATAAATACCCTTCATGTTCAAAACAACTACAATATATATATATCAACAAAAACAATAAAGTCTGAACCACTGTCCATCTGGACCAATATCTTTCCACTATTTTTCACTAGGACCTTCCCTGGGACTCAACTCAGCCTACAATACACAGAAAAACAAATTATAAATCTAGATCATAAATTATTTAAACAATTTTAAACTAAATTCAAGATATTAAGATATTAAACTTATACTAAAAAAACAATTCAATTATTAAAAAAGTCGTACATCAAATTCTTTGAATGCATGTCCACCACTTTTTTCCATTAGAGCCTTCCCTTTGGCTCCAAAGGATCTCAAAGAGTCAAGCTGCAACATGTACAAAAGTAATTTATGAATCCTAAAGCATGCAAACAATTTTCAAATAAATCCAAAAAATATAAAACATTAAACTTATATCAGAGATCATTCCTAGTTCAACAAAATTACCTCGGTGCCAATATCCGCATTCATCAAAGAACCCACATCTTCACCCCCAATTTCCAAATGGTCTCTCCCCTAAAATTTAAATTTTGTTAATGAATAAAACATAGTAGATACACATAATAAATTAAGCAATTAACTTAAAACCAAAACAAAAAAATTAAAATCATTAGCTCACAAAAGATGGTAAATCATTTTAAAAGTTGGAATCTAAAGAAACCTGCATAGATAAGTCAAATTAACAATAAGATACATTGATATTTATTAAAATTCAAACAAACAAAAAAATATCAAGTTCAACCATAAATATTATAATTAAAATACCTCTCCAAAACGCTCTTCATTTTGACTACTGGAGACTCAAAAATTATGTGCATTTAACATTCTAGAAAACTGCAAACAAAATACATTTGCTTAATATATTTATTACTATGTAGCAAAAAATTCAATTCAAAATGAATAATAAAAAATCAAATAGATTGTCATAGCATAATCAACAAACCTCTCTCATACTCGATGTGTCATTGGATAACACATCTGAAGCTATATCTCGACAAGACTTAGCATAAGCCCTGAGATCATCGATGCTCATTCCATCTACCTCATCATTCGTCTTGTAAACAAAATTTTGACGAACAGTAGCACGAGCCCTCTCTCGACCCAAACCCACTTCTACTCCAACAAGAGCTGATGCTAAACCATCACCTACCGATTCCCTTGCAACTGTCCCTAGTTGGGATGTGGGCTCCATCTCTGATCTTAAAGCCACAACCCTTGGTGGACAAGGTATCTCAGGTGGAGGTTGAAGAGTCGTAGGGTCTCTGAGAGCACCTTTTCGATTATATATTCGACCATTTCCAACTCCATAAAAGTCAGAAGGAACATCAGTATAGTTTGGCTTCATACCTAAAAAAACTCCACATAGAAAAATCTAGCAAAATAATTAGGAACCTCATCGTTCCATGGCAATCGACCATAAGCTGCAAGAAACCGATCATATATTAAATGTGCAATTTGAGGATGCTTGAAATATTGCACTTTCAACATTTTTCGCTTAAGGCCTTCTTTGAAATTAAACATTGAATTGGCTTGTTCTCTGGTGACTCTCTCCTTCACAACCTCCCACTTGTCTGGACCCATAAATTGGTCCATTCGCCTCCGCATCAAATGAACAAAACCATTCGTAGTTGGTCCAAGTTCCTCGTATGCATCAATGAATTTTTGCAAAGACCCCAAAACAATCTCTAAACTTTGTCGGCTCTCTAGAGGGAGATCCAAAGAACAAAGATCATTGTTCAACCTGTCATAGTGGGATCTACAACTTTCAAGAATAGTTTGTTGCACAACACCTTCCCATGGAAGCTCATCAGGTAAATCAGACGGATAAGTTGATATGGGTGTACAACCCTCAGCTAGTGGAACATATGTCGTCCTAGCTCTGGGAGGATCTTCAGGACCCTGCTCTGCACCCACACCTATTCCATCATCTACAATCCTATCTTGATCTTCCTCTCGCTCTGTCGAATTACGCACATCTTCTGAACCTCGCTCTGCTTCAAATATAGCCGTAGTCAAGAGTTAACCTTGTCCAAAAATTCAAAACACACAAAAATACAAATTATACATGATTAAACATTAATGTTCATACCAACAGAAGGTTGAGATCGACGCTCTCCCACAGAAGACAAAGGAGAATCATTTGTACCCCTATCAACTTGTTGGTGATCAGTTGACTGTGACCCATACAATAAACTCGAACCCCGCGGTGAATTTGACAACCTCTGACTACCAATTGGAACACCAATTCCTGATGAATGTGATTACCTCCTACGCTTTCGCTTCGAAGACTCCACTCTATCCATTTGATATGATTTCTAAATTTATACAAACGTCAACTCATAACATATTGAAATTGTACATGTTTATTCTACAAGCATAAAGACATATCTAATAAAGAACTACATACCAAATGTAAAGGTGTCTAAAGTAGTATAAGTGAATTTTTTTGTAAGTCCCTCTCCTAACTCTAATTAATTAACTAAACTATTGCAACTTAAAGATATATTTAATAATCATTTCGTTATCAAATATAAGTTATAACGCAATTAATTGTAGTAGTATAGTAGCCTTAAAAACTTTTCATCCATCAAATATGATCGAATTATATATCTCAATGTACAAACATCTCACAAAATATATATATATACACTTATTAAAAGATTTCTACTTTATATTCATGATAAAAAAAATTACACATATTGAAATTGTAATTGTTAATTCTACAGACTTAAAAACACATCTCAAAAAGAACTGCATAACAAATGTAGAGGTGCCTAAAGTAGTATAACTTAATTTTTTTGTAAGTCCCTCTCCTAACTCTAGCAGCACTACTATTGCACCATAAAGATAACGTTAATAATCATCTCATATTCAAATAAAAAGTATAATGCAGTTAATTGTAGTAGTATAGTAACCTTACAAATTCTTCATCGATCACTTATAATTTCATTCTATATCTCAATAAACAAACATTTCTTAATATTTATAAAAAAAAAAATTAAGGACTTACAACAATATGACTTTTTAAGTGACAAACAATATAAATTAATATATATATATATATATATTTTAAATACTTTTATAAGAATTTAAAAATATATATAAAATTAAAAATATAAAAAATATAAATAAAAGTTAATTTATAATTTATAATACTATAAATATTACAAATACTAACTTTCATAAAATTTAGATTAAATTCTAATAATATGAAACACGGCTTATTAACTTACTAAGAAAAATAACAATTTAATAAATTAGTATGAAACATCGACATACTTAAACTGTCAATTTAAAATTTATTTTATTATACACTATGTATCACACAAATTATCCCTAAGAACAGAGTTCTTGAACTTTGTTCAAGAACAATTCAAAAACTATGTTAAAGGGTATACAGCCTAAACTCATGAACATAAAATTACATATAAAAAAACTATTCTTGCCAATACAAAAGATTGGGAAAGGAGCAGAGTTCCAGCACTCTGCTCAATAGCAGAGTTATGGATCTGTGCTCTTGAGCAGAGATTTGGAACTCTGCTCTGACCATAAAATAAAATGTTAAAAATAAAGACAACCATTTTTACCAATAAAGAATTTCGCGAAACGATACATACCTTTAACCCAAACACGTAGTGAAGAGATCGTCAATCCACAACGCCGCAGCAGGTCAGACCACCAACTCGCCAAACGACAAATATTTCCTTCACAAAACAACAAATTATGTTAGCAACTGAAAACTTTAAAAATTTGAAAACAAAATCAAAACAACACAACAAAACGAGAAAATCTACCTTCACATGGCGAACTATCAACCCTGCGCGGAAAGCCGAAACACCAACGACGCACCGATAACAACCCCAGAAAAATAAACGAACTAACCTGTCAAACTACTACATTTCAACAAAAGATTAGAAGACAGAAAAGAATTATAAAATTCGAAAACTACCACATACAACAAACATAAAATTTGAAAACCAAAAACAGGAGATAAAACTGATTTACCTTCGCAGCCGATAACTCCACGTCGTTACGCCGAGCTGCAAACAAACACCAATTTCAAAGTTGCGGATCCGCCAGGCACACTCATCGACGAACACAGCATCCACAGCTGCAACAGGAAATAACGACAAAGCAAGCAGCGGATCGGGGAAGGGGTGGAGCAACAGCGGCCAAGCGTCGTCGACGCAACAGGAGACGAGCGTCGTCGTCGAGCATGCAGGGTGGTGGCAAGGAACAACGAGGGGCCTGCTTGCGGGGTCCAGAATTATGCAACAGCGACTGCCAAATGGCGGACGATGCCGACTTTTTATGCAGAAAAATTGTTCGGCCGAATAATTAATCGGCCGAACAATTATTCGGCCGAATAATTATTCGGCCGAACAAGTGTTCCACCGAACAATTGTTCGGCCGAATAATTATTCGGCCGAATAAACTACCATCACAAAAATTTTCCCGTCCGGCAGTGGTTTGCACGCATTTCGAGGATCTCCGTTAAACTAAACGGAGAACTGTTAGTAGGTATTTGGCCGAATAATAAATATTAATCGGCCGAATAACCTCCGCTAAGACGATTTTGCACTAGTTTCTCACAAAAGTGTTACCCACCTTCACGTTTTTACCCGGGAAGATTCTTTTATTTATCATAGAAGTGTACTGCATCACATCCTTCTTCCAATCCTTAGACTTTTTTTATAACTTGTGATCATTCGACCATTCAATCTTGTGGGTGATTTAATAAAAGTGCTCTCTCTTTTCCTGCATCATGATTCCAAAGCAAGTAATATAATTTGAAGAAGATTATCATCACTATTGTTTGTAACTAGCATATCACATCCAATGGTACTCACAAAGGACTTAATCATATCACATCCAATGGTACTCACAAAGGACTTAATCAACTTTCCGAGAGTATGGAAAGATTTATTTGTTTTACCATAATAAGAGCAACTAGACACAATAACTTATTTTGCTTTATGTTATATGTAATACTCAACTTTGGGGTATCAAGTTGTGATTGTAATTGGAAATGCAATAGCCGAGACAGGAGGTAGAACCGAGAACTATTGGATCCTATTGTACCTTTCCTTTCTTAATGAAAATCATGTTGATTCATGTGATCTGAGTATTCAGTTGTGAGTTGTTTTAGTAGCCCTAATAAGAGAAGGAAGGCCTCCCTTTGTTGATCACAAGCTTCCATTTCCTTTGCTTTATTAGATAGATTTATCATAGCATGTTCCATAATTCTTAGTGTTGTAGTTGTTGTTGGTATGTGTGGATTGTTACTTGCTTTTTGATAGTTTTTAATTACATGGACTGTTACTTGTAGAGTTGGGTTGACTATTAAAAAGAACTGATAATTCTTGGTACTGCTTTTACATAGTAGAGTTTCATTGTAGCTTTCACATATTGATTGGATTTCTCTTTAATAGATCATCTCTCTCTTTAATATTATAGCAGGTGCATTCTCTTTAAGAATGATTGTGAGTTGTGATTGATCGGAGTTGTTGTTGTTACATAGATTTGATTCCGTAGTTGTGTTTTCCCTTTCCAACAAGAGTTGTGTGGATTGAATGTGACTTTCCTTTCATCCAGAATTGCATAGATCAAGCGTGATTTCCTTCTCAATAAAAAATTGTATGGATTGGGTGTGATTTCCTTTCTTTACATATAGTAGTATTGATTTGATGATTTTCTATAGGGCTTATGCAAGATAATCTAAAAGTGTGTTTTCCTTCAGAAAAGAGTGGATTAATTGAGTTTTCATTCATTTATTGCGCGATCATTTAGAGTCACCGACACTTTAGAGGAAATTGTAGCCTACATAGATTTTGCACATAGCCTTGAAATAAAAGATGGCCCTTGGTTTGATAATTAATTTGAGTGTTATTTAGTTTTCCTAGGAAGATAGTTAGAAAGCCCCAGTAGGTATATTGAATCCGGTGCAAGCAGGCACATGTCCCCTAATAAAAATTTATTCATGTAGATTTCAAAGAGAGCAGTGTTGGAGAATCAATATTTTTGGGTGATGATCGATCAGACTCGTGAGGTGAAAGGAATATGAATTATTCTTATTCAAATTCCAAGTGAAGGTATAAGTCTGATAAGGAATGTTTTGTATGTTCCTAGTTTAACAAAGAATTTGTTTTTAGTGAGTGATGTTATTTATCAAAACATGAGGGTTGATTTCACTGAAGGTAGCTATACAATCCTAGATTATAAAAATAGAAGATCAAGGGTGATCTACAAAGGCACAAGAGAGGGTGTCTTGTATAGATTGATTGCAAGTATTGTTGATCATAGAGCATTGATTCATGATGATGGAATTGTGGAGTTAAGCCATACAATATTTGTTCATTTGAATCTAGATATCCTAAGAAAGGTTCAAAAAATGGTAAGAGGTATTCCCTAGTTTAATGTAAGAAAAGGAAGTGTATGTGATGAATGTGTCATGGGAAAGCATCATAGGTATCCTTTCTTTACGAATGATAAAAAATTGTGAGGAAACATCTTGACCATATTGACTCTGATGTGTTTAGACCAATGTACTCCTTATATTACTTTCATAGATGATGCTACTATAAAATGTTGGATATATTTAATGAAGCACAAGAGTGAATTGTTTGACAAGTTTTGTGAATTTAAATCCTCTGTAGAAAATCAAATAGGATGTAGCATCAAAATCCTAAGAAGTGATAATGGTGGAGAGTGCTAGTCTAATGAATTTATTTTTTTACAAGCAATTAGGATAAAGAGGGAGTATTGTGTTCCTTATACTACTCAACATAATGGGCTCACAAAAAGGAAGAACATGAGCATTGTTGAAACTGCATGATGCATGTTGGAGTAGTTTGGTATGCCTTAATTCTTTGGGAAGACGAATGTCATACTTGTGTGCACATATTGAACAG
Source organism: Larix kaempferi (assembly GCA_027924585.1). Classification (NCBI taxonomy): domain Eukaryota; kingdom Viridiplantae; phylum Streptophyta; class Pinopsida; order Pinales; family Pinaceae; genus Larix; species Larix kaempferi. The sequence continues at coordinate 1,735,137 of BSBM01000111.1, read as the reverse complement.
GTGTCCTCATAAGTCATTGAGGGATGTTACACCAAGGAGGATTTTTCAGGAGTAAAACCTTGTGTTGATCATTTTAGAGTGTTTGGTTCACCCGCATATTCTTACATACCTTCTGGTAAGAGAACACAACTTGAAGCTACCAGGAAAAGGGGCATGTTTGTTGGATACTGTGATGAGTACAAATCATATAGAATATTTGTTTTCAATGAAAGAAAAACCATATCATGTAGAGATGTTATTTTTGATGAATCTTGTTTCAAAATGACATCTGACACTCTTGGTGTGGAAGTGCGGCCTCATGTGACAAAATTCAACGATGAGACTATTGACAAAGACAATATTGATGTCATGAACAGTGGCATAAAAAAGGAAGAATCACATGAGATGATTGGTAGAAACCAAGTGAAGCATCATGAAGCGGGAAGGGAGAAACCGATGTGGATAAAGAGACTGATAGAGGGATCATGCTTGAAAGATGGTTATAGGCCAAAATTTTCTCCTCCTAGAAGATCTACATGGATCAAAATCCCACATAAAAGGTATGAATCTAGTTTCATTGTTTTGATGAGTAGCTTATTTGATTCTGAGACTATTACATTTAATGAGGCTTCATGTTCTAGACAATGGGTTGAATCCATGCAAAAGGTTTATGAAAGAAACATGAAAAATGATGTGTGGGACTTAATTCCACTCCATGAAGCAAAGAAAGTTATATGTAGCAGATGGATATTCAAGCTTAAGAATAATGTTGATGATTCTATCAATAAACAAAAGGCAAGGTTTGTGGCAAAAGGTTTTAGTCAAAATCCTAACATTGACTATGATGATACATTTGCTCCCATTGCTTGATGTACTACCATTAGGTGTGTACTTTCCTTGATTGTCTATTATAGTTGGAATATTCACCAAATGGATGTGAAGACAACCTTCCTAAATGGTGTTTAGTGAGAAGACTACATACAACAACCACAGGGATTTGATGTTGCTAATAAAGAGGATATTGTGTGCAGGTTGAAGAAGGCCTTGTATGGTCTTAAGAGGGATCCTTTTGCATGGTATACTCAGGTCAATGAGTGGTTCCATGGAAAATGTAAAATAAATCAATTTGTTGATGCTAATCCATACTTTTTTGTGATGGTGATAGCATTGTGATTATTGTTTTCATGTATATGATCTCATTTTGATAGGAAATGATGATGAATTAATTCATTGGTTAAATAATGAATTATGTCAAGACTTTGAAATATAAAATTTTGGTTCTCTTCAATATTGTATTGGAGCTATGGTAGGATAAAAATCAATTTATTTTGACTCAAGCCAAGTATGCTATAGATATTTTGAAAAAGTTTGGAATGGAGGGTTGCAAACCTATTTCTACACCCATGGATCCTTCTATTGAATTGGGAGTTGATAATCCAAGTGAAGAAGTGGATGCTACACTATTTTGTAAATTTATTGGTAACCTTCTTTACTAAGTTAACACTCATCTTGATTTATCATATGTTGTAAATGTCCAAAGTTAGTTTATGGTAAAACCAAAGAAGGTTCATTGGAAGGCTGGTAAGACAATTCTTCGTTATTTGAGTGGCAATATTTCCTATTGTCTTGGTTATGAAAGAGACAAATATATTTATTTGCATGGTTATGTAGATGTTGATCGGGTAGGTGATGTGAATTCTAGAAAGTCTACTACAAGCTATTGTTTCTCTTTATTTTTTGGCATGGTTTCTTGGAGTAGTAAGAAACAAGCTTGTGTTGCTTTGTCATCCACAAAGGCTAAATATATTGATCCTACTATTGGTATTTGTGAAGCAATATGGCTTAATGAAGTGCTTCTTGAGCTTGTGTGATGGAGAAGAGTCCTACTCTTATTTATTGTGATAATTAGTCTTGCATAAAGTTTGGCATTAATCTTGTGTTTCATGACAAGTCAAAGAATAGTGAAACCATATACAAATTTATTATAGACATCATCAATAGAAAGCAGATTTACATGGTGCATTGCTCTATTGAAGAAAGTGTAGCTAACATACTTACAAAAGCCCTTCCTAAGCAGAAATTTGAAAACTTCAGAACTAGACTTGGTTTGCATATACCTAGCATTGTCCTTAAGAGGGAGGGTTAGAAATACGAGTCTAGTGCTAGGTTGGTTTGTTGGTTTTTTTTTTGTTAGTTTGGTTTGTTATTGAAATTTTATCTACGTAGGTATGCATATTCTATTTTTGTGGAGGTTGTTGATTCATAGTTGGATTTGAGATCTCCAACAAGATCTTCTACTAGATTAGACTATAGTTATGATTTTGATATTTGAATCAGTTTTATGTGGCTATGTTTAATCAAAGAAGTTTGTTTATAAAATCAGCTTGAGATAAAGGAAATAATATAAGTTTTGTGTGGTGGAATCTATGAACATACGTGATCCTTATTTGTGTTTCTTCTTCAGTTAAGTTACAACAATTATTTATTTATTTTAGTTTTAGTTTTTTTTAGAGTCTAGCATCATTGAGCAATTTGGGAAGAAACCAAGAAGAGAAATTATGTTTCCCAATGGATCTCTCATCATTTGGTATATGGAAGCAATGGGGAAAGCTTAGAATCAAGGGAACCAAAATTTAATCACAGATGCCCCTACAGACAATAACCCAACTTTCATATATGTGGACTCAACCTTTGAAGATGAGAGCTAGGTGCTACACTATTCATTTTTATCTCTCTTTTTAAATTGTTTTTATGCTAAATACTTGGAAAAATATATCCTCTATTTTGGTCTCTAAATAGAATATTGGCTACTGTTGTTTTGGCTTAGAAACAACAAATGTAATTATTATATAATTTAACTAGATCTCCTAGGCTAGATAGTCACATAAATTCTATGATTAGCTTTCATAATATTGAAGTCTATCATTCGCAGAATCACACTGATCTTGGGATGTGGGCAATTTTTTGTACAAGTATTAATATATGAGTAGCTAAATTTTAAAAAATAATGAATGAAATCTCATAAAAGTTTAAAGGAACGATTTATAAAATAAAATAAAAAATTGATAATAAAACTGTGTTTTTCTCCAATTTTGACATAAGAATTTTTTTCAAATTTTTATATAAGACCTTTTTTTCCAATTTTGACCACTGTTAACATGTTTTTAAATTTAAATACTTGTAAAATGTATATGATATTCATTATAGTTAACATTTTGTACATATTTTTTTGGTTAAATGTTTAAAATTAATGTTATATGATGGTGGTGGTGGTGGTTATTAATGTCCATTGAAACCAACTTTGGTCTGTTGACCTTAAAAAATGCAAGGAATCATTTGATTTTCTTTAGAATTTTATTTCTATGCTAAAAAAAATTAAGAGAAGCATCCCGAGATCATCATAGCTGTGATGAGTTAAAAATTTAGGAAGGTTAGCAGTGTAGCAAATATTTTGAAATTGTGCTCTAATGTAGGTGTACGTAGAACATTCTATGAGAAAGTGATTTTCATCTTCAACCCTCTTAGTACCACAAAGATGATAATTCTTTCATCCCACGATGTTTTAGGAATTGTCCAATACCATATTTCACTAGGGAGGTCATGAGAGTTTGTTCTTATTTTTGTAATATTGATTTTCTTCTTTACGCTAGTTAAAACAAGAGATACTTTTGATCTTCTAGATTAAGCTTGATAGCCTCCTTATAATATATGTATTTTCTCTTATCCTACAATTTTTTATTTCACAACTCCTTAAATTTATATGTAATAATACTTTTAATATTATCACTATTTTGTAGAGTGACCTCTTCCTTGAGTCCCTAATGATTTATCCAAGGACTGATGGCATCTTTATGCCAACATCGCTTAAGATGCAAGTGGTTTTGATTAGAGGATGAAGCAATCTTAGGAAGCCTATTGTTTCCCATGTTGTTTATCTTGTTCTTGTACACTAGGTACCTAGCCATAGCCATGCTCTCAATGTGGGAGAGGCTCACTTCTATGAGGATGATAGGATATGGTTTATTTCCTTTAATTTTGAGATTATATGTTATAACTTAGCAGTTTTGGATTTTCTCTATTCTTATCCATGTTGAGCTTGGTATTGTCATTGATGTCAAAGAGAATGTTGAACTTGGTAATGGCATTGGAGTCTTAAAGCCAGTTTTAAGAAGTATATAGAAAATATGTGCGCAAGTGTCAACAAGCCCCACCAAACATCAAAGAGATTGTTGAACTTGGTGATGGCATTGAAATCTTAAAGCCAATTTGAAGAAGTATATAGATAATATGTGTGCAAGTCTCAGCAATCCCCACCAAACGTGCGCAAGAAGTCTGCACAAGTCCCACTAGAGTTATCTGCGTAGGTCCCAACACAAGTATGTTGTGCAATACACTGCGCAATAGTTTGTGTGCTAATCAATCCAAAATATTAAAGTCCACAAGCTACAAGCCAACAAAGGAATAAGAAATGAGGTTCGTTCAAGACAAATGTGTGGGTAAACTTCTTCATAAAGAAAGGTAGAAGGGACGTAGCTGACATAGAAAAGTTTTTGCTTATGGATAAATCAATTGAACAAAGATCAGAAGGAATGGTATAAATAAGCAAAAGATTGAAGTGTTTTGTTGAGCTTGAGTGCAAAAGATATAGTATTATGAAATTCCAAGCTTCGAGGAACAGATGAAATGCCTAGGGGAATCAATGGATGTATGACTTGAGGAAGTGCACGAGATTACAGGACAAGGAGAAATACAAGGAGCAGTCATGCAGAAATATAAGGAGCATTTATGAAGAGCACGAGATCATTTGTATTAGGAGCATTTGAAAATAAGCATACAAGGAAAGGTCACACAGAAAGAGATGGAAATGTGTAGTATGTTCAACAGAGGAAACAAATCAGAAATTTTAGAGTGGATTGTGATCGAGGTATACAACAACAAATCTATATCTGGGTGGTAGGACGAGGCAAGGATAGAATATTGGTGTCTTCCACAGGTTGGTGCTTGACAACTCAAGTGGGTGCTTGACCGTGCAAGATGGTGCTTGCTTACTATGAGTTGGTGCTCATAACAGGATTTGTGTCCTCACAGGTTGGTGCCTATAATTCAACAAGTTGGTGCTTACAAAGGATTGGTGTTCCTGTTTAATTGGTGTCAACAAAATCGGTGAGTGGGTGCTCACATTTGTATTAGATATTGGTGTCTCCTGACATTATTTGTAATAAAAAGATTATTTATATATATATATATATATATATATAAGATTTCTCTACATATTCTTTGCGTAGTGTTCTTTGTAGTGAAAATTGCTTTTAGTACATGGTATATGTGTTAATGAATGATGACATGGTATAACAAATGTTTGTAAGGATAAAAACTATGTGATATTGATTCACCACCCCCCTCTCACTATCACTTGGGGTCCAACAATTGGTATCAGAGCAGGTTCCTTCAGAGACAGTCTAACCATAGGAAGGAAGATCAGCGTGCAGTCTAGATTTCTGCTCAAATATGGAAAGACATGAAGGTCTCTCAACAAATCGAGCACCAGGTTTTGATGGGTCTAATTATGCTTTCTGGAGTATAAGAATGGAAGTCTTCATATAGTCACTCGGAACTGATATTTGGCTGGCAGTTGTAAATGGTTATAAAGTTCCAGATTCTCCTCCAACTGGTGTTGTTGATAAAAATCTCTATGAATGCAATGCAAAAGCCCAAAATGCAATACTAAGTGGTCTAGCAGACTCAAAATTTACAAAGGTCATGCAGTGTAGCTCAACAAAAACAATATGGGACAAACTTTAGAGCATTTATAAAGGAGATGAAACTGTGAAAAAGGCAAAGCTGCAAACTTATAGAGGTCAATTTGAGAGCCTAAAAATGAAGGAGGATGAGAACATTGCATCCTACTTTCTTCAAGTAGATGAAATAGTCAATACTCCTAGAGATATTTGGGGAAACAGTTCCTGAAGAAGCAATTGTACATAAGTTGCTAAGATCTCTACCTATGAGATTTGATTATAAAGTATCAGTCCTGGAAGATAGAAGGATCTTGCAGAGATAACAATGGATGAAATCAATGGAATTCTCACTCCCTATGAAATAAGAAATTAAAAGGAGAATCCTTCGAGAATGGAAGTAGCATTCAAGGCCTCCAAGAAGACAAAAGGAATCAAGCAAGATTCCAGTAAGAGTTCTTTTGACGAATCTGATCTTGAAGAAGCAAACATTGTGAAGAAACTTCAAAAAGGTCGTGGAAAGTACAAAGGTAAGCCTTCCTTTCAAATGCTTTGAATGTGTTAAAATAGGTCATTTTGTTTCTAAATGTCCTTACAAAGATAATAGAGATAGTGATGATGAGAAGGATCATGATCATGAAGAAAAGAAGAAGATATACAAAGGAAGTAAACCTGAAAATTGTAAAAGGTTTGGTAGACAAAAGAAAATTATATACTCCAAAGAGGACAGTAGCTCAACAGATGAAGATGACAGTTGTGATTATGAAAGAGAAGTTCTCTTTATGGCAATAGAAGAAGGATGTGAAAATGAGAACTACGAAGATGAAGTGTTGAGGTAGACTTTGAAGGAGAACTTATAGGTGCTTTAGAGGATTTGAAGAACTCAAGAAAGAAGAATAAGCATTTAAAGGACCAACTACTGAAGTATGAAGACCGGATAGAAAAATTTAAAAGAATAGAAGAATATCTAGCATCCAAGTTGTAAGAGACATACCAAAACTTACAAAGCACTTAAATTCATTCTGCAAGCATTGCTTACATGGAAAGCAAACAAGAGTAAGTTTCAAAATAAAAGAATATTCTACAACAAAACCATTGGAACTGGTTCATATTGATCTCTGTGGGCCAATTAGAACTAAAGGTCTAAACAATGAATCATACTTCATTATGTTTATTGATGACTATACAAGAATGACATGGGTTTCCTTTCTAAAGAAAAAATCAGAGGCTTTTGAGACATTCAAAGTCTTCAAAGAACTAGTCGAGAATGAAACTGATCTGAAAATTAAGTGTCTAAGATTAGATAATGGTGGGGAGTACACTTCAAGAGAATTTGAGTAATTATGTGAGGAACATGGAATCATGAGACATTTATCGACTGCTAGAACTCCACAACATAATGGGGTAGCAGAAAGAAAGAATCAAACTGTCCAAGAAATGGCTAGAACAATGTTAAATTATGGCTTGAATTTCTTTGACTACACTTAATTGAAAAGGAAATTATTGATGCAACTTGTGACACAAGTGACCTAATTCAAAAAGTTGATACAAACGACCTAGTACAATTGGGTGATACATATACAATGATTGATGATGCCATAATTAGTCATGAGAATGAATCAATCATATATAGTCATGAGAATGAATCAATCGTAAATAGTAAATTAATTAACATGAGTTTTGCAGATGAATCACAAGTAGAATCACAGAGTGATAATAACAATAGTAAATGTGAATTCGAAGTTTCACAAGAAAACATTTATGAAGAACATCATGAATTAAAAACCGATCTTTCCAAGATGACTATTAGACCTTGGGAAGAATTACAATTCAATAAAAATCAATATGACTTGGGATATGAAAAAGACATCATCTTCCATATTCTAGATTATACTCCAAACCAGTTCAGTGTGTGAGTGCAGGATTTCTTGCGAACATTTTAGGGCTCCAAAATTTAATGAAGAATTTATTCAAACAATTGATGACAAACACATGGAGGAAATGCATAATGAATGTTAGCATTGTCATAGAGTTGGAAATTTGGAGACATAATGTTTTGATATCCATCCTTGCCTTCATTATGGGAAAACAAATGTTGAAAGCAGAAGGAGGTTCAAAAATGAACACTTCACTATGGATGGATAAGCTCTTGGCGATGGAATCAACAAGTCAAGAAGTTGCATAAGTCTTATCATTTAGTTCAAACATTAGTAAAGACACATTTGAATGGTGAAATTACAAAAGCAAACAAACTTCAATCAATTATTGCAGATGATTATTTGAGCATGAATATGGCCCATTATGAATAGGTATTCCCTTGTACCTTAAGGGGAGGAAGTACAAAAATGAAAGAAGAAAGGTACTCTCTTGCATCTCAAGGGGAGGATTACATTGGAGAAACAAGATCAAGTGAAAATATTAGTGGTCAACCAAAACCACCACATCCATTCATGAAATTTGTTAGTGGTCAAACAAAACCACCAGATACATGGTATCAATTTCAAATTGGTTAGTAATCATCCAAAACCACCAGACAGGTGGTATCAAAATCAGCTATTGCGGGAGAATCCAAAGCTCGAGTTTGGATCCCTTCCACATTCTTTTCACCTTGCACCTTATGGGGCAATATCAACCAATGATGATAGTCGGGCTTCAAGATTCAAAGTCCAATCATTCAAAATTCAATTAGCATTTGGCAATTCCAACATGGAAACGGGTCTCTTCTAAAAACTATCTACAACAAATTCAACTATTCATTGGGATTTTGTGAGAGCACCCGATGATCCTGTTTGTTCACCAAATTAACATAAGATGCTAGCTTCTTCTAGAAAAATCAAGGAATGTTCAAACATGACAGTTGTTCACTTCCATAATTTTTAGCTCTCATTTCTATGAGAACTACACACACACACACACACGTAATCTATGAGAACTATTGACGTGATGGATATGTTTAAGATTTGAATGAGTTGTTAAAATATTATATCTATACATATGTATGTATGATGTAGTATTAAAAATATTCATAGGAATATTATGAAGTATCTTCGTTGAGGTAATATATATATATATATATATATATCCTTGACTTGAGTGTGGGAGAAGAATATAAATAAATGGGTGGATAGGGTTGCATAAATTCTTGGATGGGACTACTATATTTGCATTTAAATGATAGCATGTGAAATGAAACTTTGTAGCCATGAAAATTATTTAACTTAAATTGAATTTGATATTTTTGGAGAAAATTTATTTATTGATTGTTTAATATTATTATATAGATTTGACTTTTGCATTCTTGATTATTTTAATATATAATCTAACCTAAAACTAAACGTGTGGTCTAAAAAATCAACTATTTGACCCATAATGGATGAATTTTTCGGGCACGATTTTGAAAAGATCTCGTCGTAATTTTGGAAAATCTAGGCTATCGCTATCAAATTCTAGAATTTTGGGTGCTCCAGGGGATTTTGAGGGTGCTAAATCCATTTCTACCATCAAAATATCGATAAAACAAAGCTAAATTCCGAATTTGCAGAATAAAAAAAAACGTTGGATTCTAGCTAAAAATGCCAGTCTGATCCAAATCATCAAATTTTTAGAGAGGTGGAAGGGGGCTCTCAGAAATTGGGAAAAGGAGAAGGGTTGGAAGGGTTGGAAGAACCCTGGGAAGAAGGAACATGTTATTATTCACAACCATATAGAGGTTCATCACTGCTTTGGGAGTCATGGGCACGGAGGGCCAAGAAACCAAAGGCTCTTAGTTGGCAGGGTGGTGTAAACCCACTTGGGCAATGGATGAGGGAGCAACTCAAGGCTAGCTGCGGATCTTCTTCATCATTTTGAAAAGAGATCAAAGGTATTTTTCTTTTGGTGAAATTAAATTAAACTATTTATATACTATTGTATCATGTTTGCTTCTAGTTATATTTTTATGCACATAAATAAGATGTTATTCATACCATGTTGAATAAGATCTACTTGTAAAACTATAATTTTTTCACTTTCAGAGTAATAGTTAAATAACAAGTTGTAATTAAATAACATTTATAATATTATGTCAAGACTTAATGAACCTTGAGGAGCAATACACAATCCCTAAACATCCTTTAACTTTAACCCTTTCTAAAACTTCTAATCAAAAACTTAGCCATCACATTCACTCTTTTTTAGTTGAAAGAAGATCCAATGAGAGAGTTATTATCCATTTTGGAAATGAAAAAAGTCTCCATCAAATCTGGCTCACCATCTACTACAAGCAAGTTCTAGATATTTGAAACAACCAACAATTGCTTGGCTTTCAACAAGCTATCACCCACGATATCATTTGATTTAAAACCCATAACTAGATCCCCTTCACCTAATACCAATCCCAACACATGAATCTTCCCCAAGATATTTTCACTCCCAATACAACTTAAGTATAGTCACTAATGAAATGCCCATAACCATGACAATGAACACACATGAATGAGATACCAACATAACCTAATCTTTGACAAAGGACCTCTTCCCCATTACGAACTTGATATCCTCAGCCAAACCAACATTTGGTCTAGTTCGACCAAGATGCGAGCTACAGAATGAGAGGTATCATCTTTGAATTTCTTATCCACCTCCAGCAACATTCCAAGCTTATCCCCTATGCACTTAAAGATCTCAACAATCCAAATTCAAAAGACACACTTGGCATTTTGAGATAGACTAGGTGCACCAATAATGTCCAACACCTGGGGTCAACTTGGCACCCATTTTTTCAAAGCTAAAACCATTGAACCCCAACACCATGTTTCTTTCAATATTAATTTCATATCCCCTTCATAATCTAAATGGAAGGCCAGCCACCCTCTAACTAGAGTGTGAAACCTGAGCACATAAACCTAATAGAGACTATCGTACCTCAGGTTATCTAGACAGTTAGGTTTTTTTCCAAGATAAGGCAACCGTAAAATCTTGTACTTATTGTTTTAGTAGACATTCACTACCGGTGCCATTAGTACATTCCTTAGACCAGTGTTTTTCTCCCCTTTGCCAATTTCACACATTTCCTCCCCTTTCTACGTGTGTTCAAATGCAGACTTTGTAAATATTTGATACAGAGATCACTACTCCCTCTGTATCAGTCTGAGACCTCAAGTAGTATGAATCTCAATGTCAGTACATACTCATAAAAACATAGACTCAACCACTAGATCTGCATCTACCAACAACATATAAAAGCAATCAACCACAATAGACAACAGATATACCCTAGAACCCTTTCGGGAGAAACCAGCTAACTATGGGGCTATCTTCTCAATCTCGAGCCCAGAGCATATAGAAGAATAAAGAAGCAGTACAATACAGAATTACCTCAGCCGGTAACTCAATCCCTCTGACCGATAACTCAATCCCTCTGACTAGGGAAAACACAAATTTGCATGCATCCAGCTGATGCATGCACTGACGAAGTGTGCCCTAACTGCCAATCTGGATCTGAGTGCTCTAACGGTGCCTCTAATGGATCTTCCCTCTACTAGTCACCCTGCTCTGATCTGCTCACTCTGAAGACTGCCCACTGATGAAATCGGCCCTCTCTGCATGCACAAGTGTGCCCTCCTCCTTTGGATGTCAAATGCTCGTACTGCTCCGAATCTTAACAGATCTGAGCTCCGATCGTCTCTAACCTTCCTGAAATCTCAAGGCAAGGCTATCCTGAAAGTCTCGGACTCCAACTCGGTCAATCCAGCTCACAACGAGCTTTTCCTCCTTAGGAAAAACGTCCTCCTCCAAGCAAACTCAGCCTCCTCCAATCTGATCAGTAATCACACTATGGAGCTCTCTCAGCTCACAGTACTGAGGATCTAGTCTCTCTGGAACTGAAGATCACTGATCTAGCTTAGATCTGACCTTCCTAGCTCCTGCAGCAACTCCTCCCTGTCTCAGAAAGTCGCCCCACATGTACAGATTCATCCCCCTCACTCTGGCAATATCTCTCTCTGATAATGCAACTGAGTAACCCCATCTGGGGACCCCTTGCCTCTATAAATAATCTCACCGATGAATTAGGTTTGCCAAAACCCTAATTCCCGGTGCATGCAAAAAGTCACTCTTGCATGCATGCATGCAAAAGGTCGCTTTTGCATGCAGTCACTGAATGCTAGCAGGTCATGCAATACTCATGCATGCAAAGGTCAATCTCCCCTGAAGCTCTACATGCAGCCCCTGCTAGGCTCATGCCACTGAGTAGAGTGCATCTCACTCTCTACTCCATCCTGATGCCTATGATACTAATGTCCCTCCATGCAAGGCATCTGAGTCATGGAGGACATCCCGAAGTTACCATAATCTAACACTCCCTCTTAACGAGGGAAATCCTACCATGGATATCTGGATCCATCAAATCTGCTGCTGCTGACTTTGATCTAGCTGATCTACCTGTCACTGCTACCCTCTAATCTGAAGAACCCTGATCAATCTCCATATGTGTGGCTTCTGATGAAACCCCTTTGTCAACCACTGCTGACTCTGTCACTGCACTCTGACTCGGACTCCCTCTGAGTCTCTGCTGCTGCAACCAACCCTAAGGATCTCTGTCAAGTGGATCTACTGCTCTGTAGACCATATGCCTGTGACCCTGAGTTGACTCAGCTCTGTAAGTCAACTCCCTTTGTCTCTGCATTGACTGAACTGACTGAACTAACTGAACTGACTGAGCTCTCTCCTGAGCCAAGTCCATCTCAACCATGTCATACCAGCTCACTCTCTGACTGGTGCCTGCATGAGCAATATGCTCATCCCTCTGATATGATCCCAAGGGCTCAATCTCCTGTGACTCATCACTGTCATGAGCATCTCGCTCATCCATCGAAACTCCACAATCACTACCCTGATCCTCATCATGGTGAGCCTCTCGCTCACCCATCTACTGAACAGGCCCACTCCTCCTAGCCTCATCTCTGTTATGAGCATCTCGCCCATCATCCCCCTCTGAATCTGAAGAGGATGCACTCAGCCATCCTGATGTACCTAAAGTAGGTTGTCCATGAACCAAGTACTCACCATCAATCCTGTGACCCATCAACACTAGGTCTACTCCTCTGGGATAGGTGAAGAACTGATCCCTGTGAAACACTATAGGGTATCCTGCAACTGCCAATGTTGCCACTGAGAGAACACTCCCTCTCAGTCCTGGAACAAAGAACACTCCTGATACCTCCAGGAGCTCCCCACGATCAAGCAGAAGTCTCACTCTGCCCACTCCAGTAACTAAATGGTCAACCCCCTGACTATCCCGAGTCAACTGTACTGTCGTACGCTCTAGAATCAGGAATGCATCTCGCGTCCCTGTCATATGACTACTAAGAGTAATGTCCACTCTCCATCTCTGCTCAGGCTGAATCTCTAGTGGGCTACTATCATGTCTTGATTGGACTGTGGCTAGTGAGAACTCCTTCTCAAATCGAGAAGAGAACTCATCAACCTTCTCTGTTGCTGCCACCTGCTCATCCTTCGCCTGCTTTCCCTTCTTCTTATGCAGACAATGTCCCGCATAATGTCCATACTCATTGAAGGCGAAACACTTGATCTTACTCAGATCCTTCTTCTGTCTGCCCCTCTACTTCCCGCCTGCTGCGAGAGCCACATCCTCCTCCTCAGGAATGGCAGAAGCTGAACTCTGAATGTACCCTCTCCGGGTCTCCTCCTGTGTGAAGTCATCCCACAGTCTATCCCACTTGGGAAGGTTCTCTCAACCTATGATGGACTGAACAAACACTTCCCATGCTACAGATACGCCATTCAAGGCCTGCCAAACTAGCTCATTGTCCTCTACCTTCTCACCGACTGCTCCCAACTCATCTCTCACTTAAGAGATCTTGGTGAGATAGGTAACCATGCTCTCATCCTTCCCCATCTTGATGCTTCTCAGCTTCTCTCTAAGAACCATCTTCCTGTTTTCATTTGAGCTCTGGTACAGACTAGTCAATGCATCCCACATCTCATACACATTGTCTTTGGCAGAGACATGTGGAATAAGGTGATCCTTGATCACATCAAGCAGGATCCTTTGGGATTTTATGTTCTTCTTTTCATACACTGCTTTGGCAGTGGCATCTGACAGAACAGTAATGGGATTTGCTTTCGTGTTGTAAACAACATCCCATAACTCACTCTCTTTCAGCAAGAGAGTAATGCGTGCCCTCCATGCACTGTAGTTGGAGGCACCATCTAACCGGTCCTCCACTCTCAAACCAATAGCCATACTCACCCAACTGGAAAAACTGTAACCCACAGTAAACAGAAATCTCTCATGATCACAAACCTAGCAGATCTGTCTCAGATCTGACTACTCACCAACTAAACTGATAGATCTGACCTCTACAACCACAGATCTGAACGGGAATGTTCAGATCTGGTAGATCCGGTCTCTATCTCCACAGATCTGCTAGATCTATCTCAGATCTAGCCACCACCACTGCAGATCTATGTGTGATGCTCACCCTGATCCTCAACAGGGCTCTGATACCATGTAAATATTTGATACAGAGATCAATACTCCCTCTGTGTCATTCTGAGACCTCAAGTAGTATGAATCTCAATGACAGTACATACTCATAAAAACATAGACTCAACCACTAGATTTGCATCTACCAACAACATATAAAAGCAATCAACCACAATAGACAACAGATATACCCTGGAACCCTTTCAGGAGAAACCAGCTAACTATGGGGCTATCTTCTCAATCTCGAGCCCAGAGCATATAGAAGAATAAAGAAGCAGTACAATACAGAATTACCTCAACCGGTAACTCAATCCCTCTAACTAGGGCAAACACAAATTTGCATGCATCCAGCTGATGCATGCACTGACGAAGTGTGCCCTAACTGCCAATCTGGATTTGAGTGCTCTGACGGTGCCTCTGATGGATCTGCCCTCTACTGATCACCCTGCTCTGATCTGCTCACTCTGAAGACTGGCCACTGATGAAATCGACCCTCTCTGTATGCAGAAGTGCGCCCTCCTCCTCTGGATGTTAAATGCTTGTACTGCTCTGGATCTCAACAGATCTAAGCTTCGATCGTCTCAAACCTTCCTGAAATCTCAAGCAAGGCTATCCTGAAAGTCTCGGACTCCAAATCGGCCAATCCAGCTCACAACAAGCTTCTCCTCCTTAGGAAAAATGTCCTCCTCCAAGCAAACTGGGCCTCCTCCAATCTGATCAGTAATCACACTGTGGAGCTCTCTCAGCTCACAGTACTGAGGATCTAGTCTCTCTGGAACTGAAGGTCACTGATCTAGCTCAGATCTGACCTTCCTAGCTCCTGCAGCAACTCCTCCCTATCTCAAAAAGCCGCCCCACATGGACATATTCGTCCCCCACTCTGCATGCAAAAAGTCACTTTTGCATGCATGCATGCAAAAGGTCACTTTTGCATGCAGTCACTGAATGCTAGCAGGTCATGCAATACTCATGCATGCAAAGGTCAATCTCCCCTGAAGCTCTGCATGCAGCCCCTGCTGGGCTCATGCCACTAAGTAGAGTGCATCTCACTCTCTACTCCATCCTGATGCCTATGGTACTAATGTCCCTCCATGCAAGGCATCTGAGTCATGGAGGACATCCCGAAGTTACCATAATCTAACAGACTTTCTTCCACTTTGGTTTCGCTAACTGTAGCATTCTTCAAACCTTCAGCATCCATTACCAGCGCTACAGCAACTTGCACAGAAGCCTCCTCTAAACCTAACACACTTTGAACAGCCAACAAAGATAGCCTCTCTAATATCTCAGAACTTTGGGAACGCTCCTCTAAACCAAGCTCAATTTCCACCACTTTGGACAAGACAGGATCAATAAGGTGCCTTTGGGCGTTCTTATATTTACTTACAATTGCTTTTACGGATGATGCAATACCTTTGTTAGACCTGTCAATCAACCTGACAGTCTGATCACTGCCAAGAAGGCCCAAAGGTTTTGCTAAGGGAGTAGGTAAGGTCACACCCTTTCCTCCAAGGAAATCAGTGGGTTTCCCTAGGAAACCTACTAGACGTCCACTAGCCAATTTATCTTCCACTGGACCTCCATCAACAAAGATTTGCAATCCTTCATCTGGTTCTGGCATATACCTGGTCTACCTCCAAACCAACCTTCTCAAGAATCCTTAACCTCCGTGCGAGATATTCCTCCGTTCTCTCAACTTCCCTTGTGTGCACAATGCTAGAGAATGTCAATTGCCTGTCATTTCATGAGTTGTTTATTCCAGCCATCAATAAATCAAAAATGATAAGAGTGATAATAAGATTTATGATTGATCATTTTATGATGTTAAAAATATTGCCATTTGGCATTTTATGTAAAGCAACTGTGCTGCACATATAGTTCCAATTTTGTTTTTTTATGAAATGGATAGAAAAATGGTTTAATCAAATGTCGAATAGATTTTGAAATTGAATGCATCCATGAGTGGCTCATTTTTTACATGCAAGTTTTGTTTTACATGTGCTCTTAATGGACCATACTTTGGGACTGTTGTTTTCCAGTTTGCAAAGAATCCTTAGCTTGCTAATTGCCTGAAAGTGTTGGAATGTCCTGTTTACTGAGAGATGCTATGTTTAATGAGAGACTTTCTCAAAGATTTAACATAAAACAAATATAGCGCTGCAACATATTAATTTGATTGATTTTTGAAAGTGGATATCAAAACTCTGAAGATGCTCTGGTGATATACATAATAAAACCATAACTTCCATAAAAAGTGATTTGGTT
Source organism: Larix kaempferi (assembly GCA_027924585.1). Taxonomy (NCBI): domain Eukaryota; kingdom Viridiplantae; phylum Streptophyta; class Pinopsida; order Pinales; family Pinaceae; genus Larix; species Larix kaempferi. Next base: position 1,718,670 of record BSBM01000111.1, on the reverse strand, counting down.
GAAGCAGCTGACAGAGTAACCTTTATATATATATAAATGCTTTGATTGTAACAGAGAAACAGAGAAATGGTGTCTGTCAATCTATCTAGAGTAACTTATTCCTGGAATGAGAAAAGTTTCTAAGACACGATATTTCTGTTCTTTTGCTTCTTTCATACATTTTGTGTAAATTTGGTGCTACAAGCCTTTGTGCACTGAACTTGTTTAAATAATAGGTATTTAGTATTTTTATGCATCAAGTTACAACCAGATTTTCACCAAAGTTGCTTCCCTGATCAGTAGCAAAAAATCTACACTAAACTGAAGAGGAATGGCAACAGTTTCAATATATCTGGACCAACGGAAATTTGTGTCTTTAAAAGAAGTTTGTTTTAGAGGGAAAATGAACGAAAACAAAAGTATAAAAGTGAAATTTGTGAAAAATATTGTGCTGGTTGTTTTTACATTTTTCTTGACCTTCCCTTTATCTTTATGAATGATCGACAATTGCACACTAGAGGGGTGAGCTTGACTAATTTAGGAATTTTATCACAATTTGTAGGTACATTATGATAATGGAGAAAGTTAGCTCAAGTCGCATGTAATGGTTCAACTGTCGGAACGATCATTGAAAACTTGCAGATGGGTATAAATGTGCATATATGCACATAGTTCGTATACCAATGCACATATAAGAGTTCGGGTCTGAATTCTATTTGGACAAAAGAACGCTCTACATGGACGATGTAGAATTTTGTTAGTACATGCTTAATCCTGTTCCTAATGGGATATGAACACATTTATGGAATATGGAACTGGTTTTTAACAACAGTAGGTCATTATTGTTATATTATAGGTGGCTAAAAAGAAATTAGACACATCGCAGAGAGATTCGGGAGAGGTGTTTCAAGTTCAACATGAAACCTTTGCTATGACATATCATGCTCCTGTCTTGAGCATTTTCAAAAACAAAACACTATGATCTGGCTTCTTGCATCTATAGCTAAATATAAAGCTAGAAAAGTAAAGCGTGACATATCCTGGCATGTGGCCATTATGTTCTATCAGAGAAAAATAAAATCTCTCGAAAAGAAATTGGCCGATGGCCTCTAAAACTTCTGAAGTAGAACATAAAAAGATGTGAGCACAGAGGTAACACTGAACCCGACCGTCTGCATGCTATTCTGCTTCTTCATAGGGAGATAGGATGTTGGGGTCTTCACCCTCTTGTTGTTTTCTCCTTTTCCCTCTGCTTCATCCTCTATAGCCCAGTATGAACCTTGGAGGGCTTGCAGCAGGAAATAATACCTATCATCTTGTTGGTGGAGCTCTCTTTGGATTTCTTGCAGAATTGGGTCGTTCTCTCTGTAAATGAGTCAAGGTGGCAACCCATGAACTCTTTAGTGAGGTTCAAGGTTAAGGAGTACCTTGTGTTTCTACTTGTGGAGACACTTCTGTGTGGAATGAAATGAACGAGTTCCTCATCAATTCTTTCACTGTTGCTGGTGCACGACTTTCACCTCCAGATTGTAAAGGTGTTGCATGATGGTGGCCTTGTGCCTACCTTGAAAAACCTACACGATGTGCTAAGCTTCGGTCTGTCACCCCATGTTCCCCTAGTGTGCCCTGCAAGCTAGTGGTTGGCCCCTGCATTTGTGCTTTGGCTGAGGTGGGTCTGGCTCACGCTCTTCCTCTATCAAGCAGTGCTCTTTCCTCGCCATTTCTCCTGCTTCCTGAACAGGAACCCAGTATTTCATCGTTGCTCCTTCCTCGGTTTTCCCTGCAGCAGTTTTGTTCTTTGCTGAGTCTGTTAGTTTTGTTCTTTGCTGAGTCTGTTTGTTGTGGAGTTGAGAGGCAATGGGGCATTATATGGTAATTGGGATTAATTACCAGCATAGATCCATCTTAAACCCGGATCTATCAAGCACCCAGAGGGATCTAATTTGTTTGTTAGGTGTAAAAAAAAATTATCTCAAACTATTTACGCGTCAACAAAAAATTTACACCTCAAGAAATTTTATCCCTCTACATGCTTGAAATCTGGGTTTAAGATGGATCTATACTGGTTTTAAGTTTTTTTATTTTATGAGCCCACATGATGTGTGTATTTTTTTAAGTGGACATCCAGCCAACATGTTCTTATTATTTTGTTAAATTTAGTTTTTTAGTACTCGGTGCAATAATTTTTATTATTTTATTTTATTTTTGTAATATAACATTCTATGTACTCTTGATGCAATAATTTTTATTTTTTATTTTTATTTTTGTAACATAATATTTAGGCTATGTGACAACATCTCCTCCATACTGAACTATAGAGCACCTGGCTACTCTCAGTTCAAGAGAAGAAACAAGGTGACTATCAACCCTCTTATCATCTTCATCATGTAGTTTATGATTGTGATGCATACAAGCATCATTATGGTCGAGTGAGAGCCCATCTTGGCTCTCTGTCCTCTGCGTCCCTCACCTTCAAAACCTTCATGTTATGTGTTGTATTCAGGACCTTCGAGTTGGTCAGACTCCTCTCGGGTGGCTTGAAGAGGGGTCCCTGTGTCCGTATGCCCCATATCCCTTGCATGCCTTCCTTGGCCGTCTGGTTGTGGCCATGTGTGGTGACAAATGTGTTAGTGTCAAGCATCCCATCCGGATGATGCAATATGGAACTGTTATTATGAATTTATGTTTAAATTTTGATTTCCCCTAATGTTCAAAATTTAAGTTTAAATTTTGATTTCCCTATCTTGATGATAACATGTTCAAAGATGCACAGATCATGTTTTCAGTCATTTTTATGTTTTTAATTAGCACATATTTATCTTAAATATTGATGTATCAAGGACCAAATTTAAGGTATATATTTTTTATTTGATGTAAAAAGTTTAAATTAAAAATTTTAATTTTCAAGAAATTTAATATTTTTTGTTGATTGGGTTTAAGATGGATCCATACTGGTTTTAATTTTGATTAGCTTTTATGTAAAATTAAAATACAACTGAGCTGTTATCAAATAGCTTTATTTTTAATTTTTGTCATGCACTTGAGAACATCTCCCCATATCCCCATACAGAGCTGTAAAGCACCACACTACTCCAAACGCTCTCTGCTCAATAAACATATTCTAAATCCAAATTTCACTGTGGTTTTTGAACTCACATTTATTCACACTTCAACATTCATAATAAATTTATAAATTCAAATTTCACTGTGTACTTTGTGGTTTTTGAAATCACACATTTATAAACACTTCTCTGTTCATAATTTTCTAGTTTTATCTTATAAAAAAGAACATGAAATGAGCAATTTCTAAATTCAAATTTCCCATTTTGTGGTCTTTGAAATCACACATTCACAATCATAATAATATATTATATTTTATCAAGCACCATCACAAATATTAAGCCATGCACTTTTATTTTTTTTCACAGGAAAGTAATTAGGGGCCTCACCTTGTAGGCACTACCATGAGGAATTAGCTATCTTTAGCTGAGAAACCTAACCCCAACAAACCGAGGAATTGAACCCCTGACCTCTAGCCTGCAGCGACTTGTCAACTAAAGCCCAACCAACTGAGCTAGCTGTTGAGGCTCAATGCACATTTATCTTATCAAAGAGAACATGCACAATCTTCTTTCAATGAGCAATTTTTAAATTCAAATTGAATCACACATTCACAATCATAATCATAATCATGTAGTCTATTTTATCAAACACTATCACAAATATTAAGCCATACCGAACAACCTATGTGAGCCATACACAACAACCAATTTAATACCATGTAAAACCCTTCTAAAGTATTGATACAAAATCTTGTATCCACAACCTTCTATGTCGGCAACCAACCAATTTAATACCACGTAAAACCCTTCTACAGTATTGATACAAAATCTTGTATCCACAACCTTCTATGTCTGTAACCATAGATACGATGCTGTGTATTATTTGTTACAAATATTCCCAAATAGTATAGATGTTGTGTATTATTTGTTACAAATATTCCCAAAAATAGTTTAAACTAAACACCGCAAAACCACTGGAATAGGCATAAATGCACCGTTTCCTTTTTTCTTTTAAATTTTAGAGGTTACAAGTGGGATTTGTGGACCGCAGAGAAAATGGATGTGGGTTTGGCTTGGCTGCATTTAACTTGCCTCACAGTATCTAACATCGAAAGCTATTGTTTTTGAGAGCGTACTGCACCCTAAACATTTCTGAAAACAAGCACTCAAATTAATGGGGAAGTTATAGTTTGACATACCATTTATACGCCTACCGAGTCCCACAACCTAGCAAGCCATTACTCAGTTGCCAGCAGATTTCATCTGGTGCATAAGCTTGTACTGAGGCCTGTCCATAAGTAGTAACACAATATAGCCAATCAATAATGTCTTCAAAACATGCCCCATATCAACAAATCTAATAGTAATATCCTAAAACTAATATCCTCAACAAATCTAATAGTAATATCCTCGTCTCACATCAACAAAATCTAATATCTCTGTTTATAATACAGAACCTGTTTACTAACAGAATATAATATCTGCACCTACTTATCCTTATAATGAACAAATCCTAAACTAATTTGGTATCATTTGTTGGAGGCCGCGCGAACGCGAGCCTCCGCTGGCACAAATTATGACGTGCACTCTCCTCAATGGGAGATGCTAGGTAGACCCCCCTCCCAAGTGCAATGGAGGTGGCCTTCCTAGGCCATCGACCTTCCTGATCATCGATTGACCCCGCCCAGGTAAGTATGTTGTTCCTCTCCTCGTCTTCACTACTTATACAGTCCACTCGTCCTTGTTAACATTCCAACCTTGCATGTGGGATATATATATATATAGGATAGGGTATCTTTACTTTTTTCTTAACTTATTCACATTACAAGTTGTATTAAAATATTTGTTTTTTATGATTTTATTTAATTCGCATAGCTTTAAGGATATTATTATGATACACGCTTTTCACCTAACAAATATTTTGAAAATACAGGATGAACCATATTCTTCTTTGGTCTTTAAAGTGAGGACATGAATGTGGATAAGGAAGAAAAAAATTCAGTGGTTTATGCACTACCAAGGGCAAAATTCATACTTGTTTAGGGAAAGGATATAAACATAAAAAAGAGATAGAATTATATTTAATATCGCACTCTATATATCATATATATAGAAAAATGAAAAAGTATATATTTTTATTAATAAGAAAGAAGATATACAATTATATTTAATATCGCACCCTTTATATTATAAAAAGAAAATTGAGAGATTACATATCCTCATTAATAAGAATTACAAGTGGATATTAAAGTTATGCGTAGCGTATAAGTTCAACAATTTTGCTCGGAGAGGACATATTTTTTCTGGCACGAATTCGATAGAATTTGGGAAGAATTTTTTAAAATCCCACGGAACAGTGTTAAACTTGCATAATGTGGGTGCCCTTGGGGTTTTTGAGGGCGTTGAATCCATCTATGCATTCAGAAAAACGATTTGAACAACATAAATTTCAGATTTATTGGAAAAAAATCGTCGGATTCCAACCAAAAACTCTCGAACAAACAAAATCGTCGAACGTTTAGACTTATTCTTAAAAGCTATGGTGTTGAGAAACAAGATATAATTAATTAAGAGAATGTCTAAGATACCAATAAAATACTTAAAGAAACAAAATTATTTTATTTATCGCTTAATAATGTTGTAATAAGTCTAAATTCTTGTAAGTTAAATGAAAGAGTTCTAGCCAATGGGGGGCAGCTCAAATGGTAAAGATGAGAAGTTGTAATCGGTTTTAAATAAATGAAAGGACCCGTGTTCGAATCCCCCCAAATTTACCCATGCGCCATGGTTCGGGCCCTGTGGATGCACCTAGGGGTATAGTGGTAGTGAGATTGGATTCCTGGACCCCGTGTCACGCAAGTACTAGCCCAACTCCAGTTGTTGATTCCCCTAGTAAAAAAAAATGAAAATGTTCAAAAGTGGTAGCTGTATTTATGTTTTAGTTAGCTATCAAGAAATTCATAACAATACCTTCTAGATATTTGAGAGTAAATGCAGTAAAATAAAACAATAAAATTGCATCTATTGTTAATCTAATGAAGAGGCTTTGTAATTCACATTCATCATTATACATAAAAGAGAAAATGGTACATGTTAATTTCTATCGTTAGTTATGTTAAAGGTTTAGGTTAGGAGAAGCTATTTTGGAAGCTATGAAGTTGTTGTTATGATTGTAAAGAAAGACATTTGAAATTGGGGACGTAATCAACCATTGTGGTAGTAATAAGTGGATATGCATCACACATGTATCATGAACACTCCTTATATTCATTTTAGATCAAATCATTAACAAATAGGTTGTTGTGAGAGGAAAGATTAGAGTGACTAGGGCATCATACTCCATTATTCAATACATTGTTTCTCCCAAAGACAAGACAAACCATATGATTAATATAAAAAAATTGGCATGGCAAGCTACAAAATTAAAAGATATTTATGGTCATCAACTATGCATACCCATGCAAGGGGCAATCTTATAGTTATGGTTGTAACATGCTACATGTTTTAGTCCATTGTTTTTCTCAAAGACAAGAAATAAGATATAACTGGTATGAGATTGCTGAGACAACTAATACTACTTGAAATTGCAGCAAATGGCATTAATGAATGCTTATCAAAATTCAAGCAAAAACAAAAAGGTTGCTTGTACAATGTTGAGATGACAATGTGACAAACATTGCATATTTGCCTATTGGTATGTTTCTTTGGCTCCCCCCGAATTTTACCTACCAATGTTTTTACTTCTCTTCAAGTTTAAGGCTTATTCCTATAATTGCTTAAAGATCCCTCAAGCAATAAAAGGTTTTTTTTGTGAAAATTCTAAGTGTTATAGTTTCAAATACTTGAATTTTTTGGTTAAGTATGGTAGTGTGGCATTATAAATATTTTTCATGCTCTATGCACACTACATGACAAGTTTATGTGGGATGAACCCTCCAGATCTTCTCCTCCACATAATATGGTGCCGCATCCATGTGAAGCAATATGCATTAGAGGAGAAAGTTATATCTCTGCACATCATTGAACACCCCATCCCTACATCATTGCACGTCACATGCATGTGTCACCACACACTACACCTCTACACCTCCTACCACTCCACCATCACCTCGCTTCCATCATGACCCGCATCATTGCATTCTCTCATCCATCCACACTGATTCACTGTAATACCCCCAGTTTTGACTTGGAATGTATTAAATCAAACTATGTAAATGATGTAAATATGCTAGTATGGATTCCCAGTGCGAAGCTCAAGACCAAATCCCGACTAGTGACTGGCTAGGCATGTCTAATGTAAATATTTATATATAGACCTTATGGTTGGCTTGTCATGCTAACTCGAAAGCTATGTAAATACTATGTTGGAAAAATAATAAAATGGTCCAAGATGGTTGTGTAAAGAGCACTAGAGGGGCTATGATTCCGCTAGAGGGGAAGAGGAAAGGGGGCTTATGGGAGATTAAATCCTCTTTTGCCAAGTATCAACATTAGAATTCGTCCATTTGTTGCCATGTTCCTTAAATGAGCCAATTACTTCCTTTTGACTATTAAATCCGATCATTCAATGCATGTGTGAGGTTGGTGGGGAAAGTCTTCTCATGTAGTTATGGGAGCATGGGATGAATACACTACTATGGTTGTTGTAAGAGTCCTCTCTTCTATGGTCAGAAGTTATGTCAGTTATCTTTTCCCCATCCTCTCATCTCTTTGGAGTCTACCATCCATTTTTTTCACGGGCATATTTTTACAGCAGTTTTTTACACCATGAAGAGTTTTTCTTTTTGTTGTTAATTCCATTGCCATTACCATTACCAGATTATGCATTAACCAGAAATTTGAATTCTGAAGGAAAATTGCAAATTTTAGAGAAAAGAGATGGTTGTAGGTGAGCAATGCATAGAGGTTGGGCGAGATAGGAACCTTTCCCATTGAGTTTTGTTGCTCCTAAATGCTTGAGAATCCATGACTTAATGCTACAGGAGGTTCTCCAACAACATACATCAAATTGGACTCTTTCTGCACACATTGGTAAGCATTATAAGGGTTGGATTTCTTGAGGAAACTATGGAGAAGTGAAGGGAAATGTCTTTATTATGTTGTGTGGGGCAGTAGAAAACAATCTCATGGTTGGGATGGCTAAGTGAGATCCCTGTAAATGCTCAGAGGTGGGAAGTTTGGCTAAGCATGAGAGAAAATGGGTTGTGGGATGAGAGAGAAAATCTTGTAGGTGTTTCCTTCGTCCTGGTGGCCTCATAGCCCAACTTAGGGGTGGTATCTATAACCGATACCTAGAGTTGGGTGGAAAATCACTCTTACACAGCTAGTTGTTTGGATCTTCTTTGTTAAAGATAAGTATTCTCTTTGTATAAGAATGTAGAATGATTTTATTTTATGCCTCTGTTAAATATGTTTGTTTATGCATGTTGTATGTGTGAATAGAGTTTTAAATTATGTTGTGTTTTACATTTCTAAAACTGCACATACATTTCTTATTTATGAATTCATAATTGGCCATGGGGTGAAATTTAGAAACCTGTAATTTGTAAATACCCCCTATGTTGGTCAAATTGATGGATGGGGATGTGACATTCACTTTTTCTTCCCTTCTCCTATATACCCCCCCCCCACCACACACTATATGGTCATATGCCTCACTGATCTGGATTATTTGGAGAACGAAATGAAGGAAGTGATATACTAGATTATTTGGGGAACGAAAATAAGGCAGTGATATAAAACAAAAATACACACGCATATTTTGCAGAAAACATAGTAGTACAGTAAAATCCACATTCTATTAATGAATGGATTGAAAAACACTGTAAATTGTAAAGCAATACAAACTAGCTCTAGATGGTGGTAGCTTATCTTTGAAAGAGATGTGTTGGCTATGCTCATCCACAAGAACTGAGTTACAATGAGACTAGAAAAGCATTTTTAACATAAAGCATAAATGAGAAAATTCTAAACATAAAAAACCCTAACCTTGGGAGATGAAATGCCAAAAGGTTTGTGGGCCCCGATGTGCTTAGTTGATACTTTAACTTCTCGGGGGCGCCACTTTTACATAGATATTCCTTCGGGGCGCTCGGTATGACGGTATCCCATTAGAAAGGTTTGACCGAGAAGGACTCCATGTTGTTGGCCCAAACCATATTTTTGACAATCGTATAAGCGCTGTTGTGGCCAAAAAACGTCGTTTAGGACCTCAAAACGGCCCCAGAAGATCAGGACCTGAAAAACCATAAAAAAACTACCAAGCTGAAAAGCAGTGTCTTTGAGTCAGTAGACTAGGTGGGTGGCCATTGATTCCATATGGATCATTCCTCCCCCCTTAGGAAGCAATGGTCTCCATTGCATCAAGATCCCTCATCAGATGGGGAAACTTCTGCTAAATTTGACTCTTGGTCAACCACTTGCCTTGGTGAAGAAGTTGCCCTGCTTTGACAACCCAATAGAGTTTAATGTTTTGTTGGTGGGTGCCCTTCACTTGTTAGTCCATGATCTGATCCACTGTAGCTTGCTCAAGGTAGTATGGATTGAGTTCTGTGTGGGACAAATGCTCAACCACCTCCGAGGTGTCCAAGAGAGGTGGAAAATACAGTCGAAGCAAGTCCACATTAAATATTGGGTGCAAGACAAGGAAAGAGGGAATACTTAATGTTAATTTTTTGATAATTTCATTCCATTATCATTCAGGATCACTAAGAGAATAACATGTACATCATATTAATCATAAACACAATAGCAAGCACACAAGAGACATAGAGTTTCCTCGGGGAAAACCAAGAAGGTGAAAAACCCTGCAACTTCCTCAAGGATAAGATAAGCCACAAACCAAGATCACAATGATCAAACCTAAAGAGATGTCTCTAGCAGATACTCCTCCTCCTCCACTAGTGCGCCACTTTCTCTCTTAGCTATGCAAGCTTGAGAAGTGAGTGAATGAATAGAATGAGAGAGGCACACCCTCTATTTATACATTGACTTGACCTGCCAATAAACCAACAGGGACGGCTTCCTAAGGAAGCCTAATAACCCAACCACATGACCTAACTAGGGCCGACCCCACACTGGTGGTCTAATAACCCATCAATACAAATGACGACACTTACAGTGTAACTTGTGACACTTGCAAATACAAATGACGACACTTCCAATCAGAGGAATAATACATCTCTGTTGGATATACAATAAAGTACAAATGTAATATACAAGTGAATATCTTCCAAAGTTACAAATACATCAACACTCCCTCTTAACTAGGAAGGTATTCTCTAGACACATGTCATCGATACATATTGGCTCAAGTCTTCAATTCTGGAGCTGGATCATCATCACTGGATCACGAAGCATCATCATCATCACTGTTGTACTCGACATCTTGATCACTGGGCTATATCTGAATTCTTCTTGTCATGGGAAGTTCTACAGAGCCAGCCCTTTTCCATGCTGGATGTAGGCCTAGCCTCCTGCAAGTCTTCATCGTCACTAGCCATACTGTGGAATCCTCAAGACTTATTACGTGCGTCAACAAAACCTCAAAAGAGCTTCCCATGACTGATTTACGAGCTTACCGCTCAACCTATCGGATCTCCCAGGATCTTTTACATGTTGACTGTCACAAAACCTTAAAAGAGTGTCTTACTTCCCGCAAGAACTCTAAAGAGCATCCCAGGACTGATTTACGAGCTTACCGCTCAACCTATCGAATCTCTAGGACTGATTACATGTGACCACCACCACAAAACCTTTAAAGAGTGTCTTACTTCCCACAAGAACTCTAAAGAGCATCCCAGGACTGATTTACGAGCTTACCGCTCAACCTATCGGATCTCCAGGACTGATTACATGTGGTCAAACAAAACCTTTAAAGAGTGTCTTACTTCCCGTAAGAACTCTAAAGAGCATCCCAGGATTGATTTACGAGCTTACCGCTCAACCTATTGGATCTCTAGGACGGATTACATGCCTCTAGTAGCAAAACCTCGAAAGAGCATCCCAGGACTGATTTACGAGCTTACCGCTCAACCTATCGGATCTCCCATGATCTTTTCTATGCTACATGCACAACCTGTCCATGGCCACGGAGTATCAACCTGATACTCATGATCATACCAATGATCATCATATAGTGCATCGTCCTGATGCACATCATCATAGCATCGTCCCGATGCATGTCATCTGGAGCATAATCCTGATACTCGTCATCACACATGATCCACCTAATCATGTAAAGTATCCACCTGATGCATATCATCACACATGATCCACCTAATCATGTAAAGCATCCACCTGATGCATATCATCTGGAGTATCGTCCTGATACTCATCACATATGATCATCCTGATCATCATCATAGCAGTAACTGGAGCATCGTCCTGATGCTCATCACACAACGCTTACATCCACAGCCATGGGAAGGATCCTCCTATCACCGTGCTTGGAATGGATCCTGCAAATGCGTCCCATCACTTCTTCCTCGAAGTATCTTCAATCTGAAGAACACCAAGCCTCTCTCTGAAGTATTCAAACTTCACTTTGGCTAGTGGTTTCGTCAACACATTTGCAACCTGCTCATCCGTCGCAACATACATGAGCTTCACTGCTCCTCTCTGCACCATATCCCTGATATAGTGATATTTGATCTCAATATGCTTCGACCTGTCATGGAACACCGAGTTCTCAGATAGCTTCACACAACTCTGGTTGTCACAAAAGATACCAATAGCATCCAACGGGAGATCAAATAACTTAGACAGTAGCTTCCTAAGCCATACTGCCTCACAAGTGGCCGAACAAGCTGCAACATACTCTGCTTTGGCTGTACTCAGTGCTACGCAGGACTGCTTCCTGTTAAACCAAGAGATCACACCTGATCTCATACTGAAGCAGCACCCAGAAGTGCTCTTTCTATCTGGAGTACTGCCTGCCCAATCTGAATCAACATAACCCTCCAGGTTAAACTTTTGATTCGCATCATACTTGATCCCATAATTGATTGTACCCTTCAGGTACCTCAGAATATGCTTTACAGCAACCAGGTGAACACCTCTGGGATCCGTCAGGAATTGGCTCAATGTGTTCACCGCAAAGCAAATATCTGGCCTCGTGTTCGTCAGGTACATCAAGGACCCAATCATATGACGATACACCGTGACATCAACCGGATCATATGAAGCATCACACAGAAGCTTCAGGTTCGATGCCATAGGTGTGGCCATGGCCTTGCAGTCCATCATCCTGAACCGCTTCAGGATCTCTACTGCATACTTCCCTTGTCCAAGGAAGATTCCATCTACACTCTGCCACACCTCCATGCCTAGAAAGTAATGCATCATCCCCAAGTCCTTCATCTCGAACTCGGCAGCAAGCTTCCTCTTAGTGTTGGCAATCAACCCATCCTCACCTATAACAAACAGGTCATCCACATACAATACTAGTATCACTGGATTGCCTTCCTCAACCTTGTAGTAAAGGTTGGAATCTGCTTTACTCTTAGTAAAGCCCAAGCTGGATAGAAAGTTGTCTATCCTACCATACCAAGTTCTAGGAGCTTGCTTCAAGCCATACAAGGCTTTCTTCAACCTGCACACATATGACTCCCTGTCATGTGTCTCAAAACCAAGTGGTCGCTCCACATACACTTCCTCTTCGACTACACCATTCAAGAAAGTTGTCTTGACATCCATCTAGTGTATCTTCCATTTCATCACTGCAGCCAGAGCAAGTACTATTCTGATGGAAGTGTATCTGGCTACAAATACAAAAGTCTCTTCATAATCTATTCCCTCTTTTTGGGAGAAGCCACAAGCTACAAATCTCGCCTTGTATTTCTCTATGCTACCATCTGCAGCATGCTTGATCTTATAGATCCATTTGGAAGTCACAATAGACTTCCCTTTTAGTCTTGGGACCACATCCCAAACATCATTCTTCATGATCGATTGGTATTCCTTGATCATGGCATCCTTCCATTCTTTCTTTTCCGCTGCCTCTTCATAACTGGAAGGTTCTTTGTTCATAATGTCACAGAGCAGGGCAACATAACTCGTATGTGACCTTGTCCTTTTCATTTCTCTATGTTCCTCTTCTGGAATACCATACCTTTCTGCATCTTGGATGAGCTCTCTAGCCCATGCAGGTTTCCTCTTGTGAGAGATCTTCTCACGGAGTGGATCTACAGGTTCTTGTGGATCTTCAATTTCACGAATTGCTTCATTCATAGTGGTGTCTTGAATTATGGTTACCCTTGGTTCTTCATTGTCTTCAGCAGGTGTCTTCCTTGATTTGATGTATGCTGAGTTTTCATCAAATGTTACATCCCTGCTGATGTCAATCTTCTTGAACCTTGGAAAGTATATTCTGTAAGCCTTCGAGCTTTCACTGTAACCCACAAAGATGCCCTTCTTTCCTGAAGGATCTAGCTTAGTTCTCTTTTCCTTTGGAATGTGTGTGTATACTGGACAGCCAAATATCCTGAGATGGCTAACTTCAGGTTTCTTACCGGAGAACACTTCTTCTGGTGTCTTGTTGTCAAGTATTTTGTGAGGTGTTCTGTTCTGCACATATACAGCTGTCCTTGTTGCTTCTGCCCAAAGGTGCATAGGAAGATCCTGATCATGAAGCACTGCCCATGCTGCTTCCATGATAGTTCTATTCTTCCTTTCTGCAACTCCATTTTGTTGTGGATTGTAAGGAGTAGTCAACTCCCTCTTAATCCCTGAATCACTGCATAATTTCTTGAAGTCACTTGAAGTGAATTCTCCGCCATTATCGGATCTGAAGGTCTTGATCTTCTTATCAGTTTAATTTTCCATCAAGGCTTTGAATTCCTTGAACTTATCAAACACTTCATCTTTATTCTTCAAGAAATAAACCCAAGTCTTCCTAGAGAAGTCATCAATGAAGGAAACATAGTATACATACCCACTCAGAGAACTGGATGACATTGGACCGCATACATCGGAGTGGATAATCTCCAAAATTCCTTTTGCTTTGCTTTCACTGCTTGGAAATGCTTTCTTTGTGTTCTTTCCTTTTGCACACCCTTTGCAAATACCTTCATGATTTGACTGAATTTCAGGAAGACCCTCTACTGCTTTGCTTGCAATTGGAAGTGCTCTATAGTGCACATGAGCAAGCCTTCTATGCCAAAGTTCACTTGGCTCCATGGATTCATGTATCATGGCATGTTCAGGTTGCCCCTTCAATTTGTACAATCGTCCCTCTTTCTCTCTAGTCACTACTACATCATCTATTGTCTTACCCTTTGGCCACATGAGTACTTGGCCATCTATGAATGCAACTCTCATTCCTTTTGCATCCAAAGATGATATGGAGAGAAGGTCATTCTTGAGTCCAGGTACATATAGGACATCTTGCATCTTTAAATACTTCCCAGAGTCTAACTTGTAGGAGGCTTCACCACTTCCTTTTATGGGATATTGATAGTCATCCCTGAGTTTCACCTTATGAGGTGACTCATGTTCAGATAGGTCTACAAAGGATTCTTTAAATCCCGTCATGTGTTTGAAAGCCCCACTATCAATAATCCAATCATCACATCCATGTGAGATAGTACCTGTGAGAGCAGAGATCAATACATATTCTTCCTCACTTGAAGAATCTTCACTTTCTGCCCTTTTCTTCTTCTTGGGAGGTTCATCATCCTCAGCAACATGAGCATGATATCTTTTCTTGTTCTTGTTCTTCTTCTTCTTGAAGTTGTTGTTGTTGTTGTCCCTTTTGTTCTTGGGACAACTTGAGGCAAAGTGTCCAATCTCATCACAAGTGAAGCATCGAACATGAGAGAGATCTCTCTTCTTATGATGAAAGTGAGGATGTTTCTTGTTGTGAGATTTCTCCCTCTTAAACTTGCTTCCTTTAGTGTGTGTTGTGAGGGCTTGATCTTCACTTCCCATCTTTTCTTCTCGGGCCACAAGCCTAGCTTCTTCTTGTGAACGTTCTTCCCAAAGTCTACTGAAGGAGATCAATTTCCTTCTTGCACAGATTCCTTGGATGAAGGATTCCCATGACCTAGGTAGGCCATTCAATGTGGTCATGACAATTTCTCCATTCTCCACCACTTCATCCACAGCTTCAAGTTGTTCCTTGATTTGAGAGACCTTTGAAAATTAGGATTGAATGGTCTCTCCATTCTGGATCTTTACACCTTTCAATTGGTTCTGCAGAGTCATCTTCTGATTTATGTTATTTCCTTCAAACAACTTAGTCAAAGAGTCAAACATCTCCTTATGTGTATTTAGGGAAGACACATGGGGAATGAGATGGTCCTTAATAGAATCAGCAATGATTCTCTTGGCTTTGACCAAATTCTTCTTGTGTAAGGCCTTAGCTTCATCTCCCTCTGGAACTGGAACCTCTTCCTTTATGTAGTTGTCCAACTCATTCTCTTCTAGGATTAACCCAATCCTATACTTCCAGGCTCGAAAATTACCAGCTCCTTCAAGCTTATCTTCAAGCTTGGTGTGGTGAGACATCTTAAAGAGTACTTCAAATGGAAATAGAAAAGTTTTAGGTCTTACCACTTAATTTGCTGAAAACTGGATCTGGAGCTGGATTAGGGTTTGTTAGAGAAACCCTAAAAATTCAAAATTTGAATTTCAAACTTCTGAAAGGATAGAAAGATGCACCTTGCTGAGCTGGTCAAGCTAGTATACTCAGAATTTGAAATCTGCAAATTTTCACCCCTCAAAATTGCTTTTGAAACTTCCGGATTCACTAGATAGGACCCTGAATTAGGGTTTGATTTTCCCAGAGCTTCACACAACCAAAAAGTTCGATCCGAAGCTCTAAAATTCGAGTTTTTAGAGGAGCTTCCAACCATGGTCTCAGATTTTAGAAATTCCAATTTTTGCAGAAACCCTAATTTTTAGGTCAAAAACTGAAAATGCTCAGAATTGAATTATGTCTCAACAGAAAGATGCGCCCTTGCTAGGAGAGTCAATCTAGCCTCTTGCCTTTGATGATCTGTGGAGAGAAACCAAAAAAATAAGAAGCCCTAGCTTCCGCAGCTGCACAGTGCCTTCTTCTTAGGTCAGCTCTGATACCATGTTAATTTTTTGATAATTTCATTCCATTATCATTCAGGATCACTAAGAGAATAACATGTACAGCATATCAATCATAAACACAATAGCAAGCACACAAGAGACACAGAGTTTCCTCGGGGAAAACCAAGAAGGTGAAAAACCCTGCAACTTCCCCAGAGATAAGATAAGCCACAAACCAAGATCACAATGATCAAACCCAAAGAGATGTCTCTAGCAGATACTCCTCCTTCTCCACTAGTGCACCACTTTCTATCTTAGCTATGCAAGCTTGAGAAGTGAGTGAATGAATAGAATGAGAGAGCTGGCTTGACCTGCCAATAAACCAACAGGGCTGACTTCCTAAGGAAGTCCAATAACCCAACCACGTGACCTAACTAGGGCCGACCCCAGATTGGTGGTCTAATAACCCATAAATACAAATGACGACACTTACAGTGTAACTTGTGACACTTGCAAATACAAATGACAACACTTCCAATCAGAGGAATAATACATATCTGTTGGATATACAATAAAGTACAAATGTAATATACAAGTGAATATCTTCTGAAGTTACAAATACATCAACACTTAATTCAAAAGCATTCTCTCCCACAGCCTTCTTGATGGTGTAAGGAACATATCGGAGTGGCCTGATCTTTCTGTGGGGGCCTGTGAGGCACTCCTTCTGCAAATGCAACCACACCTTATCCCCAATTTGAAACTTGTGTGGTACCTGATGTTGGTCATGTCGTTGTTTGTACTTGGCAATGGCTTTCTACATGATATCATGAACCTGTTGTTGGATGTGTTGGATTCGTTCAATGAATTTGGTTGCTTTATCTACCTCAACCTGAGAATGGGAGGACTCATCCTATGTAGATGCAATGGGTATAGTTGCATCAATGGGGGGAAATGGTTGGAACCCTAAGCAAATCTGAAATGGGTTGGGGCCAATAGAGCTGTGGAGGGCTCTTTTGTAACTATGTTGAACATATGGAAAGGTCTCATCCCATGTGTGTGGATGTTTGGAGTTGTACATGCGTAGGATTTGCACAATCATCATGTTGACCATTTATGTCTACCCATTTGTTTGGGGGTGGAAATCAGTTGATTTGGTCAACTTGGTGTCCATTAAATACCATACAAAGGAGTAGAAGGTGCCGAGAAACCTATTGTCCTGATTTGAAACAATGGTCTGTGGCAACCCGAAATGAACCCAAACATGCTCAAAGAAGAGCTTAGTAGTGGCTTTGGATGTGATACTCTTCGTACATGGTGCTAGAATGGCCATCTTAGAGAATTGATCGACAATCACAAAAACACAGTTGTGACCATGCTTAGTGGAGGGAAAACCTGACATGTAATCCATTGAGACTGACTCCCAAGGCTTGTATCAGGTAGGCAGAGGAGTGTACAGCCCTTGCTTCGATGGTAGGTTTAGTGATGGCACAAGCAATGCATGATGGGACATTGGACATACCTGTCGACGTCCTTCCGGAGTTTTGGCCATTAGAAATACTTCTGAAGCATTTCTATTGTCTTCTCCACGTCAAAGTGTCCGACCACCCAAATGTAGTATGCCTCCCAAATTAGATTTACACACTCACTTGATGGAACACAAAGATGCCCCAAATAGCACAAAAGTGTATCATGGAGGTGAAAGTATGTTACTTGTTTACCTATTTCTAGTGTATGATATGTAGCAGCGAAGTCAGGGTCACTACTATATAATTGGGCCTGGAGGTCTCGTGAGCAAAGGAGTTGAGGACCATGGTTAGTGCCGTAACTGGGGGTCAGCTGAGGCAGTCTGCAATATGGTTCATGCTACGCTTCTTGTACTTAATGTTCAAATGAAATTGTTGCAAGTACGTGGACCACTTCTGATGGCAATCATTTTGCAACTTTCCTTGTGTCTACATGAATTGTAGGGGCCTGTGATCAGTGCGGATGATCGTTTACTTTCCAAGAATGTAATGCTTCTACTGTTGTCATGCCTGCACAATGGAGTACATATCTTTGTCATAGGTGGGATATATGCGAACAGTATCATACAGTGTCTCACTGTGATAGGCCATCGGATGTCCCTGTTGAGTGAAGATTGCACCGATAGCATAGTCCAAGTCATATGTCTCAATCTTGAATGGTTGTTGCAGGTCTCATAGGGAGAAGACTGGCGTTGAGCAGAGGTAGTGTTTCAAATCCTCGAATGCTTTTTGTTGCGACCCTAACCAGGTGAACTTGGATTTAGCTCCGTCCTTGGTCACTTGGCTTAAGGGCCAAGCAATACGAGAGAAACCCAACACGAACCTACGATAGAAGTTGGCAAGGCCCAAGAAGCTGTGGAGCTCTGTCAAGGTTGTCGGGGCTGGCCAATCGTGAATGAATTGGATCTTGGATAGGACCACATCCACCCCATGTTCATCCACAATGTATCCCAAATAGTAAATTATCTGCATGCCAAATGAGCATTTCTCCAGGTTGGCATATAGCTTGTGTTGTCGCATGGTACTCAAGTTCTGCTTCTGTTGTTTAGAGAGACCTTGTGCTGAGTTTGTGGCAGTTGTAGTGACCTTCTGTCCACCTTTTGACGAATCCATGAAGAGGATGAATTTCCCAGTCTAAGAGATGACTTTTTGACATTGCTTCGCAGAGATCAAAGAAACTGCAGTAGTCGAGACTGCCTCGAGTGTCTTGTAGAATTGGACCTCCAAAATAACAATGACACTATTAAGCTTGGACTCATAAAAAACATGGTGTTTCCACATATAGGGTTGTCCTAAAAGAACACCACAAACTTAAAGTGAGGCAACATCACACAATACCTCATCTCTGAAGGGCTTGATGTCGTAGGATAAACGACATTGGTGACCGACGTAGATGTCTCGTCCTTGTCTCAACCAACCAATGGTGTATGGTTGTGGGTGTGGCATCATCAACAAATTCAATCTTTTGATGACCTCGATCGAGATGAGGTTCTTCTAGCTACCACTGTCAACAATGAAATGTAGCGGATTCCCCTTCCCCCACAATTGTGAATTGAAGAGGCACTCCCCTTCCTTTGGCTCCTCCAACTCTTCTGGTTGTATCTTTGCGGTTGTGAGGGTGGCACTAGGTTCCGCATCAATGATACACTTTCCCCTTTCTTGCTCTGAATCAGAGTCCAATTGTAGTGCCATGTTTTGTCCTTGACATTTGACACTGATTATGACATTATTATTTGAGGGCATTCGATTGTGAATGACCTAGTTATGTGTGGATTCAGACCTAGATTTTATGTCGTCTTTTATTTGAGGGCATTCAACTTCGAATGACCCGACCATGTGTGGAACTGATATTTGATTACTAAAGACAATTGCTTGGAAGCTGTCTATTGTGTTGATGAGGATTAGTTTATGTGATTTTGATATGATTTCGATAGTGATCAAAACTTTATGTAAAATCTGAAATGATTTCGGTGGTGATCGAATGTTTATAATTGAATATGATTATATTTAGCATGTACTCTAATGGGTCGTCAAGTGTGGCAGGAAAGACAGGTACATGTGCCGCAAGGTTGCGTCAATACTCCATGGAATCCAGACTGAGTCGAGTATCATCGGCAGGTGATGTTATCCTGATATTTATGTTTGTATTATAATCTTGTTTTAAAAGATTTGATGTGCGTTATGTTTAAACGTGTAAGTGCTAGATTGTGATTACCAATCGGTCCACATCAGGTAACAGGGTTGAATTGAAATATGATGTAAGACTAGCATTTTCCATGCGACGAGATGGGAAAGAGAAAGAGAGGCTCTTACTCGTTAGATGTGTGTTTCTGTGGGGGCAGGTCACAGATTCGATCCCTCACGAGGCACTTACTAGGGGGTGCGCAATAAGGACATGGTCTTATTCTCCAAGAACCACCAATCCCTCAATAAGGTCGACCAGACTAAGTTAACGAGGTCTCAGTCATCATACCAAGTCCCTGTCATGGGGGGAGTATTTGAAGGGCATGCATAGAACATGGCACCCTCGATATCCTCGTCGCAACAAGAACGCAATAGTTAATTAAAAATATTAAGTGGGTGAATATCTGAAGGACGTGTGCAAAGCATGGAACCCTTGATATTCCCGCTGCAAAGAGAAAAACAACCATTAAATTAAATTATTAATGGGGGGCAATAAAAGTATTTCCAAAAAGATTTAGAAAAAAGTTCCAGTGAATTATCATGTGAAAATAAATCTTTGATTATTTAATTTAATTGTGAAATTTGTGAATAAAGAAAAGTGAGCAAATAACAATTAGATAAATCAAAATTAGAAAATATTGAATAAATCTTGAATGAGGAAATCATGGAAACTAAACTAAATCTCAACTAAAAATAAAGCAATTAGAAAAGTTGAGAAAACTGAGACTGGGAGGGTGATTAATAAAATAAAAGAAAGAAAACAATTCACAAAAGGATGCATGGAGTTTTCGAAAAGTTATAAGGAGATGGAAGAGCATGAGGGTCTTGTCTCTTTTACCCACGGGGGCTTCACTAGAAGGCAATATAATATCAGGTTCATTCATATTGCGATATTAAATATTCTTGAAAACCTAAAATTTATATTGCTTATATATTAAGGGGCAAAGGGTTTTTTTATTTAATGTAACAATACAAAAATACTTTGGGGTCTTTTTTATATGGGCGGGTTGACAAATATCTTCCAAAAGGAGATGGCGGGATCACGGCCGGATGAGAAATCGGGTTGAGGCAAGGCTCGGGCTTACCAGTACGCAGGGAAATCACGTCTTGAGGCATGCTTGAGGCCAGGGGTTTTGTGGTGAAGTGGGTTTTCAGTCGATCATAGTCGAGAGACAGTGGTCATTGACAGCCAATTTTTACCAATAGCACTCAGCCAGTTGTTACCAATAGCCTTGGGAGGCTCTAAGCCTCCAGGGCCTGTTATAGGCCCTCGATAGGCCTTGGGGGCTTGAATACTCAACCACTCGTGCCTATTACAGGCCTTGGGAGGTTTAGTCAGCCTCCTAGAGCTTGTTACAGGCCCTGGGGGCTTGGATACCTAACCCACAACAGGCTTAGTCAGCGATTGGGGAACTGCAACATGCAATCTAAATGTTGTACTATGTGCATTGGCTCTAGTGACATACAAGAAGTGATTTCCTATCTCTTCATTAGTCCATTAGATATTGCAAATCATAATGATATGTGGTTGAGTAATTGCATTGTGGGTAAAGTAATGTGCATCCACAATATACATCGAAAGAAGAAAGATGCATTGTAGAATGCATGTGGGGTCATAAGAGGGGTATCATATCAATATACTAGGTAGAAATATAAAGGGGTATAAAAAATGTTAATGAAAAAATTGATACATACAATATCTAGTGAAAATCGGTTTTTTTTTTTAAATTGGGAAGGCATATTGGGAGGGGGTTAAAAAAAATGATTTTGGAAGGTATTTCCCAATATTTAGTGAAATTAGGGGTATTGTTTCATATGCGACGAACGAACGTGCTATGATAGCGGTTTATTGAGTGAAGCCCCTGTGCTTTTACCTTAGTGCTACACAACAGAGGCTCTGCTGCACTTTTGAGGTGTCTGTTGGAGGGTGTGGTTCACTTCGATACGAGAGAGGTTGGGAGCCTCATAACAGTAGTCTACATACCGAGGTTTTTGCTAGCTTTTTATTCATTCAGCCTCGTTGTGGCTTGGGGGTCCCAGGGGAATAAGAGTACCCATTGGGTAGAGTAGGGTGGTTTTCGGTGGATTTCTATGGATTAGAAATGAACGTGCGAGCTTGCTATGGATCTACAACAACTTCCACAACCTTCAGCGACAATTCGCAAGAGAACTTCCAGGTCGCTATACTAATGTTTCCACGTTTACACTATTTCATTTGAAATAATAGTTTGTGGATTTAAATGTATTTTATATCAGAATGCAAGGAAGATGTTAATGATCTACATTGTTTCTGAAAAGAAAAAATATTGTTGCTTTAGTTTTAGATCTGATTCCATGCATGTTTATTATTGAGTTTAGCAGGGACCCCTGGAGGGTCCTTACATTTGGTACCGGAGCACGGTTTAAATGCTAGGGCATTGGGATTGTTAACACCCAAAAAGTGCTCACTACCTCATCTACCCCATTACATGACTCATTTGTCCATTTTCCTACCATATTTGCCTTAAAAACCCTAAAAATCCCACTAAAAAGCCTCCAAAATGCCACAAAACCATCAAAAAAGCCTCCAAAAGGCTAAAAAAACCCTTTTTCCCCCAAAATTCCTCCAAAAATAGCAAAACCCTCTAAAAAGGGAATAAAAAATATAAAAAATGAGGAAAAAGGAGGAAAAAACCCTATATAGCTGACCTAAACCATATGGTTCCCAAAACCATGGGCCAGCACTCCACCACCAAAAAACTATAAATAGGTGATGGAGACCCCTCATTTCATATCCATAATCAAGTATACCCTTACTCTGCCAAAATCTCTCTTGAGACCCTAGCTCACCCTTGAGCTACTTTCACCATTGAGTGCCCCTTTTGGCCCATTTCCACCATTGGAGAAAGAGAAGGAGCAAAGTTGGAGTTTGGAGAAACCCTCTTGGATCATTGCAAGAACTTCACCAACCTCTACACTTGAGGTAACATTTTAATACAAAAGAAAAACCATTTATATTCCATGCTTTGCTATGTTTCTTTATGCTCACGCTAGTTTAGAATTTATATTGTTTTAGCACTTTAATTTTATGTTTATTGAACTGCTACTAAGGAGCCCCTTCTCCTTAGTAGGTGCTCATTTGCACAAGCTAGGGTGAAAACCCTAGCTACAGTTTTGGCAACTCCCCTTGGTTTGAATTTCTGGTTATAATTTTCAAAATATTTTTCAATCTTTTTCTTTCGGCTGTCCCTTTCGGCCGCGTCTTTTATCCCTACAGTTGCGTTCCGACCGCGTCTTTCAGGCCTTTACCTGCGACTCGACCGCGGCTCTCAGACTGTTTCCGGCGTTCTGCCGGCGAATTCAAGTCTGTTACATGCGATCCGATCGCAGCTAATCAACTTGTTTGCTGCGATCCGACTACAGCTATAAAAAAATTTCCTGCGTCCCGACTACGCTTTTCAGCCCTTTTGCTGCAACCTGACCGCGTCTGTTGGCCTTTTTCCTGCGTCCTGACTACGGTTTTCAGCCCTTTTGCTGCAACCCGACTGCGTCTGTTGGCCTTTTTCTTGCGACCCGCCTGCGGCTTTCCCCATTTTTCCCGCGGTCCGACTGCATCTTTCGGAAACAATCCCGCAACCTGTCCGCGACTGTTGAGCTATTTCCCGTGGTCCGACCGCCCAGAACTGCCACAAACCCGCGGTCTGCTCTCTGCTATTTTGAACCCAGCACTTTGCTGCACTATTTTCTGCACCTGCACAGCCATCTGTCCTACCTGCAGCCATACTTCCCTACAACCTTTTATGCAGCTTTATTTCTGTTCCATTTACAGAATCGTTTTTTTTAAAATTTGAAAAAGAGAAAATTTTACATGCTAAAGTTTACATTCTGTCTTGTTATTGTTAGTTAGAAAGTTGCCCCCCTTGTGGCACTTTTATTTGGGTTCATCACCTCACACGCACACACTCTGTCACCTAATTTAAGTGAGCCTTAAAAAACTACTTAACTCAACCAACATTCTAACCCCACTTGGGGAACACATAAGAATTTTTGTAGTTAGGTAGGATCGGGGGGATAGGCATCCAAATAATACCCCTCGGTTGCTTACACTTGAGACATAGCTATTGTCCACTAGGGAACCAAAATCCCCTAGTATTTTTTGGCACGGTCACGACCAGTTTATCAGAGGGCCTCTCCCCTAGGAGGGTTGAAGTCGCCAGACTGGTTCCGGAGGCCTGAGTGGAATACCGCACTCCATTCAGTAACCGAAGGGCTACCTTTCGTAGTTCTCGGGGTATCCCTGTATAGGGGTACTGCAGTAAAAGGACCAAACGGCATATTCACCTTTCTGGACGTGTCATGAACGGGGTATCTTAGTTGCCTTTCTTCTAGGATTGACTACCTGGTGTCCCTCCCGGTAGGGGGATATCTTTAGCCACTTGGCTCTCCTATCCATCTCCGTCTATTACAGCGCACCTTCACTGGCTCTGCAGCTAAGTGGTACATCGAGCAGCCCCATGGTACCCATGCCACCTTTACTTCCCTTGCCTCGACCTTCCTGCAGTTCTTTCAGTTACCTGTCCGCTATGACGCGGGAGTTGAGATCCTACTGTCTTGCAGACAGAACACGACTACCCACATCACTGACCACATTCATGAGTGGCGTCGACGCCGCAGTCTCTGCAAAATCAAGTTAGACGACCGTATCTTCTTAGATTGGTTTCTCAAATCCCTCCTTCCTGTCATTGCCAAGGATGTGGCATCCGAACGACCCCAGTCTGAAGAAGAGGCCATCCTCAAAGCCCAGCAATTTGACCTCATATACGCCCATTCGAGTTACCTCTATACCATTATCCATGACGCCCCTCGCGGTGATTCCTCCCAGCACGATGCGCCGGGGGCATCCCACGCCGCAGACGGCATCATTGGCCGTGTTGCCTCGCATCCCCAACCCTTTTCCATAGCACGACCTAGCCCTGATCCCGACCTTTCGCGGGCTACGTCTCAATCCGGAGCAGCCAATTCGTATGCTCCTATGACACATCACCACCATTCTCACGGCCCCTCATGTCCACCTCAGTGCTTTGGGCATGCGTCCCCCGCTTATGCTCCCCCAGTCGCACCTCAGCCATATTACCATCCACAGGTTGCCCCAGCTCCTATGACCTCCCAAGCCCAACTGGCTTATTACCCGCCACAGGCAGCCCCTGCGGCAAACCCACAGCCAGCTCCGAGACGTATCAGCAACCCCCACAAGGTTCAACAACTGCGCAGCCTCCACCTACTTATTATCCACCGTAGCCTGCTCCCGCACCTGCACAACCCCAGAACCCACCTGCTGCCCAAGGGCAAGTTTACGCCCAATAGAATTCGCAGCAAAACCAAAACAACCAGCGCCAACAGGGCCAGCAAAACCGTGGCAAGGGCCGTAACCGTGGGAACAATCCCCCTCCAGACCAAGGTGGTCAACCTCCCAATCCCCCAGACAACAATAATGCGGCCCCTGCCAACCAAAACCCCGATCGGCCACCCAAGCAGGCTAAAAACCCTAATTTACGAACAAACCATCCTTGTTCTATTTGCGGGGTCTATGGCCACTACACACATGCTTGCCCACATTTAGAGCGAGCCAGGCAACTCTGGGTTGATGATGCCCATCGCCAAGGGCACGCAGCTCCTCAAGCGCCACCCAACCCCCCATAACCTCAGCAGCCACCTTTGGTGCTTCAAAACCCCTTACCAAACCAAGGTGTAGTGAGCACTCAGCCGTTGGCTCCCCCTCAAGCCAACGTGCCACCACAACAACAGATCACTTATGCCGCTCCTGATCAACCCATGTTTGACTCAGGTACCCACCACTTATTGATGATGTCATCCGCTGATGTCAACCTCCAAACCCATCGAAACCAATATGGCTCCACCCCTGAAGCCCCTCCCGCTGACAAAAACAATAACGCTTATCCCACTGATCAGACGTTACGTATACCTCCGGCTCCACTCGATGACGCCCCCAAAGCACCTCGCTTCCCACTTCGTCGAATCAATAATAATCCCAATGCTCGCGCTGCGTCAAATTACAACATTGTAGATGACTTAGCCCAGTCTCCCGCAACCATGTCTACGTTGGAAGTCTTGAAAAACTGCCCTTCACAGCGCAAGACTTTGCTCTCCGCCATTGGCGCTATTGATCCCAATGATTCACAATTGATGGCCTTCGATTTGGACCAATCCGAACCACGCCTGCCTTCCACTTTAGCTTCCAAGTTTCTGTTTCCGTTTGGAATCTTTTCATCCATCGATGCATTATCGATGAAGGTGCCTCTACATGCGTTATGTCCACATTCGTTTGGCAGAAGTTGGGATCCCCTACTCTCCAGCAGTCCACCACTGCATTGCGAGCCTACGACGGTCGTTCGGCTCAACCCCAAGGCCTATTAGCTAACGTCCCCGTCCAGCTGGCTGGCAAAACCGTTCTCATCGACATAGAGGTCATCAATGCCCAACTTGATTATAACCTCTTACTTGGCCGCAGCTACATGTATGCCATGCGGGCAGTTGCCTCTTCCGTTTTTTGTACCATGATGTTCCCCCATGATGGACGCGTGGTCAAGGTCGACCAACTCACCTACTATGATCCCAATGCCCCCGCCGCACCCGAGAATGTTTTCCCCATGGTTGAACAACCCGTTAGTGGTGCAACTACCTCGTTTGTTTCCTCTATGGGACCCGGAGTTTACTCAGATCCACCGATGACTTCAACATTCCAATCTATTCCACCCTCGTCACCCGCGACCGAAGTATCTGACCTATGTACCCTGTCCCACAATATGCAAACACCCACTAATCAGCCACCCTTGTTACCTAGTCACATTGGTGTTACACCCATCCACACCATTCCCTTCTTAATCCCTCCCTCGGGAGTACTAAGCGCCCCGGTTATGGCTACCCTCAGCCTCCCCGGGTTAACTTTAGGATTACCCGTGTGGTACCTTTCGCCTCCCGTTCCCCCGCCGACACCAGATGTCGTCCTGCAACCGATGCAACCCATTGTCACTACTACTCAGCCACCCCCCGGTGTCGCTACCCCTTCGTCCTCCACAAATCCCCCTCCTCTTATCAAGCCCACTGGGGGCAGAGGCCCACAACCATACACTGCTGTACCCCCTCCCAAAACAGTCAAAACCCCCCCCGTGTTTTGTGCTCCTCCCAAATGCTCGTTGTGTGATGAGTTAGGCCATCCGACTCATCAATGTCCACAGTTATCGGCATTACAGGAACACGTGCAAATGCTTGACGATGACCCCAACATCCCCGTTGTTGAAATCGACCCAACCCCCAAGCCTCGTGATAAATCACTGCGTACCAACCACCCCTGTGCGATATGCGGTATTTACGGCCACTACTCACATCACTGTCCTGATCTCCCAGATTACAGAGCAGCTCTCTACGAGATGAATAATTTGGACCTCGAGACGGCACCCCCCACAGTTGAGGAGATCCACCCCCCGGTCTCCTCTCCTTCAGGAGAGGTTAACACCATTTATATGATCTCTTCAATCACCACTCCCTCGTTAACCGATTTGACGACTCCAACTTTCCGTTCTGATGAGGAGATTCTAGAGGCTCTCACTACCCCGGATTATCCCTGGGACGACATGCACCATCGTTCTTATTTCCTCCCAGAAGAATCCTCCTCTACCACCGCGACCTAATTCACGGTTGAATCCAAAGATTTCCTTCCCACCAAGGTCGACTGGTTTAAGGATCCTATTCCTGCTCCTAATGCCTTTGAGGAAGGTAACATGGCCAACATCTCACCCACAATCCAAATTGATATCGCTGCCCCAGGAGGTGCCCCTGAACTCATCACTTTAGGAGCCGCCTGCAGTGAATATGAGATCGGAGGGTACAAGACACTTTTCCCAGAGTTTCATGATGTCTTTGCCTGGTCCTATACCAAAATGCCTGGTCTCGACCCTGGGATAGGGGGCATGATCAACCATTTTGAACCTTCCCCATCACATCTATCTCAGCACGTCCATGACCCCCTTGTTCAAACCCACACATATGTGATCCATAATCACAAACCCCATGCACATAGCATGGGGGCAGGTCATTAACCTTGCTCACTTTTTCACATGCGTGATCTCAACCATTTTGAGGTCACATATCACTTGTATATATGATTTGATTCGATACACCTAGTATTTTGCCCCCGCGGGTCATCATTTCTCCCCACCACTACATCCTTGGCTTGGTGGGCTCACCTTTATTTGCAACCATTTTTTAACCTAGTTATTTCCTTTAACCATTCTGGAGTCCTTATGACCCCCGTGTTTCGCACCGTTTGCATCGCCGGATTCATTTTTCTGCGCTCGTGATGATGCTTGAGATCATTTCTCGCTCTCACCCCCAGATTTTTTCGGGTATTTTTTCCAAAACGCCCCTCGTCACCTCGGTTTGCGTGCCACATTGATCGTTATCCATTTTTGACACTTTTTATGTCGTCGGATTCATTTTTCCATGCTCGTGATGATGCTTGAGTTCATTTCTCGCTCTCACTTGGTACAGTTTCAACATTGTGTCCTAACACCTTGCTGCATCGGTTCACGCGCCACATTGGCCGCCATCAGATTGTTCCACATTTTTACATGAGCCATTCACTCCTGTCATACTGCAATTATTTCATTATTTTGCCACCATTCATTATCCCGTAAGGAGGCCCACCAGTGTTCCCCCCTACCCTTATTCTTGGTCATCATAAATGTTCCTTGATTGAGCACTTCCTCCTTGCCTGGCCATTCCTTTTGTTCGGTATAATTTTATCCCTTTTTCGGGCCGGACAAGTCCTTTACGAAAAAGGCACTTAGGGAGTTTCTGTTAAGCTCTTTTCTGACTCCTAAAACAATGAAAAGATCGCCGAGCAATCTTGCTTCCTTTCATGCTCGTTAAAGTACCTGAAAGGGCGTCTATCTGGTATAAGTTTAACCCTTTTCCAGACCTGGTAGACTACTTACGAAAAAGGAATACTCTAGTCACACCGGCTAGAAGAGTTCTTCATTGCATCCTTTTATGCTTCTTTGGGCCTTGGAGACTAACACACGAAAAAGCAACCCCCTGGAGTCTTCTTATTTGCTTTCAGACTCTCTAAAATTGAAATCAACCACGAGCATGCACTGTCCTAGGCTCGTACAAATCCGCACGACAGTACCATTCCATTATTTCAGAGTCTTCTTATCGCTTTCAGACTCCTTAAAATTGAAAGCAATCACGAGCATGAACTGTCCTGGGCTCGTATAAATCCACACGACAGTACCATTTTACACACACTTCTTCTAGTTCCTTAACCCATGAAGAAGTCCCCCCGTGCCTCTTGGCACTATGATCGATCATCTCGGCAGCACCCCCAATCAGGTCACCTTTGTTCAGAGTATTCTACAGTCTCCTGCCATTTTACACCAGCTTGAGTCTCACTCATCCCAGTCACTATCCTTGATCCGGTACAGCTATGATCCCTTTCCCACCAGTCAGTTTCATATGCTGCCCGATCATCCCCGCCATCATACTCTGAACAAAGAAAGTTTGAGTCCACCCACTCTACTTGCCCGTTATCCCCCACAGTTTGACAAGCCTACCATCAGTACTCTCACACTTCGGTTCTCTACCTCGCGCTCCTATCAAGGAAACATCATTTCCTTGCTAGTTGCAGGTCTCCCTCTATCGACGACAGCCCCTCTATTCCAGAGGATAGACCCAGAGGTCCCTGCGCCTTGGACCCATCACCATCTGTGGTGAGTGCCTACGGACCATTTTGAGAGGAGTCATCATTGCCTCTCCGAGTGATTGTTTCTCACATGCTCGACTTCAACACCTTGATCGCATCGTTGAGAATCGCACAGGGTTTATATCCCTTCAGTTATTGGTCGAAGACCCCAGATTTCGTCCGACTCTAGCACATTGGTGAGTCACTTCGGAATGCCCAGTTATATGTTCACGTGGATGTCCGAGTTGCATTGGCGATTGTATTCGGAAGCCATCCAGTTATATGCTTCCTTGAGTACCCAGTTCAGTTCCAGTTCAGTGTACCATTGAGAGTATGGCCCCTTGTCACTATGATCCAGCAGCTCATCAGTTCCTCTGGTACCCCACTCAGTAGCACTGTTGTTATTCCAGTGTATCAGTTCTTAAGCTCAGACATGGTCAGCCCAGTAGTATGTCCCAGATTTGTGTCCCTTCTGGACCCTTATGATGTACACAATGGTTTTCTATGTATCCCACAGGTCCCCCTTTTTGGGCCTCACAGTTATTTTTTATGTATCTTGATACGAGCATGGGTATGCCCGCCTCATCCATATATTGAGATTCTTCCTCATTCATTATTTGAGGTCATGTATATGTCAGGTCCCCATATTTTGGACCCCATTGTTATTATTGTTCTATATCTTGACACGAGCATGGGAATGCCCGCCTCGCCCATATGATCAGATTATTCCTCATACATTATTGAGGTCATGTACTTTTAGTTTTTGCAATTGTTCGGGATCGTTGTTCCGGGCTTCAATTTGTCTCTTCTCTTCTCCACACCCCAGGAAACCATACACGACTTATGATGTCTATCGACCATACGATGAGCTCCTGCCCTCACACATCAGGGGGCAATCTGTTAACACCCAAAAAGTGCTCACTACCTCATCTACCCCATTACATGACTCATTTGTCCATTTTCCTACCATATTTTCCTTAAAAACCCTAAAAATCCCACTAAAAAGCCTCCAAAAGGCCACAAAACCATCAAAAAAGCCTCCAAAAGGCTAAAAAACCCCTTTTCCCCCCAAAATTATCCAAAATTCCTCCAAAAATAGTAAAACCCTCTAAAAAGGGAATAAAAAATATAAAAAATGAAGAAAAAGAGGAAAAATGAGGAAAAAGGAGGAAAAAACCCTATACAACTGACCTAAACCATATGGTTCCCAAAACCATGGGCCAACACTCCACCACCAAAAAACTATAAATAGGTGATGGAGACCTCTCATTTCATATCCATAATCAAGTATATCCTTACTCTGCCAAAATCACTTTTGAGACCCTAGCTCACCCTTGAGCTACTTTCACCATTGAGTGCCCCTTTTAGCCCATTTCCACCATTGGAGAAAGAGAAGGAGCAAAGTTGGAGTTTGGAGCAACCCTCTTAGATCATTGCAAGAACTTCACCAACCTCTACACTTGAGGTAACATTTTAATACAAAAGAAAAACCATTTATATTCCATGTTTTGCTATGTTTCTTTATGCTCATGCTAGTTTAGAATTTATATTGTTTTAGCACTTTAATTTTCTGTTTATTGAACTGCTACTAAGGAGCCCCTTCTCCTTAGTAGGTGCTCATTTGCACAAGCTAGGGTGAAAACCCTAGCTACAGGGCTTTATCATGATAGTAGATTCCAAGGTCCATGCATTCAATTAATTCCAAGAAGCTGTTATTGACCCTGTTGTAGTTGTCATGCTTGATAAACACCATGGTTCGATCTTATCCTTGATTGATAGACAGGATTGAACCTCCCAACGTTGTAACTTCCAATCCCTTTGAAATTAGGTTGTATTGGCCATATAGTTACTGGTATAAAGAGTTTTCCACTTACTCTCGGTCTCGAAAGAGGGGGCTGATCCACTTAGTTATCGCATCTTGTTAATGAAGTAGGACAGACTCTAAAAAGAGAACAGATCCATCCCTATTTATCGTTTTCTGGTTAATGAAAGAGTGCAGATGCCCCAATTATTTTTAGTTGGGAGTGTTACGGCCTCCATGTGGAGGAACTGTCTCCATTAAAACTCCTTTGAATTATTATTTTATTGAATGCCTTCACGTTGATTGAGAAAATGACGCCCTTGGTGGAAGAAATCCAACCCCAAAAGTAAAGCCTCTGTCCAAACCTATACCAATCCCCGCAGCGAGCCATGAATTGCATGGTTCTCGTTCGGCACTGCCAGACGCCATGACACAACAATAGTGGCAATGCATACAAGACTCCAAATGAAGACACCATGTCACAATAACGACGCAATGCTTGGATTGTTGTTGTAAATATATATAAAAATCCACAATGAACGAACAATAATAGCTAATGGTCGGGATTATGTGAGTATATTTGGAGTCTGCTTTTTATTTTAAAAAGGGTTGTTAAATATATAGCAAAAATATATGTATATGTGGGTTAATTCTTACGAGGGGAATTCATTGGTAGAGGATTCATTTATTATTTAAAGGCAAGAATGTTATGTATATATAGACATATTCATATTGACTAGTTTTCATGGAAGGAATTGGTATATATACAATACATTTGTTATAAAAAGAGTTTATAAGGAATCCATTTGTTATTAAGGGATAGGATGATATATTTAAAATTGGAACTCAAATCTACATTGAATTCAAGGCATTTTACCACAACTAATGCCATGTTTAAATTAAATTAATTGTGTTTAGTGGTCCTATTTTTCTAGTGCGTCACGACATGCAAGTTAAAAATGGACGAAATGGAAAAAATAAATTTGTCTACCAGTTGTACTAATGGGCGTAATTTCTTTTTTTCCCGCGAAAAAAGCATACTATTGTTATTCAATACTGAATCAAATAGTACAAGATATCAACATTCACTGTTGTCTTTCCAAGATCATCCCTCGATCATAAAGTTCAGATAATCCCCCAAAAAACAAAAACATAATTATTACATCATCCTT
Source organism: Larix kaempferi (assembly GCA_027924585.1). Classification (NCBI taxonomy): domain Eukaryota; kingdom Viridiplantae; phylum Streptophyta; class Pinopsida; order Pinales; family Pinaceae; genus Larix; species Larix kaempferi. The sequence continues at coordinate 1,686,187 of BSBM01000111.1, read as the reverse complement.
TAACCAAATAGGAAAACATGGAGTAACTAGTCTAGAAAATACATAGTGCCTGAGTCTATCAGCTGGTTCTCACAATATTCATCCCAATGTAAGTAGCCATCCTCACCCTCTAAAGCCAATTTTGAAAGTTGATCAGCATGAGAGTTGAATTCTCTATATATATGCTCCAAGGTAAAAGAACTGAAAGAACTAAGTTCACACTTAATTCTGTTGCACCAGTTAACCAGATTCAATACCTTTAGATCAAATTCACCCCTCGCCCATTTTATAGTAACTCTAGAATCACCAAAGATCTTTACCCTCACCAGTCCAAAGAGATTTGCCACACGAGTGACACACCATAATTCCAATAGCTCTGCCTTCATGTTTGTTCCTTTGCCACATTCTAGACGAAGAGTGAAGTAATGATCCATATTGAGGAAAATAACCCACCTGCTCCACAGTTTCCCATATTTGCTGCCCCATCAAATAATAGAGCAGGATCATTGATAATAAGGTGAAAATTTCCAATATTCCGCATAACAGGAAGTTCCATATTATTTTGAAATTTTAAATAGTGACACAATACAGAATTATATGCACTATCCAGACTTGGAGGGAGATCCTCAAAGGTTGCCTTATTTCTCACCAACCAAACAGACCAACATATAAAGACAGGTAGAGTAGAATGAGATTTGCAATTCTTTATCCACAATTTCAGATAGGTTTCCACATTAATGCCACCCCACTTCACTGATATGCCCAATATATGATAAATCTCTCCCATAAGCTCATCGTGAAGGTACATTCCAAGAAAAGATGAAGTGCAGATTCAACATAACACTTACAAAGGATGCATTGACTAGGACCCATCCATCCAATAATAGTAAGATTATCCCAAGTCTTTAGCCTATCCTGCAGCACAAACCATATGAAGCATTTAAGTTTAAGTGGGATATGCCAATGCCAGATTACCTTATACCACTAGTGATTGGGAAATATGCATCTCCGCTTGATAATACAACTATAAGCAGAACTAGCAGTCACCCTGTCTGTAGTATCATTCCCAGCCCATACCACAACATCCTCCTCAGAGTACAAACAGACCCCCGCAACATTTAAAGATTGAATGTAGATATCCCATTCATGTGCCACATTACGAGGCAGATGTAGATCCTCAGCATTGTACTAGTATCCATTCAAACCCTAGATTGTTGTTGCGTACTCTCTTTAAAAAGGTTTATGGGTTGTTGAAATGTTAGTTAGGATGGGTAGTTCCAAAAAGGTATATTTATATATATATATATATATATACCTTTTTGGAACTACTATATATGTATCTTTTTGGAACTACTATATATATATATATATAGATATAGATATACACACACCTTTTTGGAACTACTATATATATATATATATATATATATATTTTCAAACTACTTAGGTCTCGACAATTTTGATAAGTTTTGACCAAGTTTGGAACCACTTTGGAACATTGGAACCCAGGGAGGTTCCCTACATTTGTCATCATCATTGTGACGTCCAACGCACATCAAATTGTTGTGGAAAACTTTTTAATGACTACATAATTGATGGCCAATTTCTCATTGGAATAGAATCTCGACTAAATTTTGAAGGTCGATATGCCAAAATTGACAGAAATCTTCTACGTCTACTGTTTGACAAACCATATGCATGTAATCCTTTCACTTTTGTATTTTCATGAAAACATATTTCAATTGGCCTTGGGTTCTCTCTCTACATTGATGGTTTATGTTTTGGTTTAAAGGTCATCATTTATACCTAAATTCCATATGTTTGTGTATGAACCTTATTGTGCATTGAATGTACAAGATTATGTTCAATTTGCATGTCAAGAAAGTAGTGCCCTGAATCTCTCTGGGTTATTAGGAGGACAAATAAAATTAATCATTTGATGGTGTAAATGGAATCAATTTATATTTTGCATATTTTTAAAGAATGCTAAGATATGCAACAAGGTTATTAGAAGCAAGGAGGGTTTTTTGTAGAATGTTCTTGCAAACATGTTCAACATATCAGGCCAAATAGAAAGGTTGTAGGGATGGACTCAAACTTTTTTGAAAGTTTAGTATTCCAACAATATGGCAGAATGTTAAAACCTTTGGGTAGCTGGTTCAATGTTTTCTAAATCTCACTATGACAGGATAAACTTTTTCCCCTTGACATGATCACATTTAGCATTGGTCTCTTGCAAACTTAGAGCCAATGACCATTAGTTATAATTAATCTAACAAACTTCCTCTTTTGGATTTGTGAAGAAATTATTTAGTGAACCACATAAAAGAACTAGAATTTTGGGTTTGTTCTATGATTGGACCATCTCTACAGGTTATTACAAAATTCAATAGAACTGTTAGGATTTAATTCTTACCTTCAGGGTGTCTTGTTGAGCTAGACGCTCGTGTCACGCTGGATCTACAAAGTGTAATATGTAAGTGTTTATGTAATCCACATGTCTCGACGACCCTTAGTTTGAGAGAAACATAAAGGTGTAGTGGATATATCGCCACATTGATGTGATTTAGATTATATGTCCAATATGGCTAATCATTGTAGAAAGGTTGGAATGGGCATGTGAATGCAAAGCGTAGTGACGTCCATGATAAACTGACACGGTCGTATGAAGTGTTGTGTCTTACATATCAATGGGTGGCAAACTTCACTTTTGGGTATGTAATCAATGGTTGAATATGGTGTTATTTATATTTATTCTCTTTATAAATTGGATTTATATGTTGTCCCAACATAGTTAATAAATGGCTATAATTGGTATATATATGTGTTATTGGTATGAATTGGAGTTAGGTATTGCTCCAAGAAGGGTTCATGCACGGTTAAATGGTTACATGTAGTTGTTACTTGCATGCATAGGATTTATATACATTTTTGTTGTTGCAGCAACATCCTTCCCCAAAATTTTGAAGTTATTTGGGGCTCCTCCTTTGAACACTTTTGTAGCAATTTTTTACTTTATCTTTCGGGTTTTTTCTCTAACAGGAAGAAGCTAAGTCACCTGCTTCCAAAGGAGTTTTCTTTTCTTTTTCTTTTTTTTTTCTAAGGCAAAGTCAATCTTTTCCTTCAGCGCGGATTTTGGTCTTAAGTCACCCGCTGTGGCGCAAGTTTTAGCCTTAAGTCTGTCGCCGCTTTGACATGCCTCTAACCATAAGTTCCTCGCTCGGCGCAGACTTTAGCTCTAACTCAGCCACCCCTTTTGGCAAGTCCCAATCCTTTTTTGGCGCACATTATGAACAATAGGTCAGCCACTGTTAGCGCGAGAGATAACCTTTTCTCGGTCACCGAAGGCGCAGGAATTATCATTATCTTCCCCGCCTTAGAGCTGCGCTTCACCTTCTTGGAAGAGCTAAAACATTGGCGCGTTCCTCCCCAGCGTAGACCGTGAGGATAGAGTCGACGCCACAAGCGCAGGAGACATACTTATCCTTCCCGTTTGCAAATCTGCGTTTCGTCCTTCACGATAACTCATGTTTGGCGCAGTTTTATGAGCGCAACCCTAATGCCAGGATCGCCGCTTGAGCACAAGGTTTATTTTTTAACGTGCATTTGCCACATAGCGCAAAAGATTACGCTCCCACTCGCCGCGAAAGTTAAATCGGTGCTCGACGCGAAAAGATTCCTCGATCCCTGTGCACCGGCGGAGTTGGTAGGGCCTTTAATGAGGCCATGTGCTACTCTTAATGATAGTTTTCTCGAGCCCCGTGCTCATAACCCGACCTACTTTGGACGTACGCAACATTAATCCCCACTCTATTTAACATATCCGAAACGTTTCGAAACTCACCATAACATTCACACTCGCTGCTTGGGATTCACAGTCCGAAAGCTGCTATCATTCGCTGAGCACCTGTGGGAGCCATTACCTATTTCGGGACAAACGCCAGCTCTTGGAGGACCTTCCAATCTGCTAGGTAGGCACTTCTCCCTATTCCTCTCATTGTTTCGGGGGTTTCTACCCGGTTAAATAGAATGTTGCCATCTTACATACTATGTAAAGGGTTCCTGAAGAGCTTAGCCTAAGCTTTCACCCTCGACTCTGAAGTAATGAAGATACGAGGTCGATGCATGCAAACCAGGGCAGAGACGACCCTATCTCACAGGCATAAGTCTTCCCCTCTGTCGCATTTTCGGCATCCCTGGTTTTCCTCATAGAGCTTTCATTTCCAAAGCGAAACTCGCGCCTCCCCACGACCGCATTTAAGAGTTTTTATATGTTTTTCTTGGTCGTGTGATAGCTTGTTTCTGTTTAAGTTCTTCTTCCATGAGTAGAGTCTCTGTTTTCTAAAAGTATGAAGTGCTTACCCTGCTCTGGCCATAAGGTTGAATCGTCCCAGCAGTATCCTAGCGGCCGCAAAGTTTTTCACCCAAACCCGTAGAAGCCGTAGCATCCCAAGGTCTTGTTGCAAAACAAAACTCCCTGCCAAGCATCTACTGCGCGTAAAACCCAATCCTTCTCGTTCCTTGCAGCTAAAGTTCCGTCCTGTGAACACCGAGATACCCTGCTCAACCAAAAGCAATGTTCATTCATGCCGAGGTTACATAAAACCCACAATACTCAGTCGACGCTGCCATGAGGATGTGTTAAATCAACCCATCAAGCCCATTTAGAAACTTGAAACCAGGCCCGATCCTTAACCGATAGAGGCCTACAGCTGCGGGATTTATCCATCTTCAGCGCAACCTCCACTATCAGCTGCCGACACATGAAATGTTTAAGCACTAACGCACAGTAAAATGTTAAACGCTAGCGCAAAAATAAGGTTAGGATAGCACACACGAATGTGTTTAGCTTTGGCGCACGAATAATCTTGGAGCGCTGGCGCGCGGAATATTTTAGGCATTAGCACAAGAAATACATTATCACTTGGCGCACAAATAATCTTAGGCGTCGGCGCGCATGTAACGTCTAAGTATTAGTGCATAAGATCCTGCTTGTCCCCCAGCACACATTAGATCACTAATCTTAGCGCGTGCAGAATCCCAAGCGCGACGCAGACCTCTATTTAGACGCCAGTGCAGAAATCTTCATCAGACTCGAGTGAGTGTGTGTAACAATTCAGGGGATACCTGCAAGTTGAAAATGAATGGCGCAGATGCAAAGATGATCTTGCACGTTGTCCTGATGTTTTGTCCTTGCTTTTAGCATGGAGGAGCATTGTTGAATTAAGCTTAAACATGAAATGAAGATAATTATGATTGTTTAAGACAACCTCTATATTGTGAAAATGTTATATTTTGGCTTTGCGATAGAATGTTTTCAATGCCTCGAGTAGTGGTCTAGCTAAAATCTTTTTGATATTGCCTTGATCACCACAGGATTACCATGCATAGGAAGTCAGCAAAGAAGAAGGCAGCGCAAAAAGTAACCTCAGACTCAGAGGTTGCAATTATATTAGATACTTCTCTTGCCACGATGTTTGCTGACACACAAGCTACCACTGGTGTTTCCCCTGGGAGCTCCGCTCTTGAATTTCAATGGGGTGATCTATACAGATTCATCATGGATCAAGATAGTTCAACAGCCTCCATAGAGGATGCTCTAGTGTATGCTAACATCAGAAGATCTTTTTTGCACAAGGCAACAACTCGGCCAGAACTGTTCCCTTGTTCTGAAATTATTGGATGGCTAATTCCCCACATCCAGACCGACACAAGGATCATGAAGGATAAAAATGGGTTGAACCTGGCATCTTTCGCTCCTGAGCATGTCTCTGCTGCCTACAGATTGCCTTCACCCAGGGCTTGTTTAGACGATGACTGGATAGCAAAGCATCAAATGGACTTACTAGAATCTGCCTGTAAGATGACGATTAACGACAGGCAGATCAGGAGGAGGCAGAACAATGAATATGAAAGCAACCTCTTAAAGACCCCTTACAGATTCATCGTCCTGATGTCGAGTCGGCTCTTCGGCATGCCTAATGGAAATGTGTTTAAGATTGGGTGGGTGCCAGTGATGTTTCATATAGCCACGAAAGGCACCATCTTCAACTGGGATGAAATAATTTAAGATAGCTTGGCCTCACAGTTAGTAGCAACCCAGGGAGGACTAACCCAAAAGAAGGCAGATTTCTTCATGTCTTCATACCTGATTGACTGCCTATTAAGCAAGCATTCGTTCATGGACTTGGGTTGCTCATGGAAGTCAAATGAAACAGCTCTCTTCTTAGCTTATCAGTGTACATGGGCAAGTAAATACGCAAACCACTACAGGATGATTTGCGAGAGGTTTATCATGCCACTATACCAGCATATTTTCGTACAAGAACCAGATTGTATGTCGGAGAATGCAATGCCTATCATTGAACAATTCGGGGACTATTATCACAGTGCAGAAGGCACATACATCAGGATGAGTGGAGTAACTCATGAGCCATTTATGTTCCCTCGGTATGTTACAGATTTTGTAATTCACAAGGAGGCTGTGAGACAACTCTTCGGCACCGGCGCAATAAGCAAGTTCTTAACAGACCAGAGGAAGGGCATGTATCCTCCCATGCCATTTACCATAGGAGCTTACAGCCTCCCAAGAGCAAGAGATGAGGAAAATTACGTTCAAGGCTTAGAAGTTTTCCATTTTGGCTCAGTCCCTTTCAGAAGGCATGACCCCAACGGTGTGGTAAGCAGGCATTGTCTGGACCTCAAGATCTCCTTTGAATATGCTCATGCGGCAGACCGAGACGAGGAATTCTGCAGGAGCGCCCACAACCTAACTGAGTTAGGAAAGCATTACAATACGAAAGCTGTGAAAGATCCGAGCCCCAAACCTGTCGGTTTGATCCAAAGAGAGCGGGAGGCATCGGCCTCACAATCAGGGGATCCATAAAAATTGGAGCAGGACAGAGTGCTCCGAGAGAAAACCCTCAAGTTGGAGCAGGACAGAGTGCTCCAAGAGCAAGCTCTCAAGCAGCAGCAGGACCAAGAACAAGCAAGGATTCAAGGTGAGCTAGCTGCCAAGCTTCAACAAGAGGAGATTGCAAGAAAGCAACAAGAGCAAGCCTCTCAGTTGGAACAACAAGAAGAGGCTTCCAGGATCCAGAAAGAAGGAGAAGATCAGGTATCCCAAGAGAAAGCTTCCAAGCAGCAGCATGAAGAAGGAGCTAATGGATTGCAGACACAGCAAGAAAAGTCAGCAGAAGAGAAGGATAAAGAGCAGACAGAGAAGTCTCCCGAGCCAGAGCCATCTACTCCAACAGATATGGAGGTGGATCCACCATTGATATTCACCCCAGGGGGATCTCAGGAAGAAGGTGCCTATTCAGAGAGCTTATCGCTGCCCCATATAACCCCAGGAAGCAGCGCAAAATAGAAGACCTGGATACTGTATATTTTAATGAGCGGAAAAGGGCCATCATTGATAGGAGGGTAAAGAAAATGGAAGGCAAGACAAAGAATATGGAAACCGAGGAGGATGAATATGAATTATGGGTAATAGAGAAAACATTGGTCCAAGGAACTGATGCCGACCCCACGTTCCAAGCCCAATGCACTGTAGCATCAGCTAAGGCAACTAAAGCCAATATTGATTTTTTGAAAGAAAAGATAAAGCATTACAAGGAGCAATGCTTGAAGATCAGAGATGACAGAAAGAGGGAGGTATTGGAAGCAAACAAACTAAAGGAGAAATACAATGAGTTGTTAGGAGAGCATCTGGTGCTAAATTCAGGAATTCTCCAGCTTGAGAATGAGAAGAAATCCTTAGAAATGCAGTTGGCTATCTCTGAAGATGAACTGAAGAATCTGAAAGCTCGGATAACAGAGTTGGAGGAACTCGAAGCAAGCAGGGCTCAGCAAATTCAACTCCACAAGCATGAATATGAAGGGTTGATTCAAGAAAAGGAACAACTAGCAAGAAAGCTCAAAGAGGCAGCGGAAGACCAGCAAAATTTGTCCACATTTCACAAACAAGCATGTGATATACGGATTAAAATCCATCAGCTACTAGTACTGATCTTGGAAGAGATTTGGAGCGTGAAAGAGATGATTAAGAAAATGAAAACGATTGAAACCAAAGCCCTAAAGAACAGAGAAAAGTTTGCAAATCATGTAGAGGAGCTGAAACGACAATCTGAGTGGAAAAGGGGAAAATCTCAACTCCCTTCACACTTACGCGCTGCTATAGGAGATGAATTGGACGTGGATATAGGAATCCTTGAATTCGCCAAGGATTGTGGCACCAAGCTAAGTTTGGAAATCAAAAAGACGGTCCGCAAGTGTTGTTCGATCTACTCCATACTCCGGAAATCGCTTAGCAAGTGTCATCTGGTTCTCCCCGCCTCCATTTATGATTTCCCAAAATAAGAAGACCGATTGTTCGAGTTGCAGAACGAACTGGACGAAGACTTGGCTTATATCAAGAAGATAGAAGTATTGACTCAGGACGAATTTCAACAGTTCATTTTCCAACCCGCAATACATATTTACTTCCTAGAAGCGATGGCAAAAGAGGCCACAGAGGGAAAAGCACTGATCAAATCGGACCTGCGCAAGCATGAAATAGCGTCCTGGGCAACAGTATCTTCCCGTAGCAAGCTTATCGTAAAGGATATCAACCAATGGACCTCATACATTCAAAGTATAGATGGCCCGGTAATTCCAAGCAAGCCGGTTGGTGGAGGCGAGTCTTCAAGTCAGCAGGCAGAAGCCCCAGCAGAATAGACAGATCATTCTTATTTTGTTTTAATTAAGCGGAGGAGCTGAAATTCTACCTTCTGTATAAATGCTTTAAAAGGACAGCTGGCTCCTTTTCTTTGTCCTATATGTAAAGTCTTCCACGTATTCGTAGGATTTGTAAGGATACGATGAAAGCCAAAGAGGGAGGTTAGAGAATTAGGGTACACTTGTCAACCTAAGAGGCGCTTTGTAAAGTTATAAATAGAAGGTTAGAAGGAATAGAGAAGGACTTTTTTTGCAGGGAAAAGAAGCTTCTTAGCTTGTACGAACTATTTTGTAATTAGCTCCAGGGAAGCGATTTTTGCCTAATAAAGAGCCCGAGGGAGACATTTGTTTTGCCTGGAAATGTGGACTTGATGCATGCTGGATTATTCTTATGACGTTCTGACACTGCTGTGAGATCTTTCTTTGCTGTTCGGAATTGTTTCTCTCTGATGAATGATCTCACTACTTTTCTGTGCAATGATGTTTTCCTAAATGAGTAATAGAATGCTTTTATATGCATTAAAGTTATCTTTAATATCTTTAACCCTCTGCTAAAAATGTTTCTTTATGATTTAAATGGCTATCCATGCAATCTTTAGATATTTCTTTCAGCACATTGCTCATATTTACAGTTTGCTCCTTGCAAGGATAGATTAGATTTATTTTAGTCTTAGATACAGATTTGTTTCAAGCTCTGCATTTACATTAAATTAGCTTAGGCACTTGCACATCATTTTAACAATAAAATAAAAAAAGAACGGTGGATCGGGCCATAACCGGTGTAAAAGGAAACAAATCTCCAAATCTTATGGTAGCCGGAACCGCTAACTGGATGGATTCCCCATACCAAACAGTGGACAATCTAATTGGGATAGTTTACCGGTGAGAATCCCTTTCTGCTTGATGCTGTGATCTTCGGGGCATCAACAATTTTCTAAAAAGGTTTAATGAACGGGTTAGGATCATTCTAATTATAGTTGATGTAAATATAATTTATATGTAGTTCCCAAAATTGTTCAAGAAAAAGGTAGAGCTTTGTGAAATTCTGCAAGTGGATGGATGTCCCCTTTGCATCCATTGGTATCAAACAAATAAGTATCATATATATTAAGCTAAATATTGCAAGGAAAGAATCTCCACAATTGAGGTCATAGCTAGAGTTGTAGAGGAAGAAGAATAGCCCTAGCTACTATTGGGTAAATGTTGAAAATAATTGAAGTTGAAGGTAGTAAAAAGGAATTATCAGTATAACTTACTTATAAAAGTTAGTCGAAGGTTGATTAGTATTTTTCTAATTGCTATGTTTATAAAAGTGGTTGGGGAAGAGGTAATTCCCATAGTGATTTGGACCTAGGCAAGACAAGAAAGGGTCTTTTTATGCCGAAATTTCCACCTAGTGCCGAAAAGGTCAAACAATGATGGTTCTCATCAAAGGAAATATGGAGATGATAAACACAACGAGCTGAACACAATGAGGCTGACTACCTGATTGTGAAATTCTGGAACACAACAGATCATTGAGCCTGAGAATACCTCATAGTGATAGGATTAGCAAGGAGGAAGAATTACAATGAAAATTGCAGTGAATTGAGCAATAAAATTAAACATGCATTGAAACTCAGGTGTGCACATAAAAGTGTGTCATATTCCATTAATCAGTATAGTCAATAGATATGGTACAATAGAGAGAATTCGATTATCCAGAGAGAATTCGAATTCATGTCAGTCTAGCCTAGGAAATATCACCACCACAGTGCTTCGGAAGTTCCAAACTCAACTGATTGTCAGTGAATTGAAGCTACTGTCAGTTAACTGATCAAGAAGGGCGCTAAGTGAGTTTTTCATGCAAACAGGCTAGAGAGGGTGCATTAGATCACAATCAATGGAAATTGGAGCACAAACCCCCCACTAGAGTCATGAACTCAGGTGGAATGAACTAGATCACTGAGTTAGCTCCTAAAATGTAGGGAACTAAGTATGGATAGCCTAAAATCATGCATGCAGGGCGCATCAAGTGGCTAATGGGTCCTAGATGACATATGCACACCACTAGGGGGCCAATGACATCATCCAGTACTAGGAAAAGACTAATAATACTAAGGTGGACAAGGTTGGAGTATTAATTATCGTAACACTGATATGGTGATACCCTTATGAAAATACAACTAGTCCTCAAAACAAGACTCGATCAGACTATGACAACACACATGATGTGACTTGGCAAGTTTGTCAAAGGGGTCATATGACAATGAAAATGATGAAACAAGGTATTGGTATGATGAGATCCTTGACCTGGACATGATGGTGTTGACGAAATGAATAGGTAGTCGAATTTAGTATGTTCATCTAAGTCGCTAAGACTTGACATTTTGGAATCATATAAATGCTAAGAATAAACAAGACAACTATATATAATGACATGGATGATTAGCGTTTTATGTTAACTTTGGGACGAAGTTTCTTGAAGAGGGAAAGTATATAATGCCCCATTGTAGCTAGGCTCATGTACATTATTGTGCTTGAAGGCATTTTTCACCTTCGCTCATATGCGGAAGTACTTATGTGCTAGCGAACAAGGTAGCGGATGCCTTCAGTTGGAGGCCTCACATCTTCTTAGTGTTTCCATTGAATATGAATTTGCGAGAGAAGATAATGAAGCTACAATTGGAGAACAGTTGGTATAGAGAATTCATGACCAAACTTGAAGTGAAACCATGAAGGTACCTAAGCTTGAGGGTTATACACTTGAGGATGATGGATTTTTGAGATACAACTAGCATATGTATGTGCCAGAGAATGAGGAAGTTTGAAATTTTATCCTATCTAAATCCCATAGGGAAGCTTATATGGTCTATCCAAGGGTTAAAAAGATGTACACGGATCTGAACTGTTGTTTTTCTGGCAGGGGATGAAGAGAGATGTTGTGGATTATGTGGCAAGGTGACTTGAATACCAGTTAGTGAAGGTTGAGCATCGTCATCCAACGGGGTTATTACAACCTCACACCATCCCAAAGTCAAAATAGGAGGTGATATCGATGGACTTTATAATTGGATTGTCGAATACCTCTAGGAGGCATGATGCCATTTTTGTCATCAAGACACATTGACCAAGAGCCTGCCCTTTATTCTAGTCAAGGTTACTTATCAAGCGCTTAAGATAGGGCAGGTCTTCGTGATCAAGTTAGTGCAACTGCACGGAATACTTCAGAAGATCATTTATGACAGAGGGTCAGTGTTTACTGAGATATTTTGGACAAGTTTCCAGGAAGCATTGGGCACACAACTGAACTTCAGCACCGCATACCATCCTGAGATGGATGATCAAATCGAGAGGGTCAACTAGGTTTTAAAGGGAATGTTGTGCATGTATATGTGATAGACCAGTAGAGTCGTTGGGAGGAATATCTACCATTGGTAGAATTGGTTTGCAACAACAATTATCATAGCTCGATACAAATGGCACCATTTGAGTTTCTCTACGGTAGGCCTTATCGAACACCCTTGAGTTGGGATCATGTTGAGGATAGGGTCCTTGTGGGTCCAAATTTGATCCAGGATATGGAAGAACAAATGAAATCCATCCGGGCACGACTGAAAGAGGCCCAAGACCGACAAAAAATATATCGATGCACATCGAATGGACAAGAGCTATGAGATTAGGGATAAAATGTTCTTGCAGGTGAGGCCACAAAAGATACCTAACAAATTTGGCAAGGGGGGGAATTATTGCCATGGTTTTTGGAACCATTTGAGATTATTGATATATTAGGGTTGGTTGCTTACCTTCTTGCGTTGCCATCATCACTGAGTCGAATGCATGATGTTTTCCATGTTTTTGTTTTGCGACATTATATGTCAGATCCATCTCATGTCATTAACTTGAGTAATTTGTATATATCGAACAAGGGAGCCTTGGTGGCTTAGACGATTCGTATTTTGGAGAAATGAACTCGATAGCTTCAGTGTTAACTAATCGACTAGGTCAAGGTCCAGCGGGATAGTGATAGTCCTAGTCTCGCGACCTATGAAGACGCATTAGAGATGCATGGACAATTTCCTTATCCTTTTTAGAACTTTGGTATGAAGTTTCCTAAAGTGGGGGTGTATGTAGTGCCCCGTTTTGTCATTAACATTTGACACCAATTACAACGTTATTATTTGAGGGCATTCAATTGCGAATGAATTGGTTATGTGTGGATTCAAACCTAGATGTTGTCTTATTATTTGAGGGTATTCGGTTTCGAATGAACTGACCATGTGTGGAACTAGTATTTGATCATTAAAGACAATTGCTTGGAAACTGTCTATTGTGTTGATGATGATCGGTTTATGTGATTGATATGATTTCAATAGTGATCAAAAGTTTATGTAAAATGTGAAATGATTTTGATGGTGATCGAATGTTTATAATGTTGGTTGTGGAGCCTGATCTTCCAGTCTCATAGATGATGTTGTTTCAGCCGTGTTGTACCCCAGGTTTGGTTATGATCCCGGCACGCGCCCCAGGGGGTCGCCAACAGATTACGGGCCCATGGTTTTGGGTAAACCGTGGTATTTTCCCTTTGTATTTCCCCTTTATAAGAAATACATTGTAATGTGGCTAGGGTTGATGTATTAGGTATTATGCATTGTAAATATCTTTGAGATCGCGAAGAGAGACTGTGAGACAGTGAAGAGGAAGTGTAGCGGATGTGATGCAGGTTGTATCCCTTCATTTGCTGGATGGTATAATAATAAGGACTGGCAATTTCAGTGTGGACGTAGCCCATCTTGGGTGAACCACGATATATTGGTGTATCTCTTGTAATGTGTCTGTGTGATTATATTTGCATTTATGTTTATTGTTATTGCTCTGCGATCCTGTTTTTCTAACATATAATTGCATATGATTATATTTAGCGTGTACTCTGATGGGTCTTCAAGCATGAAAAGAAATATAGGTACATGTGACTAAAGGTTGCATCGATAACCCATGGACTCCGAAGTGGGTATAGTATCATCGGCACGTGATTTTAACCTGATATTTATGTTTATATTATAATCTTGTTTTACAAGATTTGAAGCACATGATGTTTAAACGTGTAGGTGTTGGATTGTGATTTCCAATCGGACCACATCAGGTAACGAGGTTGAATTCAAATATAATGTAAGACTAGCATAGCGAGAGAGGCTCTTGCTTGTTAGATGCGTGTTTCCGTGAGGGTAGGCCACAAATTCGGTCACTCGCGAAGCACTTACTGGGAGGCGCACAATAAGGACACGACCTTATTCTTCAGGAACCACAAGTCCCTCAATAGGGTCGACCAGAATGAGTAAACAAGGTCTCATTCGTTGTACCAAGGCCCCACCATGGGGGGAGTATTTGAAGGGCATGCACAGACAATGGCACCCTTGATATCCCCATCGCAACGAGAACGCGACAATTAATTAAAAATATTAAGCGAGAGAATATTTGAAGGGCATGCGCAAAGCATGGAACCCTTGATATTCCCGCCGCAAAGAGAAAGGAAACCATTAAATTAAATTATTAATAGGGTCCAATAAAAGTATTCCAAAAAAAATTAGAAAAAGGTTCCAGTGAATTATCGTGTGAAAAGAAATATCTGATTATTTAATTTAATTATGAGTTTTGTGAATAAAGAAAAGTGAGAGCAAGTAACAATTAGATAACTCAAAATTATAAAAGATTGAAGAAATATTGAATGAGGAAATCTTGGAAACTAAACTAAAGTGAATCTCAGTTAAAAATAAAACTATTGGAAAAGTTGAGAAAACTGAGATTGGGAGGGTGACTAATAAAATAAAAGAAAGAAAACAATTCACAAAAGGATGCATGGTGATGCATGGAGTTTTCAAAAAGTTATAAGGAGATGGAAGAGCGTGAGGGTCTTGTCTCTTTTACCCTAGTGCTGCACGACAAAGGCTCTACTGCACTTTTGAGGTGTCTGTTGGAGGGTATGGTTCACTTCGGTACGAGAGAGGTCAGGAGCCTCGTAGCAATAGTCTATGTACCGATATTTTTGCCATCTTTTTATTCAATCAACCCCTTTGTGGCTCAGGGGTCCCAGGGGAAGAAGAGTACCCGTTGGGTGTGGTAGGGTGGTTTCCGGTGGACTTATATGGATTAGAAATCAACGTACGAGCTTGCGACAAAACTACGACAGCTTCCACGACCTTTGGCGGTACTTCGCAAGAGAACTTCCAAGTCAGTATATTGATGTTTCCATGTTTACGTTATTTCATTTGAAATAATAGTTAGTGGATTTAAATGCATGTTTATATTAGAATCCAATGAATATTTTAATGATCTACATTGTTTTAAAAAAATTATTACTGCTCTAGTTTCAGATCTGTCATTCCATGCATGTTTGTTATTGAGTTTAGTAGCGACCCTTGGAGGGTCCTTACACCTAGCAGGGTCTGGATCTGGGGTTTTCGTTTCAGCCAACAATAATTTCTTTGAGTGGCATTCAGGGAAAATTTTAAGAACCCTCCATAAATTTATATGTATAATAATTGGGCGAATCATCTTGGTATGTAGGAAAATTCGAAGGTTAATTGACCAATAATAAAATATGCAAATATATATTTTTGGGGGAATATTTCATTGAATTATAAAATCTTTGGAAAATATTAGCGAATCTTTCACTACATTATAAAATCTTTCACTATATCATATATAGAAACGATTCATATATATATATATTGAATCAATAATTATATTTATTTAATTTCTTTTATTGAAACATAAATATTTCAATTCCTCTAAATCACATGCAACACTGTATAAAATATCCTAATCCATTATATTAATATTAATAAACATATTTAAAAATTAAAAATTAAGTTATTTTCTATTACAAAATATCTAAAATCAGTTTAAATCCATCTTATTATAATATTATTATGAACCGAATCTTATTGACAAACTATTTAGTGTCATCAAATCCAATCATTGAAGAAGTTTTTACATAATTAAAAACTATTAAATATGATTTGGCTTAACAAAATTTTTGTTGAACTGAAAATGCAAAAATACATTATATGGAAAAAGAAAATGTTAAAGAGTAGAGTTGAATGGAATGTGTTATTGGGTTTTTAAATTAAAACAATATTGCATTAAAAAACTATTAGTTATTTTCTATTACAAAATATATGAAACCAATTTAAATCCATATTATTATATTTATATGAACCAAATCTTAATGACCAATTATTTAGTTTCATCAAATTTAGTCAGTGAAGAAGTTTTTACATAATTAAAAAATATTAAATATGATTTGGCATAACAAAATGATTATTGATTTGAAAATACAAAAAAACGCTATGGAAAAATAAAATGTTAATAATTAGAATTGAATGGAATGCGTCATTATCTTTTTAATTAAAACAATAGAACACTTAAAAAACTAATTATAGTGATTATTTGTTCCTTTACTTGCAATGGCATATGATGTCAATGCAATACCATGGACAAATACCATGGGTCACCCAAAACCATGGGCCCATAAACAACCAACGATAAACCCATTATTTGCCGAATAAAGGTTACTTTAATCATTTTTTAATGAAATCTTGAGCAAACTACTCCTAAAAAAGCCTTGATTGCAATGAATTGGGGCGAACATGGAGGACCCACAGTGAATTGTAGAGGGCAAAATTATATTACCATGAATTTTATTTATATTTAGGATGGGCTAAATAGTTTACATTTTAAAAAAAGTATTTAACTTTAGGGCGAACTATTTTAAAATATTTTAAAACATTTCTATATAAAAATTTGCCCATTCAAAATTTAAAACCCTATTTTTTCGCCAATGGGCGAAGTTTTGCCCCTAAAACTTTTCTTGGAGGAATTTATCAGTGTTGTGCTAGGGGATTTTATGGAACTCACACCACTTGCCAGTGTCCTTCTTCGATCTCTCATTACCCTTCTTTGCCTGCAGCGTGCCTGCGGCTTGGGCTGGTTGTCATGACTTTGGACATCCTTGCTATTTCCTTTGTTTTGTGAGTTAGGGCTGCCTTTACTAGGCTTCTGCTACTATTGATTTGAAAACCCTACTCTCGCTTATTCTTTTTTGTAAAATTTTGTTTGATATTTGATAGTGTGTCGATAAGCAGCTCCTAGTGAGGAGATGTATAGGAAATCCATCTCTATTTGAATGTACCTATGCAGGCCACTATGGTACTTTAGGACCAAGTGTTGTTCAGAATCTCTAATACCCAGCTTTGGGCGTAAGGTATGGAATATATTGGTGAACTCTGACACCGTCTAATCTCTCTGTTGGTGCAAATTCATCCACCTAGTGTACTGGTCATCATAATTTCCGACAAGGTAGAATTCCTCCTTGACGACATCGACAAAAGCCACCCAAGTGGGTTTTGTCCTATATATTCTAGACTCATCTCTCACATGCCTCTTGTAGTAACTGTCTCACCAATCTTTGATATGGGAGAGGGACTTGAGGAATGTGAAGGTGATTTTTTCAATGTTGAAAAAATTTTGAACAGAGAAGTAACCCTTTAGTAGATTTAACCATTTCTCCAAAGCATTTGCATCTATCTAACCTTCAAATATGGGAATGTCAAAGTTAACTTGTACCTTGAAGGGAGTCACACCTCTGAAACAACTACTCGTTGAAGGTGTATCTGTCGCCATCGGCATTCGTCAAAGGATATAGGCGAAATTATCCATTATCTTATTCCTTTGTTGCACAAAGGATTCCTTGAGCAACAACTTAATAGGATCTCTTGCTCTATCATCTCTCTTTTCTTCTCTCGCCATGTGAGGCTACTTAGGCCGATGAGGGTGGTTTTCCCCAAGCTCAACTAATTCGAGACCCAACTCTCGATATCCAGATCTCGTTGCGGACATGCACTGAGAAACAAAAAGAGAAGATTGCTTTGACACCATTGATCTGGATTATTTGGAGAACTAAATGGAGGAAATGATATAAAACATAAATAAACACGAATATTTTGCAAAAAACACAGTAGTATAGTAAAACCCAAATTCTATTAATGAATGGATTGGAAAGGAACTATAAACTATAAAGCAATACAAACTAGCTCTGGATGGTGGTAGCTTATCTCTAAAAAGAGATGTGTCGGCTATGCTCATATGCAAGAACTGAGTTACAATGAGGCCATAAAGACCTTTTTAACATAAATCATAAATGAGAAAACCCAAAAAATAAAAAACCCTAACCTCAGGAGATGAGACACCAAAAGGTTTGTGGGCCCCAATGTGGTTAGTTGATGCATCAACTTCCCAAGGGGCACAACTTTTGCATGCGATATCTGTTTGGGGCGATCAGCATCCCGTGAGAAAGGTTTGGTCGAGAAGGACTCTATGTTGTCGACCCAGGCCATGCCTTCGATGATCTTCTGGGTATTGTCGTGGCAAAAAACATCATTTAGGGGAAAAATCATACTTTTTATTTCGAATTGGAAAAAAAGTACAACCTTCAAGTGTCAGAGGAACTAACCTCAACAGTTCTATCAAATCATACAAAAAAGGTCCAGATAGGGAGCCAAGCATTCCCACCTTTTATTTAAAATGGTATCTAGTTGGATCAACCACAAAAATTTACTATCAATAATTGGATATAAACAACAAGACTTTATCATAATCATCATAAAAACCATATATGTTGTGTCATTTTCACAACTCAGCAAGTATCGCTAACCTAAAAACAACTTCCATGCCATCAAATATATCATGTAAATAAGAACGAGATTCCGGAAAGAAAAACACCTCCTTGGAGAGGTTATCCACTTCAGTATTAAGTTCTCCTTAGAAACCCCTCCTTGGAAATCAGAAAATAAATCTTTGATATGTTATGTTAAAGGTTTTAAATCAATGTTGAGCACCTGCATCAATACATCCATCCAATTTATGACCATAAGCGATCTCCATAAACCTGCAAATGAGTAATATTCATGTTTGATGTTAGCTTGAGAAGATAAAATAAGGCCTAGAATTCACCATGATTGTTTGTCCCCTACCCCAAGTTTGCTTTCACCTTCACATAGTATGCATCTAAAATATGAAGGATGAAGCCAATTCTACATCTTCGATCTGGACCTTGGATTGCCCCATAAAAAAACCCCCACGCCTAAGATTTTTCTATTGGGATTGACTCAAGGGAATGCTGGCATTTTTCTTTTGGTTTGAAATTGTATGCCACCATAAAAGCATGAACCTGCACAGCCACTTGGAAAGGAGGAGAGAAATTTTCATTAAAGAGAATCAAATTCGTCACAAGCCAAATACACCATATCACAACTAACATAACCATTCGAAAAGGCTTCAGATCATGGCTCTCAAACCATAACAAAAAGCAAGCATTCAGATTGTTTTTATCCCATAGATTATGGTTACCCAACAAGAACTTGAATTCCAACCAAACCTGTTGAGAGAATTCACATGAAAGAAATAAGTCAGAACAAACCTCCTCACTATTCTTGAAAAGCATACAAAGACCTAGACCCAAAGTGTTTATTTTCTGCAAGGATTCCTAAGTGACAACCTTGTTGTAAAATACAAGCCACATAAAAGGCTTACACTTTGGAGGGGCTCAGATTCAACAAATCCTTTTTCACCACCACTTATTCTCCACATTCATCACTTCTAAAATTGAAGTATATCCAAGTATAATCGAGTAAGACCCACCCTCTTTATTGTAATCCCAAATCAGAGTGTTAGGATTTTGAATAAGTCTAAAATACCAAGCTCGAGACTGAGCCAAAGAAAGACCAAGTTGAGGATCCTTTCACCAGCCTTGATTCCATCTTAAGGTCTCTTGTGGGTTAGCAACAAAGTTTAGTGTACGCCAACCAATCGCCTGCAAATGACTTTTTATGTCCTCTAACAAAAATATATTGTTTCCATAACCCATAACTACATCCGCCCCTACTCTCAGCTACATTCCATCCCCAACCTTCCATGCCAAGAAATTACCAAGAATGGGAAAGGATAAGGTTAAATGTTTCCACTTCTTGGAAATGTTTTGAATACTTCTCCTCTACTTTCTTATCCAATCTAACATAGAGTCAAGGGTAATGTATTTGTCAATGAGAATATTTCCTGAAAGTTGGGTCTCTTCCAATACCTATAAGAGATCTTCCCCAATTAAGTCAAAAAATTCAAGAAAAACCTCTATTGTCCATTTGTTGGGACTCGAACTATGATCTTTTTTTAAAGTAATTCATAATAGATTTAATCTCCTCAATACTAACCTCTTTGTACATGAACTTGTTGTCCTCCTCATTGATCAAACTAGGAAAGAGTGATACAATCTTAAGAATTTCCTCTACATTTGATCCAGCCAACTCCTTAAAAATATTTCCAAAGTATCATATTCCTAGATCCAAAAGTTCGTGGAAGCTACTGACCTTTCTGCCATCTTCCTTTGATAGTTCCCATATATAATTATTACTTACTCAATGACTTGCAAATCTTTGAACTTTTTTTGTGTTCATATCGTCGGTTTCAATCCGCATAGCTCTACTTTTAATCTGCCACTCGAGTTCCTCTTCCAACAATAACTTCATCTTCTTAACCTCCAAATTATGAAGCCTAAGCAAATCTTCTTCTCCCATAATACAATCCTATGAACCTGCAATGAGACACTCTAAATTCCCCTCCACCTCTCTCATAAGAGCATCTCACTTTTTATGAACTTCACACACCCAAGGCACTACTCTATCTTTGACCTCCTTCTACAAAGATATGAATTGAGAACTGACAGATTCTTCCCAAGTCGGGTCAAAAGAATTCTAGCCTTCTTTGACCATGGATTTAAACTCCTCCTCCCTAACCCGAGCCAGGTTAAATTTGAAGGGGCACCCACGGTTTCAGATTATCATGATCTAATCCTAAATAAATAGAAAAAAGATCCAAACACCATGTTGGTCCCACCCAAGATCTAAATTGTCCAACCAAATAAAGGATTTCATTATGTAACAAAAATTGATCTAACCTCTTCAAGACTCCTTCAACACCCAGTCGATTATTGTATTAGGTTGGTTTCAATTCAATCCGCTCCAAATCCATTAAACATGTTGAATCAAAGGAAGAGAGAAAGAAGTCAACCAAGTTATGTACATGAGCATTTGGACCCCATACCTCTCTTTCACTGATGGTAAAATTGAGGTCCTACCCCCCCCAGGATAAACTTATTTTTTCATGAGCAACTTGGAATCGGAAATCCTCCTCCATAATGGAAACTTACTGTCACAAGGTCCATAGACATTTAAAACAAAAAGTGAGATTCCAAGACTTTTACTAAACACTTCGATACAAAGACATGAAGGAACTACATAAGAATTGAGAAGGGAAATGTTTTCATTCTAGCCTGAAATTAAACATCCAGACAACGCAATGGAATCAAGTGAGAGAAAATCCTATCCACAAGCATCTTCTTCATATATGGGACAACAATTTCCCCTTTACCGATGGACTCCTGTATAAGAACTATGTCCAGTATATTCACTACCAGCAAACGTTTTAGAGCTAATTTTCGAGCCTAGTCTGCCCCCCCCCCACCCCTCGAATATTTTATGAGATAATTTTCATTTTGAACCATAAGACAAGGTTCTAATTGCTCTAAGGTCCCCTACAATTAGTCTTTGTTTACCTTGTTTAACCTCTCTTTATGTTTTCACTTGTGGCAACCTAATGGCTGATGGTTGTCCCACCAAAGAGGGTCTTGCAGATAGTTGTGAATCCTACCCTAAACCCTTAGAAGAAGATAATACTAAAGAAGAAAACCATCTTTTCAATATTACATTATAATGGCCACCCCCCTCTCCTGGGATGTCAATAAAGAGAAACCCTTTGAATATGAAAGATATGTATTATCCTTTAAAGCATGTGACGAATCAGCCAATAGGGAAGCTGGAAAGAATTTAGCTACAAAACTTTGAGGAGAGGATGGAAGGTCCTTTACACATTTGTGGCTATCCATATAGAAGGAAATAGAGTCGGGGGGAAGATACCTTATATCCTCATACTTTGATATACCCAAATCCTCCCCCTTGAAACTGAAGAAGTAAACTTACCCAGTAACTGAAACTGTCTTCCTAAGAGAGGTACATTGCAAGGAGTCCAACCTCTAGGACAGTTGTAGAATCTATGGCTTGTGCTAAACTTGGACTTGATGCTAAACCCACTCTAGTCTCGACAATGAAAGGAATCTACATATATCCAACTTATAGCCTTTGTACTTCTGAGGGACAAACCTTCATAATATCCACACCTGTAATACCCCCATTTTGACCCTTAATATATTTTGGCTTTTAATATAAATAATGTATACATGCGATGTATGTTTTCCTAGCGTGGAGCTCAAGGCCAAGGCCCCGCTAGTGGATGCTCATATTTTATTTAAAAGGCAAGTATTTGATATTATGTTAGCCATGTGCCATTAAGCCATGGAAATTGTAAAAATGATATAAATTTTAATAATGCAATAAAATACAAAAAAAAACTAACTATGGAAGCAACCAACAAGAAGGGGCCATGTGTATCCACTAGGGAGAGGTGAGGGGATTGTGGGATCGTGGAACAACAAGGATCAGTTTTCATGCGTTACACAGCTCAGCCGTGGGAAAAGAGGAAAGGATGCAATTCTAGAGGAAGACACGTTGACAAAGGAATGCGAAGGGGCCCAGAAATGGGGTATGGCAAGGAAAAAGGAAATCTAATAGGGAATCCCCATTGGAGTAGGCACTAGCGCAAGGAATTTTCAGAAGAAAAGAGAGCCGAGCAATGAAGGAAGAAGAAAAAAATCATGATTATGTAGAAGACCCGATTTAGAGTACCAAACTCACCCAAAAATCTCCGTCGGAAGCTAAATCCAACAGGGGATCCTTCAGCCTGAACACAAGGGCAGAATTTCCTCGTGTGAGATGCTCAGAAACCCGTGAGAAAACCCTGTGTTGATGGCCGAGAACCCAGTTGCGGGATAGAGTTGTTTGGGGCCATAGAAGTTGAGAAAATCAAAGTGGGAATGACAAAGAAGAATAGGACAGAAGGTAGGGTTGCTTGATAAACCCAGTGAAGGCTATAGTCTCAAGGATCCAACAGCTTGGACCTTTCTATGCCCACCCTGAAGAGCACTGGAGGGAAGGTATGGCCTGAGGGACTATGTAGCAGTGAAGGGAATACTTCCTTGTGTTGGGTGTGGTAGGTATTGTGGGTGCTAAGACTATATGAGTATGAATTGAGAGGCATGTAGCTCTGAGGTTGATCTCTCTAGCTTAGCATCCTCCTCCATTGTTCCTTAAATGCTTGATAAACCTAACTGTGTGTTGGCTTAGCATGTGTTTGTGTGAATCCATGGTTGTGAGTGTGCATGTTTAGTTCCTCCTTAGTGGATACACATCCCATATTTGGGGTGGTCTCTCAGATGAAAGAATATAGGTTGGACAAAGACCTATGGTTGGGTGGAACATTGCTCTCACATAACCAATTGTTTGGACTGTCCATCTTACAAGATAAGTGTTTTCAGTGGTGCTCAATGATACTAATTCCTGTTGTGCTCATTTGTTATTTCAAGTTAATTTAAATGGAATGAGCATATGTAATTAATCAGTAAGAAGTATGTGGATGAGCTTGGCCATGAGGATGGTTCAGTTGTTGTTTATTTCACCATTTGCTTATGATAAGTATGTTGTTATGTTGTCAACCATGTATGTTGTAGATGCATTCATTAGATTTAGTTCCATTGTACATGTTGTTATGCATTGCACACACTTCTAAATGGACTGTATGGCACCACTTGGACTTGGGGAAAGAATTACACAACCCCTGTTGTGTTTAATGATCCCTCTGTGGGTCAGATGAAGGGGGAATCCATGACAGAGCGTAACCATAACTCCTTGTAGAAGGGTAAAGAGGTATTGAGGAAGCTTGGGGAAATGTTTCAGTTAGAAAAATGATGAATTCAAATTCCTCAGAAGGGCATGGGATCACACCATTGCACAGTGCTCACTGAGAGCTTTCCAACGGTACCAGATTTGCCCAAAATGGACTTAGGATGAAGAAGTTATGGACCTAATAAGTTGTAAAGCTGGGCTCCCGACTTTCCGAATCCGCATTGCGGATTGCGGAAGTCGGAAGGGTGTTTTTCCCATCGTTGCAAGTTGGAGTTCTGAATTCCGAGTCCCGCAAGGTGGATTGCGGATTGTGGAAGTCGAAAAGGTGATATTTATGGATTGTGCAGATTAGCGTTCTGACTTCCTAGTTCCGCATTGCGGATTGCGGAAGTCAGAAAGGATATTTCTTCGGAACAAAGGATGGGAGTTTTGAATTTCGAATCCCGCATTGCAGAAGTCGGAGGTGAAGTTTTCCAGAGTGGCGGAGTTTGGCGTTCCGAGTTCCGAGTTCCGCATTGCGGATTACGGATTGCATATGTCGAAGGAGCAATTCGTCGAAGTTGAGAACTTGAGGTTTCCTACTTCCGACTTCCGCATCGCAGGTTGTGGATTGTGGAAGTCGAAAGCGTGATTCGACGAGGTGGAATATTTGGCGTTCCGATTCCCGATTTCCACATTGCGGATTGCGGATTGCAGATTGTAGACCGAAGACATTGTGGATGTGTAAAAAGAGTAATGTTGCGGATAAGTTTTGAAAAAAAAATATAGCAGGTTCTTCAAGGTTGTTCCCCCGTCACTCTAAAGGGAACTGAGGTGGACGGGGACGTGACAGAGTGGTATCAAAGCAAGGTTGCGGCACTGGGGCTGCTTGGGCCGAAGTATGAATGAGCCTACAGACATAAAAATGCCAGTGGCATTGTTTTGACAAAAAAAAAAAATTTGTTGTCCATATGGGTAAAATTTCTAGAATTACAGGGATGGGGAAAAGCAAAGAAAGCATCATAGCTCTGTAAATTATTATATGAGTTACTTCTATTAAATTTTGATGTTTTATGTTTTATATGCATTCATATGATGTCTAATAAATATCTTTATATTGCACAGTGGTTGTAGCTAATAAATTTGAATAGTTGTAGCAGAGGCAGCGTACAGGGAAAAGAAAATGGTGACCATGAATGATGCCCAGGATCCTTATGAGCATGGTGAATATGCTCTAGGAGAAAATGTGCAAGGAGAACACGCTGAGACCGAATCCAATGGGATAAGGGATTAAGTAACTCCTCAAAATTTGGTTGAAACCATGATAAGCTTTAATGAAAGATTTATGAAGGCTCAGGAAGAACAAAACCAGCTCAATGATGTTATTTTGTAGAGCCTCACTGATATGCAACAGGGGATAAACCTTGGGTCCAACCCAAGCAATGTAGGTAAAGAAGGAAGAGATGCAGAGAGTTGCTCTAGAGGTCATTCTAGGAAGAGGAATCCAAGCTCAAGAAAGAGTTCTGTGAGAAAAAGGCATAGAACAACCTCCTCAAGATCTTCTTCCAGCAGGTCATGTGACTGCAAAGGTTCCCAAAGAAGTCCAAGGCATGCTTCTAGCATATTTGGAGGAAGAAATATTCCATAGGGAGAATTCAGGAAGGCAAGGCCTCCCACATTTGATGGAGAAGGTAAGACTAGCCAAGAGGTAGAGGCATGGCTTCTTGGAATGAAGAAATATTTCAAGATTCATGATTATTCAGGGAATGAAAAGGCCAAAATTTCCATTTATAATCTAAATGGAAGAGATTCAATTTGGTGGGAGCACCTCATGCAAGTGAAAGGGATCAATGAAAGGAGGATCAACTGGGAGAGATTTAAAAGGTATTTCAAGGAAAAATACCTATCAGCTAGGTATTACGACAACAAGAGGAAAGAGTTCAATGAACTCAGGTTGGGACAGAAATCCATGTAAGAACATGTCCACAAGTTTTTGGAGTTGTTGAGGTATGTATATTACATAAATGATGAAAGGATAAAAATCCAATGTTTCCTTGGAAGTCTACCTCAAAATTTCAGAGAAAGGATTGAGTTTGTTAATCCACCAAGTCTTGATGAAGCCATTGGAATGGCAATACATTGTTATGAGCAGAGCAAAGGAAAATCAGAGATTCACCCAGCAGGTAAAGGGAAGGAAAATGGGAGGTTTAATCAACGGAAAAGTGGATTTAAGCCACCATTCATAAATCAACCAAGAAATTTTCCAGAGGGCTAGCAAGCACGAAGTGAGAACAAGCCAGCAGTAGCAGCAGAAAAAGTATCAAAAGGGCCACTTCAGTGTTGGGGATGTGGAGAAAACCACATGCTTAAGGATTGTCCACATCGAAGGGAGAATCCCCGGAGCTTGCACAACTTCAAAGGGGCAGCTATAGTGGAGTATATGGCAAGGGCAGCGCCTCGAATCTATGCAGCGTTGGATGATCATTAGGCAGACCATCAATCCGCAATGGTGGAAGTTGAAGGTAAGACTGCCAAGCAATCTATTTCTATTTTGATTGATCCAGGATCTACTCATAATTATGTTTCTCCAAAATTAGTTGACAATTGTTCTCTTAGAAAGATGAAGCACACCAAATCTTGGCTAGTTCAGTTAGCCACAGGGACTAAGAGAAAAGTGAGTGAGGTAGTGATGGAGTGCCCCATGGATTTGAATGGATTCCTCACAAAAGTAAGTTTGAATGTCCTACCATTAGGATCTTATGATTTCGTAATTGGTATGGATTGGTTGGAAATGCATAGAGCCAAGATCGATTGCTATGAAAAGGTACTTGAATGCATCGATGAAGAGGGAAGACCAAGATTGGTACGAGGAATTCCCAAGCAAGTCTCAATAATACAGATTCATCCTTACAATTGAAATTTTTTTATAAGAAGGGTTTCCAATTATATGCAGTTCATATATCGGATTCATCAGAGGACAAAGGACCAAGGATGGAAGACTTATAGTTGTTGCAATAGTTCAAAGATGTGTTTCCGGATGAAGTGTCGGGACTACCACCAAAAGGAGACATTGATTTTACCATCAATCTAGTTCCAGGGGCAGCACCAATTTTTAAGGCTCCTTATAGAATGAGCACACCAAAATTGATAGAGTTAAAGATGCAGGTACCAGGAATTAATGGACAAGAGGTATATCAGGCCAAGTGTATCTCCTTGGGGAGCACCGGTGTTATTTGTCAAGAAAAAGGATGGGACTTTAAGGTTGTGTATTAATTACATGAAGCTAAATAAAGTGACAATCAAGAATAAGTACCCATTGCCAAGAATTGATGATTTTTTTGATCAAATGAAGGAAGCTAAAGTGTTTTCAAAGATTGACTTGAGGTATGGCTATCATCAAGTGAGAATAAGAGAAGAAGACATTCACAAGACAGCTTTCCGGACAAGATATAGCCATTATGAGTTCACAGTGGTGCCATTTGGTCTCACCAATGCACCTACTACATTCATGTGTCTCATGAATAGTGTCTTCAACAAGTATTTGGATACGTTTGTGATAGTGTTCTTGGATGACATTCTTGTTTATTCAAGGAATACAGAAGAGCATGATGAGCATCTAAGAATGGTGTTGCAAGTTCTTAGAGAACACCAACTGTATGCAAAGCTGAGCAAGTGTGATTTCTATCAAAGGAAGGTACATTATTTGGGTCATGTCATCTCAGAGGAAGGAATTGTTGTGGATCCAGAAAAGATTGAAGCCATAATGGATTGGCCTACTCCAAAGAATGTTACATATGTTAGATATTTTATGGGTCTTGCAGGCTATTATAGAAGGTTCATTGAAGGATTCTCCAAGATAGCTCATCCAATTACGTCATTGCAGACGAAGAATGTCCAATTCATATGGTATGAAAAGTGTGAGAGAAGCTTTCAACAGCTAAAGGAATTGCTTACCAACGCACCTGTTTTGAATATTGCTGATCCAAAGAAGGATTTTGTAGTGTGCACAAATGCTTGCATTGAAGGGCTAGGTGGAGTGCTCATGCAAGAAGGATTTGTGATTTGTTATGAGTCAAGGAAATTAAAAGCGAATGAAAAGAATTATGCCACACATGATTTAGAACTAGCAGCCATAGTACATGCTCTCAAGAGGTGGAGACATTATTTGTTGGGAAGAAGTTCGAGCTCAGGACATATCACATGAGCTTGAAGTATTTGTTTGACCAGCCAAACATGGATGCTAGGAAAACTAGGTGGATGGAATTTCTCTGTGAGTTTGACTTTGAAATTAAACATGTAAAGGGGAAAGAGAATAATGTTGCAGATGCTCTTAGCAGAAAATTTCATATTGCAGCATTAAGTATGTGCAAATCAGATTTGAAGAAAAGAGTTCTTGAGGGCCAAACCAGTGATGAAACTTACCTTCAAATCAAAGGAAAATTGCAGCATGGAAATATTAATGAAAAGTGTGCAGGATATCAACTAGGTGAAGATGATATTCTCCTTTATCAAGGTACTAGACTGTATATTCCAAATTGTTGGCATATTTAAAGAGGCTAGTGATGGATGAAATACATCAAATTCCATATTCTAGACATCCAGGTTATCAAAAGACAATAACAACAGCAAGAAAGCAATACTTTTGGCATGGGATGAAGAAGGACATAGCAGAATACATTTGTAGATGTCAAAAGTGCCAACAAGTCTAGGAAGAACATCAACATCCAGCAGGATTATTGCAGCCTTTTCCCATTCCGAAATGGAAGTGGGAAGTAATTTCTATGGATTTTATAACAGTTTTTCCAATGACAGTGAGGAAGCATGATTCAATTATGGTAGTGGTGGACAAGCTATCAAAGGTAGCTCACTTTATTTCAGTCAAGTCTACTCATAAGACAAGTGACATAGAAAATATTTTCATGAAGGAGATATTCAGATTGCATGGATTTCCCAAGGCAATAATTTCAGATCGAGATACAAAGTTCACATCCAATTTTTGGAAGGGATTATTTCAAGAGTTAGGAACTCAGCTGAATTTTAGTACAACATATCATCCTCAAACATATGGTCGAACTGAGAGGGTGAATTGGGTTCTTGAAGACATGCTGAGAATGTATGTGATGGATAAACCATCCAAGTGGGAGGATTAACTACACTTGGTATAATTTGCATACAATAATGGACAGCAAACATCATTGGGAAAGAGTTCATTTGAGGCATTGTATGGCAAAGGATGCAGGACTCCAGTGAATTGGGATAGTCTGGTGAACAGGGTGGTACTTGGGCCAGAGATGATCAAGGAAATGGAATGAGAAATTGTAAAGATCAGGCAGAGTTTAAAGGTAGCTCAGGACAAGCAAAAGGGTTATGCAGATTTGAAAAGGGTGCATAGGGAATTTAAGATTGGGGATCATGTTTATTTAAGAGTGAAACTGAGGAAAATTAACCTAAAGTTGGGGAGTTGTGCCAAGCTGGCACCAAGATATTGTGGGCCATTTAAAGTCCTTGATAGGATAAGACCAGTTGCATATAGAATTGCATTTCATGCTAACAGGAGAGTTCATAATGTTTTCCATGTTTCTTTGCTTAAGAATTATGTACATGATCCTAATCACGTAATTGATTGGAATGTGATACAGGTGGAACCCGAGGGAGAGTTCCAAGTGGAGCCTATGCGCATCCTCAATAGGAAGGTCACATTGTTTCGGAACCGAGCCATTGGACAGGTAAAGGTGCAATGGAAGCACCTTAGTCCCAATGAGGCTACATGGGAACTAGAGGATGCCATGAGAGAGGAATTTCCATTTTTGTTCAGTTTTGAGAACACCGAGGACGGTGTTGTTCTAAGGGGGAGGGGATTGTAATACCCCCATTTTGACCCTTAATATATTTTGTTTTTTAATATAAATAATGTATACATGCAATGTATGTTTTCCTAGCGTGGAGCTCAAGGCTAAAGCCTCGCTAGTTGATACTCAGATTTTATTTAAAAGGCAAGTATTTGATATTATGTTAACCATGTGCCATTAAGCCATGGAAATTGTAAAAATGCTATAAATTTTAATAATGCAATAAAATACCAAAAAAAACTGGTTATGGAAGCAACCAACTAGAGGGGGCCATGTGTATCCACTAGGGAGAGGTAAGGGAGTTGTGGGATCGTGGAATAGAAAGGATCGGTTTTCATGCGTTACATAACCCAGCAGTGGGAAAAGAGGAAAGGACGCAATTCTGGAGGAAGCCATGTTGACAGAGGAATGCTAAAGGGCCCAGAAAGGGGGTATGGAAAGGAAAAAGTAAATTGAACAGGGAATCCCCATTGTAGTAGGCACTAGACAAGGAATTTTCAGCAGAACAGAGAGTTGAGCAGTGAAGAAAGAAGAAAAAAATCATGATTATGTAAAAGACTCGATTTAGAGTGCCGAACTCACCCAGAAATCCATGTGGGAAGCTCAATCCAGTAGGGGATCCTTCAGCCTAATCCCTAGGGAAAAATTGTTGTGTGTGAGACGCTCAGAAACCCGTGAGAAAACTCTATGTTGATGGTCGAGAACCCAGTTGCGGGATAGAGTTGTTTTGGGCCATAGAAGTTGAGAAAATCCAAGTGGAAATGATAGAGAATAATAAGACAAAAGGTAGGTTTGCTTGATAAACCCAGTGAAGGCTAGAGTCTCAAGGATCCAGCAACTTGGACCTTTCTATGCCCACCTTGAAGAGCACTGGAGGGAATGTATGGCTTGAGGGACTGTGTAGCAGTGAAGGGAATACTTCCTTGTGTTGGTTGTGGTAGGTATTTTGGGTGCCAAGACTGTCTGAGTGTGAATTGAGAGGCCTGTAGCTCTGAGGTTGAGCTCACTAGATTAGCATCCTCCTCCATTGTTCCTTAAATGCTTGATAAACCCAACTGTGCGTTGGATTAGCATGTGTGTTTGTGTGAAGCCATGGTTGTGAGTGTGATTGTTTAGTTCCTCCTTAGTGGATACACAGCCCAACTTAGGGGTGGTCTCTCAACTAAAAGAATATAGGCTGGACAGAGACCTATGGTTGGGTGGAACGTTGCTCTCACATAGCCAGTTGCTTGGACTGTCCATCTTAAAAGATAAGTGTTTTCAGTGGTTCTCAATTATACTAATTCCTATGTTGTGTTCATTTTTTATTTCAAGTTAATTTAAATGGAATGAGCATATGTAATTAATCAGTAGGAAGTCTGTGGATGAGCCTGGCCATGAGGATGGTTCAGTTGTTGTTTATTTCACCATTTGCTTATGATAAGTATGTTGTTATGTTGCCAACCCTGTATGTTGTAAATGCATTCATTAGATTTAGTTCCATTGTACATGTTGTTATGCATTGCACACACTTCTAAATGGACTGTATGGCATCACTTGGACTTGGGGAAAGAATTAGGCAACCCCTGTTGTGTTTCATGATCCCTCTATGCCACATGGCATCCTATTCTCACCCATTCGAATCCAAGGTGGAGTCTAACGTTCTTGGGGGAGTTGGAGAGGCATTATTCATGGCATGAATCAAGGAGGGACAAACTAGAGTGGAAGAGTAACTCCCATGGAAGAGAAAGAGGCATCTTAGAAGTATTGTGACACTTGGAGCTAGATTCCCTAACCTCTATGACAACAATGATGAAGATTCTATGACACTTATGGCAAATATCTGACTTGATTGCTGAAATATGACCTATATGACATGTCAGGGCTAAAAATATCCTCCAAGAGGGCGCACAAGGGGATTTATTGCAGCCAAGATTCCCCCCATTCGAATTGATGGAAGAGGAATGCTAGGAAGTGTTGGACAAGTGGCACTCATGGGGATCTCTCCCTAATTCAAGTTGGGATGAAGATTTTGGAGGGAATTTGAGCCATAGATTCCTTGGGAGGTTAATAAAAGATGAGAATAAAGAAGGAGAGCAGATTTTGATCATTTCTCATTTGGAAAAATTTGGAGAGCTTAGTTTGTCCTTGTATGGTGGATGCTCATCCTCCTTGCCTTAGAACCAATTTCGAGGGTGCAAGATTCCCATCCTAGTTGGTTGACGGAAAGTCCATTCAGACCTATAAATAGAGCTTCATGGAGATTTTTTTATTCAGGTTCAAACCCTGACTGAGTTTGAGTTCATCTTCTCTCATTCTTCTCTATGCCTATTCTACTATATTTCTCTCAATGTCATCTAAATGTGCAAGGGCGCACTTCTTGTTGCATATAGTTAGTGGAGGATTGTTATTTCGACTTCATGGAAATGTTAGTTTCTGCATATATCTATAATAATCATATCATGAGATCCACAGCTCGAGACACCATGTATTGCAAGTGCTATTTCCAATCAAGCAAGAGATTTGAGCCATTTTCCCCATAGCATTTGCATAGTGAATTTGGAATGATGTTGTATATGTTTTGTATCAAATTTTGTTGAGATATTTATCCATATTTTGAGTTGTATATGAAGTTAATTTTATGGTCCAAATGATGTTATCATACCCCTTTAGTGTCACTATGGTTTATGATTAAATTTGAGACTCCTTTTCAACCATTTTCACCACAAATCCTAGACTATAGAAGTTGTTGTTCATTGGGATACGTATTCGACCTTAAAACCAAATCTAATGTTGCACACATATTTTCCTTAATGTCCTCTAACAGAGCCAAATCCCATACCAAGAATTAGTGAAGGTCGTACATTGTTTGGAAAAGCATTTAATGGAATACTTAGGGGGGATTTCCACTTCTCAAATTAACTAGTCTTGTCCCGAAACTTATTTCCTTGCAAATTCAAGACCATGGATGGGTATATCAGTTGTTTGGGTTTCTTATAGATGTGTTAATGTGTCATATCCCCCATCAAGACCTTCCTCCCCAAATTTGAAAGCATTTGGAGGTGTTTGGAACCAGTTGTAAACTGCAACCCTAACTCAAAACAAGGTGAACCCAAGCATTTTACTTTCAAGGGATATTACACTGATGGATTCTATTAACCCAATATGCGGTCTCCTGCTTAGTGTATTTCCTACCTTGTTCTCCTTTCCCTTAATGAAGGAGAGCTTGAAGTCATATTCACTAAACAACTCACTCCATTTTTGCCGGCGTGCATTAAGATCCTTCTAGGTGAATATGTACTCCATTCTCCAATGATTCAATTTTAACTCAAATTGGAAACCTGCGAAGTAATTCCTACACAACTTGAGGGCCATGAAAAGTGCATCCAATTCCAGATTGTGAGTTGCATAATTAACCTCGTGGTTTTTGAGCTTGCAAGAGGCATAAGCAATAACCCATTACTCTTGCATCAAGATTGCACCTAAAACTTCTCCCGATGTATCAGTGAAAACTAAGAAATCCTTGTCCATGATTGACACTTTAAGAATAGGAGAGGTCGTTAGCCTTCTTTTAAGCTCATTAAAGGAATCCTCACATTTTTTTATCCACTCAAATCTTACCCCCTTTTTTTGCAAGGTTGTGATAGGTGTTGCAATTCAAGAGAATCCTTCTGTGAATATCCTATAGTACCCAACTAACCCCATAAAATTGAAAACTTCTTTAGCATTCTTGGGAGCTGGCCAACTTAATATGGCTTCAATTTTCCCCGGATCAACTGAGATCCCCTTGCCACTAATAGTGTGTCCCAAATATTAAATCTACTTCTAAAAGAAGGTACATTTGGACAATTTCCCATATAACTTATGCTCTTTGAGGCATGGTACTAATCTCATATGCTCCCGATGCTCTTGTTCATTCTAGGAATAGATTAAAATGTCATCAAGGAACACCTATACGAAGCGGTCTAAATACATTGGAACACACTACTCATTAGGTTCATGAAGGATACCAAACCATTTGATAACCCAAAAGGAACCACCATGAATTCATAATGTCCATAACTTTTCTGAAAGGCAGTCTTATGGATATCCTCCTCCTTGATCCTTAACTAATGGTTGCCTAATCATAGGTTTTTATTTTGAAATACAGATGCCCCTCTCAACTGATCAAATAAGTCACCAATGTGAGGCATATGATACTGACTACTGATGGTTGCCTTGTACAAATCCTAATAATCGTTGCACAGATGAAGGGTACCATCCTTATTTTTAACAAATATCATTGGCGCCCCGAAGGCGATACACTAGGCTGGATCAACCCTTGGTCAATGAGTTCCTTGAGTTGTATACTTAACTCATTGAGTTTCAACATTGTCATTTGATAAGATGTCTTGGATATTGGTTCTATACCAGGTTTTAGGGGAATGGTGAAGTCACTCTCACACATTAGAGGTAACCCCCGGTAACTCAAGGGGAAATACGTCTGCAAATTCAAAGAGGAATGGGTGTGACACCTTGGAGGTGTTATTGTCGTCGCTTACCATTTCTACAGCAAAAATTTTGCACCTTTTCTTCATGCATTTCTTTACCTTGGCAGCTGAGATAAACCACAAAGAAATATCCTACTTAAGCTCCTTAATTACTATTGGCTCTCTAAAGTAATCATTGTAAAAGAATTTCTTTTCATAACAGTCTATCAAGGCTTGATGGGATTCTAACCAATCCATTCCCACTATTACATCATATGCACCTAGAGTAGTGCTATACAATTTCATTTTAGTATAAACACCCCCCTAATTTAACTATACAGTTATTTACCAATAGTCCTACTGATTGTTTTCGTCCAGAAGCAATCTCTACTTGTTCAAAGTCACTTTGAGCTTGTGCTATCAACCCACAACTTTCTAATGTTGAAGGGGAAATGAAGCTATAAGTAGCCCCCAGATCTATCAAAACAGTTAAAGGAATACCCTTGATCATACTTGTTGACTCCATAATCGTAGCCTAGTGCTCTGCTTGACGATGGTTAACTATGACATGAATTCAATGATGTCGCTATGGTTGAATTCCTTGTGTCCTTGTCTCTCAACGACCGACTCCTACCTACCCCTCTGGGAAATCCCACAAATAGTGGGGACCCTGACATATAAAACATCTAATTCCAGTTGGAGTTGCGACAATTATTTGTCCCCAACCACCACAACCCCTACCACGACCACCACCCCGATGTTGATGTAGACTAGACCTCAACCTTGCACTTTGTGAAATGGATGATGAGTTGGTAGGGGAAGTGGCTGACATATTGGCCATATTGACTGCCCTTGAATGAGCTCCTCGTTAACTAACTCTCTTGGCCCCAATCCATATGGTACCAATTGGTCCAAAATTCCTTTTAGGTGCTTATTCTTGTGCTTATACATGCGCTTATGCTTGTACTTGTGCATGTGTTCCAATTTCAATCTTTTTCTTAACTTGCTTGGCTATATTTGAACTCTCTTCCATGGTGGTGGGTTTCCACATAGTTACCTCTATACGAACCTCTTCATCCATCCCATGAAGAAATATTATAATTGCCTATAATCGTCTGTCATGTAATATGCACCAATGAGTAAAATTATGCTTCATATTCTTCTATTGACCTTCCCCTCTATTGTATTGCATGGAATGCTACTTTTTGTTGTTTTTTATACTCGTTTGATGGGTATCGGGTTTTAAAAGTTTCTTCAAACAATTCCCATGATACCTACAAGGGCCCAATGTGTAGCTTATGGTCTTCATTCACCTACCACATCAGTGCTTTATCCATCAAAAGACTCATAGCTATATGTGCCTTCTCAGAAGTGCAGTATTTAAAGCTAAGAGCCCTTTTAACTTCAACCAACCAGGATTATGTTTCCTGCCCCTCTTGCTTCCCTGAAAATTTTGGTAAATTAGATTTATGGTCTTCTTTCATTATATCTAGGGGTGCCCTTACCCCACTCGACGAGGACAATTGGTCTTGATCATGCTTTTTCTTATGTTCAAGTTCCATGTCCTGACTCTCATAAGGATTATGTCCTACGTTTTGGTTATGGCTTTGTCCTGCCATCCAATCCTTAAACATGTTGATCATCTCTCCTAGGGAGCGTAAAATAGCATGCTCCACCAGTGTGTCTGTCTAGGTACTAGTTTGAGGTTGTCTACGACACTTTGGAGCCATTACCCTCTGTAAATTTCCATGGGGGATGGTTATTAGGACTTACCCAAGGGGGGTTTTCGTCATAGTTAATTAAAGAAGTGTGTTGTAAATCTTTATTTATAACTAGGATATGTTTATAAGTTCCTTATCTTATTTTTGGTTTCAACTATGAGAAATGTTTATGAGATTTCAATACATGTTTTAGCCCCTTAGAATACCCTTATGCATAACGAAATCCTACTTCTTACTACTATGGTGAGTATTTGACAACTAAGGCAGCATACGTCCTTTGCAACTATTGTTAAGAAGATCCAATTATATGAATAGTGTGATTAATTGCTAAGCAATTCTTTCTCAAATATATGTGGGTTCTTTCTAACCATACTATGTTTTTTAGATTTAATACATACAATAGACGTGCTAGTTTTATGGTTGAATTTAAATACCAAACATAAATCAATTTCGTGGCTTAAATTTTATATACTCAATGCATTATAGACCCAAAATATAGATATTAAATACTATATGTATTTCATAAATGAGACAAAGTATATCAATTACCTTTAAACTCTTCAACAATAGAAATATATATACAATCAACATTCTATGATTTACACACTTTTAGATGCAGTTTTTCCTTGGGAATAATTATTATTTGTAGATGCGAGGTCTTAATGTAAATAGTTGATAATGATATCAATGATAATTTAGAATGAATCTGACTAGATTATTTCACAAAAAATATCATTTTCAATGTTGTTCTCTTAGTCTTATTCTCTAACTAGATGTTTGTTTCTCAACTTCACCATCTTTTGCACACAATTTTAGACCATGTTGAATGGTTAACAAATTGTATTCCATCAATTTAAATGTTTCTGTAAAACTGTAAATTAAGTTTATTTAATGTATTTGGAGGTTATTCGATCATGACTATTTTGTGTACTAAATATAGAAATGAATTAGGAAGCTTATTGATGTTTCAATTATTTGTGTGTGTGTTTTGAAGTGTTATAAGAAAACTATGATTTGGATACAATGCACCAAATTTTGGTGTGGAATTTGGAGCTTTCATTGTTATGGTATTCTCACAATTATGGCACAACCATGGCTCGTTTCTGGCACATCCAAATGAGAAACTAAAAATTCTAGGTGATGTCTTTGTGGGAGAAGACTAGTAAGGTCATATATCTCCTCTATAAACGAAGATAGAGTTCACTTTTTTCTATGCATGTAGCTAACATGATCAAGTTTTCATGTTTGAAAACAATTGTGGCACAAAAAGTCTATGTTTGGCATCTCTGAATGAGCCACCAAACAGATGAGATTTGTAAGATTCACAGATTGCTCTAATATCAAATGTGGGTTAAGAAATTTTTTAGCAAGCATTGGTGTGGTAGAAGAATACCAACAGCTTTGTTCTATTAAAATTAAAGCACAATCTAATTAGCTAAGAATGTTGTATTTCATACCAAGACTAAGCACATAGAAGTGCATTATTATTACCTATGTTACATGAAGAGGAACAAACCAAATTTCACTTGTATAAGATCATGGATCAGATAGTGTACATTTTCACCAAATCTTTGAATAGAGATAAAATCCATAAATTCATATCATTGTTTTTTTTGTAAGCTAGTACCTACGAAGTTTTGAACCGATGACCTATCACAAGAAGTGCCTTAACAGTACACTCATTCACCATCTATTCTACGTCTCGTGAACCTTGAATTCATATCACTATTGGGAAAGAAACAAATAGATTATTTGTTGAGTATTGTTGGTAATAATGAAAAAAAAACCTGGAGTAGGTTGAAATTTTGTGCAGACAGGGGAGCACAAGGATTTGAACAAGTGTGAATAGGAACCCGCAAAACTATGCATTGGAGCTTTTCACTAGCATGGAATTGTAGCTGACATGTGCGGATATGGAAAAGAGGTGATGCAACATGTAATATCCCATTGCTTACTCCCTAAGTTCGTTTGATAAATTTTTGAACAAGTACATTATTCTTATTTTGTGTTAAAGTAGTTGAACATTGAACACCATGGATAATAATGGTGTGCACGTAAATATGAATGGTTTATTTTATATTATCTTTTACATGTCAAATGAGCATAACCAAAAGAAAGGGAAGACATAGTCTTGCTAAGAGGGGAAAGCTAACTTAGGAAACAAATCTGAAAGTTATTTTAATAAGATCAATTAAAGGGCTAATTCCTCTCAAACACTAACTACTGATGTGAGGTGTCTCACTCGCATTTAAACTGAAGAAAATGACTAAAATTGGAATACTCTCAATACGAAAGAAGAGAACGGTTGAGAAAGACATAATTTTTCCCCTAGGAAAAGAACACCTTAAGAAATCAAGAACCTACTAACAGCCTTAAAAAAGAGGAGAAATAAAATATCTCAAGAGAAGGGTAGAGAAGCCATCAATGGGTATTTACAGGATGCAAATGACTTGATTTCAGTTCCAAGTTTAGTCAGTTTTAGATGAAAAGCTCTCTATAGCCATACAGTGAAGCACTGATTGTGCTAGTTGGCGGG
Source organism: Larix kaempferi (assembly GCA_027924585.1). Lineage (NCBI taxonomy): Eukaryota > Viridiplantae > Streptophyta > Pinopsida > Pinales > Pinaceae > Larix > Larix kaempferi. The sequence goes on along the minus strand of BSBM01000111.1, from coordinate 1,648,072 downwards.
ATTTGTTTGTTTTGTTGGCAAGGTTTGCCTATTCTGTAACCTAAGCAAGACTAATAAAAGATTCATTGGATTGAGTTAGTAACAGAGACCATAACCCCTTCCAGGATTTCACTGCTCCGAGCACTAAAAAACGGGTTAGGTGAACAACTAAGGGTACTTTTTTCTGATTACTTTGGATTGAGTTAGTCCTACACAAAAATGTGGATTGGAATCCTTAACTAACAAAAGATTTACCTTATTAGTTTGACCCCTATCAAACTATGGCTTGGCTCAGGAGTGATTAGAAGGCCAAAAAGAAAGTGATTTTGCTGACGTATGGATGGGTGGTTCGAGATTGCTTATTTGGCGTGTTGGAAGATTACAAGATGAACAGATAAGTAGTTATCTTTGTACTTCTTATATTTATGAGAAATATTTCAGTCACTACTCTATATTACCTTATTAGTTTGACCCCTATCAAACTATGGCTTGGCTCAGGAGTGATTAGAAGGCCAAAAAGAAAGTGATTTTGCTGACGTATGGATGGGTGGTTCGAGATTGCTTATTTGGCGTGTTGGAAGATTACAAGATGAACAGATAAGTAGTTATCTTTGTACTTCTTATATTTATGAGAAATATTTCAGTCACTACTCTATATTGGTTTTAATGGTTAAGAGATGTTGATTATATGTTATTTTAAACAGAAATTATGTGTTGGTTTAAATACTTGTTGATGATCTGAATTTACATATACATGGTTACTGTGAGATCAATTTAAAGGATATCTAATTGAAATAGTAAGTGGATTTAAACCCTAAGAAACATTTTTTGGGACGATCAAGTTGTAAAGCCCTTTAACTCCATATTGTAAATACATGTAATTGTTATGATTGTCTTATGAATAAAATTTAGGAAGGTTAAATAAACAAATTAGGTCACAACCTATGGGCCAGGTGATCAACAAACAACCCAAAATCTACAAAATCTATAAAGGATAATAATAATATGGTGTAAGTATATAACCCTTGAGTGGGCATAGGGAGATGTCCTTAGTAAAGTTACAGAGATTCTTAAAAGTCTAAATAAAAGAGATTATTATTATACCTACAGTATATTGTTAAAGTAACATATACGTATCTGAACAGTCTTAGGTATAACTAAGCCTACAAACTCTGAAAGAGAGAAAAAGTGACTAAACAAGTATACCTATAGGCTATTATTTCTACATGCATATATTCGTATAAACATACCTTTGCTTGAAAGGCAAATTATAGGATATGGGTAAGTCAAAATAAGTAATAACAGAGCATATATTAAAAAAGGAAATGTAGTAGAACCTATAGTGTTATAATTTAAAATGGATAGATCAAGATAAATTATAGCCTTGTGGCCTCAACGATTATGATAGAGTAAGCAAGGGAAACTTGTATCTACATGATTCAGGCCAATAGGCTGTGTATGTATGTAGGAAATAAAAACAAACAGTCTGAGCTAAACACTATACAATATCATCTAGACATATGTGTTTTGTTTATATACTTATGCTCAGAATAGTAAACGTACAGACCGAGAATAAATGAAATAAAAATTAACATAGGAATTGCTTTTTGTTATAAGATATACAGTATGCGAACAATAAATATAACAAGGTGAATCAGGTCGTTGGCAGGCCCTAACCACAAAAATACCAATATAGCCATACTCTGCTTCTATCTATCAGATTGAAAGTGACAAAGGATTCGAAATAACTCACGCATTGTTAGAATGCGAAAGGCAATAAAAAACGAATAAGCCTTTAAAGTTTAACTGACCTTTAAGGTCATCCTATTAAATGGCAGAGCAAGCAAAATAACACATTATTCGCAGTCTGTCAAAGACTTACAAAAAAAAACATACAGAGCAATTAAATCAACAAATTTGTATAATTTATCATTTCCATTTCCCAATCCCTCAGAAATCCCTAAGGTCTAACACCTATAATCCTTAACAAAGAGCCCTCTCATTGTCTTCATAACTTAGTTGACCAGGGGTACAAGTATTTTGACTCCCCTTCTATTATATACATAAACCCTTGATCGCAGACTTCTTCAATTCAATAACCCCCCTCAATACCATAACCATCTATAATCGTCTCTTTCGTAACCTTAAAATCACACCTACAGCTCCTGGAACCTTCTCCGTACCTCATTCAAAGGCAAAGTCATACCCAATCCAAACATGGGTAACTCACTCAATCCCTAAACATCCTTCAAATCTAACCCTTTCTGAAACTTCTATTCAATCACTCAATCACTGCCAAGAGGACCCAAAGGTTTTGCTAAGGGAGTAGGTAAGGTCACACCCTCTCCTCCAAGAAAATCAGTGGGTTTCGCTAGGAAACCTACTAGACGTCCACTAGCCAATTTATCTTCCACTGGACCTCCATGAACAAAGATTTGCAATACTTCATCTGGGTTTGGTATATAACCTACCTGGTCTACCTCCAAACCAACCTTCTCAAGAATCCTAAACCTCCATGCGAGATCTTCCTCCATTCTCTCAGCTTCCCTTGTGTATACAATGCTAGAGAATGTCCATTTCCTGTCATTTCATGAATTGTTTAATCCAGCCATCAATAAATCAAAGATGTTAAAGAGAGTGATAATAAGATTTTTGTGAATGAAAAGAATGTCTTAAAAACCGAAAACATTTTATTTCATTTATGGGTTTTGTATGTTCTGATCATTTGATGATGTGTTTGTTCTTTTGAGTGGTATGTGTTTTGTTAAAGATATTTGCCTAGTAGTATGTGTTGTGTTGAAGATATTGCCATGAGATGCATCTCAGTAAAGCAACTTTGCTACTCATATAGGTCCGATTTTATTTTTTATGAAATGGATATCATAATGGTTTACTCAAATGTGAAATAGATTTGCATGCATCCATGATTGGCTCATTTTTTACATGTGCTCTTACTGGACCATTGTTTGGGACAATTGGTTTCCAGTTTGCAAAGAATCCTTAGTTTGATAATTGCCTGAAAGTGTTGGAATGCTCTGTTTTGTGAGAGATTCCATGTTTAATGAGTGACTTTCTCAAAGATTTAACATAAAACAAATATAGCGCTTCAACATATTAATTTAATTGATTTTTGAGAGTGGGTATCAAAACCCTAAAGATGTTCTGGTGATATACATAATAAACCCATAACTTCCATAAAAGTGATTTGATTGATGCAGCGGACATGCTATATATGCTTTACGGACATGCTATATATGCTTTATGACTTATGCATTTTTGTACTATTTGATTCTCTTTAATTTTAATCAATACCAGGAGTATGGTTTTTTTCCGCTGAAAGAAAAAAAAATGTGATTACAACAGAGCAACAGAGAAATGGTGTCTGTCAACCTATCTAGAGTGACTTATTCCTGGAATAAGAAAAATTTCTGAAATAAGAAAAATTTCTGAGACATGATATTTCTATTGTCTTTTGTTTCTTTCATACATTTTGTGTGTGCTACAAACCTTTGTGCACTGAACTTGTTTAAATAATAGGTATCTAGTATTTTTAGGGCATCAAGTTACAACCGGAGTTTCACCAAAGTCGCTTCCCTGTTCAGTTGCAAAAACTCTACACTAAACTCGACCATGCAACTGCAGAGGAATGGCAACAGTTTCAATATATCTGGACCAACGGAAATTTGTGTCTTTAAAAGAGGTTTGTTTTGGAGGGAAACGAACGAAAACAAAAGTATAAAAGTGAAATTTGTGAAAAAGTATCTGTGCTTGTTATTTTTACATTTTTCTTGACCTTCCCTTTATTTTTATGAATGATCGACAATTGCACACTACAGAGGTGAGCTTGACAAATTTAGGAATTTTGTCACAATTTGTCGTCACGTTATGATAATGGAGAAAGTTAGCACAAGTCGTATTTAATGTTTCAACTGTAGGAACGATCAATGAAAACTTTCATATGGGTATGGATACTTATCGACATTTCCATCATATATTGTAGGGCTGGGCAGGAACCAATGTGCATATATACACATATTTCGTATACCAATGTACATATATTAGTTAAGGTCTGAATTCTAATGGGAGAATCGAACGCTTTACATGGACAGTGTAGGATTTTGTTAGTACATGCTTGGTTCTGTTCCTAATGGGATATGAACACATTTTATGGAAAATGGAACTGTTTTTTTATAAGGGTAGGTCATTATTCTTATGTTACAAGCGGCTAAAAAGTAATTAGACACATCGCAGATAGATTCGGGAGAGGTGTTTCAACGTGAAACCTTTGCTATAACATACCATGCTCTTGTCTTTCAAAAATAAAACATGGAGTATAGCTAAACATGAAACCTTTGCTATAACATATCATGCTCTCGTCTTGAGCATTTTCAAAAATAAAACATAGAGTATATCTAAACATAAAGATAGAAAAGTTAAGCATGACATATCCCGACATGTGGACATTATGCTCCATCATATAACCAAAACAAGTTTTGAAAAGAAATTGGCCCATGCCTTTAAAACTTCTCAATTAAAACATAAAAGGATGTGAGCACAGAGGTAGCACTGAACCCGAGCATCTGCATTGTATTTTGCTTCTTCATCTAGGGAGAGATAGGATGTTCTTATGCTTCTTCATCTAGGGAGAGATAGGATGTTCTTATGCTTCTTCATCTAGGGAGAGATAGGATGTTCTTACGCTTCTTCATCTAGAGAGAAATAATACTCATCATCTCCCTGTTGTAGAGCTCTACCAGAAATAATACTTATCATCTCGCTGGTGGAGCTCCACTAGCTCTTTTTTGATTTCTTGCAAAATTGGGTTGCTCTCTGTAAATGAGTCAAGGTAGCAACCATTAACTCTTTAGTGAGGTTCAAGGTTAAGGAGTATCTTTCTACTTCTGGAGAACAGGAATGAAAAGAACAAATTCCTCGTCAATTCTTTTACTGTTGGTGGTGCCAAACTTTCTCCTCCAGATTGTAAAGGTGTTGCATGGTGGTGGCCTTGTGCCTACCTTAAAAAACCTTCACGATGAGCTAAGCTTCAGTCTCACCCCTGGCTCGAGTCGGTCACCCCATGGTCTCCTAGCGTGCCTTGCAAGCTAGTGGTTGGCCCCAGCATTTGTGCTTTGGCTGAGATTGGTCTGCCTCACGCTCTTCCTCTATCAAGCAGTGCTCTTTCCCCGCCATTTCACCTGCTTCCTGACTGAGATGGTCAACTTCAAAAACCAGAATAGGAACCTAATATGCCATCGTTGCTGCTTCCTCGTTTCTTCCTGCAGTAGTCTTGTTCTCAGCTGAGTCTCTTTGTTTGTTGTGCAGTCGAGAGGCAATGAGTGAGCCACTATATGGTAGTTGTTATTAATCATGAGGAGAAGCAAGCAATGGGGGAGCCATTATATGGTAGCTGTGATTGATCGTGAGGAGAAGCAGGGTGACTATAAACCCTATGCAGTTTATGACTGTGGTGCACATGAGCAACATTATGGTCCAGTGAGGGCCTATCTTGGCTCTCTGTCTATCACCTCCAAAACCTTCATGCTATGTGTTGTATTCAGGACCTTCGAGTTGGTCACCTCCCAAACCTTCATGTTATGTGTTGTATTCAGGACCTTCTAGTTGGTCAGACTCCTCCCTGGTGCCGTATGCCACATATCCCTTGCATGCCTCCCCTAGCTCGTGCCACCTTTTGCCGTCAGGTTGTGGCCATGAGTGGTGAAAAATGTTGTTACAAGTGTGCCATATTTAGTCTCCAGCAACTCCTCATCTGGATGATGCAATATGGAACTGTTATATTTAGTGTCTAGCGACTCCTCGTCCGGATGATGTAATGTGGAATATGGGATTGTTACTTTGAAATGTATGTTTCAATTTGTATTTCTTTCGATCTTGATAATGAATACAGATAATGTTTTTAAGTAATTTCTATGTTTTTAATCAATATTCATCCATCTTAAATCTGGATTTGCACTTCAAAAAATTTGGATCTCTATATGCTTGGACTCTATAAATCCAACTTCAAAATAAAATTACGCTGATTTTAAATTTTGTTAAGTTTTTTTTATCATATACATAATAACATCTCTCCCGTTTTAAGGCTAACCCCTTGGGGGGGTTGGGTACATCATGGCTAGTAGCCTTTCTAAATAATATTTTTTTGCTTGCTTTTGTGTTGTAAAGGCAACCTCTACATCTAGGGTAGATTGTAAAGCTTGAAATTCATATTTGCTTGAAAGAAAAGAGAGCAAGGGATAACATCAGTTCATTTTAAAAATTGAATTAGCCCACATACTGAGCTATAAAACACTTAACTACTCAGGATGCAATGAACAGTTTTTAAATTTAAATTTCAAATATTGTCCATTTTGAGATCACACATTTATACACTTTATGTTCATAATTATCTAAATTCATCTTATTAAACAAAAGATGCACAAATAATGGAGTAATTTCTGATTATTCAATTTCTAAATTCAAATTTCACAATGTAGTATTTGAAATCAGTCATATTCATAATTATATAATCTTATCAAACACTATCACAAATTTTAAGCCGTATACAGCCACCTATTTAATACCATGCAAAACCCTTCTATAAGCATTGATAAAAAATCTTGTATATTATTCGTAATATAAATGTACAACCTTCCATGTTTGTAAGCATTTATACGATGTTCTGTATTATTTGTTACACATATCCACAAATAGTTTTTATACTAAACACCTCAAAACCTCTGGAATAGGGCATAAATGCATCGTTTCCTATTACTTCTAAATATTTGAGGTTAGAACTGGGATTCGTGGACCGCAGAGAAAATGGATGTGGGTTTGTCTCGGCTGCATTTAATTTGCCTCGCAGCATCTAATATCGACATCCATTGTTTTTATAATTCAACATCATATGGTGAAGAGGAACATTTAACATTAATGGGGAGTTATAGTTTGACATACCACTGCTCCGCAGACCGACTCCCACGCTATCCCATCTTTCATAGCCCTGTAAGAGAGAAATCACAGAACAGCCAATTAGTATTATCACATAACAGTACCCTGCAAATTCCAGCCAAATATACACATCCTAATTAATCTATAATCTCTCTGTTACCAATCTTACGACCTAATTACACGTAATTCACATCATTTACACCTGCAGAAGACCACTAATTTGAAAGGTTTATTCGTTGGAGGCCGCGCGAACGCGAGCCTCCGTTGCCACAAATTATGACGTGCACTCTCCTCAGTGGGAGATGCTAGGTAGACCCCCCTCCCAAGTGCAATGGAGGTGGCCTTCCTAAGCCATCGACCTTCTTGATCTTCGATTGACCCCGCCCAGGTAAGTATGTTTTCCCTCTCCTCGTCTTCACTACTTATACACTCCACTCGTCCTCGTTAACATTCCAACCTGCATGTGGGATATATATATAGGATAGGGTATATTTAATTTTTTATTGACTTATTATTTAGTATTCACATTACAACTTGTATTAAAATATTTGTTTTTTATCATTTTATTTAAATCGTATTTTTTTATCATTTTATTTAATTCACATAGATTTAAGGATATTATTATGGTTCACACACTTTTTACCCAACAAAGTATTTTGAAAATACAGGATGGACCATATTCTCGTCTTTAAAGTGAGGACATGAATGTGCGCGAGGAAGAAAAAAATTTAGTGATTTATGCCATTTTTAATTTAGCGACAACTTGTTTTTATTGGGTCCGTGGATTATCATTGCATAAATGGTTGAACGATAACCAAGGAGCGAGGAGCAATCCCACACCTACACTGTTGGGAAATCTGTTGCCTGTGCCTCTCCTGTCGCTTCTGCTCGCTTCTGTTTCTGGGTTTCGATCCCGATCTAGATCCTCCAGGAGGATCCATAAACTAGACACTAATGATGCTTAGATATGCATTTTATCAGTAAATGCCTTGGCAGTAAATTCAACTAACTGCGTGATGAGAGAACCAATCGTGGGCAGTAGTGAACTGTTTTATTCGAGAACTTCGGGCAGTTGGTACCCGGCCGGTTGTTATGTGTAGGGCCAATGCCCATCTTGACCTGGCCTGAAAGCGGTTTACCAAGGGGCTGATGAGAACGTGGAGCAGATTTGATTCATCAACCAGAGAAGACAAGGACTAACATTACAAGTTCTACAAGGTATGTATTATGACCCTCAATATTTTCATTTTGGTTGGGCCTGTTCCTAATGGGATATGAACACATTTTATGGAATATGGAACTGTTTTTTAACAAGGATAGGTCATTATTGTTATGTTATAGGTGGCTAAAAAGTAATTAGACACATCGCAGAGAGATTCAGGAGAGGTGTTTCAAGTTCAACATGAAACCTTTGCTATGACACATCATGCTCCTGTCTTGAGCATTTTCAAAAACAAAACACTATGATCTGGCTTCTTGCATCTATAGCTAAATATAAAGCTAGAAAAGTAAAGCGTGAAATATCCTAGCGTGTGGCCATTATGTCTATCAGAGAAAAAAAAAAGTCTCTCGAGAAGAAATTGGCCGATAGCCTCTAAAACTTCTGAAGTACAACATAAAAAGATGTGAGCACAGAGGTAACACTGAACCCGAGCATCTGCATGCTATTCTGCTTCTTCATAGGGAGATAGGATGTTGGGGTCTTCACCCTCTTGTTGTTTCTCCTTTTCCCTCTGCTTCATCCTCTATAGCCCAGTATGAACCTTGGAGGGCTTGCAGCGGGAAATAATACCTATCATCTTGTTGGTGGAGCTCTTTTTGGTTTTCTTGCAGAATTGGGTTGTTCTCTCTGTAAATGAGTCAAGGTGGCAACCCATTAACTCTTTAGTGAGGTTCAAGGTTAAGGAATACCTTGTGTTTCTACTTGTGAAGACACTTCTGTCTGGAATGAAATGAACAAGTTCCTCATCAATTCTTTTACTGTTGGTGGTGCACGATTTCACCTCCAGATTGAAAGGTGTTAGCATGATGGTGGACTTGGGCCTACCTTAAAAAACCTACACGATGTGCTAAGCTTCGGTCTGTCACCCCATGGTCCCCTAGTGTGCCCTGCAAGCTAGTGGTTGGCCCCTGCATTTGTGCTTTGGCTGAGTTGGGTCTGCCTCACGCTCTTCCTCTATCAAGCAGTGCTCTTTCCTCGCCATTTCTCCTGCTTCCTGATGGAGATGGTCAGCTTCAAGAACTAGAACAGGAACCCAGTATTTCATCGTTGTTCCTTCCTCGTTTCCTCGTTTTTCCCTGCAGCACTTTGTTCTTTGTTGAGTCTCTTTGTTTGTTGTGCAGTCTTGAGGCAATGGGGGCATTATAAGGTAATTGGGATTAATCACCAGCATAGATCCATCTTAAACCCGGATCTATCAAGCATTAATAGGGATCTAATTTCTTGAGGTGTAAATTTTTTTATCTTAAACTTTTTACATGTCAACAAAAAGTTTGCACCTCAAAAATTTGTATCCCTCTAGATGCTTGATGGATCCGGTTTAAGATGGATCTATGTTGGTTTTAAGTTTATTTCATTTTATGGGCCCACATGATGCGTGTATTTTTTTAAGTGGACATCCAGCTATTATTTTGTTAAATTTAGTTTTTAGCCAACATGTAATTTTTCCCATACTGGGCTGTAGAGCACTTCGCTATGGTGCAATAATTTTTATTATTTATTTTTATTTTTGTAACATAACATTATGTTACGTTACGTTACATTATGTCACAATATCTCCCCCATACTGGGAGATGACATGTTCAAAGATGCACAGATCATATTTTTATAGTCAATTCTATGTTTTTAATTAGCACATATTTATTTTAAATACTAATGTATCAAGCATGGAAAAGGATCAAATTTATTAAGATATAAATTTTTTATTTTATGTGTAAAAAGTTTAAAATAAAAAATTTAATTTTCAAAAAATTTGTTCTCTTGCTAGGGTTTAAGATGAATCCATGCTGGTTTTAATAAGATTTGTTCTCTCGCTAGGGTTTATGTTGAATCCATGCTGGTTTTAATTCTTATTAGCTTTTATTTAAAATTTAAAATACAACTAAACTGTTATCAAATAACTTTATTTTTAATTTTTGTCATGTACTTCAGAACATCTCCCCATGTCCCCATACTAGCTGTAAAGCACCAAACTACTCTGAATGCTCTCTGCTCAATAAACATATTCTAAATCCAAATTTCACTATGTGGTTTTTGAACTCACACATTTATACACACTTCTACCTTCATAATAAATTTCTAAATTCAAATTTCACTATTTGTGGTTTTTGAAATCACACATTTATACACACTTCTATGTTCATAATTTTCTAATTTTATGTTTTCCTAGATTTATCTTATCAAACAGAACATGAAATGAGCAATTTCTAAATTCAAATTTCACATTTTGTAGTATTTGAAATCAGACATTCACAATCATAATAATATATTCTATTTTATCAAGCACCATCACAAATATTAAGCCATGCACTTTTATCTTATCAAACAGAACATGCACAAACAATGTCTTTCAATGAGCAATTTCTAAATTCAAATTGAAATCACACATTCACAATCATAATTATGTAGTCTATTTTATCAAACACTATCACAAATATTAAGCCATACCGAACAACCTATTTAAGCCACACACAACAACCGATTTAATACCATGTAAAACCCTTCTATAAGTATTGATACAAAATCTTGTCTCCACAACCCTCTATGTCTGTAACCATAGATACGATGTTGTGTATTGTTTGTTACAAATATTCCAAAATAGTTTAGATGTTGTGTATTATTTGTTACAAATATTCCCAAAAATAGTTTAAACTAAACACCGCAAAACCGCTAGAATAGGCATAAATGCACCGTTTCCTTTCTTCTTTTAAATTTTAGAGGTCAGAAGTGGGATTTGTGGACCGCAGAGAAAATGGATGTGGGTTTGGCTTGGCTGCATTTAACTTGCCTCACAGTATCTAACATCGATAGCTATTGTTTTTATGAGGCCGTACTGCACCCTAAACATTGGCGAAAACAAGCATTGAAATTAATGGGAAAGTTATAGTTTGGCATACCATTCGGCTACCGAGTCCCACAACATAGCATCCATTACTATCAGTTGCCGGCAAATTTCAACTGGTGCATAAGCTTGTACTAAGAGGCCTGTCCATAAATAGTAAAACATTCTAGTCAATAATGTCTACAAAACATGCCCCTCCGAATACTCGTATCATATCGACAAATCTAATATTCTCTGTTTATAATACACGACCTGTATACTCAAAAAATATAACATTTGCCCCTGCTTACTGTTATAGTAAACAAACCCTAAACTAATTTGGTATCTTTTGTTGGAGGCCGCGCGAACGCGAGCCTCCGCTGGCACCCCACACGATGTGCTAAGCTTCGGTCTGTCACCCCATGGTCCCCTAGTGTGCCCTGCAAGCTAGTGATTGGCCCTTGCATCTGTACTTTGGCTGAGGTGGGTCTGGCTCACGCTCTTCCTCTATCAAGCAGTGCTCTTTCCTCGTCGTTTCTCCTGCTTCCTGATTGAGATGGTCAGCTTCAAAAACTAGAACAGGATCCCAGTATTTCATCGTTGCTCCTTCCTTGTTTTTCCCTGCAAAAGTTTGTTTTGTTCTTTGTTGAGTCTCTTTGTTTGTTTGTTGTGCAGTCGAGAGGCAATGGGGACATTATATGGTAATTGGGATTAATCACCAGCATAGATTCATCTTAAACCCGGATCTATCAAGCATCGATAGGGATCCAATTTTTTAGGTGTAAAATTTTTTTATCTCAAACTTTTAACACCTCAAGAAATTTAATCCCTCTAGATGCTTGATAGATCCGGGTTTAAGATGGATCTATGCTGATTTTAAGTTTTTATTTTATTTTATGAGCCCATATGATGTCTACATTTTTTTAAGTGGACATACAACCAACATGTTCTTATTATTTTGTTAAATTTAGTTTTTTAGCCAGCGTGTAATTTTTCCCATACTAGGCTGTAGAGCAACTCGCTAATCTCGGTGCAATAATTTTTATTATTTATTTTTATTTTTGTAACATAACATTCATGTGACAACGTCTCCCCCATACTGGGTTCGAGAGTACTCTTGATGCAATAATTTTTATTATTTATTTTTATTTTTGTAACATAATATTACGTTACGTTACACTATGTGTGACAACATCTCCCCCATACTGGACTATAGAGCACCTCGCTACTCTCAGTGCAATGAAAAGAAAGAAGATAACTATCAACCCTCTTATCGTCGTCATCATGTAGTTTATGATTGTGATGCATACAAGCATCATTATGGTCGAGTGAGGGCCTATCTTGGCTCTCTGTCCATCCCTTTGTCAAATTACCTCTGCACCCTCACCTTCATGTTATGTGTTGTACTCAGGACCTTCAAGTTGGTCAGACTCCTCTCGGGTGGCTTGAAGAGGGGCCCTTGTGTCCGTATGCCCCATATCCCTTGCATGCCTTCCTTAGCTCGTGCCACCTTTGGCCGTGGGGTTGTGGCCATGTGTGGTGACAAATGTGTTAGTGTCAAGCATACCATCCGGATGATGCAATATGGAACTGTTATTATGAATTTATGTTTAAATTTTGATTTCCCTAATGTTCAAAATTTAAGTTTAAATTTTGATTTCCCTCTATCTTGATGATGACATGTTCAAAGATGCACAGATCATGTTTTCATAGTCATTTCTATGTATGTTTTTAATTAGCATATATTTATCTTAAATACTGATGTATCAAGCATGGAAAAGGATCAAGGTATAAATATTTTATTTGATGTTCAAAAAGTTTAAATTAAAAAATTTAATTTTCAAGAAATTTGATATCTCTTGCTGATTGAGTTTAAGATGGATCTATTCTAGTTTTAATTTTGATTAGCTTTTATGTAAAATTTAAAATACAACTGATCTGTTATCAAATAGCTTTATTTTTAATTATGTCATGTACTTGAGAACATCTCCCCATATCCCCATACTAAGCTGTAAAGCACCTCACTACTCTGAATGCTCTCTGCTCAATGAACATAGTCTAAATCCAAATTCACTGTGTGGTTTTTGAATTCACACATGTATTCACACTTCAACATTCATAATAAATTTCTAAATTCAAATTTCATTGTTTGTGGTTTTTGAAATCACCCATTTATACACACTTCAATGTTCATAATTTTCTAGTTTTATCTTATCAAAAAGAACATGAAATGAGCAATTTCTAAATTCAAATTTCACATTTTGTGATCTTTGAAATCACACATTCACAATCATAATAATATATTTTATTTTATCAAGCACCGTCACAAATATTAAGCCATGCACTTTTATCTTTTTTTCATAGGAAAGTAAACAAGGGGCCCACCCGAAGGGGCCTCACCCTGTCGACACTACCCCGAGGAATTGGCTACCCTTCGTTGAGGAACCTGACCCCAACAAACCCAGGAATTGAACCCCTGACCTCTGGCCTGCAGAGGCTTGTCAACTGGGGCCCAACCAACTGAGCTCAGTGTTGACTCCATGCACTTTTATCTTATCAAAGAGAACATGCACAAACAATATCTTTCAATGAGCAATTTCTAAATTGAAATTGAAATCACATTCACAATCATAACTATGTAGTCTATTTTATCCAACATTCACAAATATTAAGCCATACCGAACAACCTATTTAAACCATACACAACAACCAATTTAATACCATGTAAAACCCTTCTAAAGTATTGACACAAAATCTTGTATCCACAGCCTTCTAACCTTCTACGTCTGTGTAACCATAGATACGATGCTGTGTATTATTTGTTACAAATATTCCCAAATAGTTTAGATGGTGTGTATTATTTGTTACGAATATTCCCAAATATCGTTTAAACTAAACACCGCAAAACCACTAGAATAGGCATAAATGCACCGTTTCCTTTTTTCTTTTAAATTTTCTAGTAACACAATATAGCCAATCAATAATGTCTACCTCGTATCATATCAACAAATCTAATATCTCTGTTTATAATACAGGACCGGTTTACTCACAGAATAGAATAGCTGCCCCCTACTTATCCTTATATTAAACAAATCCTAAACTAATTTGATATCATTTGTTGGAGGCCGCGCGAACGCGAGCCTCCGCTGCCACAAATTATGACGTGCACTCTCCTCAGTGGGAGATGCTAGGTAGACCCCCCTCCCAAGTGCAATGGAGGTGGCCTTCCTAGGCCATCGACCTTCCTGATCATCGATTGACCCCGCCCAGGTAAGTATGTTTTCCCTCTCCTCGTCTTCACTACTTATACACTCCACTCGTCCTCGTTAACATTCCAACTTTACATGTGGGATATATATATAGGATAGGGTATCTTTGCTTTTTTCTTAACTTATTCACATTACAACTTGTATTAAACTATTTGTTTTTTATGATTTTATTTATAATTCGCATAGCTTTAAAGATATTATTATGATACACACACTTTTCACCTAACAGAGTATTTTGACTATACAGGATGAACCATATTCTTTGGTCTTTAAAGTGAGGACATGAATGTGGATAAGGAAGAAAAAAAATTCAGTGGTATATGCACCACCCAGAGCAAAATTCATACTTGTTTAGGGAAAGGACATAAACATAAATTCATACTTGTTTAGGGAAATGTCATAAACATAAAAAAGAGATACAATTATATTTAATATCACACCCTTTATATCATAAAAAGAAAATTGAAAGATTACATATCCTCATTAATAAGAATTACAAGTGGATGTTAAAGTTATGCGTAGTGTATAAGTTCAACATTTTTGCCCAGAGAGGACATATTTTTTCCGGCACGAATTCGATAGAATTTGGGAAGAATTTCTTAAAATCCCACGGAACAGTGTTAAACTTGCATAATGTGGGTGCCCTTGGGGTTTTTGAGGGCGTTGAATCCATCTATGAATTCAAAAAAAACGATTTGAACAACATAAATTTCAGATTTATTGGAAAAAAATCGTCGGATTCCAACCAAAAACTCTCGAACGAACAAAATCGTCGAACGTTTAGACTTATTCTTAAAAGCTATGGTGTTGAGAAACAAGATATAATTAATTAAGAGAATGTCTAAGATACCAATAAAATACTTAAAGAAACAAAATTATTTTATTTATTGCTTAATAGTGTTGTAATAAGTCTAAATTCTTGTAAGTTAAATGAAAGAGTTCAAGCCCATGGGGGGCAGCTCAAGTGGTAAAGATGAGAAGTTGTAATCGGTTGTAAATGAAAGGTCACATGTTTGAATCCCCCCAAATTTACCTGTGCGCCATGGTTCGGGCCCTGTGGATGCACCTCGGGGTATAATGGTAGCGAGATTGGATCCATGGACCCCATGTCACGCGAGTACCAGCCCAACTCTAGTTGTTGATTCCCCTAGTAAAACAAAAATGAAAGAGTTCAAAAGTGGTAGTTGTATTTATGTTTTAGTTAGCTATCAAGAAATTCATAACAATACCTTCTAGATATTTGAGAGTAAATGCAGTAAAATAAAACAATAAAATTGCATATATTGTTAATCTAACGAAGAGGCTTTGTAATTCACATTCATCATTATACATAAAAGATAAAATGGTACATGTTAATTTCTAGTGTTAGTTATGTTAAAGGTTTAGGTTATGAGAAGCTATTTTGGAAGCTATGAAGTTGTTGTTATGATTGTAAAGAAAGACATTTGAAATTGGGGACGTAATCCACCATTGTGGTAGTAATAAGTGGATATGCATCACACATTTATCATGAACACTCCTTATATTCATTTTAGATCAAATCATTACCAAATAGGTTGTTGTGAGAGGAAAGATTACAATGACTAGGGCATCATACTCCATTATTCAATACATTGTTTCTCCCAAAGACAAGACAAACAATATGATTAATACAAAATTTGTGGCATGACAAGCTACAAAATTAAAAGATATTTATGGTCATCAACTATGCATACCCATGTGAGGGGCAATCTTATAGTTATGGTTGTAACATACTACATGTTTTAGTCCATTGTTTTTCTCAAAGACAAGACAAAAGATATAACTGGTATGAGATTGCTAAGACAACTAATACTACTTGAAATTGCAGCAAATGGCATTAATGAATGCTTATCACAATTCAAGCAAAAACAAAAAGGTTGTTGCTTGTACAGTGTTGAGATAACAATGTGACAAACATTGCATATTTGCCTATTGGTATGTTTCTTTGGCTCCCCCTGAATTTTACGTACCAATGTTTTTACTTCTCTTCAATTTTAAGGCTTATTCCTAGAATTGCTTAAAGATCCCTCAAGCAATATAAGGTTTTTTTTGTGAAAATTCTAAGTGTTATAGTTTCAGATACTTGAATTTTTTGGTTAAGTATGGGAGTGTCACATTATAGAGATTTTTCATGCACTATGCACACTACATGACCATTTTATGTGGGACGAACCCTCTAGATCTTCTCCTCCACATGATATGGTGTCACATTCATGTGAAGCACTATGCATTAGAGGAGAAAGTTATATCTTCACATATCATTGCACACCCCATCCTTACATCATTGCATGTCACATGCATGTGTCGCCACACACTACACCTCTACACCCCCTACCACTCCACCATCACCTCGTTTCCATCGTGGCCCACATCATTGCATTCTCTCATCCATCCACACTAATTCACTGTAATACCCCCAGTTTTGACTTGGAATGTATTAAATCAAACTATGTAAATGATGTAAATATGCTAGTATGGATTCCCAGTGCGTAGCTCAAGGACAAAGCCCGACTAGTGAATGGCTAGGCATGTATAATGTAAATATTTATATATAGACCTTGTGGTTGGCTTTTCATTCTAACTCGAAAGCTATGTAAATACTATGTTGGGAAAAATAATAAAATGGTCCAAGATGGTTGTGTAAAGAGCACTAGAGGGGCTATGATTCCACCAGAGGGGAAGAGGAAAGGGGGCTTACGGGAGATTAAATCCTCTTTCGCCAAGTATCAACAGTAGAATTCGTCAATTTGCTGCCATGTTCCTTAAATGAGCCAATTACTTCCTTTGGACTATTAAATCCGACCATTGAATGCATGTGTGAGGTTGGTGGGGAAAGTCTTATCATGTAGTTATGGGAGCATGGGATGAAGATACTACTATGGTTGTTGTAAGAGTCCTCTCTTATATGGTCAGAAGTTATGTCAGTTGTCTTTTCCACATCCTCTCATCTCTTTGGAGTCTACCATCCATTTTTTTCACGGGCATATTTTTACAGCAGTTTTTTACACCATGCAGAGTTTTCCTTTTGTTGTTAATTCCATTGCCATTACCATTACCAGATTATGCATTAACCAGAAATTTGAATTGTGAAGGAAAATTGCAAATTTTAGAGAAAAGAGATGGTTGTAGGTGAGCATAGAGGTTGGGCGAGATAGGAACCTTTACGCATTGAGTTTTGTTGCCCCTAAATGCTTGAGAATCCATGAATTAATGCTACATGAGCTTCTCCAACAACATACATCAAATTGGACTCTTTCTGCACACATTGGTAAGCATTATAAGGGTTGGATTTCTTGAGGAAACTGTGGATAAGTGAAGGGAAATGTCTTTGTTATGTTGTGTGGGGCAGTAGAAAACAATCTCATGGTTGGGATGGCTAAGTGAGATCCATGTAAATGCTCAGAGGTGGGAAGTTTGGCTAAGCATGAGAGAAAATGGGTTGTGGGATGAGAGAGAAAAGCTTGTAGGTGTTTCCTTTGTCCCAGTGGCCTCATAGCCCAATTTGGGGGTGGTATCTATAACTGATACCTACAACTGGGTGGAAAATCACTCTTACACAGCTAGTTGTTTGGATCTTCTTTGTTAAAGATAAGTATTATTTTTGTATAAGAATGTAGAATGATTTTATTTTATGCCTTTGTTAAATATGCTTGTTTATGCATGTTGTATGTGTGAATAGAGTTTTAAATTCTGTTGTGTTTTACATTTCTAAAACTACGCATACATTTCTTATTTATGAATTCATAATTGGCCATGGGGTGAAATTTAGAAACCTATCATTTGTAAATACCCCCCTATGTTGGTCAGATTGATGGATTGGGATGTGACATTCACCTTTTCTTCCCTTCGCCTATATACCCCCCCACCACACACTATACGGTCATATGCCTCGTTGATCTAGATTATTTGGAGAACGAAATGAAGGCAATGATATACTGGATTATTTGGAGAATGAAAAGAAGACAATGATATAAAACAAAAATACACACGAATATTTTGCAGAAAACATAGTAGTACAGTAAAACCCAAATTCTATTAATGAATGGATAGGAAAAACACTGTAAATTGTAAAGCAATACAAACTAGCTCTAGATGGTGGTAGCTCATCTCTGAAAGAGATGTGTTGGCTACGCTCATCCACAAGAACTGAGTTACAATGAGGCCAAAAAGTCCTTTTTAACATAAAGCATAAATGAGAAAATTCTAAACATCAAAAACCCTAACCTTGGGAGATGAAATGCCAAAAGGTTTGTGGGCCCCGATGTGCTTAGTTGATACATCAACTTCTCGGGGGCGCCACTTTTGCATAGATATTCGTTTGGGGTGCTCGACATCCCATTGGAAAGGTATTCCCGAGAAGAAATCCATGTTGTCGGCCCAAACCATATTTTTGATAATCAACTAAGCATTGTTGTGGCCAAAAAACGTCGTTTAGGACCTCAAAACGACCCCAGAAGATCAAGACCTAAAAAACCATAAAGAATCTGCCAAGCTGAAAAGCAATGTCTTTGAGACAGTAGACTAGGTGGGTGTCCACTTATTCCATCTAGATCGGTCCTCCCCCCTTAGGAAGCAATGGTCTCCATTGCATCAAGATCCCTCATCAGATGGGGAAACTTCTGCTAAATTAGACTCTTGGTCAACCACTTGCCTTGGTGAAGAAGTTGCCCTGCTTTGACAACCCAATAGAGTTGAATGTTTTGTTGGCGGGTGCCCTTCATTTGTGTGTCCGTGATCCGATCCACTGTAGATTTCTCAAGGCAATCTGGATTGAGTTTTGTGTGGGCCAAATGCTCAACCACCTCTGAGGTGTCCAAGAGAGGTGGAAAATACGGTCGAAGCAATTCCACATTAAATATTGGGTGCAAGCCAAGGAAAGAGGGAATACTTAATTCAAAATCATTCTCTCCCACAGCCTTCGTGCTGGTGTAAGGAACATATCATAGTGACCTGAGCTTTCTGTGGGGGCCTATGAGGCACTCCTGCAAATGCAACCACACCTTATCCCCAACTTGAAACTTGTGTGGTACATGATGTTGGTCATGTTGTTGTTTATACTTGGCAGTGGATTTCTGCATGATATCATGAACCTGTTGTTGGACATGCTGGATCCGTTCAATCAATTTGGTTGCTTTATCTTCCTCGGCCTGAGAATGGGAGGACTCGTCCTATGTAGATGCAATGGGTATAGTTTCATCAATGGGGGGCAATGGCTGGAACCCTAAGCACATCTAAAAGGGGTTGGGGCCAATACAGTTGTGGAGGGCTCTTTTGTAACTATGTTGAACATATGGAAAGCTCTCATCCCATGTGTGTGGGTGTTTGGAGTTGTACATGCGCAAGATATGCATAATCATCATGTTGACCATTTATGTTCGGCCATCCATTTGGGAGTGGAAAGCAGTCAATTTGGTCAACTTGGTGTCCATTAGAGACCATGCAGAGGAGTATAAGGTGTCAAGAAACCTATTTTCCCGATCTGAAACAATGCTCTATGGCAGCCCAAAATGAACCCAAACATGCTCAGAGAAGAGCTTAGAGAACTGGTCGACAATCACAAAAACACAATCGTGACCATGCTTAGTGGAGGGAAAACCTAACATGCAATCCATTGAGACTGACTCCCAAGACTTGTCTCGGGTAGGCAGAGGAGTGTATAGCCCTTGCTTCGATGGCAAGTTTAGTGATGACACAAGCAGTGCACGATCAAACATCGGACATACTTGCCAAAGTCCTTTCGGAGTTTTGTCCATTAGAAATACTTCTAAAGCATTGTTACTATCTTCTCCACGTTAAAGTGTCAGAGCACCCGAATGTAGTGTGCCTCCCAAATTAACTTTACACACTCACTTGGTGGAACACTAAGATGGCCCAGATAGCACAAAAGTGTATCCTGGAGGTGAAAGTACGTTACTTGTTTACCTATTGTTATTGTATGATATGTAGCTGTGAAGTTAGGGTCACTACTATATAATTGGGTCCACCCATAGGTCTCGTGACCAAAGGAGTCGAGGACCATGGTTAGTGCCACAACTGGGGGTCGGCTGAGGCAGTTTGCAATACGGTTCATGCTACTCTTCTTATACTTAATGTTCAAATGAAATTGTTGCAAGTACGTGGACCACTTCTGATGGCGGTCATTTTGCAACTTTCCTTGTGTCTGCATGAATTGTAGGGGCCTGTGATCAGTGTGGATGATCGTTTACTTTCCAAGAATGTAATGCTTCCACTGCTGTCATGCCTGCACAATGGAGTACATCTCTTTGTCATTGGTGGGATATTTGTGAATAGTATCATACAGTGTATCACTGTGATAGGCCACCGGATGTCCCTGTTGAGTGAAGATTGCATCGATAGCATAGTCCAAGTCATATGTCTCAATCTCGAATGGTTGTTGCGGGTCTCGCAGGGCGAAGACTAGCATTGAGTAGAGGTAGTGTTTCAAATCCTCAAATGCTTTATGTTGTAACCCTGACCAAGTGAACTTGGATTTAGCTCTGCCCTTGGTCACTTGGCTTAAGGGCCAAGCAATATGAGAGAACCTCAACATGATCCTGCAGTAGAAGTTGGCAAGGCCCAAGAAGCTGTGGAGCTCTATTAAGGTTGTCAGGGCTGGCCAATCATGAATGAATTGGATCTTAAATGGGTCCACATCCACCCCATGTTCATCCACAATGTATCCCAAATATTGAATTATCTGCATGCCAAATGAGCATTTCTCCAAGTTGGCATATAGCTTGTGTTGTCGCATGGTACTCAAGTCATGCTTCTGCTATTTAGAGAGACCTTGTGTTGAGGTTGTGGCAATTGCAGTGACTTTCTGTCCACCTTTTGACCAAGCTATGAAGAGGATGAATTTCCCAATCTGAGAGATAACCTTTTGACATTGCTTCGCAGAGATCAAAGAAACTGCAGTAGTCGAGACTTCCTCGGGTGTCCTGTAGAGTTGGCCCTCCAAAATAACAATGACACTATGAGGCTTGGACTCATAAACAACATGGTGTTTCCACATATAGGGTTGTCCTAAAAGAACACCACAAACTTAAAGTGAGGAAACATCACACAATATCTCATCTATGAAGGGCTTGATGTCGTAGGATAAACGACACTAGTGACCGACGCAAATGTCTCATCCTTGTCTCAAACAACCAATGGTGTATGGTTGTGGGTGTCGCATCATCAACAACTTCAATCTTTTGATGACCTCGAATGAGATGAGGTTCTTCCATCTACCATTGTCAACAATGAAATGTAGCAGATTCCCCTTCCCCCACGGTTGTGAATTGAAGAGGCACTCCCCTTCCTTTGGCTCCTACAACTCTTCTGGTTGGATCTTTGCAGTTGTGAGGGTGGCACTAGGTTCCACATCAATGATACGCTTTCCCCTTTCTTGCTATGAATCAGAGTCTGAGTGTAGTGCCCTGTTTTGTCCTTGACATTTGATATCGATTATGACATTATTATTTGAGGGCATTTGATTGTGAATGACCTAGTTATGTGTGGATTTAGACCTAGATTTTATGTCGTCTTATTATTTGAGGGCATTCAATTTCGAATGACCCGACCATGTGTTGAACTAATATTTGATTGTGAAAGACAATTGCTTGGAAATTGTCTATTGTGTTGATGATGCTTAGTTTATGCGATTTTTATATGATTTAGATAGTGATCAAAAGTTTATGTAAAATGTGAAATGATTTCGGTGGTGGTCGAATGTTTATAATTGCATGTGATTATATTTAGCATGTACTCTGATGGGTCGTCAAGTGTGGTAGGAAAGATAGGTACATGTGACGCAAGGTTGCGTCGATACCCCATGGACTCCGAACTGAGTCGGGTATCATCGGCAGGCGATGTTATCCTAATATTTATGTTTATATTATAATTTTGTTTTAAAAGATTTTATGTGCATTATGTTTAAACGTGTAGGTGCTAGATTGTGATTACCAATTGTTCCACATCATGTAATAGGGCTGAGTTGAAATATGATGTAAGACTATCATTTTCCATGCAAGGAGATGGGAAAGAGCAAGAGAGGCTCTTACTTGTCAAATGTGTGTTTCCATGGGGGTAGGTCATGGATTCGATCACACACGAGGCACTTACTAGGGGGTGCGCAATAAGGACATGGCCTTGTTCTCCAAGAACCACCAATCCCTCAATAGGGTTTACCGGACTGAGTTAACGAGGTCTCAATCGTCTTACCAAGTCCCCATCATGGGGAAGTATTTGAAGGGCATGCGCAAAGCATGACACCCTTGATATCCTCGTTGGAACGAGAACACGACAGTTAATTAAAAATATTAAGCGGGTGAATATTTGAAGGGCGTGCACAAAGCATGGAACCTTTGATATTCCTGCCACAAAGAGAAAAACAACCATTAAATTAAATTATTAATGGGGGGCAATAAAAGTATTTCCAAAAAGATTTAGAAAAAAATTCCAGTGAATTATCATGTGAAAATAAATCTTTGATTATTTAATTTAATTGCGAAATTTGTGAATAAAGAAAAGTGAGCAAATAACAATTAGATATCTCAAAATTATAAAAGATCGAAGAAATCTTGAATGAGGAAATCATGGAAACTAAAATAAATCTCATCTAGAAAAATAAAACAATTAGAAAAGTTGAGAAAATTGAGACTGGGAGGGTGAGTAAAAAAATAAAAGAAAGAAAACAATTCACAAAAGGATGCATGGTGATGCATGGAGTTTTCAAAAAGTTATAAGGAGATGGAAGAGTATGAGGGTCTTGTATCTATTACCCTAGTGTTGCATGACAGAGGCTCTGCTACACTTTTAAGGTGTATGTTGGAGGGTGTGGTTCACTTCGATATGAGAGAGGTTGGGAGACTCGTAGCAGTAGTCTACATACTGAGGTGTTTGCTAGCTTTTTATGCATTCAACCCCGTTGTGGCTTGGGGGTCCCAGGGGAAGAAGAGTACCCATCGGGTAGAGTAGGGTGGTTTTCAGTGGACTTCTATGGATTAGAAATGAACGTGCGATCTTGTGATGGATCTAAAACAACTTCCACAACCTTCAGCAGTACTTCGCCAGAGAACTTCTAGGTCGGTATATTGATGTTTCCATGTTTACACTATTTCATTTGAAATAATAGTTTGTGGATTTAAATGTATTTTATATCATAATGCAAGGAATATGTTAATGATCTACATTGTTTCTGGAAATAAAAAATATCATTGCTTTAGTTTCAGATCTGTGATTCCATGCATGTTTATTATTGAGTTTAGCAGGGACCCGTGGTGGGTCCTTACATTTGGTACTAGAGCACGGTTTAAACGCTAGGGCCTTGGGCTTTACCATGATATTAGATTCCAAGGTCCATGCATTCAATTAATTCCATGAAGTTTTTATTGACCCTGTTGTAGTTGTCATGCTTGATAAACACTATGGTTCGATCTTATCCTTGATTGATAAACGGGCTTGAACCTCCCAACAATGTAACTTCCAATCCATTTGAAATTAGGTTGTATTGACCATATAGTTACTGGTATAAAGGGTTTTCCACTTAGACTCGGTCTTGGAAGAGGGGGGCGATCCACTTAGTTATCGCATCTTGTTAATGAAGGAGGACATACTCTAAAAAGAGAACATATCCATCCCTATTTATCATTTTTTGGTTAATGAAAGAGTGCAGATGCCCCAATTATTTTTAGTTGGGAGTGTTACGACCTCCATGTGGAGGAACTGTCTCCATTAAAACTCCTTTGAATTATTATTTTATTGAATGCCTTCGCGTTGATTGAGAAAACAAGGATAGCCTTGGTGGAAGAAATCCAACCCCTCTAAGTATTGTTGAATATCATTTTGAATAAGGGAGTAGAGGGCTCTCTCTTGTTTTGTGTTGAATTTTTAGAAGAGCTTAGGGCTCTCTCCTTTTCCTTTGCACTGAGTTTTAGAAAACCGACTCCAACTTATGATATTTGTTGGTTTATACGGTTTGTTGAAATTACCAACATATTCGATATAACATTGTGTTATAACATGTGATCCACCTATCAAACCTCTTGAGCCAGGGTTGTTGTCATGATCCTATGACTAAATTATCATAGGAAGAGTGGGATCTATATCTACTAGTTTTTCTCTCTAACCAAGGTTAATTAAAACCTGTTGTTGATAGACCTGACTATAGATTTCCCTTTTATGATATTATGGCTTGTGGGTTGTTTACAGTTATAGGCATGTATGTGATTGCTTGTGACTGATTAATATTGAATGACTCCTCGTATTGGTTGACTACATGTGGGATTTGTCTTTCAACCGATGTGAATTGGATATTCATTGGCCCATGACACAACCACTAAAATCCTTGCCTAGATCAACAGTTACACCCTTGGATGAGTGGCATAGGAGTAGAGGGAATCTCCTACTACGATTAATTCTATAGAAGGAGCGTTAAACTTGAGATATACCGCAATCAACGATAGTGAGAGTCGATCGTGTTTAGTGTTCACTGTGAGAACTATAACCTCGACTTAGGCTAACCCAAATGGTTTAGCTAGCGGCCACGGTTGGTCGCCAATGGGCCCGAATTACCCTCTCCTGGAAAGCAGGCAGGACGTCCCATTGAGTTCGTGTTGACACCACGTACACCGAAAGTAGCCCATCTGTCCAGGCCTATACCAATCCACGTAGCGAGCCATGAATCGCATGGTTCTCATTCAGCACTGCTAGACGCCATGACACAACAACAGTGGCAGTGCATACAAGACTCCAAATGAAGACACCATGTTACAATAACAACGCCTGCCACGTATTCCAGGTGAACTAGTGGTCACCTTACTGAGTGGTAGTAAGTAGCGAGAGAATTGGCCTTAGTGATCTTCCCAATGGGGTGTAGATCGAGTAATTGCTTAGGTCACGAAGTGTCATGGCATGTATGAGTTGGGAATGTACGTAGCGTTCGAAATGAGATGAATATGTTTTTAGGTTTACATAATGTTCCCTTGAGGTTCACAACAAGTTGCACTTTGACTTTCCCATATTCGATTGTTACTTGGCATTATATGTATGGTTCCAAGGATTGATGAATTGGGAAGGAATGTTATTATGATCATCATAGGCATAAAATGGGTTATAGTTGTTAATTAATGGTTATAAGCAATGCTTGGATTGTTGTTGTAAATATATATAATAAATCCACATTGACCGAACAATAATAGTTAACGTTCGGGATTATGTGAGTATATTTGCAGTTTGCTTTTTATTTTAAAAAATGATGCTAAATATATAGCAAAAATATATGTATATGTGGGTTAATTCTTACGAGAGGAATTCATTGATAGAGGACTCATTTATTATTTAAAGGCAAGAATGTTATGTATATATAGACATATTCATATTGACTAGTTTTCATGGAAGGAATTGGTATATATAGAATACATTTGTTATAAAAAGAGTTTATAGGGAATCCATTTGTTATTAAGGGATAGGATGATATAATTAAAATTGGAACTCAAATCTACGTTGAATGCAAGGAAGTTTACCACAACTATTGCCATGTTTAAATTAAATTAATTGTGTTTAGTGGTCCTGTTTTTCTAGTGCGTCAGGACATGCAAGTTAAAAATGAATGAAATGGAAAAAAAATTGTCTACCAGTTGGTACATCTGGGCATAATTTCACCTAGATTGTTGTTGCGTACTCTCTTTAAAAAGGTTTATGGGTTGTTGAAATGTTCGTTAGGATGGGTAGTTCCAAAAAGGTATATATATATATATATATATATATTCAAAATTCCTAAGTCTCGACGAGTTTGATCAGCTTTGACCAAGTTTGAAACATTGGAACCCAGGGAGGTTCCCTACATTTTTCATCGTCATTGTGACGTCAACCGCACATCAAATTGTTGTGTAAAAATTTTTAATGACTACATAATCGATGGCCAATTTCTAATTGGAATAGAATGTCGACTAAATTTTGAAGGTCGATATGCCAAAATTTACATAAATCTTCTATGTCTATTGTTTGACAAACCATATGCATGTGATTCTTTCACTTTTGTATTTTCATGAAAACATATTTCAATTGGCCTTGGGTTCTCTCTCTACATCGATGGTTTATGTTTTGGTTTAAAGGTCATCATTTATACCTAAATTCCATATATTTGTGTATGAACCTTATTGTGCATTGAATGTACACGATTATGTTCAATTTGCATGTCAAGAAAGTAGTGCCTTGAAGCTCTTTGGGCTATTCGAGGACAAATAAAATCAATCATTTGATGGTGTAAATGGAATCAATTTATATTTTGCATATTTTTAAAGAATGCTAAGATATGCAACAGGGTTATTAGAAGCAAGGAGGGTTGTTTGTAGAATGTTCTTGCAAACATGTTCAACATATCGGGCCAAACAGAAAGGTTGTAGGGATGGATTCAAGCTTTTTAGAAAGTTTGGTATTCCAACAATATGGTAGAATGTTAAAACCTTTGGGTAGCTGGTTCGATGTTGTTTAAATCTCACTATGAGAGGATAAACTTTTGCCCCTTGACAGGATCACATTTAGCATTGGTCTCTTGCAAACTTAGAGCCAATGACCATTAGTTATAATTAATCTGACAAACTTCCTCTTTTGGATTTGTGAAGAAATTGTTTAGTGAACCACATAAAAGAGCTAGAATTTTGGGTTTGTTCTATGATTGGGCCATCTCTATAGGTTATTACGAACATCAATAGAACGGTTCGAATGTAATGCTTACCTTTAGGGTGTCTTGTTGAGCAAGACGCTCGTGTCACGTCGGATCTACAAAGTGTAATATGTAAGTGTTTATGTAATCCACATGTCTCGACGACCCTTAGTTTGAGAGAAACATAAAGGTGTAGTGGATATATCGCCACATTGATGTGATTTAGATTATATGTCCAATATGGTTAATCATTGTAGAAAGGTTGGAATGGGCATGTGAATGCAGAGCATAGCGACCTCTGTGATAAACTGACACAGTCGTATGAAGTGTTGTGGCTTACATATCAACGGGTGGCATACTTCACTTTTGGGGATGTAATCAACGGTTGAATATGGTGTTATTTATATTTATTCTCTTTATAATTTGGATGTATATGTTGTCCCAACATAGTTAATAAATGACTATAATTGGTATATATATGTGTTATTGGTATGAATTGGAAGTAGGTATTGCTCCAAGAAGGGTTCATGCATGGTTAAATGGTTACATGTAGTTGTTACTTGCATGCATAGGATTTATATACATTTTCTAAAAAGGGTTAATGAATGGGTTATGATCATTCTAATTGTAGTTGATGTAAATAGAATTTATATGTAGTTCCCAAAATGCTTCATGAAAAAGGTAGAGTTTGTGAATTTATGTAAGTGGGTGGATGTCCCCTTTGCATCCATTGGTATCAGAGAAATACGTATCATATATAGTAAGTTGAAGATTGCAAGGAAAGAAGCTCCACAATTGAGGTCATGGCTAGATTTGTAGAGGAAGAAGTATAACCCTAGATACTATTGGGTAAATGTTGCTGAAAATCATTGAAGCTGAAGGTAGTACAATGGAATGATCAATATAACTTACTTATAAAAGTCAGTCAAATATTGATTAGTATTTTTCTAATTTCTATGTTTATAAAAATGGTTAGGGAAGAAGTAATTTCCATGGTGATTTGGACCTAGGCAAGACACGAAAGGCTCTTTTTTTGCCAAAATTTCCACTGGGTGCCGAAAAGGTCAAACAATGATGGTTCTCATCAAAGGAAATATGGAGACGATCAACATGACGAGCTGAACACAATGAGGCTGACTACCTGATTGTGAAATTCTGGAACACAACAGATCATTGAGCCTGAGAATACCTCACAGTGATATGATGAGCAAGGAGGAATAATTACAGTGAAAATTGTAGTGAATTGAGCAGTAAAATTAAACATGCATTGAAACTCATATGTGCACAGAAAATTGTGTCATATTCCATTAATCAATATAGTCAACGGATATGGTACAATAGAGAGAATTCGATTAACCAGAGAGAATTCGAATTCATGTCAGTCTAGCCTAGGAAATATCACCACTACAGTGCTCCAGAAGTTCCAAACTCAATTGATTGTCAGTGAACTGAAGCTAATGTCAGTTAACTGATCAAGAAGGGCACATAAGTGAGTTTGTCTTGCAAAATCTCATGCAAACAGGCTAGATAGGGCGCATTAGATCACAATCAGTGGCAATTGGAGCACAAACCCCTCACTAGAGTCATGAACTCAGGTGGACTGATCTAGATCACTGAGTTAGCTCCTAAAATGTAGGGAACTAACTCTGGATGGCCTAAAACCATGCATGTAGGGCGCATCAAGTGGCTAATGGGTCCTAGATGACATATGCACACCACTAGGGGGGCAATGACATCACCTAGTACTAGGAAAAGACTAATAATACTAAGGTGGACAAGGTTGGAGTATTAATTATCCTAACACTGATATGGTGATGCCTTGATGAAAATACAACTAGTCCTCAAAATAAGACTCGATCAGACTATGAGAACACACATGATGTGACTTGGAAAGTCTGTCGAAGGGGTCAAATGACAATGAAAATGATGAAACGAGGTATGGGCATGATGAGATCCTTGACCTGGACATGATGGTGCTGACGAAATGATTAGGTAGTAGAATTTAGTATGTTTGTCTAAGTCGCTAAGTCCTGACACTTTGGAATCATATAAATGCTGAGAATAAACAAGACAACTATATATAATGACATGGACATGTAATATAAATGAGTTAGATAATATTGTGTTAGTACATACATGATGGATGATTAGCGTTTTATGTTAACTTCGGGGTGAACTTTCATGGAGAGGGAAAGTAGGTAATGCCCCATTGTAGCTAGGCTCATGTACATTATTGTGCTTGAAGGAATTTTTCACCTTCGTTCATATGCGAAAATCCGTATGTGCTAGCGAACAAGGCAGCAGATGCCTTGAGTTGGAGGTCACATCTTCTTAGTGTTGCCATTGAAGATGAATTTGCGAGAGAAGGTACTGAAGCTACAACTGGAGAAAAGTTGGTACAGAGAACTCAGGAACAAACTTGAAGTGAAACCATGAAGGTACTTAAGCATGAGGGTTATACACTTGAGGATGATGGATTGTTGAGATACAACTAGCGTATGTATGTGCCAGAGAACAAGGAAGTTCAAAATTTTATCCTATCTAAAGCCCATGGGGCATCTTATATGGCCCATCCAGGGTTTAAAAAGATGTACACGGATCTGAACTGTTGTTTTTCTGGCAGGGGATGAAGAGAGATGTTATGGATTATGTGGCAAGGTGCCTTGAATGCCAGCTAGTGAAGGTTGAGCATCGTCATCCAACGGGGTTATTATAGCCTCACACCATCCCAAAGTCAAAATAGGAGGTGATATCGATGGACTTTATAATTGGATTTCCAAATACCTCTAGGAGGCATGATCCCACTTTTTTCATAGAGACACATTCACCAAGAGCCTGCACTTTATTCTAGTAAAGGTTACTTATCAAGAGCTTGAGATAGCACAGGTCTCCGTGATCAAGTTAGTGCAACTGCACGACATACTTTAGAAGAACATTTATGACAGAGGGTCAATGTTTACTAGGAGATTTTGGACAAGTTTCCAGGAAGCATTGGGCACACAACTGAACTTCAGCACCGCATACCATCCTGAGATGGATGATGAGACCGAGAGGGTCAACTAGGTTTTAAAGGGAATGTTGTGCATGCATGTGATAGACTAGTAGAGTTGTTGGGAGGAATATCTAGCATTGGTAGAATTGGCTTACAACAACAATTATTATAGATTGATACAAATGGCACCATTTGAGTTTCTCTACGGTAGGCTTTATCGAACACCCTTGAGTTGGGATCATGTTGAGGATAGGGTCATTGTGGGTCTAGATTTGATCTAAGAGATGGAAGAACAATTGCAATCCATCCGGGCACGACTGAAAGAGGGCCAAGACCGACAAAAAATATAAATCGATGCACATCGAATGGACAGGAGCTATGAGATTAGGGATAGAATGTTCTTGCAGGTGAGGCCACATAAGAGCTCCATCAAATTTGGTAAGGGGGAGAAATTGTTGCCATGGTTTGTGGAACCATTTGATATTATTGAGATATTAGGTCCTGTTGCTTAACATCTTGCTTTGCCATCATCACTGAGTCAGATGCACGATGTTTTTCATGTTTTTGTTTTGAGACATTATATGTCAGATCCATCTCATGTCATTCACTTGAGTAATTTGTAGATATCGGACAAGGGAGCCTTGGTGGCATAGCCGATTCGTATTCTGGAGAAATGAACTCGATAGCTTCAGTGTCAACTAATTAACTAGGTCAAGGTCCAGTGGGATAGTGATAGTCCTAGTCTCGGGACCTGTGAAGACGCATTGGAGATGCATGGACAATTTACTTATCCTTTTTAGAACTTTGGTATGAAGTTTCCTGAAGTGGGGGTGTATGCAATGCGCCGTTTTGTCATTAACATTTGACACCGATTACAACGTTATTATTTGAGGGTATTCGATTGCAAATGAATTGGTTATGTGTGGATTCAGACCTAGATTTTATGCCGTCTTATTATTTGAGGGCATTCAGTTTCGAATGACCTGACCATGTGTGGAACTAGTATTTGATTATTAAAGGAAATTGATTGGAAACTGTCTATTGTGCTGATGATGATCGGTTTATGTGATTGATATGATTTCAACAGTGATCAAAAGTTTATGTAAAATGTGAAATGATTTTGATGGTGATTGAATGTTTATAATTGCATATGATTATATTTAGTGTGTACTCTAATGGGTTGTCAAGTGTGACAAGAAATATAGGTACATGTGACTCAAGGTTGTGTCGATACCCCATGGACTCCATACTGGGTCGAGTATCATCGGCGCATGATTTTAACCTGATATTTATGTTTATATTATAATCTTGTTTTAAAATATTTGATGCGCATGGTGTTTAAACATGTAGGTGTTGGATTGTGATTTCCAATCGACCCACATCAGGTAATGGGGTTGAATTGAAATATAATGTAAGACTAGCATAGCGAGAGAGACTCTTGCTCGTTAGATGTGTGTTGCCGTGAGGGTAGGCCACAGATTCGGTCACTCACGAGGCACTCACTGGGCGACACACAATAAGGACATGACCTTATTCTCCAGAAACCACCAATCTGTCAATAGGGTTGACTGGAATGAGTTAACAAGGTCTCATTTATTGTACCAAGGCCCCACCATGGGGGGAGTATTTGAAGGGCATGCGCAGAGCATGGCACCCTTGATATCCCCATTGCAACGAAACACGACAATTAATTAAAAATATTAAGTGGGTGAATATTTGAAGGGCATGTGCGGAGCATGGAACCCTTGATATTCTCGCCGCAAAGAGAAAAGCAACCATTAAATTAAATTATTAATAGGGGCCAATAAAAGTATTCCAATTTTTTTTAGAAAAAGGTTCCAGTGAATTATCGTGTGAAAAGAAATATTTGATTATTTAATTTAATTATGAATTTTGTGAATAAAGAAAAGTGAGCAAGTAACAATTAGATAACTCAAAATTAGAAAAGATTGAAGAAACCTTGAATGAGGAAATCTTGGAAACTAAACTAAAGTGAATCTCAGTTAAAAATAAAACTATTGGAAAAGTTGAGAAAATTGAGATTGTGAGGGTGACTAATAAAATAAAAGAAAGAAAACAATTCACAAAAGGATGCATGGTGATGCATGGAGTTTTCGAAAAGTTATAAGGAGATGGAAGAGCATGAGGGTCTTGTCTCTTTTACCCTAGTGTTGCACGATAGAGGCTCTGCTGCACTTTTGAGGTGTCTGTTGGAGGGTGTGGTTCACTTTGGTACGAGATAGGTCAGGAGCCTCATAGCAATAGTCTACGTACCGAGGTTTTTGCCGGCTTTTTATTCATTCAACCCCTTTGCGGCTCGGGTCCCAGGGGAAGAAGAGTACCCATTGGGTGTGGTAGGGTGGTTTCCGGTGTACTTATATGGATTGGAAATCAACGTACAAGCTTGCGGCAAATCTGTGACAGCTTCCATGACCTTCGGCGGTACTTCGCAAGAGAACTTTGACAAGTCGGTATATTGATGTTTCCATTTTTACGCTATTTCATTTGAAATAATAGTTTGTGGATTTAAATACATCTTTATATTAGAATTCAATGAATATGTTAATGATCTACATTGTTTAAAAAAATATTATTGCTCTTGTTTTAGATCTGTCATTCCATGCATGTTTGTTGTTGAGTTTAGTAGGGACCCTTGGAGGGTCCTTACACCGAGCCAAGGTCCAGATCTGGGGTTTTCATCTCAGCCAACAATAATTTCTTTGAGCTACATTCAGGGAAAATTTTAAGAACCCTCCTAATTTTATATGTATAATAATTGGGTGAATCCTCTTGGTAAGTAGGAAAATGCGAAGGCAAATTGACCAATAATAAAATATGCAAATATATATTTTTGACGAATGTTTTATTGGATTATAAAATCTTTGGAAAATATTAGTGAATCTTTCACTACATATAAAATCTTTGAAAAATTTTGATTAATCTTTGACTATAATAAGTTTTTAAATTGAAAATACCATATATAGAAACCACACACACACATATATATATATTGAATCAATAATTATATTTATTTAATTTTTTTTATTGAAACGTAAAGATTTCAATTCCTCTAAATCACATGCAATACTGTATAAAATATTCTAATCCATTATATCAATATTAATAAACATATTTAAAAATTAAAAATTAAGTTATTTTCTATTACAAAATATCTAAAATCAATTTAAATCCATCTTATTATAATATTATTATGAACCGTATCTTATTGACAAACTATTTAGTGTTACCAAATCCAATTATTGAAGAAATTTTTACATAATTAAAAACTGTTAAATATGATTTGGCTTAACAAATTTCCGATTGAACTGAAAATTCAAAAATACATTATATGGAAAAAGAAAACAATATTACATTAAAAAACTATTAATTATTTTCTATTACAAAATATCTGAAACCAATTTAAACCCATATTATTATATTTATATGAACCAAATCTTAATGACCAATTATTTAGTTTCATCAAATTTAGTGAGTGAAGAAGTTTTTACATAAATAAAAAATATTAAATATGATTTGGCATAACAAAATTATTGTTGATTTGAAAATACAGAAACACACCATGGAAAATTAAAATGTTAATAATTAGAATTGAATGGAATGTGTCATTATATTTTTTAATTAAAACAATAGAACACTTAAAAAACTAATTATAGTGATTGTTTGTTCCTTTACTTGCAATGGCATATGATGTCAATGCAATTGAAGTTTTTGGAGAAATTAACCAACTAAAATGAATTTTTACCCTCGTTATCTTAAGAAAAAAATCTGGATCTTCTAAATACCATGGAGTTAGTCAAGTCCTTAAATAGGATTTACCATATGCAATACCATGGGTCACCCAAAACCATGGGCCCATAAACAACCAACGATAAACCCATTATTTTACGAATAAAGGTTACTTTAATCATTTTTTAATAAAATCTTGGGCGAACTACTCCTAAAAAAGCCTTGATTCCAATGAATTGGGGCGAACTACTCCTAAAAAAGCCTTGATTCCAATGAATTGGGGCGAACTACTCCTAAAAAGGCCTTCATTCCAATGAATTGGGGCGAACATGGAGGACCCATAGTGAATTGTAGAGGGAAAAATTATATTACCATGAATTTTATTTATATTTTAGGATGGGCTAAATAGTTTACATATTAAAAAAGTATTTAATTTTAGGGTGAACTATTTTAAAATATTTTAAAACATTTTTATATAAAAATTCGCCCATTCAAAATTTAAAACCCTATTTTTTCGCCCATGGGAGAAGTTTCGACTCTAAAAATTTTCTTGCGGCATTTATCAGTGTTGTGCCAGGGGCTTTTATGGAACTCACACCACTTGCCGGTGTCCTTCTTCAATTTCTCGTTACCCGTCTTTGCCTGCGACTTGGGCTGGTTGTCATGACTTTGGCCATCCTTGCTATGTCCTTTGTTTTGTGAGTTAGGGACACCTTTACTAGGATTATGCTACTATTGATTTGCAAACCCAACTCTCGCTTATTCTTTTGTTTGATATTGACAGTGTACTGATAAGCAACTCCCAGTGAGGAGATGTCTAGGAAATCCATCTCTATCTGAATGTAACTGTGCAGGCCACTACGGTACTTTAGGATGAAGTGTTGTTCAGAATCTCTAATACCCAGCTTTTAGCGTAAGTGAAACCAAAGCAAAAGGATGGAAGTGAAACCAAAACAACTGGAAATCAAACCCTAACAGAAAACTAGAGTATACAGGAAAATGCACTACTGTGTAGTACAAAAACTAGCGCACACTAGAAAAGATGCACTACTACGTAGTGGACAAAGCGGTGTTCATCAGGTGAAGTGCGCTACTGTAAGTAGGGTAAACCAGCGCACATGGCTCAGAAGCAGACAAAAAGGGCTTTGCAAAGGTGACTTGAGATGAATCAAGATAAATAAAACAAGCAACAAAGACCTATAAGACCTCTCAAAGAACAGAAAGACTGAAAACAAACTGGAAGAAAGCCTAACAAGGCCTCCTAGAGCAGAAAAACAACCGGTTACTCCCCAACGTAGTCGCAAGTCTGTTGTGCAGGAAAAATACCTTATAGGGAGGAGTGGACACTACCAACTTGGGTGGGGTGACAAGTAAATACATTCATTATGTTGCATCATTTATTACAAATGGAAAGGGATCAAGGTATCAAAAGAAGTACCTCTTTATTGACGGCTGGTCTTGGCTTTCGCTTGATCTTCCACTATGATGAACCTGCAACACAAAGTAAACATTCCTCAGCGTATCTTACTGCAATAAATATGATAAAATTGGAAACAATTAAACATCAACTACAATCAAATATTAAGCCAAATGAACATTCAATCCAATAGACATTCAATTTGGGATAGGAAGGGTATTTCCACCTTTTTATTGTCAAAGAAACATGAATCAGTACAAGTATACCTGATCTTGCTAGATGCTTCTGCAACCGAGTCCTGGGCTCCTTCTCTTCACAATGACTTGGGAATTCCTCCAACGTAACAACCCTTAAAGCATTCCTTCTAGGTCCCTCTCTTATGAATCCTCCTTGTATTTATGTGACAAGGTAGGCAGTTTGAATCAAGAGGTGGTTGGATTGGGAGGTTGGGGAAGTTGCAGAACCAACTTCAACTAATCCCAATCCGTAATCTTAATATATTTTTTGATTTCATCTTAAGATGTGCGCGGGTTTCATACAACCAGAGTAGCGCACAGTGTGCAACTTTTGTACTTTGCAACAAGCGTTTGCAACATTTTTCAAGGTGTGCGTTGGTTGTCCTTGAGAAAAGCAGTGCATCTTTTAAGGTGTGCGCTGGTTTACTAGTCAAAGAGTAGCGCACATGTGGTGAAATCAACATAAACAGTGAGATTGTTAGTTGAAGAGTGTAGTTCCAACAATAAGTCATCCAGGTCAACCTTGCTCTTCAATCCTTAGTGTCCTTTTGTGTGATCAACAGAGCAATGTGATCATGGATGGAGAAGTGCAGATTTGACCTATAACAGTATGGAATATATTGGTGAACTCCGACACCGTCTAATCTCTCTCTTGGTGCAAAGTCATCCACCTGGTGTACTGGTCATCATAGTTTCCGACAAGGTAGAATTCCTCCTCGACGGAATCGACAAAAGCCACCCAAGTGGGTTTTGTCCTATATATTTTAGACTCATATCTCACATGCCTCTTGCAGTAACCGTCTCACCAATATTTGAAATGGGAGAGGGACTTAAGGAACGTGAAGGTGATTTTTTCACTGTTGGAAAAATTTTGAACAAAGAAGTAACCCTCTAATAGATTTAACCATTTCTCCAAAGCA
The DNA here is from genome assembly GCA_027924585.1 of Larix kaempferi. Lineage (NCBI taxonomy): Eukaryota > Viridiplantae > Streptophyta > Pinopsida > Pinales > Pinaceae > Larix > Larix kaempferi. The sequence goes on along the minus strand of BSBM01000111.1, from coordinate 1,611,857 downwards.
TTTGCATCTATCTAGCCTTCAAATATGGGAATTTAAAATTTAACTTGTACCTTGAAGGGAGTCACACCTCCGAAATGACTTCTCGTTGAAGGTGTATCTGCCACCATCGACATTCGTCGAAGGATCTAGGCGAAATTATCCCTCATCTTGTTCCTTTGTTGCGCAAGGGATTCCTCGAGAAACAACTTAATATGATATCTTGCTCTGTCATCTCTTTTTTCTTCTCTCGCCATGTGAGGCTACTTGGGCCAATGAGGGTGGTTTTCCTGAAGATCAACTAATTCGAGACCCAACTCTTGATATCCAGATCTCATTAGGGACATGCACTGAGAAACAAAAAGATCAGATTTCTCTAACATCACTGATCTAGATTATTTGGAGAACTAAATGAAAGAAATGATATAAAATAGAAATAAACATGAATATTTTCCAAAAAACACAGTAGTATAGTAAAACCCAAATTCTATTAATGAATGGATTGGAAAGGCACTATAAACTATAAAGCAATACAAACTAGCTCTAGATGGTGGTAGCTTATCTCTAAAATGAGATGTGTTGACTATGGTCATATGCAAGAACTGAGTTACAATGAGGCCAGAAAGGCCTTTTTAACATAAAGCATAAATGAGAAAACCCAAAAAATAAAAAAACCCTAACCTCAGGAGATGAAACTCCAAAATGTTTGTGGGCCCCAATGTGGTTAGTTGATACATCAACTTACCGAGGGGTGCAAATTTTGAATGCGATCTCCGTTTGGGGGACTCAGTATCCAGTGAGAAAGGTTTGGTCGAGAAGGGCTCTATGTTGTCAACCTAGGCCATGCCTTCGATGATTGTCTAGGCGTTGTCGTGGCAAAAAAACGCCATTTAGGGAAAAAATCATACTTTTTATTTCGAGTTGGAAAAAAGTACAACCTTCATGTGTCAGAGGAACTAACTTCAACAATTCTAGCAAATCATACAAAAAAGGTTCGGATAGGAAGGCAAGCATTCCCACCTTTTATTTAAAATGGTATCTAGCTGGATAAACCACAAAATTTTACTATCAATAATTGGCTATAAACAACAAGACTTTATCATAATCATCATAAAAACCATATATGTTGTGCCATTTTCACAACTCAGCAAGTATCCCTAACCTGAAAATGAATTCCATGCCATCAAATATATCATGTAAATAAGAACAAGATTCTGAAAATAAAAAAACCCTCCTTGGAGAGCTTATCCAGTCCAGTATTAAGTTCTCCTTGGAAACCCCTCCTTGGAAATCAGAAAATAAACCTTTGAGCACCTGCATCAATCCCTTCATCCAATTTATGACCATAAGCAAATCTCCAGAAACTTGCAAATGAGTAATATTCATGTTTGATGTCAGCTTGAGAAGATAAAATAAGGCCTAGAATTTGCCATGGTTGTTTGTCCCATACACCAAGTTTGCTTTCAACTTCACATAGTATGCATCTGAAATATGAAGGATGAAGCCAATTCCACATCTTCGATCTAGGCCTTGGCTTGCCCCGTAAAACAAAACCCATGCCTGAGATTTGTCTATTGGGATCGACTCAAGGGAATGTTGGCATTTTTCTTTTGGTTTGAAATTGTATGTCACCATAAAAACATGAACCTGCGCAACCACTTGGAAAGGAGGAAAGGAATTTTCATTAAAGAGAATCAAATTCGTTTATCCCATAGATTATGTTTACCCAACAAGAACTTGACTTCTGACCAAACCTGTTGAGAGAATTCACATGAAAGAAATAAGTGAGAACAAACCTCCTCACTATCCTTGAAAAGTATACAAAGACCTAGACCTGAAGTGTTTTTCTTCTACAAGGCTTCCCAAGTGACAACCTTGTTGTAAAATACAAGCCACATAAAAGGCTTACACTTTGGAGGGGCTCAGATTCAACAAATCCTTTTTCACCACCACTTATTCTCCACATTCATCACTTCAAAAATTGAAGTATATCCAAGTATAATCAAGTAAGTCCCACCCTCTTTATTGTAATCTCAAATCAGAGTGTTAGGATTTTGAATAAGTCTAAAAGACCAAGCTCGAGATTGAGCCAAATAAAGACCAAGTTGAGGATTGTTACACCTAAAATCTTCCCATCATGAGATTCAGTGTATACATCCCTGAAGTTTCCTTGACTAGGTTATTAACCTGGGAGAGATATGTACCCATTTATACTAGGTCTTGAGAGGTCATCGCAGGTTGCCCTCATGCAACATGCGAAGTCGCAGCTTTCTCTCTTGCAGGGTGCGACGATGTCAGTTAATGGACAAAAATAGCTCCTTTGAGTCCTTTCTCAAAACCAGCTGACTTGGATCCCTATCCTTGACCTCTTGGAAGAGCTGGCACTCGGATCCTAACCTGTTGGAAGGATCCCCTAACTCTCTCCTACCATGTCTCAACCTACCCTATGCATACCCTATCCACCTAGTCCTATTTAAATGAAGCTCATTCCCCTTCCAAGGGGAGGAAATCTATAGTGTCTACATGCTGGTGAAATTACTTTGGAGAGATCTCTACTCATCCATTGAGAGACTCACACTTCCTTGGGAGGATATGGCATTGGCTTGGATGGAGAAGGATTGCTTCGTTAAGCTTTGGTTGTAGTCGTTCCCTTCTATGTACTTTCCCTACTTTTTATAGTAATATAAACGCTTTCCACCAATATTGTTGTGTTGATGATATTGTGTAGTTTACCTACTTAACTGTTTACTTAGATCTGTTATCGTCTTGATGCTTTTTAATTGTTTGTCTTGTTCTGTGTATCTTGACAGGTTTTGCAGCTGAGATCTGACGACCGCAAGGTGTGGAACAACATCCAGGAAAAGGGACTACAAACTTAAGGTAAGACATCTAATAGCTTGATCCTTAACTAGATCTAGGAAAGGGGTTTATAGTCTGTTTTATTTGTTCTGGACTCACATTGAGCTAGGGAGATCCGGCTCGCATCCACTCGAGTGGATTGTCTGTCAAAAAAATCTGGCGACCATACTGGGGAAAGGACATTGTTTTGTAGTTGTCAATTTGAATGTCATTTTCAGTTGATTTCTTGTTACAAGCCATTTTATTTGTCATTTGCCTCTTGAACTGGTTTCACCATCATATCTTCACTTTGAAGAGTTTGATTACCTTATTTTGAGTTTGTACTTCTCATTTTCAAACCATTTGATTGCTCATTGTTTGGAGAATTGGCTCATTTTTGAACTTGGATCTCGCCTGTCGCACCTGGTCAGTGGACTCAGAGAGATACCATGTCCTTTTTTATCTCTGTTCTTTGTCTGTTAGCCTATCATCGCAACCCTTTCATTGGTCTATTGCGACACCATCGCACTTCCCGCATTGGTAAACTGTGACGTCGCACTGTGTACAAACACAGACTGCGTCGATTTGTTGAAATTGGCATGAAGACATCCCTTCTCCATTTGTTAATCTAAGTTTGGTTTGTTGTATGAACTCCCTCTGTGATGCAAAATCCATCCAGAGATCCCATTTTTTATTTGTGTGTTGAGTTGTTTGGTTCAATTTGGAGTTGTTTGGGTTCCGTCTTGGACAAGTCTGAGATTTGGTAGTGGTGGTCACTTTGGTCTCCCCCACCTACATCTACTCACCCTTGCATTCCCTCCTCTCCTTGCCAGATCTGGTCATTGGATCGGATTGGTTTCCAGACCTCATTTGCATACTTTTTTTTTAGCTTTGCTTGCTTGGTTAGCTTGCCATTGATTGATTTTGAGTTTTGTGTGTTTCCATCCCGTTAGAGTGCTTGTCTTCTCTTGATATTTTCTGAGTTATTTGAGTGCTGCAAGTAGTATTTTCATTTCAGTCAGTTACACTTGAAAGCTTTGTTGTTATCACAAAATCGTTTGATGCATCCATTGAAAAGATTGAAAGTGCTTCTTTCCCATCATTTTTCAAGCTTTTTGAAGAAATTGTTCGTGCATTGGAATGCTTTGTTGATGAACCTTTTGGAAAAGTTGAATGAATGATCAGTTATTTGTATTTTTCACGAATTATGAATCACTCATCTTCTTGAAAAATTCAAGTATATGTCATTTTTTGCAAAAGTAATTCCATGCTAAGGAAAGTTAGATGCATTTTTTAATTTTTATTGCTTTTAGGGCATCATAGTGAAATTGAAAAGCTTGCATCCTCTACATAGGAATTCTCTCTTTTCATTACTTAACATCATTTTTCATTTTGAAAAGATAAAAGAAAAGGAAAACATGTTTTGATTTGGATTAATAGTGTTGTCATTTTTGTGTTTCGCTCGAAAGGAAAAGAATGTTTTATAGTCAAATTTGGTAGAATTGGGAATTGCACTGCATTGTGTTTTGTTTTGGCAATATCATTTGGAAAAATTTTCTCCCTCCCATAGCTAGAGTTCATCAAAAGAAAAAGCTTATTTTGTGCATGTAGTTAGGACTTGCATTATTTTTACGATTGTGTACTCACCACATGCATTCACCTAACCGTCCAGATAAAATTAACGGTAGAACTAGGTAAAAAAATTTAGCAACTTGTGTGTAAGTTAGAGACGTGTTCCGGTGTCGTTAAGCGCGGCAGCTGTCGTTATTTTCCAGCACTGTATCCCGGGGGTATTGTAGTCTTCCATGTACTTATTGGTATATTGAGCTCCTTCACGTACCCACCAAGTACCACACGTACTTGGCATATATCGAAGGGTGTATCACGTACTCGATAGTGTATCGGAAGGTCTCTTGCCGAATGGTTGTGCATTAGACAACACCACTACGAATTTGAGCTCCCACGTACCTTGGGTATATCGGGAGACACCAATAGGATTCCTGAAACCAACTGAGTTAACCATTTGGCCGTCTTGGCAAAGCAATACACCGAGAACAACACTCGGGGAGCTACTACGCACGTACTATCAGGTAGTCGGGTTATACGGTCAAGGGTACGGTCCTAATCCTCCCTGATTAGTGCTCTGAAAAATTGGGCCGAGTATAACTGTTGGACCCTGGAGTATATCGCGAGTTGCGATGCCTTGATAATCCCGTGAGGTTCCAGACTTTGAATCCACTCTTGTCACATAAGTCTGCTTGTTGCCTTAGTTTGTGTAGGATTTTTCTGGACTGCTTTTCTTTTGTATAGCTTACCCTTAGGAGAAACTCTGTTTCAACCATCTTGGCTGATTTTCCTAATACTCTAGCTGATTTCCCTTGGAGAAGATCTGATAGGATCTTGAACTTATCACTCGAATATCCCCTTAACTCGAAGGTTATTTCAAGGATAAGAATGGACCCACGCAACATGACCGTGGCTTCTGAAGTCGAAAACCCTACACTGAATGTTGGAGGAATTTTGTTTCCTTCAGACTCACCTACCTCCAACCCCCCACAGGGTGAAGAGGTGGGCACTTCCACTTCACAAGAAGTTACCCTCCCAGCAGTATCGTCGGGAGAGCCTGGTTCATTGGAATGGTTAAATTCTCACCAGGACGACCCTGCAACAGCTGTTGGTCCAGTTGCAGCCTATTGGACATCATCTCTAATCCACCCAGTGGCTCATTTTTCCATTGCATCCCCACCAAACTGGACTACTCCAGAGCACTCTCTACCTGTCACTTGTCCCAACGACACTGAGATCTTTGCACCCATTCATGATCGCATATCGCAATTACGTACCAAGGGTGATGATCTTCGAAGACAAAGTCTCGACCGGAGGACTAGGTATAGAGAAATACCGATTCAACCGATATCTTTTGATTCACCAGAACCATCCCTTCACGACCTGACCATCCATGAGACTGGCCAACCCTCGCAAGGGTCCAGTCCTATACCTCAAGTGAACCAACCGGTTAAAGGACAACAGTCTAACACACCCGCTACTACCAATTCCTCCCCCACCTCAAAATTCGTGGGGAGGGTACTCCATTCCCCCTAATTATCTTATTGGTAACATTATTACCACGGTAGCTAATCAACAACCCACATTGGGTCAACCCTTGCATGGTGGTCAGCAAGTTGTAACTGGGGGGCAACCCCCGTCTCTTAACCAGAACGTAGGCGGAGGAGTTCCCAACGATCTTTTTATTGGACCTTCCCAACCCGCTAGAACATCCACCATGGGATTATCTCATGTTGGGGGTCCATCCATTGTAACCCAACCTCCATGGAGTCAAGCATAGCCAGGTTACGTTAACCCTATGCCGAGTCAATCTATTCCCGGAAACGCACCCTACGGGATACCCTATCCCGGAAACCCATACACTCTATGGGGGCACCAACCCGTCTTGCAACATGGACCCTAACTGACTATCCCTCAAGTACCACCACCCATGATTGGTCCACCCCCCATCCCGCTGGTGGAGGCAGACCTTTCCCTTCGGGCGTAGGTCCATCTCATGCCACCAACCATGGCCCCCACCCATCCGACGGTGGCGGGAATGGTCCACCACCCCCTCTTAGAGGAGGCGATGGGGGACCACCCTATTATGGCGATGGTGATGGAGGACATCATCCTTCTTGTGGTGGAGGTTTTCCACCACCCCCTCCTAGAGGAGGCGGTGGCGGATCACATTATTATGGTGGCGGCGGCGGAGGAGGACCACACCCTTCTGGTGGCGGAGGTGGTGGAGACCCCCATCCTTCCGGTGGCGGAGGAGGTGGGGGCCCTAATCCTTCTGGTGGTGGAGGTGGTACACCACCCCCTCTAGGCGGAAGCAGTGGTAGGCCACCGCCTTATGGTTATGGACCTCCACCCCCTCCCAGCGGTGGCAACGGACCTCCACCTCCCCCTGGTGGTGGAGGTGGACCCCCACCTTATGGTTATGGACCACCTTATGGTGGCGGACCTACATTTGGTCTAGGAAACACACCCCCCTATGGTCAGTTTCCTCCGTGGATGCCTTATAATCAGTCGATACAAGGTCCCACTAATCCTTACATGCCTCATCAGTACTACCAGTACCAGCAGCCTAATCCACAACTGCCCTTTTTGGCTACTTTGGACCTGCCTGATCTGTCTCGCCTGACCAACGACCCCATCTACCACAGAACTAATTGGCCACCCATTTCGGTGAAACTTCCATCCAATATCCCCAAATTTGATGGCAAGCCGAGTGAAGATCCAAAAAACCATGTGATGACATACCACTTGTGGTGTTCATCTAACTCTTTGATGGACGACTCGATCCGTCTGTGGTTATTTCAACGGACTCTCACTGGTTCGGCTTCCAAGTGGTACATTGAATTACCACCCCATTCTTTTCCTGATTTCGGTTCTCTTGTTATAAGTTTTTTGACTCATTTCCAGCTGCCTATACGGTATGAAACTGGCACAGAGCTTTTAACCTCACTCCATCAAAATACCGCCACTCACATCTCAGATCACATACATGAGTGGCGGAGGAGATGACATCTGATTAAAGCTCCCATCCCGGACCAAATCCTAGCAGACTGGTTCACGAAGTCTATCATACGTACCATAGCTCGAGATGTTGCCATGGGGGGTGCTGTCACTGAAGAACAAGCCATCGCACGTGCCCATTTACTAGATTTAGTCTATGCTCAATCGGGCACGTTGTTTGATATTCTTCCTGACGCTCCCCGCAACACGTACGACCCCACGAAACCACCCAAGGGACCCCAAGCCGATGGCATCATTGGATCCCTTAGAAACCAACCTTCTTCTCAAACTGTTGGATCGTCGAACCCTCAAGGTTCCTCCCCATCACCAACACAGGCTGGTCATGACACCACCAAATCATCCTCCCCTGCTATCACTGAAGAAGTGAATACTATTCAATTAGCTTCACCTCAGAAGTCTGGTGGTAAGAAGAAGAACAAAGGGAAACCTAAGAAATCTTCCACCCAGTAGGAACAAAAGAGCACCCCTGGTGATACCAAACAGAAGCGGAAGACGAAGTATCCTTGTTTGTTGTGTGGTGATGACCACTTCTCTAAGGAGTGTCCCCATAGAGACGAAGTTCAAAAGTTTCTTAAGGGTAGACCAACACCCGCAATGCTCAACAACCCCTTCCCTGCTCAAAATCAATAGATGATTGCTCAACCATGTCCTTCCCAAGGAGAACAATCTTCTACCGCGCATGTTCTCATGGTGCGTAATGAGACAATCAATTTGAATACTCGATCGCGATCATACGACTTGATCCCTTCGAAGGAACCTGTTGGAAGTAATATTGAAAAAGATTCCACTTCCTTACCTGAGGTCACTGTACCATCAGCTTCTCTCACCATTGAGAAGCCTTCCTTGGAATCGATATTGCGGCCAGCCCAAGAGCATGATTCAAAAAATTGTTTTCAATCCTAATGCTTGGGCAACACAAAATTACAATATCGTAGAGGACCTGGTACAAGCTCCTTGCACCATGTCAACGCTGGAAGTTTTGCAGAATTGTCCCAATCAACGCAAAACTCTCCTTGTTGCTATCGGTGCAGTTGATCCAGATTCTTTGAAAACCATCATGTTTAGACTTGACTATTTCAAGCCGAGACTTTCCCATCAACTCGCTTTCCAAGTTGTTACGAACATTGCTGGGAAGATTCTCCATCGTACCATTTTAGACGAGGGTGCCTCTACCTAGGTCATGTCGATTGCTTGTTGGAAAGCCATTGGCTCCCCCGAGCTGAACTGTTCTCCTACCACACTGAAAGCATCGATAGATGTGTCTTTCAACCTCATGGGCTCTTACAAGCTCTCGCAGTTGAGTTGGGGCGAAAGACTGTAACCATTAACGTGGAAGTGATCGCAGCCCCCTTAGATTATAATCTCTTGCTTGGTCGCAATTGGTTTTACGCCATGACTACGGTTGTCTCATCTTCCTTCCGCATAGTGCAATTCCCCCATCAGGGACGAATTGTCACTGTTGAACAACTAGATTTTTGCACATCAGACACCACTTCTCATCCTGGTGACCATGTCCCCTCGATTGGACAATCGTCAAAACAGTATGAGAGTGTGGGGGTAGGCCTTATAAAAGATTCATATCTTATGGGCATTTTTCCCACATCGGATCCCCCTAATCATGTTGCCACGGTGAACATGATCTCCATAGAGATTCCATCTCACTCCACTGACACTTGGCTTGTACCTGATGAAGCCACCACACACTGGATTGGAGACATGATGCCTCTTTCACCCGCTGAACGTATTTACGAGGCTATCCAGTCAACACTGAAGGATCACCTAGCTATGACCTCCACATCTTGTTCTCTACGACGGACATCATCGCTACCCGACCTCCTACTTCGGACTTTTCATTCAGACGAGTCCATATTGGAAGTTATGAATGTGGATGACGGTCCGTGGGATGACCTTCATCGTAGATCATCTTTCCTTCCTCCTTTGGATCGCATAGAGAGCAGCATTGACACAATTTTTTCACCGGATATCTACCCTTTCCCTCACTCCCCAATACTTACCTATCATGCGGACATTGAGGACAATTTGGCCAACATTGAGCCTACCGCCCCGATAGACATTTTGTTAAACCTGGTGTAGTGGAACACATTCGCATAGGATAGAAGTGTTCCCCTAAAGAAATCGCTATTGGCATAGCCGTATTGAAGTGATATCGAGACGTATTCTCTTGGTCTTATGAAGAGATGCTTGGGATAGACCCCGCTATTTTTTCACATGAAATAAAAACCTATCCCGACGTCAAACCTGTGCGCCAAAAGTTGCGACCGGTACACCCTCGAAATACTGTGGCGATCAAGGAAGAGATTGAGAAACTTTTGAAGGCTGGTTTTATTTATCCTATCCCATTGACGGATTGGGTCTCAAACGTCGTCCCTATGAACAAAAAGCAGGGTACCATTCATTTCTGTGTCGATTATAGGGATCTCAACAAGGCTTGTCCAAAGGACAACTACCCGACTCCCTTTGACTAGATAATCAACAATTGTGCTGGAAGTGTCATCTTTTCATTTATGGATGGCTTTTCTGGGTACAACCAAATTGAGATTAACCCGACCGACCAACATAAGACTGCATTCATATGTCCTTGGGGAACGTTTGCATACCGCAAACTTCCTTTTGGCCTCAAAAATGTTGGCGCCACGTTCCGGCGGGCCATGTCGTATGCCTTCCATGATATAAAGGACTTTGTGGAACCTTACTTGGACGATCTCCTTGCCCATTCGAAGCAGCGTGAGTTCCACATGGATCATCTGGAGGCCATTTTCCTTAGATGCAGACGGTACAATATCCGTCTGAATCCTCATAAGTGTATCTTCTGTGTTGAGTTTGGATGCCTCTTAGGGTTTATCGTCTCGAAAGACAGGATGCACATTGATCCCTTGAAGGTGGAAGCCATCGTCGCCCTTCCACCTCCAACTAATGTCACAGAACTTCAAAGTCTGCAAGGAAGAGCAACTTATTTAAGGCGTTTGGTCTATAATTTCGTGCAAAAGACACAGGGTTACATGAGATTGATGAAGAAAGGCGTCCCATTCATATGGGATGATTGAGCTCAACAATCTTTTGAAAGTTTGAAGCATGCCATCACGCATGCCCCCGTCATCCAACCGCCGAATTATTACCGAGATTACATCCTATACCTCGCTGCTTCTGCTACCACTATCGCCATGGTTTTGGTACAGGAGGATCAGAATGCCCAAGAGCATGTGATATACTATGCGAGTAAGGGTCTTATCGACGCTGAAACTAGATATTCACATGTCGAGAAGCTCGATCTCGCAGTGGTCATCGCCATCCAGAAGTTGCGACACTACATTTTGCTCCACACCACCACTATCATCGTAGAATCAAACCCCATGTACCACATTCTGACACGTTAGGTGCTTGGAGGCAAGTATTCACGCTGGATCGTGATACTGCAAGAATTCGATCTTCTTTTCGAGAAAGCCAAGGCTACAAATTCTTTGGTGTTTGCTGAGCTTATTTGCGACCTTCCCCGTCCTAATGTAGAATCTGAGCCCAATGACTCTTTTCCAAATGAGTCATTGTTTCTCATTAGTACGTACGATCTGTGGTATGGGGATATTACATTGTATCTTCAGACCCAACGCTTCAGCCCTCAATTGTCTCGCGACGACCATCGTCGAATATGCCACCATGCAAAGTATTATCTGATCATCAGTGATACTTTGTACCGCCGTGGTATCGATTCTATTCTCCGACGTTGTCTAACCCATGATGAGGCTGAACGCGTCCTAAATGATTGTCACGCTGGGGCTTGTGGCGGTCACCTCTCTAGGATGGCTACAACCCAAAAGATTTTGCGCGCAGGATATTATTGGCCTTCTATCTTCAAAGATTGTATAGAGGGCGTAAAAAGATGTCCTCCATGTCAACACTTCCATACGAAGAAGCGCACCCATCCCGCCCCGTTACACCCGGTTATTGTCGTGGGCCCCTTCGCTAAATGGGGCATCGACTTCATGCATTGTAAGCCTACCTCGGCTGGGGGGCATAGTTACATCATCATAGTTGTGGACTACTTTACAAAGTGGGCCGAGGCAATGCCTACATACACGAACGACGACAAAACCGCCGCACTCTTCATGTTCATTCATGTCATAACGCGGTTTGGAGTTCCTCGGGCGATAGTTACCGACCATGGTTCTCACTTTTAGAACCACATGGTTGATGAATTGAGTGATAGATTGGGTTTTTGCCATGAAAAATCAACACCTTACTACCCACAATCCAATGGATAGGTCGAGGCCATCAACAAGGTTTTAAAAACTATGGTCCAACGTATGGTGGGTACGCACAAGTCCAACTGGCATAATATGCTCTTTTCAGAGCATTATGGGCCTACCGAACTTCCATTAAAACCGCCACTGGATTTACTCCCTTCCAACTAGTGTATGGATTGGAGGCAGTCCTTCTGATAGAGTGCGAGATTCCGTCCCTCAAACTCGTAGTCGAACTTCTTCCTAACACTACTGCCGAGGAAGAACGATTCCTTTACCTAGCAAAACTCGATGAGTCTTGTCGAGATGCCGCTCTTGCCAATGAGGTGCACAAGAAACGCATCAAAGCACAATATGAAAAGTCAGTAGAACCTCGTATCTTTAACAAGGGTGATCTGTTCCTTACATACGACCAGAAACATGACAAGTTGGGGGCAGGAAAGTTCGAGTCCATGTGGCACGAACCTTACATTTTTAAGCGTGTTTTGGAAAAAGGAGCCTACGAGCTTGAAGACTACGACGGAATATCTTTGGGTGAACCCCACAATGGGCTTTACTTGAAGAGGTACTATGCCTGAATCTTTCATGCACATACATTGTTGTATATACTGTACATGGCGTGTGTGTTTTTGTGTGGTGTGACGCGTTTATTTTAGTGTGTCTAGATCTTGTTTTGTCTGCGTGGGCAGATGGCAACTTGCTATGGATTCGGGGATGGCGCCAGCCGACATACCCGTAACTTTGCTTCCACAGCCTAGGTACTGTATTCCCCAACAGGCGAGCTCATCAGCTCAGGAGGAAATTGCCTTGGATTCACAACCAACAATGTCGTAGAGTATCAGGCGGTGATTGGAACCCTAACTGACGCTCTTTCCTTGGGTATGAACCACATTGTCGTCCATCTGAATTCACAATCAGTGGTTTCCCATCTTAACCAAGTCTATGCTATCTGTGATCCTACCCTACTCCGTCTCTTCAGATGAGTCTGTCTGCTGGAAAGGTCCTTTGAATCTGTTCAATACCTGTACATTCCACGAGATTTGAACATAGTTGCTGACTCGATGGCCAACTTCATTTTGGATTGGTACATCGCACACACATAATACATATGTAAAAGCATTAATAACATGTAAAATAAATCATTGTATAAAAGCAAGACATGTAAGCAAGATCGCATCATTCATCATTTTAAACACATAATGTAAAAACCACCAGAAGTGTTTGTATATATATATATATCATCAAAAAAGTGGTGCTGGTACAAAATCTGAAGCACGATGGCTTTCAGTAAGTCTCTACAAAATCTGAAGCCTCGTATCTTTCAGTAGTACAAAATTTGAGGCTCCTAAGCTCTCAGTACATGTATAATAACGTCATTAGGCCTGACGCCTGGCCCATACACTCCTAGGTCTGACAGCTCTCTGTAGTTGAGTCTGGAAGCAGTCGACTGTCCTCGCTACCTTGCGAAGCAATGCATTGAAGTGTACGGATGCCCCAACCGCATACCTCTGCATAGGTCGTGGTAAATCATCCATTGCCGGCTCGAGAACATTTAACATCAACTGTGACAACTTCCTGTAGACATCCTCCACCTCCACGATGGTACATGAGCAGCTGGGGGCATGACTTCTCCCCCTCCTCTCTCTCTCCTCGCAAGAAGAGAGACTCCTACGGGCTGCACAGGACCCACATCTGCACACACATGTTATTTACTTGTCGGCACTACACCAAAAAAGCACAAATACACAAAACTAAAAAGTACAAGGGTTTTGTTCTCACTGATGTCTCCCCACATTGCACCCTTGGGCAACGCCAAGTCTGGGTCTTCTCTGTAATCCATACCACTGTATGGGTAGTCCTCTACCATGAGCAGCTGACCTTCCATCCAGGTGAAGAACTCAGCACCATACCCGATGATGGGGCCCCCACCATGGTGGGCCATCACCTCTGTCCATCTAGCCATGTGAGGATCCCTAGGATCCCTGTCATCCAATGGTACCTGCGGGTGCAAGAGGGGGACCCACTCTAATAGAAACGAGATCACTATCGACCAGTATCCGAACTGCTTGAGCTCTCCCCGTTGACACTTGTTCAGCTGAGCTCGAATGTTCTCAAGGAGCCCCTCGCACCAGTTGAAGATCTTCGGAGACATGCAGTCCTCCATGTATAGCATTTGGGACCTGGTAGCTAAGTGAGGAGCTTGGCTCCCTGTTATCCTCGTGATGGTAAAGAGTATGGCACGCAGCAGACGTTCACGTACTTCTTTGATGGGGATCTTCCCACTAGAAGCATGAGTCTGAGGAGTACAATGCTGTAGGATCATGTCATCCACGGTCCGATCACTCCCCCGTGATCCAGTGAGAGCTACGTTGTCCCCCCTCCAGGACAATCCAGTCAAAAAGTAGATGTCCTCGACATCCATGGTAAGTACGTGCTCATTGATCACAAAATATTGCTGAGCCGTGTCCCAACATCGCATCATATGTGTCAGCAATGGGATTTGGGCCCTCATGCCCTGGATCTGGAAGAACTTTAACAACCCACAGTTCCTTAGTGCATCCACACATTGTGGATCGTTTGTCGCTTGCACGTCATCTACCTCGTGTTCTCGCTCACGCCACTCCAAGACCATGGTTGGCTGCTATTAACCTGCTAAAATGGACACTTAATCACCGATAAGACTTACTTCAACCACTGAAAGTTCATCTTTTGGGCTAGGTTTGATGGTTGGGTTGGACGTTTTCGCCGTCGCACCCCGTTATTTGGGATAGTGCAACATCGTCTCAATCCACCTTTACGGGCTTTGCGATGACCCGGTCTCGTCGCAGTTCCTGAAAGGGTAACCTGCGACGACCTGAGGGCACAATAGCCCTCCACAAAACAGCAAAAAAACCCAAAAAATGAACCAAAATAAAAAATGTAAACCACTATAATTATGCTGGATGAAGTTTAGAGTTACTTGCTCCAAACAGCGGGTGGAATGGTGGCTCACAGCTCCTGGAATCGACAAGTGTATTTTTGGCTCCAAATGGCACTTCTTCTCCCCAATTTGGCAAATGAACAATGGTGACTATATTTGGCTCATTTTTTCTATTTATAAACAAAATGGAGTATTCCTTTTCAAATATTTGATGCTTTTAGGTCATTTGCTATAGTTTGGATCATTTTTATTGCATTTGAATGACCAGTTGACTATTTGACCTAGTTTTCGAGTGTGCAGGAGTTGTTAAGTGGTCTTTGTGCGTCGTTCTCGCATTATAACTGTCATTTTAGGTATGGACAATCCCTTGAATGTTTTGTCATTATTTTACAACCGTTAGATCGTAATTATTTTATGATGACGAGCTTACTCTTTGTTCTTTCTCGTGCTCTTGAAACTATGAGATTAAGTTACCGAGTTACGATTTATCACTTTTTTGGGCTCGTTAAACTCCTACGGAAAATGACACCTCCCAGAGTCTATCTTTAAGCTCTTTTCAGGCTCTCGAAAAATGAAAAGATTGCCAAGCGAACTTGTCGTGTTCATGCTTGTTAAAGTATTTGAATGGTCGTCTTTCGAGTGATAATTTACCCCTTTTTTGGACAGGGGGCACTACTTACGAAAAATGTATACTCCAGCCAATCATGGCTGGAAGAGTCCTCTCCCGCGTTGTTTTACCCTTTTTCGAGCGATGAGGCTAACTTTATGAAAAAGGACCGTTGGAGTCTTCTTTAGTTCTTTTCAGACTCTCTAAACATGAAATGACGACCGAGTTTACCTTTTATGGACTCGTTAATTTTCCACATTGAAGGACCCATCATGGGACAAACCCCTCCTATCCCAGGGTCGGAAAATATTTGGGATTGGGCTCATCTATGATATGAGCTATACCAAGCATCTGGTTACCCTCATCAAGCTCGTAAAAAACACATGAGGCACTCATCGTCCATGATGGGGAAAAAGGAAAGTTTTTATGTTACACCCTTTATTAGTGGCAGTATTTAGTCATTTGTTGAACATGGCACTCATTTGCATTTGCATCTACACTTGGATCATCCGTTTGTCCTTGAGTTTCACCTACTTCCTGAGTCTTGCTACTCCTTTGAGTCATTCAAAGAACGCTTCCATCATCAGTTGCATTAGGAGTTGGTACCATAACTCGCCAAGTCAATACTGCCAAAGCATGCCATGCCCATGTTCAAGAATATTATCACCACTCATTATTTGCAGTCAGTGCACCTTCCACCGTGTCAGTCTACCCTGAGTCAGTCTTGCATGTTACTGTACCATCCGATCTGCTCTACACATCCTTTGTCGTGTTTCGTGTCAATGATGGGGGATTCATCATAGCCCTCCTTCGACGGATTCATCCTTGTCGACTTCAACTCATCATCCGAGGCTTGAATCTAGAAACGAACCAAGTACCTTGGCCCTACATGCCTCAATGGCAGGCTACCTCGCTTTCGACATGAGTTTACATCATTGGCTCTTGATTGAAAGATTTCATCTTGCGTTCGAGTTCAACTCATTTATTCACGCTTGATGATATGTACTGTGATACCTTAGGAATCACTGACATTAATGGTGATTTCCTTCGCGCTTGTTAACAATATACATCAATGACCAGTAATCAAGTGGTTTCTACCATGTTCGACGTCAAGACATTTTTAATCACATGGATAGATTCGTATCATTGCGGGTTCAGCTTGAAGACCTTGGGGAGTCATGTTTTACCCGGGTTGCGATGGAGTTTTTATTGAGTTATATCACACAGATCCACATTTGTATTGGTCGTGGCTGTGTTATCATCTCATCATGGATCTACGCTTGTGTCTAGTAGCCATGATTGTGTTCAGTCGGTCATTACTACCATGGATTTGCATTGTATTGGTTGGCAACCATGTTCTACGTCATATGAGACTGTATACTTAGAGTCAGTTGTACTGCAGCAATGTCCTTCGTCCGACAAGTCCATTGCCATTTCTTCTGTCAAAGCATTTCACTTGTCCAATTTTCAACAGCTTCATGCTTTGGGGGGCATTCTGTTACACCTACAATCTTCCCATCATGAGATTCAGTGTATACATCGTTGAAGTTTCCTTGACTAGGTTATTAACCTAGGAGAGATATGTACCCATTTATACTAGGTCTTGAGAGGGCATCGCAGGCTGTCCTCATGCAACATGCGACGTCGCAACTTGCTCTCTTGCAGGGTGCGACGATGTCAGTTAATGGACAAAAATAGCTCCTTCGAGTCCTTTCTCGAAACCAGCTGACTTGGATCCCTATCCCTGACCTCTTGGGAGAGCTGGCACTCCGATCCTAACTTGTTGGAAGGATCCCCTAACTCTCTCCTACCATGTCTCAACCTACCCTATCCATACCCTATCCACTTAGTCCTATTTAAATGAAGCTCATTCCCCTTCCAAGGGGAGGAAGTCTATAGTGTCTACATGCTGGTGAAATTACTTTGGAGAGATCTCTACTCATCCATTGAGAGACTCACACTTCCTTGGGAGGATATGGCATTGGCTTGGATGGAGAAGGATTGCTTCGTTAAGCTTTGGTTGTAGTCGTTCTCTTCTATGTACTTTCCCTACTTTTTACAGTACCATAAACGCTTTCCACCAATATTGTTCTGTTGATGATATTGTGTAGTTTACCTACTTAACTATTTACTTAGATCTGTTATCGTTTAGATGCTTTTTACTTGTTTGTCTTGTTCTGTGTATCTTGACAGGTTTTGCAGCTGAGATCTGACGACCGCGAGGCATGGAACAACATCTAGGAAAAGGGACTACAAACTTAAGGTAAGACATCTAATAGCTTGATCCTTAACTAGATCTAGGAAAGTGGTTTATAGTCTGTTTTATTGGTTCTAGACTCATATTGAGCTAGGGAGATCCGGCTCGCGTCCGCTTGAGTGGATTGTCCGTCAAACAAGGATCCTTTGACCAACCTTGATTCCACCTTGAGGTCTCTTGTGGGTCATCAACAAAGTTTAGTGTACACCTACCAATCGCCTGCAAATGCCTTTTTATGTCCTCTAACAGAAATATGTTGTTTCCATAACCCATAACTGCATCTACCCCTACTCTCAGCTACATTCCATCCCCAACTTTCCATGCCAAGAAATTACCAAGAATGGGAAAGGATAAAGTTAAAGCTTTCCACTTATTGAAAATGTTTTGAATACTTCTCCTCTACTTTCTTATCCAATCTAACATAGGTTCAAGGGTAATGTATTTGTTAATGAGAATATTGCCTTAAAGTTGGGTCTCTTTCAATACCTATAAGAGATATTCCCTAATTAAGTAAAAAAATTCAATAAAAACCTCTATTGTCCATTTGTTGGGACCCGAACTTCGATCTTTTTTTAAAGGAATTCATAATAGATTCAATCGCCTCGATAATAATTTCTTTGTACATGAACTTGTTTTCCTCCTCGCTGATCAAAATAGGAAAGAGTGATACAATATTAAGAATTTCCTCGACATTTGATCCATCCAACTCCTTAAAAATATTTCCAAAGTATCATATTCCTAGATCCAAAAGCTCATGGAAGCTACTGACCTTTTTGCCATCTTCCTTTGATAGTCCCCATATAGAATTCTTACTTACTCAATGAATTGCAAATCTATGATTTTTTTGTTCATATCGTCCGCTTCAATCTGCATAGCTCTACTTTTAATCTTCCACTTGAGTTCCTCATCCAACAATAACTTCATCTTCCTAACCTCCAAATTATGAATCCTAAGCAAATCTTCTTCTCCCATAATACAATCCTATGAACCTGCAATGAGACACTCTAGATTCCCCTCCACCTCTATCATAATAGCATCTCACTTTTTATGAACTTCATGTTAGAAAAAACAGGATCGCAGAGCAATAACAATAAACAGAAATGCAAATATAATCACACATACACATTACAAGAGAGACACAGATATATCGTGGTTGACCCAACTTGGGCTACGTCCACACTGAATTTGCCAGTCCTTATTATTATTACCCTCCAGCAAGTCGAAGGGATACAACCTGCAGCACAACAACTGCACTTCCTCTTCTCTGTTTTACAGTCTCTCTCCAGATCTCAAAGATCTTTACAATGTATAAAACCTAATACATCAACCCTAGCCGTATTACAATGTCCTTCTTTTATAAGGGAAATACAATGGGAAAATACCACGGGATACCCAAAACCATGGGCCCGCAAAACAGCTGGCGAAAACAGCCCCAAAAATTTTCTTCGAGGGCGCTGCCCCCGGACCCCCCAGCCAGGGGGGATGGTCCCCCATGGAACCCCGTGGGGGGGTGATGCCCCCCCACACCCCCCCGCTGGGGTGAGTGTACAGTCCACCTACATATCATATAGAACTGGGGTACAAACACGGCTAATACAATATCATCTATGAGACTAGAAGATCTGGCTCCACAACCAACACTTCACACACCCAAGGCACTACTTTATCTTTGACATCCTTCTACGAAGATATGAATTGAGAATTGACAGATTCTTCCCAAGTTGGGCCAAAATAATTCTAGCCTTCTTTGACCATGGATTTACACTCCTCCTCCATAACCTGATCCAGGCTGAATTTGAAGGGGAACCCACGGTTTCAGATTATCATGATATAATCCTAAATAAATAGAAAAATGATCCAAACACCATATTGGTCCCACCCAGGATCTGAAGCGTCCAACCAAATGAAGGATTTCATTATGTAACAAAAATAGATCTAACCTTTTCGAGACTCCTTCGACACCCCGTCGATTATTGTATTAGGTTGGTTTCAGTTCAATCAACTCCAAATCCATTAAACATGTTCAATCAAAGGAAGAGAGAAATAAGTCAACCAAGTTATCTACATGAGCATTTGAACCCATGCCTCTCTTTCACTGATTGTAAAATTGAGGTCCCCCCCCAAAGATAAACTTATTTTTTCATGAGCAACTTGGAATCGGAAATTCTCCTCCATAAGGGCAACTTACTATCACAAGGTCCATAGACATTTAAAACAAAAAGTGAGATTCCAATAATTTTACAAAACACTTCAATACAAAGACATGAAGGACCTAAATAAGAATTGAGAAGGGAAATGTTTTCATTCCAGCCCGAAATTAAACATCCAGACAACCCCATTGGAATCAAGCAAGAGAAAATCCCATCCACAAGCATCTTCTTCATATATGGGACAATAATTTAGCCTTTACCCATGGACTCTTGTATAAGAACTAGGTCCAATATATTCACTACCGACAAACGTTTTAGAGCCAATTTTCGAGCCTAGCCCGCCCCCCGAATATTTTATGAGAGAATTTTCATTTTGAACCATAAGACAAGGTTCTGATTGCTCCAAGGGACCCTACACTTAGTCTTTTTTTACCTTGTTCAACCTCTCTTTGTGTTTTCTCTTGTGCCAACCTAATGGTTGATGGTAATCCCACCAAAGAGGGTCTCGTAGATAGTTGTGAATCCTACCCTAAACCCTTAGAAGAATATAATACTAAAGAAGAAAACCATTTTTTTCAATCTTACATTATAATGGCCACCCCCCTCTGATGGGATGTCAACAAAGAGAAACCCTTTGAATATGAAATATATTTATTATCCTTCAAAGCATGTGACAGATCAGCCAATAGGGAAGCTGGAAAGACTCTAGTTACAGACCTTCGAGGAGAGGATGGAAGGTCCTTTACACATTTGTGGCTAGCCATATAGAAGGAAACTGAGTCGAGTGGAAGAGACCTTATATCCTCATACTTTGATATACCCAAATCCCCCCCTTGAAATTGAAGAAGTAAACTTACCTAGTAATTGAAATTGTCTTCCTGAGAGAGGTCCATTGCAAGGAGTCCAACCTCTAGGACAATTGTATAATCTATGGCTTGTTCTAAACTTGGACTTGATGCTAAACCCACTCTAGTCTCGACAATGAAATGAATCTAAATATATCCAACTTATAGCCTTTGTACCTCTGAGGGACTAACCTTCATAATATCTACACTAGCTTCCAACACAGGAGCCCTATTCTCCATTAAGTCTCTCGAAGGAGGAGGATATCCTCCCATCTAATACTTTGCCTCCTCGGCGTCCTTCCTTTCCCAAATTTTCTTCATAAAGAACTTATCACAATCCCTTTGAATGTGGCCATAAATATGACTTCTAAAAGACCTTAATGGTATGTTGAAGTAGTTCAGAACTTAGGTGTAAGTCTGTTTATTTGAAATCAAGTCGATGGATTAAAAAAGGATTCCCCTTGCGTCTAATTCCGCTAGTATTTTTCCAACCAGATGTGAATTACAGGTGACAAAACTACCATCCACTAGAATAGTCCTTCCAATAAGATCATTAATAGCCCATATACTTTGTTCCGACCACCATTCCATTAGGAAACTAGATAGCTTAACCCAAACCAACATCTTCGCTGGGGTCAACTAAAGGATGCCACGTCTTCACTGAGAGGAAAGAGTTGTCCATCATCCACACCCCTTTTAGAATATTCATTGCATCAACTTCAGACCAAAACTGGAACCCTAGCCACCCACAGGTTGGTAGATGGTAAATAGGGCAATGCTATAGTTATGACATCAAATTTGTTTACAACCAAGCCTGAAGAGACCTCAATGAAACCCTTTGGCCATAAAATTTTCCTATTATCTACCCTTGAAATTTAAAATTTGATTGACCATAATATCCTATCCAACCACTAATGCAATGCCCCCCCCCTCTACTTTTCTTAACATGCCATTTCTTAGAAGGACCACCTCTCGAGATATTGTCATTGGTTTCTCTCAAAGTATTTAAATGATGATAATTTTTCTTGTAATTTAGTTTTGGGGTCATAAGTTTATAATTTGGAACTTAATTGAGCTTTCCTTGTCCCGAACATCTATGGTGCATATGAAAATCAATAGGATTTTTGGTTTTCTTTATTAGAGTGAAGTTATTTTAAGTCTGATGTCCTTATAGCGGGAGGGAACTTAAATATGACGATATTTGGAGAAGAAATTTGGGGGTCTTTAGTAAGGGAAGACAATTTAGATCCATTTTTTCGAGATCTGTTTGAAGCAAAAGGATGGATGGATATCAAGCCGTCGATGCTCAAGCTAACCTGGAACAACAAGCGCGTTGGTGACAAAGGTATTTCTAAATGAATTGATAGATTTTTCATGCATGAAGACTTGGTTTTGGAATTGGAAACCTTTCAGTCCTGGGTAGGTGTAATGTCCCCATTCAAATAAATCTCAAGAAGAGAAAATTCCACCAATCTATTAGTTTCCTAGGTTGGGGTGGAAACATTAAATTTGGAATAAGGAGGCTAATAAACCCCAAATGGACTTTAGCTTGACATAAATATATTAAAAGGGACTAAATACATATTTATTATGAGGAAATAAGATGGCACTTGGTCATGGAGACACATTGGTGGTGTGGGACTCACACAAAGCTAGATTCCCCATGCCACATGGCATTCCACTCTCACCCATTCGAATCCAAGGTGGAGTCCAATGTTCTTGGGGGAGTTGGAATGGAATAATACTTGGCATGAATCAATGAGGTCTAAATGTAGAGGAAGAGTAACTCCCATGGAAGAGGAAGAGGCATTTTGGAGCTAGTGGGACACTTGGGCTAGATTCCCTAGCTTCTATGACACCAATGATGAAGATGCCTATGACACTTATGACAAAATCAGACTTGATGACTAACATCTGGCATATATGACATGTCAGGGCTAAGCATATCCTCCAAGAGGGCGCACAAGGGATTTAGGGCAGCCAAAGAGTCACCCATTCGAATTGAGTGAAGGAGGAGGCTAGAATTGGAGGGACAAGTGGCACACATTGGAATCTCTTCCCAATTCGAGTCGGCATGAAGTTCATGGAGGGAATTAAAGTTAAGGAAGCCTTTGGAAGTTTATAAAAGTCAAGGACAAAGAAGGAGAGGAGCTTTTTATCATTTTACATTTTGCATTTGGAGAGGAGAGCTAGTAGAGTGTTATTTTACTTGCCTTAGCACCAATTTCGAGGGTGAAAGATTCCCATCCTAATTGGAAATTGGAGAGGCCATTCAAACCTTTCATTTGGATCTAAAATGGAGTCATTTGTTGCAGGTTGAATCTACAAGGCAGCTCGTGATCACATCTCCTTCAGCTTGCTTCTACAACTATTCTTCCATTTCTTGTCATATTCTTGCTCCTTGAGGAGGGGCGCACTTAGTGAGGTGATGATCTCTTTGGGATAGCTCTTGAGGCCCAATATTTTTGCAATATGATATATATACTTTGTATTTACTGCTCAGAAGACTTTCAGATTGAAACTCCAAGAGATTTTATGTACAAATGCTAAACTATGATTAAATGGTGCCATTTCCCCAATACCTTGTTATAAGCACTTGAAGTGGTATTAAATTCGAATGGTTCAGTCGAAATATGATATATTATTGTTTTAGGGAGCACCATTAATATTCTGAAGAAGTTTCATATTCATTAGACAAGCATTTGGAGCAATATTCTCAAGTTTTATAACCATTTGTGAAGATTTACTATCATTTCCCCCTATGTTAAAGCTAGTATACAAACATCTGATTTATGGGAGTTGCATAAGCCTATAGAAACTAATTGATGATGCATTGGGGTTCCCATTGAAGTATTTTATCAGTACCATGTCTCTATTCTGAAATTTTGGAAGGTATTAGAGTGTTTGGGAAGCCATATTTGTCCCCTACCCTTGGGGGTTTTGAACCTCGATTTGACTAGTAAAGTTCCCTATTTTTCCTTGATTATAAATGAATGTTGAAGAAGTATTTTGAGAGCGTCAAATCATCCATCAGCCTCATTTATATGTATGAATACCTTCCAAACTCATTCAAACCCAATTCGGAAGCATTTGGTATTTTATGGTGCCATTTCCCCAATACCTTGTTATAAGCACTTGAAGTGGTATTAAATTCGAATGGTTCAGTCGAAATATGATATATTATTGTTTTATGGAGCGCCATTAATATTCTGAAGAAGTTTCATATTCATTAGACAAGCATTGGAGCAATATTCTCAAGTTTTATAACCATTTGTGAAGATTTACTATCATTTCCCCCTATGTTAAACTTAGTATACAAACATCTGATTTATGGGAGTTGCATAAGCCTATAGAAACTAATTGATGATGCATTGGGGTTCCCATTGAAGTATTTTATCAGTACCATGTCTCTATTCTGAAATTTTGGAAGGTATTAGAGTGTTTGGGAAACCATATTTGTCCCCTACCCTTGGGGGTTTTGAACCTTGATTTGACTAGTAAAGTTCCCTATTTTTCCTTGATTATAAATGAATGTTGAAGAAGTATTTTGAGAGTGTCAAAGCATCCATCAGCCTCATTTATATGTATGAATACCTTCCAAACTCATTCAAACCCAATTCGGAAGCATTTGGTATTTTATGGTGCCATTTCCCCAATACCTTGTTATAAGCATTTGAAGTGGTATTAAATTCGAATGGTTCAGTCGAAATATGATATATTATTGTTTTATGGAGTGCCATTAATATTCTGAAGAAGTTTCATATTCATTAGACAAGCATTTGGAGCAATATTCTCAAGTTTTGTAACCATTTGTGAAGATTTACTATCATTTCCCCCTATGTTAAAGCTAGTATACAAACATATGATTTATGGGAGTTGCATAAGCCTATAGAAACTAATTGATGATGCATTGGGGTTCCCATTGAAGTATTTTATCAGTACCATGTCTCTATTCTGAAATTTTGGAAGGTATTAGAGTGTTTGGGAAGCCATATTTGTCCCCTACCCTTGGGGTTTTGAACCTCGATTTGACTAGTAAAGTTCCCTATTTTCCCTTGATTATAAATGAATTTTGAAGAAGTATTTTGAGAGTGTCAAAGCATCCATCGGCCTCATTTATATGTATGAATACCTTCCAAACTCATTCAAACCCAATTCAGAAGCATTTGGAGCTATTTGGAAGCAGTTGAGTCATTACTAGTCAAAGGGTCGAATTGGCCAAAAATTTCAATTTTTCTTAGTTTTTACAAATTCTTAAAAAGGGACACTACAAGTGGTATCAGAGCATGGTAATTGCACCTGATGTGGCTGACCATTGATGAGGGCAAGAATTCAGGGACCACCCTTAGGAATTGAAACTAAAAGCACTTTTGTTTAAGAGGAAGAAGTAGGAGAAGAAGAGCATTTTGTTGAAACTATGGCTAGGGATGAGAAAGGAACCTTAGACGAGAATGAGGAGTTTAGAAAATTCATGAAACCATTCTTTGAAGACATGACAAAACATATAATGAAAGGGTTTGAATTGTTGGCTAGTCAACTTGGAAGCAAAGGGGCAATAGGAGGCAACAATAGTTCTTCTTTAGAGGAAAAGAAGGCAATGGGTGAAAATATTTTCTCAAAAACAGGACCTCATAATCGACGTCATGAATTTCAAAGTTCAGTAAGGCCTACTACACCTAAATTTATTGAGGCCAAAGAAGAATCTAACACTCAACATGACATGCAGGAAGTTATAACAGAATAGAAAAAGTTGAGTGAAGATTGCAGAAGGACTCTACCATTTGATCAATACTTTAATGTCTCAAAAAAACTCAAAATGAGGGAAGGTAATAGGACTCCCTTTCAGAATAAGGAATTGAATTATGCCATAGGTAAAATTCCTCTTCTTACTTTTGATGGCTCATCTCAAAGTTTTTCAAATAGTTGGGTACAAAAAGTAGATGTGTATTTTCAGTTGAATCCAATGGTTGAAGAGGATGCTCTAAAAATGGCTATTTTGCATCTCGAAGGAGAAGCCAATGATTGGTGGTTCCATGGAATTAAAACCTTGGGACATGAACAGGTTACAAAATATGAAGAATTTTTTTACAGAGTATTGGAAAGATTTGAGCAAAAAGACCCATAAATGCCTTTCAAAGAACTAGCCCAATTGAAGCAAGTTGGAACCCCTGCTGAGTATATGTTGGAATTCCAAAAGCTATCAGATAAGGTGGCTGATATATCTATGGTAAGGTTAGTATTGATATTTACTGAATGTTTGGCTGAACCTTTGAAGGGTTTGGTTAAGGCCCACAAACCTACTTCATTAAAAGATGCCATGAACTGGGCAAGAGATCTTCAAAATGTGCTACTTAGGACAAGGTTTCCTCCCAAGCCCAACTTCCCTTCCAAGTTCAGATTTGAAAAGAAGCCATGGAAAAGAGGTGTATTTGGAAATGATAGGAAAGAGGGACCAAACAAGGAAGAACCCAGAAGAAAGAAATTGTGTTACACATGTTTCCAACCATGGGTACCAGGGCATAAATGTGCCAAGGGGAAAGCACAATACATTGAAGTATTTTCTGACAATGATGAGTATGAAGGGGATATGGAGGAAGAAGGACATATTTCATACCAAGAAAAGGGATATGACACAATAGAATAAGGGAAACAAGAAGAAACTCATCCTTCACCTGACAAAGGGAGTATGGCAGAGCTTTCAACAGTGCCTCGTTTTCACACTATTCGATGCAAGGGAGTGGTACAAGGACAAAGGGTCTCAATATTGGTAGATGGAGGAGCCACACATAATTTCATTGATGCAGGCATGGTGGAGAGGAGTAATATACCTACTGAACCATTAGATGGCTTCATAGTCATCATTCCAGGTCACAACACTATGGAGTGCAAAACATGGATTCCAAAGCTAGAACTCACCATAGGTAACTACACTTTTTTTGATAGCTTTTGTATGGTTGATGTTGCTGATACTAATGTGATCTTGGGAGTGCAATGGTTGTACTCTATAGGGGAACACACAGTGAACTATCAAATTCCTGAAATGAGATTCAAATATTCAAAAGGAAAACAAAGGGTTGTGTGAGGGAAACACACCTATCCGAATCAAGTAGTGACTTCCCACAATGTGAGGTCCATATTGAGGCATGGAGATATTGAATGGGTTGCTGAATGTTGCATCACTTCACCCAAACCAAAAATAAATATTTCAGAACATCCCAAGGAGATAAGGCAACTACTACACAAATATGAAAAGGTTTTTGGAGACCTCCCTCCTGGAATGCCAACTGATAGAGGAGTTGAGCACAACATTGTTTTGGAGGTGGGCACTTCACCTATACAAATCCCACCATATAGAAATCCCAAAAAGTTCAGAGAGGAGATTGAAAAGGCTATTCAAGAACTCTTGTAGTTGAGACTCACTAGACCAAGCTCTAGTCCCTATGCTTCTTCAATTGTTTTGGTGAAGAAGAAAGATGGGACCTTGAGAATGTGCATTGATTTTAGAGCCCTAAACAAGAAGACAATAAAAAATAGATATCCGATCCCAAGAATAGATGAGCTCATGGTTGAGCTACATGGAGCAAAATTCTTCTAAAAAATTGATCTTAGATCTGGTTACCATCAAATTTGAATGAAGGAGGAGGATGTGCATAAAACAACTTTCAAATGTCACTATGGCCATTTTGAGTTTCTTTTCATGCCTTTTGGTTTGACCAATGCTCCAGCCACATTTCAATCATGCATGAATCAAATATTTTTCAAATAGCTCTGTAAGTTTGTTTTGGTTTTCTTTGATGACATTCTAATTTACAACAAAACATGGGAGGAACACTTGCACCATCTAGAAGTTGTCTTGAAAATTTTGCATGAACAATCTTTGTTTGCTAAGTTGTCCAAGTAGGAATTTGGGTTGAAAGAAGTTTTATATTTTGGGAACATCATTGGGCAAGATGGAGAGAAGGTGCACTTGGAAAAAATAAGAGCTATTCTTGAATGGCCATCACCCAAAAACATCACAGCATTGAGAGGCTTCATTGGAATATGCACTTACTATAGAAAATTTGTGAAAGGGTTCTCTAAATTGACTGCTCCACTTAGTGATTTGACCAAGAAGGATGCTTTCAACTGGGATGATGAGTCTAAGAAGGCTTTCCAAAAAATGAAAGAGGTAATGAGTAGTTGTCTAGTACTTGCATTACCTGATTTTTCTAAACCATTTGTCTTGGAATGTGATGCATCATGAGAAGGGATAGGGGTGGTCCTAGAGAAAAATAAACGCCCCATAGCTTTTGAGAGCAGAAAGTTGCAGCCACATGAGAAGATCTACTCTATTTATGACAAATAAATGTTATCCATCATGCATGCCTTGGCCAAGTTTAGACAATACTTGGTGGGAAACAAGTTTGTGGTCAAAACTGATCATAACAGTTTGAAGCATTTTCTCACACAAAAGGACCTCAATGAAATGCAACAAAAGTGGGTAAGCAAAGTCCAAGCTTTTGATTTTGACATTGAATATGTTAAGGGGAAGAATAATATTGTAGCAGATGCATTATCTAGAAGACCATCATTTTCTCTTATGGACATTTCAAAAGATTGGAAAAATATGCTAATAGTTGAATATGCCAAAGATAGTTTTGCTTGTGATGTGTTAGATGGAGTCAAAGGTGATGATAGGTACAAGGTTTTGGATGGTATCATCTATTATAAGGATAGAATATACTTGGTTCATGGTTCGAATCTCAAGCACAATATTTTGAAGGAAGCTCATGACTCTCCTTTAGCAGGCCATCCTGATTTTTTCAAAACATATAGGAAACTAAGGGAAAGGTTCTTTTGGAAAGGGCTGAAAGAGGATGCTCTAAAATATGTGAATGAATACAATTCATGTTCGCAAAACAAATCTAAACATACACATCCTGCTGGTCTATTGCAACCATTTCCCATTCCACAACAAAAATGGGAATGTGTCTCCATGGATTTCATCACAGGTTTGCCCAAGGCTTTGGGTAAGGATTGCATTTATGTTGTGGTGGATAGACTCACTAAATTTGCTCATTTCTTTGTTTTTACATAATATTTTACTGCTGCACAAGTGGCTGATCTATTCTTTAGAGAAATTTCAGATTGCATGGACTTCCCAAGAACATTGTGAGTGATAGAGATAACAGATTTATGAGTGCATTTTGGCAAGAAAATTTCAAGTTAGTTGGAACTCAATTGACTCAAAGAACAAGCTATCATCCTCAAACTGATGGCTAAACAGAAAGAGTGAATCAATGGTTGGAAGGGTACTTGAGGAACTATGTTGGTGAGCAGCAGAAAACATGGGTGAAATGGCTACATTTGAGTGAGTTTTGCTACAACACTACTTTCCATATGCCCATTGGCATGTCTCCTTTCAAAACACTTTATGGTTATGAAGCACTTAGATTTTTTGAGCACATTTTGGGTGATAGTAGAGCCCCAAAAGCTAAATATTGGGTGGAGGAAAGTCAGGAGATTTTGAAACTCCTAAAAGACAATTTGCAGGTTTCCCAAAATCAGCAAAAATAGTATGTGGATCAACATAGAGTGGAAAGAACTTTTCAAGTGATTGATTTGGTCTATTTGAGGCTACAACCATATAAACAAACATCCTTGGAAGTGAAAGGATCATAAAAGCTCAAACCAAGATACTATGGTCCATATAAGATAGTTCAAAAAGTTGGGGAAGCGGCTTATGAGTTGGAACTTCTGAAAGGGAGCAAAATCCACAACGTATTTCATGTTTCATGCATTAAGAAGGATATTGGTCAGCAAATATATGTTTAAGAAACCCTCCTTCCTTTAGATGATGAAGGACAACTCGTACTTATCCTAGAAAATTTTTTGAAGGCAAGAGAAAGGAAATTGAGGAGCAGAACCATAAGGGAGTATTTGGTACAGTGGAAAGATTTGCCAAGTGAGGATGCCACATGGGAGGAGGAACAAATTTTGTAGCATCATAATGTATAATTGCTTGAGGGCAAGCAATATTGGGTGGGGAGGACTGTAATGTCCCCATTCAAATAAATCTCAAGAAGAGAAAATTCCACCAATCTATTAGTTTCCTAGGTTGGGGTGGAAACATTAAATTTGGAATAAGGAGAAAAATAAACCCCAAATGGACTTTAGCTTGACATAAATATATTAAAAGGGGCTAAATAAATATTTATTATGAGGAAATAAGATGGCACTTGGTCATGGAGACACATTGGTGGTGTGGGACCCACACAAAGCTAGATTCCCCATGCCACATGGAATTCCACTCTCACCCATTCGAATCCAAGGTGGAGTCCAATGTTCTTGGGGGAGTTGGAAGGGCATAATACTTGGCATGAATCAATGCGGTCAAAATGTATAGGAAGAGTAACTCCCATGGAAGAGGAAGAGGCATTTTGGAGCTAGTGGGACACTTGGGCTAGATTCCCTAGCTTCTATGACACCAATGATGAAGATGCCTATGACACTTATGAAAAAATTAGACCTGATGACTAACATATGAAATATATGACATGTCAGGGCTAAACATATCCTCCAAGAGGGCGCACAAGGGATTTAGGGCAGCCAAAGAGTCACCCATTCGAATTGAGTGAAGGAGGAGGCTAGAATTGGAGGGACAAGTGGCACACATTGGAATCTCTTACCAATTCGAGTCGGCATGAAGCTCATGGAGGGAATTCGAGTTAAGGAAGCCTTTGGAAGTTTATAAAATTCAGGGACAAAGAAGGAGAGGAGCTTTTGATCATTTTACATTTTTCATTTGGAGAGGAGAGCTATTAGGGTGTTATTTTACTTGCCTTAGCACCAATTTCGAGGGTGAAAGATTCCCATTCTAATTGGAAATTGGAGAGGCCATTCAAACCTTTCATTTGGAGCTAAAATGGAGTCATTTGTTGCAGATTGAATCTACAAGGCAGCTCGTGATCACATCTCCTTCAGCTTGCTTCTACAACTATTCTTCCATTTCTTGTCATATTCTTGCTCCTTAAGGAGGGGCGCACTTGGTGAGGTGATGATCTCTTTGGGATAGCTCTTGAGGACCCATATTTTTGTAATATGATATATATACTTTTTATTTACTGCTCAGAATACTTTCATATCGAAACTCCAAGATATTTTATGTACAAATGCTAAACTATGATTAAATGGTGCCATTTCCCCAATACCTTGTTATAGGCACTTGAAGTGGTATCAAATTCGAATGGTTCAATCAAAATCTGATATATTATTGTTGTATGGAGTGCCATTAATATGATGAAGAAGTTTCATATTCATTAGACAAGCATTTGGAGCAATATTCTCAATTTTCATAACCATTTGTGAAGATTTACTATCATTTCCCCCTATGTTAGAGCTAATATACAAACATCTAATTTATGGGAGTTGAAAAAGCCTATAGAAACTAATTGATGATGCATTGGGGAGCCCATTGAAATATTTTATTAGTACCATGTCTCTATTCTGAAATTTGGGAAGGTATTATAGTGTTTGGGAAACCATCTTTGTCCCCTACCCTTGGGGGTTTTGAACCTCGATTTGACTAGTAAAGTTCCCTATTTTTCCCTGATTATAAAGGAATGTTGCAGAAGTATTTTGAGAGTTTCGAAGCATCCATTAGACTCATTTATAAGTTTGAATACCTTCCAAACTCATTCAGACCCAATTCGGAAGCATTTGGAGCCACTTGGAAGTAGTTGAGTCATTACTAGTCTAAGGGTCGAATTGGCCAAAAATTGCAATTTTTCCTAGTTTTTACAAATTCTTAAAAAGGGACACTACAGTAGGGCCTAGATTATTTTTAGAGCACTTCCTCATCTTCAAAAAAATCGGAAGGAAAATATGAGTCTCCATTTAAGTATAATTCTAGATGGGCTGCAGATCTTGAGTTTCAAGAGTTAGTGAAGGAGAAGTGGTGGCCAGTGAAAGATAGGGAAGGGTCAAGTTCTTACTCTCCATTTGTAGCATCCCTTCATAAGCTAAAGGAAGCTGTGATGGACTGGAATGTAGAGAAGCATAAATCCAAAGAAGAGAATTTAGTGGAGATTGAAGACCGGCTGGATTCACTTTTTTCGGCCTGTCCTGTGGGCATACCCCTGGAATCCATCAGACAGGAGGTTGTTGCTTTAGAAAATATTAAACTTTCAATCCTCAATGATATTGAATTGGAATGGAGGTTGAAAAGTCGGGCTTTATGGTTGGAGGCAGGGGATCAAAATACAAAATAAATACAAAATTTTTCTTCTCATCATAGGAATTATAATACTATTTGGGAGCTTCATGATTCCAATGGGCTCTTTGTAAGAGGGTTCCCAAATTTAGCATATTTAGTAGTGGAACATTTCAAGGACCTCTATTCAAACCCTAGGAACTATGATATGGGGGGCATGTTGCAAGTTATTGGAAAATTTCCCCATATGGTTGAACATGAAGAGAATCAAGAATTGTTTTAGGCTATATTGAAGGAGTATTTGTTTGATGGGTTGAAGTTATGCTAGCAAGATAGAATCCCAGGCTTAGATGGGTGGTCACCTGAATTTTTTGTTGATTTCTTCGATTTATAGGGTGATGATTTGTTGAAGTTTATGGAAGAAGTGAGGTTGTCTGTTATAGTGTCAAGTTCATTGAATTCTACATTTCTGACCTTAATTCCCAAAAAGGATCGTCCAACCACATTTGTAGACTTTCGACCTATTTCCTTATGTAATGGGGTCTACAAAATTATAGCTAAAAGCATAGCAGTCTGCATTAAGCCTATACTTTCCAGCTATGTCTCTAGGGAGCAGTTTGGTTTTCTTAAAGGTCAGTTGATACATGAAGCAGCTTAGGAAGGTCTACATACTATTAAGATTCAAACTCAAAAGATAGAAACTCTCAAGCTAGATATGTTGAAAGCTTATGATAAAGCTTACTAGCTATTCATCCATTTGGTTCTTGTTAACGTGACGCCAGTCGACAGGGGTCCCACTCACTGTTGAAACATACCGCAATCTTCCTGAGCACCGCCCCGGACAGGGTTTATCCCGCCTAGCAACACCTGCAGAGCAGATGAGGTCTCACCTGAGGCGTCCAGGAAGAGCAGACATAACCATGTTTCCGTCGAATAAAGGAGGATGGTTGCGGCTATGATACTTAAACTTATTGTAACACAGCGACAAAGATCTTTAAGCATTAAACATAGTAGTAAAGCAATATTCAACCCAAACATTCATCATTGCAACAACAGTAATTGTAAAGCAAGTATCGCATCAAAGAAGCACGACATTATTCATATAGTGCAATATCACATTATCATAACTGAACAAATTGAACACAGGGATTGCACCAAAATAGCTTCATCATATTATCATTGTCAACCCAGATACAACGCCTCTGTAAAAACTAGATCTCCGCAATGACTCTTGACATCAAAACATACCCGGAAATCATACAACCAACATCAGAGCTTCCCATTCTTCAGCTGCCAATTCTCTCTCTGTTCGTATTATTTAATCACTTACAATTCTTATCTATATATAGGCTTCCGCCTTACAACTCTTGTCCACTTACTACCGACTTCCTAACTGACACTATGGACAAATGACCCAATATCTAACTGACTTATCCAAAAACGACCAAAAGCCCGCATTCTGCGGTATAGCCGACTCAACATTACATAATATGTGGTCCAAATGACCCAAAACCCGCATTCCGTGGTACAATTGACCCAAAATGCATAACTAATCTTCCGCTCATCGCCATTCGCATCATCTTCTCGCCATTCGCACCATCTTCTGCCTTGTCACAACATTGGAGATGTTGCGATAGCACTTTACCAAATCACCTGCCAATAGTTCTCCTTCATGTTGGTTTTAGTTTAGAAATGACAATTGATAATGGGATATGTGGAATCCCCCTAATTTGTAGTGTTGATTAATGGTTTAGGATCAAATTTTTTCAAATCCTCTCATGGCTCAAGGCAACATTTCCCACTCTCACCTTACTTGTTTTTATTGGTGATTGAAGGCTTAAGTACAGTGCTTCACTTTGAAAGTTCCAGAAGAAGAATTTTGGGGGTGACTTTCAATGGCTAAGAAAACATAACCCATCTTATGTTTGTAGATGACATCTTTCTGTTTTGTGCTCAATCTATTACAAAATGTCAATGTTTGGAGGAAAATTTAGCTCTATTTTGTAGGGAAACTGGTATGGAAATCAACAAGCATAAATCTGCCTTATATATCCTTCAAAATTGGTTGGATCAGAGATACTTCTGGAGAAGATACTTTCCATTCGAACGTTATTTGATGGAAGAGGGTGTCCCTTATCTAGGATTCATACTCAATCCTAACAGGTATGGAAAGAAGTATCGGTTCTGGTTGATTGCTAAAATAAAGTCTAGAATCAATCTATGGTGTAATAAGTGGATTTTGCATGGTGGTTGGTTGGTTCTGATTAAATTGGTCTTGGAAGCCATCTTGGTATATTAGCATCTATTACCACATATTCTGAAACCTACCTTTGATTCCATTCGCAAATTATGTTTCAACTTCTTATGGAAAAATAGTAAGGACTATCATGGATTCCATTTGGTCGGATGGAGAGATTTAGTTGCTCCCAAATCTACAGGAGGATGGGGTTTGAAGACCATTTTCCACTTCAACAAGGTATTAGTTGTTAAATCACTTTTGGAATTTTTATCTAAAGAAATGTTTTGGAAGGATATTATTATTGCTAACTATATAGCTCTAGACTTTGTGATTGATTGGGTGTGAAGAAGAATAAAACATTCTCATCACATTTTAAACCAGTGGAAAGCTCTCATAAATGCCTTCTTAGTGCTCACTCCATTCTTAGCTTGGAAAGTTGGAAACAAGGGATCTGTTCATGTGGGGTGTGATTTTGTGATTGAGATTCAGGGAAGAGAACAACTTTCATTGGGAATAGTCAAACATCTTCAACCTATCGGTAAAGTGTCTTGTTGATGATGATTTTCGTCACCAACATTACTTAGACGACAAAGATTTTCCAGTCTCTTCCACACCTATAAAAAATTTCGCCATAATGTGCAATGGCTATCAAATTACCCGCTTCATTTGTCGAGTCTGAAAACTAGCCTATGTCTCTAGCTTGTTTGAGGTTTTCTGGGGTTTCCACCATTAGGAAGTCTTTGGTATTTTAGTCTAAAATGGTTAATAAAATGAAGTTTATGATATCTTAATCAATATTGTAATGACACAAATAACAGGTTGGAGTTGTATTCGACAAATTTGTTTTGGTTTGAAGAGCTTAATAATTTGGTTTGTGTATTTTCATCTCCCACTTCCCTCCATCCATTATCATTATCAATTAGACATTTATGAAATCCACGCTTACCTTTAAGACCGTTTGTTTCCACTTCATGGAAAAAATGTTTTGATTCTCCAAACTCTCAAAATCTTCATCACTTTGCTTTATTCCCTTTTTATCATGTGAGAAGAATATTTGAAATTTCCTTTATATGGCTTAAGATGGTTTTATATATATCACATACCTTAAAAAATCATGACCTTTTTCCCTATTATATAATACGTTTCATATTATATCTCATATATTTTGAAAAAGGGATCTTTCTCATGATTTGCAGTGTCACTTCTATATACCACTCACCCATCTCCCAAAATCAAGGCACTCATCTCCGCAAGTTTGTTTATGTATAATTATTTTCATATACTAGTAAAACCACTTAATTGTGGTTGGTGAACATCGATAGGCCACAAGTTAAGTGCAACCATAATTTATCTGTTACGAGTTATCCATGTATTCATGCATTAACCATTAGTTATTTTTTTTATATTCCGCTACCAGTTATCCATTCATCAACTACCACTAATTTTTTAAATTATTTTTCTTTATAATAGTTTATTTCAAATTTTGAACGATTGCCATAGAATCAATCTGGACAGTACACTTGTCTCATCCTCGTACAATCCTAGAGAATCATAGGCCATAGTCCACCCCAAATTCTAAAATAAAAAGTTAAAACACCTATCGATGTAATAAAGAGTCAAAGACAATCAATAATCAAATGAAAAGCTTAAACGCCAAGAACAAAGGCATTCAAGCCGAGAGCAAGCCCGCATGAGCTTGCGGGAGAATATTGATGCATTACATATCAATGGACTTATTAATGCATTGCATGTATAAATAAGTAAGAGCACAAAATTAAGGTGAATATGGGGTGTATACTGCATAAATAGAGCAAAAGAAATTGCCAATATGGAGTCTTTGCTGCAAATTTTTCCTGCTAGAGATAAACTCATATCGTTTTTAGAAGTTGCCTCTATTTGTTTATAGTTTGAAGATCACTGCTACTTGATTGATTTGATAAAGACCTCATCGGAGTTAATCCAATGATCCACTATGAATATGCCACACCTAAAAATGATCAACACCTCGAGTCGGATAAAAGGAACATGCAATATTGTTCAAGATGTGATATGAACCGGCATAGATCTATCTTAAAAGGGGATCTACCGAGAGGGATCAAATGTCTCGAAGTGCAAACCCCTTTTTAGAATGCAAATGTTGAGGAAGGGTTTTAATTTATCTAATTTGTGTAGTTTTATATATGCCATTGTAAATGTTTTAAATCTAATTTGGGCCGACATTTTATTTTTATCATATTTTATTATTTTTTTAAAATGACATGTGTCAGCTCCAAGATGAGCATGGAAGGAATTACACACCCCCTACTCCACTATAGAATGAGCCTCTTCAATGCAATGATTAGTGCACTCATTCGAGAGATCTCGTGATCAAATTGTAGATGTTGAGACAACACGCTCTTCCTTCTAATCTTGACAATGTTGAAGCTACTCTTGTTACCGATTGCCTCAAAGACCACTGATCACGTCATTGACAAGGATTGCATAAGAATGTCTCTGATCCAGACAACCTCAGCATAAATAGAGGTCCATCCAATGTTGATAATAGTTTTGAGTTTTTTTTTTAATAAAAATTGTTGTGGGTTTTGAACATACCTTTGTTATTTAAAAAATAAATGGAAACATATTCTTATTGAAAACACAAGCATGTTACTCTAACATATGCATAGGAAGAAGATTGCAAAAGAATTTGTGGTTGTTGGTTAGGTATCAAAATCAGATACATTCTATTACTTTTTGATCTTAACAGAGGAATCTCAACTACTGGCTACTTGAAGAGAAATGGAACCTAGAGCACTAGTAACATAAGTATATGATCAACTTGTGGTTTCTTCAGAATCACCAAGGGTTATTCCCTGTGAGCTTTATGTTTCTTTTTCATCATCGGTCAGTATCTCTCAAGCTAACATTTAGAGAATATCTTCAAACGCCTTCCGATGTAAATGATGCCCAACTTTAGCACGATGATAAATTTGTTGTGTTGCTCGGACTATCGTATCTAGAATTCTAAGCAGATTTCATGTTTCAGTGGTATTTGTAACAATTCCAATTTTTACATCATTCATGGATAAATACAGTGGCCATGGAGACATTCAAGGCCTATGTCTAAGGTTTAGTACCGAGACATTGTCAGGATGCACTTCTTGTTTGATTATAATGACCACAGAAGAGTGTTACAGTGGTGCAGAATTGCCTGTATTAGTCAAAATAAACTTTGAAGATGCACTGTTTGGGTTGAAACTTTTGAATATATTGGTTGAAGTTTTGATTGTAAGTCAAAGTTAATAATCAAGAATTGTATATAAACACATGTACATTGTTGAATTTCAATGTGAACCATCGTTCTTAGTGGATAATGATTAATAGGATGATGATGTGGATAAAATGAACCTTATTGAGATTGATCTTAATGGTGGAAGATGTACTGCATCCAGTGGAGAAAGGGACCTAAACCAGGTTGTTAAGCTTAGTGAGATTATTTAAGGTGAGGCCATTATTTTATGAGAAAAAGAAAATATGTTGTGAAGCATAAGAAATCAAAATAAATTCATAGTTTCACTTTTGTTTTATTAAAAATTCTCTTAGATTTTTCTAATGGGTGGAAGCCTCAAGTCGGGTCAAGAGTCAGTTAGGCATAGAAGTTAGGTTTTGTTTATTTTTCTTTAAAATCTTCTTTTAAAAAATGAAATAACTGCTGGCTTACTCTTTAAAAGAGCAATGCATTTGGTGGGAGGTATGCTTGAATAAGAAGTTCATTTATTTTCCTTACTCGTTCATTCTTTCGTATTTTTGTTTTAGAAGATTTAACATTGGTGTTGATAGTAGGTGTACTCTTAGAAGCTTGCAGTGAGATGAAGGTTGAATTTTGTTTTAAATATTTTAAATCCATTGACCATTTTATAATTTTAAGATCTATTTGCAGTTTGGTTAATTAATAGTTTTGTTTACATGAAACTACATTACAAAACTCATTATTGATATTTCACAGAATTTGAAAAAATAGTTATTTCTTGAAACTGTACAAAATGTTTTACCAATAAAGAAAATCAATTTTTACGGCTCAGCGACTTCTTGTTTTGGTTTTCATTTTACTTAACTCTTCATCTTTTATATATACATTTCTTTCAAATTTTGTTTTGTATTTTAAAACTTTCAAATTTTACATTTGAGATTCTCACGTTTACTTTAACTTGTACTTATTTTGTTAAATCTTGATTTTGCTTTTATGTAATTGTTAATTTCTTTTATTATTATATTTTATTTTACTTTTTAAATATATATAAAGAAAGCAATAGAATATATTTCAAAATTTTCATTAAAAAAGAAGAAGTTAAATTTAATTTTATTCTATTTCGTAGATTTTTATTTATTTATATTATTTTAAAACAAAACACAACCACAATCATTCAAAAGAAAACAAAATGTAAATTAATGTAAATAGGTTTCATGGTTAATACTTTGCATTTTTTTAAGTTTTGTTAATTTTATTTTATAAATATTTTTATTTTTTTCCAGTAGAAAAAAAAAGCATATCAATGTTATTCATAACGAATCAAAAGGTACATGATTAACAAGTCTATAGGAAGACTAATCTGAGCTCAGGTAGAAAGACATGCCATCATATCTCCAAAAACATCAAAGTTCTGCAAGTAGCCATCATAAGAGGTATATAAAAACCTCAAAATAACATCTACCCCCAAAAAACTCATCATACAAAGTCCTGATACAAACAATTACTCAAAAATTTTCAGAGAGACAAAATTCAGAACCTGGGAATTGAGAATTTCTTCCCAGATTAAGAAACCAAAATCACCACACAAAGCTTGCTTAGAGAGCTTGTCTGCCAGCTGATTATGTTGCCTATATATGTGCTCCAGAGTATGTGCCTGAAAAGATGGATATCTTATTTAATCCTCATACACCAATGGACAAGTGATAACACTTTTAGTTATAATCATCTTGCGCCCATTTGATGGTAACCCTAGAGTCCCCATAAATCTTCAGATCATCAATGTCGGAGATACTAGCCACTTTCAGAACACACCATAATGCAAGGAGCTCTGCTTTCATGTTTGTCCCATTTCCACAATTGAGCCGCAATGTAAAGTAATGAGAATCATTTAAGAAAATAACACCCCCAGCTGCACACAAACCATCTTGTGCAGCACCATCGAAAAAAACAGTTGGACGGTTGAACTGAGGATCAAAGGTACCAATTCTTCTAACAATTAAAGGCTCCTACTCACTGTAGATGGATTTATAAACACTAAGAATATGTCCAGCCGTATTCTGAGCACAAGGATTCAGATCTTTAAAAACACCTTGTTCCTGGTAAACCAAATAAACCAGGAAATAATCACCGGTAGCAAATTATGGGCTTTACATTCCCTGTACCACTTAAGAAAGCAAAGGTCGAAATTTTCAAATCCCCACACCTGAGAAATATTTAAAGCTGAGCAAATAATTCTCCAAATATCTCTGGTGAAATTACATGACACAAGAAGATGGTTTGAGGTTTATAAATACTTTTATGTCTATAAGATTTATCATTTTATAAAATAAAATAAATATTTTATTTTATTTCTTTTAACTTATATATATTATATTTTGTTTAAGTATTTCTTTAGCTAGCATATTTAGGATAGAATAAATTAACTAAACAAAAATCATAAAAATTAAATGATACAAAAAATAAATAAGAGAAATGGGAATAAGTTATAACTGATTAAATAGTTAATATTTATTCCTGCACACTTACTTAAAGACAATGCTTTTATTTTTATTAAGTTAATTTTCTTACCTTAAGTGGATCAAAACATAGGGTGATCATTCCCACTTATGTTGTATTAGCCAAGCAAAATTTGAGGTTCTTGTGGGAAACTTGCTTGTTTCCTCATCAACATGACCTTGGATAAATTCTGTAATCCCATAGAGACTTCATTATGGAAACATGGATGGTTATTGGCTGAGGATCTTGACTCTTAAGGGAGGAAATACAAGAGCCCTAAGACAATTACCGTCATATGCTTAGGCATGATCATATATGCTCATCTGGAGAATCGGATGAGTTAAAATGGATTTATAATTCAGAAGGAGGAACCTACTTAACTAAGCTTGGGTATGGCATGACCTTCTCTTCGAATCCAGTGGAACCAAAATGGTGGTGGAGCAATCTATGGAAGATCAAAGCAACACCAAAAATCAGTTTACATTTCTGGCTAATTATGGCCAATTGTGCTTTAACGTGGGATAGGTTGCAGAAGTTAAATTTCAAGGGTCTGAGCATGTGTCTGCTGTGTAGGGTGGAAGAAAAATCGACGGCTCACCTATGCCTAAATTGCATGTTTTCTAGAGAGGTATGGAAAGAGACCGAAAGGTATATGAAAGTAATAGATCTGTGGTCGGGAAAGTCAGTGGACCCATGTTTCAGAAGGTATTACACAATCTTAAATCTTTTCCCATTTAGAGATCTTCCTCTGATTATTTTGTGAGGAATATGGATTGCAAGGAACAAAGTCATATTCAAAGGTCAGTTACTGCCTACTTTCCAAGTCACATATCTTGCTTTGTCCCTCTTCCAGTTTTATCGTTCTCAACATAAATCAATCCCATTAAGAGAGTTGGATCCCATGAACATATCAGAGAATCGGCCCTGGTCAATTTTTGACAAGGTAAGCCAAGAGGATAATCATATAAGCAATTTCGATTTGGTGTTATTTCTCACTAGAGGCCATTAATTTCAGGGGAAAGGGTGTTTGGGTCCTGCTACAAACAACTGGGTTGAACTCAAAGGTATTTTCTATTTGTTTCAGCAAGATTCTATATGTGGTATTCAAAGGATGCAAGTATTTGGAGATTCAATGTTGGTGATAAATTGGATGCTGGAGAAGGTCGAGATAAGGAACATTGGTCTTACTTACTTGGTTGGACATCTGAAGAGTCTGAGTGGATCTTTTCTCTCTGTTCGATATAATCATATTTTCAAAGAGTTGAACACAATTACAAATTAGCTTTCCAAACAGAGCTTACTCATGCATCCTGGTCTTTTGACACTTGAATAATTCCAAGGAGGAACATCTTTGTCCTCCTTGGAGATCCCCATTTGAATCATTGTAGCTTGAATATTTTTCAAGGTTTATTTCCCTTGTGTAGAGATATTAATTGAACCATCTAGTTGTTTATATATTTTCAGACTTAGTCATAGCCTTTTTTCCCATTGGCACCAAAGTGTCAGAACTTAAAATCTAGCTAAACTAGATTACCTATCTTAGCAATCAATAACATATCACAGTAAATAAGAACAAAAAGAGAACAAGGAAAAGAGTACACCAGATATACGTGGTTCACCCAATTGGGCTACGTCCACGGGGAGGTTGTCTTCTATTATCTCTAGAAATCTCCTTCAATCTTACAAGAGAGAAAGTATAAATGACCCCAATACAATATAACAGAGCTTGAGATCACAAAACCATGTATCAATACTATATATGAGCATATACCACTTTATCACTTCTTGTATCTCAGTGTTTGTGATGTGAATCCCTTGACCCTATTATATACCAAGAGATGTGGAGGAATTACTCTCACATATTGCATGTGGGATGATATAATTCTCCATAATAACATCTCTTTATATAATGATGGATATCAAGAGTATGCTTTACCATAATGTATATGGGATAAATGTATTACTCTTTTACATAAGATTGTGGATAACTTCCGACATAATACAAAGACATTATTACCTTCCAAGGAATATAATTAATATATTCCAACACTCCCCCTTAATAGTGGTTGGGAGAAAATCCCTCACTAACACTAAGGAAGGAAGGAGTCATTACTGCTCCCCATTGATGGCAACTTCCAGAATATCCATAAGCTGCAAAATGGATTTTGATGAAGAACAACCGCTTCTCACTGAATCATGAAATTGCCAATAAACCAGGTTGTATGATGAAATACCAGCAACAAGATGCCCAGATCTAAAGAGAATCCTTTATGGCTACTAGATCCAACAATAAAATGTCGAGAACATGTGATGCAATCCAACAACAAGGTGCCTAGATCACCACAAGAATCATCACAACCATAACTGATAGCTAAAGAACTCTGATATAACATCCACACCAATGTACAGATACCTTCTGATGGCTGATACAACAGAACATGTGGCTAACAACACCACAATAGTGTACAAAATACCCAGATGGCCAATATACATGCAGATAACAGACATTCTTCCAATCAAGGTGCAATATAAATATCTATAGAAGACTTCAAACATCGAAGAAACAAGACCCCAATGGTCTATACATCGAAAATGATATCATACAGAGGAACATCAAGACTTTAATAGTAGAAAATGGTGCTTCATTATTTCTGGAATAAGGTGATAACAAAGATCAAAGATTAATATGCTCAAGAAGGAAGTACTAAAACCAACTTCTCACAACTTTTCACATAAACAGAGAACTTATCTACACAAGAACTTCCAAGGTTAAAGCATACAAAAATCATAAAACAAAATTGCTCATATATAAATGAAAATGTTTATACACCAAAGGTTAGAAAACATCATATATAAAAAAGATGGAAACATAATATAAGCAAAATTACCTTGCTCATTAAGGAAAATGAAGTTACTTTTACACATTAAGTGTCAACCACAACATATAAATAGTGAACCCAAATATGAGATTGTTCTTATAAAATTTCTTTTGTAAACATGACATGACTAAAAATCAACATGATTAAATATGATAAAAAAGAACAAATTAGCTATCATCATGACAAAATACTAGAGATCCATGCCCTTAAAAAAATGCCAATGCTTCCATATAGGAATGTTAGACAAATATAAACCAAGAACAAGAAATAATCTCTTAATAAACATGATTAGAAGCAAAACCTAAATGCAAAAAAAAGATGAATAACATAAAACTGAAATACTTTACCGTATTGATCTACAAAAACACAGTTAGAAAACCAGTAAAGGAAAAGAAACTTTTACTTACAGCCCTTTTGAAAAGTGCCAAGAAAATTCACTTGCGGGTCTGCCAACAGGAAACTAGTGAATACAAACTGATACTCACGGGAAAGGTCACGGTTACTCGCAGGTTTACAATAGAGTCAGCCGCGGATTCACGGGTCTGTAAAGGCGAAAGTCGTGGTTCTGATCGAGTGTTCGCGGGTCTCTGCACAGGAGGGTAGCGAGTAGACTAAAGTAAACGTGAGTTAGCAGTGAGAACAGTCGCGAGTATGCTGTAGCATACATGGGTCTGCTCACTGGAAGTCGCATGTCTGCAATATACTCGCGGGTTCGTAGTAGGGAAAGTCGCGGTTAACCGCGGGTTTTGCGAATGAAAAGTCGCGAACGTCAATTTTGAGGCCGAAAACAGTGTCAAATCTGTCGAAGACGGAAACCTGCACAAAGTCTACCAAACTTGGATGAAAACTGTTGATCTGTCAACCAGAAGATAGATCTCCTTGAGGAGAAGCCACAAATCATATAGATCTACAAAAAAAACATTCAAGAAACCCTTGAAAAATTTATGCAAAAATCTACACAACAAGGTTAGGGTTAGAAAAAAAATTATAGAAACATGCCCAGATCTGAAGAGAGGCCTAATGGCTACCAGATAGAAAGAAAATCTACAAAAAATAAGCAATTCCCAAATGATACTAGTTATTGATTGAAAGCTATAGAAGGTGCTAGATCATAACAACCAGCTCTGATACCATGTCCGAACTTAAGATCTAGCTAAACTAGTTTACCTATCTTAGAAATAAATAACATATTACATAAATAAGAACATAAAGAGAACAAGGAAAAGAGTACACTAGATATATGTGGTTCACCCAATTGGTCACGTCCACGGGAGGTTGTCTTCTATTATCTCTAGAAATATCCTTCAATCTTACAAGAGAGAAACTATAAATAACCCCAATACAATATAGTAGAGCTCAAGATCACAAAACCATGTGTCAATACTATCTATGAGCATATACCACTTTATCACTTGTTGTATCTCAGTGTTTGTGATGTGACTCCCTTGACCCTATTATATACCAAGAGATGTGGAGGAATTACTCTCACATATTGCATGTGGGATAATATAATTCTCCATAGTAACATCTCTTTATATAATGATGGATATCAAGAGTATACTTTACCATAATGTATATGGGATAAATGTATTACTCTTTTACATAAGATTGTGGACAACTTCC
The DNA here is from genome assembly GCA_027924585.1 of Larix kaempferi. Classification (NCBI taxonomy): domain Eukaryota; kingdom Viridiplantae; phylum Streptophyta; class Pinopsida; order Pinales; family Pinaceae; genus Larix; species Larix kaempferi. The sequence goes on along the minus strand of BSBM01000111.1, from coordinate 1,567,764 downwards.
GACATAATACTAAGACATTATTACCTTCCAAGGAATATAATTACTATATTCCAACACAAAGATTTACTACTAGCTGAAGACTAGTTGATTCCCTTGAATAGGGATCAAATCTCACCCACCAATAATTTACAAGGTTTGTGAACTTCTCATCTTTTAACCACTGGGAATTAAGTTTAAAAGGACTATAAGGTTTTTTCCCATCCTTCTCTTTCTGACGAAGAATTGGGATATGATCAAAGTGTAGGGTCTATTTTCTACTACAGTTTTAAGCTTAAGTTAATGATAGTTTTAACCATTAGGATTCAATTAACTTGTGAAATTTTATAAGTAAAACAATCATAAATTACTCAGTAAATACTGAGCAAGGATCAACTTACCTAATTGAATAACAGCTTGAACCCAACAATATTCTTTTAGCAGCAACAAACATCAACACCTATGGACTGCAACAAAATTTGGTGTGACTACTATCCTCCCAGCATAATTCCCTTACATCTGTTGAGGCCCCTAAGCCCCCAACAATTAAGTATATGCCATACTATCTCTATATCAACCCACATAACTCCACTCCTTCACATTCTATACCCCTCCTCTCATGCCAATTCACATCCAAAGGGACAATAACAACTATAGTTGACTAGCATGACTTGCAACTAACACAAGAGAAATCAACCTTCACCCCCCTTTCCAAAAACCATAGGCCTCTCCTTTTATTCATATATTATTAATTAATTTTTTTAACTAATTTTTTGAGTTTTTCATGGGTGACAAGTGGTCACCCATGCACTTAATTATATTTAATCTAATTAAACCCTCTTAAATGAAATCCTAATATTAATCCTGATGCAAACCCTTTTCCCAATTTTATTTAATTAATTAATACTTAATAGTTGACCTTATTAATACATAATCTAAGCATGCTTATGTTTAACTAAATGCTCTTAATTAGATTGGGGTTTTACATACTCCCCCCCCTTTAGGAAACTTTGTCCCAAAGTTATAATCCCCACAACAACAATACAAGACTTAAATATAATAATTTAAATTTAATAATACACTAGACTTAAATTCAAATATAATTTATATAACACAACAACAATACAAGACTTACTTAATCAATTGATTAGATAACCAATACTATTGTGAAGATGAAAAACTTGTGCATGTGACCATCACACCAAAATTTTCCACCTACACTAATACAATCTTAACGCCCTAATTACTAAATGCCCTTGATTAAGTTCCTAGAATCTAATATGGCAATCATTCATACAATTATGCATCAATCTTATTACACATTCATGCCTTAATCAGTTATAGAAACAAATAAATAAACAAAAACAAAACAAAACAAAAAACACAATATTACAAAAGTTCTCGCATTCCTTACTCACCCTCTCCCTGAGGATCATACCATCCGACAACCTCCAAAACCCTCCATGCCAATACTTTGAATTGTCCTGCTCACCATGGCACATCCCTCTATTGTAATATATTCATGGATCATACAATAGGCATTATACGTTTTCATAGTTAATCTTCGCGCTAAGCCGCCCTCTAACTTTTGGTACCTTTTGCGACCTCATTGGAATTAGTTGGAATCTAGGCCTCATTTGGTCACCCAACATCCGTTGGTTACCTAGGAATCTGGTTACTGGTACACTACCCCCAGTGTACCCCAGGTATCTTGAAATGCTAGACCTAGCTCCCTCCCTATCCTCCTTAAGGAAACCAGCCCCAAGCATCGGAAGTCCTCCATATACCTCCCCTACAACTAGAATACCTCAAGCCGTGGACTTCCAACGAATATACTACTAGCATAGAATTAAATGTTGGGTTGTTCCCCAACCCATAAAGTGTTTTTTATAGCCATTTTCATTCATGGTTATGGGCTACCACGAAATCCTAGAATGGTAGACCTCTTTGATCTTTTGAGTGGATCACTTGGAACAAATTTCCACTCACCACCAAAGAACAATGATTAGTAGTCATCTTCTAAAATCTATTATGAATAATAACGTATTCAACTGGATACTATATGCTCTATGATAACCTTGTAAACAGTAACCCATGATGCAATAATTAAGCATTTCAGTGAATGGATATGTCATTAATCCCATCATGAATTAACATCATTTTATAAAATAAAGTAGCATTATGAATATCGACATGAACAACATGATAGCATAAACACCTATCATCATTCCTAAATATGATGAAGCAATAAGGTACCATATGAACATAAAACGTCATTTCATAAACTACATGTTATATATCATGATGAGCCAAATAAGTATCTTACGGAATATCAACATAACAAGAAATCATAAATTATGTGTCATCCGTCACTAAACATCATGATGAAATAATAAAGTTCTATACTGAATTTTAACATGAAATATTGACATATCGTAACTATGGCTCATATGTCACTAAATATCAAGTTGAAGTAACAAAGTTCCATACTGAATATCAACATGAAATAGAAGCATATCATAACTAGGTGTCATATGTTACAAAGTATCAATATAAAGTGTCAAAGTTCCATATCGAATATCAACATGAAATAGCTCAACAAATCATAAACTATGTGTCACATGTCACTAAGTATCACGATGAAATAACAAAGTTCCATACTAAATATCAATATGAAATAACAACATATCATAACTATGTGTGTTAACACGAAAAAAATGACCACCTAGCTCATCCCCCTAGTCACATAACCTATTCATCCCGTTTTCCTAACATTTGGTCTCCACCAACCCAAAATTCCTAAGTTTATGACTATATTGGAAAAAAATCACTATTTCCCTCATGAAAATAAAGCAATTTCCTTCAAAATAGGAAAAAATCCCCAAAAGAAACGAAAATAAAAAGAAAAAATGGGGAAAACATTCAAAATCCAAAAAAGGAGGGAAAGTTCCAAAAACCACTTGCCAATACTATTGGTTGCCCAAAACCAAGGGAAAAATACCACTAACCAAAATTGCTATAAAAAAGGTGGTGGAGGCCCCCATTAGACATGAACTATTCTCCCGTACCGAAATCTAGAAAAATTCATACCAAAACCCTAAGCCACCATTCATGCTTGAGTTTCCCTCTATAGTTGAGTTTGGAAATCTGTGAGCATTTGGTGGAGACTTCAGAGACCAAGAGTACCCCCCTTCTACAAGGCTACAAGGGCCCATGCACTCTCATCATTATGAGGTGAACTCTCATTGTAAATCTATTTTTACATAATGCAAGATACAACATTCTTTGATTCATAAAAAGTGTTTTCCGAATGTTTTGATTGAAGAATGTTTGATGCTTTAGTCTAGTTTTTACTTACTGGGATTTACTGCAGAAATTTTAGTTGTCTTTGTTTATTTACTGTTTCCTACCGTATGCATGCATTACATCTCTCAACTGTTACTAATATTTCCACAACTCTTAGTAAGTGCATTTCTTCACTAGCTAGCGTGAATAACCTAGCTACAGTTATGGCGACTCCAACCAGGTCGATCTCCATCGATCTGTGGTTTGGTTAGATTGGTAGTTTTTTCAAAAAAATTGCATTTTTGTTTTCTACTTGCATGGCATTTTATTTCTGTTTTTAAAGTCGTCTGACTGTTTTTGTCAGCTCTGGCATATGACAACAATTAGTACTTGCAAGTTTGGCCCCTACCAACGTAGTACTTTAAAAAAAAATTGTTTTTCGTCATGGGCCGCGACTGTCAAACCTTGTTCTGCGCTCCAGAGCGTAGGTTTTTCTTCGCAACGCACGCTCGATCACTCTAAGCCAAAGCGCACCTTTCCTTCCCATAAACGTGCCCCAAAGCATGGCTTTAGCCTCGAAAAGTACACCCTAGAGCATGCTTATCTCCCCCAGAAGCATGCTTTGCCCTCTAAGGTGGAAAACAACCCCCTGTGGGACTGTTTTGCAATTTGTTGCGCCCAGAGTGAGACTATTCTCCTAACAGACGCATCGTGTCCCTATTTTTTATTTATGCACTCATTTTTCTGCATCTACAACCTTTGTTTTGCTTCTTCCCATTGCAGTCAGCTCTTTCACACTCAGTATTCTGTTCACATAACTTCTGTCTGACTCTTTGCTTGTTCTAGCACTTGTTGGGATTATTTCTGCGTGCCTACTTGCTAGATCTTTGTCCTAGTTTGGTTATTGCATGTTGTGAGCAGTCATACTAATCTTGTGCATCTGCGTCTTACATTTCAGCAAGTTAATTTCTTACAAGTTTGATTAGATAGATCAGAAGTTAGTTATTTTATTTCCATTTGCAAATCAAATGAAAAAAGTTCATTTTTGTTATTTCAGTTTACTTTCAGCGTCATATTTGGCTACTTGGGTACACATTACACTTGCACATATCACACACCATAAGTATCAACGCTTGGTCCATGACCCCAAGCTGAGCCTAAAAATTACTTTAATTAAACACACATTAACCTCACTTGAGGATTAAATGAATTTGGTAGCTAGGTAGTGCACTGGGGTTAGGCATCCAAACAACACCCCTTTGCTGCTCACATTTGAGACATAGTGGTTTTGCTCTAGGGTACCAAAATCCTGTTTGATTAGGATGGTTGACACCGATTTATCGGGGGGCCTCTCCTCTAGGAGGGCAAGTGGTAAGATTGGTTCCAAAGGTCTGGGTGGAATGCTGCTATCCACTCTGTACTAAAGGACACCAACTCATTGTCCTCGTCACGCATGTTGGATACCATACCAGGTGTGCGACGACCAAAGGACTGAAGCTGTGGGACACCTTTCCAGACGTGCTTTGACTGAGGTAATGTAGTTTCCAGTATTTTCTAAGGCTCTTTTACCCGGGATCTCTCTCGGTAGAGGGATACCCTTTAGCCATTTCGGTCTTCCATTTTGTATTGTCTGAATACAGATTTCATCACCTTGCAGGGGATACAATTTGTGTGGGATTCCATCTTGTTAGTTGGGTGGTTGCTTGCACCCATACCCCATAGGTTAGTGGGTCATTTTTATTTTGATAGGTAGTGCTGCTTGTTGGTATTTTGACCACTTTGTTATCGCTCACTTGTTGTAGCACGTGGTTGCAACAGGTTTTTTTAGCTTGCTTTTTGGCCTGAGTGCCTATTTTATTGCGAGCTCCCCCCTTGCACACTTGGTTGCACCGGTATTTTTGAGTTTTTTTTTGCGACACCCCCATTTAGCACTCACATTCCTATTAGTTCCCTCGAGATACTACTGTAGACTCATGGGGTAGTCACCACAGCACGATACACTAGACCTCGCTCATCGTGCACCCCTCAGGCACACTTCATCATCTCCAGAATTGTTTCCCAAGGCACCTTATTTCACATTCGACTCCTCCCAGTCTGAGTCACTTATATTGTCGCCCCCTCATAGCCCCATGGCTAGCACAAATCCGGCCATTGGATCCACGTGAACCACAATTCTCGGAAACATTAGACCTACATCGAATCATCATGTACATACCCACATGTAGCAGACTTGTTCCCACGACTACAACTCATACCACCACTAGGTCCATTCCTTCCAGCAGCGATCCCACCCTGGGACTACAATCTCTCCAGTCAGTGTATTTATCCCTAGGGGCATTGGCCTCTCCTTCTAGGTTACATCATCCCCTGTGGGTGGTTCCACAATTCCCCCCATGTCGACCATTACCCCTCCACCCTTTGGTGGAGGCGGCCCCAGGATCACTGCTATGGCTAGCATGCAGGTCGTCACTACCATGTCACATCCTCCTGCAAGTTTGTCATTCATGGCCAGTATCAACCTCCCTGACCTGGCTAGATTGACCAACAACCCGATCCGACATGATCTTAGGTGGCCTCCCATGCCCACCAAGCTCCCTTTTGACATCCCTAAGTTCGAGGGGAAAGGTGGGGAGGACCCCCAGAACCATATCATTTCCTTCCACGTTTGGTGTTCCTCTAACTCTATAGGGGATGACTCTATTCGACTACGCCTATTACAACGAACCTTCACCGGTGCTGCAGCTAAGTGGTATATCGACCAACCCCATGGGACGTATTCCACCTTTGCATCCCTTGCCTCAACTTTCCTACATTTATTCCAGCTACCAGTCTGTTATGACGCTGGTGTTGAGATTCTCCTTTCTTGCAGACAAAGCATGGCCACCCATATCACAGACCATATCCATGATTGGCGTAGACACCAAATTTTATGCAAGATCAAATTGGATGACTGCATATTTTTAGATTGGTTCCTGAAGTATCTTATCCCAACCATTGCCAAGGATGTAGCATCTGAACGTCCCCAGACAGAAGAAGCGACCATACTAAAATCCCAACAGTTTGACCTTATTTACTCCCAATCCGACTACCTCTACACGATCTTACATGACGCCCCTTGTGGCGATTCCTCTCGGAAGGATGTGTCGGGGGCATCTCATGTTGTTGACGATGTCATTGGTCACATTGCATCCTTGGGTAGGCCCTACGTTCCTATGCCCCCTACACCAACTCCCGTGTATAACCCCACCCCTAGTTCTACACAGTCTACCATGAGTTGTGGTCCCAATATTTCGCGCAACAACTCACTCCTAAGTGACACCCTCGTATGCTCCTCCAGTCTCGACTCCTCATGCCCATGGTCCCACCTATGCGGCACCTAGTTTCGGTAATAATCCGCAAGGGTATGCCCCTCCTCCAGTGACTCCCGCTTACTACCCTTGCTCCGGTCCACCACTAGTCACCCCCGCACTTGCCCAACCTCAAACTACTCCTGTTCCACAAGGGAAATTTTATGCCCAACAAAACCAAGCTCAAAATGAAACAACCCCACAAAATCAGCAAGGACAACCCAATAGGAGACGAGCTAGAAACCATGGCAACAACCAATGACTAGGTGGGGGTGGACAACCTTCTAATCCCCTAGATGATAATGGTACCGCTCCTACCAATCAGAATCCCAATCAACAACTTCAATTACGCACAAACCACCCATGTTCTTTACATGGGGTTTATGGCAATTACACAGACCATTGCCCCCATTTGGCTAAAGCCAAACAATTTTGGAATGAGGATAACCAACGTTAAGGGATCGTTGCACACCCCGCACCATATAACCCATTGCAACCCACTGCACAACCTATGGTGTTTCAAAACCCCTAACCCATGCAAGGGGTCGTCACCACACAACCACCAGTTACCTATGCTGCATCTTCGATTCAGGTCCCCGAGTCGGGATTTTACCACCTCTTAATGATGTCTTCTTCTAAATTCAACCTCCAGACTCACTGTAATCAATATGGTGCGTCTACCGAAACCATACCAACAGATAAGGCTACTATGTACACCCCTGTCAACCAACCTTTACAGCTCCCACCAACGCCAACCGAAGGGGCCACCAAATCCCCCAAATTTTCGTTGGGCTACATCACCAATAATCCCAATGCTCGCATTGCCCCCAACTACAACATCGTGGATGACTTGGCCTAATCCCCCACTACCATGTCAGCCTTGGAAGTTCTAAAGAATCACCCGACACAACGAAAACATTGTTGTTTGCATTAGGTGCGATCGACCTTTCTGGCTCACGATAGATGGCACTCCACTTGGATCGGTTCGAACCCCGCATGCCTTCATCCATCGCATTTCAAATAATAGTTTCGATCCGAAACCTAGTTATAAATCGATGCATAGCCGATGAGGGAGCCTCTACATGCTTCGTGTCCACATTCGTGTGGCAGAAGCTCGGGTCCCCTCCATTGCAGTCTTCCATGAAGGCACTCCATGCTTATGATGGTCAGGAATCTCAACCATAGGGCCTTCTCACGAATGTCCCTATCCAGTTAGCTAGAAAAACCATCTTGATCGACATTGAAGTCATTAACGCCCAACTCGAATACAAAATTCTTCTAGGACGCAATTATATGTATGCGATGAAGGTTGTTGCCTCGTCCGTATTCCAGCTCATGATGTTCTCCCATGAGGGAAGAATAGTCAAAATCGACCAACTTACATATTAAGACCTGAATGGGCCTGCTACTATAGAGAATGTCCTCTACATGATCGACAAACCTGCACTTGGTGTGTCTACCCCATTGATTTCCACTGTTGGTCCGAGTCTTTATTGTGAGGCTCCCATGACCACCATGTTTATAGCCTTTCCCTCGCCTCCTTCAGTTGTTGAAATATCGGACTTATGCACTATTTCATCAAACAAATCGGTCCCTAAAACACAGCTCGCTGCTCAACCGACACCCCAGCCGCAACCCCATCAGCCACCCCAACCTCAACCACCATCGATACCTAGTCATGTTGGATCCACCCCGATACACATGATCCCCTTCTTGTTCCCACCATCAGGAGTTGTAAGAATGCCCATAATGGAAACGCTAAACCTCCCGGGACTAGCATTAGGGATTCCTGTCTGGTACTTACCTGCACCAAATCCCACCCCGACCCTTTAGGTCGTGCTTCAACCAGTCCAACCAATCGACACCACCAATCATCTGCCTCCTGGTGTGTCTACGACAACTTTCTCCAACCCCGCTCCCCCTCCTCCCAAGAAGGCTGGGGGAAAAGACACGAAGACTAATTCCTCGTCAGCTGCGAACAAAGCCATGAATCCTCCTTCTCTCGCCTCAGCTCAAGCACCTTTGCCTTGTGCTTTGTACAATGTCTTGGGTCACGCTACCCAAAATTGTCTGCAGTTTCCCATCCTTCGCACTCACATACAAGCGTTGGATGATGGCGAGAGCACCCCGGTAGTTCAAGTGCCAGCCCCTCCGCAGTCATGTAACAAATCATTGCATACTAATCAGTCGTGTGTGGTTTTTGGCCTCTATGTCCATTACTCCCACCATTTCCTCGACCTACTAGAATATCGATCAGTGCTGGACAAGTTGGGTTAGTTGTCCTTCGAGTCCTCAGTCACCATTGTAGAGGAAATCCACCCCCTGAAATCCTAATCAGCCGAAGTAAACACCATTTATGTTATTTCAACCAATGACCCCTCTATCCCGTCAACCCCTCCAATTGACACTTTCAATCTATCCACCTGACGCTTTCGAAGTGACGAAGAAATGCTCGAAGCATTAACCGAGCCGGACTTTCCTTGGAATGACATGCATCATCGTGCCTACTTTATTCCCGAGGAGTATACCACATCTTCGGTCGGCCAGTTCTCGGTCGAGTCAAAATATTTTATTCATGGCAATGTGGATTGGTTCAAGAACCCTATCCCAACCCCGAACTCCTTCGAGGAAGGTAACATGGCCAACAATTCACCCATCATCCAAGTGGATATATCCATTAAAACCAATGTCGTTGAGAATATCATGTCAGGCGTATCTTGCACTCCCGAAGAAGTTGATGCCTACAAGAAAATATTTCAAGAGTTCTGCGACGTCTTCACTTGGTCCTATACTGAGGTGATTGGGCTTGATGCTTCCATCATTGAGCACTGCATGGACACTTGGCCTAACGTTACACATGTCTGCCAAAAGCAACAACCCATCCATCCATCCAAAATGCCACAGTTAAGGCCGAAATTGAAAAATTGCGCCAAGTTGGGTTCATATATCCCATTGCGTATACTACCTGGGTGTCCAATCCTGTGCCGGTCAACAAAAAACAAGGAACTATTCGCATCTTTACAGATTTCCAAGATTTGAATATGGCATGCCCCTAAAACAATTTCCCCACACCATTTATTGATTAACGCATCGATGCATGTGTGGGCCATGAGGTTCTTTCCTTTATGGATGGTTTCTCGGGATACAATCAAATTTAGATATGCAAAGAGGATTAGTATAAGACTGCGTTTACCACCCCATAGACCACCTTCGCATATAATGTTATGTCATTTGGCCTTTAAAATGTCAGAGCCACTTTCCAACGGATCATGACCTTCTGTTTTCGTGACTTGGTTCACATCATCCTTATCTACTTGGACGACCTCACAACTCGATTTAAGAAAAGATCACAACACTTGGAAGACCTCCGACAAGTCTTTCGGTGATGTCGCAAGTACAACATTCGCCTGAACCCACTCAAGTGTGTGTTTTGCATACCTATCTACCAATTGTTGGGATTCATCGTTTCCCAAAAAGGTATCATCGTCGATCCTTTGAAGGTTTAAGCCATTCTTGACCTTCCATCCCCTCGCATCTTGCGGCAATTGCAGAGCCTTCAAGGCAAGGCCAATTTTCTCCGTCGCTTCATCCCGGACTATGCTATGAAATTCCATGGTTTCTTGCGCTTGCTTCAGACCAACGTCCACTTCGTTTGGGATGAACAGGCAAAAGTTGATTTTGATGCATTGAAATAAGCCCTAACTTCCGCTCCCTTGATTTCACCACCTGATTTCACGAAAGATTTTATCCTTTACGTTTCAGCATCTGATTATGCCATCGAAGGAGTTCTAGTCCAGGAAGATAGTGCTTTCCAAGAGAATGTCATATAATACGTGAGTCAGACATTGTCCGACCCACCATTGCGCTACCCCCACGAGGATAAGATGGCCCTTGCCATCGTCTTCTCAGTTCAAAAACTATGCCATTACATTCTTATGAGCCGAACTACAGTAATGGCAGACTCCAACCCGATGGTTTATCTAATAATTCGTCACCTCATACAAGGCCGAGTGGCCAAGTGGATCGCAATATTTCAAGAGTATGACCTTGAATTTGTTACACCCAAAAGTACCAAGGCACTCGCCTTAGCACAACTCATGAACAAATTACCCTCTTCATCGAGGTCATATCCGATCATGATCAACCTTCCAGACGAACACTTGTTCACCATTTCTTCAGATGACCCATGGTACGGAGACATCTTAGACTATTTACGCACACATAAATTTGGATCTCACCTCAGTTGCGATGACCGACATCGTATCTGCCATCAAGCTTGTCGATACCTCCTTATCGACGAGTTCCTTTATCAACGTAGTGTCAACACCATTTTATATCGATGCCTCACACATGACGAGGCTGAGCAAGTTTTCAAATGACTGCCATAGCGAAGCCTGCGATGACCACTTTTCTGGTATGGCCATTTCCCAAAAGGTTATCCGTTCCAGTTATTTTTGGCCGACCCTTTTTACTGATTGTATCACGACAGTTAAACATTGCCGCAATTGCACCCCTTTTGACCCTAAAGCAAGGACCCCTCCTGCACCATTCCATTTGGTTATAACTGTCGGCCCTTTTTGCAAATGGGCCATCGATTTCATGGAGTGTAATTCGACCCTATCCGGTGGACATAAGTACATCATTGTGGCCGTTAACTACTTCACTATGTGGGTTGAGGCCATGCCAATGTTTAAATTCCAGGTCGAGACAACGACATGTTTTTTCTTTAATCACGTCATTACGTGCTTCAGGGTCCCTAAGCAACTCATATCAAACCACGACAAACACTTTGAAGACGTTATATAGAGAGAGTTGTCCACCCTCTTGAATTTCGGGCATCAGTATGCCTCCTCCTATTACCAACAAGGAAACGACCAAGTTGAGGCTGTCAACAAGATCCTTAAAACCATGCTTCAATGTATGGTGGATAAACATAAATCCAATTGGCATCATATGTTCTTTCTAGCCCTATGGGCCTATTGCACATCGACAAATACCGTGACATGTTTCACCCCATTCCACTTGGTCCACGGCGCGGAGTCTGTTCTCCCCATTGAGTGTCAGATCCCCACCTTACACATTGTTGTCAAACTCCTCCCAGATACCTCACCGCTCGAGAAACGCTTACTCTTGTTGGAGTAGGCGGATGAAGATTGTCAGGCCACCCTCCAAATGATCAAGGCTGCTAAACATCGATCTAAATCTCATTATGATACTCATGTCCATCCTCGCACCTTCAAAGAAGGCGACCTTGTGCTTGTTTATGACCAAGCCCGTGACAAGCATGGGAAAGGAAAGTTCGAATCTATGTGGCAAGGCCAATATGTCATCAAAACCTGCCTCAGAAAGGGGGCATACGTCCTCGCCAATTCCAAAGGACACCTCTTGGCCAACCCTCATAACGGGTTGTACCTCAAGAGATTCTAGCCTTAACCCCACCAGACTCACCGGTTCGAGTTGTATAGTTTTCTTTATTTTTTTGTTTTCCACCTTTCTTGACAATTGAGCCTTATGGTTTGCTTCCGTGATTGGTACTAGATGGATCTCACTCCCCCGACTTATGTCGGTTTCGTTGACGGCGCAAGTAGATGGCCTCCTAACCTCGCCTTGACAACTTGGGTGTTATATTCCCCCTCACACGGGTTGATCCACTTTGACAGAGTGTGTATTGGCGCTGCCACCAATAACCAGGCTGAGTACGATGCCGTGATTGTTCTATTAACCACTTCCCTCCAGTTGGACGTTAGTCACCTTCGTGTGTTTCTATACTCCCAGCTCCTTGTTGCGCATCTCAACAACTGTTACCAGGTATGTGATCCTTGCCTTTTTAGAAAGTTCCTGCGCGCTAAACAATTGATCAGACATTTTGAATTCATTACATTCACACATGTCCCCCGGAATTGAAATAGTGTTGCAGACCAGATGGAAAATGAAATTCTAGAATGGCATATCAATCACCACATATAGGAATTAAATCATCAACCTGCATCATATCATTTTGCATTCACATGTGCATACATATCATATAGGCATCATCATTAAATAAAATGCTCGTCAACATCCAAATATCATAAAAAGTGCATACATGTGCATATTGATTCTACTGGTCCATGAAATACATCTCAACATGTCCCCCATTACCTAGTTAACTCTCTCAATTTGACCATCTATCTCAAGATGATATGTCGTACTGAAATTTAATTGTGTACCCAAGGATCCTTGGAGGCTTTGCCAAAACCTAGAGTGATTGGGAATCCCTATCTAAAATGATTTTCCGAGGAACCTCTGAAATCGGATTAGGAAGGAAGACTTGAGTGATAGTAGGTGCATTAAAGGTATTTTTTACCAGAATGAAATGTGCACTCTTAGTGAGTTTGGCCACCACCACCGTATTACAATCATGTCTCTAGGGAGTGGTGGGTAACATAGAAATAACTTCATGAAGCTCATAGAAATAAATTCCCATTTAGACTTGGGTATTTCAAATGGCTGAAAGAGTCCTATTGGGTGATGGTGTTCGGCCTTAACTTGATGACATTCCAAACTATGAACTATATATTGCACTATGTGTAACACCCCATATTTTGGCAGTCATTAATTAAAAAATATGACGTGAAATAGCTTAGCAATGCATTTGCTTATTATCTGTTTGACGAAGATATATTGATTAAGATGATTGTTATGTGGACATGTTGACTCCCTTGAGGTATGTATGGTAAATGGAATTTATTGTTTAATTTATTAATGGAAATGAATGTGTTACTTCATATTGAACACGCAAATTGAATATAGAATATCCATATGTGGAATGCTAATTTAGTTTGTTTGCAAAAGAACTTACATGATTATATGTAAATGTCGTTTTAGTGTTATGGAGTAACACTTGAAACAATTGGGCATGTCTATACATGAGTTTCATGTTAATGATGAACTATTCCACATGTTGATTGGCTACGAGATAGGTGTATTCCTATAGTGCCAAGGGGCACAAGACGTCTTGGACATCGGGAGGATAATGATGTTATATAAAAAATTTCATGCTATTTAATTGTTAATTCTAATATTTCTATGACTTGTGGGTGAGTGTGAGTTTTGACAGGAATTGTGACTTGCCCAAAGTGGTTGTTCAATGATGGGACCCCTTATATCAATGATTGCACAATATGGTTGATGTAGGGCGTTGACCCTAGTACTATCAGGGGGGGTGGAGGCATTTCCCACCGTTTATCCTCCGAATCCCGGAGTTGTGGGAGGGTTGTGTTGAGAACGCTCCCGTGGATGTGGGATGACGACTAGTGGGTTCCTGCTGGGGAAGCTTAGTCGATGTGGTCGATCAACACTTCCGCTTACGAGTTCTATACATGGTCATACCCATAGCCGAGATTCCATGGTATATTCCGATAGAGGATGGGATGGTGAGGTCAGGAGATGGAAGTAGTGGTGATTAGATGGTTTGAGTACTGATGGGATGGATGGGACCAATGATGGATTGGATGGTGTTCTTGATTGTTATTAACCATCATGATTATATGCTCAATTTCATCAATGTGTCTACCTAATTATGTTTTATTGCTTCTGTATGAATGATTATGAATGATGAATGATGTATTGTTTAATTGTTCTTCTATATGTTGTTTGCAAGCACGTAATAATGATATATTAGGAGCATTAAAAGTGATTATTAGTACCCACACTTAAGACATGTGCACTGGCCATGCATACGCTAATTTGTGAGTACATTACTATGATTGGTCGAGCGATGAATAAATTAATATGATTATATTAGCTATTAGTAACTTGGTTGATGAATTGTTGAAAGCATTACTTGTTTGTTGAAAGTATGAGTTTGTTGACTTGCTTAAATATGTTTTAGATTTATATAAATTGATTGGATTACTGAATGACATATATAATTATATACATATAATATAATATATGTCATAGTATAATATAGTATATGAAATAGCCCGGTGGGTTAGCTCAAGTGGTTGAGAGCTGTGAGTTGTAAGCAGAAGGCCTCAGGGTCAAATCCCCAGGTGGCTATGCATTGATATATAAGGGCCTCACTTGATGTCCCCACTGGGTTAGGCCCCGTAATCAGGGCCGCTGGTTTACCTTGGGTACCATCCTCGAAATGAGGGGAAGTACTTGAGGGTTTCCGCACAACTTCTTACAAGGAAAAAAAAAATATAATATGTGAAAATATCTTACTTGACTTATGTATAAGAGGATAATATAAATAAATGGATATAGATAGGATTGCACAAATTTTTAGAAAATATTTGTCATAGTTTCAATTAAGATAGAAGCATGACAAGTGAGACTTTGCAACCATGTTTATTAATATTTTATTTATTTAAATCAAATTGCTATTTTTTTTAGAAAATGAATTTATTGAATGTTGACTATTATTTTATTGGAATTTATTGATGGATGAGGAGGAGGATGAGGACTTTTGATATAAAGAGGAGACTTGATATTGGGAAGAGAGGTTCTTTTCTATTGAAGGATATCTGGGGAGAGTTTTTCTAGGAAGGATAATTTTGGATATTTTGGGGCATGCGGAATTTGGAAGAGTTGGAAGAGTTTGAGAACTTTTGGAAGATTTGATACATAGCCTACTAGTGCATCTCTGTTATGTTATATGGGGGTCTCAGGAATGGAGGCCTAGGAGTGTTACACCAAAATCTTGTCATCATGAGTCATGTGTCAAGTCAGTGCCTTAATCCCTGAAGTTTGACTGGCTGAAACATCTTGAGCAAGTTGTTTCCCTTATATTCCACAATGTCTAGTTGCACTGGCGCATCCTGCTTCCTAGAAAGAGGGGCCATACTAAGGTTGGCGCATGATGCTCTCTAGCATACTACGCCACTAGCTCTTGTTGACCTTATGCAAGCTGCGCCAACCCCTTCCTCGCTCCAGTTGTCTTCATGCAGAGTGCACCAGGGTTGGTTAATGTGGATAACAAGGAGCTTCGAGCAACTTTTTGAAGCTTGGTGACATGGAGGTCTATCCCTAATTGGTAGGTAGGTTGGTATTCGGTCCCCTAACCTAATGGGAAGATCCCTTAGACCTCTCCCCTTAATCCTCAACTTACTTTAACCATTTATCCTTATAAATATGACCTCTCTCTCCATTGAGAAGGGAGGAAGGACTATAGTACTCTCATGCTGGTGGAATTATCCTAGGTGATCCCTACTCATCCTTTGGGAGGCATACATCATCCTTTGGAGGCTTGGATTGGATTGTTGGATGGAAGTTACAGCATTAAGGCTTAGGATGTGACTATCTTTCTTCTATGTACTTCCCATTCATTTACAATAATACAAACTCTTTCCATAAATATTGTTGTGTTGATAATATTTAGAGCTTTCTTCCTTAACTGTTAGTATACATCAGTTTATGTTTAGATACGGTTTTACTGTTTGCTTGTTTCCATATGCTTGACAAGGTTTTGCAGCTTGAGATCTGAAGGCCTTGGAGCTTGGAGCAACAAAGAGGAAAGGATTTGTAGATCTGAGGTAAGTCATCTGCCTGTTCTATTGCATCTCTATTGATCTAGGAAAGTAGGTTGTGTTCTGTATTCATTTTTTCTAGATCCACTTGGCATAGGGAGATCTTGCTTTAGTCCGCTTGAGTAGATTGTCCATAAACAAATCTGGCGACTCCACTAGGGATCTAGAACAAATGAATACAAAAGAGGTACTCATCAATAATGATGGGGATAAGGAAAGAATTTGTGTTTCACTATAATTACCCAAGCGAACTTGATGCTTTCACGCTTGTAAAAGTATCTGAATGATCGTCTTTCTAGTGATAGTTTACCCCTTTTTTGGACCAAAAGGTACTATTTACGAAAAAGGAGCATTCCAGCCGAGCATGACTGGAAGAGTTCTCTTTCACATTGTTTTATCCTTTTTCGGGTGAAGAGACTAAATTTTACGAAAAAGAACCTTTGTAGTCTTCTTTAGTTCTTTTCAAACTCTCTAAACATGAAATGGAGTCGATTTTAGCTTCTTTGGACTCGTTAAAATATAACATCGAATGGCCCATTTTGGGACGAACTCCTCCTATCCTAGGTTCCTAAAACGTTTGGGATTAGACTTGTTCGAAGGATGAGCTATACTGAGAATCTGTTACCCTCCTTAAGCTCGTTAAAAAACAAAAGAGGTACTCATCAATCATGATGGGGATACAGAAATAATTTGTGTTTCACTGTAATTACGGTAGTACATAGTCACTCTTGAGAATGGCACTCATCTTCATATGCATTCAGTACTTGGGTAATCTGTTTGTCGTCGATTCACTGATCCCACGAGTCTTGCTACTCCTTTGGGTCATCCAAATAATTCTTCCAACATCAGTTGCATTAGGGGGTCAGTATCGTTCTCGTCATGTCAATACTGCCAAGTCATTCCATGCCCATGTTCAAGAGGATTTTTGGTCATCCATTCACTATCTGCAATCATTTCACCTTCCATCATGTTGGTCATCCTTAATTCAGTCTCACACATTACTGTTTGATTCACTCCAAACATCTGTGATCATGTTTCGTGTCGATGATGGGGGATTCATCGTGGCCCTCCTTCGACGGATTCATCCTTGTCAAATTCAACACATCATCCGGGGATTGAATCTAGAAACCAATCAAGTACCTTGGGCCTAAATGCCTCAATGGTAGGTTACCTCGCTTTCAACATGAGTTCGCATCATTGGCTCTTGATTGAAAGATTCCATCGAGTGTTCGACCTCAACTCATCTGATTCGCATTCGATGGTATGTACTATGATACCTTGGGAATCATTGACATCACTGGTGACATCCCTTGCGCTTGTTACCGATATACATCAATGATCGGTGATCAAGTGGTTTATACCATGTTCGACTCCAAGACATTGTAATCACATGGTTAGATTCGTATCATTGCGGGTTTGGCTTGAAGACCCTAGGTTAAGTCATAAATCTCACCCAGGTTGCGATGGATATTGTTTCGAGTTATATTACACGGATCCACTTTGTATTGGTCTTGGTTGTGTATCATCTCATCATGGATCTACGCTTGTGTTCAGTAGCCATGATTGTGTTCAATTGATCTCTACTACTATGGATCTGCAATGTATTGGTCGACAACCATGTTATGAGTCATGTGAGACTAGTATCTCAAAGTCAATTGTACTGCAGTAGTTTCTCCCAGCCAACAAGTCCTTGCCGTCAATCCTTCAAATTACAAAGCATTTCACCTGTCTTATTTTACTAGCTTCATGCTTTGGGGGGAATTTTGTTACACCAAAATCTCATCATCATGAGTAATGTGTCAACTCAGTGCCTTAATACCTGAAGTTTCCCTGGCTAAAACATCCTGAGCAAGTTGTTGCCCTTATATTCCACAATGTCAAGTTGCACTGGCGCATCCTGCTTCCCAGCAAGAGGCGCCAGACTAAGGCTGGTGCATGTTTATCTCTAGCATACTGCACCACTGGCTCTTGTTGACCTTATGCAAGTTGCGCCAACCCCTTCCTGGCGCCATAGTGTCTTCATGCAGAGTGCGCCAGGGTTGGTTAATGTAGATAATAAGGAGCTTCGAGTGACTTCTCGAAGCTTGGTGACATGGAGGTCTATCCCTAATTGGTAGGTAGTGTTGAGCATGGTTGTCATTGATGACAAACCATTAATGAAAAATGAGTGATGACATGGGTGTTTTGGGCATTGGGACACTAGGTGGTCCAAATGACCCATTCTGTGGTCATTTGTTGAAGAGGTCATGACTTGATGGGGTCATGAAGCCCACACACCTGGTATTTTCCACTTGATGTTCTTGGAGCCCACTGCTTGCACTTGAAGAAGACCTGTTCTTGGAGTCCACTGCTTGCACTTGAAGAAGACCTTGATGCCCTTGATAACCTTGAAGAACCCCTTGAACAAATGCTAAACATTCTTATTGAAGAATTGAAGTCCCTGTTAATATCTTGATGAAGGTTTGGAGTCCTTAAAGAGTGAAGAAGGCCCCTAAAGATATGGTGATGTAACAACCCTTAGTAAAGAACTGAAGATGCCATGATGTTCCTTGGTGATGTGTCATGAAGTCCTTGAAGCTGAAGCAACCCTTGTAAATGGTGAAGAATCCCCACTTTACATTGCACTTCAGCCATCGAAAGTTGGCTCTAACAAAGATAAATTAAACCCTTGTTCGTTGCTTATAACACTGGTGATAAGACCCAGTAATTAAATAAAAATAAAAATAAAAGGCATACATTTACAAGGTCGGCCCACATAAAATAAATTATAAAAAATATATATAAATTAAAATCTTATTTAATGACAAGTTGGCTCAACTTGAAATTAACTTTTGAACCTATATAAAAAAACTTTTAAAAATTCATTTTAGCTCTGAAAATTTCGGATTAGCTCTGAGAAATTCGGGTGGGGTCTGAGACAACCACAGTCTGAAGAAATTTTGCTGAAAAGGAGTGATATTCAGCAGCAGCAGCAGCAGAGAATTAAAATTGATTTTGGGGCATATTCAGCAGCAGCAAACTCAACTCTTTTAGGTCTATTTTTGGTGGCAGCAGTTGAAGTGTTGGTTGGTTACTGAAGGCATCTAGTGAAGAAGTAGCAACTCATTGAAGGTAGCCACAACCGTGTAATCTCGGACTATCTAACCTCTTAAATTTCGGACTGTCAAATTGTGCAATTTTTAGGACAGAAATTTTTGGACTATCATTGAATTTCGTGGAGCAGTAGTCACTCATCTCCCATCTCTGAAATTTCGTGGGATCTCTACCTTGTCAACAGTCTGAGTTTTTGTTGTAAGCTTACACCTTGTTACAGTTCTGAATTTTTGAGGAGTCTACACATTGAGGAGCAGCTGAAGGTCACAACTGTCACATGACATGATCAGTGATGACAATGATGACATTGATAGCTTACTTTAGATGACATGTCCAAAGGACTACTTGATGATTTGATAGCAACAATACCTTTGATGAGTTATGTGTATGACTTGAAGATTCTTGAGCAGTGAAGAGGCAGTAGTTTGATTTAATTTGATAGCAGCAACATGATGACATTTGACAAATAATGACTTGGAAATGATAGCATTGACTTGAATTGACAGTGTTGTACTGGACAGTGACTTGATTGACATGACAGTTTGTAAGCACAGTGAAATGATGATGATAGCAACATATGCTCAGATTATGTAGTGAGATGTTATGCAGTGATGATACTCAGTGATAGTAGTGAATTGAGTTGATGACCTTTGATGAGCAGCATGTGAGCATATGGTTGATTTAGTTATTGATTGAGTTGATTGAACAAAAGTCAAAGATAAGTACAACAGATTGATGATATGACAATTGACAAATCAATGAGATAGTGATCAGTATGTGAAGGCAAGCTGGGTCTTGCAATTCTTCTTAGTTGGTGCTAAGAAAACCAGGTTGGGCCCTGTTATAGGAGTTGATGCTCTTTGGTCAGTTGGTTCTAATGTAATGGAAAGATTGAAGTCTTCATTATAAATCATATCAAATTATAAATCAAGTTTACTACATTTGTTGTGTGATGTGTCTCTTATGATTTATGTTGATGGCATGTTTAATTGATGTACTTAGTAGCTTAATGTAAATGATGAACTTGGGTTAAGTTTTGAAGTGAAATTGTTTAAAGTGATACCACACTGATTCACCCCCCCTCTCAGTGTGCCATTGTGTCCAACAATTGGTATCAAAGTGTGCCTTCACCACGATCCTAGCAAGCTTGAAGGAGATCCGTGGACACACAATGGAAGGACAAGCAGAGTTACCAAATGAAGAGGTTCCAGTATTTGATGTGATATATTACTTTGGATGGATAAGTAAGATGAAATCGTATCTGAAGAAGTTTGGTGTTTGGGAGATTGTGATCAATCCACCCAATCCGTCCAACACGAAGACCAAGACAACTGCACAAAAGGATGCCAAGAAGGACAACACCATTGCCTTGAAATTTCTGGTGGATGGACTCTCAATCTCGGTTAAAGAGAGTGTAGGAGAACACACTTCATCCAAATACCTATCGTTTAAGCTGGTGTTATTGGACAATCTACTCGAGCGGACGCGAGCCAGATCTCCCTAGTTCAATGTGAATCTAGAACAAATAAAGACAGAACATAAAGCTACTTTCCTAGATCGAATTAGAGATCGAGTAATTAGACGTCTTACCTTCAGATTTGTAGATCGTTCTCCTTGTTATTGCTCCAAGCTCCGCAGTCATCAGATCCGTAGCTGCAAGACTAGTCAAAACATATGGATACAAAACAAGCAGTAAAACATGTCTAAACACTAACTGATATAAGTAAACAGTTAAGGAAGTAAACTATAAACATCATCAACACAACAATGTTTATGGAAAGAGTTTATATTACTGTATAAAGAGTGGGAAAATACAAAGTAGAGAGATGATTACAACCCAAGACTTAACACTGCAATCTTCCTCCAACAAGCCAAGCCAAAGCCTCCAAAGGAAATGTAAGCCTCCCAAGAGATGGATAGGTATCGCCTAGGCTAATTCCACTAGCATGTAAGTGCTATAGACTCCCTCCCTTTGGAATGGAGAGGAGCTTTGTATTTATAGGACCAAGTGGATAGAGTAGGTTGAGGATCATGGGGGGAGGGATAAGGGATCCTCCCTTAAAGTTAGGTAACCGAGGGACAGCTCACCTAGGAGTTAGGGATAGAGATCCACCTCATCCAAGTTCTAGAAATCGCTCGAAAGCCACATTTATCCCAATTAACCAACTCTGGCGCAATTTGCATAGAGGCAAGCTGCGCCTGATAGGGGAAACGCAGGTTGCACAAAGGCACTCTGCGTCGTCGGCACAGTCTGGAAGAATACACTCTGCGCTGGCCCTAGTTGGGTGTTTCTTGCTCAAAGACAACATGCGCCGGCCCAACTAGAAGTTGTGGACAAAGGGCATCAACTTTCTCTACATGACTTCTTGATCAAGGGAACTTCAGGGATTGAGGCACTGAGTTAACAGGGGACTCATGATGACATGATTTAGGTGTAACAGCTGGAAAGTGAGTACCAAAGAAGAAACCAAGACACAGAGAAGGAAACGGAAGTCAAACCCATTGAAGATATGAAACAAGAAGTGCAAGCATCAAACATCATGGAAGGTAAGGATTCTTCTAATTGTAGTAGCTCTGAATGTGACGATGTTGAAATTCTACTTACAGAAGATGATAAGGAAGACCTGTTCAAATCCAATCATGCATTTGCATGTACCCTAATGGATATTGATCTTAAATACAATCTGAGACTCAAAAAGAAAATTTTGAGGTGCTTCGAAAAATACCAATAGGAGACAATGGTATTGCTCAAGAAACTGAAACACAAGAACAAGGATTTACAAGATGAGCTAAAAGACAAAGAAGATGAAATTGAAAGATTAAATGCCAAACTAATCAGTCAAGGAAAGCCTAATGAATATTCATAAAAGCTTTAAGAAACAAGAAGGGCCAATATTGATTTGAAAACTCATATGGAGGAAGCCAAAATAATAGAAGAAGTCTTGAAGAATCAGTTGGATGAAAACGAGATGAGTTGCCAGAAGCTTGAAATGGAGGTGGTTGAACTCAGGAAGAAAGGTGAAAAGTCTGATGTATATGTCAAGCTAAAAAACAACTCATCTATCTTGGATGAGATCTTGGATTGTCAAAGATCTCCATTTGACAAATCCGGTCTTGGCTACAACAAGGAAGAAGGAAAATCTGAGGTTGGCACATGGTATCCTAAGACTCCGGAAGCAAGCCCTTCAATGTCCAAGAATAGAAGCAAAGCTCCTCAACAAGAACCTACACAACATAAAGAAGACTTCAAAAGATCAGAAAGACGTCAAGAAGTTGGTCCCACTCCTCAAAGCATATTCAGAAGAGAAATGACTTCAAGATGGAATCAAGCACTCGAGTATGAATATGGTTTCAATGGTTATTGTGACGTACCCCACGTTACACACATACATATCTACAATGTATAAGACTATAAAAATGAGATTTTATTTAAGCATCTAATTAACAACTTCATAACAAGGCTTATGCCTATCATTCGAGGCATCCATCCATCAATGAGGTTGTGATAGCATAAGCATACATGTATTACATAAATGAAGTTTAGACACTCATCATTCACGTACAAAATTAATACAGCAGATAGTTTATGCAATTGAAAGAAACCTCATTCATGAATACAACCTTCTAACAGGCTTAACATAGCATATTCATGGCTTACATTTATTTACACATTCATTCCACATATTGAACATATCAAGCATAATAAAACACATGAACATTATAATTCATACACAAATACACTTATCTGAAATTCACATGAATGTGGCAACTGGCTGCATGTGAGCCACGCTCCACCCAACCTTAGAACTTGTCCAGCCTGTACTATTTCAGCTCCCAAGTTCATCCCCGAGCCGAGATCCAGACATTAACCAGAGATATCTCACCAATTTTTCCCCTCAGATTCTAAGGTGGAAATAGCAGTGATAAATATATACACAGGGTTCAACAACACAGCAGTTTGGTAACCAATTCCTTGTAAATTCCGCAATTGACCCACCTGATTTCCTTCCCAAAACGCACATCGACACATTTCACTGCAAATGTCGGGATTCCCTCTGGGTATCATGCTTAATTTCCAATTGACTGGTGTATGCAACCAAGGGAAATCATGGCCAAAACAGTTTAACTTCAACAATTCGGGTTCAGGTTCATCATAGGGATTCTTCCCCAAGTTTTCTTCACTCTCTGAGAACTCAAAAACACACAATGATCCTCTTCACTTCCCGTGTCTGAAATTCCTTCCCGGATTTTCGCACTTCTCCCCTATTCAGCAGACACCCCCCCCCCCCTCGTGTCCCTGCGTGCATCCTACTGGACTGACGTCCAACCACCCAGGTCATGCATAGCAGCAGCCTGCCCCACTTCCGCCTGGATCATCAAGGCAACCCCGTGTCCCCTTTGGGATCCCACGTGGTTGTCCCCAAAGGCACACGTTACCCCTCCCCACCCATAATCACGATTAGCCACTAATCTCCACATTAAATCATAATTAATAATAATTAATTATTAGTTAATCCCCCGCTAAGAATATGGCTTAGGAGTATGGGTTTTGGGTTTATCATAAGGTTTATAGAACAAGGGTTTAGGGAACAAGGTACATAAGTCAACCTTACTCCCTCACAACCATCGGTTAATATCTGGATCTCCTCTTCAGCGTATTGCTCCTCATGCAGCCAGCTGGTATTTTTATTAAAATGTTATCATGCTATGTACATACTCATAGCCACAATGTTCAAATTACAATAACAGCTCTAACCTGGGCCAGGGGGTGTTACAGTTATTGTTACACTTGCAATGAATTTGGACTCAGGGCATTGGATTGTAGACTCTATGAAGGAAGTAGATGTGGACATGTAATCATGTTGGTCACATTGTTGCACATTGCCGTACTATGAGATGTTATAGTTGCAGTGGATTTGGTCATAAAGCCCAAGACTGTGCAAGTTCAAAAAGACAACCCATGATGATTCCCTCATACACATCAGCTAGAAAATCCAATGAACCAAGGAAGACAAATAATTATGAAGGAGAAAATGATAATACAAGTGCCAAGAAACAGGGATGGGTGAAGAAGACCGAGCAGTTACATATAGGAGAGATTCACCAATGTAGACGAGATGGCAACCATATGGCAAGCCAAGTTTGAGGTCTTTTCAAATACCTTGTAACACCTCGAGTCCATGGAGTTGGAGCATGGAATCAAAGGTAAATGGTTGATACTCCAAGCAAGGAGAGAGGTCCAAGGATCGTGGCATAACGATAGGGGGAGCAGTTGAGAGTATTTTTATGATGAAATGATGATGTGTCATTATTACCATTGTTGAGCTATTGGTATATCAAAATTAATAAAAACCTGGACCTATGATACAAATGCATGGAAGACTATGTTCTCTCACACAGTATGGAAGCATGATGATTTAATTGGCTATGATAAGTAGTCTATAATCCACTACAAATGACAGTTTGAAAGGCTTGAAGACTAGGGATCATCTATGGGACAATTTGAGTACTACGAGAAAGCATTGTGTTGAACAGACCTGGAGTATTATTCGAAGATACCTAAGGACATATTGCATACATGAGTAACAATATTTGTTTGACTACTGGAAGACAAGGCTGAAACAGAGTTCAAGTCCAATCTCTGAGGACTGTTTTGTGGCAGATACTCCAAGGCATGAGTTTGCATATTGAGAGCAATCTTGGCACACCTTCTAAGGCTTAGTGTGACAGTCAAGGACAAACCTTAAGAGCTAACTTTTGAAGCATCATTCGAACCACAAATATGAAGTTCTATTTGAAGAATTTCTTGGGACATTGAACAAGATATGCAATGACTGGATCAATTTCTTGATAACTTCAACAGACCTCTGTGACATCACAACCAAAAGGTGATGACCAAGTAAACATTTCATGAAATGCATAAAGAAGGATAAAAAGGTCCAAAACATCCCGAGAATTCATCAATCCATATCTTGAAAAAGAAGAAGTTTGAAGTGCAATATGAAAGACATACTAATACACCTTTTCAAATTCTACTAAGTAAGAGCAACTTGGATCAGCTTGAAATCAAACTTGAGCAGAATTTGTAAAGGTATACTGAATGACAGTTTGACTGCCCCATTGGATCAAATTTTTGAAGAATAATTATAGTTCTTTCATACAGACTTAAAAAGAGATAATCTCAAGTCATCATATTGATATGCACCATGAAGAACATAGCATGCAAAATCTTATGAAAACACATCCTATCAACTACAAACTTGAGGTTGATTTAGAAGACAGATTTGAAGGTGTCCTTAAGGAGCATGTTATGGACAACATTTTTACATTTCTTGACATTCCATGACTTGACATGACAGCTGAAAGGACAATGATAGCAGTGACAATCCTTGAAGTGACAGTTTGTCAGTGACCAATGAATTTGTTAGTAACTTATTGACTTAAATAATGACAACTTTTATTTTAACCATGACATAAGCCTTGATATACAGCTAGATGACTTTGAATGCAACAATGGGTGAACATTTGATCAAGCTCTCTGTAGTGACAATTTGACTTAATCCAATTGCAATACGGTGATTTAGTGAGCATTGACAAGATACTAATCTCAGGCATGCCATGATCAACAAGAACTGGCTCAATTATCAATATCGTCTCAAAATGACATAAACATAAATATCAGGCATCCAAGGATATATCAAGATCATTTTTCACAAGACATTTTGGGATATTTGAAGTTTAAAGTTCAGACAACCGTTTACAGTAGATTTTGGCTAGACATAAGAACGCTTCAAACAAAGATTTCCAAACAAAGTGATCATCAAAGAAAGCAATCTTTCTTGTTGAGAGGAGGATCTCAGTAACTGAATAAGTCTACATGAAAGGGGGAGCAGATATCTCATCTTCATCTCAAGAATTATTCAAGGATACAATTTCTTTTGGGGCTTTGTGAAGCGTTTAATGAAGAGTTTGTCCATTTGTCATTAATGTCAAAGGGGGAGAGTAATTGAAGAGGGCTGGCATCAATGACAAAGGGGGAGTTTGTTGAGCATGTTTTTCATTGATGACAAGCCATTAATGACAAAGGAGTGATGACATGGGTGGTTTGGGCATTGGGACACTAGGTGGTCCAAATGACCCATTCAGTGGTCATTTGTTGAAGAGGTCATGAATTGATGGGGTCATGAATCCCACACACCTGGTATTTGCCACTTGATGTTCTTGGAGCCCACTGCTTGCACTTGATGAAGACCTTGATGCCCTTGATAACCTTGAAGAACCCCTTGAACAAATGCTAAACATTCTTATTGAAGATTTGAATTCCCTATTAATATCTTGATGAAGGTTTGGAGTCCTTAAAGAGTGAAGGACCCTAAAGATATGGTGATGTAACAACCCTTAATAAAGAACTGAATATGCCATGATGTTCCTTAGTGATGTTTCATGAAGTCCTTGAAGCTGAAGCAACCCTTGTAAATGGTGAAGAATCCCCTCTTTACATTGCACTTCAGCCATTGAAATTTGGCTCTAACAAAGATAAATTAAACCCTTGTTCGTTGCTTATAACATTGGTGATAAGACCCAATAATTAAATAAAAATAAAAATAAAAAGGCATACATTTGCAAGGTCGGCCCACATAAAATAAATTATAAAAAAAATATAAATTAAAATCTTATTTAATGGCAAGTCGGCTCAGCTTGAAATTAACCTTTGAATCTATATAAATACACTTTTAAAACTTCATTTTAGCTCTGAAAATTTCGGATTAGCTCTGAGAAATTCAGGTGGGGTCTGAGACAGCCACAGTCTGAAGAAATTCCGCTGAACAAGAGTGATATTCAGCAACAGCAACAAAGAATTAAAATTGATTTTGGGGCATATTCGGCAACAACAAACTCAACTCTTTTAGGTCTGTTTTTGGTGGCAGCAGTTGAAGTTTTGGTTGGTTACTGAAGGCATCTAGTGAAGAAGTAGAAGCTCGTTGAATGCAACCACAACTGCGTAATCTCGGACTGTCTAACCTCTGAAATTTCAGACTGTCAAACTGTGCAATTTTTCGGACTGAAATTTTTGGAATGTCATTGAATTTCGTGGAGCAGTAGTCATTCATCTCCCATCTCTGAAATTTCGTGGGATCTCTACCTTGTCAACAGTCTGAGTTTTTGTTGTAAGCTTACACCTTGTTACAGTTTCGAATTTTTGAGGAGTCTACGCATTGAGGAGCATCTGAAGGTCATAGTTGTCACATGACATGATCAGTGATGACAGTGATGACATTGACACTTACTTCAGATGACATGTCCAGAGGACTACTTGATGATTTGATAGCAGCAGTACATTTGATGAGTTATGTGTATGACTTGAAGATTCTTGAGCAGTGAAGAGGCAGTATTTTGATTTAATTTGATAGAAGCAGCATGATGACATTTGAAAGAGAATTACTCGGTAATGATAGCATTGACTTGACTTGACAACGTTGTACTGGACAGTGACTTGATTGACATGATAGTTTGTAAGCACAGTGAAATGATGATGATAGCAACATATGCTCATATTATGTAGTGAGATGTTATTCAGTGATGATACTCAGTGATAGTAGTGAATTGAGTTGATGACCTTTGATGAGAAGCATGTGAGCAGATGGTTGATTGAGTTATTGATTGAGTTGATTGAACATAAGTTAAAGATAAGTACAACAGATTGATGATATGACAATTGACAAATCAATGAGATAGTGATCAGTATGTGAAGGCAAGCTGGGTCTTGCAATTCTTCTTAGTTGGTGCTAAGAAAACTAGGTTGGGCCCTGTTATTGGAGTTGGTGCTCTTTGGTCAGTTGGTGTTGATGTAATCGGAAGATTGAAGTCTTCATTATAAATCATATCAAATTATAAATCAAGTTTACTACATTTGTTGTGTGATGTGTCTCTTATGATTTATGCTGATGACATGTTTAATTGATGTACTTAGTAGCTTAATGTGAACGATGAACTTGGGTTAAGTTTTGAAATGAAATTGTTTAAAGTGATACCACACTGATTCACACCCCCCTCTCAGTGTGCCATTGTGTCCAACAGGTAGGTTGGTATTCGGTCCCCTGACCTAATGGGAAGATGCCTTAGACCTCTCACCTTAATCCTCAACTTACTCTACCCATTTAGCCTTATAAATATGACCTCTCTCTCCATTGAGAAGGGAGGAAGGACTATAGTACTCTCATGCTAGTGGAATTATCCTAGGTGATCCCTACTCATCCTTTGTGAGGCATACATCATCCTTTGGAGGCTTGGCTTGGATTGTTGGATGGAAGTTACAGCGTTAAGGCTTAGGTTGTGACTATCTTTCTTCTATGTATTTCCCATTCATTTACAATAATACAAACTCTTTCCATAAATATTGTTGTTTTGATAATATTTAGATCTTTCTTCCTTAACTATTAGTTTAGATCAGTTCATGTTTAGATACACTTTTACTGTTTGCTTGTTTCCATATGCTTGACAAGGTTTTGCAGCCCGAGATCCGAAGGCCCTGGAGCTTGGAGCAACAAAGAGGAAAGGATTTGCAAATTTGAGGTAATTCATCTACTTGTTCTATTGCATCTCCATTGATCTAGGAAAGTAGGTTGTGTTTTGTATTCATTTGTTCTAGATCCACTTGGAATAGGGAGATCTTGCTTGAGTCCGCTTGAGTAGATTGTCCATAAACAAGGAGGCCATTTGGATGGGACCAATCGATGGCTTCCTGGGACTAGGGATCTTGCTAGGCCCCTAGTTGGCTGGGAGGAAAAATCGTGGTTCCACTTTGGGCAATGAAGATGGAAGCAAGTCGATGAGAAGGTGGAAGCTTGCTTCAGTTTGTACTTCATCACCATTCTTATATTGAGGCATTTTTCTTGTTGTTTTAAGTTGTTTATATGTTGTTGTAAACCCCTTATATGTTGCTATTATTACATGATGCTTATATGTTGTTCAGTCATACAGTTAAGAAATCCATGAGTTGAACTTTTATTAAACTCTTACGAAATTCTAGAATAGATGTTAATTAGATTAAAATTCTTAGTGCCCTTTAGAGGAATTACACTATGTCCCTTTTCAGTCTAGCCCACAAGGATGCCTTTTTCAAGGATTCATGCATCTTCCTCACTCCGAGATGGGTTGTATATGGTGCTCAATGGGCTTTATCCATTACCAACCTTCTAAGTTCATCATTAGATAGCACATACATCCTTCCCTTGAATCTAATCAATCCATCGTCATCCAATGAGTATCCTTCAAACCTGGTTAATGTAGACTTCCCTTTAGTTAAGGCAGCTTGGACCTAAAGCTACCATGGGTCCCTAACCAGAGGGTCCTTTATTCTATCTTTGAGACCATTTGGTAACATAGAAGTCGATTCCTCCAGTCAAATCAAGAGAAATCAACAATTCTTTTCTGGGCCCCTCCACACACCTTCAACTCTCAACAATGAAAATGACACGTGGAATGTGGGATCCCCCTAATTTGTAGCCCCTTTTCTTCTCTTTTTCTCCCTTTCACCACTTCAGAGTCCTCCGACCTCTGTTTTTCGCACCGTTTGCACTGTTGGAATCCACATTCCATGCCCGTGATGATGCTTGAGACCTTTTCTTTCTCTCACTAACCTTTTTTCTAGGTCATCCTTTATTGGCCCTGCCTCAATTTGCATGCCATCACGTACATCGATGCTTGTTTGTACCTTTATACGACTCCTTCTCTGATGGCCTATTCACGATCCCTTCGCTCCCTCCATGCTGCAGTATATGTGTTGTTTTGTTGCCACTCATTTACTCGCAAGGAGGCCCCGTTAGTGTTCTACCTATCCTCTAATGGTTCACTCATACCCATCCTTTGCCTTGAACACTTCCTCCTTGCTTGAATTTCACGTCTGTCCGGTACACTTTTACCCCTTTTTCGGGTCGAGTAGATCATTTACGAAAAAGGCACTTAGGGAGTCTCTGTTAAGCTCTTTTTAACTCCTTAAGGAATGAAAATATCGTCGAGCAATCTTACTTCCTTTCATCCTTGTTAAAGTATCTGAAAGGGCGTCTATCCGGTATAAGTTTACCCATTTTTTGGGCTGGATGGACTAATTTGGAAAACAAAATACTCTATTCCCTTTGGCTAGAAGAGTTCTCCATTGCATACTTTTATGCTTTTTCGGGCTTTGGGGACTAACCTACGAAAAAGAACACCCCCAGAGTCTTCTTCTTGCTTTCAGACTCTCCAAAATTGAAAGCACCAACGAGCATCCACCGTCTTGGGCTTGTCAAAATCCACACGATGGTACCATATCAAGCACACTTCTATCCCTTCTTTGAGCTCATTAAACCATGAAGAAGGCCCAAATGGTGCCTTTCGGCGCCCTTGTAGATCACATGTAGTCCCATATTATGGAAGCATTCCCCAATATGGTTTCCTTTGTTAAGAGTATTCTACGATGTTTCGTCCTTGGATTCCCCCAGATATCACCTATCAATTTCCCCCTTTGAGTATCCACCATTGCAGTCACAATCCATGATCCCCTAAGCTATGATCCCCCTTCCCCGAGACCATTTTCATATGCTGCCAGGTCAGCCCTGCTGTCATACTCTGAACAAAGGAGGTTTGAGTCCCATTACTCAACAGCCCTCTTATACCCTAATAGTGTCTCACTCCCATGTCCAATTATATCACATCTTGGTAGTATCCCTCATGCTCCTATCAAGGAAACCTCATTTCCTTAGTAGTTGCAAGTATCCCTCTGTCGACGCCAAAACATATATTCCAGAGGATGGACCCAGAGGTCCTTGTACCTCGAGCCTCATCACCATCAGTGGTGAGTTCCAACGGACCATATGAGGGGAGTCCTTAGTGCCCCTTAACATGGTGGTTTATCACATGCTCCACTTCAGCTCCCTCATCGCACCGTTGAGAATCACACAGGTTGTTGTCCCTTTCAATTATTGGACGAAGACCCCGGATATCCCCTGACTCTAGCACATTGGTGAGTCTCTTTGGAACCCTTCTAGTAGTTTGTTCTTGTGGATATCTGGGTTGCGGTGGCGGCAGTGTTTAACATCCCTTCAGTCATATGCTTCCTAGAGTATCCAGTTCATATGCAGTCCATTGTACCTCTGAGATTCTGACCCTCATTCGTTGAGTCCATCCAGTTGTTAGACCCCTTCAGATCCAACAGTGCATCAGTTCTTGTGATACCGCATTCAAGATGAATGCCATTGTTTCAAGTTTCAGTTCTTTAGATCAGCCATGGTTGGACCATGATCACATTCCAAATTTTACTCCCCTCTGGACCATTATGATGTACACAGTATTTTTTTTATGTATAATGCAGGTCCCCTTTGGGCCTCATTATCATTTGTATGTCTTGAGACATTGATACGAGCATGGGTATGCCCGCCTTGTCCATATATTTGAGACTATATGTACCTCATCTATTATTGAGGAGTTTTATTTTCAGTTACGACCCTTGCAGTTTGTATGAAGCACTTGTTCTCCTCTCCAACACAGTCTCTGTTATCCACCACCACCATGTTCACCACCCTGCAAAAGTAAGAACTTGTGGTGTCTATCGGCCAAATGATGAGATCATGCCCTTACACATCAGGGAGAAATCTGTAAACACTGAAAAATTGACCACCTAGTTCATCTCCCTAGTCACATAACCTATTCGTCCCTTTTTCCTAACATTTGGCCTCCACCAACCCAAAATTCCTAAGTTTATGACTATATTGACAAAGAATCACTATTTGCCTCATGAAAATAAAGCAATTTCCTTCAAAATAGGAAAAAATCCCCAAAATAAAATAAAAGAAAAAAGAAAAAACGGGGAAAACATTCAGAATCCAAAAAAGGAGGGAAGTTCCAAAAACCACTTCCCAATACTATAAGTTGCCCAAAACCAAGGGCAAAATACCACTAACCAAAATTGTTATAAAAACGGTGGTGGATGACCCCATTAGACATGAACTATTCTCCCGTACAAAAACTCTCACAAAATTCCTACCGAATCCCTAAGCCACCATTCATGTTTGAGTTTCCCTCTATAGTTGAGCTTGGCAATCAATGAGCATTTGGTGGAGAACCAAGAGACCTCTGAGACCAAGAGTACCCCCCTTCTACATGGCTGTAAGGGCCCATGCACTCTCATCATTCCGAGATCGACTCTCATTGTAAATCTATTTTTACATAATGAAAGATACAACATTCTTTGATTCATAAAAAATGTTTGTCGAATGTTTTGATTGAAGAATGTTTGTTGCTTTAGTCTAGTTTTTAATGACTGGGATTTATTGCAGTAATTTTAGTTGTTTTTGTTTATTTACTCTTTCTTGTCGTATGCATGTCTTACATCTATCAACTGTTACTAAGAGTTCCACAATTCTTATTAAGTTCATTTCTGCACTAGCTAACATCAATAACCTAGCTACAATGTGTCACATGCCCAACCAATAAAATATACTCAAAAAGATATGGAAATTCATGAGACATAGTGTCTGTTTCCTCCCAGATGGTTGATTCTTGACAATATTGGTCCCATTGGACCTTAACCTAATCCATAATTTTCCTACACGGCTACCAAGTTTTGTGGTCCATTATGCAATATGGTTCGACCTAGATGACCCCTTCCTCAGAATGTTGTAATCCCTACAATTTCAAAACATGAGTCGGGTCTAGAATGTAATGTCTAAGCAAAAAAATATGAAATATATTATGCATCCTTCCTAAATGGCGTGCCAACTCAAGCTGGTAAGCAACGTGACAATTCCTCTCAAGAATCCTGAACGACCCAACAATTCTCGGGGCTAGCTTAGCCCCCTTACCAAATTTAAAGGGTATTTTCATAGGCCTCACTCAAGTGAACACCATGCTACCCTCCTCATAGCTAATGTCGATACGTTTGGCATCAGTATAAATTTTCTTATGGTCACGGGATTCCTTAATCCTTTGCTTAATCATGGTCATTTGTTTCTCCATTACTGAAGCAAGTCAAGGCCAACATGACTTAACGCTCCAAACAGTCCCAACTAAGATGAATCTCGCAAGGTCTACCATATAATACTTCATACGGTGTGACACCAAGTGAACTATGGTAGTTTTTATTATAAGCAAAATCTAACAAAGGAAGATATCTCTGCCATTGATTCTACTGGACAATGAAATACATCCTCAGCATGTCCTCCATTACTTAGTTAACTCTTTCAATCTGACCATCTATCTCAAGATGATATGTCATACTGAAATTTAACTGTGTACCCAAGGATCCTTGGAGGCTCTGCCACAACCTAGAGTGATCAGGAATCCCTATCTGAAATGATTTTCCGAGGAATCCATGCAATCGGATTATCCCTCGAAGGAAGACTTGAGTGATAGCGGGTGCATTAAAGGTATTTTTTACTGGAATCAAATGTGCACTCTTAGTGAGTTTGTACACCACCACCATAATACAATCATGTCTCTAGGGAGTGGTGGGTAACATAGAAATAACTTCATGAATCCCATAGAAATAACTTCCCATTTAGACTTGGGTATTCCAAATGGCTGAAAGATTCCTAATGGGTGATGGTGTTCGGCCTTAATTTGATGACATTCCAAACAATGAGCTACATATTACACTGTCCCTTTTCATTCCATCCCAAAAGGATTGCTTTTTCAAGGTTTCATGCATCTTCCTCACTCCTAGATGGGTTGAATATGGTGCTCGATGGGCTTCATCCATTACCAACCTTCTAAGTTCATCATTAGCTAGAACATACACCCTTCCCTTGAACTTAATCAATCCATCATCATCCAATGAGTATCCTTCAAACCTAGTTAATGCAGACTTTCCATTAGTTTGGCAGCCTGGAACTAAAGGTACCATCGGTCCTTGACTAGATGGCCCTTTATTATATATTTGAGATCATTTGGGTAACATAGAAGTCGATTCCACCGATCCAATCAGGGGAAATCAACAATTCTTTTCTGGGCCACTCCACACACCTTCAACTCTCAACAGTGAAAATGACATGTGGAATGTGGGCTCCCCCTAATTTGTAGCCCCTTTTGGCCCCTTTTTCTCCCTTTGACCACTTTGGATTCCTCCGACCTCTGTTTTTTGCACCGTTTGCACCGCCAGAATCCACATTTCGTGCCCATGATGATGCTTGAGACCTTTTCTCACTTTCACCAACCTTTTTTCTAAGTCATCCTTCAGTGGCCCCACCTCAATTTGCATGCCATCACATACGTCGACGCATGCATGTACCTCTATACACCTCCTTCTCTCGCGGCCTATTCACGAGCCCTTCGCTCCCTCCATACTATAGTATATGCGTTGTACTTCCACCACTCATTTACCCGCAAGGAGGCCCCATCAATGTTCTTCCTATCCTCTAATGGTTCACTCATACCCATCTGTTTCTTTGAACACTTCCTCCTTGCTTGACTTTCACGTCTGTCTGGTACACTTTTACTCCTTTTTCGGGCCGAGCATATCATTTACAAAAAAGGCACTTAGGGAGTTTATGTTAAGCTCTTTTTTGACTCCTTAATGAATGAAAAGATCATCGAGCAATCTTGCTTCCTTTCATGCTCGTTAAAGTATCTAAAAGGGCGTCTATCCGGTATAAGTTTACCCATTTTTCAGGTGGGATGGACTAATTATGAAAAAGGAATACTCTAGTCCCTTCGGCTAGAAGAGTTCTCCATTGCATACTTTTATGCTTTTTCGAGCTTTGGGGACTAACCTACGAAAAAGAACACCCCCTGAGTCTTCTTCCTGCTTTCAGACTCTCCAAATTGAAAGCACCAATGAGCATCCACCATCCTGGGCTCGTCAAAATCCACACGATGGTACCATATCAAGCACACTTATATCCCTTCTTTGAGCTCATTAAATCATGAAGAAGGCCCAAATGGTGCCTTTCGGCGCCCCTGCAGATCACATGTAGTCCCATATTATGGCAGCATTCGCCAGTATGGTTTCCTTTGTTGAGAGTATTATGCGATGTGTCGTCCTTGGATTCCCCCAAATATCACCTATCACTTTCCCCCTATGAGTATCCCCCATTGCAGTCACAATCCCTGATCTCGTAAGCTATGATACCCCTCCCCCAAGAGCAGTTTCATATGCTTCTAGGTATGCCTTGTTGTCATACTCTAAAGAAAGGAAGTTTGAGTCCCAATACTCAATAGCCCTTGTATCCCCTAATAATGTCTCACTCCCATGTCCAGTTCTATTACATCTTGGTTTTATCCCTCATGCTCCTATCAAGGAAACCTCATTGCCTTGGTAGTTGCAGGTCTCCCTCTTTCGACGCCAACACATCTATATCATAGGATAGACCCAGAGGCCCCTGTACATTTCCCTCATCACCATTAGTGGTGTGTTCCTACGGACCATATGAGGGGATTCATTAGTGCCCCTTAACATGGTTGTTTCTCACGTGCTTGACTTCAGCTCCCTCATTGCACCGCTGAGAATCGTATAGGTTGTTGGCCCTTTCAGTTATTGGTTAAAGACCTTGGATGTCCCCTAACTCTAGCACAACGGTTAGTCTCTTTGGAACCCTTCTAGTAGTTTGTTCTTGCGGATATCCGGGCTGCATTGGCGATAGTTTTTTGCTGCCCTTTAATCATATGCTTCCTAAAGTATCTAGTTCATATGTAGTCCACTATACCTCCGAGATTTCGACCCTGAGTCATTGAATCCATCCAGTTGTTGGACCCCTTCAGATGCAACAGTGCATCAGTTCTTCTTATACCACATTCAGGATGAATTCCATTGTTTCCAGTTTCAGTTCTTCAGATAAACCATGGTTGGACCATGATTACGTTCCAGATTTGAGTACCCTTTGGACCATTATGATGTACACAATAGTTTTTTATGTATAGTTCAGGTCCCCTTTGGGCCTCAATATCATTTGTATATATTGAGACATTGATACAAGAATGGGTATGCCTGCCTCGTCCATATATTTGAGACTATATGTACCTCATCCATTATTAAGGAGTTGTATTTGCAGTTATGCCCCTTGCAGTTTGTATGACGCGCTTGTTCCCCTCTCCAACACAGTCTCCTTTATCCACCACCACCATGTTCACGACCCTACAAAAGTAAGAACCTATGATTCCTATCAACCATATGATCGGATCTTACCCTCACACATCAGGGGGCAATCTATTAACACAAAAAAATTGACTACCTAGCTCATCCCCCTAGTCACATAACCTATTTGTTGATGAAATTGTCATTGATGCCAACATGGACTTGCAGTGGCCCCACAGGTTATCATTGATGCCACCAAGTCCCACTTGCAGTGCCTTGGAGCCCACACAGAGTTGGTTTGTGCTTTGAATCACCTTGTACCTAGTTGATAAGGTCCTTGTACCCACAAGGATGGATCTTGGAGCCACCACCTTGTTGACGATGCTGAAGGCCCTGCGGGTGATGCTGAAGCCCACAAGTTTCTTGAAGAAGTCTTGGTTGACATGTTGAAGCCCTTTGAGGCTTGAAGATTTCCTTATGTGGAACCCTTGACGTATGGTGATGAAGACATGATGGTATAGAGCACATGATAGCTTGATATACATGCTTATTGAAGTCCTTGGTTATGATGCACCCATACTTGGTTGAAATGTCCTTATGGAACCTATTGTTGGTTGATGATGGAATCCTTGATGGTTGATAATGATATTGTCCTTGGCTCATATTGATTATGTGGAAAATATCTTAGAGAATTGCATGTGGACATTGGAACCCACACATATGGTGGTAT
This sequence comes from Larix kaempferi, assembly GCA_027924585.1. Lineage (NCBI taxonomy): Eukaryota > Viridiplantae > Streptophyta > Pinopsida > Pinales > Pinaceae > Larix > Larix kaempferi. Next base: position 1,530,774 of record BSBM01000111.1, on the reverse strand, counting down.
GATATCTCTTGGAGCTTTTATATTCTTCATGATTCCCTCATACTCTTACATATGACCTTGAAGAATTGATGAAGACCTCTTGCACATGATGAAGTTTGGTTTGCACTCTTATCAATTGAAGAAACATGAGTTGGTCATGATATGGACATATGACCCACTCACATATGGTAGCTTGGTGTTAACCTTCGAAACCCGTGATGAAAGCCCTTAAAGTATGGAGCCCATGAATATGGTCATAATGTCTTTCTTGTGTGAAGCCCACACAGTTGGTAGCTTAACCATTGAGGACCACACAGAAGTGGTTCACATGTTCCTGATTAATGGTGAATAATGATGGTACCTTACATATGGCAGCTTGGGCCTTGAATCCCCACACGCATGGATCTTGGAATCCATGTACTTGGCATGTTGTTTTTAAAACCTAAGAGGTATGGTCAATAAGCCCTAAAGTTGATTGAAGAAAAAGAGTATGAAGGACATTGAAAATGCATGAAAAAACTCCATGGTTTGATAGTCCTCATCTTGTTGTTTCCAACGGTACGTGGCACATCACGTGATTCCTTACGGGTGAAAAGATATGAATTTTTTAAAGTTGACAATGTATTTTACCCCCTTTTGATAGGTCGGCCTACTAAAAAAAAGGGGCATTTAATTATTTTTAATTGATTTTTTTTAAGGTCAGCCAGTCCACAATTGTTCTCAATGACATGGGCTATTCATCTATAAATATAACTCATTGTCAATCCAAAAAAAAAAAAGTTAGAGCTCGAAAATTTTCGGATTGATTGAGGCAGCCATAGAGAAAAAGCAGTGAAGTTTTTGATGATATAAAGCTCTGATTTTCGGATTTGTCTAAGGCAACTGCAGAAGCAAGTTGTATCTTTCTGATTTTTGGGTGATAGAGATAGTATTTCAAGGTAGCAATGGACAGACAGGAGTAGGTCTGATTTTTTTTTGTGGGACTGTGATTTTCGCAGAAATGTTTTGGGTTTCTTTTGCGAAGTAGCAGTTCAGATCTGAACTTGCTTGGGGTCTTATACTCAACACACACCAGTCCCGAAATTACAGGCTAAACAGTCACAAATTTCAAGGTTTTATTCAGCATGTAAACAGTCATAATTCTCAAGGAGAAGGTGTATCTTTTGGGACATTTTTCTTATCTTGTCTTTGGAGACAACAATTGTTAAGGGAAGCAGCAGACTGAGATTTTCGGGTGGCAGCAGCAACAGTGGACTGAGGATTGAAGGTGTCTTTTGGTTGCCAAAATTTACAGTCCATTCTTGGACTTGCTTGGGGTTTTCTTCCAGTCTGAGATTCATACACAGTCCTCTATGATGCACAGTGTTTAAGGATCAACCTCAACACACAAACAAATCTGAGTTTTGAAGTTGATTAAGGTGGTGGAGTGGACTAGGCGTGTGCACAGTCAAAGTTCGGATATGGTTCTTTCTACACAGTCCTAGAATAGACATTGGTTGAATTCCTTCTCAGCATATATACACAGTTCAAGTTCTGACTGTGTTTTAGCATATTACACAGTCCAAGTGTGAACACCATCCAAGTTTGGAATTCAAGGTTGCATACACAATCCTGACTTTGGCATGGTGTAGGGTTCATCTCAGCATTTACGCACAATCCTAAATATGAGATGATCTGCATGCACATTTCAAGTCTTGTACAGTGACAAGATGATGATGTGAGATGATGAAGACATGCTCCTTGTTGATTACTATGATGCTTAGATGATGAGGAACTATTGATTCCCTAGTTCCAATGCATACAGTTCACAATATACAGTGATGAATGATGTACAGTGGCATGCACGGTGATGTACAGTCAATGAAAGGTAAGATCACTCCAAACTCTATATGATGCACACTTGATGATTGATTCTTGAACAAATCCAAGCTTGAAGGAAGTAAACAAAGTTGAGGTCTTCTATAGCTCACACAGAAGTCTGGGGTTGGCATACATACACAGACATGCAATATAAGAGATGATTCCATGTCAATACATGATGTATGCTATGATGTAATGATGCATGCAAACATGATGATGTTGATAGTGTATGTACAGTGATGCACTATGGAGTAAAGAGTACAGTGGTAATTATATGAGGACTTTGATGTGTAAGAAGTATACACAGTGATGTATACAGTGGTACATATAGTAATGTATGTACAATGATGAATAATGTATGATTATGCACTTCTACACATTAGATTGAATATCCTAGGATGATGATGTTGCATACTATGATGTTGATGATGCCTTGTACACGATAATGCAAAACACTATGATGATGCAAACACTATGATGATGCAAACACTATGATGATGCAAACCCTATGATGATGTTCCAGACCTTGATGGTGATTTTGGTATCTTGATGACATGATCAGTTTGACAGACCTTTTGATGGTGATGATGACAGTTCAACAGAAGTGTCTCTTGTATGAGCAGACTTTGATGATAAGTGGCATTGATCAACAGTGTTGCAGCAGCGTTGATGAGCAGAGATTGGCCAGCAGTAATGAACAGAGATTGACCAGCAGTATTGAGTAGAGATTGATCAGCAGAGGTTGATGAGCAGAGATTGAAGTACAGAGATGGTTGAGAAGCAGATTGATGACAATCAGTGATTGGCATCAAGCTTGCAAGTGGAATCTTGCAACCTTGAGGATTGGACTCCTAAACCCTTTCTTAGTTGGAGCTAAGAAAACTAGGCTGGGTCCTGTTACAAGAGTTGGTGCTCTTTTCATCAATTGGTGTTGATTGCAATCGCGAAGATTGAAGTCGTCCATTACCATAAATAAATCTTACATTACATATATTGTTGTGTCTCTCTTTGATGTGATTATTGTGCTTATGACTCATGATGAATATGATGATGTAATTGATAACATAATGCTTGATAACTCTAATTGACTAATTGAAGGTGAAAAAGTTTAAATTGCTCTCACACTGATTCACCCCCCCTCTCAGTGTGGCCATTGTGTCCAACAATTGGTATCAGAGCCGGCCTTCATTACAAGCCTTGCAAGCTTGAAGGAGATCCATGGACACACAATGGAGACAAAAGCAGAGTCATCAAGCAATGATGTGCCTATACTTGATATGACAGCCTATTTCAGTTGGAGGAGAAAAATGAAAGCATATCTGAAGAAGTTTGGTGTTTGGGAGATTGTGATCAATCCACCCACTCCATCCAATAAGAAGGGCAAGGCAGCTACACAGAAAGAAGCAAAGAAGGACAATGCTACAACCTTGAAGTTCCTCATGGATGGACTTCCCAGCTCAGTGAAAGAAAGTGTAGGAGAGTACACTTCAGCTAAAGACCTTTGGTTCAAGTTGGAAAGCAAATATCAAAAGGGAAGACTAGACACCGAAAAGATGGATCAGGAATCAGAATTCAAGCCCTCGGAAGAGGTCAATCAAGAAGAAGAAAAGCAAGAAGTGGACTCCAATAAAGTTATGGATTATTTTGATTATAATGATAGCTTATGTGATGAAATTGAGAAGATTCTTGTAGAATATGATGAAGATCTATAAAAAGTTGCACAGGAGATACATCTCACTCTGGTGAATATTGATCTCAGAGCCAATTGGGTCTTGAACACAGTAAATCTGAACCATAGTGAATTCACAAGGTTCAAAAGGAGAATCTTGGATTCTTTGAATGAATATCAGCAGAAGACGATGACAATGAGAGTATTGCTTGTGAAGCTCAAACACAAGGATAAAGACTTGTGGGATCAACTGAAAGACAAGGATGTTGAAGTTGAACAACTAAAGACTAAACTGATCAGTCAAAAGGAATAAAAAGAAGAGCCTGGTGAAGAATCAAAAGAGGTTGAAGAAACTAGAAAGGATAATCTTGATTTGAAGACTCGGTTGGAGGAATCCAATAGGATAGAAGACATCTTGAACAATCAGTTGGAAGTAAAGGAGGAGACAATCCAGAAGCTGGAAATGGAGGTAGTTGGTCTCAGGAAGAAAGGTGAGAAGAATGAAGCTTTTGTCAAGTTCGAGGATAGTTTAGTTGTCCTAGATAAGATCTTGGATTGCCAGGGATCTCCACTTGAAAAAACTGGTCTTGGTTACAAGGAGGACAAGGAAAAATCTAAAGATGACACTTTGTCTCTGAAGACTCCAAAAGTAGATCAACGTTCAAAGCTGCCCCCTATGCACTTGCACATGATAACAAGGACTTTGGAAGTTCAAAGATGAAACAAGGAGTTAGGTCTATTCCTCAAAAAAAGCTCAGAAAAGAAACAACTCCAAGACCCAGGTTTGAAAGTGGTTTCAATGGTTATTGTTATTTTTGTTCTAACTTTGGTCATAAAGCTGTGGAGTGTAGACTCTACGGAAGAAGAAGTGGTGGAAGGCCCAATGACTCAGTCAGATGTTGGACATGTTGCTGCCACATGTCACACATTGAGATGCTACACCTGTAGTGGGTTTGGTCACAAATCCCAAGAATGTGCAAGTCAAAGAAGTCAACCCAGGAGGAGTCCTTCATACACATCAGCAAGAAGAATCAGTGAACCTTGGAAGAAGATCAATGCAGGAAGATTTGAAGATCAGAAGACAAAGTCCTACAGTCAGGGATACTCTCAGATATGGAGGAATGAAGTTGATCAAAGAAGTGTTGGAAGTTCCAACAGCTCAATTAGGTGTTGGACATGTAACCATGTTGGTCACATTGCTGCATATTGTCATACGATGAGGTGTTATAATTGCAGTGGCCTTGGGCACAAAGCTCAAGATTGTTTGAGTACACGGAAACAACCCTTGAGAAGTTTCCTATACAACTCATCAAGGAAAGCCAATACAAATGAAGGAACAAATTCTGAAAGGACAGATGCCAAGAAGCAAGTATGGATGAAGAAGACCGAACAGTTGCAGATAGGAGAGGTTAATCAGAGCAAGGAGGATGGCTACCATATGGCAAGCCAAGTGTAAGGTCTTTCAAAGAAAGACCTTAGCACACCTTGAGTTCATGAGGCTGGAGGATGAACTCAAAGGAGAAAGGATGGTTACTCCAAGTATACAAACAGGTCCCAGGATTGTGCATATTGATAGGGGGAGCAGTGATCAGTGATCAGTGACTTCAGATGCAGATATGTGGACACCCTTTTCCATTGATGCCAAAGGGAGAGAGATGATGGTAAAAAGGGAGCATGCTCACAGGGGGAGCATGAGTTGTTGTCATCAATGAAAAAGGGGGAGATTGTTGATGAAATTGTCATTGATTCCAACATGGACTTGCAGTGGCCCCACAGGTTGTCATTGATGCCACCAAGTCCCACTTGCAGTGCCTTGGAGCCCACACAGAGTTGGTTTGTGCTTTGAAACACCTTGTACCCAGTTGACAAGGTCCTTGTACCCACAAGGATGGATCTTGGAGCCACCACCTTGTTGACGATGCTGAAGGCCCTGCTGGTGATGCTGAAGCCCACAAGTTTCTTGAAGAAGTCTTGGTTGACATGTTGAAGCCCTTTGAACCTTGAAGATGTCCTTACGTGGAACCCTTGATGTATGGTGATGAAGACATGATGGTATAGAGCACACGATAGATTGATATACATGCTTATTGAAGTCCTTGGATATGATGCACCGATACTTGGTTGAAATGTCCTTATGGATCGTATTGCTGGTTGATGATGGAATCCTTGATGGTTGATAATGATATTGTCCTTGGCTCATATTGATTATGTGGAAAATCTCTTAGAGAAATGCATGTGGACATTGGAACCCACACATATGGTGGTATGATATCTCTTGGAGCTTTTATATTCTTCATGATGCCCTCATACTCTTACATATGACCTTGAAGAATTGATGAAGACCTCTTGCACATGATGAAGTTTGGTTTGCACTCTTATCAATTGAAGAAAACATGAGTTGTTCATGATATGGACATATGACCCACTCACATATGGTAGCTTGGTGTTAACCTTTGAAACCCATGATGAAAGACCTTAAAGTATGGAGACCATGAATATGGTCATAATGTCTTTCTTGTGTGGAGCCCACACAGTTGGCAGCTTAACCAGTGAGGACCACACACAAGTGGTTCACATGTTCCTTGATAATGGTGAATAATGATGGTACCTTACATATGGCAGCTTGGGCCTTGAAGCCCCACACGCATGGATCTTGGAATCCATGTACTTGGCATGTTGTTTTTAAATCCTAAGAGGTATGGTCAATAAGCCCCGAAGTTGATTGAAGAAAAAGAGTATGAAGGACATTGAAAATGCATGCAAAACCTCCATGGTTTGATAGCCATCCTCATGCCGTTTCCAACGGTAGGTGGCACAACACGTGATTCCTTACCGGTGAAAAGAAATGAATTTTTTAAAGTTGACAATGTATTTTACCCCCTTTTGATAGGTCGGCCTGCTTAAAAAAAGGGGCATTTAATTATTTTTAATTGATTTTTTTTAAGGTCGGCCAGTCCACAATTCTTCTCAATGACCTGGGTTATTCATCTATAAATATAACTCATTGTCAATCCAAAAAAAAAAAAAATTAGAGCTCGAAAATTTTCGGATTGATTGAGGCAGCCACAGAGAAAAAGCAGTGAAGTTTTTGATGATATAAAGCTCTGATTTTCGGATTTTTCTGAGGCAGCTGCAGAAGCAAGTTGTGTCTTTCTGATTTTTGGGTGACAGAGACAGTATTTCAAGGCAGCAATGGACAGATGGGAGCAAGTCTGATTTTTTTTGTGGGACAGTGATTTTTGCATAAATGTTTTGGGTTTCTTTTGCTAAGTAGCAGTTCAGATCTGAACTTGCTTGGGGTCTTATACTTAGCACACACCAATCCCGAAATTATAGGCTAAACAGTCACAAATTCTCAAGGAGAAGGTGTATCTTTTGGGACAATTTTCTTATCTTGTCTTTGGAGACAACAATTGTTAAGGGCAGCAGCAGTCTGAGATTTTCGGGTGGCAGCAGCAACAGTGGACTGAGGATTGAAGGTGTCTTTTGGTTGCCAAAATTTACAGTCCATTCTTGGACTTGCTTGGGGTTTTCTTCCAATTTGAGATTCATACACAGTCCTCTATGATGCACAGTGTTTAAGGATCAGCCTCAACACACAAACAAATCTGAGTTTTGAAGTTGATTAAAGTGGTGGAGTGGACTAGGCATGTGCACAGTCAAAGTTCGGATATGGTTCTTTCTACACAGTCCTAGAATGGACATTGGTTGAAGTCCTTCTCAGCATATATGCACAGCTCAAGTTCTGACTATGTTTTAGCATCTTACACAGTCCAAGTGTGAACACCATCCAAGTTTGGAATTCAAGGTTGCATACACAGTCCTGACTTTGGCATGGTGTAGAGTTCATCTCAGCATTTACGCACAGTCCTAAATATGAGATGATCTGCATGCACAGTTCAAGTCTTGTAGAGTGACAAGATGATGATGTGAGATGATGAAGACATGCTCCTTGTTGATTACTATGATGCTTAGAGGATGAGGAACTAACATTGATTCCCTAGTTCCAATACATACAGTTCACAATATACAGTGATGAATGATGTACAGTGGCATGCACGGTGATGTACAGTCAATGAAAGGTAAGATCACTCCAAACTCTATATGATGCACACTTGATGATTGATTCTTGAACAAATCCAAGCTTGAAGGAAGTAAACAAAGTTGAGGTCTTCTATAGCTCACACAGAAGTCTGGGGTTGGCATACATACACAGACATTCAATATAAGAGATGATTCCATGTCAATACATGATGTATGCTATGATGTAATGATGCATGCAAACATGATGATGTTGATAGTGTATGTACACTGATGCACTGTGGAGTAAAGAGTACAGTGGTAAATATATGATGACTTTGATGTGTAAGAAGTATACACAGTGATGTATACAGTGGTACATACGGTAATGTATGTACAATGATGAATAATGTATGATGATGCACTTCTACACACTAGATTGAATATCCTATGATGATGATGTTGCATACTATGATGTTGATGATGCCTTGTGCACGATAATGCAAAACCCTATGATGATGCAAACACTATGATGATGCAAACCCTATGATGATGTTCCAGACCTTGATGGTGATTTTGGTATCTTGATGACATGATCAGTTTGGCAGACCTTTTGATGGTGATGATGACAGTTCAGAAAAAGTGTCTCTTGTATGAGCAGACTTTGATGATAAGTGGCATTGATCAATAGTGTTGCAGTAGTGTTGATGAGCAGAGATTGACCAGCAGTAATGAACAGAGATAGATCAGCAATATTGAGCAGAGATTGATCAGCAGAGGTTGATGAGCAGAGATCAAAGTATAGAGATGGTTGAGCAGCAGATTGATGACAATCAATGATTGGCATCAAGCTTGCAAGTGGCATCTTGCAACCTTGAGGATTGGACTCCTCAACCCTTTCTTAGTTGGAGCTAAGAAAACCAGGCTGGGTCCTGTTACAAGAGCTAGTGCTCTTTTCATCAGTTGGTACTGATTGTAATCACGAAGATTGAAGTTTCCATTACCATAAATAAATCTTACATTACATATATTGTTGTGTCTCTCTTTGATGTGATTATTGTGCTTATGACTCATGATGAACATGATGTTGTAATTGATAACATAATGCTTGATAGCTCTGATTGATTAATTGAAGGTGAAAAAGTTTAAATTGCTCTCACACTGATTCACCCCCGCTCTCAGTGTGGCCATTGTGTCCAACACTATTCATCCCTTTTTCCTAACATTTGGCCTCCACCAACCCAAAATTCCTAAGTTTATGACTATCTTGGCAAAAAATCACTATTTCCCTCATGAAAGTAAAGCAATTTCCTTCAAAATAGGAAAAAATCCCCAAAATAAAAGAAAAGAAAAAGAAAAAACGGGGAAAACATTCAAAATCCAGAAAAGGAGGGAAAGTTCCAAAAAACACTTGCCAATACTATCGGTTTCCCAAAACCAAGGGAAAAATACCACTAACCAAAATTGCTATAAAAAAGGTGGTGGAGGGCCCCATTAGACATGAATTATTCTCTCATACCGAAAACTGTGCCAAAATTCCTTCTGAAACCCTAAGCCACCATTCATGTTTGAGTTTCCCTCTGTAGTTGAGCTTGGCAATCTATGAGCATTCAGTGGAGAACCAAGAGACCTCTGAGACCAAGAGTACCCCCCTTCTACACAATTGCAAGGGACCATGCACTCTCATCATTCCGAGGTGAACTCTCATTGTAAATTTATTTTTACATAATGCAAGATACAACATTCTTTGATTCATAAAAAAAAATTGTCGAATGTTTTGATTGAAGAATGTTTGTTGCTTTAGTCTAGTTTTTACTTACTGGGATTTACTGGATTAATTTTAGTTTTTTTTGTTTATTTATTGTTTCCTAGCGTATGCATTCCTTACATCTCTGAACTGTTACTAAGAGTTCCACAACTCTTAGTAAGTGCATTTATGCACTAGCTAGCGTGAATAACCTAGCTAGAATGTGTCACATGCCCAACCAATAAATCTACTCAAAAAGATATGGAAAGTCATGACACATAGTATCTACGTCCTCCCAGGTTGTTGATTCTAGACAATATTGGTCCCATTGGTCCTTAATTTGATCCATGATTTACCTACTCAGCTACCAAGTTTTGTGGTCCTGACCTAGATGACCCCCTTCTCATAAAGTTGTAATCCCTCCAATTTCAAAACATGAGGCGGGTCTAGAATGTAACGTCTAAGCAAAGAAATATGAAATATATTATGCATCCTTCCTAAATGGCGTGGCAGCTCAAGTTGGTAAGCAACAGGACAATCCCTCTCAAGAATCCTGAACGGCCCAACAAATCTTGGGGCTAGCTTAGCTCCATTACCAAATTTAAAGGGGATTTTCATAGGCCTCACTTAAGTCAACACCAGGATACCCTCCTCGTAGATCATGTCGATACGCTTGGCATCGATATAAATTTTCTTATGGTCATGAGCTTCCTTAATCCTTTGCTTGATCATGGCCATTTGTTTCTCTATTACTAAAGCAATTCAGGGCCAACATGACTTAATGCTCCAAACAGTCCCAGCTAAGAGGATTCCTACAAGGTATACCATATAATACTTCATACGGTGTGACACCGAGTGGACTATGGTAGTTGTTATTATAAGCAAAATCTACCTAAGGAAGATATCTCTCCCATTGATTCTACTGGAAAATGAAATACATCCTCGGCATGTCCTCCATTACCTAGTTAACTCTCTCAATCTGACCATCTATCTCAAGATGATATGTCGTACTGAAATTTAATTATGTACCCAAGGATCCTTGGAGGCTCTGCCAAAACCTAGAGTGATCGAGAATCCCTATTTGAAATGATTTTCCAAGGAACCCATGTAATTGGATTATCTCTCGAAGGAAGACTTGAGTGATAACAGGTGCATTAAAGGTATTTTTTACCGGAATGAAATGTGCACTCTTAGTAAGTTTGTCCACCACCACCATAATACAATCATGTCTCTAGGGAGTGGTGGGTAACATAGAAATAACTTCCCATTTAGAGTTGGGTATTTCAAATGGTTGAAAGAGTCCTATTGGGTGATGGTGTTTGGCCTTAACTTGATGGCATTCCAAACAATGAGATATATATTGCACTATGTCCCTTTTCATTCCAACCCAAAAGGATTCCTTTTTCAAGGTTTCATGCATCTTCCTCACTCCTAGATGGGTTGAATATGGTGCTCAATGGGATTCATCCATTACCAAACTTCTAAGTTCATCATTAGCTAGCACATACATCCTTCCCTTGAATCTAATCAATCCATCGTCATCCAATGAGTATCCTTCAAACTTGGTTAATGCAAACTTCCCTTTAGTTAAGGCAGCATGGTCCTGAAGGTACCATGGGTCCCTGAGCAGATGGCCCTTTATTCTATCTTTGATATCATTTCTAATGGATTCTATTAACCCAATATGCAGTCTCATGCTTAGTGCATTTGCTACCTTGTTCTCCTTTCCCTTAATGAAGGAGAGCTTGAAGTCATATTCACTAAACAACTCACTCCAATTTTTTTGGCATGCATTAAGATCCTTCTGGGTGAATATGTACCCCATTCTCCAATTATTCAATTTTAACTCAAATTGGAAACCTACGAAGTAATGCCTACACAACTTTAGGGCCATGACAACTACAGCCAATTCTAGAACGTGAGTTGCATAATTAACCTGGTGGTTTTTGAGCTTGCAAGAGGCATAAGCAATAACCCATTACTCGTGCACCAAGATTGCACCTAAAACGTCTCCCGATGCATCAGTGCAAACCAAAAAATCCTTGTCATGATTGACACTTTAAGAATAGGAGTGTTCATAAGGATTCTTTTAAGGTCATTAAAAGATTCCTCACATTTATTTATCCACTCAAATCTTACCCCCTTTTTTTCCAAGGTTGTGATAGGTGTTACAATTCAAGAGAATCCTTCTACGAATATCCTATAGTACCCAACTAACCCCATAAAATTGCTTACTTCTTTAGCATTCTTGGGGGTTGGCCAACTTAATATGGATTCAATTTTCCCCGGATCAACTGAGATCCCCTTGCCACTGATAGTGTGTCCTGATATTAAATATCCTTCTAAAAGAAGGTACATTTGGAGAAATTCCCATATAACTTATGCTCTTTGAGGCATTGAAGTACTAATCTCATATGCTCCCGATGCTCTTGTTCATTCTAGGAATAGATTAAAATGTCATCCAGGAACACCTATACGAAGCAGTCTAAATACATTTGGAACACACTATTCATTGGGTTCATGAAGGCTACCAAAGCATTTGATAACCCAAAAGGCACCACCACGAATTCATAGTGTCCATAAATGTTCTGAAAGGCAGTCTTATGGATATCCTCTTCCTTGATCCTTAACTAATCGTAGCCTAATCATAGGTCAATATTTTGAAATACAGATGCCCCTCTCAACTGATCAAATAAGTCATCAATGTGAGGCATAAGATACTGACTCCTGATGGTTTCCTTGTTCAAATCCTGATAATCGTTGCACGGATGAAGGGTTCCATCCTTCTTTTTAACAAATATCACTGGCGCCCCCTAAGGCAATACACTAGGATGGATCAACCCTTGGTCAATGAGTTCCTTGAGTTGTATACTTAACTCATTGAGTTTCAGCATTGTCATTCAATAAGATGTCTTGGATATTGGTTCTATACCAGATTTTAGGGGAATGGTGAAGTCAATCTCACACATTGGAGGTAACCCCGGTAACTCAAGGGGGAATACATCTGCAGATTCAAAGAGGAACGGGTGTGACACCTTGGAGGTGTTATTTCCATCGCTTACCACTTCTACAGCAAAAATTTTGCACCCCTTCCTCATGCATTTCTTCACCTTGGCAGCCAAGATAAACCACAAAGAAATATCCTACTTAAGCCCCTTAATTACCATTGGCTCTCTAAAATCATCATTGTAAAAGACTTTCTTTTCATAACAGTCTACCAGGGTTTGATGGGATTCTAACCAATCCATTCCCACTATTACATCATATGCACCTCGAGTAGTGCTATACAATTTCATTTTAGTATAAACACCCCCCTAATTTAACTATACAATTATTTACCAATAGTCCTACTAATTGTTTTCGTCCAGAAGCCATCTCTACTTGTTCAAAGTCACTTTGAACTTATGCTATGAACCCACAACTTTTCAATGTTAAATGGGAAATGAAGTTATAAGTATCCCCCGGATCTATCAAAACAGTTAAAGGAATACCCTTGATCATACTTGTTGACTCCATAATCGTAGCCTAGTGCTCTGCTTGACGATGGTTAACTACGACATGAATTCAGTGATGTCCCTGTGGCTGAATTCCTTGTGTCCTTATCTCTCGACGACCGACTCCTACCTACCCCTCTGAGCAATCCCACAGATAGTGGGGGCCCTAACATATAAAACATTTAATCCCAGTTGGATTTGCGACAACTGTTTGTCCCCAACCACCAAGACCCCTACCTCGACCACCACCCGATGTTGATGTAGCCTAGACCTTGACCTTGCACTATACGAAATGGATGATGAGTCGGTAGGGGAAGTGGCTGACATATTGGCCATCTTGCTACCCTTGAATGAGCTCCTCTTTAACCAACTCTCCTGGCCCCAATCTGTATGGTACCAATCGGTCCAAATTTCCTTTTAGGTGCTTATTCCTGTACTTATACCTGCGCTTATGCTTGTACTTGTGCATGCGTTCCCATTTCAATCTTTTTCTTAACTTGCTTGGCTATATTTGAACTCTCTTTCATGGTGGTGGGTTTCCACATAGCTACCTCTATACGAACATCTTCATCCATCCCATGAAGAAATCTTTCTATTTTCCTACAATCATCTGCCGTGTAATATGCACCAATGAGTAAAATTCTACTTCATATTCTTCTATTGACCTTCCCCTCTATTGTACTACATCGAATGTTGCTTTTTGTTGTTGTTTATACTCGTTTGACGGGTATCAGGTTTTAAAAGTTTCTTCAAACAATTCCCATGATACCTACAAGGGCCCGAAGTGTAGCTTATGGTCTTCATTCACCTACCACATCAATGCTTTATCCATCAAAAGACTCATAGCTATATGTGCCTTCTCATTAGAAGTGCAATATTTAAATCTAAGAGCCCTTTTAACTCCAACCAACCAGGATTATGCTACCTGCCCCTCTTGCTTCCCTGAAAATTTTGGTAAATTAGATTTATGGTCTTCTTTCATTATATCTAGGGGTGCCCTTACCCCCCTCGATGAGGACAGTTGGTCTTGACCATGCTTTTGCTTATGTTCGAGTTCCCTGTCCTAACTCTCATAAGGATTATGTCCTACATTTTGGTTATGGCATTGTCTCGCCATCCAATCCTTAAACATGTTGATCATCTCCCCTAGGGAGCGTAAAATAGCTTGCTCCACCAGTGTGTCTGTCTGGGTACTAGTTTGAGGTTGTCTACGACTTTGGAGCCATTACCCTCTGTAAATTTCCATGAGGGATGGTTATTAGGACTTACTCAAGGGGGGTTTTAGTCATAGTTAATGAAACAAGTGTGTTGTAAATCTTTATTTATAACTAGGATATCTTTATAAGTTGCTTATCTTGTTTTTGGTTTCCACTATGAGAAATGTCTAAGAGATTTCAATACATGTTTTAGCCCCTTAGAATACCCTTATGCATAATGAAATCCTACTTCTTACTACTATCGTGAGTATTAGACAACTAAGGCAGCATACGTCCTTTGCAACTATTGTTAAAAAGATCAAATTATATGAATAGTGTGATTAATTGCTAAGCAATTCTTTCTCAAATATATGTGAATTCTTGCTAACCATACTATGTTTTTTAGTTTTAATATATTCAATAAACATGTTATTTTTATGGTTGAATTTAAATACCAAACATAAATCAATTTCGTAGCTTAAATTTTATATACTCAACACATTATAGACCCAAAATAAAGATATTAAATACTATATGTATTTCATATATGAGACAAAGTATACCAATTACATTTAAACTCTTCAACAATAGAAATATATATACAATCAACATTCTATGATTTACACACTTTTAGATGCAGTTTTTCCTTGGGAATAATTATTGTTTGTAGATGGGAGGTCTTAATGTAAATAGTTGATAATGATGTCAATGATAATTTAGAATGAATCTGACTGGATTATTTCACTAAAAATATCCTTTCCAATGTCGTTCTCTTAGTCTTATTCTCTAACTAGATGTTTGTTTCTCAACTTCACCATCTCTTTGCACACAAATTTAGACCATGTTGGATGGTTAACGAATTGTATTCCATCAATTTAAATGTTTCCGTAAAACTGTAAATTAAGTTTATTTAATGTATTTGGAGGTTATTCGATCATGACTATTTTGTGTACTAAATATAGAAATGAATCAGAAAGCTTATTGTTGTTTCAATTATTTGTGTGTGTTTTGAAGTGTTATAAGAAAACTATGATTTGGATATAATGCACCAAATTTTGTTGTGGAATTTGGAGCTTTCATTGTTATGGTATTCTCACAATTATGACACAACCATGGCTTGTTTCTGGAAGATCCAAAAGAGAAACTAAAAATTCTAGTTGAGGTATTTGTGGGAGAAGACTAGTAAGGTCATATATCTCCTCTGTAAATGAAGATAGAGTTCAATTTTTGTTATGCATGTAGTTAACATGATTAAGTTTTTATGTTTGAAAATAATTGTGGCACAAAAAGGCTGTGTTTGGCATCTCTGAATGACCCACCAAACAGATGAGATTTGTCAGATTCACAGATTGCTCTGATACCAAATGTGGGTTAAGAAGAATTTTAGCAAGCATTGGTGTGGTAGAATAATACCAACAGCTTTGTTATATAAAAATTAAAGCACAATCTAATTGACTAAGAATGTCGTATTTCATACTACGACTAAGCACATAGAAGTGCATTATTATTACTTATGTTGCATGAAGAGGAATAAACCAAATTTTACTTGTATAAGATCACGGATCAGATAGTGTACATTTTGATCAAATCTTTGAATGGAGATCAAATCCATAAATTCACATCATTGTTTTTTTTTAAACTAGTACCCACAAAGTTTTGAATTGGTGACCTATCATAAGAAGTGCCTTAACAGTACACTCATTCATTGTCTATTCTATGCCCGTGGACCTTAAATTCATATCATTATTAAGAAAGAAACAAAAAAAATATTTATTAAATATTGTTGGTAATAATGAAAAAAAACCTGAAGTAGGTTGAAATTTTGTGCAGAAAGGGGAACACAAGGATTTGACCCAGTGTGAATAGGAACCCGCAAAACTATGCATTGGAGCTTTTCACTAGCATGGAATTGTAGCTGACATGTGCGGATATGACAAAGAGGTGATGCAACATGTAATATCCCATTGCTTACTCCGTAAGTTCGTTTGATAAATTTTTGAACAAGTACATTATTCTAATTTTGTATTGAAGTAATTGAACATTGAACACCATGGTGTGCACGTAAATATGAATGGTTTATTTTATATTATCTTTTACATGTCAAATGGGCAGAACCAAAAGAAAGAGAAGCCATAGTCTGGATAAGAGGGAAAACGAACTTAGGAAACAAATCTGAAAGTTATTTTAATAATATCAATTAAAGGGCTATCCTCTCAAACACTAATTACTGATGTGAGGTGTCTCACTAGCATTTAAACTAAAGAAAATGACTAAAATTAAAATACTTTCAATACAAAAGAAGATACAAAAGAAGAGAACAGCTTAAGAAATCAAGAACCTACTAACCGCCTTAAAAAAGAGGAGAAATCGAATATCTCAAGAGAAGGGTAGAGAAGCCATCACTGGGTATTTACAGGATGCAAATGACTGGATTTCAGTTCCAAGTTTAGTCAGTTTCAGATGAAAAGCTCTCTATGGCCATAGAGTGAAGCACTGATTGTGTTAGTTGGCAAGATTTGCTTGTTTTGTTGGCAAGATTTACCTATTCTGTAACCTAAGCCAGACTGATAAAAGATTCCTTGGATTGAGTTAGTAACAAAGATCATAACCCCTTCCAGGATTTCACTGTTCCGAGCACTAAAAAACGTATTAGATGAACAACTAAGGATGTTTTTTCTGATTACTTTGGATTGAGTTAATCTTACACAAAAATGTGGATTGGAATCCTTAACTAACAAAATATTTACCTGATTAGTTTGCAAACTATGGCTTGGCTCAGGAGTGATTAGAAGGTCAAAAAGAAAAAGTGCTCTTGCTGACGTATGGATAGGTGGTTCGAGATTGCTTAGTTGGCGTGTTGGAAGATTACTGGATGAACAGATAAGTATCTTTGTACTTCTTATATTTATGAGAAATATTTCAGTCTCTACTCTATATTGGTTTTAATGGTTAAGACATGTTGATTATATGTTATTTTAAACAGAAATTATGTGTTCGTTTAAATACTAGTTGATGATCTGAATTTAGATATACATGGTTACTGTGAGATCAATTTAAAGGATACCTGATTGAAATAGTAAGTGGATTTAAACCCTAAGAAACATTTCTTGGAACGGTCAAGTTGTAAATCTCTTTAACTCCATACTGTAAATACATGTAATTGTTATGATTGTCTTATGGATAAAATTTAGGAAGGTTAAATAAACTAAGTACGTCACAACCTACATGCAAGGTGATGAACAAACAACCCAGAATCTATAAAGGATAATAATAATAATATGGTGTAAGTATATAACCCTTGAGTGGGCATAGGGAGATGTCCTTAATAAAGTTACAAAGATTCTTAAAATTCTAAATAAAAGAGATTATTATTTTACCTACAGTATATTGTTAAAGCAACATATACGTATATGAACAGGCTTAGATATAACTAAGCCTACAAACTCTGAAAGAGAACAAAGTGACTAAACAAGTATACCTATAGGTTTAATGCAAAGCTATCAACTCATTATCCATGTGTAGATAATGCATACAAACAGTTAAAGAAAGTAAAACTTAGGATATTATTTCTACAGGCATATATTCGTATAAACATACCTTTGCTTGAAAGGCAAAGTATAGGATCTGGGTAAGTCAAAATAAGTAATAACAGAGCATATATTACAAAAAGAAAATGTAGTAGAACCTATAGTGTTATAATTTAAAATGGATAGATCAAGATAAGTTATAGCCTTGTGGCCTCAACGATTATGATAGAGTAAGCAAGGGAAACTTGTATCTACATGATTCAGGCCAATAGGCTCTATATGCATGTAGGAAATAAAAACAAACAGTCTGAGCTAAACACTACAATATCATCTTGACATATGTGTTGTGTTTATATACTTATGCTCAGAATAGTAAACGTACAGACCGAGAATAAATGAAATAAAAATTAACATAGGAATTGCTTTTTGTTATAAGATATACAGTATGCGAACAATAAATATAACAAGGTGAATCAGGTCGTTGGCAGGCCCTAACCACAAAAATACCAATATAGCCATACTCTGCTTCTATCTATCAGATTGAAAGTGACAAAGGATTCGAAATAACTCACACATTGTTACAATGCCAACGGCAATAAAAAACGAATAAGCCTTTAAAGTTTAACTGACCTTTAAGGTCATCCTATTAAATGGCAGAGCAAGCAAAATAACATACTATTCGCAGTCTGTCAAAGACTTACGCAAAATATACAGAGCAAATAAATCAACAAGTTTGTATAATTTATCATTTCCATTTCCCAATCCCTCAGAAATCCATAAATTGATCATTTCCATCCCTCAGAAATCCCTAAGGTCTAACACCTATAATCCTTAACAAAGAGCCCTCTCATTGTCTTCATAACTTAGTTGACCAGGGGTACAAGTATTTTGACTCCCCTTCTATTATATCCATAAACCCTTGATTCGAGACTAGCCGTCATCCAAAAGAGTAGCCCCTTCAACCACATGCGCAGATTTCTTCAAATCAATAACCCCCCCTCAATACCATAACCATCTATAATCCTCTCTTTCGTAACCTTAAAATCAGACCTAAAGCTCCTGGAACCTTCTCCCTACCTCATTCAAAGACAAAGTCATACCCAATCCAATCCAAACATGGCTAACTCACTCAATCCCTAAACATCCTTCAACTCTAACCCTTTCTGAAACAATCCCTAAACATCCTTCAACTCTAACCCTGTCTGAAACTTCTAATCAAAAGCTTCTTTCATAGCCATTAATTCACTTATTTTTAGTCAAAAGAACATCAAATGAGAGAGAGGATAATAACTTTTTCATCTTTTTAGATTCCAAAACTGGAAATGAAAAATTCTTTGGCTCACCATCCACTACAAACAAGTTCTGGATATTCAAAACAATCAACAATTGCTTAGCTTCCAACAAACTATCACCCACAATATCATTTTGATGTTAAACCCGTATAACTAAATCCCCTTCACCTAATACCAATCCCGCACATGAACCTTTCCCAAGATTTTTCTCTCCCAAGACCTTTTCTTCCAATTCTTCTTATGAACTTAAGTACATAGTCACTAATGAGATGCCCATAACTATGACAATGAACACATATGAATGGGATACCAACATAATCCAAACTTTGACAAAGGACCTCATCCCCATTACTAACTTGAAGTTGATATCATCAGCCAAACCAGCGTTTGGTCTAGTTCGACCAAGATGGGAGCGACAGAATGAGAGGTATCATCTTTAAAGTTCTTATCAACATCCAGGAACATTCCAAGCTTATCCCCTGTGGATTTGAAGATCTCAACAATCCAAAATTCAAGACACTTGGCATTTTGACGCAGACTAGGCGCACCAATAACCTCTTAGAATTGGGGTCAAAACTTGGCACCCATATTTTCAAAGCTAAAACCATCAAACCCCAATACCACATCTCTTTCAATCTTAATTTCACATCCCCTTCATAGTCTAATGGAAGGCCAACCACCCTCTCACTAGAGTGTGAAACTTTGGCACATAACCTAATACAGACTGCCATACTTAGGCTATCTAGACAGTTAGGTTTTTTTACAAGATAAGGCAACCATAAAATCTTATACTTGGTGTTTTAGTAGACATCCATTACTGGTGCCATTGTTACATCTCCTCAAACCGGTGTGTTTCTCCCCTTTGCCAGTTTCACACATTTTCTCCCTTTCTACCTGGGTTCAAATGCAGACTTTCTTCCACTTTGGTTTCATCGTTCTTCAAACCTTCAGTATCCACTACCAGCGCTACAGCAACTTGCATAGAAGCCTCCTCTATACATAACGCCCTTTGAACAGCCAACGAAGATAACCTCTCTAATATCTCTGAACTTTGGGAACGTTCCTCTAAACCAAGCTCAATTTCCACCACTTAAGACAAGACAGGATCAATAAGTTGCCTTTGGTCGTTCTTATATTTAATTACAATTGCTTTTACGGGATGCAATACCTTCTTAGACCTGTCAATCAACCCAACAGTCACTGCCAAGAGGACCCAAAGATTTTGCTAAGGGAGTAGGTAAGGTCACACCCTCTCCTCCAAGAAAGTAAGTGGGTTTCGCTAGGAAACCTACTCGACGTCCACTAGCCAATTTATCTTGCACTGGACCTCCATCTGCAAAGATTTGCAATCCTTTATCTGGGTTTGGTATATAACCTACCTGGTCTACCTCCAAACCAACCTTCTCAAGAATCCTAAACCTCCATGCGAAATCTTCCTCCATTCTCTCAGTTTCCCTTGTGTGTACAATGCTAGATAATGTCCATTTCCTTTCATTTCATGAGTTGTTTATTCCAGCCATCAATAAATCAAAGATATCAAAGAGTGATAATAAGATTTTTGTGAATGAAAAGAATGTCTTAAAAACCGAAAACATTTTATTTCATTTATGGCTTTTGTATGTTCTGATCATTTGATGATGTGTTTGTTCTTTTGAGTGGTATGTGTTTTGTTAAAGATATTTGCCTAGTAGTATGTGTTGTGTTGAAGATATTGCCATGAGATGCATCGCAGTAAAGCAACTTTGCTGCTCATATAGGTCCGATTTTATTTTTTATGAAATGGATATCATAATGGTTTACTCAAATGTCAAATAGATTTTGAATGCATCCATGATTGGCTCATTTGGGACAATTGGTTTCCAGTTTTCAAAGAATCCTTAGTTTGATAATTGCTTGAAAGTGTTGGAATGCTCTGTTTGCTGAGAGATGCCATGTTTAATGAGAGACTTTCTCAAAGATTTAACATAAAACAAATATAGCGCTTCAACATATTAATTTAATTGATTTTTGAGAGTGGATATCAAAACCCTAAAGATGCTCTGGTGATATACATAATAAACCCATAACTTCCATAAAAGTGATTTGATTGATGTAGCGGACATGCTATATATGCTTTGATTGTAACAGAGCAACAGAGAAATGGTGTCTGTCAACCTATCTAGAGTGACTTGTTCCTGGAATAAGAAAAATTTCTAAGACATGATATTTCTGTTGTCTTTTGTTTCTTTCATACATTTTGTGTAAATTTGGTGCTACAAACCTTTGTGCACTGAACTTGTTTAAATAGTAGGTATCTAGTATTTTTAGGGCATCAAGTTACAACCAGAGTTTCACCAAAGTCGCTTCCCTGTTCAGTTGCAAAAACACTATACTAAACTCGACCATGCAACTGAAGAGGAATGGCAACAGTTTCAATATATCTATACCAACGGAAATTTGGGTCTTTAAAAGAGGTTTGTTTTAGAGGGAAACGAACGAAAACAGAAGTATAAAAGTGAAATTTGCGAAAAAGTATCTGTGCTTGTTATTTTTACATTTTTCTTGACCTTCCCTTTATTTTTATGAATGATCGACAATTGCTCACTAGAGAGGTGAGCTTGACAAATTTAAGAATTTTGTCACAATTTGTAGGTACGTTATGATAATGGAGAAAGTTGGGACAAGTCGTATTTAATGTTTCAACTGTAAACGATCAATGAAAACTTGCATATGGGTATGGATACTTATTGACATTTCCATCATATATTGTAGGGCTGGGCAGGAACAAATGTGCATATATACACATATTTCGTATACCAATGTACATATATTAGTTAGGGTCTGAATTCTAATTGTAGAATCGAACGCTTTACATGGACAATGTAGGATTTTGTTAGTACATGCTTGGTTTTGTTCCCAATGGGATATGAACACATTTTATGGAATATGGAACTGTTTTTTTATAAGGGTAGGTCATTATTCTTATGTTACAAGCGGCTAAAAGGTAATTAGACACATCGCAGATAGATTCAGGAGAGGTGTTTCAACATGAAACCTTTCCTATAACATACCATGCTCTTGTCTTGAGCATTTTCAAAAATAAAACAGAGTATAGCTAAACATGAAACCTTTGCTATAACATATCATGCTCTTGTCTTGAGCATTTTCAAAAATAAAACATAGAGTATATCTAAACATAAAGCTAGAAAAGTAAAGCATGACATATCCCGACATGTGGCATTATGCTCTATCATATAACCAAAAAAAGTCTTGAAAAGAAATTGGCCCATGGCCTTTAAAACTTCTCAATTAAAACATAAAAAGATGTGAGCACAGAGGTAGCACTGAACCCGAGCATCTGCATTGTATTTTGCTTCTTCATCTAGGGAGAGATAGGATGTTCTTATGCTTCTTCATCTAGAGAGATAGGATGTTGGGGTCTTCACACTCTTTGTTGTTTTCTCCTTCTCCCTCTGCTTCATCCTCTATAGCCCGTAAGAACCTTGGAGGGATGAGCTAAGCTTCAGTCTGTCACCCCTGGCTCGAGTCGGTCACCCCATGGTCTCCTAGCGTGCCTTGCAAGCTAGTGGTTGGCCCCAGCATTTGTGCTTTGGCTGAGATGGGTCTGCCTCACGCTCTTCCTCTATCAAGCAGTGCTCTTTCCCCGCCATTTCACCTGCTTCCTGACTGGGATGGTCAACTTCAAAAACCAGAATAGGAACCTAATATACCATTGTTGCTGCTTCCTCGTTTCTTCCTGCAGCAGTCTTGTTCTCAGCTGAGTGTCTTTGTTTGTTGTGCAGTCGAGAGGCAATGGGTGAGCCACTATATGGTAGCTGTTATTAATCATGAGGAGAAGCAGGCAATGGGGGAGCCAATATATGGTAGCTATGATTGATCATGAAGTGATTGATCATGAAGAGAAGCAGGGTGACTATAAACCCTCTGCAGTTTATGATTGTGGTGCACATGAGCAACATTATGGTCGAGTGAGGGCCTATCTTGGCTCTCTGTCTATCACCTCCAAAACCTTCATGTTATGTGTTGTATTCAGGACCTTCGAGTTGGTCACCTCCCAAACCTTCATGTTATGTGTTGTATTCAGGACCTTCCAGTTGGTCAGACTCCTCCCGGGGGGCTTGAAGAGGGGTGTCCCTGTGCCGTATGCCATATCCCTTGCATGCCTCCCTTAGCTCGTGCCACCTTTTGCCGTCAGGTTGTGGCCATGAGTGGTGAAAAATGTTGTTACAAGTGTGTCATATTTAGCCTCCAGCAACTCCTCATCTGGATGATGCAATATGGAACTGTCATATTTAGTCTCTAGCGACTCCTCATCCTGATGATGCAATGTGGAATATGGAATTGTTAATTTGAAATGTATGTTTCAATTTTTATTTCTTTACAAAAAAATGTTTTAAAGTAATTTTTATGTTTTTAATCAATATCCATCCATCTTAAATTTAGATTTACCCTTCAAAAAATTTGATCTTTGGACTCTATAAATCCAAGTTTAAAATAAAATTATGCTGATTTTAATTTTTGTTAAGTTTTTTCATCATATACATAATAACATCTCTCCCCTTTTAAGGCTAACCCCTTGGGGGTTGGGGACATCATGCCTAGTGGCCTTTCTAAATAATATTTTTTTCCTTGCTTTTGTGTTGTAAAGGCAACCTCTACATCTAGGGTAGATTGTAAAGCATGAAATTCATATTTGCTTGAAAGAAAAGAAAGCAAGGGATAACATCAGTTCATTTTAAAAATTGAATTATCCCATATCCTGAGCTATAAAACACGAATTATTCCATATACTGAGCTATAAAACACTTAACTACTCAGGATGCAATGAACAGTTTTTAAATTTAAATTTCAAATTTTGTCCTTTTTGAAATCACACATTTATACACACTTTATGTTCAAAATTATCTAAATTCATCTTATGAAACAAAAGATGCACAAATAATAGAGTAATTTCTGGTTTTCAATTTCTAAATTCAAATTTCACAATGTAGTATTTGAAATCAGTCGTATTCATAATTATATAATCTTATCAAACACTCTCACAAATTTTAAGCCATATACAACCACCTATTTAATACCATGCAAAACCCTTCTATAAGCATTGATACAAAATCTTGTATATGATTCGTAATATATATTTACAACCTTCCATGTTTGTAAACACTTATACGATGTTCTGTATTATTTGTTACACATTTCCACAAATAGTTTTTATACTAAACACCTCAAAACCTCTGGAATAGGGCATAAATGCATCGTTTCCTTTTACTTCTAAATATTTGAGGTCAGAACTGGGATTCGCGGACCGCAGAGAGAATGGATGTAGGTTTGTCTCGGCTGCATTTAATTTGCCTCGCAGCACCCTAAACATTCTATCATATGGTGAAGAGAAACATTAACATCATATAGTGAAGAGAAACATTAACATTAATGGGAAGTTATAGTTTGACATGCCACTGCTCCGCAGACCTATTCCCACGCTATCCCATCTTTTATGGCCCTGTAAAAGAGAAATCACAGAACAGCAAATTAGTAATATTACATAACAGTATCCTGTAAATTCCTTCCAAGGTATCAAATCTTACAGCCAAACATACATCTCGTATGTAATTTATAATCTCTCTGTTACCAATCTAACAACCCAATTACGCGCAGCAGTTCATATCATTTGCACCTCTGCACATACAAAGACTAATTTGAAAGGCTTATTTGTTGGAGGCCGCGCGAACGCGAGCCTCCGCTGCCACAAATTATGACGTGCACTCTCCTCAATGGGAGATGCTAGGTAGACCCCCCTCCCAAGTGCAATGGAGGTGGCCTTCCTAGGCCATCGACCTTCCTGATCATCGATTGACCCCGCCCAGGTAAGTATGTATTTCCTCTCCTCGTCTTGACTACTTATACACTCCGCCCGTCCTTGTTAACATTCCAACCTTGCATGTGGGATATATATATAGGATGGGTATCTTTACTTTTTTCTTAACTTAATCTTATTCACATTACAACTTGTTAAACTATTTGTTTTTTATCATTTTATTTAATTCGTGTTATTTTATTACGCTTGTTGCTAATGGGTAGCATACATATGCAAACCCAAAAAAAAAAAAATGTAAAGGATTTGGCCATATTTCTTAGTGTGTAATGGCTATTAATGAGTTTAAGCATCTTTAAGTTTTGGAATGTTTATAAGAGATATCCTTGGCCAAGTTCTTCGACTCCAAACCATGGTTAGCAAGAAACAAGAGTATTTTTAAACACGATCGTGTCTTCCCCAAGAATATTGTAGCTCAAGCCTATGGCCTCCTCTCAAAAGCATTCATCTCCAAAGAGATATCCTTGCCCGAGTTTTTCGACTGGAAACCATGGTTAGCAAGAAACAAGAGTATTTTTAAACACGAGCATGTCTTCCCCCAAGAATATCGTAGCTCAAGCCTATGGCCTCCTCTTAAAAGCATTCATCTCCAAAGGAGTCAAAGGAAACCTTGTTATTATTGTATTAGAAGTAGAAGAGATACTATGGTTTAAAGACATAATAAATAGGGGAATCTTTTAATCCAAACTCACTTTTAGTAGACCTCAAATGAATCTGACATGAAAGATTAGATTAGAGATGGATGGATTTAAAAAATAGAAAGCTCTAGCAAAAGCAAAATTTACTCTTTTCTTTAATGGTGTCTCAAAAAGTAATTTTGGGTGGAAGGTGCAAGGGAAGTTGGGGGGTTGGGGGTTGTGGCCTAGGTAGGTGTACTGAGGGAGTTATTTATAACTTCAAGGGAAAATATGAATAACCTAATCTTGAGGTTTAAGTGAATCTACAACAATCAAGCAGAATCCCTAGTCTTATATCAAGGATTGAACATCCTCATTGATGGGGATTAGATCCCTTACAATTGTCAATGATTCTTCAATTATCATTCGACAAATGTGAAACTCTGTCTCCTCTCATATTGCAAGTCTCCCTATATCGATTTGAAGAATCCACGGGGTTATGGGGATTTTCAAATATGTTGAGCTCTATTGAGTCCTTATATCCTTAAATATCTAGGCATATTCCATGGAAAACAAAAGATTGTTATTGAATTGAAGGAATCTTGAGCCAAAATGGGGGGCATCCCTTCCTTAGCTTATATCCCATGACATTTTTTAAATCAAATTAGAATTGACGTGCAATGGAGAATTTTGGGAATTTTTGAATCCTTATCATTAGATTATCTATTTCACAATCCTATTACTGGACTTTCTAGTACAACAAAGCATGCATCCTCTCATAAAATGAGTAGCATCTTCTTACAATAGGCCAATACGCATACCACTATAAGTTGGCAATTGTCTTCCCAACACCAGAATGCCCTAAAACTCTGGAGGTGTAAACTTTCCAAATAAGTTGCAATCTTTCGCCTTTGGGAGCATGGAGTTGGTCTAGGTTGTAGTGTATCCCATCCTCGAGATGATAGTTAGCCCTATTGCCACCTTATTCTACATAAACGGGCCTTGACTTAAAGAAACGCCCCTTTAAAATCCTCATCTCCTGTGTATGTCTCTTTATATGCATCATGGCTGAAAGGCGCCATGTGAATAAGAGTTCACAAAGTTGTGATCTTGGATGTGGGTGGCCTTAAAAGAATGCCTAGTAACTAACTTATTGGTTTTTCTCTTCTTATATTTGATGATTAGATGAAGCTATTGTAAAAACCCCATCCACTTGTAGTGTCTAGTTTGTTGAATCCTACTCCGGGCCTACAAATACTGTAGTGGTTGGTGGTCAGTGTAGATGATGGTCTCCTTGCCCATTGGATAGTGTTGAAAATTTGGACCAGAGCATAGAGTTCTGTGTCATACATAGGGTGGTTCAAGAAACCACCATGAAACATTTCAAAATGGTACCATACCATCTTACTTGCCTGCATCGATACCGCTCCCATAGAATATCACTTGCATCTATCTCCACCTTGAAATGGTTATACAAATTGGGCAATGCAAAAATTGACTGATCTCTCATTTAATCTCATCAAAATATTTATGTTGGTACCATACCATCTTACTTGCCTGCATCGATATTTCTCCCATAGAATATCACTTGCATCTATCTCCACCTTGAAATGGTTATACAAATTGGGCAATGCAAAAATTAACTGATCTCTCATTTAATCTCATCAAAATATTTATGTTGATTATTTCCCCACTCGAAACTCTTGTTGCTAACCATTATGGCATGGAGTGATGTAGCCACAACTAAAAAGGATGCTAAAAACTTATGTAGGTACTATGTTGCCCCAATAAAGATCCTAACTTCAATGAAATATGTAGGAGTTGGCCACTTGAGGATGGCCTCCATCTTGGCAAGATCCATCTCTAGTTCCCCTCCACCAATCACATATCCCAAATACACCAATTAATGTCAGGCAATTTCATGTTTCTTAATATTTTCTAGTAATTTATTTTTTTCAGAGTCTCTAACACATGTATGAGATGTGAAATATGTTCTTCCTAGGTAGAGCTATAAACCAATATTTCATCTAAGTAAACTATGGAAAATGAATCTAGAAAGGGATGTAGTACATCATTCATCAAACACATAAATGTAGTTGGTGCATTATGTAACCAAAAGGCATTTCCAACCACTCATATAGACCTTGCCTCATCTTAAAGCCAGTCTTCCAACCGTATTCTTCTTTAACTCATACCTAGTGTTATCCCGATTTGAGATTCAACTCGGTAAAGTATTTGGCATGTTCCAATTGATCTAGGAAGTCATCGATCTTGGGTAGAGGGTATTGATTCTTGAGGGTGATCTTATTCAAATCTTTGTAATTGATACACATTTTTCAAGTCCCATCCTTCTCAAGTACTGTGATAATAGAAGACCCCCAAGATGAGGTGCATGGTAGAGTTACTCCATGCTCCAACTAATGTTGCAACTATTTCTTAACTTCACGTAGTTCTAGGATGGACTTTCTGTACAACCCAATATTTGGCAAAGGGGAGGGAGGAAACAACTAAAATTGAATGCTCCACTTCCCTCTTATGGGGTAACCCTTTAGGCTCATGGAACAACTTCTATGTATGCTTGCAACAACTCCTTTAACTGATGCTTCTTCTCTTTGGTACATCCTTCTAAATATGCCTTTACTTTTACCGATTCAACTCATGATTGATTCCGTCTTGAGAAGAGTAATGAAAACTTCCTACTCAAATTGATTAATTTCCTGGCTTAGAGGTCTTGGATTTACCTATGTGCACTGATGGTGAAGGACTTTCCATCCTTGATCAATCAGTATTGTTTTTCTCTCATCATGAAGATTCTATCCCTCATTTACATGTAGGGGCTTCCAAACACTACACCACAATCATCAATTGGTAATAAATCTACCTCCACTTCATAAATATAGTTTGCAATTAAAGCAAATTTGATCCTCTACTATGATATTAACCTACAAGCTAGAATCAAATAGAGCATTCACCTTTGTCTTCTTAACCTGGATCTTAATATGGAAGAGTTTAGTCATGTCCTTCTCTTTCTTGGGATCGAGGATACTCAAATTCACCTCCTTCTGCAATGTGGTGCAAACAATATTTTTGTCTACATATGAGTTTCTCTCTACCTAGTTGCTTGAATTCACGCCTAGAATGTTCTCCTTCTTGGCATCCTTCTTGTGTCTCTTTGGATTCAATTTTGGATGTAGCTTCCAGCACTTATCAATACTAGAATGGTTATAGTGGTTTTTGTCTTCTTTTCCTTTCCTTTCCACTTATTCGTTCCCTCCTTGGAAGCATCTTGGTGGTGTTTCTACTTGGAACCACTTGGTTGTCCTCTAGTCTTACCCATATTCTCCAAATATTGTGCTTGCGCATGAGCCTCATCAATTGTTCAATTTGAAGAGCATCCCTTGCCTCTATAAATGGTTGTGTAGACCACCAATATAGTTGAGTATAGACGAGTTATTGGGAGGTATACCCAACTTAATAGCCATTTTTCTAAACTCAGCGATGTACTCTTACACACTCTACCCGTGCTTCTGTCGGAATTAATGCCAACATATCCACTGGTCCTCTCCATGCCCAATAGGGTAGAGCCATGACTTAATGAGGGTTTTAAATACATCCCACTTAGTTAATATTGGTGGATAACCCTCCAACCTAAGTGTCTCTGTGTGACTTTACCACCAAGTTTATGCATGGCCCTCTAACTTTAGCCAGGAAAATGAAATCTTATGCTCTTCTCCTATATATGAACATTGAAATAAACTTATAATTGTTGCAACCCTTGATTCTCCTAACAACATCAATCTCACATTGGTAGGGTTTGTGCCCACTTTTGCTTCCACTTTAAGCAGAGATTGGGAAGAAGTGATTGCACTAAAACTTGGTCTCTCTTTCTCTAGATCTGTTTTTGGGTCTTCATGGTCTCCAAATTTCCCTTCTAAGTTAGTTTATGAGTTAGAGATGGAAATCTCCCCAAAAGATACAAACTTGTTATCTATAACTGCCATGAGAATGGCCATGTTGTGAGAGATGCCATTGCCATGTGCTTCCAACTTTGAAATTATCTCGTGTAACTCATCACATGAATTGTTATAAGAATTGCCATGAGAATGGCCATGTCGTGAGAGATATCATTGACTTGTGCTTCCAACTTTGAAATTATTTCATGTAACTCTTCACATGAATTGTTATAATTATACCCATCCATCATGGCTAGGGTTTTGAGATTTCTTTTTTACGTTGATTCTTGGATCCTGCAACTTACCAAAAAACCCCCAAAGAAAACTGCTTTGATACCAATATGATATGTAAACTATTGTGGATATTCCACTAGAACAGTTTGTCATAACATATCTTACAATATTCTAAAATCTCTTATTTTGCAATGTATTACTTTAGATTTCATATTTAATATTACTAGCATAGCACACAAAATACTAAAATAAATTGAAACTAAAATTAAAGAAATAAGCAAATAACACACCATTCACGTAGTGAACACAAGATGTGCATAGGGAAAACCCAATATGGGAAAACCCTAGCTAGAAGGTGAGGCCTATGCTCTTGTTCTTTTCTTCTTAATCATGAAATGATAGTACAATGAAAGTGCACTCATTGTAGAGTTTCCATGGAAATTGTGGCATGAACAACTACTACAAGAGCTTCCACTTCCTTTATTATGCTTCAACATCCCACTCCTAGATGCTCTTCTCTACTATGGAATAATAAGCAATACAATAAAAATGGAACCCCTTCCTTTCCTAGCAACCTAATATTTAACATAGTATGATAGTCATCTAGGGTTAGGGTTAGAGTTTTTGCATTCCTCAACCCCAAATTAATGTTAGGGTTTTGATTCTCTAGAATATTATTGAAATTCCACATGTGACTAGCTCCACACATGTGAATAATGAAAGCTAATATGGCATCCACTCAATACCATGGTGGTTAACAAGATAGGTCTTCTTGCGTGAGGCATAACTTCTGCATACGAAATATGATCGAGGTAATTTTTGCATTAATTGAAATCTTTGTATGTGTATAACAACATCAAGAGGATAGGACCTACTCGCAAAGATATGACCCAAAAAAGACTATTTAAGGCCTCAAACATGCCCAAGAAGGTTTATGGGGCCTCAAGCAAGCCATAAAAGGTTTTGGACCCCATATCACCAAAGTGGGCCTGCCCCTAAAATGGGCCCTACAAGTCAATACCTCTAATTTTTACACCTAGAAATTACCAAGATGACAACTTATATAATGAGCCATTTTGAATCACGACTTTTCTTTGTAAGCAACGCATTGTGAAATAAAACCTAGCAATGCTCTCTTCAATAAAGAAATGTTAGACCATGTAACATATTTTGGAATTGCTAGAAATGTTGGTGCAACATTTTTTTATTCACTTACTTCAGCACATGCTTCCAAAGGATCCATTCACTACATTTCTCTAACTATGATTTTTTAAACATCTCTTTTACTTGCATTTTGTCTTCATTAATATTTTTTGTGAATAGGTTGAGATAAAAATTTATTAGAGTTTCCTTCAATGTAGAGTATGGATAGGATGAGATTATTTTCACCAAATGAAATGTTTAAAACTATCACACATTGTTATTGGAAATGTTTACAACAAAGAGTCCAACTAGTGACAGGTTTGTTGGAGACTTGGACTTAAACAAATGAGTAAAGTTCTAGATAGAGTGAATGAGATAATTCAAAATAATTTCTTGTGGATAAAGATAAAATTGAAAAAAAATATGTATATAAATGTTTATTTTCTTTGTTATATGTTGGTTTTCTTTGTTTAAGAAATTCACCTCGAAACAACCAACTATGAGGAATGTGTTGACTCTCTTGGAGAGCCTTAGAAATGATTCCATGGAAAGTAAAACCCATTCAAGAAAATTAAAATAAAGCATATCCATTTTTGTTGCCAATACAAGTGTAATAAGAAATAATGCAACCACAACAAATGACTAAAATTCTACATTTTAATTTAGTAGCAAATATTTATATTATTTTTAGTAATGGAAACAAATTTAATTATCCTTAACCCAATTTTTTTCAACATATCACTAGATTCTTTTGCAATATTATAATGTAATGAAATTGTAAATGTTTTTTAAATAAAAATGAATAATGTTACATCGATTCATCTCAAAGAAAATCTATTCCTAAGCATCTCAAAAATTTGGAATATTATAATGTAATGAAATTGTAAATGTTTTTTAAATAAAAATGAATAATGTTACATCGATTTATCTCAAAGAAAATCTATTACTAAGCATCTCAAAATTTTGTGGGAGCTAACTTTAAAATAAGTCTTGATTATTTAAGAAAATTGTGTATTTCTCTATATCATCTCCTTAAAAGATTACAATTTTAAACATTTGTTATAATTTATAAATATTAATTTTAGATAATATTTTGGAAAAATGAGATATTAATTTTTTATTTTTAAAAAATCATGACTGGTCTTTATAGATAGTTTTTTTTTAAACTAAAGTGGTTAAATATATTCATAAAAATGAAAAAATGGTTCAACCGTGGCTGAGCCAAATCGGCTGAGTACATTATTCAAAAAATCTGTGTGTTGTTTGCTCTGAGATTCGGATACTTTCCATGCTTGTAAATTGAAAATTGTGAGCTAAATCTTGAACACGATATACTCTTTCTTATAGTTGGAATGTAGCGGAGATTAGCGATAAATTCATGGATTGGGTGCATTGTGGTCTATTCACTTTATACATTGAATTCAAATGCTTTTTGTGATGATTTTCATGTTGGATACTCAGCGTCGACTGTTCATCATGTCTTCACATCTTAATCTTCCTGATGATGTGTAAACGAGATTCCCAGGATGTGGATCAGCATACAACTATCCTGTGTCTAGGAAGAGTTGGAAAAAAAAAATTCTACTCCTGCCAGTCAGATGATAAATTGCCTTTAACAAAGCATTTCTAGGAATGTACAATGTCTATGAATTGGGGAAGTTTTTGCATGGCATTTTCGTTGCCACTATGAACCCTGTACATTGTTAATACTTCTATGAGCTTCCCATTGATGTAACCAAGCAGTGTTTTGGTGTTTCTGATCACTAATGGATCACCATTAAGAATATTAGTCCATGCAATGTGTAGAATCAATCCTGGGTCACGTGCATCCTCAACAACCTTTTGGTAGGTTCCTCTTTGTGACAAGAGTCAGTTTTTTATGTCAAAACTTCTGGTACATGTTCAGTTCGCTCTGGATGCCATGCTCGGTGTCGATTGTTCAGCAGTCATCACTTCTTGACTTGCATAAAATTGGTGGCTTGTAATCTGGATCAGGGAATGTGGTGATAGCTTGTTTCCGCACTTGAAAATTCTATTTTCCTGGGTTCAAAATTGGTTCCAACTTTTGCTTCGATGTCTACTTCGTGGTTGAAGCTTCTCATAATATGGAATGCCCTGAAATGGTCAAATGAACTCATGATTTGCTGAATCCAATGTATGATCTGTTCAATTTCCAAATTATTGTAATATGTATGCGTATTGAATGCTTTGATGATTACAAGAGAGTCTCCAAACACCTGTAGTCTTTCAATTCTGTATTTTTTGGCGATTTGGCATCCTTTTAGGAGAGCTAATGCTTCTACTAAGTTGTTTGAGCATGTTCCTAGTATCCATCTGTATATGGTTCTCGGTGCTCCTCTAGCAAATAGCAAGACCCCCCCCTGCTCATGCTCCGGGGTTTCTTTTGGACGCGAAATCAAAGAACAGAATGTCAATGTCCCGTTTGTTTCTCCAATCTTCAAAGTCAGAGTTGGAGAGTATGATTTGCCAAAGTGGGAGGTTCCGACGAGGAGTATCTATTTCTTTTATGGGGATAGAGGGAGGAGTGCCAATCCAATTTAGCTCATTTGTAGTGAGGTTTGTGTTTGTTCTGAATTTGGAAGAGCTCAAGCATTCTATAAGTAGACCTTTGGCTTGTCCAACGACTTGTAAGGGAGTGAGGCAAGAGTCCTGGAAAATTTCTTTGTTCCTGGCAATCCATATTTTCCAACAAGTAAATTTGGGGATGGTTATCCAGATTTGGAGCCAGAGCTTCTTTTTCGAAAGGGATAAGGGATAGGCAGATTTCCAATCTTTGAGGAGGAAAGTAGTAGTGTCGAACATCGACATGGTTATGTTGAGACATGAAGCATTGGTTCCAAACTGTTTTTGAAAACTGACAATCCGGGAATAAGTGGTCTAATGATTCAAAATTCTTGTGGCATAAAGGCCACCAATGTGGCCCGATAATTACTCTTTTGATGAGGTTGTCTCCAATGAGGACCTTCCAGTGAGCGAGAGTCCAAATGAAAAATTAACCTTGGGAAGTCCAAATGGATTCAAGACCAATTCCCATAGGATTTTCCTTGAGGCGTCATGACTTTGGAGTGCGTTGAAACCCAGGGCATCGATGTATTTCCCTTTTGGGCCCCAACCACGTTCGTCTTTGTCTTGGGAGTGAGTAGGAGTGCATCCAATTAAAATTTCTATGAGG
Organism: Larix kaempferi; assembly: GCA_027924585.1. NCBI lineage: Eukaryota > Viridiplantae > Streptophyta > Pinopsida > Pinales > Pinaceae > Larix > Larix kaempferi. The sequence continues at coordinate 1,496,978 of BSBM01000111.1, read as the reverse complement.
ATAATTCTGGAGGGTTCTAGATCGGCTGGAATTGAAATGTTTTTTCATCTTTGCCATGTATCGGAGGAGTCCCAGGCACTGAGATCATTTAATGTTTTTATTCCTTGCTGAGCGAGCCAATGAGCTATATCATGGAGATCTTGATTGTTCTGGAGTGGCTTGTTTCCCATAATATTGTCAAAAAAAATATTTATGTCTTTCCCATTTCCAGGAACCCAATAGAGTTCATGAGAGAAAAAATCCCATGCGATTATGCATAAGGACCAAATTAAGGAACCTTTGGATGTCGGTTTGCTGTCAAGGCATCTGTGAGTAGTGTCTGTTAGGTATTTCTTCTTTAATAATTGGCTGTCTCGATGTTGATTGTTGTGTAGAATCCACCAAAGGATTTTGCCTCGCATTGCCATGTTTTCCTGGTGGGGATCTCGAACTTGGAGACCACCTGAATGTTTTGGTTGTTTTATGATGTTCCAATTTACCAAACATATTTTGTTCTCATTGTTTTTCCCTCTCGTCCAGAGAAACTCTCTCAGGAGTTTGTTGATGCGTTCTGACACCCCTTTGGGTGCTAGCAGAAGAGAGGATTGATAGATTGGGAGAGCTGAGAGGACAGCTTTTAGTAAGATTAGTTTTCCAGTTTTATTGAGCCAATATCCTCCCCAGTTCCTTATTTTGGATTTGATTTTGTTGATAATGTCTAAGTCCTAATTTCGAGATTTTGAGAGCCCTTGTGTTATTGGGAGGCATAGATACTTGAACTTATCCTATTGCTTGTGGACTTTGATTCCGAGTATTTGGGCGATGTTGACTGCGGAGGTGTTGTTTAGATTCCATCTGTATACATCACTCTTATGGAGGTTGATCTTACCTCCTATGGCTTTGCAATACCAACCCATATTTTTCTTAAACTTTCGGGTTATTATGGAGGAGACCCCTCCCAATAAGAGGGAATCATTAGCGAAGAGGGTATGGTTGAGGGGCATGGAGCTTGGAGCTAAATTGAGGCTAGGTAGGGATCCTGTTCTGAGATCAGAGTTCAACTTTCGACTGAGGGAGTCAACCAATATTATGTATAAGAAGGAAGACAAGGGGAAACCTTGTTGAATTCCATGCGTAGCTTGGAAGAAATTGGTGGGGAGGCCATTTACTAAGGGAGCTATCCATGGGCCTCTTATGTAGGCTGAGGTCCAGTTAATGAAGATATTCCCAAAACCAATTTTTTCCATGACTTTAAGGAGGAATGAGTGCTTGACACGATCGAATGCATTGGTCACATCGAGTTTGATCAAAATACCTTTTTCCTTGCAGATCTTGCTGGAGTGGATAGCTTCTTAATTGAGGATGACATTGTTGAGGATTTGTCTTCCTTTTAAGAATCCTCCTTGATTGTCTAAGATGATTTTAGCAAGGAGAGGCTTCATTCTATTTTCCAGCATCTTGGAGATTATCTTGTAGGATGAATTGCATAATGAAATTGGTCGAAATCTGCAAAAGGAGTTGGGATTTGTCTCTTTGGGGATAAGAGCAAGGAATGTTGAATTGGTGCAGCCTTCGATCTTTGCTTTTGAGTGGAAATCTCTTATCATTCTCAAATAATATTTCCTTATGTACTGCCAACAGGATTTGTAGAAGTGGATCGAGTATCCGTCGGGTCCTGGAGCCTTGTCAGGATCGAAGGACCATATTGCGTTTGTGACCTCCTTCTCAGAGAATGGCTTGAGGAGGTCAAGGTTGTCTTCAGTTGTGATGCTCTTCGGAATGTGCTCGAGGAGGATTTGTTCTCCTTCCTCTCCATCGTTTTCCTCCTCCGAAAAGAGATTTGAGAAGTGATTATGCGCAGCGATCTTGATGTTTTCATGTCCTTTGACGGTTGCTCCGTTGTCAGCTTTGATTTATGAGATATAGTTGGTAGAGTGTCTAGCTTTAGTCTGTTTGTGGAAGTAAGAAGTATTCATGTCACCGGATTTGAGACATGTGCTGTGAGATTAATCTCCAGTATTCCTCTTCTTTACAGAATGCTTGGTAAGCTTTGATTTGATGCTTGACCTCTTCCTGTAGTGTAGTGTTATCAGTTGGGTGTTCATCCAATGAGTTTTGATAATCTTCCAAGTCATCTACAACCTTCTTTCGGTAGTTAGAGGGTGGGGGGAAATTGATTTTGGCCCACTCCTTTAATGCTTTCTTGGTGATGATAAGTATATGTTCCCAAATGAATCTAGGGGAGCCGATTATGGGAGTTCTCCAACTTTTGTCCAATACGTCCCAGAAACTTATGTGATCAAGCCATTGAGGGTTGAATCTGAATAGGATCGAGCTGATATCTTCATCTTCTTGGATTTGGAGTAGGATTGGTTTGTGATCCGAGGCCAAGTTTGCCATGATTTTTGAGATAATAGTTTGATCTTCTGTCAATAGGCTGCTTTGGACAAGGAATCTGTCAAGCCGGGCCATGATGTTTCCTTTACCTAGTTGCTTGTTGGACTAGGTAAATTTTCCTTTTTTGGGTTTCATGTCAAGCAAATCCCATTTCTGAATGAGGGATTCTATTTGGGATTTGAATATGTCCTTTCCAATGAGGCCTCCCTTCTTTTCAACTGTGGAGAGGGTTATATTCATATCACCGACAAGAATGAGATTTTGTGGAGTATATGCATCCAAAACATCTTCCAAGAGCTTCCAGCAGTCCTTTTTTTCGGAGTATAGGTTAGGAACATACAGATTCAAGAATGTGATGTGAATGTTGCTTTGGGTATGAGTGAGTTCCATGAATATCCAGTGTTGAGTGGCGAAGGAGCTGCGTAACTGGAATTTTTCTGAATACCAGAGGGTTGCTAGGCCACTGGAGGCTCCTCTAGCACTAACAGCCATATCGGCATTTTTATTCCATTTTCCCTTTCCAATGGTTAAGGTAGCATTTTCATCGAGCTTGGTCTCTTGAAGCATGAGGATGTCTGGCATGTCTATTTTTTGGAGGTCTTTAACGACTTCTATTTTGTTGGGACTACCCAGTCCTCTACAACTCCAAGAGACCAACTTCATTATTTATTATTGTGAGTAGAGGAGGGACCTTCTCCTACCGAGTCCCCCATTTTCTTTCATGTTATTCTGGCTATGGTGTTCCTGTTGAACGCCATGTCTATTGTTGCTTGGGATCCTTGGGTTTTCTCGCGTTTAGCTTCTTCTTCCCTTAGATCTTTGCTCGATTTTTGTCCTAGTTTTATGGACGATCTGTCTATTAAATCATTCGAAGATGCAGGGAAGACCAATGGTTTGGTTTTTGTAATTTCTGCATAGGAGGGGGATAGTGTATCTTTATACAAATTAGGTCTTTTGGGGCTTGGTGTGCTCTAGGGATGGAGTTCTTTCGGATCTTCTTGGATTTGAGGGGCTTCTTGAGATTCTTGTTGTTCAGGGATTTCTCCTTCTTCTGGGGATTCGGGGGCTTCCTGGATTTATAAAGTTTCTAATGCCTTGAATCTGTTCTCTTTGTTAGCAGTCTGAGATTTTTGATGTTGATTGTCTGCTTTCCTTGAACTTTGACCTTTTGGTAGGGTTTTTGGTCCCGATTTGGGGATTGTTGTCCATTGTTCTTTTTTCCCTCTTGCTTCTGGATCTACATGCTTCTTCTTGCAAGATCGAGCAAAGTGCCCATATTTGTGGCAATACCTGCATTTAAATGGAATTTGTTCGTAATCCAATTCCTGTATGTGAGACCAATCTGCCACAGTGATTTTTATGGCTTCTGGGAGTCCATGTTCTAGATCTACTTCAACGCATATTCTTGCACATGAGTATTGATATTTTTTATCTGCTTTGTCTATGTATTTTCCAAGGTTGTTTCTGATAACTTCTAATGATTTTGGGTTCCAACAATGGAGGGGTAGATGTAGAAGTCTTACCCAAACTGGGACTGCGGATGGGATATCTTGGGATGGGTCAAAATCAGGGTTCCATTTATTCATTTATAGCCCTTGCAGCCCCATGAAGTATGGGTTGTTCCTGAAAATTAATTCATGATCTTGTTTGCTTTCAAAGAGAAATGCAAAGAAGCCCTTTCCTAGGAAGTAAGATTTTACTTCTTCCGATATCAAAGGTCTCCAGTTTTTTTGTACCCATGTCTCAGTGGTTTTCGAAGATGGCCACAAGCCTGTGAACTGGCCGATCAATCCTCGTTTCAACAGGTTAAGAGATGTATTGCAGGGTTTCTCTACCGGAATCACTACAGTGGGTATCTCGGTGATCTTTTACACAAATTTCTGTTGTGTGGCAGACAAGGTTTTTTTTCCTTGAGCTGCAGTCAATTTCAGGAAGTCAGACAGATCAGAGGGGGAGGAGGGTCTGTGTCTCCTCCCGAGGCCATCGAGGGCATGGGCTTGAGGGCCAAGCCCTAGCCACAGGTGGGGCCTCCGCTCAAACTCCATGTTCATGACGATCGCCTAGATGAGAAGGATGAAATTTCTTAATGTATAAATTCAAATTTAATCACAATTTTTATATAAAATTTAAAACTAAACTAATATATACTATGCATTTTTTTATAAATTCGATATAACAATTAATTAGAATATCCAAAAGTTATAAAAATAATAATTAATTTGTTATCAACATCCTTGGAAAACTCCAATTGGCTAAATTATATATATATATATATATATATATATATAGCCCGGTGGGTTAGCTCAAGTGGTTGAGTGTTGTAATCGCAAGCAGAAGGTCTTGGGGTCAAATCCTCGAGTGGCTATGCAGGGCCTCACTTGATGTCCCCACCGGGTTAGGCCCCGTAATCATGGCCGGTGGTTTACCTTGGGTACCATCCTCAAAATGAGGGAAAGTACCTATATATCACTTAATACATTTTATAGTGAGGGTATTGAAATTGAATTTGAATATTTAATATCATATGTTGATTATTTTTAAACATCTTTCATGTATTGATAAATAATATCATTAATGAGTTTATTTTAATACAATGTTTTTTAAAGTCTATAAAAAATTTCTTGGCTTGTAAATTTGATAATCATAAAAACAAATTTTAAATGGTTAGAATTAATTACTAATGAATATATTTCTTTAATACAATGTTTTTTTAACTTTTTAAAAGTTGATAACTTTAAAACAATTTTTAAATGTAGTAGTTTGTTAAACAAGTGTGAAAGTTGCGTTGCAGCTAAGTCCCTGCCAAAGGGATGGCAAAGGACGGGATGGGATGCCAGACGTGGGAGTGGGCTAGGAGGGTCGTGTGGGAGCGGGTGGGACGTGAGAGTATAAGCGGAATTACGAATAAGCACAGACCGCCACTACTTGTTGGGAGTTGGTGGTGGATTAATTAATGAAGTTGGTTCAAAGATTGAGATTCCAAGGCCAAAGTTCTAAATTGACAAGTCATCATTTCATGCGTCACAAATCCCAAGATCCCAGCCATGAAGCACTTGAAGCACTTTAAAGGTGGTTGACAAATATTGTTTTGCAAACTCATCTAACATACTTCTCGTAACTACTAGGTGTAATATTAAGTCTTCACGGATAAAGATAATATCACCACCATTAAGATCTAGATAATCTGACCAACTTTTTATTTTTTTGAGGAATGACCATACCCAGGGCCCTGAAACCTTGTCTGGTCTTTCCAAAAGGATGAGGATACATGTCGATGATGTGGAGGAGCAAGAGGAAGTTGCATAAATATAAAGGGAGGATACATGTCGGTGACGTGGAGTAGTATTGCAAAATATGATCAATTAGATTGATTTTATTCACATGTGGCTTGCCTGCTCTACCTCTGATGTCATTGTCCTATGGTTATCAGGGGATTTTTTAATAGAACGTCGATGCTTGTTGTTTAGCGCCCCGCAGGTTTTGCATGTGTAGGCTAGATAAGAATGAAAGTTAGATAGGGAATAGCTTGAACTTGAGGAATAGCCTAGGTCAACCTAATGAAAAAGTACACGGGAGCCAGAGAGCAAACACTAAAGAAAGCAACCAAGCCTTCACATTGTCCTGCATTCCATCAATCAACTAGAAAACAAGTGTAAAACTTAAGCGTCCTTCACCAATAGAAAAAACCTATTTTCATTTTTTCAGAAAATAGAATATATATATTTTTCATTTTAAAAAAATCAGTTTAATAAACAATTTTATGAAAACATAACAAAACATTATCAGAAACAACATAAACAAGGGTTGCGAGCAGCTTAGTCCCTGCCATTTGAATGGACGAATCCTAACCTTATAAAATTAGGATTTGATGATTCTGATAATTTTTTTTAAAGTAATTACTGTTGGGATTTAAACTTATGACTTTTCATTTACAATTTTTCAACTCAATTACTTATTACCAATTGCTCTATACCATTAACTAAAAATAACTCTTTCTTAACCTAATTTTACCAAAAAAATTATATAAAAAATAGGTTACGTTTGTTCGATGATCTATTTACTCCACGTTTTATCATTTCCAATCCCATTCCATCATTTGCTACACCCAAAGAATCACGTGTAATACCAGCTGAGCAATGCATTCCACGTTAAATATAAATGGATCAGTGGAAAACCAATAATTTGGATGTGGGCCATGTGTGTATATATCGTTTAGTACTTTTAGCTTTCGAAAAGATAAGACAAGCGATAATACAAAAAAAAGGTAAAACATGTGATAATACAAAAAAGATAAAACAGGCGATAAGACAGCCAATATTACGACATCTTTTCTTTTTAATTTTAATATATAATCTTTTAAAAAGTACATATTCTTAACATTTAAACCTATTTAAACTATACTTAATACAATTTTGTAACTCAGCTCAATCCCATTATATTTTGTGTTGATGAATAATATCCAACTTCAGCTTACAGAAGCGTCATATAAGGTACTCATGGGAATTTTAAAAACTACCACCTTAGGATGGTGTGTTTCATGAAAAGGACAAGACCAACAAAGTTGAAAAAGGTTATTTGTAAAATAAGCCTGCATCCAATAGTATTATACACATTCAATATGCATATTTATTGCCCAGAAGGGGTGACAAATGCATATGCTTTAGAATCAAATGACCTAACTAAAATTCAATTGTTCACTACCGCTTCTTGATCATTTCAATCTATAAAGGAAGCTAGTTTAATAATCTATGCAATTGTATATATCATATATGTCTAGATTGCATAGCTTGGTACATAAGGAGATAGAAACTCAGTGGAGAACCTGAAATAAAATCCTTTCTTAAAAAAAATGGGGCAATAGAAAATCCAATAATTCACCAAGTTCTTCAACTTGCATATCAATAATAATATGTGAAAGTTGCCCATGAAAATCATCTCAATGCAGATAACTCTGATATAATTAGCTGGAAGGATTCACAACATCTTCCACCTCAATCATATCACCTTTCTGTTGCGTTTTTCCCCACCGGATTCTGAGGACAAGCCTGTTTTCTTTACAAATTTCCTCTGATACAACATATTTGAGAGTTATTCCAAAACGGTGCAAAGCCACTTTTGCACCCCCAATTCCAGAAATGAGGAAAAGAACATTGATTCCATTGGGATAAAGACGTTTTAGCACAGAAAGATGATACGCTACAGTATCTACTTGGAATGCATTTCCAAGAGATCTTACATGTCCAGTCCTAGAAGATGATCCACGTGTTAACAATTTGATAACAAGACATTGAAAGCATGTTTCCTAAACATATTAGTTTGTAATTTATATTATAAACAATTTTTTTTATAATAAAAACATTAACACGGATTGAAAAGTAGGAAGAAACAAAAGCATTAAACTCATTTACAAAAAAAACATGGCATTATATAAAGCTTTGAGCCTTTGTTCTCTCCACCGCAACCGCCATAGCTTCGTTGTGGCTAGAATTCATATCATAGCGGGGTTCATTCACAGGATGCATATCAGGTATTATATATAGGATGTTAAAGTATTTAATGATTGTCCACTTTGATTTCTATAAGGTGCACCGGAGGGACATAGAGAGACCAGTTTAATGAGAATTGCCTAGATCGAATGAAAGGTATTGTGTTTATAGAAATATGAAATATCAGTAGTTCTTGTTGGGCGCACGGAAATACCCATTCAATACTACAACCTTTTTAGGAAGAGACATAGGTGTTTGTAAGAGGCGTTCACACACTCAAAACCATAGCCTGCTCGAGATATTAACAAGTAAAAAACACCAAAAAAATGCTTCAAAAAATGCATAGAGCCCCTTACATTCTGCAGCTGCTGTCTCATGTAACCATTCTCATATACCAACTGTGAAACTTGCTTCTGAAGGCGATCATTCTCCTCCATCAGCAATTTTTTCATGGTTGTGAGCTTCTTGTTAATAACCTGAATCCTCGAAGCCTTCTTCCTCTACTTCATTCGGCACCTACCAAAAATAAATTAAAAAACTCAATACTATTCCAAACCCAAAGAAGCATCGGTCCTTCACAACCTTCAACACAAATCCACCAAAATTAACAAAACCAACAAGATTCATTCCATTATAGAACACAACACCCATTTTAGAACCAAGAAAACCCATTTTCGTTACAGATAAAATCAAACACCATCATTAGAACCAATAAAACCCATTAATCACTCATTCCATTACAGAACACAACACCCATTTCACCCATTTCAGAATCAAGAAAACCCATTTTTGTTACAGATAAAAACAAACACCAACATTAGAACCAAAAAAACCCATTAATCAGTTTCTTCTGTATTCTAACGATTGAAAGCTAATTTGATCCTCTAATGCCGGTTCTTGCAGAAGCATTCAGGCATCTTGACATAAGGACGACATGTTTTGCAATAGAAAGGCGAGATGATGTGAAATGGGTTTTCACGGTGAGAGTGTGGGTGCCTAATAAGCACGGAATTATGTTTGAGCAACCTCTCTCACAGGGAAATCTGGACTTCTCCCTGGCTTGTCAACTACGTAGTGGTGATGCGGTGGAGCGTAATGAGGTTTTCACACCATTTCATTTTTCCTACGCTGCCAGGGGAAACACCGAGTAGAAATTTGGACCACTGTTCGATTACCCCCTAACCTCGGTCACGAGATCAAGTAATTACATGTTGAGTAAATGCATGAGACCAGACTCGTTGTTAAACTCCAGCAGCACTCCGAGGGAGAACTAGAGATCATGTTTATTGGTGGACTTTCAAGAGAATATAATAAGCATGAATCATGGCACCAACCCGTCTAATATACATGTTCAACTATCGTGGGAGCGATTGAATGAGCTCGTATATACTAAAAGAGCAGCATAGGAGCATGAGACACGATTCAATTTCTGAACTGTGGTTTTGTAATATATACTCGAGTCAATAAGTATGTAGATTAGTGTTCATGTAAGAAATAGTCACATGCCAATGGTAATATACTCGACACAAGCAAAAAGGCATGAGAAACAAACCAGGATCTGTATGGGTTCCATTATGCTAACTATTGAATCTCGATGTTCCTTCTGTACACAAGAACAGACAACATCTCTTATGTCCCACTGCCATATCATAACACAACATCCATTTCACCCATTTCAGAACCAATAAAACCCATTTTTTCTACAAATAAAAACAAACATGAGCATTAGAACAAAAAAAACCCATTAATCAGTTTCTTCTCTATTCTAACAATGGAAATCTAATTTGATCCTCTAATTTCGGTTCTTGCAGAAGCATCCAGGGCTCATGCCATAAGGACACTAATTTGATTCTCTAATGGCGGTTCTTGCAAAAGCATCCAGGCCTCATGACATAAGGACGATGTGTTTTGCAATAGAAAGGGGAGATGATGTGCATCGTGACTCGGGAGCATTGGGATGCCGACTTGTTGTGAGCCGGTACACCTGTAGACCTTTGCTGTCAGAAGCTTACACCTGTGTAACCTGCAATGTCAGATTAATATTTTTCAAACTTTGTAAAAATGGTAAGGTATGTGTTTTTTATTTTATTTTTTAATTTTTGTTAATGCCTACAATGATAAAAAAACGTCAAATCTTGAGCCAATATCCATTAAAGAGTGAGAAAAATCATAATAAAAAATATTCACAAATAATATTATTTATATTGACGTTATAGTATATCATGCTTTGTAATATAGTATTCTGAAATTAATTCAAAATAGCGAAACATATAGTTTCTGCCTACGACGAGGACTAAAAATAAAATAATAATACCAAATAAAAAAGACTTGACTTTCCAACTGAAAACATATCCCTACCTTGGTAGGGATGGGGATTAATAATATGAATCCAAATCCACATAAAAGTCATACTAAGTAAAATGCACATAAAAGTCAAAAGTCATAATAAGTAATGCACACTCAAAAAATAATATCAAGTTAAAAGTGACTGGTAAGCTATAACAATCACGATATAAGAAGACTTGTCAACTAAATAATCAACGAAGTATATTTCAAAGTTTTTCTTAAATGTAATCCACAGCTTATGACTTTTGTGCCTTGGAGGTTTTGTTCCGATTTGGTTAATGATCTCACTAATATAAAATCAACTTGCCAATAATAATGATCTCACGAATCTAAAATCAACTTGCTCATAAATCACACTGCGTCTCTCATTTCGTGCAGTCGACGCATCTAAGCAAAAACTTAATTTGCAGGTTTGATTTTGTATGGACAACATTCATTATGAATTATTGACAGTATATATAGTAAATTATGAGCCTAATATCTTATAAATTGTTTCGAGATCCATCTGAATCTGAGGTTGTAGATGATCTAGAACACTTGCTTGTTGTTGCTGATGGGTAGTTGGTCAAAATTCTGTGAATTAAATATCTGTCTTTCCAATTCAAATGCATATTTGAAATAAACTAATAGATCTAGTAATTTAATTGAGATCGGTTATATATCCCAGCTTTATTTAGAATTTTTGAATCAATATAGAAATGGAGTTTGGTTGAGAAGGATGGGACCGCTATATTACCTACGTAATTTCTACCCAAAGCACCTATAGATCAAACAGATTTGGCTGGAACTATTCACAATGTGGTTTTTTGTGGACACAGTTGGTATCAATGAAACCTCTATAAACAAAGCCAATTGGGTGTGTAGAATATTTGGTATAAGGTTTCTCTGACTGTTTTGGTTGGAATTTCGTGGAACAATACGGTGATTCAAGTCACAAATTGTGGTCCGTAGGGGTGTAGCTCCACTGACGATTCGCTTGATATGAAGAAAATGTTGTAAATGGAGGTCACGAGTTCAAATCGCCTCGGCAGCCCCTTCCTAGTTGCCTATTCCTTGGTGGGCAAGCTACTTTAACACACTTAGCTACATATTTAACTGGAGTTTGGTAACAAATTTAGAAAGAATAAGAATGTGGGTATTATTTATTTTATCTGAGAAACAAAATCCTATGTTGGTATTCACCAATAAGCGATTTTCTGAAAACATAACAAAACAACATAAAAAATTAAGCACTAATACCAAGTCAAAAAAGTTTGACTTTTCATTGGAAAGTATATCCTTGCTTTGGCAGGGACTAATAAATGAAGTAGTCTAAATATTCTACATTTTCAACATTTTCCCATTATATTTTCAGTCTTGTTTTATTGGGAGTGCAATTGAAATGTTGTAAAAAAAATTAGAATCATATATATTAGCTATAAAAATTGCATAATCTAGATGCCAAGGGGTATTTGAAGGTACTAAATCCATTTATGCATTCAAAAACCCAATTTAAACTTTCATAATTTGGATTTTTCAGAAAAATAAATAAATACACTAAAAAGTCTAAAACCTAGAATAAATAGACTACTCCCTAATAAATGTATAAAGTCTTGGCTTGTAAACTTCCTAATAATAAGATAATCATAAAACAAATTTTAAATTGTTATAGTTTAGTTTTGTAGTAAATATTATCATTAATAGTTGGTTTATAAAAAAAAATTATAGTAAGATAATTGAAAAATAATTTGTAATATGTTTAGTCTAGTAATTTCTATAGTTGTAAGTTTTATGTACAATGAGGTAGGTAACTAATGAAGAGGACATAATAGAGAGTGAAAATGATAATATGATGCAGAATGCCATATTGACTTTGATTGGTTCAATAATAATTTATCCACCTAGAGTTATGTACTGATTCCAATTTAATTTAGAGTGGGCCTAACAATTAAGAACACAAATTTCCTCCTAAGAGGTTATAGGTTCACATTTGGAGGGGTGTACACCTTTGTAGACTATAGCAATTACATTGTTGCGCAGAATGACCCCTTGTACCACAAAAAAGGGGATCTCATATCTCATACACCAAATTGGTGTCTGGCTTGGTTGTGACCTTAAAATAGATGATGATGATGATGATGATGATGATTATAAACAAGCTATTGGTGCAACTGTGACAACAACTAACACCACATGCATCAATGTCTTTGCGACGTCAAGAAGATGTTGGAGAAATGAGGCATGTGAGGGAGAATTATATATATTCGTCACAACTTGCATTTATATATGCTTGTATTTATTTTTAACTATACATCTACTTGTTTTACATGATAACAGAATATTATTATTATTATTATTATGAAGAGTAATGTTGTTGTGAGAGTATTTTTTATTTTTAGCATAAATTAATATCATTGATTGAATTGTTGGCATGTTGCATTGGTGAACCCTATGGCAGGAATGATGGAAAAGCATCAAACAAAAATTAATCCAAAGTATAGGTTGGGATTGATTGCATCTTCTAGGAAGTTGTTTCTTCATGTGATCTCATCGCTACTCAAATGGCAAGATTAATACTAGTTTGCATGTTCATCATTGCTCAACTTATAAGTTCTTCAAATAAAAAAAGCTTGGTGACTTGAGATTGTTGGGACTGCAAGCCACCTATCTTTATCTAGTCACTAGCCAAACCAAGATCTAGTAAGTCAGATGTGTGTGCATGTTCTTTCTTGTTGCATGTGAAATGGTTGCCTACACTCTGTACATATTCTGGATGGTCTGCACCACATGCATTTCTCCACATTCCATATCTTTACATTGTTTTTGGTTCATATGCTTTGTTCCTTGTGTGAGAATAAGATTATTTGTTTTCCTTTGGAAAAACATTTATATCATTTTATTAGTATTAATAAAATGAGTAAATTTTGTATATACATGTACAACATTATAATTACATCAATATATTCAAAGACAACTAAGCTATCTTCAAGAAATCCATAAACAAAGATCAAATTCCAGGACTAACTTATCCCCTACTAAATCTCATCATACTTATATGACAAAAACAATACATCATAGACACAAGTCTTTCCATCCACATCATTACAATACTACATCATAGACACAAGTCTTTCAATCCACATCATTACAATACTGATAACATCTACACATGATTCTACCTATCCTCATCGAGAATTACATGTCATTAGAATTCCATATACCCTTAAAAAGGGATCAACTTTCAGATCAAGAAGATCCCCTGGTAATGTTAATTCCCATCATACTAATGCTAATTCTCATCATACTTTTATGACAGAATCCAAAATTTTATTGACCAACGGTGTTCATAGCCAAAAACATTTAAAAAAAAAATAGAACCTCTATAAGATCCACTTGTTCTCATCACCAACTACAAATCAATAGAAACCAAGTATCAACAACAACAAAAAAAGATTGAGAATTTGTATGTTTGTAAAAAGCAATATAATCCTTGCAACTATGCTTTAGATTTTCTTTGAGAGACAATTAAAACATATACAAAATGTTGAGTTACAATGTGTGTGTTGCCTTGCCTACTTGGAACTTTGTGATTTGAACAATATAAGCCAACCTTTGAAAGCTCATTTCCTTGAGAATTAATATCTTGAATTATATGATGAAAAGATATGTGTGTAAATAAAGATATCATTCATTTAACATTTTCTAGAATAGGATGCAAATGTAAATTCCCAAGCATATAGTTTCCCTTCATCCAATTTATAATCACCTTAGAGTCCCCATAAACATGCAACCGAAAGGTCCCTTAGTCCCTTACCAATTTCAAGAGTAGCTTTAAAGTCCACAACTTTGAATTCTTAGAGCCTATACCAAGGCCTACTTTAAATACAAAGAAATGATCATAAATGATATATAAAAAGCCTCCAACACCACACAAAACCATTTCTAACATTATCAAAATAACCCCACCAAAGATATTTATCAATTTGAAGATGATTTACTATTATACCCTTGCATGGTTTTGGGCATATTTTAAAGTTTCTAAATACTGCTTGGATTTGGGATGGACACTAAAAAGATGGGAGTATCTATCTTGAAAGATACATAGAACTAAACATATTACCCCCATAACCACCAAAAGAAGAACTCTACAAGTTTTCAATTCTTTATTTTGAAACCAATTTTTTAATGCCTCTTCCATTATACATCCATGCCAACCCCCTCTAGATGTCACTAACTCCATCTCTACACACATCACCATAGCATAAGGACAAGCATGTAATAAATTATCAATAGATTCACTTTCTTGTTTACATAAGGTACATCTCCCCAGGCCATTTTTGTTACGTAAATTTTGGAGCACTCTGAGGTCAAAGGATTTGTTCTAAAGGACCAGCCACATATAAATTTTAGCTTTTAATGGGTCCTTCACCTTCCATAGTAACTTCCACAACCACACCTCTTCATCTTGATTATCATTTTCACACAAGACTTTGCATCTAGTCTAGGGGTGTAAGCACCCAAAACTGGGTTGATGAACCAAACTAGAGAGTCCACCTCCTCTTTTAGTTGGATAGAACATTTCGTTAGTTGGCCTACATAAACCTCCCATGGCCTTGTATCAAATTTTGAAAGGCTTAGCTCCTCTCCATTTTTCCAGCCTTGTTTTAAAAAGTAAATGTGTGACATCAGGTACCTAGGTCAAGATGCAAATACCTTGATTTTGCAATGTAAAGATCAAAGATGGGGTAGTTTATACAAGACCTCACTCCCAATCAATGGATATACTCTAGTTTTGACTTTGTTCCCATTCCCTACCTTCCAGATTATAGATCCATTTTGAAAGGATTTTATCCTTCTTTATCCATTATAAGGAGAGAGGTGCTTGAGGGCATTATTGCCTCAAACCTCTAAACGGATTTAGGAAAACCTTGAAGTTGAGCCATTAATTAAAACAACAAATGAGACTTAGGACAAACACCCCAAAATCCAATTGACCATTTGGACACAAAATCCAATATGAAGCAAAAATACTTTCAAGTAGATCTAGGAAGATTTATTAGAAGCCTTGGATAAATCTAGCTTTATAACCATTGCACTAGCTCTCTAGCTTTTGAAGTTGCAACCCTCCTAAGCTATTCCTATAGCTTCATGAACCCATTTTCCATTTAGGAAACCAAATTGTTCTATAGATATTGACTCTGAGAATATCTTCTTCACCCTAAGAGCTATAACTTTAGGAATAATTTATAGATATAGTTACATAAGGAGATGGACTTGAAATCATCAGATGATTTAGGGTTGTCCTTCTTTACGATTTATGAGATAAAAGTAGCGTTAAATGATCCAATCACTTTCCTTTGTATTTTGATATCTTCCACAACCCTAAACAACTTTTCCAACAAATCACAAAACCCTATAAAGACCCATATTGTCCATCAATCAAACCCTAGACTCTTCCAATGAATTCCTTTTAGTATTTCTAGAGTCTTTAATCTACTACAATCATAATGATTAAAACTTGGGACAAATTCTTGAGAACGGATCTCATTGATTTCCTTCTCCATGAGATGAGAACCCACTTTTCTCTCCATATTTTGTTAAAGGACCATTTTGAAACAACAATTTTGATCTCTTTGTGATTTGCTACCAATTGAAGATAGGTGATTCCCTTGAATATGAATCAAATCTCACCCATTAAGAAGTTACAAGGTTTGTGAACTTTTCATCTTTTAACCACTAGGCATTAAATTTAAAAGGACTAAAAGGTTTTTCCCCATCCTTCTCTATCTGAAGAAGAATTGGGAGATTATCAGAGTCCCCTTCCACCTCTACCCAACACTACTTGTTTCATGATCATTCATGATTGATTCAGACACCAAAAATCTATCGAAAATTGCACCGATTTTCTCCTCCACAATCCTTAGATTTCTTCAAGTTGGAAAGGGCTTTAAAGGATGCATATTCCCCAACCCAACATCTTCAAATTTTTGGAGGAAGCAATCAGCCAAAAGATCCTCCCTTCCTAAAATCCCATGGTTTTTAGCCCTTTTAGTAGTAAGATTTAAACCTCCACTCAGACATTTAGCCTTTCAACTTTTACAAACTCTGGATCTAGTAGATCATCCCATAAGGATCCCCATACCCTACTCAAAGGTCCCCTTCCAAAGTTAATATTTTTCCCTCAATAACTTCCCTGATTACTTCATTCTAAGCAAGTGAGATGTGGAACTTTCTACCACTTCCTTGGGGTTACTTCTCTGCATCCTTAATTATTCCCCCCTCAACTCCTTCCCCCAATCTATCCTTAGATCCCTTCCTATTTTTAAGATGATATATGAAGGAGTCGGCTTCAAATGACACATCTACATCATTTTGAGATATATTGGAGCCAGGGCCATTTAAACCCTTCCCCAATTATAAATAAGAGTGGTTTTCCTCTACCAGAGATTAAACGAATGGAAATTCCATTCCATTTCCCATAGAAGGATCATAGTGCATTCCCAAACACTTCTTCCTGGATAAACCCAACCTTGGTCTTCATGCTAGAGTTGCTTTTATAAACATCCAAAGAAGGTTAATCATCTATAGAAAAATTCAAAAAAAGAAATTTCAATAACCATTGTCAAATATGAGACAATTGATAACTTACTATAATTTACTAAGGACATAACTATATTAGGCTCCATGATTTGTGATTTCCTTGCCTCCTTATTCGAGAGAAGGATTCCAATCTACCAAAGGAAATATATATATCTTCATCAAAGCCCCTTCAACAATCCTCCCCGTGAACTACTTCACCACATCCCCTCCACTTGATGCTAATCCAAAGCCCTTCTCCTCCACCCAAGCCTATTGTTCATCCCCATATATCCTAGAAAACTTCATGATATCCATCCAGAAATTGATCATTTCCCAATCCTTCGAAAATCCCTAAGGTCAAACACCTTGAGCCCTCTCAATGTCTTCGTAACTAAGTTGACCAAGGGTACAAATGGCTGGACTGAAATAAAATTTAGATATTTTGATTCCCCTTCTATTATATCCATAATGACTATAATAACTTGATTTTAGACTACTAATGGAAAGCCATCATCCAAAAGAGTAACCCCTTCAACCACATGTGCAAACTTCTTCAAATCATTAACTTCCCCTTCAATACCATAAAATCACACCTACAACTCTTGGAGCCCTCTCCATACTCATTTAAAGACACAGTCATACCCAATCCAAACATGGCCAGCTCACTCAATCCCTAAACATCCTTTAAGTCTAACCCTTTTTTAAACTTGTAATCAAAAGCTTCTTTCATAGCCATTGCATTCACTTCTTTTTTAGTTGAAAAAAGATCAAATGAGAGAGAGGATAATGACTTATCCATTTTTAGAGCTTCCAAAACTGGAAATGAAAAAGTCTTCATCAAATCTAGCTCATTTGATGTCAAACCCATAACCAGATCCCCTTCACCTGATACCAATCCAGCACATGTACCTTCCCCAAGATCTTTTTCTCTCCTGAGACCTTTTCCTCCATTCTTTTTTATGAAACTTAAGTATAGTCAATAATAAGATGCCCATAACTATGACAATGAACACATATGAATGAGATACCAACATAATCCAAACTTTGACAAAGGACCTCTTCCCCATTACGAATTTGATATCCTCAACCAAACCAGCGTTTGGTCTAGTTCGACCAAGATGCAAGCTACAAAATGAGAGGTATCATCTTTGAATTTCTTATCCACCTCCAGCAACATTCCAAGCTTATCCCATGTGGACTAAAGTTTTCAACAATCCAAATTACAAAAGACACACCTAGCATTTTGACCCAGACTAGGTGCACCAATAACCTCTTAGACCTGGGGTCAAAACTTGGTAACCACTTTTTTCAAAGCTAAACCATCGAACACCAATACCACATTTCCTTCAATATTAATTTCACATCCCCTTTATAGTCTAAAAGGAAGGTCAACCACCTTGGCACATAACCTAATAGAGACTGCCATACCTTAGGCTATCTAGACAGTTAAGTCTTTTTCCAAGATAAGGCAACCATAAAATCTTATACTCAGTGTTTTAGTAGACATCCACTACTGGTGACATTGGAGTGTTTTAGTAGACATCCACTACTGGTGCCATTGGTACTTCTCCTCAAACCAGTGTGTTTCTCCCGTTTTCCAGTTTCACACATTTCCTCCCCTTTCTAATAGGGTTCAAATACAGACTTTCTTCCACTTTGTTTGCACTAACGGTAGCGTTCTTCAAACCTTCAGTATCCTCTACCAGCGCTACAGCAACTTGCAGCGTTCTTCAAACCTTCAGTATCCACTACCAGCGCTACAGCAACTTGCACAGAAGCCTCCTCTAAACCTAACACAATTTGAACAGCAACCGAAGATAACCTCTCTAATATCTCAGAACTTTGGGAACGTTCCTCCAAACCAAGCTCAATTTCCACCACTTTAGACAAGACAGGATCAATAAGGTGCCTTTGGTCGTTCTTATCTTTACTTACAATAGCTTTTACGGATGATGCAATACCTTTGTTAGACCTGTCAATCAACCCGACAGTCTGATCACTGCCAAGAGGACCCAAAGGTTTTGCTAAGGGAGTAGGTAAGCCCACACCCTCCTCCAAGAAAATCAGTGGGTTTCGCTAGGAAACCTACTAGACGTCCACTATCCAATTTATCTTCCACTGGACCTCCATGAACAAAGATTTGGAATCCTTCATCTGGGTCTGGCATATAAGCTACCTGGTCTACCTCCAAGCCAACCTCCTCAAGAATCATAAACCTCCATACGAGATCTTCCTCCATTCTCTCAACTTCCCTTGTGTGTACAATGTTAGAGAATGTCCATTGCCTGTCATTTCATGAGTTGTTTGTTCCAGCCATCAATAAATCAAAGATGTTAAAGAGAGTAATAATATAATTTATGTGAATGAGAAGAATGTCTTATAAACCAAAAACATTTTATTTATGGGTTTTGTATACTCGATCATTTTATAATGTGTTTGTTCTTTTGAGTAGTATGTGTATTGTTAAAGATTATTGCCTACCAATTCCATGAGATGCGTCGCAGTAAAGCAACTGTGCTACACATATAGTTCCAATTTTGTTTTTTATGAAATGGATATCAAGACGGAAATGTCAAACAGATTTTGAATGCATCCATGATTGGCTCATTTTTTACATGTGGGGTTTGTTTTACATGTGCTCTTACTGGACCATTCTTTGGGACTATTGGTTACCGGTTGGCAAACAATTCTTAGTTTGATAATTAACTTAAAGTGTTGGATTGCTCTGTTTACTGAGAGATGACATGTTTAATGAGAGACTTTCACAGTTAACATAAAACAAATATAACGCTGAAACATATTTATTTCATTGATTTTTTAAAGTGGATATAAAAACCCTGGAGATGCTCTGGTGATAAATGTGATTTGTGATTTGATTGATGCAGCTGACATTATATATATATATATATATGCTTTGATTGTAACAGAGCAACAGAGAAATGGTATTTGTCAATCTATTTAGAGTGACTTATTCCTGGAATGAGAAAAGTTTCTAAGACATGATATCTCTGTTGTCTTTTGTTTCTTTAATACAATTTGTGTTAATTTGGTGCTACATGTCTTTGTGCACTGAACTTGTTTAAATAGTAGGTAGCTAGCATTTTTTATGAAACAAATTACAACCAGATTTTCACCGAAGTTGCTTGCCTGATCAGTTGCAAAAAATCTAATTAGACCATGCAACTGAAGAAGAATGGCAACAGTGTCAATATATATGGACCAACAGAAATTTGTGTCTTTTGAAGAAGATTGTTAAATTTAGAGGGAAAACGAACGAAAACAAAGTATAAAAATGAAATTTGTGAAAAAGTATTTGTGCTTGTTGTTTTTACATTTTTCGTGACCTTCTCTTTATTTATATGAATGATCGACAATTGCACGCTAGAGAGGTGAGCTTGACAAATTTAGGAATTTTATCACAATTTGTAGGTAAGTTATGATAATGGAGAAAGTTAAATCAAGTCGCATTTAATGGTTCAACTGTTGGAACGATCGATGAAAACTTGCAGATGGGTATGGATACTTGTTGGCATTTCCATCAAATTTAGGAATTTTATCAAAATTTGTAGGTACGTTATGATAATGGAGAAATTTAGCTCAAGTCGCATTTAATGGTTCAACCGTTGGAACGATCAATGAAAACTTGCAGATGGGTATGGATTCTTGTTGACATTTCCATCATATATTGAATTTGTAGGGCTGGGCAGGTATAAATGTGCACATATGCACATATTTTGTATACCAATGCACATTTAATAGTTAGGGTCTGAATTATATTTGGACAAAAGAACGCTCCATATCGACAGAGCAGGATTTTGTTAGTACATGCTTGGCTCTGTTCCTAATGGGGATATGAATAGATTTTATGGAATTTGGAAGTGTTTTTTACAAGGGTAGGTCATTATTGTTACATTACAGGTTGCTAAAAACTTAAAAAGTAATTAGACTGTAGACACATCGCAGAGAGATTCAGGACAGGTGTTTCAACATGAAACCTTTGCTATGACATATCTTGCTCTTTTCTTGAGCATTTTCAAAAACAAAACATAGTGTATGATCTGGCCTCTTGCATCTATAGATGAACATAACACTAGAAAAGTAAAGCATGACATATCCTGGCATGTGGCCATTATGTTCTATCAGAGACCCAAAAAAATTTCTTTTCGAAAAGAAATTGGCCCATGGCCTCTAAAACTTCTCAACATAAAAAGATTTGAGCACAGAGATAGCACTGAACACGAGCATCTGCATGCTACTCTGCTTAGGATGTTGGGCTTCACCTTCTTGTTGTTTTCTTCTTCTCCCCCTGCTTCATCCTCTATAGCCCAGTATGAACCTTATACCCCAGTATGAACCCTGGAGGGCTTGCACCAGGAAAAAATACTTATCATCTCGTTGGTGGAGCTCCTTTTTTTTATTTTTTGCAGAATTGGGTTGTTCTCTCTGTAAATGAGTCAAGGTGGCAACCCATTAGTGAGGTTCAAGGTTATGAAGTACCTTGTGTCTAAAACGAAATAAACGAATTCCTCATCAATTCTTTTACTGTTGGTTGTGCCCGACTTTCTCCTCCAGATTGTGAAGGTGTTGCAGGGTGGTGGCCTTGTGCCTACTTTAAAAACCCTTCACGATGTGCTAAGCTTCAGTGCGTCAACCCCTGGTTCGAGTTTGTCAGCCCATGGTCTCCTAGTGTGCCCTGCAAGCTAGTGGTTGCCCCCTGCATTTGTGCTTTGGTTGATGTGGGTCTGCCTCACGCTCTTCCTCTATCAAGCAGTGCTCTTTCCCCGCCATTTCTCCTTCTTCTTGACTGAGATGGTCAACTTAAAAAACCAGAACAGAAACCCAGTATTCCATCGTTGCCCCTTCCTTGTTTCTCCCTGCAGCAGTCTTGTTCTCCGCTGAGTTTCTTTGTTGTGCAGTCTTTGTTTGTTGTGCAGTCGAGAGGCGATGGGGGAGCCATTATATGGTACCTGTGATTAGAGGACGGAGAAGCAGGGTGACTATAAACCCTCTTTGTTTGTTTGCAGTCGAGAGGCGATGGGGGAGCCATTATATGGTAGCTGTGATTAATCCTGAGAAGGGAGAAGCAGGGTGACTATAAACCCTCTTATCGTTATCATGTAGTTTCAAACCAGCAACATTATGGTCGAGTCAGGGCCAATCTTGGCTATCTGTCTATCCCTCTGTCAAATTACCTCTGCCTCCCTCACCTCGAAAACCTTCATATTATGTGTTGTATTCAAGACCTTCGAGTTGGTCAGACTCCTCTCGGGTGGCTTGAAGAGGGTGTCCCTGTGCCGTGTGCCCTGTGTTTCTTGTATGCCTTCCCTATCTCGTGCTACCTTTTGCCATCGGGCTGTGCCCTGAGTGGTAACAAATGTTATGACGAGTGTGTCATATCCAGCCTATCCATGCACAAATAAAATTCGCATAGATCTATATAAAACTTGGATCCCCTGCATGCTTTTATTCGAGCTCGTGTCACAATTTACGGTGATAAATATTGTGACAAGTGTATGTATATATATATAGTCGAGCACCCATTCTGATAATGTAATATGAAAATGTTATTATGAAATGTATGTTTAAATTTTGATTTTCCTCTATTTTCATAATGATATTAGCAATATTAAGTCTTTAATCAACATAGATTTATTTTAAGAGTTGTTAATAAACATTAAGAGAAATCAAATTAGATTCATGTTAGAGCTAGAGTCATTAAGCATTAAAAGGAATCAACTTTTTTTTTAAAAGAACCAAATTTCTTAAAAGATTAAGATCAAAAAATTTGATTTTTTTATAATTAAAATTAGTAAAACTTTTTTGTAAGGTTTATTTGTTGGAGGCCGCGCGAACGCGAGCCTCCGCTGCCACAAATTATGACGTGCACTCTCCTCAGTGGGAGATGCTAGGTAGACCCCCCTCCCAAGTGCAATGGAGGTGGCCTTCCTAGGCCATCGACCTTCCTGATCATCGATTGACCCCGCCCAGGTAAGTATGTTTTCCCTCTCCTCGTCTTCACTACTTATACACTCCACTCGTCCTCGTTAACATTCCAACTTTACATGTGGGATATATATATAGGATAGGGTATCTTTACTTTTTTCTTAACTTAATCTTATTCACATTACAACTTGTATTAAACTATTTGCTTTTTATTATCATTTTATTTAATTCGCAAGGGTAGATTAGAATTCACACACTTTCTAGCTAACTAAGTATTTTGCAAAAATATAGGATGAACCGCATTCTTTGGTCTTTAAATTTAGGATGAGGAGGATCATAAATGTGTATAAGAAAAAAAAAATAGTGGTTTATGATAATGATCATAATAGTTATTAATATATACTAAGAACATATATTTTTCTAAAGCAAAATTCATATATTTTTAGAAAAAGCATAAAGACTTAAAAAATATATACAATTATATCTATATATCACACATCACACCGTTCATATCATAAAATGAAAATTGAAATATTACATATCCTCATTTATTATGTCCCCGACATTATGTTTTTGGTCGGGGATAATAATCAGAGGGAAGTCACAAATTTTATGTTTGTCTATAGTAAACCTATAGATCTAGAAAATCAAATTATTTTGAAATTTTAAAAACATTAATTTGTAAGTTTTTGATTGGTGCGGTGGGTAATGACGCTTGTCTGGGTTCCTGTGTCCCAGGACTCGGCGGCGTCATGACATCATGCTATTTTAAATGTCGCGTATGGTTTTTTCGTGCCATTTCGTGCCAGCAAGGGTTTTCGTGCCAGCAAGGGCACGCCATATCGTCTCAGTCAGAGCTTTAAATACATCTCTGTACCTGTGCATTATTCAAATTCAATGAACCTTCAACATTGGATATTGTAGAGACATCTGTAAAGCTGAAGTTTTCGTTTTATCATATATGCGTTACTAATTGAATGTTGTTAATGGTTCGTGCCAGGGTTTTCGTGGCAGTAAGTGTTTTGAATATTGCGTAGGAGAGCTGGCTTGCGTGCAAAGAGGTTTCAACAGGTTTCAATGTTGTTGAGTTCCGCGTCAACAAAACCAAATTGCCCCGGGCCACTGCGCTTGAACCTAGCTGTGTTGCAGGGCGAATTAAATGTGATTTGTAAGCGGTTAAGAGGAATTGAATGTAGCAGTACAAGCATGGCTTCGACAGGCCGCCACCTCGTGGGCACCAGATTACAAGACAATCAAATTTGAAACAATACATTTTTTTTACATTTTCTCGGGGTGTTTATTGCAGTGGTTCGTTCGCAATGGGTGTTGTTAATGCGGGTTAATTTCGAGGAGAGAGCTTCGGTGGGGGGCAGGAGGGATTTATTCGGCCTGGGTCATGTTGTGGCAGGTGTTGTTCTGCTATTGTTGATCGTGGTCTCTCACAATTTGTTCTTGGCTGTGTTTTAGCGGTCGTGGTTCGTCTTTTGCCTCATGTTCGAGGTTGGAGTCTGCAAGAAACGAAGTTCATGTATTGTTTTATGTTGATGGTTCTCTGTTTTCGCCTTTGTTGGTTGCATTGATTCTTCGGACTATCCACGACGACTGCTGCAGAGCGAGGTTGGCAATGTTCTCTAGTTTGTTCGTTTTTCTTCTGCTGCTACTTTTCCAGGTATTTTCTTTGCCTAGTTCTTCGCGATTGTTATTTATTTGTAATTGTTTGAAAATGTATTTAACTGTTATTTTATTGGTCACATACAAGTTGCATACATGTAACGTTGGCCTGTGTTTTTACGCCCCTAGACCCGGCAACAAGGTTGCATCAACATCCTTAGTGGTGTTTGGTAGGTGTCGTATGGTGTATGCAGGTGGTATTAATGGAGATGAACTGTGGCTGCAATGTCAAGTCTCAAGTACAATTGACAATTACCGCCTTCGATAACTGGTAGTATATCAGTTTCATCGCTTCACGACTTCGGTTCCATAGCTATCACTGTCATCTTTAGTTTCAATTTTGGGCTCTTTGTGATTATTGATTCCATAATCTTTTGAAGCTTCTTTTCATTTTTTTTTATTCAATCGTGAGACATCATTCCCAGGCCCCCTCCCCCCCTAAAAAATTGAAGAGAAAAGCAACAAATTCTCAGAGACTAAATCATTTCGCTCACCCAGAGGTAGTGTGGGTGGTTTTGAATTCTGATTTTGAATGGGAAGTAGCAATGGCGGTATAGAAGATGGAATATTTGCATCTATGCCAAACCTTGCAAGCACTTGAGCGCCATTCAGAGCTCTAACCACTAGAACGCTCAGACTCGAATGCCTAACTAAGACCCCAAGCCTTTCTTTTATAGCATTACATCCGGTTAACCGGTGGCTTGGAACGAGCAACTGGAAGTCTAAAGCAAAGATTCTGGGGTAATGGTGGGACCACACCATTATTATCTCGTCCCTTCGAGGCAAAGCCATATGGGGACCTGGACTCATGACTCATCAAAACTACTGGCCGACAACTTTATTACAATGGGCCATCCAAACAAACTAAAGTGGGAGACATAGTCCCGACAAAGTACATCGTGGATGCTTTTAAAGGCCAGCGCACCACGGCTTTCATGATGCTTACAGTAAAAATAAATACAGCAAATATATATACAAAGTGGAGATTCATGAAAGAACCCATAAAAGACAGAATTAAACTTGTTAACCATAGTCACGCGGACTATGATCTGAATCAAATCCCTCGGACCCAAATCCATCATGGTCAAGTTCGTTATCGTCTAAAGAATGTTGTAGAAAGTATTGGCAGTGATAATCAGTACCATAATGTATTACATCCTCCATCCAGCGAGGGGAATCTTCACGAAAACATGCAAAGAAAGGAGACTGTCGGAAAAGTTCAGGCCTCATGTAGCTGGTAATGGAAACATCACCAAAGAAACGATGTTTGATGACAAGTCGAAATTCTTGTCTTGGAGTAACTGAGGGGTGGACAGTAGCACCTTTCCAAAGGATATCGAACTGGAAAATACCATAGATGAGAGAGGCACCATATATTTCATCTTTCAAGACATGAATGAAAACTTGAGGAGAGGCATACTCTAAGGCTGAGATTCTGGGAACATACAAAAAGAGTAAAATTTTCATCCAAGGACTCCACTGACGAGTATGGAGATCATCACAGAAGAAACATACAATAACTTTGCCATTTGCTCTAGCAAGCTAGTGAATGGCATACAAATCTATCCATCTAATAGTAGGGTCAAATATGTAAACAAAAATTGTTGTTCTCCTGAAAGCAAATGAAAATGCCCAATAATCATATTGACATGGTTGACTCTGAGAAGGGGATTATTTAAATTGATATTGTAGCTGCGGCGTCCCTCTGGAGAGTTTAGCCGATCTTGAAGTATCTGTTGTTGGATTTCAAAAGGAAGAGTCTGGATTTTGTTGTGAAAACAATCGCTGCAATAACAGTAAATGCATTCATGACAAACAAGAACTGAATTGTCTGCTGCTGAGGATGAAGACTCGCCTTTTTCAAAAACTTTGATCTCTCGGAATTGTGATCCTTCTCGGGTTAACATATCAGCAAGATGATTATCTTTGCCGGCTTTGTAGACAATCTCAAAATCAAAACCTTGAAGCCAGACTGCCCATCTTAGAACTCTGGAATTGCCATGTTCTAGAAGTCTTTTGTTACCAAGCATACCCTTCATATGCTTAAGATCTGTTCTAACTGTAAAACGGACACTTCTGAGGAAAAGTTTGAAACGATGAATACCCTTCTTGACAGCAAGGATCTCTTTGTGTGATGATGGGTACTTGGATTCTGCTTCGGAAAATGTTCCAGAAGTATAAGCACAAACCTCCTCTTTCTTTGAATGCTTTTGCAACAGCATAGCTGCCCAAACTTGATCAGAAGCATCAGTCTCTAAAATAAAAGGTAGATCTAGGACTGGAAGAGCAAGGGGAGGAAGCTTATGGATGTTTGCTTTGATTCTTCTGATTGTGTCAGTCATAGCTAGTATCCATTCTGTGCCAAGCTTTAATCTTTTCTGTAACAGCTTTGTGTCTTTTGCTTGTGCTTGATAAAACTATCTGATATAATTCAAGCAGTCGAGGAATCGCTGAACCTATTTAGTATCTTGCAATTTGTCAGGAAACTCTAAGAGTTTCTGCAAAACATGTGGCTGCAGAATTATTCTTCCTTGTGAAATCTGAAGGCCCAAGAATTCAATGGAAGTCTTGGCAATAACAAACTTATCTGGGGATGACGAAAGTGCAATCCCATGCTTAAAAACAAAATTATGAAATTGTTCTAAATGGATCTTATGCTCAGCTATATCTCTGCTAAAAATGAGCAAATCAACAATATATACAATAACAAAGTCCAAAGAACGAAAAATGTCTTCCATCCTTTTTTGGAACTCTGATGGAGCATTCTTCAGGCCAAAAGGCATTACTGTCCACTGATATTGGCCATGAGGGACTACGAATGCAGTCTTGTACCTGTCTTCTGGTGCTATGCCGATTTGCCAAAAACCACTCTTAAGATCAAACTTACTAAAGACATTGGCTTTTGCTATTTTTGACAGAATTAAATCTTTATGTGGTAGAGGATATCTGATTGGTTCTAAAGCTTTGTTCAATTCTCCATAATTAACTACCAATCTTTTCTTTCCTCTTTTCTGCTCAGAATGCTTATTGACATAAAATGTTGGGCAAGCCCAAGCACTCTTGCAAGGTTCTATCAGCTTCCTATCCAACAACTGTTGGATTTCTTCTTTGCATGCTTGCTGCTCCGTAGGACTCATATTATTTGTTGAGGCTTTCTGAGGTTTTATTTATGTATTCTGTTTGTATGGCAAAGTGACATAGTATTTTTCTCTCTTCCAGAAGGCATCCGGATGATCAGAAGTACATTCCTTTTGTAACTTCTGAGTTATTTCTGCAAGGATGTCTTGACCATGTAGGTCTGCATGTTTGACAATCTTTTTTATTTTTGTCAAATCCTTGACTGATTCTTCGACAATGTCTGGCTTTTTAGGAGAAATTCTGATAGTGAAAGCAGACTTTACTGGAATGGAAGTTACAGTTCCTTGGACTGTGAAATCAATTGAATCTTCTCTAACTGACATTGGCAGGTGTTTCTTGACAAAATCTTGTCCTAGTAATATGTCAGCTCCTGTGTCTAAACAATATAAAGTAACATATGTTTTGATTTTTCCTAACATAATAGGAAAATCTGGAGCAATAAAATTTACCTTGATGAGTTCCTTGTTAACTGCTCTGAAGTGAATAGAGATAGGCTGCCAAAAATATTCTGGAATGGCTTTGTATTTACAACAACTGTTCATGGCGCCTATATCTACTTGTGCATCCAAGTCGTAAGCTTTATACCCTTCCGTTTTGATCTGGATAGGTACAACCATCTGATCTCTTAAACTCTTTTGTTCAGGGACTGGTTCTTCTGCAGTTTCTGGAGCTAGGGTAAAGCTGTGAGCTTTTCTCATTGTTAGCTGGATATATTCAGAGTTCAGTTCATCGAGCTGATGTAGAGATCCTTGTATACTTGTAGCTAAGTTAGCTAGCTGTTCTCTCTCTCTCTTTACTTTGTTTTCAAAGAAAACAATTTTTCTGAGAAGATCTGCCTCGCTTGGATCTGACCCTTCATATGTAGGGACACACTGCGAAGGTTCTGGAAACTTTTTTGTCAACTCATCAATCTTTTCTTGTAGTCTTCTTCTGATTATGACCAGGCCTGGAGAAAGACTATCCTTTTTTTCTTCTAACTCTTCTATCTGACTTTTGAGAGAAGCAAAAGAAAACATAAAACAATTATTGGTAAGGGTTTGGTCATCATCAGAGCTATCCAAAGAATTAATGGAAAGCTTATGTAGATCTAACTCATCAGAACTATAATTATATTCAGAGTCATCTGCAGACTCATGAATGGAGAATCCTTCATCTTCTGATTGTAACTCAGGGACTACATCCCACTCAGCAGGATTGTACTCTGCTGTAAAAATCTCACAGATTTTATTCTGAAACTTTGTCTTCTTCTCTGGACACTTGTTTTCCCAATGGCCTTGCTTGCCACAGATGTAACAGGTAGACTTTCGAAGCGGCTGGGTCCTTTTCTTAAAGACAAACCTATTCTTTCTATTTTGAAAAAAAGGTTTCTTCGGATGCTTCGAGATTTTTTTTAGGAAGACCGCAATCTGGGATGGGATCGAGAACTGGATTCACCAGAATTTTTGGAGTGGCAGGTGCATGCAAATGTTTTATGTGGACGAGGCTTGAAACAACCATAATTGGCAGTTTCACGAAATTGCTGACAGGCTGACTGAGAAACAAGAATTTATTTTTTGAGATTTTTCTGTGTCTTCATGGCAACACATTCTTTTTGGAGGGCTGTGAGCACATGCTGATGTAAACCAGCAAGAGATAACTCTTCAATCTGACTTGATGATCTAACAAATAGGTATTGACAAGAACTAGGATTTTGCCGGGAAGTGAGGCAACATAATGGCGAAGGTAGGCAACATTCTGATGATCTGTAATTTTGTACAACATGGTCTGCATCGTACAAAAATATTCTTGAAGAAGATTGATATCACATAATTTCTGGGACATGTACAATTGAGCAGTATGAGATGCATCAGGAGGTAATGCACCAAGAAATTCATGAGCAAGTGCTTGAAACAAAGCTTCTAAAGGATCATCATTCTCTAGGTTCTTTTTCTTCTTCTGAAAGTTTTTCCCACCATAGCTTTGTTATTCCTGTAAATGCCCAAGTAAGCTGCGTAGCTATATCTTTCCAGGATGCTTTAGTTTCTGCTTTTCTCTGGAATGCCCATGCATTGATCTTTTGGAACAGATTTAGAATCTGGTCATTTTCCAAGCAATCAAAATTAATAATCAGTGTGTTACCAAAGCCTTTGGACAGATCTTTGTAATCAATCTTGATATCTACATTTTTTAATTCATTTGTCCATTTGTTGAATGGACTACGAAACTTATTGTGGCTGACATCTTGACCTGAAACTCTTCTAGCTTGACTTTGGAAGAAATGTGACTCAGCTCTGTTTCTTTTTGGGTTGCTAGAGGCTTCACCTATCTCAGAATCCATAGAGATAGTGGAGATGCCATTTTAATGTCATGGCAACCATGTGAGAGAACTCTTTGTTTCAACAATTCATACTTTTCTCTAGCCAATTCAGCACCATGCTGAATACTTTGTAGTCTATGTGGACTTAACTGTTTCAGGAATTTCTGGGGGCTTGAGCTACCAGAATGATATTTGAACTTATAGCCTTCTTGGTTGATTTGACTATAGTCAGGAGGAGAATAAGGAGCTGGAAGTGCTGACTGTAGATTTTCTACAGATCTTGTAATAACATCGAGACCAGTTTCAATATCTGACAGCCTAGCTGTCTGCTCTTTTTGGTTCTTAACCAAAGAGTCAACAATATCCGAAATATGATTTAAAGATCCATGCAGTGTCTGCAGATGAGCCTTGAGCTCAAGAACATCTCTAGTAATATCACCCAGGTTTTGAGCTATACATACAGACTGGAAGTTAGCATAATTCTGTAACTGGATTTGTTATGCAGGTTTAGGATCATTCGGGCTTCTCAAATTAACAAATTGAAAATATGACTGTAAACTACCACCCTTAAAAGAAGGACTGGAATTGCCAGAATCTAATCTTCTTGCTGAAATTTGGGACAAGTTTCCAGATTTTTCTCGGGGGAGAGACAAACTTTTAATATCTCGGAACAAAGAAGAACAATCAGGACAATCAGTATGCTAACCTTTATGATCAACAGAGGAAGAGGATGAAGAGGGTGAATTAATAGACTGAAATGTTTTTTGTTTTTGTGGGGTATGTTTTTCTTTGCAAATTTGCAGGATGCAGAAGGAAACTGACTGTGGTTAACCATATGTTGGTGTAGCTGAGAATCATATGGTTGCATATGTGCAGATGAACGTAATGGGGTTTTTAACCTGTGGGGTAAATACTGGGAATGGGAAACAGATCTACTAATTGTAGGTGATGGTGGAGGAAATGATTGTGCAGGAGCAAATCTAAGAGAAGTGTTACCATCGGGATGCTGCACAACACGAAGTTGTTTGGAGGAAGCATAATGGAGTTCTGGATATCTCTGAGAAAGTGGTTGGTATGTGCTATTCCATTCTTCAGGTAAGGTTACCTGAGAAAATACGAGTTGGAGGGGAGTAGTGTTTCCCGTACCAATAACAACTCCTTCCTGGAGCGCTCTCTTCTGCAACTTGAGATTAATTGCAGGCATGGTCATTGACACAAAACGAATACAGATAGAACAATGTAATTAAGCGATCTGGGATTGTGGGGCAACATCAAAGCCTGAAAACTGGATATAGGCTTGCAAAAACTCATTAATATATGGATCTGTAAGAGAAACTTGATATCGGGGAACAAGAGATGACCATGTAGGGCCATTGTTTAGAGGACTCTGAAAACCACCTAACAAAGCATCTTCAAATTTGTTAAGACGTGAATCTAGAACACATGATAGACAAGAAGTATTTAATCCGGGACAGACAAGAGGGTTGATACCAAATTGTATTAAACCAATATGAATATATTTATATTCCTGTTCTAATCCCCAAGCAATATCTTCATATTTGATTAACAGGATCTGATATACAGACTGACCAACAGATATAGGAATATTCACAGAAGTGAAACGAAATAACTGAGCGGCACGAAACTTAAACATAGGAAGGTCATATATTTTATTGACATCAATCTCAGGCAAAGACCAGTTTGGCTGAGGTTCATATTCTTGAGACACAACACGAGTATCATATAGAGTATCGGAATCAGTCTTGTTTAAATACTTATTTAACCATGACCATCGCTTAGTATGTTTCTCTTTTCTAGAAGAAGCAGATTCAGGGAAGTAAAAACTGCTATTTGAAGAATCCATAATAGAAGAGATAAAGTCAAAGGTGAACTTGGAGAAATGTAGCACCGTGAAGAAGAACTACTGCACGCCTGAATACCCTTGATGGTTGACTGCGCCTAGAGCGGGTGAATGCGTATGTTAGCTCTTCAAACAACGAAGTATCAAATACACCAGACTTTGAATATAATAACTCTTCCCTCCTCAAAAGGGAATAACGCACATAAGAGAAACATAATTGATAGCAATAGATCGAGAACACAGGCTCTGATACCAACAACTTCTTCTTCTTTGAAGCTAATTCTGAGTGACAACAACTTGAATTCCTAGTTTTTGCTTGCAGTAGTGGAAGCATATGAGCTGGTGGAGGTGAGCTAGAAGGGTGAGAGGTGGTTGCATATGCTAGAGGGGTGGCCAAAGCCTGAAGACAAAAGGTTTTGGAAGCTTCGTAGGAGGAAGCATGCCAAGGGCTACTGGAAAGACAGGTACCTTCTCTTGACCAAGAACCTACAGAAAGGAAGGAGTAAGGTCTATTTTGTCGTCGCTTTTGAACTTATTTACAAGTATTTAGCTATTAACAACGTGCATCAAAACAAGAACTTGAATTCCTGTTTTTTCACTTGTGGCAATGGAAGCATATGAGTCGGTGGAGGCAAGCTAGAAGGGCGAGGGGTGGTTGTATGCGCTGGAGGGGTATCCAAATACCATAGACAAATGATTTTGGAAGGTTCACAGGAGGAAACATGCAAGGGCTACTGGAAAGACAAGTACCCGCTCTTTCCTAAGCGCTTACAGAAAGGAAGGAGTAAGGTCTATTTTTGGAGTAAGAAGAGCATCAAGGATTTTATTAAGAGTGAGCTCCTTGGGACCAATGTCAGCAATTTCTTCAGCTCCTTTCAGTGGAAGGTTCCCTATGCCATTGCTACTCCAACTTATCCTTAAGGTAACACACACATTCTTTCCCTCATTATTCTCACAATTTTATTAAGTCCCGAAATATGGCATGCTCTTATGCCACACTCCATTAGCATAAATTTCGTTAGCGTATTGCTTTTTCGAAATGGCTGACTACGATGTTGTGCTTTTCACGTTTTGAGATACGAATTGATTGCAGTATGTCATGAGATGGTATGAAATTAGGGTTTTAGCTTGGGTTTAGCCTTACATCTCGAAGGGATTTGAGTGCACCAATGACTTATGAAATCACAAAAAAGTGCTACACAATGCTTCCAAATACCGTTCTCGGAAAAAACCTTTTTGTTGCTATAGGAATTCATTTTATTTCTAGGTCCAAAAGAATCCATGAGCTTGTCTCTGAATTGTTGGTCTGTCAAGATTTTCAGGTCAATATTTTTAGGTGAAGAATATTTGTGGCCATGCCTGTATGTGAAGAATCTGTTTGCATCTGTTCCATAGGTTTTATCCAGTGTGTTTTTTTCCTATTTGGTGATGTTAGTATTTTTCTTTTTTACTTATAGAATTAGTTTATCTACATTCTATGATATACAATTATGTTTACAGTTAAATGTTTATTTAAAAATCTTGTAAGAGATTGTCTGCTAATGTTGTTAGTATGGTTACATTGTCTTCAGACTCTCAGACATAAATATCTTTCCATAATCTCAACTAGAAATTAGATGCTACTATTCTTACTCTGGTTCCCCCTTTCCTGGCCTGCTCCTTTCCCTTGTCATCATATTAATTCTAGCTTTGGGTAGAAAAAATAGCTTCTTTTTGACATATCTAGCCTATTGCAGTAGGGACACATCGCCATAGTTTTCCTCCACTGCCAGTTCATCAACCTTCAATCCTAAGATCCACTGTTGTAATTTAGCTTTTCACTGGTATTTTGACCAATACATTCTTTCTCCTGGCATTGCCTTCTCTATCTTCAACATCGAGATTACATGCTACTACAAAGCGCACAACCATTATGCATTTAAATTTTACCTCCATTCTAGTATGGTATTACGTTGTTTTTTATTTAGTTTTTTCCTCCTTTAGGGAGAATATGCCCTCGACACTCCTAACCTTGATACTATTATTTGTTTTATTTATGAGTTCCATTGAATTATTTTTCTTTCATCAGTCGACATAAATAAAACCTTTCTTTTTATTCTTTCTAGGCTCTTTTTGGCTTTTCCTCTATCCCATGAAACCTTTCCACATTAGGCCTACGAAACTATGAAAGTAACTACAAATTCAAAGCTTAACTAAAACCTTGCTTACTGCTACATCGATTTTAAGTTTCATTGTCATGGTTGCATTAAACCTGGAAAATGGATAGGAAACCCAAACCCAAAACATGTCCTGAAGATTATGGGAGCTTTGGAACCCCAAATTATATTCAAAATATTGGATAGCATTAATAGGAGACATCATTTATCTAATGTTATAAAAGCAATTGGTCCAAGTCCAAATGCTCATCTCAAGAGATCGAGAAGCTGATCTTCTACAGTTGTAGCGTTCAGGAAGATGGAAGTTGATTTAATTGCTCTTATGGGCATTGCATGTCCAGAAATATAACAACATTATGATTCTCAAATACATATAAGTATAGTAGAGTAATATTTTCCCAAGATCATCGTGCATATTTACATATAAGTATAGTAGAGTAATATTTTCCCAAGATCATCGTGCATATTTAACAATGTTGTTGCACTTCATACCACAGTGCTGCTTTATTGTTTCTATTATGCACAACAACTCTTCAGACAATTACTCCTATTTTTTGTTGCAGTCCCATTTCCCTTGCTTATATGCCTACAAACACGACTTTCGTTATAAACTAGACTACAAATATGAATTCCGGAAACATGTAATAAAAAGAACTAATATGGCTTCTTTCTTATGTTTAACAATAAAAAAAGCTTCCTCATACTAGTTGCAACACCTCAACAAGCAAAAACAATTATTGCCTTAAAACTTTGTGATGGATTCCATGCGAAACTAAATTCCAACATTTCAGATTGGATTTTATGCCTTTATAAACACTACAATAATTTCACTTGTTTCATTGAGCTATATTGTTCTTGCAACCAAAAATATCTTTTTTTTTTAAATACTCTATTCCAGAGATCGAAACTAAATTCCAACATTTCAGATTGGCTTGTATGCCTTTATAAATACTACAATAATTTCACTTGTTTCATTGAGCTATGTTCTTGCAACCAAAAATGCCTTTTTTTTAAAACTACTATATTATGTCTTCACAATGACTGCATTATTGTCATCTTGCGATTTTGCATTGTGTGGAATCTACATGAGATGTGCAAGTGCTGCTCTTCTTAACAACTACTCATATAGCAGTAAATCCATTGTTGATTTCTGCTTTATCTATATTTATTAGTTTAGCCACACCCATACCAACTGACTATTTTTTTTCATGTCTGCACAGGAAATATTTCTCCGGCCAAAGCAATTTAACGTAGGAAATGGTTTTGTTCACAATGAACTCCCCTTTCATGTATTTAAAGCAATACATGTATTGGTCAATGCTTTAAGTTACTCCACAATATGTGTCAATGCATAAGTGCAATTGCATTTGGCAACTGCCAATTACATAGACTAAATGCTTTATATTTTTATGATAGTGGTGAAATTGGTATCAGACTTTCAAATACTCTGCACCATTTTTTAATTAATATCAATTTTGATAGTTGTTTTCTAACCCGTTACATTTGCTTGTATGCATTTAGCTCAATTTCATTATATCAATTACATGAATGTCTGTGTATGTGAATAATACTATTCAATTCTTTCTTCAATATCAACAAATTAAATCAATGCATATAGCTGAATACATCACGCAAATCGTTCAAAATGATTGAACGAATTTCATTTATTGTTTTCCACTATTGAACAACCATCTCTGATTTCATGTTGAGCTTTATGGCAATTTCTTCCACTATAATCTATTTTACTTCATTGGCTTCACTTGCATCCATGTAAGGTTGTTCCATTTGCTTCATACTATTGACACAAAACTATATTGCGTATGACACTTTTTTATCTCACTAAACTTCAACAATGCCACTTCTATGCATACAATTTAATTCCAACTTAATTCCAGGATAAATGAAAATTGCCTCTAAATGCTTTCTTGCAAAATGCTCTGACATGCTCTGACCAACTAAGTGTTATTTTTTATTGCAAGATCTCTCTCTGCCCTACACCATCGCTCCTATCTATTTTCTGCCCTACACCATCGCTCCTATCTATTTGCAAGGTCGGGGACATTGCCACCTCGTGGCTCTTGTTGGAATTGCAAGTGGATATTAAGGATTGTGGATATTAAGAGCTATGGTGTTGATAAAAATATATAGAATTAATTAAAAGAATGTATAGCTTATTAACATAATGTTTAAAGTTTTCAAGGAGATAATGGAATTGGTTGGGAGGGATAATGTTTCCGTGAGGGTTCCATTTTGGTCATCCCTTCATTCCTAGTGAATATCGATTTCCAATAGAAAAAAAAAAAAAAATGTCTAAAGAACAAAGTTAATTTATTTATCATGTAATAATGTTGTATCACAAATCTAAATTTTTAAAAGTGGTAATTATATTTATGTTTTAGCTAGCTATCAAGAAATTCATAACAATATTTTATAGATATTTGAGAGTAAATACATTGTAAACAAGACATGAAATTTCATCCATTGTCAATTTCAAGAATTGTAATTCACATTCATTAATATCCATAAGAGAGAAAATGGTACATGTCAATTTCTATTATTACTCATGTTAAAAGGTATTTTGGAAGTTTTGAAGTCATTGTTATGATTGTAAAGAAAGGGATTTGAAATTGGGGATGTAATCCATTATCATGGCAATGCCAAGTGGATGTGCATCACACATGCACTATGAACACTCCTTAAATTCATTTTAGATAAAACCACTAACAAAGCGGTCATTGTGAGAGGAAATCTTACAACGACTATGGTATCATACTCCATTATTCGATCCATTTTTTCTCCCAAAGACAAGACAAAAGGTATGATCGATATGATATA
The DNA here is from genome assembly GCA_027924585.1 of Larix kaempferi. Taxonomy (NCBI): domain Eukaryota; kingdom Viridiplantae; phylum Streptophyta; class Pinopsida; order Pinales; family Pinaceae; genus Larix; species Larix kaempferi. The sequence goes on along the minus strand of BSBM01000111.1, from coordinate 1,460,312 downwards.
TGTGACATGACTAGCTACAACATTAAAAGATATGTGCAATCATCAACTATACATACCCATGTGAAAGGCAATATTATAGTTTTTGTTGCAGCTACATGTTCTAGTCCATTGTATTTCTTAAAGGCAAGATAGAAAATATCACTCATATGAGTTTGGTGAGACAACTAACACTAATTGAAGTTACATCAAATGAAATTAATGAATGCTAATAGAAATTCAAGCAAAAATAAAAAGGTTGTTGCTTGTATGGTGTTGAGACAACAATGCAACAAGCACATTGATGTGTTTCTTCAATTCCCTCATAATTTCACCTACCAATGTTTTTACTTCTTTTCAATTTTAACACTTATCCCTAGAATTGTTTAAAGATTCCTCAAGTAATATAATGCTTTTTTTGCGAAAAATAAGTGTTATCGTTTCAAATACTTGATTGTTTTGGCTAAGTATGGGAGTGTGGCATTATAGAGTCTTTTCATGCACTATTCATATTGCACGGCCATTTTATGTGGCGTGAACCCTCTAGATCTTCTCCTCCACATAATATAGTGTCACATCCATGCGTAGCACTATGCATTAGAGGAGAAATCATATCCTGACACATCACTTCATACCCCATCCCTACATCATTACATGTCACATGCATGTGTCACCTCACACTGCACCTCCAAACTCATATCAATTCTCCATAACCTTATTTCCATCATACGCCACATCATTTCATGCTCTCATCCATCCACACTAATTCAACTTTCCGTTCATAATTGTCATGCCTGTTCCTCTTAGTCATGTGTTGATGTAAAGTGCAAAGAATGGTATTTTCACCCCTTAACTCCAATTCCTCCACCCACACAATTTGAGGTTGAAAATTTAAAAGTCATGTGTTATGGCTTGATGACACATATATAACACCCCTAATATACTAAAGGGTGTAGTTAAGACAATTAATATAATTATTTTTTATTCTAAGCATAGTATGTGTTCTAAATTCAATATAAACAATTTACTTTTAGCATAAGTTATACATTTAAATACAATTTTCTTTATTTTCCTGTTGTTTATGTTTCTTAATACCAAAATACATCAATTACGCTAATACAATTGTTTAATATTTACAATTTAATTAAAATAATCTAAGCATAAATAATATAAGCAAAGCCATAATAGTGGATTACCTCAATAAACTGTCTAAATTATTAATCCAATTCAGTCCTTAGCAATCCTTTAAAATAATCTATTTGTTACACAAATTGGGATTAATCCTCCTTGCAAACTAGCATCTTATCCAATTATCTAGCCAATGAAAAACACATGAATTTCCTATCCCTCCATGCCCAATACCCAACTCCAACTTCCCTACACCAAATTCTTCCCTTTTCCAAAATCTAAATATCCTATAGAATCTCAAACCCCATATCCTTCTTCCATCTCCCTCTTTGTACACTTCCCCACCACCCTTCTAACATTGTGAGGAGTGGTTACCCCTTCCCTAAAAGGCCTCAAAATAATAAAATAATACCCATTTTCTTGAAATTCTACCCACATTTAATAAAATTAACATTCCACTTCAACAAATAAAATTAAATCCAATCCTTTAGAAATATTTATGAATACGTATTGTAATGAAGGGAAATGATATTAAATAATAAATGAATGCCAATTTCCTCCCATAATAAAATGAAAACTTACTTTAGAATGAAAAGTAAACTTACCCACATTAAGATTAATGCATAAGTATACAATATAACTTTATACTATACTCATCCTGCATTAACCCATTCATAATATTATTTAATAGCTAGTATTTCTTTAAGTGGTACTAGCGTACACACATATTGTATGTATGCATATATAGCATATGCATTGTGTGCTCCTATATTAATGATAACAAACATCACTTTCTAATGCATGGTTCATGTATGATCTCATCCAAGCAAGAGAGATAGTAATTCAGTTAAACACAATATCCAAAAATCTCATTAAGTAAGTAACAATAATTCATTTTAATTGAACATTACATCACGATCATCATAAACGGATTAAGCAAGTGGTTTTAGAACACAAAGGAAACTAAGAACATAATTAAAGTGGCATATCCAGTTTCTAAGTAGAATTCTTAACTACTTTGAATAATCTTTCATTCCTAACCTACTTTTATCTTCCACGTCCTATATGTTCATATGTTGAAATCTGTCCAGAAGCATCAACTATATTGACCTAACCCAGATATAACCAGTAAGTGGAAGTGTCGACTATATCGACCTAACTTCCCCAGCAGGCAACCGATAGTTTCCATCACACCACTTAGGGAGCATGGCTTAACACAACCCTACCATGATTCCAAGTTTCTAAGGATAAATGGTGGATAATACCTCCATCCTTCTTGATAAAGCTAAGGTTGACACCCCATTAGTTACCATACTAAGCTACTATTGTTGTTATTAAGGCCACATCATTGAATGACCAATTTGGGCAGTTGTGCTTCTTGTAAAACCTACACTTGCCCCAATATCATAGCAAAATTGAACCAATAAATGTTTCATAACATATCATTTATCCTTTGATGTCAACGACATCTGTGTCTTTTAGTACCACAATTATATAGCCATCACTTAGCCCATTTGACTTGGAGGTGAGTTACTAAACACACGATCTTGCATAATCATTTAATTGTTTATATGTGATTATCATGATATTAATCAGTGAACAATGTAAATAGGTTAGTATGCTACTAATTGTTTCATTTCCAAATAGAATTTAAATTTGTATATGGATACCAAATTTATCCATTTAATTAGCATGTTGGAAGGAAATCATACCTCTCCTCTTTACAACATAAACAATAAGTTTTATACATAACTCCCATATATAGGTCGATCCATAAGTCCACAATATAGTTTCCTAAGTCCAATTGAGTTCAACAGATAATCAGCAAGAAATATAAATTAGGTCATATGCATACAAAAGTTAAAATGGATCGTTACATACACCCACACTAACTTCATCCCAAAGTTACAATAAAATTACCACGTGTAAATAAATAATCAAAGAAGCATTTAGCTCGTTCTTATTGGAGAATCTCAATAATTCTTCTAGCCTGGAAGATCAACTGAAGGTTATAAAACATTATCCTAGATTTTTCAGTTCTGAGGAGGGCAATAGTATTGGTTCAGAGGTTACATTGGAAGAGATTAAAGATGTTTTAAATTTTTTTGCTAAAGACAAAAGTCCCGGCCTATATGGATGGACCAATAAGTTCTTTATTCATTTCTTTGACCTAGTTGGTCATGACATCTTGAAGGCTGTGGAGGAATCTAGGAGGAAGGATTTTATTCCAATCAACATGAATGCTACATGTATTGCTCTGGTCCCCAAAAAGGATAACCTGGAAAGATTTAGTGGCTTCAAAGTTATTTCCCTATGTAATTTAATCTATAAATTCATCTCAAAGTTTATATCTAATAGAATCAAACTGTTCTTAGCAAGATCTATCCTATTGAACGGTTTGGATTCTTATTTAATCGCCAAATTCTGGATGCAATGGGTGTAGCACAAGAAATGCTTCACTCAATCAAAGCTATGGATATTCAGGCCTTCATTCTTAAAATGGACTTGATCAAAGCATATGATCAAGTGGATTGGACATTTCTCAAGTTTGTTCTTATTCAAATAGGCCTTTCGGTGGAGGTGACAAATTGGATTATGGCTTGTATCTCATAAGCTACCTTTGCAGTGTTAGTCAATGGTTCCCCTACTTCCTTCTTCCCTTGCAATAGAGGCCTCGGGCAGGGGTTCCCTTTATCGCCATTGTTATTTCTTTTGGTGATTAAAGGACTTAGTAGATCCATTGACTATTCTAGAAAGGAAAAGAAGCTAAAAGGTATTAAAGTTTCTCGTTCTCTCACTATCACTCATCTTTTATTTGTTGATGACATGCTAATATTCAGCAGTGGATCTGTGGATGAATGGGTGAGTTTTCATGCTTTATATGACACTTTCTGCTTTGCCTCAGGAATGGTTATAAGTGTTCATAAATCTATGTTTATGTATAACTGAGATGATTTTGGTATTCAAAACCAAATTGCCCTCCTCTTCCCATATCAAATGGATAAGTTGGATTGTGGCTCTAAATACCTTGGTTATTTCTTAAAGCCTAATTGTTATAGGAAAGAGGACTGGTATTGGATCCTTAGAAAGGTGGATAAAAGAATCGGCAATTGGACATATAGATGGCTATCCATTGGGGGAAGAATCGTCTTACCAAAATGGGTTCTTCAAAGCATACATGTTTATTGGTTTTCTCTAGCCATGGTTCTGGTTTCAATTATTAGTTGTATTAGAAAGAGAATCTTCCAATTTCTTTGGGCTAGTAACTTGCAGGTTTCTAAAATCCATTTATCATCTTGGGGGAGCATTTTCTTTCCAAAACATCTGGGTGGATGGGGTCGCAATCATTTGGATTGGTTCAGTCGGGCATTAAGTGCCAAAAGTATTTGGAGGGGGTTATTTGGAGTTGGATTATGGAGTAAAGTGATTAAAACGAAATATTTGAAGTATTCCTCAATTACACAATGGATATGGAATCCAAAGAAGTATGTTGGCAATGCCTCTATTATCTAGAGAGGCCTCATCAAAACTTTCCCACATTTAAGCGGCTAACTTAGCTGGTGTTAGAAAAACAGGATCGCAGAGCAATAACAATAAACAAGATGCAAATATAAAACACGCAAACACAATATAAGAGAGACACCAATACACGTGGTTCACCCAATCTGAGCTATGTCCACGGAGAAATTGCCAGTCCTTTTATTATACCATCCAACAAAATGAAGGGATACAACCCGCAACACATCCGCTGCAATTTCCTCCACGCTCTCACAGTCTCTCTTACATTACCATAGATATCTTTACAATACTACAATACACATCCATATTACAATGCCTTCCTTTTAAAGAGGGATTACCATGGGAAAATACCACGGGATACCCAATACCATAGGCCAGTAAATCAACCACTATTGACAAAGTCTTGACTATGAAAATACAACATTTTACAAGGCATTTTTTTTTTTTTTGGAAATTTTTCCTCCAGGGGCACTGCCCCCGAACCCCCGCCAAAGGGGGAGCTCCTTAAATGTAGTCGTTTCCCCCCCTGGACCCCCCATGGTGACTATAGTGTGGGGAAACCCCCCCCCACACCCCCCGTGGTGGGCTGGGATCCATACACGGCTGAAACACGAGCTCCGAATAAGGAAGATCAAGCTCCAAAACCAATAGTTGGAAAATTGGATGAGGAACCCAAGTCTTCATTGGCATTAACCACTTCGTTAGATCCGGGGACAACTACAAGCTATCTGCCCCTTTGATCGCTCAACTACATAAGTTAAACATTCAAGTATTGCCACAAGTTCGACGAAATAATGCTTCTAATATATCTTCATCCTACCGGTATTTGGCAAAGGATTTAGGATTATTGGCAAAGGTGGTTGAGGAGTGGAATGGCTATATTATGATTTTGAACAAAGCAGGAATTAAATTATCTGATATGGAGGACTCCTTAGTTTGGGATTGGGGTAATGCTAATGATGTTCTCACTGCCAAAAAAGCATATGAGGCTATTTCCTACAATCAGGTTTCCAATTTTTCGAAATGGTGGGCCAGAGCTATCTAGAAAAGGCGTATCCCAATAAAAATCAGATGATTTATTTGGCTCTATCTAGAAAATAAAATACTTTCATGGGACAATCTACTTAAACGAGGATTATGTGGTCCTAGTAGATGCTCTTTATGCCAGATGGAAGAAGAAATTGTTTCTCTCAAGTTCAACCATTGCCAGTTCTTTAAAACATTATGGTATGATTTAGATGTTATGCTTCATCATCAGAATGACTGGTCTATATCTAATTTTAAGGAATGTTCTTACAAGTGGTTTCACACCAAAGTCAAGTATAAGGAATTGCCTTTGTTCACAATTTGGGAGGTATGGAAAAGGAATCGGTCTAATTTTTATGACATCAAACTATCTAGTTTTCTTGTATGTTCTAGTGATCAGTTCCTTTTTTGAGTTTTTTAAAAAAAGGCCCACACATAAACTTAGACATCTGAAGTTGCCACATGTGGAGGAATCCTTTTTTGTTGTCTATTTCAATGGTGTCGATGATACGAACCGTTACACCAAAACCTCGAGATGTTAGTGAAGGTCGTCCATTAGGATCTTAACATCCCACCACGCTCCACAGTCCAGACTCTGGGCTGGATGTGCGCCCGTACGGTGGTGTCCCCTTTGCGTCGTACGAGCCTCGGGCGAACACTGCAATGCCGACGTTGCCACCCGCTTTGTGACTTGAACCTAGGTGGAGGCTCTGATACCAAATGATACGAACCGTTACACCAAAACCTCGAGATGTTAGTGAAGGCCGTCCATTAGGATCTTAACAGTCGAGTAGGGGGGTCTATGTGGGGCTGGTATGGTGCTTTGGATTAAAAGAAATCACCAAGTTTATTTGAGAATGGGCGTTGGTACTAGTACCAACACAAATGCAAAACTTTTATCCCTATGGGGGTTACTATGGATTGTGAGGAAAAGAGGAATTCTCAATATAAACATCTTTGGTGATTATCGGATGTGATTGATTGGGTTTGTTGTGGAAAAAATTGAGCAAGTGCACTCTTCCACTTGGTAAGGGGCCAAGCCTTGTAGGATGCAGCAAGGCCTCAGTCCTTGGAGCCCGTGTGGGTGGTTGGTTGGTATTCCTCCAAGTGATCTTGCAAGAGATTGTTAGTGTAGTTCACATAAAAACAAAGAAATATGGAAAAATACAAAATAAAAGACATGGGGAGAGAATGCAATCTCTAATAACAATCCAAGATATGCTAAACCACTTTTGTATTGCCCAATGGTATAGTTGTACAACACGCAGGAGGTGTGGAATTCAAGGGAATCCAACAATATCCCTCAAGGAGGCCCTTTTTGTCCAAACTAAATGCTAAGTTAACGGTGGAACAATGGAGAGAAACTCTTGCCCCTTGAAGGAAGGTGGCAAGGGAGCTTGGGAATGCTCACAATGATAGGAAGTGGGCTATGAGGAAGCTACAACTCGCGTTCAGCACCATAACCTTACTCTTGATTTCTCTCTACCAAATGCATGCCAATGACTTCCTTTTATAGTCCAAGAGGTGGCCAACAAACAACTAGATCCAAATGTGACCTCATCTTCTCCATGAACTAGTTCCAAGGTACATAAGGAGGGCTAGTTAATGCCACCAAGTGTGTGAGGAGTCGAATTCAAATCCTTGGAGAGGACTCAGCCTTCAATGCACCGCAGGAAGTTAGTGGTCCTGCCTTTTGGACAATAGCACAACTATCGAAGGAATAGTCGTGCGGGTGTAGCGTGGGAATTGTTCTGGTAACCTGCGCTATAGCGTGAGTTGACTGTGTATTACCCGTGCTACCCCTTATTTTGACTGTTTTTTGGCACTTTTGAACTCATGTTTTCTTTTGTATTTGTTGAGGATGCCTTTGGTGAATTGCATTCTTTATGTTGCCGACGCCTTACTACAAGAATCGCCGAAATGTCGCATGTGTGTGAATTTTAGGCATTAACAGATGCCCCCTGATGTATGAAGTTCAGAGGGTATTGTAGAGCCGATAATGCATCATGTTTTCTATTGTTTCTCTAATGTTTTGTAGGACAAAGCATACGTGGACAAAAATGGTTCTCCCAGGGGGAAGATTGATGGTGACGACCGTTGGAGTTGTAGTAAAGAATAGTTTTTATACAAACGAGGCGGGCATACCCATGCTCGTGAAATGTTGTCAATGTGATTACAATAATAGAGGAAAAAAGGTGTCACTTGACTATATTGTTGGGACATGGATGAAGGAAACTTTAGGCCATGTTTGAGTAAACGACCCAAGTACTGTTGCGGAATGTTAAAGAAGTTGTACTGCTGACAATCATGATAAGCCCACGAGGGTGGGGGGGGGCGGGATGGTTTGTGAAGTTGCCTGAGAGCTTCAGTCTACCAAGTGGGCTGCGACCATGATTTGTAAATGTGAACACTACTACCTTCAAAAGTACGTTTCCCCCTAATGCGATGGTGTTTTAACGTCAAGCATAGGGGATACCACTTAGTTAGGGAGTACTAATGACCCTCCCTACCAAGTTTGAGGTGATCCCTTATAGTAATTGAAAGGAATCCCAAGGTGCAACTACAACTACTGCTACTCTTAGAATATAGTGTTTTTATGTTGACGAGAGTTGAAGTACATGATAAGACGGGAATCTTAACCTAAGAACCGAGATCATATTGTAACCAACTTGTTGAGGGACAGACCTGACACAAGACTGGTTGATAAGCGTGGGGCTCATAACTTCCTTTGATCGATGTAAACATGGGGAGTGGGGACAATAACTTTCCTTTCTGGATGGAGCATGTTGAAACAGATGGAGACAAATTGCAAATGAAAGGGCTTTGATGGAGACGCAAAACATAGAGTAATGGTGACTGCCAAAACCAATACTGCTGAGCATTGTGGAGACACAAATACATCGATTAAAGGCGACCATGGATTGCTGCCAAAATAATATGGTGTTCTCCTCGTGTGAGGTGATGGGGGAGCTTTTTGTACATAAAGAATAATGGTGGGGTCCCCACAATTTTGGGTGTATCAAGGGACCAATTTTGTTGATGGGCGGAGTCTCCACGGTTTTGAGTGGATTGGAGGACACTTTCCAACGATGAAGTGGGGGTTAGGTTGCAAACGTGAAGATGGGTGCCCCATGAATCAATGCTATGTAGTATATGCCTGTGGGATAACTAAAATAAAACTGGTTGCTTCTGAGGGTGGGGGGCCCATCGATGTCTTCACGGGAGTGTTGATACGAAGGTGATTGCTGCAGATGAAGTGCTCATGGAGGTATGAGTGGGCTTTGTGAATCTTTATCGTAATGCGAGCCGAGGAATTTGATGGTGCTTACTGAGTGGAGTAAATGTGCAATTACACAATGATAAGGTAAGGGAGCTCTTTTCAAGTTATATCAGGATCCTCAAACTTGTGAGAGGTCGATATCATGGGTGTTAATTAATGATTGGGATGGGAATGGTGGCACACCCATGGGGGAACATGTTATTCTCGGTAATGATGTTGATGGCACATCAAGGCCCGGAATGAGGGCCCTATGGTTATCAGCGGGAGTACTGGTAGATGCATTATAAACGGAGGTTAAACAGTGTCTATATGCCAGTTTTGGAATGATACCTGTGGTAAGGACTTTTGTGCCATTTGATGAAGCATGGAGACTTGTTCTTATAAACACAAGGGTTGCGAACTTCTCTTAGTTGAGATCCTGCACATATGGTGCACATACCCAAATGTAGTAAGGAACATGACCAACGTATTGGCAATGCAGAAATCACATAACAAAAACAAGGTGTACCTATGGGGTACTGGAGTAAAAAATAACGTCTTGATGATACTAGTGGGAATCTAGATTTGTTGGCTCCATGTCGAAGAGCTCGAAGCCCTGATCATGACGGTATGAACGGTTTTGGAAATGGAGTTACGGTTTGTCTGTGGGGTCCATTAGAAGTTTGTGTCAAATGGCTATAAATAGGGGTGGAGCCCACTTTTTGAAATCATTTGTACTTCTTGCCGACGAACTCCTAGAGTGCGTTTTGAGTGATTATGGGAGATCCGGGGTGCCTTTCGACGAGCTGCGAGATCCAAGTATGACTTAAGCTTATACTCTTTAAATTTTGTCCGGGTAGAATTAAGGTTAGGGGTCCCCTAGGTGGCAAGGGATCTTTTTAAAGTATTTATGGGATACCGCGCGATTTCCCACTACCATAGCATGGGATTTTCCAAAAATCACTTGCGGTGTAGCGTACCTCTGTAGCATACGTAAAATGTACTGTACCATGGGTACTCTACAATAACGCTTTGGCCGCACGCTAGTTTAGCACGGTTGATCCTTGGTTAGCTGCGCTATTAGTGAGGTCGAGTGATGTATGTCTCGTGTGCTAGTTCTGCGTAGTTGTGTCAAGTAAAATATGCACTATCTAATTCAACACTTAATTGTCAACCCAGGGGCTCGTAAGCTTAGAGGTGTCGGCACAGTATGTGCAGGACTGAAAGCCTAAACTATCCTAGCCTAACTTATCCTAAAGCTAGTAATTTACTTAAAAGTGGAAAGTGAAATCTAATTTAGAATGGAAAACTGAGTCACTTACATTCATAAAGAATCTATCCTATTATTTATCAAACGATACTACATACAACACTTCATTCAAACACTACATACGACATTACATTCAAATCAAATCATAACTAAGGATGATCTAAGACTCGGCAAAATGATTGAATCAAAGGCTATGGGCTGATAAGTAAATGCTACTGCTATTCTATATGAGAAAACTATTTCAAATGTAAATTTAAATGCTTTTTTAAAACTAACACTATGCTACTTTAATCTAAAACAGAAATCAAAGTTGCAATGAAATGAAATCTCTATTCTAAAAAGCAGTCTTAAAAGCAATCTAAACTATGAAAGCAAAACTACTTCTTTAATCAGTTAATCAAACCTTTAAGCAATCTATCTAACTTAATCTACGAATTGAGAAGCTATCTACTGTGCGAAATCAAAGTTTAAACTACAAGACAAAACTTAATTGCGGACTATCTACTTCAAAACAAGAAATTAAACTTCTTCAAGAAAGCGTTTTAACTAACTAACCTATGAAATGCAATTCAATGTTTTAACTATAAATTCAAATGAAGCAAAATGAAATGCTACTCTAGAGGCTAAGCATAAATCAACAACTAATTCTTCAAAGGCAGTAAACTACTCATAAGCAAACTATTTAATTTCTACTTGGCAAATCAAAAGGCTTTCTACTATTTCTGAAAAGTAAAGGCTGATCTACAAACAAAATGCAATGGCTAACTAAAACAAAAATTACTTTTAACAGAATGTCTAAACTATGAAATTCAAACCCTATTCTCTATCTACAAATTCAATTCTTAAAGCGAGTAAACCCTACAACACTAGGAATGAAAACAAAAACGCAATGATTGTAAAAGCATAACACAATTCTATTTTCTATTTAAGGGCAAATCAAATAAAGTGAAAACGTTTTAATTACTAAGACTCTAAGTCTAAACTCTATTTCTATTTAATGACGGAATTCTGAAAATGAATGAAACCCTACAACAATGGAACCAAACGCAATGGGAGGTGAAAAGGCAAAACGCAACTCCAAGTTTTAACTACAGCAAATGCAATTATGGAAATCTATTGGAATCAAACGCAAATGGCAGTGACATAATGCGATTTAAGTGATTAACTACAGCAATGGGAATGTGACTAAAATTCATGAATTAAATAAGGGGAAAATGTAAATGCAGCAAAATAGAAACGTGAAAAGAAAGTTGGATGGGCAGAGCTCTGCGTTCTAAAGGAATTATCTACCACACATGAATTAATACGATTGAAAGCATAAGCATATGAGCATCTATCTAAGACTGAAATTGACAAAACGAAATGCAGAAATAAACTACTTATCTGACAATACACACACAATGAAGCCACTGTCGTTGAGGGGCCCTCTCAAGAGATAGTGGTTGATCCTCACTCTATTCAATCACCAACCATGAAATGGAAAACAAAAATGGTAGAACTGAACAGAGTCTTGATATTAACCGGAAGCAAAATTACAAAGTGTATGCATGTCATTTTACACAACCCAATGTGTCTTTGTATAGAGTTTTACAACAGAGAGAGGGTCCCCTCTAAAAATAGATCACTTAAATTTCTGGAACCGAATTCATCAAGAACTGGAACATAAGAGATTCGTTTTCATCAATTGGGGCAAAAACGAATTCCTACATTCGAGCAATTGGGCCTTGAGATTCTTGGACGTCTGGAGCTCATCTTATTGCGTGGCAGAGGACGTGAACCATGTGACTCAGGTGAGCAACAAAACCCATGTTTCTGTTTTTGCCATAAATGCTCCCAGGTAGGCAAACAAACGAATTCGGAGGTGTGAATGACAATCCGTATGACTGTGCGTGTGCGAACGACAGTCCGAATGACCTATAATCAGTTCAAAAACTTGGATTCTGGGACTAAATTGATGCTAGGTTGTTGCATGAATTGATTGTAGGATGCTAAGTTGCTGACTAGTAATTTAATTATGGGTTGGTTTCTTAAATTGGAAGTATCTCGACCCCTTTGTGCGCTCTGTTCCTTCATCACGTGAACCTGCAAAACAAAAAGTCCGCTAGTTATACCAAAATCAATGTAATGGCAATCAAATGGTATATCCATGTCAAATGTTTTATATTATGGTCAACGCATGCTTTATATATGGTTTTATATTAAAAAAAAAAAAAACTAATATCATATTCAAAGTTTAAAGAAACGTGACCATGTTTCCACTTGTTTAAAGATTTTATTATATTGTTTTTATTTTTTTAAAAGAATTAAAGCATGAGTGGAATAGTAATGATATATATTGTTTTATTCATATGGGTGTCATGTTTTATAGTTTTGAAGTTTTAACCTTTTTTTTTAAGTTAAACCATTAAAATTATGATTATTTTTAATGTAAACAAATTTATTAATAGTTTAAGAATGATGATTATTCTATTTGTTTAACATTTAAAATATTCTAAATTTTATCATAGAGTCATGGTTTTGATTGTACATGCAAGATCAATATAACATTTAAAATATTCTAAATTTTATCATAGAGTCATGGTTTTGATTGTACATGCAAGATCAATAGGACTAGCAAGAATTGGAAGATAAAGGTATCACCGAATCAACGAGAGCCAAAAGACAAAGGCAAGTCAAACTTAGTGAACCAATAAGAAATGTGCCATCAAACCTAGTGTGGAACTCGAGACCGAATGGAATGCCGAAACGCTGATCATTTGGACAATATTGCGTTTAATACATAAAAAATAACATATTAGGCTTCATTTACGTTTAAGAGTTTTAATTGATGAAATACAGGAAAATATAGCCCTTGTAAAGATAGATGTATCAAATTACAATAAATAGGCTAAGAAATTAACGTAAATAAAATCATTATAAAAGTCAATCTTCGGAGCCCAACACTCCCCCAAACCGAAGGTATGGCACGTCCTCGTGCCATTAATGAATTGGAAGTGGTCTTTCATTTATTCAAAAATTATGTTTGCTCATCAATAGTTTATAGGCAATCTTCATCAAAACTAACCCAACTTTATTACTGCATGAAAAACTAGAACTTAGAAAAAGAATTATTATTGTTATGTTATGAGATGACCAAAACAACTTCATATTAATTGAGGTTTCTTAATACATACAATTCCGTCAACTAGTAACAATTCATGCTTATGAAGACCATATAATTTGTGATGAGGGGTTTTCCTCGTGTCCTGTAACCAGAAACATGAGTGTATAGATGGCCTGTAATTTATGTAAAGCCTATAGGAAACTAGTCATCCTTGTCTCATTTTCAAAGGCTTACTGTCATCCAAGTTATATGGGTAAAGTTCACATTGGAGTTCATTAAACTTCTACAATTATGGATCCACATGGCAAGATAAGAAATATTTAATCCACTGGTCTTAAGATAATCTTGAGACTATTCTCCCCTAGCCAAAGATATGGCACGTCCTCAGGACATGAATAAATTAATACTGGGTTGTATACTTCTTATGTAAACACTCTAGATCAACATCAATCAACAGACAATTCTAAAAAAAACATTATTATTCTAAAAACTAAAACTTTTTTCAAGAAAAAGAAGTATTCATGATATGAACAAAACAATATCATACTAAGTCGGATTCTTCAATACATGTAAATTCATTAGTTTATGCTCACGAAGACCACATATAAGCTATGAGAGGGGATTTTCCTCATGTTTCCCAAAATATAAAGCATGAGGGTATAGATAGTCTGTAAAGCCTATAGGAAACTAGTCATCCCTGCTACTTCTCAAAGGTTTATTGTTATTCAAGTAATTATGGACAAAGTTTGCATTTGAGTTCATTAGGCCCCTAAGTTTATGGGTCCCACTTCTAGGATAGTGACATCCTAGGTATAGTATGAATTAGGCGACAGGGTCTTAAGTGCAACTTACAAACATTCTCAAATGGCAGATATATGAGGTTCATTTAACCGGTTGTTCAACCATGCATGCTTCTTCTTAAGAGTTTACACAAGTATATTGTTCATACACACAAATATAGATTAGGCATAGTAAAAGACATCAAAGTCAGAACCCATTGCCAGCAAGCCTGTTCAGTACCCCGATGGGGTAACTTTGATATCTAAGAAATATCCTCCCCAAACAGAATGCCCCATTGCCAGCGAGCCTGTACAGTACCCCGATGGGTTTGCCTAGTCATACCACAAGCCGGTACCCGCTGCAAGCAGACCTTTTCAGTATCCCAACGGGTTAGCCTCTTACACCCTTTCTATAGTAGAAGCTAGCCTTTACCACCACCCTTAAAGAGATTTACGCATGTATTTATTTTTGCAACGGGATGGGGAGGTAGCTCTGAAAACCTTTTACAGATTGGGGTGGTATATGGGTTGGAGGACTTTCTATAAATTGCCCTTTGAAGGTTGTGTGCATGAAAAATAGACTACGCATTTAGTTTAGTCCAAAGACATGACATGGCCAAACTTAATTAATGTATAGTGGATGAGGCCATAAGAGAATGATTGAAAGTTATATCTAGTCCCAAAACTCGCCTTTTTCATATAGAGTTATAGTAGTGTTTCCCACAACTAGGAATTTCATTCACCCTTATGTTACTGTGTGATAAAGATTCTTAAATAACAGACTTTGATAATGAAGCTAGGATGTATGAGTGACCTATAGGGATTACATAGACCTCAAACTTATGGTAAATCCCCATGTTATTTACAATTGGTCTTTAGCAATTGTTATAATCAGAAATATGCATGTATGAAAATAATTAATGATGGAAAATTGTTTCAGTTTAGTCATTGACGTTATCTTCTTCTTAGTTCTTTTATTTGAAAAAGAAAACAAGAAAAAACGAAGTTGCATTATTCTCTATACTAAAAATGCAACATTTTATTTATATACATATTTCCCTACCCTAAGAAGAAAGAAAACATTTTTATTCAAGTATATGAGCTCTTCCAATGAAACCAAGTGCGAAGCAAGATGAAAATTATACCTTTATCCACATATGAAAAGGTTGTTGCAGTGATTACTTGAATGTGGAAGTTCAACCAACTTACTTGTCTTTGCATCTGAAGGTGTCGAATGAAGGAATGGTATTGTGGCTGGGTTAGCTCTTGAAACCAGATTTCGATGTAGTCGTGGTACTCACCTTCCTTCACTATGTCCTGCAGATCCCCATCTCCTAGATGATCAATTTCTTGAGCACGAGATGGATCTGCCAACTTGCATGTAGAGAACTCTTTAATTTTCAACCACTCTTATTTGGATGTAATCCCCAATACGTCAGCTTCTTCTGCAGTCTCGCAAAGAAAATTCTTTTGTAGTTCTTTGGGACTTTGGTTTATCTGTCATTTCGGGAGAGGTTGAGAAGCTCTCAACTTCTATCAGGATCTGCTCTTCTTGAGAGGTAGAGATTGAGACTCCAGGTTTCACTAAGATTTGAGAGAGTTCTCTCATACTAATGAGCACCTTTGAGTCCATTTTGTTGGTTGATAGGTCCTGCCTCACACGAGGATTAGTCTCTGGGGTTCTTACAGTACCCAATTTTTTTTTCTTATGTGTTTTTAAAAGACTATCTACTACTAAAACAAATTTGCAAATTAAACACACCACACTTTTGTGAAATAAAACACCTATATGAAATTAAATTGCGGAAAGTAAACACACCCAAACTTGCTGAAAGAATAACACACTTGCAAAGAAAGAAGGCAAACTTTACGAAATAAATTGCTGAAAATTAAACACTTGGACTGAAAAAACTAACAAAAATAAATGAACAAATCAATTGGAAAGAAATAACACTCTTGCAAAAAAAGAACAACAAGGCTTTGGGGCGACCCACCAAAGTGGATGCGTCAGGTTGTTACACCACGGAAATTCCATTGTGAGGTCGTCTTTGCGTCTTACCGTTTCCCCTCCCCGTTGCTATGTAATGTAAAGGCAACCTATCTACCTACACTTCAGCCCCTTTAGCACCTCCCCAGCAACAGCGCCAAAATGTCGAGTAAAATATGCACTATATAATTCAACACTTAATTGTCAACCCGGGGGCTCGTAAGCTTAGAGATGCCGACACAGTATGTGCAGGACTGAAAGCCTAAACTACCCTAGCCTAACTTATCCTAAAGCTGGTAATTTACTTAAAAGTGGAAAGTGAAATCTAATTTAGAATGGAAAACTGAGTCACTTACATTCATAAAGAATCTATCCTATTATTTATCAAACGATACTACATACAACATTTCATTCAAACACTACATACGACATTACATTCAAATCAAATCATAACTAAGGATGATCTAAGACTGGGAAAAATGATTGAATCAAAGGCTATGGGCTGATAAGTAAATGCTACTGCTATTCTATGTGAGAAAACTATTTCAAATGTAAATTTAATTGCTATTTTAAAACTAACACTATGCTACTTTAATCTAAAACAGAAATCAAAGTTATAATGAAATGAAATCTCTATTCTAAAAAGCAGTCTTGAAAGCAATCTAAACTACAAAAGCAAAACTACTTCTTTAATTAGTTAATCAAACCTTTAAGCAATCTATCTAACTTAATCTACGAATTGAGAAGCTATATACTATGTGAAATCATAGTTTAAACTATAAGACAAAACTTAATTGCAGACTATCTACTTCAAAACAAAAAATTAAACATCTTCAAGAAAGCGTTTTAACTAACTAACCTATGAAATGCAATTCAATGTTTTAACTATAAATTCAAATGAAGCATGATGAAATGCTACTCTAGAGGCTAAGCATAAATCAACAACTAATTCTTCAAAGGCAGTAAACTACTCATAAGCAAACTATTTAATTTCTACTTGGCAAATCGAAAGGCTTTCTACTATTTCTGAAAAGTAAAGGCTGATCTACAAACAAAATGCAATGGCTGACTAAAACAAAAATGACTTTTAACAGAATGTCTAAACTATGAAATTCAAACCCTATCCTCTATCTACAAATTCAATTCTTAAAGCAAGTAAACCCTACAGCACTAGGAATTAAAGCAAAAACGCAATGACTGTAAAAGCATAACACAATTCTATTTTCTATCTAAGGGCAAATGAAATAAAGTGAAAACGTTTTAATTATTAAGACTCTAAGTCTAAACTCTATTTCTGTTTAATGACGAAATCTGAAAATGAATGAAACCCTACAACAATGGAACAAACGCAATGGGAGGTGAAAAGGCAAAACGCAAATCCAAGTTTTAACTACAGCAAATGCAATTCTGGAAATCTATTGGAATCAAACGCGAATGGCAGTGACGTAATGCGATTTAAGTGATAAACTACAGCAATGGGAATGTGACTGCAATTCATGAATTAAAAAGGGGAAAATGTAAATGTAGCAAAACAGAAACGTGAAAAGAAAGATGGATGGGCAGAGCTCTGCGTTCTAAAGGAATTATCTACCACACATGAATTAATACGATTGAAAGCATAAGCATATGAGCATCTATCTAAGACTGAAATTGACAAAACGAAATGCAGAAATAAACTACTTATCCGTATGATTGTGCGTGTGCGAACGAAAGTCCTAATGGGCGTCCGAATGACCTGTAATTAGTTCGAACACTTGGATTCTGGGACTGAATTGATGCTAGGTTGTTGCATGAATTGATTGTAGGATGCTGAGTTGCTGACTATTAATTTAATTATGGGTTGGTTTCTTAAATTGGAAGCATCTCGATCCCTCTGCGCGCTCCGTTCCTTCATCACGTGAACCTGCAAAACAAAAAGTCTGTTAGTTATACCAAAATCAATGTAATGGCAATCAAATGGTATATCCATGTCAAATGTTTTATATTATGGTCAACGCATGCTTTATATATGGTTTTATAAAAAAAAAATTAATATCATATTCAGAGTTTAAAGAAACGTGACCATGTTTCCACTTGTTTAAAGATTTTATTATATTGTTTTTTTTTAATTTTTAAAAAGAATTAAAGCATGAGTGTAATAGAAATGATATATATTGTTTTATTCATATGGGTGTCATGTTTTATAGTTTTGAAGTTTTAACCTTTTTTTTTTTAAGTTAAACCATTAAAATTATGATTATTTTTAATGTAAACAAATTTATTAATAGTTTAATAATGATGTCTATTCTATTTGTTTAACATTTAAAATATTCTAAATTTTATCATAGAGTCATGGTTTTGACTGTACATGCAGGATCAACAGGACTAACAAGAATTGGAAGATAAAGGTATCACGGAATCAACGAGAGACGAAAGACAAAGGCAAGCCAAACTTAGTGAACCAATAAGAAATGTACCATCAAACCTAGTGCGGAACTCAAGACCGAATGAAATGCCGAAACGCTGATCATTTGTACAATATTGCGTTTAATACATAAAAAATAACATATTAGGCTTCATTTACGTTTAAAAGTTTTAATTGATGAAATACAATAAAAGATAGCCCTTTTAAAGTTAGATGTATCAAATTACAGTAAATAGGTCGGGAAATTAACGTAAATAAAATCATTATAAAAGACAATCTCCGGAGCCCAACAAGCTGAACGGTGGTTCAGTCGCGCTGCGCACGGATATATTGGTGATAATTGTGCTACGCGCGAGCCTTCTTAGGGAAGGCCACGCTGATCAATTTTATGGATTTATTTGTCTCATGGGTGGGCATTGTCCTTGTGCAGGTTATTGGTTGCAACTCATGGCTCATGTGGGAGTTTTTGAGTGGAGGGAGAGGGAGTATGATGACCTTCGTGATTTGGTGTTGGGAGATCTGTAGGCTACGTAGATACTACGAGATGCGAGACTCTTGAAATTTTTTAAGTGCCCCTTGATGCGATCCTCAAATTATCTACTATCGAGGTTGCTTGATATGTGGGTACCGGACCGAGGGGTTTTCCGGGTTGGCGAGGAGGACTCGAGCATCACCGCTCATGACATATATTTTTTGACAGGGTTGACACACCAGGGGGTGAGGGAGCCTTATCCTTCGCAGATGGTGGGGGAGATAATCCATAGTCTAGTGGATCGACTTTGTGATGGTGACCAGAGTGCTATCAACTATGGTTAGATTTTGCAGAGCCATATGAGGGCTATTCATGTTTAGGTTGTGGCGACAACCATGCTATAAGTGTTGGGGTCTACATCTCCCAACCGGATTACGGGGGGTCAGCTCCAACTAGTGGAGAGAGTACTGGCCAATCGACTGGTGGCGTGGGGTCTACTACTACTGCAATCGATGACCCAACAAATGTCGAATCTGCATCGGGGTGGGGATCGGGCCACCTTTTGTTTTGTTAGTGTTTTTTGCTCGTACTTCTTCGAGCGCTACCCTTCACTGAGACCCGTTGTGGTAGTATCGTCGAGGGAGCCACTGGAGCCCTGGATGATGTATTGGGGGAAGATCATGCCTCGTGCTGGGGGGGGCGTAGGGGCATATTTTACCCTGTTAACGCCTAAAAGTCACACACTTGCAGCATTTCGACGATTCATCTAGTAACGTGCCATCAACATAAAGAATGAATCTCACCATAGGCATCCTCAACAGATCCAAAACACAGCATGAGTCCATAAGTGCCAAGAAACAGTCCAAACAAAGGGTAGCACGGGTATTACATAGTTGACCCGCGTTATAACGCAAGTTACCTAAACAATGCTCGTGCTACACCCGTGCAGATTTTCCTTCGATAGCTGCGCTACTGTCAAAATGGAGGGACCACTCAATCCTAGTGGTGCATTAAAGACTCAATCCTTCCCAAAGATCAGAATTCGGCTCCTCACACACTTGAGGGCATTAATCAACCCCCCTTGTGTACCTTGGAACTAGTTCATGAAGGAGGAGAGTTCACATTTGGATCTAGTTGTTTGATGGCCACCTCTTGGCCTATAAAAGGAAGCCATTCACATGCATTTTATAGGGAGAAATTAGAGCAAGGTTATAATGTTGGATTTGAGTTGGAGCTTCCTCATAATCCACCATTTCCTACCATTGTGAGCATTCCCAAGCTTGCTTGCCACCTGCTATCAAGGGGCAAGTGTTTCTCTCCATTGTTCTTCCTCCTACTTAGCATTTAGTTTGGACAAGAAAGGCCTCCCTGAGGGAGATTGTTGGCTTCCCTTGAAGCCTTCACCTCCTAGGTGTTGTACAATTATTCCATTAGGCAATATAAGAGTGGTTTAACATATCTTTGGTTGTTGTTGAAGTTTGCATTCTCCCCTCATATCTTTCAATATGTTTTTATTAATATTTTCATGTTTGAATGTGAGCTACACTAACAATATCTTGTAGAATCACTTGGAGGAATACCACCAACCATCAAAAGGGGATCCAAGGACTGAGGCCTTGTAGCAACGTACAAGGCTTAGCCCCTCACCAAGTGGAAGAGTGCACTTGTGCAATTTTTTCCATAACATACCCCACATGTGCTAGATGTGTGGGAGGGTTGCATCAGTCAGATGGAGAGGTACCCCTGGAGTGGTATGGACTACAGGGGGAGTTTCCTACCCCTCCCGGGTGTTTCGACGCTATCGGTATGTTTTGTGGTTTGTAATTTTTGTGATAGCCATACATACATGTACATATTTTTATTTCTACACATTTATGATATATGTTTATCAGGTATTGATGATGGTTTCCCCCTTTTTGATGCATATATAGGTCTTGTGAGGCCACCTCGTCAACCATGGCCCAGGAGAGACCGCCCTACTGCTAGGGCTAGGCAATCCATTGGAGGAGTTGGTACAGCTGAGGGTGGGACCGCTAGAGCAAGAGGAGTAGGTTTCAGAGGAGATCCTATAGTTGGGGCAGCTGCCGGGGGAGCTGCTGCAGGTGGGGAAGTTATCAAGGACCGGATGGTAGTGTCCTTGCGGACTTGGAGCAGCGATTTAGTGCTTTATCTACTGGGGTCGATGACCGAGGTGTTGTTGATCTCGAGGATGAGGAGTTGGCCCTCACATTTCACCTGCCAACTGAGTGTGAACTTGGAGGCAAATTATGCGACGGGTAGCTGTGGTGTGCCATGTGGCACGCAAGGTTCAGAGAGGTGCAACCCCTCCTCCGTGACAGAGATCATGGCAGGGACCAAAGCCAGCATGATGGGAGGTTGTACACCCGCTAGCCATTATGGGACATCGGGATCCACCAACTCGCGGGGCAACTTAGACTTTGTATAAGGCCATGGGCCCCATTTTGTATACTATTTTGTAGGCATGGTTGATCGACTTTTAGGACTTATGGTGATGATATACATGTATGTGTAGCTATAGATGTGACAGCAGACATATATATGTTTTGATATGCAGGATCATGCAAGCGACTTATGTAGCAGGTGCCAATTGAGAACCTCATTGGCGACGGAATCAACGAATGCATTGGCATTTCTTAGTATATGTGTGAAAGTGACAGTTTCAAACTGTCGAATGAGAAGGCACACGTGTAAAAAATTTCAAAAGAGGAGGGGATTAAGGACACAAAATACATTATTTAACTACGAGGCGACTAGCTGTGAGTCGAGGTGTACTCACAGATGGTGAATGCCCAGGTGAAGGGCATTAGCTAATAGACCTATTACGACATCGTATTCTGCTTGGTTGTTTGTAAGTGCCCCCAAGCAAACTCCGTCGGTGTGGTGGAGTGTATGGGAGGGGGAATATATAGCCTAGGCAGCGGATGCTAGGTTCTTAGACCATCAACTTGCACTGTCTGCATATCCTATGTAGATGTCCGACTAGGAGGTCATCTGCATGAAGAAGAGCTGGAATTACTTTCTTAATTCAAAATAGTGTATTTAGAGAAAAGAAAGTACAATATGACACAAATAAGAAATTCAACAAATGCTGGATGTCTTGCTTATGCTGCGGGGGAGGATCCCCTGCTGATTTTAATTATTGGGAAACGCTTGCAGGTGGCCTACATCTTCGTCGGAAGACAAGGAACCATTGAAAGTGAGGACACCAGTTAAAGGAGATTCACCATCAATGGTATCTAGTAGAGTGTTTGTTACCTCCTCAGTGGGTGACCTTTGAGAGGTTATATAGAGGGGTTGTAATTTACCTTGTAGTCTCAATTGTTTGAGACGAGTTTCTCATTCAGTGCGCAAAATGGGGCACTGAAATGAGAAGTGGGTGTTTTCTCAACAAGATCAGAAAGTCATGGTACAGGTGGATGGAAGCGTTCTTGGACTTCCTGGGTGTTGATTTGTTCCATAATGTAGGTGATGGCACCAGGAGGGAGCATATGTGTGGAATGTCTGCAGGAAAAGCATTCATCGCGTGGTTGCATTGTCATAAGATTAGGAGGGGACGGGTGTTGCGACATTATAGGATCTAGCACTATTTATGTGGTTGGTGAGACTTTTGTGGGAGTGGCGACTAACGGTGTCTCTGATGTGGTAACTGCATTAATGGATGTTGACTAGGTTGAGGAGGGAGGTTCATTGATCATCGATTAAGTGAGATGAATGGTTGCCAATGCCTCCCTGTATTAATGGAGATTGAGGTAATGATGTGTATAGTGCCCATATTGAGAACATACAGCACATACGTGATTCGCATGCAATGTTTTGGACTTAGATGTGGGCGAAGGAGATGTGCCCCCTTTTACCGTTGGTGGAGCATGTGCTATACTCATCGGATGTTGAGCAAATTCCTTAGCTCCAACAAAGTAGGACATAAGTTGGTTGCGTGGCCTTGTTTCCTGCAAAGAGAACACGGTGGTGTGACCCTTTGATTGGGAGTATTGGTCATAACTAGGGCTTTAACTCTTGATGGTTGATACCCCCTGCTTTAGGCTTATCGGTTTCCATTGAATTGGATATCGGGTTGGGTAATACAGAACCTTTCAACTTTGATTGTTTGGTGCCCCCATTATTCGTCTTTGTGATGCCTGGTTGCGGTTTAGTCGTGGATGTCATAGGTTGGACTGTTGTAACTGATGGGTTTACAGGCCTCGAAGGTGTAGCAGCCGAAACATGGACAAAATCGTAGTGAGCTACTGGTTTGGAATCCATTTCTGGGTAGGGTGGTGTAAGGTACCATACCGAGATGCCTAGAGTTAGCCCAGGTAGAGTTAATTGAGCCATAACTGGTGTCCCTTGTACCCCTATGGGAGGATACAAGAATGGGATTGGGAAGATTGGTGGGACTGATGGACTCCACTTTTGTTCAATGCCATGGCTCAACGGCAATGCTGACAATGGTGTTGAGGTGGAGGCAGATCCATTTTCGATGGTGAAAATTGTGCACATTAGGCCATCAATCGATGTAGGGATCTTAGGTGGTGGTCCCGAATATACTCCTAACAAATTGGAGTCCTTGTACATGCCAGGGCGATGTCAACATACGGTTGATTATCGCCTAGTACAATCGGTAGGACATTGTCGGGATTGCTTATGGTGTTGGGATCATAGTAGTTAAGCTGGTTGAGGGTAACTGCTTTCTCATTTAAGAGAAACATCATGATACAAACGATTGAGGAGGCTACCGCCTTCATGGATGTTGGCATGGGATTAGTCCGCATGAAGTGTGGAAGCCGACAACTGCGAAGTGGGCTAATCCGCGAAAGAAGGGTCATTCGCGGAGAACAAGGAATCGCAAGATTAGTTAAAGTTGTTAGAATTAGTCATGTGGACCGTTTTGTAACCACTTAGTTTCATATAAATAGGAGTATGATTGTAAGCCTAAGGGAATCCAGTTTTGATCCATCTTTTGGTCATTGATCCGTGATTTTGAGATCGACATAGTTGATCTATTTTGTATCCGCGACAAGATGTTTTGACTGTTTCTACGAAGGTCATTCCGCAGGTTTTGATGAATGCCTGAAGATGTTCGATTATGGTTCTATCTTTTGTCTTTGTTTCTACTGAATGATGAATACAAGTGTTTGCGAAATGTTTAGTACTCTGTGGTTTGGTAATTGTTGTTCCTGTGAATGAGTAGTTTGATCATGTTGATGCGAATGTCCATTATGTATTAAATCTGCGAATGGTGAATTGTCGGTATAATGCGAAGGTATAGTCTTTGGTTTCTGCAATTGTAATGTGTGTTTAATGCATGTCCTCATCCCACTATGGAAACTTAGTTCCTGCATCCCCCTTATCGATCTTGGGTGAGACTTCACTGGCTTTGCGAGTGCTACTGGAAAGGGTTAAACCTTTCTGGGCCGGTGTTGAAGGGAGTTTGGTTGATGTTTGTTGACGACAGTGCGAAGTGAACACCTGTCGATATACGTTGTGTTAACAAATGGTTCCATTGCTGGGACCTTGAAGAGGAAAAGAAGAGGATATGTTGTGGCACCCGACGAAACTGGAGATTCAAGAGTGGTTTGACAAGAAGGCAGAGGAATTCGTAGAAGGTGAAAATCAGAACCCTGGACAGACAGTAACCAATTGGTTGGAGAAGTATATTTATTCGAATATCCATGAAGTGTTCTTCTATGAATTCCCGGTGCTGTTGCATGAGTGGCTAGCGTAGTTGACGTTTCAGAAAAATCATTGCCAAAAGACTGAGCCTGATCATTGGACTCCAGAACTGATCCGACAGCTAAAACGAGTCGACAATAAAGTATCAAAGGCTGCCGATTTCTGGGTGGATAATATCCTCAAGGGATACATTACTGAGTTCTCAGTAGACACAATCAAATCGTACAGCTACGCGGAAAGGAACTTTTTCAAAGGGCCAAGGGGAAGATTCTTACTGTTGTTAAAACTGTGGATTAAGATGCTCATCTGTGAAAAGGGCATATTGAGGATTACTTCCGACGAGTAGAAAGATTAGTGTGCGGAGGTTGTGGGTATCGCGTGAATGTGGATCTGATAGAAAGATGTGGGGTAGATGGACATGAGCGACGACTAGTTTCCAAGGGAGGCTAAGGAAGACTATGGTACCTTGAGGAGTGGGGCGATATTTTGGCGACTTGAGAAGACGAGGAGGACTGAGAGAGAGTCTCCTGAAGGGACCAGAACGGAAGACTGCGAAATAGGACCACAAGGGACAGAGCTACCTTATTACAACGAAGGAGACGGTAACCAGGCTTCCCCAAAAGCAGAAGAGGGACCGATCGTAATTTACAACATACCTTCAACCCCGTGCACTACTCAGAATTTCACAAGAAGAAACACAAGTTATTCGCAGAGTTTCCATACGTGCAGCGGTAGAAGTAGTGCATCAGTAAACAATAACAGTAGGAACGTTAGAATGACAGACGATACAAAAATGCCCACTTTCCAGGGGAACGAGACTGAGGATCCCGAGCAGTATTGGTTCCTGTGCGAAGCAATGTGGACTGTGAAGCAGGTACAGGAAGAAGATATTAAAAAAGGACAGCTAGCGACGACACTTAGGGGCTGTGCGTTAGATTGGCTTATGAAGTTTACAAAGGTTCCAACGAGAGCACCAGGGAAGACATTGGCACATATCAAAGCATGAATGGTTGATGAGTTTAGAAAGTCGAAATCGGAGTCGCAGTATGTCACCGAGCTCAAAGAAATCAAGCAATACCCAAATGAGCCGGTATGGGAATTTGATAAACGGTATAAAACATTGATAGCGAAGGTGAGCTTCGGAATAAATGATATGCAGCACAAGGAGTGGTTTATCGCAGGATTGGTGCCACACATTTGCAGACCACTAATGCAACAGAAGGTAGCAACACAGGCCGAGCATTGGAGATTGCGATGAAGCTGGAGGCTTCACCAATCGGCGAAGCTAGTGTAGGAATGGATAGGATACAAGCGCAGCTGGCTAATCTGACACTCCAATTGCAAGATCTAAAGAAGGGGAAAGAAACCCGTGAAGACATATGGTGCACCACGTGTAAAGCAGGAGCACACCATAAGGATAATTGCCTGGAGTTTCAAGAATATTTGCAATCAGGTGCACCGAACCCCCTCCGTCAGGGAGGAATGCCTTGGTGTCCTGTCTGTCAGACTAGAGGGCATTGCCCGGAAGAATGTGTGTACCTGCAGAAGATGGTGTCAAAGCTAGTAAATCTATCTTGCAAATTTTGTCATTCGGTTGGCTACGATGAAAAGGATTGCAGGGCCTATGACCTACTCTAAGACCGGACTGCCGATACATACTTTATGAAAGGGGAAGAGCAACCGACGGTAAATCCCCGTGTTATTTAAAATTGGTCTTGAGCAATTGTTATAATCAGAAATATGCATGTATGAAAATAAACAATGATGGAAAATTGTTTCGGTTTAGTCATTGACATTATCTTCTTCTTAGTTCTTTTATTTGAAAAAGAAAACAAGAAAAATGAAGTTGCATTATTCCCTATACTAAAAATGCAACATTTTATTTATATACATATTTCCCTACCCTAAGAAGAAAGAAAACATTTTTATTCAAGTATATGAGCTCTTCCAATGAAACCAAGTGCGAAGCAAGATGAAAATTATACCTTTATCCACATATGAAAAGGTTGTTGCAGTGATTACTTGAATGTGGAAGTTCAACCAACTTACTTGTCTTTGCATCAGAAGGTGTCGAATGAAGGAATGGTATTGTGGCTGGGTTAGCTCTTGAAACCAGATTTCGATGTAGTCGTGGTACTCACCTTCCTTCACTATGTCCTGCAGATCCCCATCTCCTAGATGATCAATTTCTTGAGCACGAGATGGATCTGCCAACTTGCATGTAGAGAACTCTTTAATTTTCAGCCACTCTTCTTCGGATGTAATCCCCAATACGCCAGCTTCTTCTGCAGTCACCGGTACAACTGCGATTAGCAAATCAGAGTAAGGTTACTCCACTTGGTCAGGTGTGCCAGCTTCCAGTTGAAATTGAGGGACTCAAGACATACGTCGACTTCGATGTAATAGAGATTGTTGATAACACAAGCCCCTATCCGGTGCTGCTAGGGATAGACTGGGCGATAGAAAACCAAGCCATCATCAACTTCAAGAAGTGGATTATGTCATTTGAGAATCGCGAGATGAGGGTCATCGCGCCTCTTGATCCTACAGAAGGGCAGTGACATGTTGAATCGGCAAGAGATGAATTTACGAAGGGATGGGATAGCGTATACAACATATCCGAGGATTACATTAATCTTATCGCAAACGGAGAATCGGGATGGCGCAGTGTCAGTTAGACATTGTCAGATTCAGATGAGGCGCTCGAGAACTGGCAAAATCGGCTTCACGAGGTATCGTTCAGGAGGTGTGCACGGATTACACAGTCGCTACGATGGGTAGCCACAGAGGAGTGTGCACTGACAACATACGAGGGATTGCCCAATTTGAATAAGTTTCTCATTGAATTTGAGGAAAAAGTGGCAGAACCACAACGTCTATTGGCCTTGGAGGAAGCCTTGAAGGCTACTCCCGCGCGTTGGTGGGCGACGCACAAGTCTAATATCACAACCTGGCCACTATGTCGACACCTCATGGAGGTTAGGTCGGCGACACATCAGGATACGGCGGAAGGAAATATGACGGTAGAGGCGATCCGAAGGAACATGTGAACGCATGTCAAAGCCAATGGGGCTCATGGGTGAAACAGGATTGGGTACATGCATTTTTTCACACACTAGATGAAGTACCGCGGAGTTGGTATGTCACAGCAGAACTGCGACGTGGGACGACCTCTTGGGAATAGATCACCATTGGCTTCAGCCAATCGTTTTGTTTATAAGATGAGAACCCCTTCATCCATAGTGCGCTATAGGTGACCCGCGAGAAGATATTTGAAGTAGTACCGACAAAGCAATCATTGGAACTTCGGTGGACTGCGACACCAGAAATGCTAATGGAGTGCTATAATATCACAGGAGAACCAGACGATAAGGATGATCCAAGGGCTATATATGTGCCGGAATTAGAAGGTAGTCGCAGTGTTGAGGCACTAGGAATACCTTCCGACAGGTTTCAACAACCGTTGAAAATCAAGAGGGTGAACATTGGGTCGGAGGAGAGTCCGAAGTTCGTAAGTATTGGAGACTACTGGGATGACTCCACCATTGCGAAAATGACTGATCTGTTGCATGAGTTTCAGGATCTATTCCCAATGAAATTCTCATAGATGAAAGGAATTTCCAGGGACTTAGGCGAAATGCAGATCCCCCTGAAACCCGATGCAAAGCCAGTTAAGCAACGACCCTACCGGTTGAATCCAAGGTACAATGAATGAGTGAAGGTTGAGACTGAAAGAATGCTGGACACAGGAAGTCTAGAACCAATGACGGATGAGTTCGATAAGTACAAAATAACAACCAAGAGAAACCAGAAGGAATCAGCGACAATAGACCACTATGAGAAGTGCGAAAACAACAATCTACGACGAAGCATCGATGAAGCAGAGCTAGTCGCGTCGCTAATCAAATAACGCAATAGTCGTAGTAAAAATAAATAAAAATGAGTGACAACAAGTTAATCGCAGACTACACCAAGACGCGGTATGCTTCAACGAGTCGGAAGCTGCCACGATGCGAAAGGGTCCAATTCGACCATAAATGAAGCAGTTAAACCACAACGTCCAGCGGTAAAAATGAAAAATTGGAGCAATTCATGCCCAACGCACGCGATGGATTTGGGAAATCGGTGGTGGATTTGGCAATTAATGCCCCAGATCGAACGGATGCGGCACTTCACCACTATAAAAATGAGACAGGGAAGCCGCTCGACACATTATGCGGTAAACAAGAATGTGTGGAGCAGCACATGGTAGTTTATATTTCGAGCGCAAGTACCAAACCGCCAAAACCCACGCCCATTACAGAGGAACAACTAGAAGTCATGTCTGGAATACCACTTAAGAAGAAGAGGGGCAATAATTGGCCTCTAAACATCGGCCGAGCACCAAAGAAGGGAACACGAACCTCAACACGGTTCACCGACAAAAATGCAGGTACTTCAGGCGCTAAAGTATTGCAAGAAGCGCACTATGGCCCAATAATACCAGGGTATGTGTCGCCACGCCAGAAGGGGCACCAGTGGTGCAGATAAACAATAATGAATGGTATAGTATTGCAATGCCCTCGATACTGCAAGGAGTTCCTCAAGTTGGGAACATTGTAGCAAAGTTGTAGAAACTACTGTATACCAACCACGACCTTGTGAATTTCCCATAAAGCACAGAAGGCTACGCCGACGTCCACCATGAAGGAGGCCCAACCACGAGGGAACCCACAGAATGGGCGATGGGATTGGAGCGTTCGCGGCTGTTAGGCCTTACCCAGATGTTGCACTTCGGGCAACTAGCACAGGTCAATGCATGCGTCAAGGAATTGCTGGCTATGGTTGGTACCTATGGCTGCATGAGAATATTCCAGTCATAGTTAACTTGATTGCCATAATCACCAGCCTGCCTAAAGACGGAGATGACCCTTCCCAATTTTTCTAGGGGAAGGATAATGACAAGAAGCTCGCAGAAAGGTTGAAGACGAAGTACATCGTGGAGAAGAATTCCAGAGGATACCTAATCCACACAATCAAGAACCAAGCCATTAGGGTTGGGGCCAAGATATTAACAGTTAAGGTAACGCGAAAGAACAGGCCCAAGGAATGTAATTCAGGCATCATCGCTTCCGTGGAACTATGTGCCGTAGGAGAGTGGTTGAACAGGTCCAAATTCCTGCTGTGCGAACTGGTCGAAGATGCATATGATGCGCAGGAGTACGAGAAGGCGTTTACATATTCATGGCTCATAATGTTGATCGCATTAACAGGTTGGAGGGAACCAAGGCACTACCAGGGTATGGACACAGTAGAAGCCCGGGTACGCGAAGGAGCGCGGTACCATAACTTATGGGCAACAACTGATAAGGAGCGGCAGAGAGACAACATTCTACAATTTTACTTGTTTTTAGAGAGGTTGCAGATGGATGCGCAGGCGATACCGTGAATATCAGAGCAAGCAACAATGAAGTACCGACTGATCGCAAGGCTATCGGTCGAGTCCCAGACGATTTTCATTCAAGCTTGAGTAGATAAGTCGCATCAATGGCTACCGACGCAGTATAAACTCATTGAGGAAGAGTTTGACACCATCAATGCAAGATGGTTGACAGAGTGGAAAGTTCCAGCTGAGGAGAAGGATCTCTCAAACATAGAAAATGGGAAGGCAACAACTTGAAGAAACCCGACTGAGGAAGACAAAGGATCAGTCAGTCAGAAGGAAGGTGCAGGAAAAGATGACGATGCGAAAGAGCAGTCGGAGGGGTCCAACCATGATAGAGCCCCAACAATAGCTACCCCGACAGATTCTGAACTAGATGCTCAATACGAGGAACGAAGGACAAAGCAAAGGATGGACCGGGGTGAAGGAAGCACCAGTGGTGGTATTCCAGAGGAGTAGGTTAATAGACTCCTGGAGAAATTAATCGAGGTCATAGAAGAAAATAGTGCAAGAGTCACACAACACTCAAGCAGATACTTCCACCAGGTAACCCAACAGTTATCCACGCTGTCAAATGCAGTTGTAGAGTACAGTGTACCGCACGGGGAAGTTTGACCGAGTGCGTCGACACACAGAGTTGAAGTGGAGGTTGGCACGAACCCAAGGTTAGTTCATATTTTTCCAAATGCGATGAAAACAGGAAACGACGAGCTGGATGTGGAACTGAGGAAGTTCGACTCAATGGTAGTAGATTTCAATCTACTACCATTGCTGACGCTACAGAGAATCCAAACCGCAGCAATGAAAGAACTCAGCAAACACGAGGCTGCCATACATGACAAGATGGTGCGGTACAAGAAGCAGGGGCACGACAGTGAGGCAAAGGCACAGCGCCTACAGGCAGAGAAGGCCCACACATTAGAGGAAAAGGATAGGGCCTTGGTGGATAGGAAGTGGCTAGAAGAGGCACTATCCACAGTATGAGAGAAGACCCCTGAGGTAGATCAGGAGGTGCTACCATAGGCGAAGGCAATTTTGTTAGTTGTACTTATCACCAACTTGCGAAAGGAGAATGCAGAGTTGCAAGCAAGAGTGGCATCGAGCACACCGCCGAAACAGATTCAGCATCGACAGGTTGCGATTGAAGAAGTCGTGACAAAGATCCTCGAGATGGAGAACGCAGTCTAGACAGTTACCAAAGGAGTCACAGAGTTTTGGGGCAGTGTAGTCCAAGATGACCAGCTAACTGCGCTGAAGGTGCAACTCAGCGAAGCAGAAGGACAGTTGGAGTCCTTGAAGGGATCAATCAGAGCGATGCCCCCACTAGTACAGATGACGAAGGCTGCAGAATTAAAAGGCATGCAGCAATGCGTAACCAAGGCACGTGAAAGGCAACAATGAAGGGCCACACATTTGGACGAGCTCCAGATGGGAAGAACAACTTCAAAAGTTTAGCATGGGGAAGGATGAGAACAGTACCAGAGGTGTCCAGCTGAGGTGGCTCGAGGGCGAGCCACAAGTTTGTGTTGGGAGCCTGTTGGCACGGGATTAGTCCGCATGAAGTGCAGAAGCCAACAGATGCGAAGTGGGCTAATCCACAAAAGAAGGGTCATTCGCGGAGAACGAGGAAGTGCAAGATTAGTTAAAGTTGTTAGAATTGGTCATATGGACCGTTTTGTAACCACTTAGTTTCATATAAATAGGACTATGATTGTAAGCCTAAGGGCATCCAGTTTTGATCCATCTTTTGATCATTGATCCGTGATTTTGAGATCGACATAGTTGGTCTATTTTGTATCCGCGATAAGATGTTTTGATTGTTTCTGCGAAGGTCATTCCGTAGGTTTTGATGAATGCATGAAGATGTTCGATTATGGTTCTATATTTTGTCTTTGTTTCTGCTGAATGATGAATACAAGTGTTTGCGAAATGTTTAGTACTCTATGGTTTGGTAATTGTTGTTCCCGTGAATGAGTAGTTTGATCAGGTTGATAGATTCCTGGAGAAATTAACCGAGGTCATAGAAGAAAATAGTGCGAGAGTAACACAGCACTCAAGTAGATACTTCCACTAGGTAACCCAACTGTTATCCACGCTGTCAAATGCAGTTGTAGAGTACAGTGTACCGCACGGGGAAGTTCGACCGAGTGCATCGACACACAGGGTTGAAGTGGAGGTTGGCACGAACCCAAGGTTAGTTCAGATTTTTCCAAATGCGATGAAAACAGGAAACGACGAGCTAGATGTGGAACTAAGGAAGTTCGACTCAATCGTATTAGATTTCAATCTACTACCATTGCTGACGCTACAGAGAATCCAAACTGCAACAATGAAAGAAATCAACAAACGCGAGGCTGCCATACATGACAAGATGGTGCGGTACAAGAAGCAGGCACACGATAGCGAGGCAAAGGCACAACGCTTACAGGTAGAGAAGGCCCACACATTAGAGGAAAAGGAGAGGGCCCTGGCGGATAGGAAGTGGCTAGAAGAGGCACTATCCACAGTATGAGAGAATACTCCTGAGGTAGATCAGGAGGTGCTACCATAGGCGAAGGCAATTTTGTTAAGTGTACTTATCACCAACTTGTGAAAGGAGAATGCAGAGTTGCAAGCAAGAGCGGCACCAAGCACACCGCCGGAACAGATTCAACATCAACAGGTTGCGATTGAAGAAACCATGACAGAGATCCTTGAGATGGAGAATGCAATCCAGACAGTTACCAAAGGAGTCACAGAGTTTTGGGGCAGTGCAGTCTAGGACAACCAGCTAACTGTGCTGAACGTGCAACTCAGCGAAGCAGAAGCACAGTTGGAATCCTTGAAGGGATTAATTAGAGCGATGCCCCCACTAGTACAGATGATGACGGCTGCGGAATTAAAAGGCATCCAGCAATGCGTAACCAAGGCACGCGAAAGGCAACAATGAAGGGCCACACATTTGGACGAGCTCCAGACAGCAAGAACAACTTCAAAAGTTTAGCACAGGGGAAGGTGAGAACAGTACCAGAGGTGTCCAGCTGAGGTGGCTCGAGGGCGAGACACAAGTTTGTGTTGGGGGCCTGTTGGCATGGGATTAGTCTGCATGAAGTGCAAAAGCCGACAGCTGTGAAGTGGGCTAATCCGTGAAAGAAGGGTCATTCGCAGAGAACGAGGAAGCGCAAGATTAGTTAAAGTTCTTAGAATTGGTCATGTGGACCGTTTTGTAACCACTTAGTTTTATATAAATAGGAGTATGATTGTAAGCATAAGGGCATCCAATTTTGATCCATCTTTTGGTCATTGATCCGTGATTTTGAGATTGACATAGTTGATCTATTTTGTATCCATGATAAGATGTTTTGACTGTTTCTGCGAAGGTCATTCTACAGGTTTTCATGAATGCATGAAGATGTTCGATTATGGTTCTATCTTTTGTCTTTGTTTCTGTTGAATGATGAATACAAGTGTTTGCTAAATGTTTAGTACTTTGTGGTTTAGTAATTGTTGTTCCTGCGAATGAGTAGTTTGATCATGTTGATGCGAATGTCGATTATGTATTAAATATGCGAATGATGAATTGTCTGTATAATGCAAAGGTATAATCTCTGGTTTTTGCGATTGTAATGTGTGTTTAATGCATGGCCTCATCCCACTGCGGAAACTTGGTTCCTGTAGCCCCCTTATCCATCTCGGGTGAGAATTCACTCGCTCCACGAGTGTTTCTAGAAAGGGTTAAACCTTTCCAGGCCGGTGTTGAAGGGAGTTTGGTTGATGTTTGTTGACGACAGTGCGAAGTGAACCCCTATCGATAGACGCTGTGTCAACAATGATGTACATATAACTATGCCCTAAGAGGATGTTGTAATCAAGTTCGGTGCCGAATACTTCGATGTTGATCATAACCATCTTGCCCCCCAGCTCTATGGGGACATTTTGGTACAATCCTCTTGGTTGGGATGGTCTCCCATCATGTGCATGAAGAGCGATAGACTAGGGGACCAGCTCAGGAGACCCTAATTGTTTCTAGACTTTTGTAGACATAATGCAAGTGGATGCAACTTCATTGATGATACATCGATGAATCATGACGTTCTTTACAATGAATGGAACTTGAAACGCGACTGGCGACGGTAGTAACGGATCACCTTTGTCGAGATCAAAGGTCATGAGGCGCGAGTCAAAAGGATCAATGGCACCTAGTGCATTGAGTAATGCCTTTCCCTGTGTTAGGAAAGACTGTAACACTTCTAACGTGGACATGGCTACAACGGATTGAGCCAAGTCATCCACAATATTGTAATGTGGGTAGCTTTCATGTGAGGGTTATTATGGTTACGTCGAAGTGGAACTTTTGGAATCCGTGAGATTTGTTCGGTATTTTGCATGGTATCTGTAGAGAACCCCCAAGGAGATAGGAACGTCTTCCACTTGGGGGGTGGAAGGCCCATCATAACCTATGGATCGTGTCTGAAGGTTTACATCCAACGTATAGATATTTTGGAAAGAACCATCGTCGGGTGGGCTAGGGTCTTGTTGTTGTTTAACTACCCCTTGATTTGCAAAGGGTTGTTCTAATACAATGGTTTACGGTTGGGGAGGGTTCACAGTGTGAGGAGGATTCGTCACCGTCTTCTTTTTGGATTCCACTAACTGTTGGCAGTCAGGGATAAGAGGACAATGATGTGTGTAGTGACCATAATCGCCGCATATGGAGTAGCAGTAATTGGACCTCAGGTTGGGATTATTAGTCCTCGTATTCTGGTTACCTATATTCTGGTTTTGATGGGGAGTGGAATTTCCCCCTTGCCCCGACTGCTGGTTTTGTTTGTTCTTCCCTTTCTTCTTCCCCTGATTCTGCGGATTTTGTGGGTTGGCGATGTTCAATTGCTCAAATTGTTGAGCTTGTTGAATGTGGGAAGGTTGGACCAAGTTTACCCCCATGTGGGGAGCAGGTTGTTGGCCAATTGGGCATGGGAAAGGATAATATGGATTATACCCTAGGGGAGGGATAAATGTGGTTTGCGTTTCGTAAGAGGTGGACGCAGGGGAAGCTTGCACCATTGGCAGTGTAGGAACCGTCGCCGATTGGCTAATTTTTGGGTAAGTAGGACTATGCGGTCCATACTGTAATTGACCGACTTGTGGGGTTGGTACCGATGTAGGGGGGTACCGACACAAGTGGCATGGATGGGTAGTGTGGAGACATGTTAAATGGTGCCAAAGTGGTGGGAGGAACTTTTCCTAAATGGGAAATGGACCCAATAAGCCCATCCGCCGAATGTGACGAGCTTGAAGGTGTAGGATCCAATGACCGATGCTGAGGGGCATCATAGAGGATAGTATAGAGGTAGTTGGATCGTGCATATATGAGATCTAAATGTTGTGCTTTTAGAATGGCCTCTTCCTCACTTTACGACATGGAGGTGGCGACATCTTTCGCTATGGTGGGTTGGAGAGATTTGATAAACCAATCCAACAAAAAGGGTGGTTGTATTTCGATTTTACATAATGTGTGGTGCCTACACCACTCATAGATGTGGTCCGCAATGTGGGTAGAATTATTTTGTCGAAACTCAGTGAGAATTTTGAGACCCAAGTCATGTCGAATCAGAAGCTGGAAGTAAGTGAGAAACACAGTGGCCAATTTTGTGAATGTGGCATGGGTTGCGCTTGCTAAATTTACATACCATTTGGCTGCCATGCCGGTGAGAGTCCGTTGGAAGAGGCAAAGTATTATGGGATCATCCACTATGTTGTTAGATGAACACCATAAGTGGAATGCCATGATATGGTTTGCGTGATTGTCCCCTTGCTTTCCCTTGAATTTGGGGATATTGGAGGGAATTTTATTTGGTATTGTCGGTCATGTTGGATCATGAGCTATGGGATCATTGGTTAGTTTGGCCAAATCCGAGAGATTTAAACTAGCCATGAATGGTAGGGTAGGGGGGTTAGTCCTGCCATTGTGTGTGGAATGTGATTTCCACAAGGGGGAGACCCGGGTGGTGTTGTAAACAACGTCTTACCTCCAACAAGAGAGGATGGGTCGAAGGGAACTGAGGGATCTCTAAGGGGAGAAGCCAACGGGGTACCTCTTTCGATGGGGGAAGAAGTGGTGATAATGATATCCACTCACCAATTGACTAGTGAAGGTAACAAAGAGCTAGTTCTAATCGGCAATGGGTCCAATGTTCCAATCAAGAAGACTTGGAAACACCTCCCAAAGGCAATAGCTAACTTCAAGAGTCAATTGCACTCACAATTGATCCTTGGTGATATCCTAAGTTGGGCCATTAAGATACCTTGCATCAAGTGTGGATCAGTGGTTCAGCCTACACGATATAGTGTTGTCTCCCTACAACAAGTTGAGTGTCTTGTAGGGGAGAGCAAGGCAGCTATACCCTGGCTTTCACTTCCATGGTCATGACACACTTCTGATCCAGGTTTTCTTTTAACACTTGCTTATAGTAGGATTTTGTAAGTACCCTATGAGACAACAATGCTATGTTTCAAAATATGGCTATTGAAACTAGATTGGTGGTCATTAATGGATGCCTAGACAAATCAATCCTACCTAACTAAAATGTTGTTGTGTGACCTCCCGTGGAGGATTTTAGTTGGTTGAGACAATTACAAAGTTGATTTTAAGGGGTTTTGAGTTTTCACTTATGGAGTGTAAGAGAGGTATTTCACAATCCATACCTTTCTGATTCACCAAGCTCACATGAAGTGCGAGGTGAAGAGCATACTAGGATGGGGAGAGTCTTTAGGTCTCTTAGTGTGTGCTAGTGGTGCAAACACATGTGATGGAAGCAAAATTGATTATCAACAAATTATCTAGAAGAGTATATGAAGTAATACGTACTTTTAACTCTAAGAGACGTTCATGGTGCTTTGCAAATAAAAATATGCTAACTAATAGATAAGTGTGTAATGGAGTTATTTCACACTTCTCACCTTTTTCTGATTCACCAAGATCACATGAAGTGCGAGGTGAAGAGCATACTTCGAGAGACCAGGGTCTTTAGGTCCTTGCTTGTGTGCAAAAAAAAAGTATTTTACACTAGCAATTGATACTAAAAACATGTCAATTGTGCATAAACAAGAAATGGTCTTGAATACTAGTGACAACAATGAGGCCCGTTGAAAGCCTCAAGGTTGGTTACTTAGGTTAGTTTCAAGAGAGATGAACTCTTTACTTCCTAAGCTTGGTATAGGTGAAATTATTACTAAAAAAAAGTAATTATGTGAATTGGCCTTAATTTCAGTTCACTAGTAAGTGGTAATTAGACTGCCAAACTAAACTATGCAGATAAAAAGCAAATAAACTATGGCATCGCGGCTAAACCACACTCTGTTGTGTGGATAATGCGGATAAATTCAAAACAGGTGCGTTGAACAACATGGTTGGTACATTAACCAGCCATGCGGGTCACTCTTATGGGGTAGCGCAAGTCTCGAATTGATTACATGCACTGTCAGTGCGACTGTCAGAGTCGTTCCCATGCTGGTAGCACGACTGAGAGGCCGGGATCCGGGCTACTCTATAAAAATAAATTGGGGCCAAATTCTGGAAGCAAGAGGTGGAATATCTGATCTCCTGTAAATGCCAAATACCCAAAATTATTTACTTAGCATAAAACAACCTAGTTTAATGAGAAATGAACAAAAATAATTATGGTTGCCATTAGAACTGTTGTGGAAAAAATTGCATAAGTGCACTCTTCCACTTGGTAAGGGGCTATGCCTTGTAGGTTGCAGCAAGGCCTCAGTCCTTGGAGCCCCTGTGGGTAGTTGGTTGGTATTCCTGCAAGAGATTGTTAGTGTAGTTCACATAAAAACAAAGAAATATGGAAAAATACAAAATAAAAGAGAAGGGGGGAGAATGCAAACTCCAATAACAATCTAAGATACGCTAAACCACTTTTGTATTTCCCAGTGGTATAGTTGTACAAAACCTAGGAGGTGAGGGCTTCAAGGGAAGCCAATAATCTCCCTTAGGGAGGCCCTTTTTGTCCAAACTAAATCCTAAGTCAATGGTGGAACAATGGAGAGAAACTCTTTCCCCTTGAAGGAAGGTTGCAAGGGAGCTTGGGAATGCTCATGATGATAGGAAGCGGTGGGCTATGAGGATGCTCCAACTCAAATCCAATAGCATAACCTTGCTCTTGATTTCTCTCTACCAAATGCATGCCAATGGCTTGCTTTTCTAGGCCAAGAGGTGTCCAACAAACAACTAGATCCAAATGTGAACTCATATTATCCATGAACTAGTTCCAAGGTACATAAGGGGGTCTAGTTAATGCCACCAAGTGTGTGAGGAGTCGAATTCAGATCCTTGTAGAGGATTGAACCTTCAATGCGTTGCATGAAGTTAGTGGTCCCGCCGTTTTGACAATAACGTGACTATCCAATGAATAGCCGCACGGGTGTAGCGCAGGAATTATTCTGGTAACCTGTACTATAGCGCGAGTTGACTATGTATTACTTGCGCTACCCTTTCTTTTGACAGTTTTTTGGCACTTTTGAACTCATGTTGTCTTTTGCATTTGTTGAGGATTCCTTTGGTGAATTGCATTCTTTATGTTGTTGACGCCTTACTAGAAGAATCGCCAAAATGTCGCATGTGTGCGAATTTTAGGCGTTAACAGGGTTGTTGGATCCTCTAGACTTCAACTACTCCATCTTGAAGACTGGTAGGAAGTAAAATATGCTAAGAGGTTTCCCCCTTATCTCTTTTTCACATATCTTTCGAGAACTAAATGGAAGGGCCGATAAATTATCCAAGTAGGCCAATGGACCTATAGATGGTTTCATTCATTATGAGGATCTCATAGCAGATCATGTGGTGGAATCTAGATATTTCTATGTCTTCTAATCAGTTGATTCTCTGTATGTTGTTTTTATCTACTATAGTCTTTGTTTGAAAGACATGGTCATTTTGTATTTTTGAGTGTAGTCTCTTTGAGATCAGAATTGCAGGTCTGTATGGAGTCGGTCTTTGCACTTTTGGACCTTATGTTAGTAATAGTCATATGTTGAAGAATAATATGTAACTTTGATTCTTGTTGAACAACAAATTACAACTTTTAATTTTTGAAAGAAAAAAATAGAATGATTAAAAAATATAGTCAAATGTCAACAATATCGGATTCATACTTTGTCATCCTTCAACAAGGTGCATAAAGTCACATTTTCCAATCATGTTTACACATCACACAACCAATATCTCATCATCACAGGCATACACTTATTCAACTGAACATGAAGTAATCAATTATACAATAAATGCTTGGAACTGCTTGTTGAGTATGATTGTCATTGATGTCAAAAGAAGTTCATTAATAACAAAGGAATAACAAAGAAAGTGATGATATGGCATGTATGATGATGCAGCATGTGTGATGAAGTTTCAAGATCATATGATGGTGTTCTAGTGCTCTCATGAATTGATTTTTACAATTTGACATCATTATGTAAAAGTATGGCAATTTGGCGAAACTCTGGAAATTGACTAAGGATTGAAAACTTAGTCTAAGTTTCCCTAGTAAAATTCCTGCCATATCTCATAAGTTAATGATAAAAATTATCTAAGAGTGCCAGGATATAGCTTGTTGAAGTGTTTATTTGACCATGGTCTCAGTTTTCTTAAAAGATGCTTGAAGACAAAGTTATAGGTTTACCAAGATGGGGTTTCAAACTATTTTACTGGTTGGGAACCCAGTTCAGTAAAATGCTCGCCAAGGAGAGAGGATGAGGTTGCAGAGGATGAAATTTACATGGATGGAATCTGCATGATGTCCCCCATGCTGTGGTTGCTTCATATTTCCAATATTGGTGAAAATAAAAATCACCCCAGGTTGACTTAGGGTTTGATAAATTTGTCTAAGTGTTAAATCAAGGGTTTAAGAGGCCATTTGCAAATGCACACCAGATGCTCTCTTTGTGTCAATAAATTCAACAAATGATATGGATCTGTTCTTTGTTGAATTTTCCATCTAGTCATGTTC
The DNA here is from genome assembly GCA_027924585.1 of Larix kaempferi. Classification (NCBI taxonomy): domain Eukaryota; kingdom Viridiplantae; phylum Streptophyta; class Pinopsida; order Pinales; family Pinaceae; genus Larix; species Larix kaempferi. The sequence continues at coordinate 1,420,284 of BSBM01000111.1, read as the reverse complement.
TCATTTTTCCCTCTGGTGGTCACACGTGTGAGAAATGGTCCTGCCAAGTTGAAGAAAAATCATGTCTGCACAATGTATGGAAAATGCATGCACAAAGCTTTCAAATGCCCACACGAGACTAACTATATTCCCACAAAAAGATTTCAAATGCAAGCACGAGCCTTACAAGATGCCTGCACAAGGTTTATGAAATGCCTACACATCACTAATCAGATCATAACGAATCTGAAAAATGCAGAGGTTAATATTTGAAGAGTTATGATTAATAAAAAGGCATGATCGAAAATTAATCAATAAACCAGGAATTAATTAACCATGTGTGAAAGGGAGTGATGATGGAAGGGAAGCAATGATAAAAAGGAGATACCACTCTCAATTTGAAGGACACGAAGATAAATGGACACGATGGATGAAAATACACAATGGTTCGATCTCACAGAAGAATATATAAACATAAGATTGAATTGAAGGAAGATGTCTCGGCAGTCCAAATTGAAGTAGCAGCAAGAAAAGACAGAGACCAAGAAAATGAAGAATAACCAGTGACAGAATTGAAGAAATAAGAAGATCTATAAATGTGATAAAATCAAATTAGGGTGGTTGGGAGGCGCAAGGACAGGTTGCAATCTTATAGGGGGTCGTAGCCTCCTTCTAGTTGTTGCTGGTAAACAGGGTGTTGGTGCATCCTTCAGTTGTTGCGGAAAAATTTGGGTGTTGGTGCATCCAGCAAGTTGGTGCTTGCAAACTATTTGTAAATATAATTTTGCAATAATAGAAAGTATTGTTGGTTTTCCCAATTGGGATTCCACGATAATATTGCATGTTCTGTCTTCATTGTTGATTTTGGTTTAAAGTGATACAAGTTTAAATAGATAGCCTATACCGATTCACCCCTCCTTCTCAGTATTACTTGATATTCTAACAATTGGTATCAGAGCAGGCTCTTCACTAAAAGTTTAAACATTTGAAGAGAAATCTTTTATCACTATGGATCAACAAGTAAAAATGTCCTCCAAGGTTCCAATATTCAATGGAGAAGATTATGCTTTCTGGAGCATCACGATGAGAAGACATATAATGTCTCTTGCATTAGATGTTTGGATGTCTATAGAAACATGGTACACATATCCCAAAACTCCTCCCACAGATATTGAAGGAGTAAAAAATTTGGAAACAATGTTAAAGTTGTTAATGCAATCTTGGCTGGATTATCCAGAACAGTCTTTGCCAAAGTGATGCATTGCAAAACAACGAAGGAGATCTGGGACAATTGCAGACTCTCTATGAACGAGACACCAAGGTAAAAAGGGCAAAACTCCAGACTTTTAAAACCCAATTTGAAAGTCTAAAAATGAAGGAAGAAGAAAACATTTCAAAATACTTTGAAAGAATTGATGAAATCGTTAATGCAATTCAAGGGCTAGGAGAAGAATTGAAAGAAAAAGAAATAGTTGAAAAAGTACTAAGATCACTTCCAATGATATACAATCCTAATATTTCCACACTAGAAGATAGAGAAGATCTTGATAAACTCACCATGGAATAACTATATGGGATTCTCATAGCTTATGAAATGAGGATTGGGCAAGATAATTCTCAAAAGAAGGAAGTAGCTTTTAAAGCATCAAAAGTAGCTAAGAAATCTAAAATGAAGTTTCAATCAGAAGACTCCGATGATGAAGAAGCACTTCTTGTTAAAAATCTTAAGAGAGGTACTAGTAAGTTCAAAGGGAAATTTCCCTTAAAATGTTTTAATTGTGGGGGAATTGGTCACTTCGCTTCCAAATGTCCTTATCCCAAACAAGAAGACGATGATGAGTGCCTTGATAACTACAAGAAAAACAAAAAAAAGACTTTTTATTCCATGAATGATAGTTGCTCAAGTGAGTTCAGTGAAGATGAAAAAGCATAAGTCCTATTCATGGGATTAGAAAATAAAATATCTGAAGAAGAAGTAGAAGGTGTGGTAGATCTTAAAGCAGATCTTGCAAGTGCTCTCGAAAAATTAGAAAGAATTATTATTGACTTAAAAAATCAGCTTCAAGAAGCCAAAAAGGTCGAAAACAATCTAGAACAACAGTTCAAGAAATGAGAGGAAGAATTAGAAAAGCTCGAAGATGAAATAATCTTGCTTAGAAAGAAGGCTGACGAAGAATTTGTTTAATCAAAATTTAAGAGCAACTCAAAAATTCTAGATGACATCCTAAGTTGCCAAAGATCATTCAGTAATAAAATTGGACTAGGCTATGACAAAGGAAAGCAGTCAGAACAATCCTCTTTACTAAATAAAGAAGGAAATAAAAGAAGTTATGTAGATGCACTTATGAAACTAGTTGTAAAGGAATACAGTAAAAAATTGGCTCGCTCTCAAAATGAAAGCAGGATAGATAATGTGCCAAGCAGACATCAACAACTCTTTTTAGGAAATTGTTATGCCTGTAACAATTTTGGACATATAACTAGAAATTGTAAACTAAATGTTCATATTGGGAAAGGCAATACATTACAATCTCTGTTGTATAAAAAGAATGTCACTAGAAGCAATCCAAAAGGAAGAAGCTATAACTCTTTTGCTCCTCTACAGAGTTATAGTATAGAATGTTACAAATGTGGTAACCTAGGACACATAGCTATAAATTGTAAACTAGTGATTCCTATGAAGAATGACACCACAAAATCTCAAGTCAATGAGGAAACGAAGGTTTGGAAGAAGAAGGAAGATGTGGAATGTTCAGTAACTCTATGTGCAATAGAAAAACAAAATATATGGCATGTGGACAGTGGATGCTCAAAACATATGACAGAAGACCCACACAAATTTATAAGCCTAAAAAGAAATAAAAAAGGTAAAGTCACTTTTGGAGATAATCTATTCTCTAAAATAATTGGGAAGGGTATAGTGGCTCTTATAGACAAGATGAAAGTTGAAAATGTTTTGCTTGTAAAGAACTTGAAACCTAATCTTTTAAGTGTGAGCCAAACATGTGATCAAGGACACATATGTATATTCGATTCCAAGAAGTGTGAAATCATAAGAAAAGATTTAGGAAAACTTGTAATTGGGACTGCTGTGAGAACCCCAAGCAATGTGTCTATTCTAGAAAATGAAGAACAATGTTATATGAGTCAAATTGATGAAAGTTTCCTATGGCATAGAAGGATGAGACACTTGAAGTTTGACAATCTTGTAAAATTTAGTAGGAAGGGAGCTGTTAGAAATTTACCAAAGATCATAAAAACACCAAACCATGTTTGTTGACACTGTCTTCATGGGAAGCAAACAAGAACAACCTTCAAGGTCAAAGAGCATACAACCTCTCAGCCATTAGAAATAATTCACACTGATCTTTGTGGACCTACAAGGACTAAAATATTTCAAGGTGAACATTACTTCATGTTATTTATTTATGATTATACAAGGATGACTTGGGTGGAATTTCTTAAAGAAAAATCAAAAGCCTTTATGAAGTTCAAATCCTTCAAAGCACTTGTTGAAAATGAAGAAAATCTCAAGATTAAATGTCTAAGATCGGATAATGGTGGTGAGTTCACCTCAAATCTATTCAACAATTTCTGTGAAACTCATGGAATCAAGAGGCAGTTTTCAGCCCCAAAAACTCCTCAACAAAATGGAGTTGTTGAGAGGAAAAACAGAACTGTCCAAGAAGCAGCTAGAACTATGCTAAATGAAGCAAAACTTCTTGATGGGTATTGGAGAGAAGTAGTATATACAACTGTCTATGTACAAAACAAAGGACAACTCAGAGTAAATAGTGACAAAACTCCTTATGAGCTATGGTTTGGAAGACCAACTTCAGTTAAATATTTTAGAGCTTTTGGAAGTAAATGCTACATAAAAAGAGATGATGATAATCTAGGGAAGTTTGACTCTAGAACAAATGAAGGCATATTTCTTGGATATTCTTCCACCAAAAGGGCATACAGATGTTATAATCTAAGGTTGCAGAAGATCATAGAAAGTGAAAATGTAACTATAGATGACTCTAAACCAAGAAGGATACAAATACAAAAAAGTGTGGATGTTGAAGAAACTGATGATGAAGAAAAAGAAGAAAATTCACAAGAAGAAGATATTCTTGAAGAAGAAGAAGAAGAGAAAGTAGAGAATGAAGACTCCCCCAGATCAGACACAAAAACACCATCCAGACGGGTTCAAAAGAATCACCGTGGAAGTCAAATAATTGGTAACAAAAATTCAAGAGTTCAAACAAAGAGAAAACTATTTTATGATGGAGAACAAACACTACTTTCGATAGTAGAACCCAAAACCTTTAAAGAAGCTTGCAAAAGTGAGGATTGGATCAATGCTATGAATGATGAACTTGATCAAATAGAGAAGAGACAAACTTGGGAACTTGTCCCAATACCTAAGGAAATGAATATTATTGGAACCAAATGGATCTTTAAAAACAAGTTGAATGAGGATGGTCATGTGATAAGAAACAAGGCCAGATTAGTATGCAAGGGATATGCTCAAGTAGAAGGTGTTGATTTTGAAGAAACCTTTGCACTTGTGGCAAGACTTGAAGCCATTAGGATGTTTTTAGCTTTTGCGTGCTACAAGAACTTTAAAGTGTATCAATTGGATGTAAAATCTGCATTTCTTAATGGAGAACTTGAAGAAGAAGTATATGTTGAGCAGCCTGAAGGTTTTCTCTTATAAGAAAATATAGATTATTTTTGCAAACTTAAGAAGGGACTTTATGGTCTTAAACAAGCTCCAAGAGCATGGTTCTCAAGACTTGACAAGTATTTAAAGCAACAAGGATATAAAAGAGGAGCCAATGACAATAATCTATACATAAAGTTTGAAAACAAAAATATGACAATTGTTGTAGTCTACGCAAACAATATCATATTTGGAAGTGATCTACAAATTCTGAGTGTAAACTTTGCTTCAGAAATGAAGAAGGAATTTGAAATGTCAATGTTGAGGGAACTAACATCCTTTCTTGGTTTACAAGTATCTCAATCAGAAAAGGGGATCTTCATCTCTCAAACTAAGTATATCAAAGAGATGTTGAAAAAGTTCAAAATGGAAGAATCCAAACATGTTAGTACTCCTATGGTCACTGGTTGTAAATTGAGCAAGGATGATGAATCCTTAGAAGTAGATCATACTATGTATAGGTCAATGATTGGTAATTTATTATAAGTAACTATAACCAGTGGTTAGACCCATTCACTATTTGAGATTGGATATATGAATCTTGCATCCAATAACTTCTGTAATTCCAACTTGATTATGTCCTTCAATGCTGGGTTCATCCTCCTTTGTGGTTGTCTGATAGGAATAACACCTTCTTTAATATATATGTAATGCTTGCAAATGTTTGGGTGGATACCCTTCATGTCAGTGTATGTCCACGCAAAAGCCTTGTTGTTTTCTGAGAGTACTTTCATTAATTGTTGTTCTTGCTCTGGCTCCAGATTGGAGTTAATATTAACTGTCTTTCTAGGCATGATCTCAACTATTTTTATCTTTGTTGATTGTTCTTCCAGTGAGAGTACTTCTGCCCACATTCTATCCGAGTTGTGGGATGAATTTTTACCTTCCCGCCGGTGATATGTTTCAAAAAAACTTCAAGAACATCATGATTAGAAGATGCAGTTTGAATAAATCTATCTAGATGACTGCCCTCATCAATAACTTTTAAAGATAGTGTAGCTTCGATGGTAAGAAAAAGTTGTATATGTTGATCGTTTATATCATTATAATCATTTGTCCAATTCTGATATTCTATGTCTGTAGATTTTCTTGCTAGAGGTAAAATTGTGATTTTCTTTCTAGCTTGCCCACTAGTGATTGTCATGTTGCCATATTTGCAGCCTATATAGGCATCTGCTGTTGTTAGCCAAGGCCTCCCTAGTATTATTGGGTACCCACTGAGTTTACTTTTTACTTCTATAACTATAAAGTCAGCTGGGTACTCCCAGGATTCGATGTTGATAATTATGTCCTCAAGCATTCCTTCAGGTTTTACAGTTGATGTGTCAGCAAGCTGCAGTACGGTACTGGTTGGTCTTATAATAGATTGGAGTCCTAAGGCCATCACTATGTCTTTGGTCATTACGTTGACTGCAACTCCTAAATCAATTAGGCTTTTTGCAATATGTCTATTGTTAATGGTTACATCGACAACTGGACTGCCTAGGTCAAGGTATTTAGGGTTGATAATGACACCCAACATCAAATCTGCTAATTGGCCTACTACGTTTATAGTTGGTGGGTCACGTCTTTTTCAGTCAGGTCTTTTTAAACAATTTTCTTTAATAAATTGATTGCAGATTGGTACATCTCGTATGGCTTGTAGAATGGGAATTTGGATGTTCAAATGTTTTAATTCGTTAAGAATTGCGTTCTCCTCCTCTTCTTTGTTGTTTCGTATGAGTTTTTCGGGAATGGGGGGTTTCTATTTGGTATGGGGAGTTGAATTTCTTCCTCCCGAGGGTTTGTCTCAGCTATTTGCTAAATTTCAGGTTGTGTTGTTTGTTCGTGATCTACATTTCCTTGATTATTCTGCGTGTGTGTGTTTTGTAATGTTTTCCCAGACCTGAGATTGATTTCGTTTATTTCCAGGGTATCCACTACATAAGTAGGGAGCTGCATGATTTCAGTGTTATAGGTTTGTTATTGTCCTGCTCTATTGTTGTTTGGGTTTGGAACCGGCTGGGTAGGAATTGGGGAAGGTCTGGGAGGTGGTTGGTTATGTGGGGGTGGCATGATGAGTGGTTGTTGTAATGGAGCCCTCCATTTTGGTGAATATTGATATGGATTTCCATAATTTGTTGTTGGTTGAGCAAAAGGTGGGGGGTATGGAGAATAAGATTGTGCGTAATAAGGCTGTTGATATGGTGCTTGGCTTTGCTGCCATTGGTTTGGAGTTGGCTGAGATGGCCATGGGGCATGTGTTGAGGGGTTCCAGTTTTGTTGACTACTTCTCTGATTATAGTATGCATGGTTGTTGGGTTGGAAGGGTCTAACAAAATTATTTCTCCTTTGATTAACGAAACATAGTTGTTCTATGGTACCTTCGGTTGTGGGATCCTGAATGGCATCTTTGCATGATGGCAATAGAGGACATTTATCAGTAGAGTGATCATCAGTGCATAGGCCACATATCTCTATTGTATTTAATGTGCACTGTCCCTTTTCATGCTTCTTTTTGCAGCGTGGGTAGAATACTGCCAAAGCTTGGTTTATTTCATCCTATTTCTTCTTGATTTGTAGTGCATCCAGTTTGAAAATCCTCACAGCAGATCTAAGAGCTGATGTATACCTCACAAGAAAGATTAATATTAAGCAGGAAAATAGAAGAAGAGTGGTCAATGCAGTGTAAAGGAGCAACAAAATTATGATACAGTAGAATTCAGATAGAAGCAGAATAACATCACACACTAATTCATTAATCATAACATGAACAATAAATAATAAAATGGAGGAGAGGATTCGAATGCCAAGGTGGCAATTTGAATTAGCCTGCATGGGAATGGATAAACTGCACTAGGAGTCATCATCATCATCAGTGGAGTGTCAACAGTACGCCACTAGGAGTCCTGATCATCATCGGTGGAGTGTCATCAATACACAAGTGACTGTCAACCAGGTGTCAAACTGATTCTAACTGAGTGTATGTAGGTGTAACAAATGCAAAGGAGTGAAAGGAGGCTCAAGGGAGGCGCATGGGGAGATGACTGGAGTCATAACTGGCTGTCTAGGCTAACTAGAGGTCCATCGAAGTGTAACTAGTCAATCTGTCCTTAAATCAAGGAAAGATCCATAAATAACTCAACTAAATGAAGTGTAATTGAGTGGTAGGTGAGGGAGGGCGCCTTTCTCAAGTGGTAGGTGAAAGTAGGGCGCCTCACTGACTAGGAGGGTTGGAACTGAGTGGGAACAGGCTCCCGAGGCTAGAAAACTGAGCTCTAGGTGCTGGGAGACACCATCCTGATGACTGGGATGCATGCAGTTTGCATGCATGGATGCATGACTGAAAATGCAAATAATGGAAATGCTGGTAGGACTAGGATGGAGTATAGGAATATCCTAACACCCCCCCCTAATCCATCCTGGGCCCTGGTAATTGAGACCAAAGGTCACCCAATACAATGAATAACAATAACAGTCAATAAACCGAGGAAATGGGGAAAACCTCATGGGAAAAATACCCCCCCTCAAAATAGACTGTAAGGCACACCACAAATAAATGCTCCAAACTCAAGCAGGTGTGATGCTTGGTCATCTGTCTGGAGGTATCTTCTTCTTGGGAAGAAGTGGTTCATGCTCAAAAAGCATGTGCTTGTACTTGCTCTTCAGATCGAATGTGATGAGAACAAATCCAAAAGTATGAGGATGATCCTGGAACCTGTGATTCGAATCAGTTGAGGTAGGATCAAATCCATGAATGTGTAGATAGTCTTTTGTTTTCTCCTTTGAACCATCATAGGTGAGATTATGCCCAAAAGAACTATCAAATGTCAATGATTGCTTGGAATCCAAATAAAATCCAAGACTTGAAAAATGGTTTCTTAAGATCTCCTTTGAACCATTAGAGGTGAGATCTAAACCATAAACTTCTGAGAGCATGTACAAATGATCATATAGTAGTACATAAGAGGTGAGTGATCAAGGAGAGCGAATGCATTACCTCCAATTGCTGATTTGACCTCCGAAACATTAAATAGATCATGATGCAAACCAACAGACTCTTGTGCAAGAGAGGATTTAAGAGCCTCTGCAGTTTCTAGAGTGTGAGTTGGCACATAATTCGAAATAGAAGAAATTTGGAGCATGAGTGTAGAATCTGCAAGTTCTTCTTCTTTGTGGACAACTTTATTATGAGATATGTTTGATACTGATTCATGATCAGAGAGACCATCAAGGAGGGAGAATGCAACAGTGGGCTTGCTCTCGAAATGGTTTGGACCAATCCCTTCATTCTGTTTTCCAAATCTTTCATCCAGATGGGCCCATAACTCTTTTGGAGATTCAGTAGAAAGGAAGTGGGTTACCATGCAACGAGACATAGCAGTCAACATTGCTCCATAGGCTCCGTCACCTTCATTTAACAAATCATTCTCTTCTTCAGAGGATTCGAACTCTCTTTCAAAACAATAATCAAAGAGACCATGTCTCTTCAAATGTGTTATCATCTTTGGTTTCCACTCATCATAGTTGAATGGAAAAAGAGGAGGAATTCCTTCGGGATTCATGAAAGCTGTTTCAGAAGACCTGCAAAAAATAATAGAAAATATTTGCAATTGCTACTGCTGCAAAAGTGCAGAAACTGCTGCAACTGCTACAAAAGTGCAGAAACTGCTGCAACTGCTGCACTCGAAATCTTGATAATAACCTACAAAAAGCTCTCAGGAATGGAGATAGACAATACTCTCAACAGGCTCTGATACCATGTGAAAATCCTCACAGCAGATCTAAGAGATGATGTATACCTCACAAGAAAGATTAAGATTAAGTAGGAAAATAGAAGAAGAGTGGTCAATGCAGTGTAAAGGAGCAACATAATTATGATACAGTAGAACTCGGATAGAAGCATAATAACATCACACACTAATTCATTAATCATAATATGAACAATAAATAATACAATGGTGGAGAGGATTCGAATTCCAAGGTGGCAATTCGAATTAGCCTGCATGGGCTTGGCTAAACTGCACTAGGAGTCATCATCATCAATAGTGGAGTGTCAACAGTACACTACTAGGAGTTTTGATCATTATCGGTGGAGTGTCATCAATACACAAGTGACTGTCAACCAGGTGTCAAACTGAGTCTAACTGAGTGTATGTAGGTGTAACACATGAAAAGGAGTGAAAGGAGGCTCAAGGGAGGCGCATGGGGAGCTGACTGGAGTCAGAATTGGCTGTCTAGGATAACTGGAGGTCCATCGGAGTGTAATTAGTCAATCTGTCCTTAAATCAAGGAAAGATCCATAAATAACTCAACTAACTGAAGTGTAATTGAGTGGTAGATGAGGGAGGGCGCCTTTCTCAAGTGGTAGGTGAAAGTAGGGCACCTCACTGACTAGGAGGACTGGAACTAAGTGGAAACAGGCTCCTGGGGCTAGCAAACTGAGCTCTAGGTGCTGGGAGACACCATCCTGATGACTGGGATGCATGCAGTTTGCATGCATGACTGAAAATGCAAATAATGGAAATGCTGGTAGGACTCGGATGGAGTATAGGAATATCCTAACATCCAGTTGCATTGCTAGGGACTGAAGGATATCAGTTTTCATATCGTCAAGAAGATGTCCTAGGTCAGACTTTGTGAGGTTCGGTCTTGAAGATGATGATGATCCTCCAGTAATTGGATGTGAATCCCTTGTCCCACTCTTACTTTTTCTGGATCTAGAATAATTTTTGAAGATTTGTAGGATTTGGTCATAATTTTTCTGGAATATATCCCCATCTCCCAGAAGGTTCAATACTTCTAGATTTTCTTCTTTGATTCCTCTAAGAAGGACAAGATTTAGTGATTCCTGGTCTAGGGTACAGTGACTAGCCCGTTTGTAGCTGAGTTGAAAACGATGTGCATAGTCTTCTAGGGATTCCCTTTCTCCCTGCTACATCCTAAAGATTTCATCTCTAGTATCTTTTGCCTTGCAATAATCCCTATATTTTTCTAGGAAGGATTGTTTCATTTGGTCCCCACTGAAAATATTGTTTCCTTCAAGGCTCATGAACCATTTGAGTGATAGATCTTTCAATGTAGAAGGAAAGAGTCTCAGCTTTTGTGCATCAATAGTGTATCCAAAAGATCTGCAAACTACCTCAAATTCGAATAGAAATGTGTCAGGATCTTCTTAGGTTAAGCCATGGAAGTTTGACAGATTATTAGGGTTGATATTCTTCATTCTGGCATCCCCAAGGGGTACACTAATGGGAAAAGTGAACAGTTCCCTAGGTTCATCGTCTTCCTCTGCCATAGAATTGTTTGAGCTAGAGGTAGCAAAGAAGTTATCTCGGTTTGGTTGTAGCTAGAATCAGCTTCGTCTTCAGAGTTAAGGAATTCAAATTGAGAATGATCAGAACTGTTGTTACTCATAGGACGGTTAGGAAGAAAGCATCCAAATCTATCCCTATGTCGTCGAGGCATTCATGGTAAAATTTTTATGTTTCTGGTTGTTTTTGTGTTTTTTTTCTTTAAAGATGCCTCTTATGGATTAAGCACCTCCCCGGCAACGACGCCAAAAAGTGGTGGACTCCAGGAAGGGATACCTAATTAGGGTAGCTAAACCAGAAGTATACTTTAATTATCGACCAGGGAGCGTACAAACTTAAGAGGTGCTAAGCACTGTATGTGCTCTATGGGATGATCTTCATCGTTCAGGGTGTTTGAATGCATCTTAAAGGTTTCTCTAAAGGAAATGAAAGTAAGCTGTAACAAGGGTGTAAATCTATGAACTAAAAATGCTGAAACTGATAGATCTCTATGCTAAGAATTTAAATTCTGGAAAACTGTAAATCTAATCTAAGAAGTAAATACTGAAAGCTGGGAAACTTAATCTAGAAATGAAATACTGAAAGCTGGAAATCTAATCTAGGAATAGGGTACTGAAAGATGGAAATCTAATCTAAGAATAGGATACTGAAAGCTGGAAATCTAATCTAAGAATTGAATACTGAAAATCAATCAAACTTTATCTATTCAAATCAAGTACTGAAAGGATCATTACTCTATTCAAATCAAAGAACTAAAACAATTAACTTCTATGTGATCGAACTCAGATAAGGGAAATATGCATGAATTTGTAGATCTGAATCATTGTCTAGAATTGCTATAAAATGCTGGAAAACAGAGATAGAATATGCCTGCACAGAATGCATGTATAGGACTACAGAAAGCGTGTTACGAAACTACAGAATCAGTATTGTTGAACTACAGAGAAAAATTGTTGAACTGAAATAAGAATTTGTTGTTCAAACCATTATCAAAGTACTTCACATATTATGATGATTAAACCAATTTAGTAAAACGCATGAGAAATACCTGAAGTAAAATGAAGCTCCTGATCTATGTGTTGAGGGGCCCCTCCCCAACCCATATTTCAGGAGTGGAAAAGACTTATAAACTCAAAGCTTGAAATAAAACCAATCTTTTCATTAATAAAATCGTAACTTCATGTCTCAGAAAAGTCTTGAAACAAAACTGTCTTGAAATACAGAATATGCTTAATATAGTTTCTACGAAATGTCAACAGGGGCCTGCTGCTACTCAAGAGGTCCATATATATACTTTTAATTCTAACCTAACTCTATGCTAGTAAATGCAGATCCTATTTAACAGGACTTCTTCTAAAAGTCAGGAAAATATGAGCGCTACGTCCCTTGGTGATCTTTAGTCCTCGAGCTTGATTCTCTTGTTGATTCCCCAAATCACCTACGCCCTGCTCATGCATGCTTATTCATATAGTTAGCACATCAAAATGCTTTTAAGCATACAAATATTAATCTCTAAACTACTTTATTAAATAATCAAATCAAATGCATTTTTCCCCACAAACAGATGTATTTTCCTTATCATTTCTTGTGCTTGTTGTGGCATAAAGGGCTATAGAATACCTATATTATGAGCTCATCAGGCCCTATGGGAGGAAGAGCATTGACTTGACGGGTGTGGTCAATAGAGCTCGGAATAGCCTTGATCAGAGTTTCCTTTGTGTCTCGAGTCACATTCACAGAGGTATATCATCGACCGAGTGTCCACTGACTGACTAGTGGCTGGAGCATTGACTGTAAAGTGACCTGACTGGAGGGTAGACTTGTTGAGCCATTGAATTGATTCAACTAGAGGTTTACCCAAGATCAATAGTTTGTGATTTGAAGATTTGTAAAATGATTAGTCGATTGATTTGCTTGCCAAGATTTAACTGAGTCTTGATCGACATGTTGGTATTAAAAGGACCAATTGAAGCTCCTGTTTATTTGGTAGCTCAACTGCATGGTGGACATTTGTTTATTGGCTTGGCCATCGACCACAATTATTACTTATTAATTATTGCTTGGTAGCCTGCGGTGCTGATTGCTGGTTATTTAAAGCAAATCAAGACCATATATAGATTAATTAGTGGCATAACATTGATGGTAGACACTCTTACCTAATTTGTAAAGTTTTTTTTTTTTATGAAGATGGGTGCCCTCAATGAAGATGAAGCATTGGTATTCCATATTTGCAGGAGATTTGAGAGTAGAAGGTGGTGGCCTTATAAGAATCTCATAATCTGCTTCATAAAGAAGTAGAATCCTTGCATACTATTGTTTCCTTGTTACGGACATAGAATGAAGGACAAAAGAATCATTATAAGATTGCTCATTCCTTGTTTGAGGATGAAGCTTCTCTTTTCCAGACTATTATTTCACAGAGAATGGATGAGAAATCCAACAAGATTGTTTCCAGTCTAGTTACTTTTACTTTTGATTTCCTATAAATATTGCTTTCAAGGTTTGGAGGGTGCTTTAGATAAGGTTGTCAATTCAGAAGATAGTAAAATGACAACAAGGTAAGGGTTCTCATTTCAAGTGGGCCAATGCACCAATTATTATAATTCTCTACCAATTGTTACTTTTGAGGATAAGTATGAAGATTACATGAGTTATTCCAAATTAACTAAAAGTCATTTTTAGGATTTTTTTCACTTTATCTCCTCCATCGAGGCTTATCTATCTGAGTTCTTATAATTTAATGGCGAGTCCCAGTTTAAGCACTTTGCATTGGGCTTGCTACTGAGGATATTTTGTGTTTATTCTTTTTGCAATTTACTTGGAAACTACTTTTACTTTTTAGGCATCTTGTGCACATATGTTTGATGTTTGGAATTAACTCATTCACTATGACCCATCTCCCATGAGCATTATTGAATAATGGTAGACTTTGACAAGCATCCAGGGAACATAAGACCTGTTAAAGAGACAAATTCTAAAATTCCTCTATTTTTACTTTCTAGGCAGCTTGTGTATTGTTTCTTCGATCAATGCCAATTATCGATTGTGAAAAGTATTTAGAGAGGTATATTTTCAAGTAATAGAAGCATATAACAGTTTCTAGTTGCTTGGATTGACAGATAGACATTCTCATTTGATTATGGTTCAGATTCATCTGTGTGTTCTGTGGTCTATTAACATTGCCATGATTGTTGTTTCAAGTATCCATTTTGTCAACTGGGACAAAAGTCCAAGGATTGGTTATAGGCTACAGTAGTTACTAAAATCTGCTTTGCTTAGTTCTAAGGCTCTTGTAATCAAGATATTGGGAACTTATCTCATAGCATTGTACATACTGCCAAGTTTATAGATTCCCCTTTTGTAGGATGGGAAAATTGAGTTCTCTTCCATGGTTATGTGTTTGCATGGGTTTTTAAATGCAATGACTCTTTCCTAGAATTTGATTCAGTGTCCAAACAATACTATCTCCTGTAATTAAAGGAGTTGTTGCACGTTGATAATGCATGCACTGTTTTATATGTGTGTTTCCAAAATCTAGACTTAGACACAGTGTAGAAGCAAATATACTTTTTTTGCATGGATTGTCCTCGTATGTATTGAAATTGCATCGTTGATTTTGTAAGAGGTGATGCTACTGTGTATCATGGTGAATAGAAGACTTGTAGCATATTGATATGATATGTTCAGTGATATGTTGACATTGCCAATATTGTGAGATTTTGTATGCTTTTTTGAAAGCTATTGAACCTTTTTTTGCAACTTGCCTTCTCTACATAGCCCATCAATCGACACACTTTATGTGAAAACATGAGGCAATATGTTTTTGTTGTACATTTCATAGAAGGGCTTGCTAACCTTGTCCAACTTGTCTCTTAGGTGGCAGTTGGATTTACTTTCATATTTTGAAATCATGTATATTACTGCAAGGACAATTTCTCTAGAGTTGCATTGTAGTAGCTTTAGCTAAGATATCTTTTTGTGGAATTGATGTCTTAGTTATATTTCTTTGGAATTGATGTCGTTGTCTGCATTTTTCTATTTTGGCTATGGTCCTAAAAAATTAGTTGGTATTCAAGTATTGCTGAGATCTTTTGGAAGTGGTGTTGGATGTATGCCTGTTGTTACAGTTCTTTCTCTTGTATGTCTTCTTCTGCAAATATATTGAACTGTAGTTTAGGCTCCAGTTGCTAAATACATGTTAATTGCAAAATAATTGGTCTACACCCTTGGTCAATGGTGAGAAACTCCTCACTCCTAATCATTGGAACCAAACCCTTTGGGATTGCTCCATGTTGTTCAAGAGTTGGATCCTTTTTTAGTAAATTTTAGATGAGTTTGAGAAAACAATGAAAACAAACTTCCAACATCTAATTCAACTTTAACATCCAAAATTTTATAACTTTTCAAAATTAGTTTTGTTTAGTCATATTTTAGCATTACTATTAGTAGATATAGTGTTAGAATATATATTATTTGCAGATTTCAACATTCATATTTAGATTCCCAGCCTAGTTTCAAGAAAATTATAGATTCTAAGTGCAAAATTGTTTCCATTTATAACCACAAGTTTCTATCATAAACATGACAATGATATTAGAGAACTTTCTTAGCCTTGTAGGAGCACTAATAATGGCCTCATTCTTCTCAATACCAAGGAGAACTAGAAATCAAAAGGCACTCTTTGAAAAGGAAGTCACAAAGGTCCAATTGATAGATTAAGGTAAACCTTGGACTACATTTAAAAATGCTATCATAGCCATGAATAGGACTTTAAAATCCCTAGACCTATCCATGAAAAATAGATTGAAGAGATCCTCATGAGGTATTACATCCCCCCTTCATACCTTAAGCCTCAAGTCATTTATGGATAACCTCTTTGATTTGCCAATGCACCAATTCTAAGTTGAGAGGATGTTAAATCAATGTCGTGGACTTGCCTCCTAAAGTCATCCTGACACCTTTGGATTCTTTCAGCATACGATTTTCTTGGTGATAACGCAAACTATCATGCTCCAGTGTCGTATTCAATGCAAAGGACTATTCAATGGTATATTGTACATGTATAGTTTGTTGCATATCCATTTCACCTTGAGATAACGTTCATAGTTATCATCTATCTTCAGAGAGTATGACATATGGTAGACTCCTCTTCAATATGTGAGAGATACCCCTTTTTGGCACTCTTCTCTTTTGAGAGACTTCAATCCTTAGCCAAACAGGTCAGATCCCTTGTTGGCTCTATGAGCCACAGTTGGTTCTTAAGATGATGGGTATTATTTTGATTGATTGCCTCTCTCCCTACTCAATATCTCTTGATTCCCTGCCCCACCTTCTCCCAAATAAGGAGGAAATTAATTCTACTATTAAGTGGAATATCTATTGTTTACCGGACAATCTACTCAAGCGGACTCAAGCAAGATCTCCCTAGTCCAACTGGATCTAGAACAAATAAGACAGAATATAGATCTACTTTCCTAGATCAATTAGAGATCAAGGTGGATAGATGTCCTTACCTTTGAATTCACAAATCCTTCTCCTCTTTGTTGCTCCAAGCTTTACGGTCGTCAGATCTGTAGCTGCAAGACCTGTCAAAACATATAGAGACAAACGAGCAGTAAAAGCACATATACACACTAATTGAACCAAGCAAACAATTAAGGAGGTGAGCTCTAAATATCATTAACACAAATATATTTATGGAAAGAGATTATATTAACTGTATAAAAGTGGGAAATACATAAAAGAGTGATGATTACAACCCAAGCCTTAACGGTGCAATCTTCCTCCAACAAGCCAAGCAAATGCCTCCAAAGGATGTACAAACCTCCCAATAGATGGATAGGGATCACCTAGGTAATTCCACCAGCATGTAAGTACTATAGACTTTCCTCCCTTTGGAATGGAGAGGAGCTTCATATATATAGGACCAAGTGGATAGAGTAGGTTGAGGATCATGGGGAGAGGGCTAAGGGATCCTCCAATTAGGTTAGGGAACCGAATTCTAGCTTACCTAGATGTTAGGGATAGGCATCAACCTCACCCACCTTTGAGAATTCGCTCGAAGGTTCTATTTATCCAATTTAACCAACCCCGACGCATGTTGCATCAAGGAAACTTGCGCCAAGAAGGGAAAGCGCAGGCTGCACAAAGGCAACATGAGCCACCGACGCATGCTGCCAGATGGAAGTATGCGTCGGGCTCAGTCAGGTGCCTCTTGCTAACTAACAAGCTGCGTCGAGCTACCCAAAAACTGTGGAAAAAGGACCACAACTTGCTCAGGAACACTTTCGGGCCAGGGAAACTTCATGGATTAAGGCACTGAGTTGACATGGGAGTCATGGTGACGAGATTTAGGTGTAACATCTACAAGAGCTTCACCCAAGTTTTCCAAATTGAACCATTCCAGCCTTAAGTTGGATTTTTACTTCAATGACTTTGTCCAGATCTCTAACAATGTATATTTTTGTGCTTATTATTGTGTTTGGAAAAATAAATTGAATTTTAAGCATGGTCGTTTTTGGATCTTATTGTCTTTTCTTAGAATTATAAATGATGCAATCTGGGTGTTAATATTACTCCTCTCACCAATTCTTAGAGGGTGGTAGCTCAATGAAAGAGCGCCTTATTTATAAGGAGGAGGTTGGTGGTTTGATTCCTCCGTGCCCTAATGTCAATATTGAAATATTGTTATTTCTAATAAATATTTTCTTATGATGATTTATATTATTAATGGCTACGAGGGGGGTTTCAAACCGTCTTTGTATGTTTCTACGAGGGGGGTTTATAACTACCTTCGTAGGTCGCTATGAGGGGGGTTTATAACTGCCCCCGTAGGAGTCTATGAGGGGGGGTTTTATAACTACCCCCATAGGATTCTATGAGGGGGGATTCTAAACTGCCCCCATAGGAGTCTATGAGGGGGTTTTATAACTGCCCCCGTAGGAGTCTACGAGAGCGGTTCAAAACCAACCACATAGGTTTGTAAGAGTAAGTTACAGGAGGGGTGGGGTTCATAACCACCCCCATAGGTTTGTAAGCGATAATTTTAGGGAGGATTCCAAACTGCTCCCGTAGGTATCTACAGGGGGGTGGGGGAGGGTCAAAACTACCCCACAAAAAGTCACCTTTGGGGGTGGTTTTGATCTCTTTTACAACTGCCCCTAAAATCCCAGACTCTTTAGTATTGGTTCATTTGGGGGTGTTATGAACTGCCCCCGTAGGTTTGGAAGAGAGACTTTTAGGGGGGTTCAAAATTTCCCCATTGGATAGGTATCTACCGAGGGGGTTCAAAAGTGACTTTTTGGGGTGTTTTTGATCTCTTTTAGAACTGCCCCTAAAAGCCCTGAATTTTAGCGTCGGTGCCTTTAGGAGCATTTTTTTCAAGACCGCCTCTAAAGCCAAAACCAGTTAAAAATATCCCCATGAGATAGGTATCTACCCAGGGGTGGTTCAAAACTACCCCCAAAAGTGACTTTTGGGGGTGTTTTTGATCTCTTTTAGAACCGCCCCTAAAAGCCCAGAATTTTAGCATCTGTTCCTTTAGGGGCGTTTTTTTCAAGATCGCCTCTAAATCCAAAACCACCCCCAAAAGTCACTTTTGGGGATGGAAGACAACCACCCCCAAAAGTCACTTTTGGGGATGGAAGACAACCACCCCTATAGGTAAAAAATGTAGTAGTGAAATATTCACTTTTCACTTTTAGGTTGCAATGTTTTGCGTTTTTCATCAAGAATATGAGCCCATGCTTCACTGCCAAACACACGGAAGTGCCTCACATTTGGTTTAATTTTACTCCATGGTTCTTTCGGTGTGATACCTTGTAAAGATTTTGTGGGGGTGCGATTAACTATGTAATTTACACAATTTATGGCTTCAACCCAAAATTGAAGACTTATGCCCTTAGATTGGAGCCTACAATTAACCATTTATTTTAAGGTGTGATTCTTCCTTTTAGCTACACCATAAAGCTATGGTGTATATGGAACATTGTGTTGTAGTTGAATGCCTTGTGCAGTACAAAAAGTAGTGAACTTGTTGTTAACATATTCTCCCCCATGATTAGATCTAACTTAATAATTTGATGATCAAATTGTTTATCAACAAGGGACTTGTAGGCGAAGAGCATGCCAAATATTTCGCTCTTAAGTTTTAGGAAATAAACCCAAGTGCGTTTGGGGTAATCATCAATGAAAGTTAAGAAAAATTTGAATCTAGAAAAAGAAGTAGAAGGAAGAGGACCACACAAGTCACTATGCACAAGTTGCAAGGGGGTCAAGGCATGCCAAAAGGCATGTTTGTCAAAACTATGCCGATGATGTTTTCCAAGTACACAACCAAAAGAAACACCATCCCTGCAAGATACCATTGGAAGACCTGTCATCATTACATAGTTTTTGTAATGAGCGATAATTTAAGTGACCATATCGCTAATGTCAAATTTTGGTTATGTCATTACTATGAGCAACTAAAATTGAGGGAAGAGGTGATGACTCAATGCTGTTAAATTTGTACAACTGGGTAATATCATCAACAATTCCAATGGAAAGGATGTGCTTAGGATCTTTGAAATATGTCATTACAACTTGGTAAGGTGTAAACGTTATAGTCTTACCTTCACCAGAATGAGTGATTTGATAGACTGACAACAAATTACAGGAAATTCTTGGAAAACATAGTACATCACTAAATTGACCATCATCTACCTAAACTGTTCCAGATCCTACAACATTAAGAGATCTATCATCAACAACAAATTTTTGTTTGGTACATTCATTCACAGCTGAAAATATGGATTTATCCTTAGACATATGATAAGATGCTCTAGAATCAGTGAGCCACTCATTTGAAGAAGAAGAAGAAGAAGAAGAAGAAGAAGGAGAAGCATTAAAGGAAAATCCAGAAGCACAAAGTGCATGTCCTTGAGATGTAGATCCCGAAGACAAATCAAGGTTGATGTTGTGCTTATTCATTGCTTCTTCCAAGGCATCCATCTTCTTGAATCATTTAGAGTCATCATGATTATCTTTCTCGCAAAAGTTGCAATGATGCTCAATATTCTTACCTTTTGATTTGGTTCCTTTGTCATTTTTGGAAGGATCAATTGGATAAGAGGGTTTGCTACCCTTGTTTTTCTTCATTATTACAAGG
Source organism: Larix kaempferi (assembly GCA_027924585.1). Taxonomy (NCBI): domain Eukaryota; kingdom Viridiplantae; phylum Streptophyta; class Pinopsida; order Pinales; family Pinaceae; genus Larix; species Larix kaempferi. The sequence continues at coordinate 1,400,153 of BSBM01000111.1, read as the reverse complement.
ATGTTGCTTCTTGAGATGCTTGGACTTCTCTTTTTGTTGTGCCACTAAGGCTTTGCTAGATGTATCTGCATTGCTAATTATTCCAAGATGTATGAGCTTACTATTGCTCTCTAATCAAGGAATCACAAAAATATTCAAGAGTGAGATTTGTATAGTGAATCCCCAAAGATTCTTTCATGGAGTAAAAGGTAGATACAAAAACAAAATAGGTAGGTCCAAGATTGGAAATATTATGAAAAATACATTTCTCTTCTTTCATTTTTATGCCGCGTTCATCAAGTAAGAGTCTCAGGGTCTTATACTTAGACAAATAGTCTTGTATGCTAGAGAAATCACCTAGATTTAAGGTAATCAACTAATTTTCAAGCCAATGACCTCAAATTTCATTAGGTTTACCAAACACAGTTTCCAACTTTTCCCAAGTTGTTTATTGATCATCAATTCCTTGAAGGTGGAATTGTAAGTCATTAGAAATTGGCATTCTGATTAATCCACGAGCCTCATCACATTTATTGGCCCATTTTATTTTCTTATCATCATCATCAGGTTTAGTTTCTTTCCCCAAGGTAATCTGGTAAAGTCACTTACTTCATTGGACATCCTCCACATGGGATTTCCATGAGAAGTAATTTTAACAAGTAAGCATAATATAACATGGAGCATCCATACTATAATATGGTGGTTTTAAAAACATAAACTATTGGTCTAATGTAAAGAACTCGAAAAATATGCAATTAAAAAAAACGATTTTGAAAATGAGCTTCAGATGCCAAAGTTATGCCCTTTTGAAAAAAAGGCATAAAAAGGAGCCAAGGAGCCACGTGGTAGGCAAGGCTTGATCCACGTGGTAGAGAGTAAAAAGATAGTAAAGACCCCCCCCCATTACTAAATTTTCCTATAAGCTCATTTTTACAAATAAGTTGCTTCAAAAGAAGTGACCCACTTTTATAAAACAAGTGGGAAACACTTTTACAATATAGTTACTTTCTAACTTAAATCTACATGAACTTTTAAAAAAAGTAACAAAAAGGGCTTGAACCCAAGAACTCTTACTTTTTAAAGTAACTTTCAACAAAGTGAACTATGCAAAATATTTAGTAATATTATGTAGGAGAGTGGGGTTGTTGTTGTTGTTGTAAGAGTGTGCCTACAAAAAAAAACGTGCTTTTGTCCTGCAAGACACTTTATTCAACCATTCAAAAACTAAAAAACAAACTTTTGAAACTAAAATGTCTTAGATTTGGGGTTAGTCTTTGGTTAGCCTTCCTAAAAACAATTTTTTTCTTACAGTTTCTAGTTTATTGAGTTTGCACAAAGCGCACAACAAAGAGCATATGCAGGAAAGAAAACCCTTTCCACTGTGCTTATGTTTTTCCAAGTTCACACAAGGCGCACATAAAAGAGCATACACAGATTGAAAAGGTAGCAGACCAAAAAAATAATGCGTAGCTGTAAACAATATACATCAGGATACGGTAAAATGGTCGTATCTTGGGAAAACATAAACCTTTTTTAGTGAAACGAAAAGTGTTTCCAACCAGAAACGATGCTATGAATGCAATGGAGCACTCTCAAGAAATGAACAAAAGTATCAAAACTATAAAACCTTTGATGGCCTCGACAACATTGTTTCAAGATCTAGATCACCAACATAAGCAAAAATTCATACGAGCTTTCATACTATGTTCAAATAACACATGATACTTCGAAAATATAGAACACCTTGAGCAGTTTCTCACACAAACAGAACACAGATCAACACATCGATATTTTTACATGGTTTAAACCTTTGAAGTGGGAAACACTCCATATCCCCAACCAAATAGCTACTTGAGAAAATATTATTATGCAAAAGAAAAAGAGTATTACCAATTCTCATAGTCAATACAATATAAAATGACCCTCCATGCTCTTTAAATATAGATCATGGACCAATCATATGTTAAGCTATAGATCAATGGTTGTTAAGATTGAGGAGAAGATGAACCGTCAGATCACTATATGTCAAGAACATTTCGTGATCATCGGATTACATATGTACAAATGCATACTAAAGAAACATACTTTACCTAATGGATACATAATAACAAGTTGATCTTAACTAACTCCTAAGTGTCTAAATATCCTAACACAACTGACTAAAGGAACATGAAACTAACCAAAGGCATATGCTACCGACTAAGGGAACATGTATGAGGTGCACTATTGTCTCATAATAACTAAAACCGAGGTGCATGGAGTCTCTGAATAGTGGAGTAAACTCCCTAGATTCACTCTACAACTCTAACTTGCAATGTGGGAACCTAAAATCAAGGAAAATAAGCCCAAATTGAAGAAAGTCTCCGTCATATTCCAAAATAGACTTTAGGAGTTCAAAAAAGGAAAATAAACATGGTTTAGGACCCTAGAGATTAATAGGAAGCTCCAAGTTAACTTAGAGGGCCAAATTGAATGGGATTTGGTCCGTAGACTCGTGAGATCATATCCTAAGTCCCTAGGTAGGAGAATGAAGCTATGGAGAGGGTTACTTTGCTCTAACAGAAACCTTGAAGCATCCCTTATGGTTTTGTTCCTTTAATCAAAATGTCTGGACTTAGTTGATTATGTATTTCAATAGTACTTTCTTACATCCTTGACATGGTGGGTCACGTTGCTAACCAATTGCCTCTGATGGGCTATTAGGTTCAACATTACTTAGATTATCTTCTTAATTGAAGCATTCTTTTGGATATGAAAAAAATGATTTTTTTTTTAATGTTGTTGTATCCTCACATCATTTCTATTGGTTTGATGTAGCACTAACATGTGTTAGCTTGTTACTGCATAATTGCATAGAATTGAAAGTATGGTTGGAGATGGAGCATCCCCAACAACTTCTTCAATATTGACATGAGGCTCATGTATGATGAGTAGAGTGCTCCTAAACCCTCTTGGCCCATTTGGGTTACCTAGCATGAAAGGGTCACCTTCTTAATCTATCTCCTTTGGGTGAAATCATAGTAGGCCTTGTCACATGGTTGGAAAACAACTTCTAGAGTTTCAAGAGTATTGACCAACATTTTTGTTGGACCCCCACATCTTGATAAACTATGCCCACTCTAGCAATTTCTATCTTAGATGGGTCTAAGATATCAGAGCCACCTACTTATGGGTAGGGTTTCATGGTGCTTATTAATGTTTATCCTCTAATGCTTATTTGGGCAAGGCCCCTAACAACCATGACCAACCTCCTCCTTTAATTAGGACATAAATTAGCTATATTTATCCATCAAAACCCAACATTTTTTGGTTCTATGTTTATATGTAAGTATTTAGACTTCATCGTGAGGGGTCTTTTGTATTAAACCAAACCCAAATTTTAATATTTTGACTTTCTCAAGGAGGCTGCATTGGAAACACACTTTTTTTTGTGTTAAATCATGTACATAATTTTACTAGTTAATATAGTTCAAAGGAAGCTTTGATTCAAAAACCAAGAACCATCCAAATAATTGTACCTTTTCTATATGACTCTGGTAGGGAAGAGATGGAATAAATGGAGAATAAAAATGAAATAGACTTGTCAACAAAACAATTTTTAGATAGATATGGTGTGGGTTTATAAGATATCATAAATTGAAGCTCCAAAGGTATGTGGTATAGCAAGGCCATGCATCCCTTGAGTTTCAGTAGGAATTTTCTCACTTGGTATGTTATAATATGAGACCAAGAACAAGCTTGTCATTGCCACCTCCATTATGGGTTATCAGCATACCCAAGCTTATAGTCTAAGATTGGATATAAAAGTCATAAAACCATAATTTTTTATTAAATGTGAAAGGGAACATGATGGGCATGCAGATTATGGAGTCAAGCTTAATCAAAGTTCATTTTGTTCATATGAAACCTTATAAAAATGCAATAAGAAGAAAGTTAAGGTCAGGAATGAGAGGTCCTATAATTGGTTTCATTGCACGTAATGTTTCATATTAATAGAATCCCGCTTCTCCAACTCTCTTATATATTTTTGTGCTGTATTTTATTTATGTTTTTATGTTAATGTTTCTTTTATGAATTTTATGGAATATCTTCATGTTTTCTTTCTTCTTCTACTACCATTCAAGCCTTTTGGATCTCAATCCTCAAGATCAAAATCAAGATATGGGATGTGATGGAACCCTAATATTTCTACATGAACTTCATTTATCTCTTGTAAAGGTGTGAGAGCTTCCTTAGGAATTTATTGCATTTAAGGGTTTTTGAAAGTATATTATTACTAAAACATCAAGGCAAATATAGAATATGACTATTGGTGTTTTCATGTCATGGGGATTTTTTAATGGGGCCTCTAAGGGGAATCTTGGCTCCTATGGGGTTGGTGGAATTTTATATATTTTAGGCTAGAACACTTTCTTATTTTCATGTGGTCTTGGTTTGGATCCAAAAATGTTGTTGAGGTGAAGGTTTCCTTGATGTCGGTTGAATTAGTAGTGGAGAGAGGGTGTAGGGATCTACAATTTTTCATGGATTCTCATCTTGTCATCAATTGGATCTCTAAGATTTCAAGGTAGTGAAACTTGGGGTTTGACCATATCATCAAGCTAGTCTTGGAACATCTTAGTGGTTTGGGTCAAGTTTCTTGCAATCCCATATATCAAGAATAAAATGTTACCATTGATAGTCTCTCCAAAAGACTTATGGTTTCTCTAAGAGGTTTATTGAAGGTTAGAGATATTAGGGAGATTATTCATTCTCTAATTTTTGAAAGACAATTTTTTTTATCTAGTTGATGTTCTATCATGTTAAGTTGACACTTGGTTCTCTTGCTAATATGATTGAGTTGGTCAATGATGTCTTAGTTACTCCTTCAAGATAGTTTCCTTATTGAAACCTTGTTTGACTATCACAACATGAGTTATTGGTTCATAGTTGTTAGTTTTAGTTGTTGGGTTGAGAGAGCTGAGTTTTTTGGTTGATGTTTGAGAATTGTTTTAAGCTACAATGCTTATCTCTTCTAGTTATAGTTCCATAGATGCATTGCTAAATATAATACATTGTTTCTAGTTGAAATAAATGAAATTATGTTTTTTGTCTTGGAAAAAAATGTTTCCTTATGACTTTGATCAATTTGACCTTCAAGGGAATGTTTCAAGCTCATTTAAAAATAAAGTTAAGCTCATTTAAAAATAAAGTTAAAGTATCATATAAAAAACAAGAATTTTGACATTAATTGAATAGCTTAATCCACATTTCAATTCTTCCTTGTCATTAGAAAATTCAAATTAAGCTTATGTGACTATAATTTTTCTTACTTTGTATTTTTCTATAGAAATGTCCATGGGGTCTAAAATTTGGCTAAATTTGTAATAGTCAATATTAGAGTTGTAAAGCAAGAAATAAAAATTTCTAAAAGAATTATTAAATATGATTCAAATTTGAAATATTTGTGTTAAATACCCTATGCCAAATAAAATAGAATGAGGGATGCATGTGATATTAGATGTTACTTGGAAGGAGTTAATTGTTGTAAATATAAAAGCATTTGGATGAGGCTAAAACATCTAATTTCATAAACACTAGTTTTATATCCATGGTATTGTTTAAAACAATGATTTCACTATCCAACTTTGATCTACTACTAAATTGGTTAATGTTTTTATATTTCAAGTAATTTCTACCTCTTCAATATTAAGCTTATTCTATCGATGAGGTGTGTTTCTCTCTTCTTTATAGGTTTAAAATATTGTGTTTATTTACATATGAGTTTAATCATTGTATATTATGGGAATTACATGTAAATGTATTTGGAAATTTTATGACGAGATCTTGGTTCATAGAGTAAAATTTAAAAAGATAAAACATTTTTGATGTGATTTAATATGTTGTTATTGTCAATTACATGTAAATGTATTTGGAAATTTTATGACGAGATCCTGGTTCATAGAGTAAAATTTAAAAAGATAAAACGTTTTTGATGTGATTTAGTATGTTGTTATTGTCAAAGTGGAGGGTTTTGACCAAAAAGTTTCTTCTCAATATTTTTGCTCGAGAAAGTGTATACAAGGGTCCTTGCCTTGGTCAATAGATTGAGATGTTTTAAAAGCCAAATGATTGAAACCAAATTGAAAAATTTGGAATGTTAGTTAGCCATAACTTGGGTTAAAGGATAGAAATGGAAACAATTAGCATATATTGTCACCTAGATCTTTAGGATCAAATGTTGCATTATTATTAGTCCATGCCTTGGATGCAGGGACTACAGGAATCGATTCAATAGACTTTTATTACTTTGGCACATTTCCAAATGTGTTATATCCTATTTTTTTGATGTGGTTTGTGTTCTTGCCAATGAATAGATTGGAAGCCTTATTTGGCCTCTTTTCGAGGCGAATATTCTAGTTCAAACATCTATCGCTATACATTTCCTTTTATATCTTTGTGCTTGGTGATTGCTATGCATAGAGCTCTAAGAAAACTAAATCCCCTTCACAAATTGCAGTTTCCTCACTTTCTGGAGACCATGGACATCAATCAATTTGAATGTAGAAACATTGTGTGGGTGGCCTAGGTTTTGCTTATAATAATGTATATTTTTTTTCCAGTGCCATGCTTGTATGAGATCCAACTAATAAAGTAAATGGGTTGTTAGGATTATGATTAAATATTATCCTTATGTAGTAGTCGGGCTTGAAATATGGGGGCCTTGAAATCCTGAGTACCTGACTACACATTGCTTTATTACAAGAACAACCAGATGGTACATGCCGATAGAGAATTTCAAGCATTGTGGGAGGAGATCATGGAGGTTGGGTCATGGCGACAAGAAGCGAGACAAGAGAAGATGGTAATTTTTGAATAACATATTTGCATTATCCTTTTTTTTTGTGTGATCTATATAAAGAACTTATATTTGTTATCTGGGTGCAGAGGGACTTTTTCTTCAATATATTTAGCTACAGGGTCTTTTGCTTTAACACAATACACTTGTTGTTTTTTCAAGTCTTTCTAAGAGATGTTTCGATGTAGTGTCGATGTATGGAGTATCCTTGTATCAAGAGTGTTTTCTTGCCTTTGGTTGCAATATTCTCTCTTCTACTGATGCTTGGTGAAATTATGCACATAATTGTTTCTTAAACCTTATATAATGATGCTTCTCACCTAACCATAAACTCTAAATGGCTTGCTTTGCGGGCTAGTTAACGTTACCCATTTTGAGAATAGAAACACTGACATTGCTTTCTTCTGTAAATGTGTCCTCGGTTCAATTTTTAAAGGTAGCAGTGTGTTGTCTACATTTTAATCCAACACACTTGTTCTTACTCTCATACATGTTGGCCATCCTGTTTGCATGCCTAACAAATTTATTAGCCATCCTCCACACAATCTCAACAACAACCATAACTAAGAAGCTCACAATACAATTTTTTGATGAATCTAAAAATGGACATATTCCAACATTTATTTAGACATTACATAGGCTTAGGATCATTTTTCCTACGAACTTTATAGCTAAACACCTACTTCACTTGAATTTGCTAAATAAATTTAATATTGAATTTGTTCTAATATGTTTCATGCTAAATGTGTTTAATATTTGATTAATTCCATCCTTGTCTTGCATTTTTAAATGATAATTACCCAAGAGTGTAATATTATTAATATCTCATGACTGCTAAAAGAAATTATCTTTCTCACAATAATTTTGTCTATAAAATGAAATCGTAAATCTCATGATCACCTAATGAAATTGTGCAAATGCACATTGAAAAAGATATTTGTGTTATTTTTACAATCCAAAACATAAACAATTTATATGCAGTCACCATATCCCACGATGTTGCGCAACGTTGTCTTTTTAGTGCGTTTATCGAAGAAATCGAAACTACCTATACTACCCCGAAGAGGCCTCCCTCTTCCCTTCCCTTGATTCTCCATAAAGAAACATTTGATTTCGAAAACTAGTGGATATACAAGCAATAACTACTGAAGAATCTGAGTAATAGTAGAGCAGTTGATATATATGACCTAAAGAAAAAAGCTTAGCCATAACTTAGGAAGACTTCTGATTCTCGGCAGCGATTGCCAGAGTTCAAGGTGGAGAGCGGCCATGGCGAATGCCGAAGTGATGATGATGATATCTCAGAACGTTAGCTTGAGAGCTCCCCACACACACAGTGCTACGAAGGAGAAAAAGAGGAAGAAGAAGCGGCAAATAGAATCAGAATCAGCAGAGGATGACCAGAAAAAACAGCTCAATGTTACCCAAGTGGACGATGGAGAAATGCAGAACACCGACAAGAGCGACTCAGACGATGAACACGAGGAAAAGAAGAATAAAAGCCCTTCGAAAGCGGCGGGAAAGAGGAAAAAGAAGCGGTCGAGAGCCGAAAAAATGGAGATAGAGAAGGACAAGGTGGAACAGAAGAGGCTGGAAAGCCTTCTGTTTGGTACCATCTATGATCAGCAGCTCTCTACGGAGTTGGGGAATGAATTCGAGCAACTTCAAGGTGGAAATACGCAGAAGAAGGATGCGGCCGCTTGGTTCACAGACAAAAACCCAGGATCCCAAATAGATGCATACGAAGAAGATGATTTGAAGTTGCAGAGTGAAGAGGGTTTCGACAAAAAACCAGTTTGGATTGACGAAGAAGAGGCCGAGACAAAGGTGGATATCACAAAGGTAAGCCGTTTGAGAAAATTAAAAAGTAAAGAATCAGAGGATTTGATTTCGGGAACTGATTATATCAATAGGTTAAGGTCACATCATGCTAAATTAAACCCCGGTACGGAATGGGCAAACCTGGATAGAAAAAATAAGGATCTGGGGTCTGATTCTGATTCCGATTCCGAGATTGAAAATGGGTTAAGTGTTACCAAGGGTTTAGATGGATCCGAGTATGATATATTGAGGAGTAATGATGATCTTGTTGTTAGAAGCAAGGAGACATTGTTGCCCGGTCAGATTGAGTATTCTATGCTTACGGATGCAAATGCAGAGGACCGCTCGAATGCGGTTATACAGTCTGTAGGGTTTCATCGAAATGGGCAGCTGCTGCTCACCGCTGGGCTTGATAAGAAGTTGAGGATTTTCCAGATTGATGGGAAAAGGAACCCCAAAATTCAAAATGTGTTTATTGAGAATCTTCCGATTCACAAGGCTTCATTTTTGCCCGACGGATCAATGGCAATTGCTGCAGGACGCAGGAAGTTCTTTTACAGTTTTGATGTGGTGAAAGGTGCGTTGGACAGGATTAATTGTTTGATTGGTAGAGAGGAGAGGAGTTTGGAGAGCTTTGAGGTGTCACCAGATTCTAGCATGATTGCATTCCTCGGGAATGATGGGTATATAATGCTGGTTTCAACAAAGACGAAACAGTTGATTGGGACCTTGAAAATGAATGGAACATCTCGTGCTCTTTCTTTTGCTGATGATGGAAGACAGTTGCTAAGTTCGGGGGGAGATGGACAGGTATATCATTGGGATCTTCGAATGAGGAAATGCATTCACAGGGGGACTGATGAGGGCTGTGTTAGCAGTTCATCTCTGAGCGTTTCTCCCAACAGTAATATATTTGCTACTGGGTCAGACAGTGGGATTGTTAATATTTATAACAGGAGTGAATTTCTTGGGGGTGTTAGAAAGCCCATGAAGACCCTTACCAATCTTGTGACTGCAGTGGATAATTTGAAGTTCAATTGTGATTCACAAATATTGGCCATTTGTTCGAAGATGAAGAGAAATAGTATGAGGTTGGTTCATCTCCCTTCTTGCACAGTGTTCACGAATTGGCCCCCAACCAAAAGTCGTTTGCAGTATGTACACTCGCTAGATTTCAGTCCAGCCAGTGGTTTCTTGGCTGTTGGCAATGCTGCAGGAAACGTGCTGTTGTTTAAGCTCCATCATTACGATCATGCTTGATATGAGAAGAAATGGGGCTGCTGGTAATGTTTCCGGAATAGTGTTGATTCTTACCTTCACTGCATTAGTCAAGCAATCAAAATGCTTTGTGATATTTTTCTAGATTTTAAATGTACTGAATCGGGTCCATGCATTTTTCTGCATAATTTTGATATTTAGAAGGCTAAGGTTAATTGGAAAGAACTAGAGTGCCATCCATGGCATTGATCCACTAACTACTAGTCACACTACTCGTGCTCATTGTTACTAGCATTGCAAATTGAAGAGTTTGTAGGAATAGAGAAGTGCTCTATTTTAAGGTATTTGCAGTTGTGGTGCTATAATTGTGGCGGTGTACTACCCTCTCAGTTGTAAGGAATTTTGCTTTCTTATGCTATCAGTAAACACCTTCTTATTAAATCAGAGACAATTTCTGAATATTCATGTTCTTCCCCATGTTAAGAAGTTTGGCATTTAATTGTTTCGATTGTGATGTTCTTGGTGTTTACATTAAAAGTGGTATCAATATAATTTCGTGGTTGGATAATTAATGGCTTTTATAAAACCAGCAATGATCTGTATGCGATAAATCTGAAATACTGATGCAATTCCTGCATGACAACGCTTGTTCTAAGTTGTTTTACATTACTCTCATGAAAGCGCCAAAGAATCAATCCAAGGCTTGCTATAAGTTGTTTTATATACTCTCACATAGCCTTCTTGTTTTTGTTTCTACTAAGTTGTGTCTCTCTCTGCAAGAGTTGTACATTATAAAGTGTGCCATGTATTCCAATGGGATTGCATGATCCTTATAGGATGAAACGTTCACAATTGTCACCTATAAAAGTGAAAATATTTTCCACATCAAGTTGTCATCACAAGAGAACCCTCTAATGTTTGAACTATAAAGTTTAGTCAACACTTCTTCAAGATTAAGGATAATGCCTTCAATTACAAGAAAAGTTAGGACAAGAACTATTGGATTATGAAGAGTAACCTTTTCCTCCAATCGTTGCTCCACTTCTAATCACATCCCCTGTATTTGTACCGTGACAGCATTTTACCATATTTGGTTATGCCCGGAGTAAGATGACTGATGCAGAATTATGCAAGATGATCAGTGGCAAACTGACTTGCAGGATTGATAAGAGGTAAACAGATAAAATGACTACATAATTTCTAGAATTCCTCATTTTATTCTTCGAGCTATGGTGATTTCCTCCTTGAGTAGAAGTAAAATCCAATTTTTAAGGTTGGAACTAGAACATTTATTTCACAGGAATTTTAACTATTGAGGAAATTGCTGGTTTATTAAAGTGTAAATGTAGCAACTTGTTGCTCTGCTGACCAGGGAAAATTGTGAAGACAAAATGGATCAGTTTTTACAGTGTTGCTTTTACCATCCGGGTCAATACAACTCGGAGGCCAACTTCAAAGAGCTAGACAAAAAATTGAAGGAGCATGAGGTAGCAAAATCAAGTCAAATATGTTTGAGAAGTTCTTAATCTGAATCTCTGACTTGTCTCCTTACTTTGACTGGCTTTTATGTTTAGAGAGCAATATCACAAATTACTTGTTTTGGAGGCCAGTGTCAAGTTCTTGATGTTATTGTTTCTCTTCATAGACTCATTAATATATCATATCCTTTATTCTTCACCTTTTCTTTCCCATGATTATGTGGGTTTAGGTTTCTAGTTACACCTTCTTTGCTTCCATGGTGTTTGCTCCATCGTTTGCTTGAACAAACGAACCGACTAAATCTGTTGGTGAATGTGTGAGATGTGTAGTTGTCCACTCACCTTTCTCTTGGTGATGAATATGGCAATATATATATTGAATAGGAGTCCCAACAAAGCAATGATAGAAGTCACACCTGAGGTGGCTTGGACTGGTGTGAAACCAAAGGTAAACCCGTTAAAAATCTTTGATATAGTTGCTTATGATGTCACCACATGTTGAAGATTGTTATTTGTTGGGTATGTTGATGAAAGGATATAGGTTTGTGGTTCCTTACAGAAATAAGGTTGTTGAGAGTAGAGATGTTAGAATCAATGAAAATTCGGATCTGAATCAAATTGATGATGACATGTTTGAGGCTAACAAATCCACAATTTCAAGGAAGTGATGTTCAGAAGATTGAGCACTCACCATGTGATGTTCAGTAGATTGAGCACTCACCATGTGATGTTGTGCCATTAGTACAAGTGGCAGTAGAGCTCCCACAATCAAGTTATGGAAGAGGTTGAAGGCATGGAGATGCAAAGAGAGAAGAATTCCCACAGTCCAATCTTGGATGGAAGGCTTGAAGATATGAAGAAGTGGACGGCTAGATAGAGAAGTGGAACCAGAGGCACTACATGCATCAAGATTAGCCCTAGTGAAAGCAATACAATATGATTAGTGATGCATGTAAAGAGACCACATGAACAGACACAGGTGCCTGCGGATCAGTCACAGGGATTGGAATTTCTAGGTGTGGATGACAATGAGGCTCTTTACAGAATATTGCAGACCTTAGAGGCCTAGTTTGTGATTTGTAACACTTTTGGTACCTAGGTATGGAAGAGGACAGTTCCTTGAAATTGAAATCAACTTATACATTACAACTTACACCATCATCAATAAATGTGACAAGAGGCCAAATAGGGGAGTGCTCCACTAAATCAAGGAGTCAATCTCCTTGATGGAAGACTAACACTATGCCCAAAATAGCTAGCGCAATCTCTCCAAAAATTAAAGTTAGTATGTTCAATATTTAAAGTGTAGTCGTCCGCTGATTGTTGTCTGTACCGAGAGCTGATACAACACAGGCCATTCTAAGAAGTAAATTTAGTGATTCCCATAAAAAGTCCATAACAAAAATTAATTGTAAAATGCAATCAAGTAAGCTTGACAATATAATGCTGGGCATATTTTGAAAGCCTAATGTGTAGTCGTCCGCTATTATGACAATATTTTGAAAGCCTAATTTGTAGTCCTCCGCTATTACTTGTATGTTCAATATTTAAAGTTAGTATTTGATCATGTATGTGTTCAATATAATGCTGGGCATATTTTGAAAGCCTAATGTGTAGTCGTCCTCTATTATGACAATATTTTGAAAGCCTAATGTGTAGTCATTCGCTATTATGACAATATTTTGAAAGCCTAATGTGTAGTCGTCCGCTATTACTTGTATGTTCAATATTTAAAGTTAGTATTTGATCATGTATGTGACTTATCTAGATGAAAGAGTGCTTACTAACTTGGGTAGATAATTTTCACCGCAACAGTTTTTGTTTCCTAGTAAGTTGGGCCTTCCATTCCACGTTCCTTTTGCGATTCCCCATACTTGTTTTCACTGCAAGTAAACAATGCACAAAACTGTAGTGTTGCACTTAACAGAGTAAAATGCAATCAAGTAAGCTTGACAATATAATGCTGGGCATATTTTGAAAGCCTAATGTGTAGTCGTCCACTCACCTTTCTCTTGGTGATGAATATGACAATATATATATTGAATAGGAGTCCCAACAAAGCAATGATAGAAGTCACACCTGAGGTGGCTTGGACTGGTGTGAAACCAAAGGTAAACCAGCTAAAAATCTTTGATATAGTTGCTTATGATGTCACCACAGGTTGATGATGGTTATTTGTTGGGTATGTTGATGAAAGGATATAGGTTTGTGGTTCCTTACAGAAATCAGGTTGTTGAGAGTAGAGATGTTAGAATCAATGAAAATTCGGATCTGAATCAAATTGATGATGACATGTTTGAGGCTGACAAATCCACAGAATTTCAAGGAAGTGATGTTCAGAAGATTGAGCACTCACCATGTGATGTTGTGCCAATAGTACAAGTGGCATTAGAGCTCCCACAATCAAGTTATGGAAGAGGTTGAAGGCATGAAGATGCAAAGAGAGAAGAGTTCCCACAGTCCAATCTTGGATGGAAGGCTTGAAGATATGAAGAAGTGGAGGGCTAGATAGAGAAGTGGAACCAGAGGCACTAGATGCATCAAGATTAGTCCTAGTGAAAGCAATACAATATGATTATTAGTGATGCATGTAAAGAGACCACATGAACAGACACAGGTTCCTGCATATCAGTCACAGGGATTGGAATTTGTAGGTGTGGATGACAATGAGGCTCTTTACAGAATATTGCAGGTTTTAGAGGCCTAGTTTGTGATTTGTAACACTTTTGGTACCTAGGTATGGAAGAGGACAGTTCCTTGAAGTTGAAATCAACTTATACATTACAACTTACACCATCATCAATAAATGTGACAAGAGGCCAAATAGGGGAGTTCTACACTAAATCAAGGAGTCAATCATAAAGGAAGACGAACACCATGCCCAAAATAGCTAGCGCAATCTCTCCAAAAATTAAAGTTGGTATGTTCAATATTTAAAGTGTAGTCGTCCGCTGATTGATTGTTGATTGCTGTCTGTACTGAGAGCTGATACAACCCATGCCATTCTAAGAAGTAAATTTAGTGATTCCCATAAAAAGTCCTTAACAAAAATTAATTGTAAAACGCAATCAATTAAGTTTGACAATATAATACTGGGCATATTTTGAAAGCCTAATGTGTAGTCGTCCGCTATTATGACAATATTTTGAAAGCCTAATGTGTAGTCGTCTGCTATTACTTGTATGTTCAATATTTAAAGTTAGTATTTGATCATGTATGTGTTCAATATAATGCTGGGCATATTTTGAAAGCCTAATGTGTAGTCGTCCGCTATTATGACAATATTTTGAAAGCCTAATGTGTAGTCGTCCGCTATTACTTGTATGTTCAATATTTAAAGTTAGTATTTGATCATGTATGTGACTTATCTAGATGAAAGAGTGCTTACTAACTTGGGCAGATAATTTTCACCGCAACAGTTTTTGTCTCCTAGTAAGTTGGGCCTTCCATTCCATGTTCTTTTTGCCATTCCCTATACTTGTTTTCACTGCAAGTAAACAATGCACAAAACTGTAGTGTTGCACTTAACAGAGTAAAATGCAATCAAGTAAGCTTGACAATATAATGCTGGGCATATTTTGAAAGCCTAATGTGTAGTCGTCCACTCACCTTTCTTTTGGTGATGAATATGGCAATATATATATATTGAATAGGAGTCCCAACAAAGCAATGATAGAAGTCACACCTGAGGTGGCTTGGACTGGTGTGAAACCAAAGGTAAACCAGTTAAAAATCTTTGATATAGTTGCTTATGATGTCACCACAGGTTGAAGATTGTTATTTGTTGGGTATGTTGATGAAAGGATATAGGTTTGTGGTTCCTTACAGAAATCAGGTTGTTGAGAGTAGAGATGTTAGAATCAATGAAAATTCGGATCTGAATCAAATTGATGATGACATGTTTGAGGCTGACAAATCCACAGAATTTCAAGGAAGTGAGGTTCAGAAGATTGAGCACTCACCATGTGATGTTGTGCCAATAGTACAAGTGGCAGTAGAGCTCCCACATTCAAGTTATGGAAGAGGTTGAAGGCATGGAGATGCAAAGAGAGAAGAGTTCCCACAGTCCAATCTTGGATGGAAGGCTTGAAGATATGAAGAAGTGGATGGCTAGATAGAGAAGTGGAACCAGAGGCACTAGATGCATCAAGATTAGTCCTAGTGAAAGCAATACAATATGATTAGTGATGCATGTAAAGAGACCACATGAACAGACACAGGTGCCTGCAGATCAGTCACAGGGATTGGAATTTGTAGGTGTGGATGACAATGAGGCTCTTTACAGAATATTGCAGACTTTAGAGGCCTAGTTTGTGATTTGTAACACTTTTGGTACCTAGGTATGGAAGAGGACAGTTCCTTGAAGTTGAAATCAACTTATACATTACAACTTACACCATCATCAATAAATGTGACAAGAGGCCAAATAGGGGAGTGCTCCACTAATTCAAGGAGTCAATCATTAAGGAAGACTAACACTATGCCCAAAATAGCTAGCACAATCTTTCCAAAAATTAAAGTTAGTATGTTCAATATTTAAAGTGTAGTCGTCCGCTGATTGATTGCTGATTGATGTCTGTACCGAGAGCTGATACAACCCAGGCCATTCTAAGAAGTAAATTTAGTGATTCCCATAAAAAGTCCATAACAAAAATTAATTGTAAAATGCAATCAAGTGAGCTTGACAATATAATGCTGGGCATATTTTGAAAGCCTAATGTGTAGTCGTCCGCTATTATGACAATGTTTTGAAAGCCTAATGTGTAGTCGTCCGCTATTATGACAATATTTTGAAAGCCTAATGTGTAGTCCGCTATTACTTGTATGTTCAGTGTTTAAAGTTAGTATTTGATCATGTATGTGACTTATCTAGATGAAAGAGTGCTTACTAACTTGGTTAGATAATTTTCACCGCAATAGTTTTTGTTTCCTAGTAAGTTGGGCCTTCTGTTCCACGTTCTTTTTGCCATTCCCCATACTTTTCACTGCAAGTAAAACAATGCACAAAACTGTAGTGTTGCACTAACAGAGTAAAATGCAATCAAGTAAGCTTGACAATATAATGCTGGGCATATTTTGAAAGCCTAATGTGTAGTTGTCCACTCACCTTTCTGTTGGTGATGAATATGACAATATATAAATTGAATAGGAGTCCCAACAAAGCAATGATAGAAGTCACACCTGAGGTGGCTTGGACTGGTGTGAAACCAAAGGTAAACCAGTTAAAAATCTTTGATATAGTTGCTTATGATGTCACCACAGGTTGAAGATTGTTATTTGTTGGGTATGTTGATGAAAGGATATAGGTTTGTGGTTCCTTACAGAAATCAGGTTGTTGAGAGTAGAGATGTTAGAATCAATGAAAATTCAGATCTGAATCAAATTGATGATGACATGTTTGAGGCTGACAAATCCACAATGGACAGGAAGATTTTGTTCTGGGGGAACATTCCAAAATAACAAATGTCTAACATTGACCTGCTGGCGATCTACCGAAACTGCCTTTTAGCAATCATCTAGATTACATGCATAAGAACTACTTAACACATGATATTCTCAAATTCTGAATCCCTTGTATGTTTAGCAATTATATGTGGACAGCAGAGAGAATCCAACAAGAATGCATTTATTGGTCCTCGCTTGTATCTTGCTGCAAAATGAAAAAAATGTATTTTCTGCTCTTTTCACACTATTTCAAACCAAAAACTGAGTTTCTCATGCTTAACTATCATTTTGTATGAATATCATTGCCTGAATGAAGATTCTTAGAGTCTTACATGTGAATATTATCTCATTCTCTGAAGTTGTTTTATTTGTGGAATTGCAATTATTCAGTATTTTGAAACATTCATGGGCAATTACCCATTGATTAGCAAATAGCAAGACAATAAAATATAAAGATCTAATATTGTGTTATGTTGGGAAAAATGTCATTGCCTCTTATGTAAGTCTGTGGAATCATGTTGCTAATTCTTTCTTGAGGTCCTAATTAGATGGGTGCAATGCAGGTTAAAATTTCAAACTCTGCACTTGTTGCACTTGTTAGTTCAATTATGGCTGAGTTGAAAACTGATTCACCTGTTTCCCAGGTATGGACGTTTTAGTTTACTCGAGTCATACATTATGGCGTTGAATTAGAATTAATGATTCAGTGCTGGGATTCAATTATAAATACTTATCTTGATTGTTCATTTCTTTTCCCTTGGCAGGGTGACTATGACAGGCTGGTTTTGTCCACAAATCCTTTTATGGAAAAGAATCTTGAGTTTTTAATTGATTGCATGGATGAAGCATAGAGAACCATGAGATGCATTGTAACTAGAGATTGTTGAAATAAGACTAAGCAACCATTCGAATATTGGTTTTCCGATTTGGGTTTCTAGGGGAAAATCATTGTCCGTTATGTAATTGATTCTATGTGCAGTAAGAGTCTCTTATATGCTTTATTTATTCATCTTATTCATTTTTAATCAATACTTGTGTTTATCTTAGAAGTGAGAGAATCCATTCTCAGCCATAACTTTGTTCACTCATAATTTTGTTCTCCATTAATAATAAAAGAGTGCCAACAAATCTGTGTTGCCCACTGTTGGATTTACTTTGAGATTGGATATCTATGTTCATCATTAATTGAATGTTATGTTTTTCTAGTCTAGTTTCTAATTTTGTCAAGCTTAATGGTTGTAGATGGTATACACAACAATTTGTTTTCATTACCATAGGTCGTAAACTACCCATTAACACTAAGGGGGTCATACACTTCATATTGAATCCCCTTAAGGTTGAATGCATGTCGTTTGGAATCCCTGAGGCCATGGAAACTAGAGAAATCACTCTAAAACTGCATAGTCGTGCACATCAAATAATTCATTAATGGTGGGGCAGTTGGTGTTAACTCTCTTCTTCCAGCATATGTGGGGCATCGTCTAAGCCAAGGTGATATCCCACACGAATATTCATTTCCTATTTGTTAGTTTATCTTTTCTCATTGTAGCTATATAACATTCATGTTTGGAGTATTATGATAAATGAATATTAGGAAACCCACATTAATTGTTGTAGTTTTATAATCATTTGGCATATTGTGAATAACGCATCTTGGCTCAAGTGTTTGGATTCTTGTGGTGCATTGTATACGAATGTAACTGGGAATTATGTTTTAATTAGTGAAACCATCCCATATGCATGTTTACTGGCCATCCCTCACATGGTGCCACACAAACTAAAGTGCAAGGTTCTCACTATGGTCTCTTCATGCACTTGAGCTTTAAATAAGTCTTCATGGATATGTACATCTTCTTCTTCTTGAGCTTAAATGGAATTAATAGAGGCTTCTTCATGCAATTCATACATAACTTCTTCTTATCCTAAAACCTCACACTTTTCTTTAGCAACATCAACCAAGTATAACAATGATTCTTCTTGAGCTTTGATCTCACTTAAGAGAATCTCTCACAGGGTTCATTTAATAATCTTGCATCATATCTTTCATCTCGATTTTCTTTTATTTCCAAATGTAAAAACAAAGAGATGCGAAATTTAATCCTTTCCATTGCACTTCTATATTCATCCAAGATTCTTGAAAAATTATGATGAAAGAACAAAATGAAGATATCTTCTTTGGAAAAATATTATAATACCATTTCCTTAAATAGTTGTTTATAAAAAGATAAAACATTTTCATGAACCAAGTAATATACTTTATAATATATTCGATGAAACATTACCAAGAATTATATAGAATCTTGGAGCATGTCTTTTCCATAAATAATATTGGCACTCATCTAGAGAATGCGTGAGAAGTCTAAAGGTCCAAGCAATTCATCCCATTCCTTTCAAGAAAGAGTCACACTTCATATCTTCATGCATTTAATAACAATGCCATGTAGTGGATTCCAAGGCAAGCCTTCAAATGCCTTCAAACTTTTTGAGTGTGCTTACCTAAACACCTAATGCCTTTTACAATATGCAAGGAACAAGGTCTTGATTTCTTCATGGTGTCACCATATGAGGTATCTAAGACGTGTTATTAAATCTATCTCATCATGGTGTTGAAGCATATGATTATTTTGGAAAAAAAACTAATGGCAACAAAATGTTACAAGACAAACTAGCACCCCTCATGTTCATATTCCAAATAGAAGAAGGAAATCCCCATGTGTTAACAAGTATAACATATTTCATGACACTAACACAAATTGAAAAATCCTCATCTATCTCAACACATAAGAAGATTACGTAACTTCTTAAAGAAAAAGGAAAGACATAATTGGCCTACTCATTAGGGGAAAGTACAATATTGAAGGAAGAGGGAAGCACACTCCCACTCCATCATTCTTGTGGTAGGCTACAAAAGCACGCTGATTGTAATACCCTTGGCCCAGATTAGAGCTGTTATTGTAATTTGAACATTGTGGCTATGAGTATGTACATAGCATGAAAATAATTAATATAAATACCAGCTGGCTGCATGAGGAGCACTACGCTGAAGAGGTGTAATGTCCCTTATTAGGAATTTTATTAAAATTGCAATTTTCCACTTTTTTTTCCTAGTTCGACCTTTGACTAGTTTTGATCTCTAGGTCCCAAATTTGCCCCAAATGATCTCAAATCTTCTGAGAAAGTATACGAATGATATTAGAACATAAATATGTGTTTCAGGGATGCCTTTGGACCTTTAAAATACTTCTGCAAATCCTCTTTCAATTCTGATCAATGTAGGTAACTTTACTAGTGATTTTCCTTTGACTAGTATTGGTCTTTAGGTCTCAAATTGACTCCAAATGCCTTCAAATCTTCAAGGAAGGTGTATGAATGATATTAGAACTTGAATATGATGTTTATGGATGGCATATGTCCACCAAAAGACCTCTGCAAACTCTCTTAAAATTCTGGACCAATCATGCAATTTTACTAGTAATTTGGGGTTCAAATCCCCCTGGGGTAAGTACTGAAAATGGCTTCCCAAATGCCTCCAAACCCACTCAAATTTATGAACAGAGGTATGTAATGTGTTAATTATTTTATTAAAGTCTCATATGCACCATTAATGGATTATTACAACTGTTCTCACTCTCTCCCATTCAACTGCAAAAATCCCCAATTCGACCCTTGGGGAAATGGCACTATTTCACCTCCCAATACAACTAAACTGAGTAAAAATGATTCCAATGTTCAAGTACAATACATGAAACTTGTAGAAGACATCCATGACAGTATATTGATCACAAATATATCAGAGAATCATCCATTCATTCGAAATCATCATCAATACATTGGCTCACAACAGGGTAGTGGGGAAATGGCATTGTTCTTCCATTAAAAATGAGATTTATACATTTCTACTTGGAATTTCGACCTGAAACTTTTTGGAGATGAAGAATAGAGTATTTACTTCATATTAAAAAAGAAATGGGGCATTAAAAGCTTCCCCAAAGAGTACAATAGCTCACCAAAAATGCCCTCCCTCAAGGATCAAGAATATGCCATCAAAACTGGAAATGGTTGAAGGAGTGAGCTGCAATAGAAGAAACCATGAGCTGCCCTGTAGCTTACACATGCAAATAAAGACTCCATTAAAACTCCAAATGAAAGGTCTGAATGGCCTTTCCAATTACCAACTTGGATGGGAATCTTTCACCCTCGAAATTGGCTAAGGCAAGAAACTAGTCATCCACTAGCTCTCCCTCTTCACAAATGCAATTGCAAATTCTACAAATGATCAAAAGCCATTCTCATACTTCATTTCTACATTTTATAACCAACATTAGCCTTCTAAGGGTCGAAATCCTCTCAATAAATTCAATAGATTTCCATTTAGGAAATATTCCACATTTGCCACTTGTCTCCTAGTTCCAACCTTCCATCTTCTCCCAAATTTGATTTTGAGTCTCTTTGGCTTCTCCAACCCCCAAATTCGCCTTCCTTGAGCCTATTTTTGGGGCTAACATGTCATAGTGGTCAGATGTCAGAGGTCAGGTCTGCAATTTGTCATAGTTGTCATAGATGCTCCATCATTGGTGTCATAGGGGCTAGGGAATCTAGCCCAAGTGTCCACAAACTTCCACTTTGACTCTTTATCTTCCATGGAGGTTGCCAATCCTTCCCAATTCGACCTAAGATTCTCAATGACATGTGTTATAACTTACCAACTCACCCAAGAGTGTTCACATTTCCATTAATTCGAATTTGCAAAAGAGAGATACCATATATTATGAAAAATCAAGCTAGTGTGGGTCCCACATCCTCCATATGTCTCCAAAACCATTTGTCACCTAGGATTTCTCTTGAATTTCTTTATTCACTCTATTTATTAAATACTTGAACCCTTCTAATGTCTAAACATAATTTATTATCCCCCTTATTCCAAATCCCAAAGCTTCCACCCCGAACCTAGGAAACTAGTAATTTTCCTCCTTGGCAATTATTTGACCCTTAACATCAATTTTACAAACTCTAATGAATATGGCTAATGTGATTAGGCCATTGTAACCCAATTCCAAATTTGGGACATGACAAGAGGGGATCCAGATATTAACCAAGGGTTGTAAGGGGGTAAGGTTGGCCTATGTACCTTGTTCCCTAAACCCTTGTTCTATAAACCTTATGATAAAACCCCAAAACCCATACTCCTAAACCATATTCCTAGTAGGGGATTAATTAATAATTAATTAATAGTACTTATTAATTAATCTAGAGATTAAGAGGTTAATCATGTTTAAGGAAGGAAGGAACGTGTTCCTTTAGGGGACAGCCACGTGGGAGCCCAGGGAACACAGGGGGGGGGTCGCTTTGGGTAGGTAGTGCAGACAAACTAGGTTTGGGATGCACAGAGAGGATAAGGTACGAGAGAAGGAAAATCGTACGGCTGGGACGTGAGTGGGGAAGAGTCTGAAGGAAGGTGCGCAAGGGATGCACACAGAGGGAGGTGAGTCCATGTGTGTATGAAGAGAAAGAAACCATTGCCTGGGGAAAACACGAGTGTAAGGAAATCCAGGGAAGGGGAAGCTTAGACGTGGACAGTGAAGAGTATCACTGGGCGTTTTTGAGTTCTCTGGGAGAGAAGAAACCTGGGAAAGTTTTCCTGTGATGAAGCTGAACCCGAGTTGCAGAGATAACCCGAATATTGTTATGCTTTGATAACCGAACTGGCCATGAATTCCTTGGTTGCATACACCAGTCAATTGACAATGAAGCATGAGACCCAGAGGAAATCCCGAAGATTGTAGTGAAGTGTATCGCTGTGTGTTTTGGGAAGGAACTCAGGTGGGACAATTGCAAAATTGACATGAAATTGGTTGTTATCTTGTTATTTTGTTGAGCCCTGTAAATATCCATTTCTCCCTGTTAATTCCCACCTGAAACTCTGAGAGTGAGCTGAGTGGGTTGGTGAGAAACCTTGGGTTAAAGTCTGGATCTCAGCTCGGGGGTGAACTTGGGATATGAAATAGTATAGGCTGGACAATTTCTAAGGTTGGGTGGAGTGTGGCTCACATGCAGCCAGTTGCCACTTTCATATGAATTTCAGATAAGTATCTGTGTATGAATTATAATAATCATGTGTTTAATTATGCTTGATATGTTCAATCTGTGGAATGAATATATAATTAAATGTAAGCCATGAAAATGCTATGTTAAGCCTGTTAGAAGGTTGTATTCATGAATGAGTTTTCTTTCAATTGCATAAGTTATCTGTTGTATTAATTTGGTATGTGAATGATGAGTTGGTTATACTTAATTATGCACCCCCTGTTTGCTTATGCTGACATAATCTTTTTATGAATGGAAAGTTCATGTTTTGCTCATAGAATTATAGACATAAATATGGGTATAATGTTAGTATGCATGAATGGACGTTTTTCTCATGAATAAGGGATTGTTAGTCTTCACCGAGAATTAGGAAAAGGTAGAATTAAATCTTGATATGTTCTGGGTGCATATGGCATGTTTATGGCTGCCTTTGTTTGAATTATGTTTATGGGAAACTAACGAGAATAACGAAGCTGTTAATTGGGTGCATAAGGAAATTGTTTAATTGCATAGGTTTACATTGTAATTATGTGTATGCTTAAATTAAAATCTCAGTTTTTTATAGTCTCATACATCGTAGATGTGTATATGTGTAACGAGGATACGTTACAAATTGGTATTAGAGTGCTGGTTGCAGCTCTCGGGCCTCTGGAATCGAAATTGTTTTCCTAAAAGAGATAAATACATGTATTTGAATATATGCTGTAATTAATTTTTAGACTAATAATCATTGAAAATTTCAGATTGCTAGCATTATACAGGTATATTCGGTCATTGGAATCGCAGACTGTCAGTAAAGACATGCAATCAAAATTGAAGAGATGACAGAGGATCCCGAATTCTCTAATTTTGAGGAAGGAATCGACAGTGAAGAACAAGGTAATGAATCCAATGGTCACCAAAGTGGGTCAGGGAACCTGGAGTTTGTGTAGACGTTGAGGAATTTGCAGTTTGGAAACAATATAATGTTGCGAAGTTTGGAACAACAAAATCAAATTAATCAACAATTACTACAGAATTTGGTTCAGCTGTAAAATCATATGCGACAGGTCACGTCCAATATGGAAAGAGGTGAAGATTCCATGAACAGGTATCACATCTCCTAGGAAAGAGAAGACAATAGAATGGAAGTACATTCCCATCATAAAACCAAGGAAAGTTCTCACGGGAATAAAAATAACCAGCAGGATAAATATCCTAGAAGTCAGAGAAAAAGAAAGCATGATGTAATGCTAGAAGGTGAACTCAGAAAACTAAAACCTCCAACCTTTGATGGAGAAAATTCTGGTGATGTCGTAGAGCTATGGCTAATGGAAATGAACAAGTATTTGCATTTACGTGACTACTCATAAAATCAAGAAGCACGGATTGCAATATATAATTTGCAAGGAAGGGCATATAAATGGTGGAAGCATCTCAAACATGTGGAAGAATTGGATGAGAGGCATATTTCTTGGAGGAAATTCCAAAGACTTTTCAAGAAAGAATATCTATCACAACAGTATTATGATAAAAAGATACAAGAATTCTTTGAGCTCAAATTAGGAAGCATGTCCATGGAGGACTATGAAAATAAATTCTTGGAGCTACTGGGATATGTGGATTTTATCAAGGATAAAAAGGTGAAGGTACAACGTTTTATCAGTGGCTTATCTGTGTATTATAAGGACATGACTTTCGATGAACCTCGCACTCTGAAAGATTGTTTCAAAAAATCTAGATGTTTGTATGAGCAAGACAAGAACGGGCAGGAAGTGAAAAAGGTTTGGAGAGGTAAGTTGGAAATGAAGCAAGATCAGAGAAGAAAGGGGTTTAAGCCTCTGGAAACAAAGAAGGACACCTACTCTTCTTTTAAACCACCGATATCGAAAGAAGAATCCAGGATGGTTAATTCTTCATGACAAAAGAAACCCATCCAAGGAAAATGTTGGGGATGTGGTGGTGACCATTTCTTAAGCAAATGTCCTGAAAGAAGAAATAAGGGAACCAATGTATATAATATGCAAGAAGCTTCTATTGTTGGCAAGGTTGCTAGAAGTGTTCCTCGCATCTATGCAACATTGGATAATCGCCAAGCTGATCATCAATCTTCTATGATCGAAATTGAAGGTAAACTAAATGATGTGCCTATTTCAATTTTAATTAATTCTGGAGCTTCTTATAGATACATTAATACTAACTTGGCTGAAAGTTGTCAATTGATGACTCATAAGTTGTCTAAGTCAAGAATGGTTCAATTGGAAACTGGTATGAAGAGGAAGATCACAACTATGGTCAAAAGTTGTTGTTTTGAAATGAATGGAAATCAAACCTGTACAGATTTGGACATCCTTCCTCTTGGATCATATGATTTGCTGATCGGTATGGATTGGTTAGAGAACCACTTTGCCATGTTGGATTGTCACAATAAAGTTATTACATGTCTGAATAATGAGGGCAACCTTAATGTACAAATAAGAGGCATTCACCGACCTATATCTTTAAGACAGATTTCTGTCTTGCAAATGAAGAAATGAATCAAAAAAGATGCCAGTTGTATGCTATTCAGGTAGAAGAGTTGGTTAATGAAAAATAACCAAGTTTGGATGAATATCTAGTGTTGAAAGAATTTGTTGATGTATTTCAGGAAGTTCCTGGGTTACCGCCCAAGAGGGATATCGATTTCACAATCGATTTGGTGCCTGGAACTGTGCCAGCATCAAAAGCACCTTACAGAATGGGTACTCCGCAGTTAAAAGAATTGCAGATGCAACTTGAAGAAATGTTGAAGAAAGGATATATACGGCCTAGTATATCACCTTGGGGTGACCCAGTTATTTTTGTAAGAAAGAAGGATGGCACACTTAGACTATGTGTGGATTACAGACAATTAAACAAGGCCACAATAGAGAACAAGTTTCCTCTACCTAGAATTGATGATCTTTTTGATCAGTTAAGAGGTGCAAGAATATTTTCTAAGATAGATTTGAGATCTGGATATCACCAGATACGTATTAAGGACAAAGACATTTGTAAAACAACATTTAGAACCAGATATGGGCATTATGAATTAACAGTGCTTCATTTTGGTTTAACAAATGCCACGACTACATTCATGTGTTTAATGAATGGTATATTCATTGAATTTTTGGATAAGTTCATAATTGTATTTCTGGATGATATACTTATATATTCCAAATTCGAGGAAGAGCATGAAGAACACCTTAGGATTACCATGCAAATATTAAGAGAAAATCAACTGTATACCAAGCTTAGCAAGTGCACGTTCTATCAGAAACAATTGTTATACTTGGGCCATGTCATCTCTGAGGAAGGTGTACTGGATATGAACCTAGCTAAATTTAAAGCTATTTTGTAATGGCCTACTCCTCGCAATGTCTTTGAGGTAAGATCATTCATGGGATTGGCTGGTTATTACCGAAAGTTTATAAAATATTTTTCGAGAATAACCAATTCAATTACATCTTTGCAAAAGAAAGGTGTACCTTTCATTTGGAGTCAGAAATGTGAAGATAGTTTTAGAAATCTAAAGGAATTGCTTACATGTGCGCCTGTATTGAAGATTTCAGATCCAGATAAATAATTTATGGTATGTACTAATGCATCACTTGAAGGACTGGGTGGAGTTCTAATGCAGGAAGGACTATGAGTCATGAAAATTAAAGGAGCATGAGAAAAATTATGCTACTCATGACTTGGAGCTAGCAGCCATTGTTCATCCACTTCACATGTGGATACACTATCTTCTGGGAAGTAAGTTTTAGTTAAGAACTGATCACAACAATTTAAAGCATTTGTTTGATCAGCCTCAACTTAATGCCCGACAAGCTAGGTGGGTTGAATTCTTAAGTGAGTTCAATTTTGAAATCAAGTATTTAAAAGGAAAAGAAAATCAGGTAGCTAATGCACTCAGCAGAAGGGGACAGTTGATGCATGTTTCCATTAGCACTTGGAAGTCTGAATTACAAATCAGATTGCTTGAAGCTTTGAAAAGTGTCAAGTTTTATTCATAGGCGACCTCAACATTGCAAGAAGGAAATAAATACTTAAAGTTCTGCAATTATGCATTAACAGATAATGTTATCCTTCATTTTAATGATAGAATATATGTACCTGATCACGAAGAGTTGAAGAGAATAATTTTGACGGAAATGCATAATGTACCTTATGCAGGACATTCTGGATATTAGAAAACTCTTACAGCTATAAAGAAGAATTTTTATTGGCAAAACATGAAAAAGGAGGTGGCCAATTATATTGCCCGTTGTCTGGAATGTCAAAGAGTCAAAGTAGAGCATCAATATCCAGTTGGTTTACTTCATCCATTGCCTATTCCTGAATGGAAATGGGACACTGTAACCATTGATTTTATTAAAGGTTTACCCAGAACTAAAAAGCAGCATGATTCCATTATGGTAGTAGTTGATAATTTGACTAAATCAGCTCATTTCATTCCAGTTTAGTCAACTTTCAAGGCAACTAAAATTGCTGAGATTTATATGAAAGAAATTGCTAGGTTGCATGGTATTCCGAAAGCCATTGTGTCGGATAGAGATCCGAAATTCACTTCTAATTTTTGGAAAGGTTTGTTTAAATAGTTTGGGACTAAGTTTAATTTAAGTACAACCTATCATCCCCAAACTGATGGGCATACTGAGCGTGTAAACCAAGTCATTGAAGACATGCTCAGGATGTATGTCATGGACAAACTAGGAAGATGGGAAGAGTACCTGTACCTGGTAGAATTCGCTTATAATAATGTTTATCAAGTATCTTTGAAAATGAGTCCATTTGAAGCCTTATACTATAGAAAGTATAATGTTCCAATCAATTGTGATAAACCAGTTGACCTGTTAATCATCGGACCTGATATGCTTCAGGATATTGAACAACATGTGGTAAAGAATAAACATAGCTTAAAGATGGCACAAGATCATCAAAAGAGCTATGTAGATAAAAAGAGGACACAGAGAATTCCAGATAAGGGACATGGTGTTCCTGAAGGTTAGAGGCAAGAAATTTTCCTTACGGTTGGGAAACTGCAAGAAATTGGCCACTAGATTTTGTGGTCCATTCGAAATCTTGAGTAGAGTGGGGTAGGTAGCTTACGAGCTAGCACTACCCCCCACCATAAAAATAGATAATGTGTTTCATATTTCATTTATGAGAAAGTATGTTTATGATATTAATCATGTGCTTGATTGATCTGTTCTTCAGGTGGAACCAGAAGGGGAAATGCAGGTTCAACCAATCTGCATATTGGTCGCAGAAGCAAGACACTCAGGAATAGAGTCATCGGACAGGTAAGGGTCCAGTGGACCCATTATAGTCCTGAAGAATCTACTTGGGAACCAGAAGATGTAATGCGGGAAGACTATCCGCATTTATTTTGAAATGTGTATATATGTAAACATTAAGACAACAAAATTTTTGTATAAAGTTTTGATACAATGATGATCATCGAGGACGATGAAGACTCTAAGGGGAGGGGAAATGTAATACCCCTGGCCCATATTAGAGTTGTTATTGTAATTTGAACAATGTGGCTATGAGTATGTACATAGCATGAAAATAATTAATATAAATACTAGCTGGCTGCATGAGGAGCAATACGCTGAAGAGGGGATCCAGATATTAACAAAGGGTTGTGAGGGGGTAAGGTTGGCCTATGTACCTTGTTCCCTAAACCCTTGTTCTATAAACCTTATGATAAAACCCCAAAACCATATTCCTAGTAGGGGATTAATTAATAATTAATTAATCTAGAGAATAAAAGGTTAATCATGTTTAAGGAAGGAAGAAACGTGTTCCTTTGGGGGAAAGCCACGTGGGAGCCCAGGAAACACGGGGGGGGTCGCTTTGGGAAGGCAGTGTGGACAGACTGGGTCTAGGATGCACGAAGAGGAAAAGGTACGGGAGAAGGAAAATCGTATGGTTGGGACGTGAGTGGGGGAAGAGTCTGAAGGAAGGTGCGCAAGGGATGCACGCAGAGGGACGCGAGTCCATGTGTGTATGAAGAGAAAAAAACCATTTCCTAGGGAAAATGTGGGTGTAAGGAAATACGGGTAAGGGGAAGCTTAGACGTGGACAGTGAAGAGTATCACTGGGCGTTTTTGAGTTCTCTGGGAGAGAAGAAACCTGGAAATTTTTTCCTGTGATGAACCTGAACCCGAGTTAAAGAGATAACTTGAATATTGTTATGCTTTGATAACCGAACTGGCCATGAAATTCTTGGTTGCATACACCAGTCAATTGGAAATGAAGCATGAGACCCAGAGGGAATCCCGATGCTTGCAGTGAAGTGTATTGCTGTGTGTTTTGGGAAGGAACTCAGGTGGGTCAATTGCAGAATTGACATGAAATTGGTTGTTATCCTGTTGTTTTGTTGAGCCCTGTAAATATCCATTTCTCCCTGTTAATTCCCACTTGAAACTCTGAGAGTGAGATGAGTGGGTTGGTGAGTAGCCTTGGGTTAAATTATGGATCTCGGCTTGGGGGTAAACTTGAGAGTTGAAATAGTATAGGCTGGGCAAGTTCTAAGGTTGGGTGGAGCGTGGCTCACATCCAGCCAGTTGCCACTTTCATATGAATTTCAAATAAGTATCTGTGTATGAATTATAATAATCATCCGTTTAATTATGCTTGATATGTTCAATTTGTGGAATGAATGTATAATTAAATGTAAGCCATGAATATGCTATCTTAATCCTGTTAGAAGGTTGTATTCATGAATGAGTTTTCTTTCAATTGCATAAGTTATATGGTGTATTAATTTGGTATGTGAATGATGAGTTGGTTATACTTAATTATGCACCTCCTGTTTGCTTATGCTGACATAATCTTTTTATGAATGGAAAGCTCATGTTTTGCTCATAGAATTATAGACACAAATATGGGTATAATGTTAGACTTATGCATGAATGGACATTTTTCCCATGAAGAAGGGATTGTTAGTCTTCACCGAGAATTAGGAAAAGGTAGAATTAAATCTTTATATGTTCTGGGTGCATATGTCATGGTTATGATTGCGTGTGTTTGAATTATGTTTATGGGAAACTAACGAGAATAACGAAGCTGTTAATTGGATGCATAAGGAAATTGTTTAATTGCATAGGTCACATTGTAGTTATGTGTATTCTTAAAAGAAAATCTCATTTTTTTTATAGTCTCATACATCGTAGATATGTATATGTGTAACGATGATACTTTACAAATTGGTATCAGAGCGCCGGTTGCAGCTCTCGGGCCTCTGGAATCGAAATTGTTTTCCTAAAAGAGATAAATACATGTATTCGAATATATGTTGTAATTAATTTTTAGACTAATAATCGTTGAAAATTTCAGATTGCTAGCATTATACAGGTATATTCAGTCATTGGAATTGCAAAATGCTAGTAAAGACAGGCAATCAAAATTGAAGAGATGGCAGAGGATCCCAAATTCTCTAATTTTTGGGAAGGAATCGCTAGTGAAGAACAAGGTAATGAACCCATGGTCACCAAAGTGGGTCAGGGACCCTGGAGGTTGTGCGGACGTTGAGGAATTTGCAGTTTGGAAACAATATAATGTTGTGAAGTTTGGAACAACAAAACCAAATTAATCAACAATTACTACAGAATTTGGTTCAGCTGCAAAATCAGATGCAGCAGGTCATGTCCAATAGGGAAAGAGTTGAAGATTCCATGAACATGTATCACATCTCTCAGGAAAGAGAAGGCAGCAGAATGGAAGTACATTCCCATCATAAATATAAGGAAATTTCTCATGTGAATAAAAATAACTAGCAGGATAAATATCTTAGAAGTTAGAGAAAAAGAAAGCATGATGTAATGCTAAATGGTGAACTCAGAAAACTAAAACCCCCAACCTTTGATGGAGAAAAGTCCGGTGATGTTGCAGAGCAATGGCTAATGGAAATGAACAAGTATTTGCATTTACATGACTACTCAGAAAATCAAGAAGCACAGATTGCAATATATAATTTGCAAGGAAGGGCTTATAAATGGTGGAAGCATCTCAAGCAAGTGGAAGAATTGGATGAGAGGCAGATTTCTTGGAGGAAATTCCAAATACTTTTCAAGAAAGAATATCTATCACAACAGTATTATGATAAAAGATACAAGAATTATTTGAGCTCAAATTAGGAAGCATGTCCATGGAGGACTATGAAAAGAAATTCTTGGAGCTGCTGGGATATGTGGATTTTATCAAGGATGAAAATGTGAAAGTACAACATTTTATCAATGGCTTACCTGTGTATTATAAGGACAGATTGACTTTCAATGAACCTCACATTTTGAAAGATTGTTTTAGAAAATCTAGATGTTTGTATGATAAAGACAAGAATAGGCAGGAAGTGAAAAAGGTTTGGATAGGTAAGTTGGAAATGAAGCAAGATCAGAGAAGAAATGAGTTTAAGCCTCCAGAAATAAAGGACACCTACTCTTCTTTTAAACCACCGATATCGAAAGAAGAATCCAGGATGGTTAATTCTTCAGGACAAAAGAAACCCATCCAAGGTAAATGTTGGGGATGTGGTGGTGACCATTTTTTAAGCAAATGTATTGAAAGAAGAAATAAGGGAACCAATGTATATAATATGCAAGAAGCTTCTATTGTTGGCAAGGTTGCTAGAAGTGTTCCTCGCATCTATGCAACATTGGATAATCGCCAAGCTGATCATCAATCTTCTATGATCGAAATTGAAGGTAAACTAAATGATGTTCCTATTTCAATTTTAATTTATTCTGGAGCTTCTTATAGCTACATTAATACTAACTTGGTTGAAAGGTGTAAATTGATGACTCATAAGTTGTCTAAGTCAAGAATGGTTCAATTGGAAACTGGTATGAAGAGGAAGATCACAACTATGGTCAAAAGTTGTTGTTTTGAAATGAATGGAAACCAAACCTGTACAAATTTGGACATCCTTCCTCTTGGATCATATGATTTGCTGATCGGTATGGATTGGTTAGAGAAACACTTTGTTGTGTTGGATTGCCACAATAAAGTTATTACATGTATGAATGATGAGGGAAACCTTAATGTACAAACAAGAGGCATTCACTGACCTATATCTTTAAGATAGATTTCAGTCTTGCAAATGAAGAAGTGCATCAGAAAAAGGTGCCAGTTGTATGCTATTCAGGTAGAAGAGTTGGTTAATGAAAAAGAACCAAGTTTGGATGAATATCTAGTGTTGAAAGAATTTGCTGATGTATTTTAGGAAGTTCCTAGGTTACCACCCAAGAGGGATATTGATTTCACAATCGATTTGGTGCCTGGAACTGTGCCAACATCAAAAGAACCTTACAGAATGGGTACTCCGCAGTTAAAAGAATTGCAGATGCAACTTGACGAATTGTTGAAGAAAGGATATATACGGCCTAGTATATCACCTTGGGGTGCTCCAGTTATTTTTTTAAGAAAGAAGGATGGCACACTTAGACTATGTGTGGATTACAGACAATTAAACAAGGCCACAATCAAGAACAAGTATCCTCTACCTAGAATTGATGATCTTTTTGATAAGTTAAGAGGTGGAAGAATATTTTCTAAGATAGATTTGAGATTTGGATATCCCTAGATACGTATTAAGGATGAAGACATTTGTAAAACAACATTCAGAACCAGATATGGGCATTATGAATTTACAATGCTTCCTTTTGGTTTAACAAATGCCCCGGCTACATTCATGTGTTTAATGAATGGTATATTCATCGAGTTTTTGGATAAGTTCATAATTGTATTTTTGGATGATATACTTATATATTCCAAATCCGAGGAAGAGCATGAATGTTGCAGGAGCTTCAATGCTAAGTCAAGAATGTGATTGCGTGTTCACAAGTTGTGGCTAGCAAGAGGTCAAGGTGTCCTTAAGTGGGAAGGAAATTCGTTTATTAAGTGTTTTAATGTTTGCAAATATGTAACTGACTAGTGTGTTGTCAGTTTTTGAGAAAATAGGACATAGTGGCAAGTTGATACTCCCTGCGTGGAGATCAATCTAGATAGCAAGTTTGTTGTTGAATGATAATGACTCCTTCAATGATGGATGAGACTTTGTTATTTAGTTTGTTTTGTTGTTCAACCATTCGGTTTTGGGATTTTCGAATGGGTGAAAAAGGGGGAGAATGACACTCAGTTGAGGGTCGACATGAGGGAGAGTCGGTGGGATATTTCCTTGAATACCAGAGGGAAATGCAATTGGTTGGATGTGTTTTTCTATGAGTTAATGAAATTAGCAAGTTCCGTGTGTTTGAATGGTGTTATTGTGCATTTGAATAAGCGATAAGCTTAGATTCTATCAGGTAGAGCTATGTGAAAGCGTTAACCTGACGTCTGTGTGAATGCGTCTTTGTTTTCGTGCTTGTATGAACAGTTAAGAACACCCAAATCCTTCGTAAATTGATCATCATTAAGTAGAATAGATAATTTCTTGTTGTGTTTTAGTTTCTCATAATATCCAGACGAGGGTCGAGCTGGATTGATCGATTCCCTGATCAATCTACGAGAAAATCGTAGAGGTGCAGTCGATTCAATCAACATAGATTGGATGGTTCAGATCAGAGCCAAAAGGAAGATCGACGACGGGGAAGGACCCATAAGGTGAATGTGTGCAGGAGTTAGCATTTCTGCAAGCCGACGTGAAGTATTCCGCATTGATCATAGATCAACAGGCGAGATCAAACCCACAAGAGATCGATGGTTGATACAACGTTCCACGGAAGGAAGAAACGCGGGAGTTAACCGAGAGAATTGGAGGAAGTCACATTGCGGAAAGGTTTTTGCGGAATCCTTTTCAAGAAATCACAAAAAGCGCACCCGCAATCCGCAATCCGCAAGTTGCGGAAAGGAGTGTTGTGGAAGGAAGAGTGCAGAAAGGTGACTGTGGAAAGAACATTCCGGAAGGACAACGAAATTGCAGAAAGAAGATGTTTCCTCAAGACTGTTGCGGAAAGTTAATTTTGAATGTTAGAACGTTGCAGGAAGCCCATTTTGAAGGTAAGGACCGCAATTGAGAAGAACCCAACTAGTTGTTAGCTGAGTTTAGTGGTTCGATTTCAGATAATCACAATACTTCCTGGGAGAAGCGGGTTGGATTGGCTGTTGTCATTCCTGCCTGCACCAATGAATAACACCTTAGGATTACCATGCAAATCTTAAGAGGAAATCAAATGTATGCCAAGATTAACAAGTACAATTTCTATCAGAAACAATTGTTATACTTGGGCCATGTCATCTCTGAGGAAGGTGTGGCTATGGACCCAAATAAAGTTAAAGCTATTTTGGAATGGCCTACTCCTCGCAATGTCTTTGAGGTAAGATCATTCATGGGATTGGCTGGCTATTATCGAAAGTTTATAAAATATTTTCCAAGAATAACCAATTCAATTACATCTTTGCAAAAGAAAGGTGTACCTTTCATCTGGAGTCAGAAATGTGAAGATAGTTTCAGAAATCTAAAGGAATTGCTTACCTGTGCGCCTGTATTGAATATTTCTGATCCGGATAAAGAATTTCTGGTATGTACTAATGCATCACTTGAAGGACTGGGTGGAGTTCTAATGCAAGAAGGACGTGTGATTTGCTATGAGTCATGAAAATTAAAGGAGCATGAGAAAAATTACGCTACTCGTGACTTGGAGCTAGCAGCCATTGTTCATGTATTTCGCATGTGGAGACACTATCTTCTGGGAAGTAAGTTTGAGTTAAGAACTGATCACAACAGTTTAAAGTATTTGTTTGATCAACCTCAACTTAATGCCCGACAAGCTAGGTGGGTTGAATTCTTAAGTGAGTTCAATTTTGAAATCAAGTATTTAAAAGGAAAATAAAATTGGGTAGCTGATGCACTCAACAGAAGGGGATAGCTGATGCATGTTTCAACCATCAACACTTGGAATTCTGAATTACAAATCAGATTGCTTGAAGCTTTGAAAAGTGACAAGTTTTATTCACAAGTGACCTCATTATTGCAAGAAGGAAATAAATTCTTAAAGTTATGCAATTATGCATTAACAGATAATGGTATCCTTCATTTTAATGATAGAATATATGTACTTGATCACGAAGAGTTGAAGAGAATAATTTTGAGGAAAATGAATAATGTAACTTATGCAGGACATCCCGAATATCAAACAGATGGGAAGAGTACCCGAGGGAAATGAATAATGTACCTTATGACTGAGCGTGTAAACCAAGTCATTGAAGACATGCTTAGGATGTATGTCATGGACACACTAGGCAGATGGGAATAGTACTTGTACCTGGTAGAATTCACTTATAATAATGGTTATCAAGTATCTTTGAAAATGAGTCCATTTGAAGCCTTATACGGTAGAAAGTGTAATGTTCCAATCAATTGGTATAAACCAGTTGACAGGTTAATCATCGGACCTGAAATGCTTCAGGATATTGAACATCAAGTGGTAAAGATTAAACATAATTTAAAGATGGCACAAGATCATCAAAAGAGCTATGTGGATAAAAATAGGACACATAGAGAATTCTAGATTGGGGACATGGTGTTCCTGAAGTTCAGAGGCAAGAAAATTTCCTAGCGGTTGGGCAACTACAAGAAATTGGCCGCTAGATTTTGTGGTCCATTCAAAATCTTGAGCAGAGTGGGATCAGTAGCTTACGAGCTAGCACTACCTCCCACCATCAAATACATAATGTGTTTCATATTTCATTTATGAAAAAGTATGTTTATGATATTAATCATGTGCTTGATTGGTCTGTTCTTCAGGTGGAACCAGAAGGGGAAATGCAGGTTCAGCCAATCTGCATATTGGATCGTAGAAGCAAGACACTCAGGAACAGAGTCATCAAATAGGTAAGGGTCTAGTGGACCCATTACAGTCCTGAAGAATCTACTTGGGAACCAGAAGATGTAATGCAGGAAGAGTATCCGTATTTATTTTGAAATGTGTATATATGTAAACATTAAGACAACAAAATTTTTGTATAAAGTTTTGATAAATGATGATCATCGAGGACGATGAAGACTCTAAGGGGAGGGGAAATGTAATACCCCTGGCCTAGATTATAGCTGTTATTGTAATTTGAACATTGTGGCTATGAGTATGTACATAGCATGAAAATAATTAATATAAATACCAGCTGGCTGCATGAGGAGCAATACGTTGAAGAGTGGATCCAGATATTAACCAAGGGTTGTGAGGGGGTAAGGTTGGCCTATGTACCTTGTTCCCTAAACCCTTATTATATAAACCTTATGATAAAACCCCAAAACCCATACTCCTAAACCATATTCCTAAAAGGGGATTAATTAATAATGAATTAATATTAATTATGAATTAATCTAGAGATTAAGAGGTTAATCGTGTTTAAGGAAGGAAGGAACGTGTTCCTTTGGGGGATAGCCACGTGGGAGCCCAGGGAACACGGGTGGGGGGGGGGGGTCGCTTTGGGCAGGCAGTGTGGACAAACTAGGTCTGGGATGCATGGAGAGGAAAAGGTACGGGAGAAGGAAAATCGTACGACTGGGATGTGAGTGGGGGAAGAGTCTGAAGGAAGGTGCGTAGGGGATGCACACAGAGATTACATGCAGAGGGACGCGAGTCCATGTGTGTATGAAGAGAAAGAAACCATTTCCTGGGGAAAACACGGGTGTAAGGAAATTCGGGTAAGGGGAAGCTCGGACATGGACAATGAAGAGTATCACTGGGTGTTTTTGAGTTCTCTGGGAGAGAAGAAACCTGGCAAAGTTTTCCTATGATGAACCTGAACCCGAGTTGCAGAGATAACCTGAATATTGTTATGCTTTGATAACCGAACTGGCCATGAATTTCTTGGTTGCATACACCAGTCAATTGGCAATGAAACATGAGACCTAGACGGAATCCCTATGCTCGCAGTGAAGTGTATCACTATGCGTTTTGGGAAGGAACTTAGGTGGGTCAATTGAAAAATTGACATGAAATTGGTTGTTATCCTGTTATTTTGTTGAGCCCTGTAAATATCCATTTCTCCCTGTTAACTCCCACCTGAAACTCTGAGAGTGAGCTGAGTGGGTTGGTGAGAAACCTTGGGTTAAAGTTTGGATCTCATCTCGGGGGTGAACTTGGGATATGAAATAGTACAGGTTGGACAATTTCTAAGGTTGGGTGGAGTGTGGCTCACATGCATCCAGTTGCCACATTCATATGAATTTCAAATAAGTATCTGTGTATGAATTATAATAATCATGTGTTTAATTATGCTTGATATGTTCAATCTGTGGAATGAATATATAATTAAATGTAAGCCATGAAAACGCTATGTTAAGCCTGTTAGAAGGTTGTATTCATGAATGAGTTTTCTTTCAATTGCATAAGTTATCTGTTGTATTAATTTGGTATGTGAATGATGAGTTGGTTATACTTAATTATGCACCCCCTGTTTGCTTATGTTGACATAATCTTTTTATGAATGGAAAGTTCATGTTTTGCTCATAGAATTATAGACATAAATATGGGTATAATGTTAGTATGCATGAATAGACGTTTTTCTCATGAATAAGGGATGGTTAGTCTTGACCGAGAATTAGGAAAAGTTAGAATTAAATCTTGATATGTTCTGGGAGCATATGGCATGTTTATGGCTGCCTTTGTTTGAATTATGTTTATGGGGAACTAATGAGAATAACCAAGCTGATAATTGGGTGCATAAGGAAATTGTTTAATTGCATAGGTTTACACTGTAATTATGTGTATGCTTAAAAGAAAATCTCATTTTTTTTATAGTCTCATACATCGTAGATATGTATATGTGTAACGAGGATACGTTACAAATTGGTACCAGAGCGCCGGTTGCAGCTCCCGGGCCTATGGAATCGATTTTTTTTTCCTAAAAGAGATAAATACATGTATTCAAATATATCCTGTAATTAATTTTTAGACTAATAATCATTGAAAATTTCAGATTGCTAGCATTATACAGGTATATTCGGTCATTGGAATTGCAGATTGCCAGTAAAGATAGGCAATCATAATTGAAGAGATGGCAGAGGATCCCGAATTCTCTAATTTTGGGGAAGGAATCGACAGTGAAGAACAAGGTAATGAATCCAATGGTCAACAAAGTAGGTCAGGGACCCTGGAGGTTGCGTGGACGTTGAGGAATTTTTCAGTTTGGAAACAATATAATGTTGCGAATTTTGTAACAATAGAACCAAATTAATCAACAATTACTACATAATTTGGTTCAGCTGCAAAATCAGATGCAGCAGGTCACGTCCAATAGGGAAATAAGTGAAGATTCCACGAACAAGTATCACATCTCTCAGGAAAGAGAAGACAACAGAATGGAAGTACATTCCCATCATAAAACGAAGGAAATTTCTCACGTGAATAAAAATAACCAATAGGATAAATATCCTAGAAGTCAAAGAAAAAGATAGCATGATGTAAAGCTAGAAGGCGAACTCAGAAAACTAAAACCTCCAACCTTTGATAGAGAAAAGTCTGGTGATGTTGCAGAGCTATGGCTAATGGAAATGAACAAGTATTTTCATTTACATGACTACTCAGAAAAATCAATAAGCACAGATTGCAATATATAATTTGCAAGGAAGGGCTTATAAATGGTGGAAGCATCTCAAACAAGTGGAAGAATTGGATGAGAGGCAGATTTCTTGGAGGAAATTCCAAAGAATTTTCAAGAAGAATATCTATCACAACAGTATTATGATAAAAAGATATAAGAATTCTTTAAGCTCAAATTAGGAATCATGTCCATTGAGGACTATGAAAAGAAATTCTTGGAGCTGCTGGGATATGTGGATTTTATCAAGGATGAAAAGGTGAAGGTACAACATTTTATAAGTGGCTTACCTATGTATTATAATGACAAATTGACTTTCGATGAACCTCCCACTCTGAAATATTGTTTCATAAAATCTAGATGTTTGTATGAGCAAGACAAGAATAGGAGGAAGTGAAAAAGGTTTGCAGAGGTAAGATGGAAATGAAGCAAGATCAGAGAAGAAAGGGGTTTAAGCCTCTAGAAACAAAGGACACCTACTCTTCTTTTAAACCACTGATATCGAAAGAAGAATCCAGGATGGTTAATTATTCGGGACAAAAGATACCCATCCAAGGTAAATGTTGGGGATGTGGTGGTGACCATTTCTTAAGCAAATGTCCTGAAAGAAGAAATAAGGGAACCAATGTATATAATATGCAAGAAGATTCTACAGTTTGCAATGTTACTAGAAGTGTTCCACGCATCTATGCAACATTGGATAATCGCCAAGCTGATCATCAATATTCTATGATCGAAATTGAAGGTAAACTAAATGATGTGCCTATTTCAATTTTAATTGATTTTGGAGCTTCTTATAGATACATTAATACTAACTTGGCTGAAAGGTGTAAATTGATGACTCCTAAGTTGTCTAAGTCAAGAATGGTTCAATTTGAAACCGGTATGAAGAGGAAGATCACAGCTATGGTCAAAATTTGTTGTTTTGAAATGAATAGAAACCAAACCTGTACAGATTTGGACATCCTTCCTCTTGGATCATATGATTTGATGATTGGTATGTATTGGTTAGAGAAGCACTTTCTTTTGTTGGATTGCCACAATAAAGTTATTACATGTCTGAATGATGAGAGAAACATTAATGTACAAATAAGAGGCATTCACCGACCTATATCTTTAAGACAAATTTCAATCTTGCAAATGAAGAAGTGCATTAGAAAAAGGTGCCAGTTGTATGCTATTTAGGTAGAAGAGTTGGTTAATGAAAAATAACCAGGTTTGGATGAATATCCAGTGTTGAAATAATTTACTGATGTATTTCAGGAAGTTCGTGGGTTACCACCCAAGAGGGATATCGATTTTGACAATCGATTTGGTGCCTGGAACTGTGCCAGCATCAAAAGCACCTTACAGAATGGGTACTCCGCAGTTAAAAGAATTGCAGATGCAACTTGAAGAATTGTTGAAGAAAGGATATATACGACCTAGTATATCACCTTGGGGTACTCCAGTTATTTTTGTAAGAAAGAAGGATGGAACACTTAGACTATGTGTGGATTACAAACAATTAAACAAGGCCACAATCAAGAACATGTATCCTCTACCTAGAATTGATGATCTTTTTGATAAGTTAAGAGGTGCAAGAATATTTTCTAAGATAGATTTGAGATCTGGATATTACCAGATATGTATTGAGGATGAAGACATTTGTAAAACAACATTCAGAACAAGATATGAGCATTATGAATTTACAGTGCTTCCTTATGGTTTAACAAATGCCCAGGCTACATTCATGTGTTTAATGAATGGTATATTCATTGAGTTTTTGGATACATTGATAATTGTATTTCTGGATGATATAATTATATATTCCAAATTCGAGGAAGAGCATGAAGAACACCATAGGATTACTGATCTGGGTCGTGTCCAGGAAGCACGAGGGGGACCTTAGTTTGACTAAATGTGTCGGCTCTGTTATGGCGGAAGCTTAATAAACAGAATGAGCAAAAGTAGGATTACGCAACACAGATAAACACAATATGCGCAGAAAATATGTAGGAATGCGAGCTGTTCTTCTATTACTTGCAATCGGATAAAAAACTGATATATGTTACAATATTATACATGCTTATATAGATTTCTGAGACGCTTGGGTGTATGACCATTACGTTCAGTTACAAATAAGAAGTTAGAAAGGTTCAACAGTTCAACCGTTACAGTCGACTGGGAGACAGAGAGACAGTCTGTTGAAGCTTGACAGTCGCTGGTCGCATGTCGACGCTGCATGTCGATGTTGCGAACTGTGAGTTTGCTGAACATGTCGAAGGTGCAGAATGTGTCGCAGTATGTCGAAGTTGAGACTCGTCGGATTTGTGTCAAAATCGGAACCTGTTGAAGTTGTCAAAGTCATGTCGAGTCGAAACTTGTCGAAGTTGTATCGACATCAATGACTGGTCACAGTCGATGTTAGCATCCGACAACAAATGCCAACTGTGATGTGGATCAGGCCTCCTTCCTTAAGAAACAATGGTCTCCATTGTTTTCTCGCGAAGGTGAGGAAACTTGTCGATTATCTTAGTAGCAGAGTACCACTTTCCTTGAGATGGGAACTGGCCAGCCTTGGAAACCTGAAACAAGGGAATTGTGTTTGTCCTTGTAAGCCGTACTCGTCGTACCACA
Organism: Larix kaempferi; assembly: GCA_027924585.1. Taxonomy (NCBI): domain Eukaryota; kingdom Viridiplantae; phylum Streptophyta; class Pinopsida; order Pinales; family Pinaceae; genus Larix; species Larix kaempferi. Next base: position 1,359,125 of record BSBM01000111.1, on the reverse strand, counting down.
ATGGTGTCGCAAGGAAGAGGCTCTTGAACATCTGGGTGGATGTCTTCGGGTTCTGCTGTTGATAAGTCATTATGTTCCAACAAGGGTGCATGATATGGTCGAAGTAGATCCACATTGAAGACTGGATGCAGATCCAGGCATGCAGGAATGTCGAGCTGGAAAGCGTTTTCTCCAGTCTGTCGAAGAATAATGTATGGACCATATCGAAAAGGTTTTAACTTCTTGAAAAGACCAGTGAAGCACTCCTTCTTGAGATGTATCCATACCTTATCCCCAATTTGGAATGAATGAGGGATACGATGCTTATCGTGTCGGGCCTTATCTTTCTCATTTGCTCTGTGCAACATATCCCATGCTTGCTTATGGATGTCTGTGTTGGGGTTTGGTTGTGTCTAGGAGCTGATCAAGTCGATAGGCGCTAAGGGTTGAAATTCATAACAGGTCTCAAATGGACTCTTTGCCTTTAGAGCTGTGCTGAGTACGATTGTAGCTGTGCTGAATGTATGGAAGACTATCATCCCATGTGCGTTGATGCTTGTGATTGTACATGCAAAGCAGTTGTACTACAAGGCGATTTACAACTTACGTCTGTCCATTGGTTTGAGGATGGAAAGCTGTCGACAATGAGAGTCGTGTGTCTAGCTGTTTCCAGAGGGTCTTCCAAAATATGCTGACAAATATGGCATCTCGATCGGAAATAATGGTTGTGGGTAAACCAAAGTGTTTCCAAACATTTGTAAAGAAGAGCTGAGCGGTCTGCTGTGCTGTCGTGGTCTTCTTACATGGTGCCATCTTGGAAAATCGGTCGACTACTACTAATATCGCGTCATGCTGATGTCTGGTAGTAGGATAACCTATCAAGTAGTCCATAGAAATAGATTCCCATGGTCGACTAGGAACTAATAGAGGTGTGTACGTCGATTAGGTGGTTTAGCAATGGCACAAACCACGCATGATCGAATACACTTGTTGACGTCGGATTTAAGTGTAGTCCAAAAGAAATACTGTTGCAGAATAACAAGTGTCTTTGCTACTCCAAAGTGTCCTGCAGTCTTGCTGTAGTGCACGTCCCAATTGAGCTGCTGTCGATGCTCACTAGTCGGTACACAAAGCTGTCCAAGCTTGTATAGCAAGGTGTCCTTTAGGAAATAGTCGGAGTCTGAGGTCAACGACTTGTTAGTCTGTAACTGTTGATATATTGCTGAAAAGTTGCCGTCGTCCTCATACAACTGTGGCCAAGTGGTCATGTCGTATCCCTGCATACTCATCACTGTCAAAAGGAGAGTAATGGGTGGTCGAATGAGGAAATTGGCGGCGGCATTGGCTTTACCTTTCCGATACTTAATCACCACCTGGAATTGTTGTAGGTAATTAATCCACTTGATTTGTCGGTTTGTCTGCAACTTTGATTATGTCGGAGCGAACTGTAGAGGCTTATGATCAGTGAGAATGACCGTTTCCTTGCCAAGGATATAATGCCTCCATTGCTTGAGAGCTTGCACAATGGTGTACAGTTCTTTTTCGTACGTTGAGTATCTTCTAACCGTGTCGTTAAAAGTCTCGGAATGAAAAGTGATTGGGTGACCAGACTGAGTGATCACTGCGCCCAAGGCATAGTTCGATGCATCCATCTCAATCTCAAAGGGATGATGCAAATCAGGTAACACAAGTACTGGTGCAGTGCAGAGCTTGTGTTTGAGCTATTCAAAAGCTGCTTGTTGTGTTGTTGTCCATTGGAAGACAGTTTTCCCATTTCCCTTCATCAACTGATTCAAGGGGCTAGGCTATGTGATTGAAGCCGAGTATGAATCTTCGATAGAAATTCTCCAAACCAAGAAAAATTCTTAGTTCTTGAATGCTTCGAGGAATGGGCCAATCTTTGAGGATTTGTACTTTTTCTGGGTCGACGTGAATGCTTGCAGATTCAATTACATACCCCAAATATTTGATGCTGGTAATCGCAAAAGAGAAATTGTCCATGTTCAAGTAGAGTCTATGTTGCTGGAGAGTGTCGAGAACTTGCCGAAGATGTCCGACATGTTCTTCCCATGATCGACTGAAAATCAATATATTGTTGAGATAGACAATAACCCATTTGCTGATGAAAGGTCGAAGAAGGTTATCCATATGTTGCATGAAGGTCGCAGGTGCGTTGGTTAAGTCGAAAGGCGTGACTAACCATTCAAACAATTGTTCCTTGGTCTTGAAAGTAGTTTTCCACACATATGAGGGCTCGATTGGAATCTGATGATATACTGACTTGAGGTCGAGCTTAATAAATAATTTAGCACCTTTCCGACAGTCGATGAGATCGTCTATCCACAACAGAGGGTGCTGATTCTTCACCGATATTTTGTTGAGAGCTTTGTAGTCGATGCACATGCGCTAAGTCCCGTCTTTCTTTGAAACTAAGACGATTGGACTTCCACAAGGAGAGGAGCTGGGTCGGATATGACCTTTGTCGATTAATTCTTGGATTTGTCCACGAATCTCTTCATTTTCGAGAATGGATCTTCTGTAAACAGATGCGTTAGGAAAAGAAGAACCAGGAACAAGTTCAATGGAGTGTTTTACCTGACATTGTTGAGGTACTCCGTCTAGATCTTGAAAGAGGTTCTAGTACTCATCAAGAATATGATTGATTTGCTGCTTCTGTCGAGAACTGTTTGGCAGATACCAGTGCGATTGTCAGTGTAGGTTGATGCTTTGCTATGCTGAACCATCGATTGCGGATTCAGACAATCACCGTCCGGGGCTGTGACTGATAACTTCCATGTCTATCCTAGAGGTAAGGTTTCCCAAACAGGGCATTGGCTATGGAGAGTGGTGCCACGTAACATAGTACTTCATCTTCAAAAGGTTTTATAAAGTAGGCGAGTTTTCATTGTCGAGTGATCCGCAGTTCTTGTCCATCCTTCATCCAACCGATGTTGTAAGGCTGAGGATGCAGAGTGGTCACAAGACCTAGTTTATTCACGAGATCTTCAGAAACGAAGTTCTTCTGGATCCCGTTTTCCACAATCAGATGTAATGGGTTTCTTTGGACCCATATCCGTGTATGTAACAGGCGTTCTCGTTCCTCCTCGTCGATGATAGTCGAGCCTGCTGGAGTGGTCGAGGTCAAAAGGGTCCTTGCATTTGGATCAGATTCTTCCACTGTCTTGTCGAATGTGTCGGAGGTCGGAACTTTTGCCAAAAATGTCTTCCTAGTTTGCATTCAGACGTATCATGCCAAGATGAGTGGTGGTAATCGCACCATTTTTCGGTCGACGATTGTTTGCTACGTTCCCTTTTGTGAAAAGGCTTCTTACCGTGATCTGGCTTTGGCGGTGTCAGTCGAGAAGATTTCGACTTGTCGAAGTTGGCTAGTGCCTTCTTGTCGGGTGGTTAACTTGATGTCGGCTTTGTCGTGAAACGTGCTTTTCCTTTTTGCTTAGTCTCCAGTTTGCTGGTGTAGTGGAATGCATCCGCAAGCGTATTGACAGTCAAAACTTCCATCTCCTATTGAATGTACTGGGACAATCCGCTAACGTACTTCAGAACAAGCAATTTCTCTTCTTCTTGGACGCCAAGTCTAGCCATGAGTCGATAGAACTCGTCGGTGTAACTCTATACAGATTGATATTTCCATTGTCTTAGCTGTTTCCACTTCTTATACTGTTGCTCGAGGTATTTCGGCGGGTAAAATTCCTTTTGGATGTGTTCAACAAATTTATCCCATGTGTCGATGGGTTCTCCGCTTTTCTCCATCTTTGTCGATAGGTTCTCCCACCAACAGTGCACAGAGGTTGACATCTTTAAGGATGCAATGGTGATCTTGTCAGCTTCTGAGAGTTGATTCAAAGCATAATAGGATTCCAATTGTAGTATCCAATTGTCGACGGATTCCATGTCAATATTACCTTCAAGATTCGGTATGTCCAAATTCATTTGCACTTTGAAGGGGTTGATTTTATCGGAGTGGGTTCTCGTCGAGGAACCTCCGGATGTCGAAGCGAACCACAAGAGAATCCATTGAACTGGGCGAACATTTCAGTTTGTTGTCAAGCCAGAGCTTGCTAGATAAGTTGTGCTGTCTTGTTGGTTGCATGTCTATTGTCTGTTTATTCTGTCATTTCTAGAGATCACGTTTGCTTGGATTGCTGAGATTGCGAGCGAGTTTGAACCGACATAAGTCAGGTAACTTCGAGAGAAGTGTATACGAAGAACTTAAGCATAAACAAAACTGAGTGCTCTGATACCAATGATTCGGGTCGTGTCTAGGAAGCACGAGGGGGACAATAGTTCGACTAAATGAGTCGGCTCTGTTATGGCGGAAGCTTAATAAACAGAATGAGCAAAAGCAGGATCACGCAACACAGATAAACACAATATGCGCAGAAAATATGCAGGAATGTGAACTGTTCTTCTATTGCTTGCAATCAGATAAAAAACTGATATATGTTACAATATTATACATGCTTATATAGATTTCTGAGACACTTGGGTGTCTTCCTGTTACGTTCAGTTACAAAGAAGAAGTTAGAACGGTTTCAACAATTCAACCGTTACAGTCGACTGGGAGACAGAGAGACAGTCTGTCGAAGTTCGATAGTCGCTGGTCGCATGTCGATGCTGCATGTTGATGTCGCGAATTGTGAGGTTGTTGAACATGTCGAAGGTGCGGAATGTGTCGCAGTATGTCAAAGTCGAGACTCATCGGAGTTGTGTCCAAATCGGAACTTGTCGAATTCATGTCGAGTTGAAACTTATTGAAGTTGTATCGACATCAATGACTGGTCACAGTTGATGGTAGCATCCGACAACAAATTCCAACTGCGATGTGGATCAATTACCATGCAAATATTAAGAGAAAATCAACTGTATGCCAAGCTTAGCAAGTGCACGTTCTATCGGAAACATATGTTATACTTGGGCCATGTCATCTTTGAGGAAGGTGTGGCTATGGGCCCAACTAAAGCTAAAGCTATTTTGGAATGGTCTACTCCTCGCAATGTCTTTGAGGTAAGATCATTCACGGAATTGGATGGTTATTATCGAAAGTTTATAAAATATTTTTTGAGAATAACCAATTCAATTACATCTTTGCAAAAGAAAGGCGTACCTTTCATCTGGAGTAAAAAATGTGAAGACAGTTTCAGAAATCTAAAGGAATTTCTTACCTGTGCACCTTTATTGAAGATTTCTGATCCAGATAAATAATTTTTGGTATGTACTAATGCATCACTTGAAGGACTAGGTGGAGTTATAATGCAGGAAGGACATGTGATTTGATATGAGTCACGAAAATTAAAGGAGCATGAGAAAAATTATGCTACTAATGACTTGGGGCTAGCAGCCATTGTTCAAATGCAGCCAGTTGCCACTTTCATATGAATTTCAGATAAGTATCTATGTATGAATTATAATAATCATGTGTTTAATTATGCTTGATATGTTCAATCTGTGGAATGAATGTATAATTAAATGTAAGCCATTAATATGCTATGTTAATCCTATTCGATGGTTGTATTCGTGAATGAATTTTCTTTCAATTGCATAAGTTATCTGCTGTATTAATTTGGTATGTGAATGATGAGTTGGTTATACTTAATTATGTACCTCCTGTTTGCTTATGCTGACATAATCTTTTTATGAATGGAAAGCTCATGTTTTGCTCATAGAATTATAGACATAAATCTGGGTATAATGTTAGTATGCATGAATGGACGTTTTTCCTATGAATAAGGGATTGTTAGTCTTCGCCGAGAATTAGGAAAAGGTAGAATTAAATATTGATTTGTTCTGGGTGCATATGGCATGTTTATGGCTGCTTGTGTTTGAATTATGTTTATGGGCAACTAACGAGAATAATGAAGCTGTTAATTGGGTGCATAAGGAAATTGTTTAATTGCATAGGTTTACACTGTAATTATGTGTATGCTTAAAAGAAAATCTCATTTTTTTATAGTCTCATACATCGTAGATATGTATATGTGTAACGAGGATACATTACAAATTGGTATCAGAGCGCCGGTTGCAGCTCTTGGGACTCTGGAATCGAAATTGTTTTCCTAAAAGAGATAAATACATGTAGTCGAATATATGTTGTAATTAATTTTTAGACTAATAATCATTGAAAATTTCAGATTGCTAGCATTATACAGGTATATTCAGTCATTGGAATTGTACATTGTCAATAAAGATAGGCAATCAAAATTGAAGAGATGGCAGAGGATCCTGAATTCTCTAACTTTGGGGAAGGAATCGACAGTGAAGAACAAGGTAATGAAACCAGTGGTCACCAAAGTGGGTTAGGGACCCTGTAGGTTGTGTGGACATTGAGGAATTTGCATTTTGGAAACAATGTAATGTTGCAAAGTTTGGAACAACAAAACCATATTAATCAACAATTACTACAAAATTTGGTTCAGCGGCAAAATCAGATGCAACAGGTCACGTCCAATGGGGAAAGAGGTGAAGATTCCATGAACAGGTATCACATCTCTCAGGAAAGAGAAGACATTAGAATGGAATTACATTCCCATCATAAAACCAAGGAAAGTTCTCACAGGAAAAAATAATCAGCAGGATAAATATCCTAGAAGTTAGAGAAAAAGAAAGCATGGTGTAATGCTAGAAGGCGAACTCAGAAAACTAAAACCTCCAACCTTTGATGGAGTAAAGTTGTTGGAAATATAGAAATATAGGTTGGAATTGATGGAAAATAATATAAGAGACATTTCCTATGATGACAAAGTAGATGATATGGCATATATGATTATATGGCAAATTGGGGAAAATCAGGAAATTGGCTAAGTGTTGGAAAATTGGTCCAAGTAGCCTTAAGAGAATGCCCGCCATAATCCTTGGTTTGAGAAAAATGACCGCACCATTATACCATACTATAGCTTATTGAAGAGGCTATCTCACCATGGTCTCAGTTCTGAAAGAATATGGTGGATGACAAAGTTATGGATTTGCCAAAATTAGGTGTCAGGTTGCTTGTACACCAAAATGGAAAATTTTCTTGAGTGGCCCCAAGAAAATGCACGCCACAATTTATGGGTTGAAGGTAATGCCTGCACCATATGGGAATCCTATAGGTTGGTGTTTGGCCTACCTGACCATGTATTCATCTTGTCTTGGAAGTGGCTGAGGAAGAAGTTATGAACTTGCCAAAACAGTGTTTTAGGAAGATTGGACCAGACTAATAAATTTGCCTAAGTATGGAGTTAATGTTAAATTTTCTTAAGTGGCCTCAGGGAAATGCCCGCCACATCTTATAGGATGATGAGAAAAATATTTGAGAGTGTGGATCTCTAGAGTGTTGTATGGTGCATTTGACCATATGATTATCTTATCCAAAAGAGGTTTGAGAAAGAAGATATAAGTAGGCTTCCTCCAGCATTCTAGTGGTATCGAGCTTCGAACCTAGCAGAATAAGTTTCTCTAGACAATGAATTTTTTCATTGATTTTCTTCCTCCTGTGACGCGTTGCAATGCTCTGAGGCTCCACTGAAACGTATGCTAGTTTACGATAAAGAAAATGTTGATGTTGATTCTCAATGGAATCTCTTTCCAGGGAAGATGGGGTGCTAGAGCAAGAAATCCTAGTGGAGGGTATGTTGAAATCAGACGAAAACTAAGAAGTCGTAGGAAAAATATTCCATGATGGAGTCTGGTTGCTTCAAATAGTGCACAACCCAAGCTCAGCATCACGGGGGATTTTTTGGATTGCGTCTTCCAAAGTATAGCAGCTGAAGGTTCTTGGGCGTTTGGCGGATGGTTCTTTCCAGCATGAGGCATATAATTGTTTTTGTTGATTTTGCAGTAATGCTATCGCTAGGGACTGAGCCGATTCTGGAGGCGGAAAGCAGTAGTTCATTAGTGAAGATGAGTGAGCATCAAGGGGATGTGAGTTGAAAACACATCCGATGACTTCCTCCTTCGGCACAGTATTCAACAATATTTTTCCTTCAATATCTCCACAGGTGATCCAGATGGATATCGGTGGCCACCCACCTATTCCACTGGCTCAAAACAGTTTCGCATTTTGCCAATTTTCTAGTAATTTTTCTACGGTTTTTCGGGTCCTAAAATTTCGGGGCCGTTTTGAGGCCCTAGACGACCTTTTTTGGCGATTTGGGGGGCCAAATGATTGCCAACAAAATGCATATGTCCGGAATCGAAAGTTGTTAATCTCGGATAGACCTTCCAACGGGCTACAGAGCATAACGGCCACATCTTTTCTCAGAGATAGCTACCACCATTCTAGCTATTGTATTTTACAGTCTGTTCTATTTCCGCTATTTAATAGAATATGTGTTTACTGTATCACTGTTTTCTTTGCAATATATCTGTGTATATGATTAAGTATCTGCTCTTTCATTTCGTTCTCACATAAATCCGGATCAGTGGTATTAAAGCAATCTGCTCTTTGATTGTTTCTCAGTGCATGTCCCCGACGAGGTTAGGATATAGAGAGTTGGCTCTCGAACTAGTTTCACTTGGGGAAGATCACTCTCGCTGCCCCAAATGGTCTCCCATGGCGGATGAAAAGAGAGACGACGGAGCAGGAGATCCTATCAAATTGTTGCTCGAGGAAGCCCTCGCACGACAAAGGAACGAGATGATGGATAATTTCGCCCAAATCCTTCGACGCATGCCGACGATGACATATACACATTCAACGAGCAGTCATTTCAGAGATGCGACTCCCTTCAAGGTACAAGTTAATTTTGATATCCCTTTATTTGAAGGCCGTATCGATGCCGATGCCCTAGATAAATGGTTGAATTTACTAGAAGGGTATTTCTATGTCCACAATTTTTTCGATAGGGAAAAGATCATCTTTGCGCTCCTCAAGGATGCCCACCATGTCAAAAATGGGGGGGGAAACTTATTGTGAGAAAAATACATCAGACGTGTCTGGATTGTTTGATTACGATCCCAGTTGGGCCTCTTTCATAGATGTCGTTAAGGAACAATATTGCCCTGTGGAAAAATATGATGACCAGTACACAAAATGTACCATTATACACCAGTACATACGAACAGAGATGGATTTCCTGGAAATATCTGTTGAGCCCAGAATTGGCCCTTTTTGATCATCATTTATTATCTTTCCTGCCCTTGTCCTACACCAATTATCTTGGCACTTAGACTTATTGTCCTCATCTTATTCCCCAAATTACCAAGGTATGTCCGATTATTGCTTTATTGTATTAATACTTATGATTGTGATAATTAAAGCTGTGCATCTCTCAAATTGTGCTAATATGTTGCGATTTATGAAGGTAGTTGAGACAAATGGATTGCAGGAAGATCGGGGCTGAACAAGTCATAAAGAAAGGGATGTTTGTTCCTTGTAGAAGGTTCCTTGGGGCTCGAATCATCAATCAAGGCACAGTCGTGACAGGGCAGCTGTAACAGAAATTGCTATCTTAAGTATGTCGCTGCTCGAGTCCAGCCGTGAGCTGGAAGGACCGTCACTCTTGGGGCAATTAATAACTCTCTCATATTTGGATATTTCTGTTCTGCCACGCATTGTAACAACTAGATTATTTAGGGCGCCTGAAGATCAGAGATCTTCATGGCTGCCCAATTATAGGATTAGATGTTACAATTTGTATGTATAAATATGGGGAGTTGCCTCGACCCAGGGGTTGAACAGCAAACAATTAATTTATTTTGTATTAGCAGCCAAGCTAAACTGTGTACCCATTCTTCTGTTAATATAAGGGGTTACTTTTGAGTTAAAGAGGGTGTTGTTCAACCAACGTCTTTGTGTGAAGACTGGGCCCGTCTTCCACAGAGATTGCTGAGTTAAATTAGGATTTTATCTTTCTTATTGTGTGATGCTTTGTTCTTTCTTTTGCACGCAGCAGCAATATTTATTGTGTGGGTTTCTCAGTAAAAGATTACATTTCTGTGAGATTGGTGAATGGTATAGAATAACAGTCGACTGAGTCAGGGTTGCTTTACACATTTCAATTTCTGTTCACACTACCGTGTTCATCCTACAGTTGAGACGTGATCCCAGGAGCTCTTACAATTTAGCTTTCCTGTTCTGTGTAAATTGATTTCCATTTTGCAATTCAGTTTCTTAGAACAGTTGCTTCAATCTCTTTCATTTGAAATTCTAGAGTAATGTTCAGTTCATGCTTTATGATTCCCAGCTTGATTAGATTAGACAAGTGATTATTTTAGAATACGAATGAGATTTCCTTTTTGCAATCGTTGATTAGATCTGATACCATTTCTTCTTGATGCATAATAGAAAAGAATTATAGTATAGCAGTTAGAAGGCAATTGGGATTGCATAGATTCTTGGGATGAACATGGATGATAGAAGATAAAAGTATTCACTTCTAATGGTTTTGTGTTTAAGCATATATTGTGCACTTATCCTTTGAAATAAAAATACTTTCTCGGGTTGACAATAAATTTCATATACTCTGTGTGTTTGGTATTAATTTATCTGCAAATAGAGTGCTTGAAAATATCTTCACTCGGATCCGCCTATTGATATGCTGTCAAAATTGAGCAGAAATTTCAACAAAAGAACAAGCGTGACTTCGGACCTACGCAGAAGCAGGGCAAGGGAAACTTTGGCTCGCAGAACACGAGACAGGGAAAGGACAAACAGTCCCAACCACAAGTGAAGAAGGGTAATGGAAATACAAAGAAGGACACTGGGAAGTGGTGCGAGTTCGAAAAAATCCCCTGGCACAACACTAATGAATGTCACTCAAAATAGCCATTGGTGGCTGATATCAAAGCTTCAAAATCAGATCCCAGTTCCGATTCTGACTTGGAACCTAATTTCATAGCCACGCAAAAGGGGAAGCAGATCATTGATGCAGAACCCAGTGCCATTGTTGCCACCACCCAGATTCAACAAGAGGAACTTGAAGAGTTGGAGGTAGAGGAGTGCTTTTTTCACTCACAAATGTGGGTGAAGGGAATTCCCCTACATTTTGTTGTGGACAACGACAACCAAAAGAACCTAATCTCAGCAGAAGTCATCAAGAGATTGGAGCTACAAATAACACCACAACCACAACCATACACCATTGGGTGGCTAAGCCAAGTACGAGGTATCCACACCAGCCATTAATGCCTCCTACCATATGGCATCAATCCCTTCAAAGATTAGGTATTGTGTGATGTGGCCCCACTTGAAGTATGTGATGTTCTTTTAGGGCAATCATACATGTGGAAGCGTCATGCTATATATGAATCATGACCTCGCTGTGTCATTGTCACTTTGGGAGGACAACTCTATCGGATACCAGAGATAGTTTCACCTACCCCAACCAAGCAGGGTAGAAAAATAATATCCCACACTAGGAAATTTTCCCTATTCACAATTTCCACTGAAGGAGAACATCATATCGCAGAGACATTCACAACCTCTTCACATTATCATTCTACTCAGTAGAAACAAGAAGAACATAAAGTCAGTGTAGCATCGCCTATTCGGGTACCTCTACAGTGCAAGGCCATGCATTCAAGGTGCTCCTCCAAAAAGAAACCATCCACACCGGTGCAGACCAAGGATACCACAACAACCAAAACTGTTGAAGTCCAGCGCATGCATCAACAACAATTACAACCCTTTGAAGATGTCAAAGTAAGGCAACCTTTCCACTTCAGCAAATGTCGCACCAGCAACTCAACTCGACACACAGCTCGACATATGAAAAGGGATTTGATGCAATGGAGACCATTGATTCCTAAGAGGGGAGGATTGATGCATATGGATATCGGTGGCCACCCACCTATTCCACTAGCTCAAAACAGTTTCCCATTTTTCCAATTTTCTAGTAATTTTTCTATGGTTTTTCGGATCCTAAACTTTCGGGGCCGTTTTGAGGCCCTAAATGATATTTTTTGGCGATTTGGGGGGCCGAATGGCTGCCAAAAAGATTCATTTGGTACTAGTCTAAAGTTGTAAATCTTCAAGAGACCTTTCCAACAGGCTACCGAGCGCCCCAAACAGAGATTGTATGCAAAAGTTATGACCCCGGGAAGTTGACTGTTCAACTAACCACCTCAGGGCCGCAAACTTTATGACAGTTCATCTTCTAGGGTTAGGTTTTTGGATGTTTGGGATTATTTCCCTCATGCTTATGCTAAATAGGCCCTTTAGGCCTCTCTTTGTATGGATCTTGGCATGAATGAGCATAGCGGCCACATCTCTTCTTAGAGATAGCTACTACCATTCTAGCTATTGCATTTTACAGTCTGTTCTATTTCCGCTATTTAATAGAATATGTGTTTACTGTATCACTATGTTCTTTGCAATATATCTATGTATATGATTATGTATCTGCTCTTTCATTTTTTTCTCACATAAATCCAGATCAGTGGTATCAGAGCAATATGCTCTTTGATTTTTTCTCGGTGCATGTCCTTGACGAGGTCAGGATATAGAGAGTTGGGTCTTGAATTAGTCTCACTTGGGGAAGATCACTCTCGCCGCCCCAAACGACCTCCCATGGCGGATGAAAAGAGAGACAACGGAGCAGGAGATCCTATCAAATTGTTGCTCGAGGAAGCCCTCGCGTGTCAGGGGAACGAGATGATGGATAATTTCGTCCAAATCCTTCGACGCATGCCGATGACAGATACACCTTCAACGAGCAACTGTTTCATAGATGCGACTCCCTTCAAGGTACATGTTAATTTTGATATCCATTTATTTGAAGGCCATATCGATGTAGATGCCCTAGATAAATGGTTGAATCTACTAGAAGGGTATTTATCTGTCCACAATTTTTCCGACAGGGAAAAGATCATCTTTGCGCTCCTCAAGGCTGCCCCCATGTCAAAAATTGGTGGGAAACTTATTGTGAGCAAAACTCATCAGACAAGTCTGGATTGTTTGATTACGATTCCACTTGGGCCTCTTTCATAGATGCCGTTAAGGAACAATATTACCCTGTGGGAAACTATGATGACCAGTACACAAAATGGACCATTATGCATCAAGAGAGGGACCAAACGGTGTCGGAGTACACTGACAAATTTCATACCTTGTGCGCAAAGCTAGGTATCAAGGACTCGGAGCGGCACCTAGTACTGAAAAATCGCAGTGGACTACACTGGTACATACGAACATAGATGGATATCCTGGAAATCTATTCACTCGGATCTGCCTATCGATATGCTCTCAAAATTGAGAAGAAATTTCAACAAAAGAACAAGCGTGACTTCGGACCTGCGCATAAGCAAGGCAAGGGAAACCCTGGTTCGCAGAACACAGGATAGGAAAAGGACAATCAGTCCCAATCACAAGCGAAGAAGGGTAATGGAAAGACAAAGAAGGACACCGGGAAGTGGTGCGAGTTCCACAAAATCCCCTGGCACAACACTAATGAATGTCGCTCAAAACAGTCATTGGTGGTTGATATCAAAGCTTCAGAATCAGATCCCAGTTCCGATTCTGACTTGAAACCTAATTTCACAGCCGTGCAAAAGGAGAAGCATATCATTGATGCAAAACCCAGTGCCGTTGTTGCCACCACCCTGATTCAATTAGAGGAACCTGAAGAGTTGGAGGCAGAGGAGTGCCTTTTTCACTCACAGATGTGGGTGAAGGGAATTACCCTACATTTTGTTGTGGACAGCGGCAACCAAAAGAACCTGATATCAACATAAGTCATCAAGAGATTGGAGCTACCAATAACACCACACCCACAACCATACACCATTGGGTGGCTAAGCCAAGGATGAGGTATCCGTGTCAGCCATCAATGCCGCATACCATATGGCATCAAGCCCTTCAAAGATGAGGTATTGTGTGATGTGGCCCCGCTTGAAGTATGTGATGTTCTTTTAGGACAACCATATATGTGGAAGCGTCATGCTATATATGAATCACGACCTCGCAGTGTCATTGTCACTTTGGGAGGACAACTCTATCGGATACCAGAGATAGTTGCACCTACCCCAACCAAGCAGGGCAGGAAGATAATCTCCCACACTGGGAAATTTTCCCTATTCGCAATTGCCACTGAAGGAGAACATCAGATCACAGAGACATCCACAACCTCTACACATTATTATTCTACTTAGCAGAAACAAGAACATAAAGTCAGTGTAGCATCGCCTATTCAGGTACCTCTACAGTGCAAGGCCACGCATTCAAGGTGCTCCTCCAAAAAGAAACCATCCACACCGGTGCAGCCCAAGGATACCACAACAACCAAAACTGTTGAACAACTCCAGCGCATCCATCGACAACAATTACAACCCTCTGAAGATGTCAAAGTAAGGCAACCTTTCCACTTTAGCAAATGTCGCACCAACAACTCAACTTGACACACAGCGCAACATATGAAAAGGGATTTGATGCAATGGAGACCATTGCTTCCTAAGGGGGGAGGATTGATCCATATGGATATCGATGGCCACCCACCTATTCCGTTGGCTCAAAACAATTTCCCATTTTGCCAATTTTCTAGTAATTTTTCTACGGTTTTTCGGGTTCTAAACTTTCGAGGCTGTTTTGAGGCCCTAAATGACCTTTTTTGGTGATTTGGGGGGAAAATGGTATTCAATGACATGCATTTTTCCCCACTCGAAAGTTGTAAATCTTGAAGAGACCTTTCCAACGGGCTACCGAGTGCCCCAAACAGAGATCGTATGCAAAAGTTATGACCTCGGGAAGTTGACTGTTCAACTAACCACCTCGGGGCTGCAAACTTTATGACAGTTCATCTTCTAAGGTTAGGTTTTTGGATGTTTGGGATTATTTCCCTCATGCTTATGATAAATAGGCCCTTTAGGCCTCTCTTTGTATGGATCTTGGCATGAATGAGCATAGCGGCCACATCTCTTCTTAGAGATATCTACTACCATTCTAGCTATTGCATTTTACAGTCTGTTCTATTTCCGCTATTTAATAGAATATGTGTTTACTGTATCACTGTGTTCTTTGCAATATATCTATGTATATGATTATGTATCTTCTCTTTCATTTCATTCTCACATAAATCCGGATAAGTGGTATCAGAGCAATATGCTCTTTGATTGTTTCTCGGTGCATGTCCCCGACAAGGTCAAGGTACATAGAGTTGGGTCTCGAACTAGTTTCACTTGGGGAAGATCACTCTCGCCGCCCCAAATGGCCTCCCATGGCGGATGAAAAGAGAGACGACGGAGTAGGAGATCTTATCAAATTGTTGCTTGAGGAAGCCCTCGCGCGACAGAGGAATGAGATGATGGATAATTTCGCCCAAATCCTTCGACGCATGCCGACGACGACAGATACACCTTCAACTAGTAGCCGTTTCAGAGATGCGACTCCCTTCAAGGTACAAGTTAATTTTAATATCCCTTTATTTGAAGGCCATATCGATGCAGATGCCCTAGATAAATGGTTGAATCTACTAGAAGGGTATTTATCTGTCCACAATTTTTCCGACAGGGAAAAGATCATCTTTGCGCTCCTCAAGGCTGCCCCCATGTCAAAAATTGGTGGGAAACTTATTGTGAGCAAAACTCATCAGACAAGTCTGGATTGTTTGATTACGATTCCACTTGGGCCTCTTTCATAGATGCCGTTAAGGAACAATATTACCCTGTGGGAAACTATGATGACCAGTACACAAAATGGACCATTATGCATCAAGAGAGGGACCAAACGGTGTCGGAGTACACTGACAAATTTCATACCTTGTGCGCAAAGCTAGGTATCAAGGACTCCGAGCGGCACCTAGTACTGAAAAATCGCAGTGGACTACACTGGTACATACGAACATAGATGGATATCCTGGAAATCTATTCACTCGGATCTGCCTATCGATATGCTCTCAAAATTGAGAAGAAATTTCAACAAAAGAACAAGCGTGACTTCGGACCTGCGCATAAGCAAGGCAAGGGAAACTCTGGTTCGCAGAACACAGGATAGGAAAAGGACAATCAGTCCCAATCACAAGCGAAGAAGGGTAATGGAAAGACAAAGAAGGACACCGGGAAGTGGTGCGAGTTCCACAAAATCCCCTGGCACAACACTAATGAATGTCGCTCAAAACAGTCATTGGTGGTTGATATCAAAGCTTCAGAATCAGATCCCAGTTCCGATTCTGACTTGAAACCTAATTTCACAGCCGTGCAAAAGGAGAAGCAGATCATTGATGCAAAACCCAGTGCCGTTGTTGCCACCACCCTGATTCAATTAGAGGAACCTGAAGAGTTGGAGGCAGAGGAGTGCCTTTTTCACTCACAGATGTGGGTGAAGGGAATTACCCTACATTTTGTTGTGGACAGCGGCAACCAAAAGAACCTGATATCAACATAAGTCATCAAGAGATTGGAGCTACCAATAACACCACACCCACAACCATACACCATTGGGTGGCTAAGCCAAGGATGAGGTATCCGTGTCAGCCATCAATGCCGCATACCATATGGCATCAAGCCCTTCAAAGATGAGGTATTGTGTGATGTGGCCCCGCTTGAAGTATGTGATGTTCTTTTAGGACAACCATATATGTGGAAGCGTCATGCTATATATGAATCACGACCTCGCAGTGTCATTGTCACTTTGGGAGGACAACTCTATCGGATACCAGAGATAGTTGCACCTACCCCAACCAAGCAGGGCAGGAAGATAATCTCCCACACTGGGAAATTTTCCATATTCGCAATTGCCACTGAAGGAGAACATCAGATCACAGAGACATCCACAACCTCTACACATTATTATTCTACTTAGCAGAAACAAGAACATAAAGTCAGTGTAGCATCGCCTATTCAGGTACCTCTACAGTGCAAGGCCACGCATTCAAGGTGCTCCTCCAAAAAGAAACCATCCACACCGGTGCAGCCCAAGGATACCACAACAACCAAAACTGTTGAACAACTCCAGCGCATCCATCGACAACAATTACAACCCTCTGAAGATGTCAAAGTAAGGCAACCTTTCCACTTTAGCAAATGTCGCACCAACAACTCAACTTGACACACAACGCAACATATGAAAAGGGATTTGATGCAATGGAGACCATTGCTTCCTAAGGGGGGAGGATTGATCCATATGGATATCGATGGCCACCCACCTATTCCGCTGGCTCAAAACAGTTTCCCATTTTGCCAATTTTCTAGTAATTTTTCTACGGTTTTTCGGGTTCTAAACTTTCGAGGCTGTTTTGAGGCCCTAAATGACCTTTTTTGGTGATTTGGGGGGAAAATGGTATTCAATGACATGCATTTTTCCCCACTCGAAAGTTGTAAATCTTGAAGAGGCCTTTCCAATGGGCTACCGAGCGCCCCAAACGGAGATCGTATGCAAAAATTATGACCCCGGGAAGTTGACTATTCAACTAACCACCTTGGGGCCACAAACTTTATGACGGTTCATCTTCTAGGGTTAGGTTTTTGGATGTTTGGGATTCTTTCCTTCATGCTTATGATAGATAGGCCCTTTTGGCCTCTCTTTGTATGGATCTTGGCACGAATGAGCATAGCGGCCACATCTCTTCTAAGAGATAGCTACCACCATTCTAGCTATTGTATTTTACAGTCTGTTCTATTTCTGCTATTTAATAGAATATGTGTTTACTGTATCACTGTGTTCTTTGCAATATATCTGTGTATATGATTATGTATCTGCTCTTTCATTTCGTTCTCACATAAATCCGAATCAACAGGAGTCCATCATGATGTTGCCAATAGCTGAGAGACTAACATTTTCAAGAGCAGACCGTAGATGCACTTGGAATTGCTGTGACGTCTCATTATCGTTACAAGACATTCCTCTTCCAAGAACTTGAGCATACATCGCGGCCTGGTGCTCTTCAAAAGGAATTCCTCCTTTACTTTGGAGACTAGTTGAGTCTGGCAGTGATTCGAACATGGGACGTTGATGCTACATCACTAAGTCTCGTTGCTAGAGCGGTTTCTGGAGCATGAGAGCAGTTGGATAATCAACAACCTCATCATGCCAAGGTAAGTAGGAATACCCTAAGCATGAATTATTATCATTAGCTACAATATTTTCATTTGTGGACATGAAGCAGAAGAATCACATCCATGGTAAGCTCATAGATATTTGCAGGCTTCACGTCCACAGATGCAGCGTGGAGGGAAACATCATAATAACCATTGTGATTGTCAATTCTATTGCTTAGTCCCATCCCTTGATCTTGCAAAAGCCCCAGTCCCATTCCCATTACCATGCACAAGTCCATGGCAAGGTGAGCTCCTGCCTTAATAGTTCTGGCAAGGCAGCATTGATACCTAATAAGGACAAGACTGACTTTAGCCTGTTGAATATACTGATATTCATTTCCCTAGGGGGTTTATGAACTGGACTGGAGTAGCTAGAGAATTGTTTAATATGTGGGTTCATTCATTCGTTTTGCCACGCTATAAATTTATTGTTCCATTCATATCAACAACTCAGGTCATTGAGAATTTCGTGATATATTCAGATTATATATCACTTTGGGTCATTTTGACTGAGCATCGAGTCGAAGAAGTATACACAACAAACATAGATCAACGACCTTCATTGGTCAGATCTTTGCGTGTGCAGTATTGGTCGGATCTCTCTTTGTTTCCTTTTTGTTTCTTCCTTTCGTTGTCATTCTGTTTCTGCTGCCTGTAGCCTTTTTGTTTCTTCCTTTCTCTGTCATTTTGTTTCTGCTTCTTGTAGCCTTTCTGTTTCTTTCTTTCGCTGCCATTTTCTTTTTGCTTCGTGTAGCCTTTTGACTTCTTCTCTTTGCTTCTGCAATTCGACTTCTTTTGCAGTACTAGCAACATGACTGGAGCCGGCGCCACTTTTCCGAACAAAACGTTTATTTAGCTCAGTCATATTACTTTCTCTCTGATACACCTCCTCATCCTTAAGGAAGTGATCCGTGTATTCAAAATTAATTTTGCACGACGCACAATGTTGGGCGACCTTGTGCAAATTGTCATTCCTTATAGAAATTCTTTCCCCAAAATGAAAAGCCTCTAATTATTTTATGAATGCTTATGCTCCTTTCACCTTAGGTAATTTGTACGCTCCAATAACAAAAGGTAATGACGGGTAAGAGGCTTTCTTATATTCATTCAAAGAGCTGCCAACCCCATTAATAAAAACATGCCTCGCAACCTCCTTGTGCACTACAAATCAGTCACATACTTAGGAATTAGAGATGGGGCTTTGGTACCCCCATACATCCTGATGTAGGTTCCTTCGAGATAAAATTAGTAGTCTCCATACTCATTTATGACTGCCATAGCATTATCAGACAGGTAGTTTGGTTCTTCATTAAAAATCAACCAATGCAGAGGAATGATTAATTCCTCACAGAGGAGCTTGTAGTAGCTCGCATATTTGTGGGCCCATGTGATCTGATACACCACATAGAGGGGGATTCAGATTGATTCTAGACACATCCCAATTTAGGTAAGGGATGTCTGACTAGTATGCAATCCATAAGGTATGAGGACATGAAAATTCCTCTTTCCTTTGGGTCATTCCTCCTTGGGCCGCAACTATTGTCGACGCCATGCTCTCTGAGATAATATATGCCCAATTGAAAATAATGCCATGGAAGGCTATATGATACATCAGTGGTATCCAGTTGAGCTCGTATATGTTCCCATTTTCTCTACCGAAGACTCTGATCAACATCAAAGCTATGATCCTGAAAGGTGTCCTCACATTTTGACTATCGTGTTCCCCACTTACTCTCTACCTCAGTTGCTTCCCTGGGATCATCATCTTCTTGGCGTATTCAAAATGGTCTATATTCACACCTCGGATCTAATCCTTCGTCATCATGACTTTGGGCGATGGTAATCTGTATGTCGCAGCGATGTATCCGGGTTAGAATGAAGCAAATCCTTTACCTCTTGTATTGGAGATAATCCTCGTGCCTACGTCTATGTAAGATTGAATCCATCCGATGACTTTAGAACATGGAAAAATCTCTGGCCGGGTAGTTTCTTTATGGAGACTAGATTTCTTGATATTTTGATACACCATCATCTCTTCGATGGATGCATCAAGTACATTTTGATCTCTGATGAGATGATACCGTTCACTCCATTTGTATTTCGAGCTGATTCATGTTGTCGCTTTGGTGTCTTCAAACATAGTCTCTATTGGAGCGTCTGCAACAACTTCTATGTCAGATTCTGATTCAACTATCCTGAGCTTTCGCTTGGTAGCCCTTTTTTGCATTTTTGAATCCTAATGAGACATTGAATCAATGTGTAAGAAAATTTTGATATTAAAACAATAGACTTAAGCAACATGTAAAACATCCCTTATCAATATTATTTATAGGAAAACAAAGTTAAGAAATTCATTACTTCCATGATGTTGGGTGTATGTTTCAAAAATGTACACTGGTGTGTGCTAGCTAATGTATAACTGGATTTTCCTGTGGGATCCTTAGATCTTCTAATGTACCACCAGAAAGGTCACCAAATGACTTCCAAATACTTTCAGACACAAACACAGTTATATCTAATATTTTATTCCAGCCCATTTTATCTAGGGAAGATAAATAATGATCAAATAAGCATGGAAAATGGATTGTCTCTTTAAACGGATCGGATGCTTCATTTTTAAAATCGCTTGAAACGTTCAAAGTACACAAACTCATTCAAAAAAAACCTCCCCCCCAAAAAAACCATGGGATGGGTTCGAAACTTGAAATTCTACTATTTTTTGTACACTTTTCGCTCGTCATTCGGACCCAAAGAAAATACGAGTTTGGATCCTCGGGACTATCCTCCGTTTTCACCACAAGGGTCGTGACAATGAAAAAGAAATGAATATGTCTCGTCAATGGTGTGGTACCAAGATACTGTGGGAAACTAAGAGAAGTTGCACCGTTGATGTTTCGACACCGGGACAACAATTAGAACATGCAAGCCCTATAGAGAAAATCTCAGTGGTTAAATCTATTCCAAAAGCAAGCAAAACATCTGAGAACAAAATCTTAAATTCTATGTCAAAAGCCAGGAAAAGTTTGGTAAAAAAACCATAATAGTGTAGTATCTACTGAATTAACCAATGGTTGGGACACAAGAAATTAGGGCTTTGTGAGGGCCGTCCTAAAATAGAGGCGGTCTCCTATTTTACCAATCGCAGGATACCCGCCCTATGGGGTTAAGTCAACTGGAATGCGCAATAAGCGTAACAGGATTGAAAACACTGGATGGTAAGTATGGCTCAATGTCTATGTTCGAACGGGAAAAACCCCAACAAATTTCGGCCACTACCTTATACTTATAATGACATCTTATCCTACTCCAAACCGGGAAGAGAACAGTGTTTTGCTAACGGGTCTCAAGCCAAAAACAATGTACAATCAGCAAAAACTCACGCTTGGGTTACGGTTTCCTTTTACCAATGGTGAAAATAAGTTTTCATACAAGAAAACAAATGATTGAAGGCCTACCTTGTAGTCGAATAATGGTCGAAAGGATTTTGCTCGATGGCGTTGGGTAATCCTTGGCGTCCGGTAGCGGCTTGGATAAAACGACGTTTCAAATGTTAAACAAAACCAATTTTTTACCCTTTATAGAACCCCAATAACCCTAGTAATAAATGCGTGAGGTGTACGTGTCAGAGGGGCCCACCGTTATAGATTTATTTCGTTTCGTCACATTCTTCAAATTGACCTCCGATCGTGTTTCACAACCACTCTCATTCTGCGCTGATGCATTTCGGCGTCTTTCTTAGACTTACGCCGATTCTCCTATGGAATCCCCTTTCCAGCTTCGTGCTTACTGGCTCGGTGGGGTATTCCTTTTTTGGCGATGCGTTTCGACGCGCCTTCCCTTTTCGGAGCGAAATGTTCCGGAGCCTCTTGCAATCCTATGCCGACCTTCCTTTTCGCTGTAGCATTATCTGCATCCCTTTTCTCTTCATGTCAAAATGTATCAGCATCCCTTTTATTTTACGCCGATGACAATTTTATCAAACCTTCTTTGAAATGCTATTTCTGTTTCCCCCCACCCCCCTGACCGTGTCGGCAATACTCCTCATTTTTCCCCGAAGCGCAAACTTCTCAAAATTTTAAGTGTTTCGGCAAAAATGCCAAGTCGCTCCGAAACATAAAACTTATCAAGGAAACCAACATTGCTCTGCCCATTTTGGCGAGACTTGGGGAGTGGCTCTGACCGTTTCGGCGGAAAAACTCAAGTTGCACCAATCCAAAAACTTTCCCTTTTCACTTGTTTTCAAGAAAATTTCTAAGTGACAAAAGGTAAACTTATCCAAAAGATCAAAACTCTAAGTAAATAAAAAAAATATAAGGAGGGGCCCTACAATTTTAAGAAAAATTTGGGGATAAGGTTGCAGCAGCAACAAGAAGATTGCTATAAATGGCTCCAAATACATACACTATGTAAACCTCTCAATGAGGTGTCATGACAATGACGATGACAACGAAAATGATGACGATGACGATGACGACGACGACGACGATGACGATGATGATGATGATGACGATGATGATGACAATAACGTCTGCAATGATCCCCATGACCCTTATAAGAAAGTGTTGGGTCTAAGTGTATGATTTATGTCCCCAAACAATGAAACAATACCCAATAATGGTTCCCGCATCCCAGACCTAGACTACATTTTTAATCAACATGGCCTATGTAGTAGTATGGAACCTTAGGCATAACCATGAGTCCTCAAAGAAATTGTTAAGGATTGCATCATTTTCATTATCATTGTCATCATATAATCATTAACATCATATAATAACATTGTCATCACGATCGTCATCCTTTGCATCATCATCAACATTATCATCCCCATTATCATCATTGGCATCCTCATCATCATCGTCATCACCATCATCATTATCATAATCATTGTCACGACCACCACCACCACCACCACCATCATCATTGTCATCATCATCGTCAAGATTTCCATCTTCCTGAGGATGGGCTACACTATTTGGCCCGAAACGTCAAAATTTCAATTCTCTTACACAGGTTTCCAAAGCTTTAATTGTAATTGTCATTGCCATCATCATCGTTGTCGTCCTCATCATCATTGTCATGGTCACCGTCAACATAATCATTGTCATTGCCATCAATGTCATCATCATCGTTGTCGTCATTTCCATCATCATCATATAATCACATCATCATCAATGTCATGGTCATTTTCATCATCATCATGGTCATTGTCATCATCGTCGTCATGATGATGATGTGATTATATGACAATGATGATATGATGTGATTATGATGGCAATGATGATTATATGACAATGCTAATGATGATGTGATTATGATGACAATAATGATGATGTCAGTCATGAAGAAAATGACAATGACAATGATGATGATAATCAAGGAAAATTTTAAGAACCCCCCCTAAATTTCTATATATAAAAATTGGGTGAATCCCAATGATATATAGGAAAATATGAAGGCTATTTTATCAATTTTATATTATGTAAATATAATTTTTGGCAAATCTCTCATTGAATTATATAATCTTGTAAAATCTTAGTGAATCTTTCACTAAATTATAAAACCTTGTAAAATCTTGGCGAATATTTCACTAAATTATAAAACCTTGTGAAGTCTTGGTGAATATTTCGGCAAGTTTGTCCTTGGAAAGTCATGGTCCCCTGCATGCCAAATATACAACTATGAATGAAGTCCCAGTCCCTAGGCATGATGTTCCGAACACCCACAAAAACTTGATTATCGCATCACCAATCGCAAGCTTCACAATCCCCGTGTTTCTTGGGGAAACTTTGGATTTGAGGTGATGGAAAATTTGGATTTGAGGTGATGGGATTTAGAATTCTCCAAGATGTAAATGGGTCACTATAAGACTTGATAGTAAATATCAACTTCCTTCTCATGTGGACATTAAGAAACTTACAAAACGAGATTCAACCCATAAAATATAGACAAATGTAACTCTGACTCTTAGATTTCCATGATCGATAGAATGGGAAAGAGCCCCTAGAAACTGCCATTTCTTGAAATCGGGGGCGAATGGGAAATTCCTAGTGATTTTCATGGGCGAACAAAAGTTTAAATCAATTTTTATAGGGGCTAAATTGTTTTATCTTGGCCCCCCTTTTTAAATTCAATGGGTAACCTACTATTCATTAAAAATAAATAAATAAACTGTGGGCTAATCATACCTAATGGATGTTTAATAAAAAATTAACCTATCAAAAATTAAAAACCCCTAAATTTAGCCCATGGGATAATATTAGCCCCTAAAATTTTCCATGATGATAATGACAATGACATGAATGATAATGATGCTAACGATGATGATGATGACAATGATGGTGATGCCAATGATGACGGCGACGATGATAATTATGTTGATGAAGATAACCTAGATGACAATGATGAGGATGATGATGAACTAGGTGTGTGTGTGTTTAATTTTAAAGTTACAACATCATGAGTCATTCTCCAAGTCAATATTGTGTGCTAGGATTGAGCCTCATGTGTCGAGGTAGTGCCTTAGGGAGCCTGAGTTGGACTCAGGAAACTTGGAGTAGATTATTGAGTTGGACTCAAGAATGGCTAAGCCTTATGTTTAATTTGTAGCCACCTCTTTTAGAGACTTCAAGTTGTTTACCACATGCTTCATCACATATCTATCTCTCCCCTTGAAAAAGGTCTTCCAGTTCCTCCAAACCAAAGTGATGAAGCCTCCATCCTCAGCTAGGGCATGGTTGAACTTCAAGGGATAATTACAAGGAACTTGTTCAAAATCCATCTGCAATACAATTTGGAGGTGATCCGACAATTTTACCATTTATATCTAGGATCTATAGTTTAAATCTTTCTTCCAAGAGGTCTTCAACTACCAAGAATCGGTCAAGTCTTTTGGCCACCGCTTCCTCCCCCTGCTTACCATTTCTCCAAGTTGGGATGAGAGGAGCCGGATTAATGTCTACCAAACCAATCTCCTCTAAGGAATGTGAAAGAAACTGAGCCAAGTGATCAAAATGAGATTTTTTCCCCCAAGATTTTGTATCATTCAGTAAGAAAATCCATATTTGAATATAACACCCCAACGAAATGATGGTGTGAATAATTCAACATGTTACTTACTAACCATCAAAGTTTTCCATGGAAGAAACACGAATACCCCCCTATTCATTTTCCAAATTTTAATTTTCCTTTTTAATATTGCTATATTGGTTTTGTTTAAAAAAACATATTATTCATTTTTCAAATTTTATTTTTATTTTTTAATATTGTTATAGTGATTGCTTTTTATAAAAAAGGGAATTATTCTTTTTTCATTTTTTTTTTAAATATAAATATATATATATAAACCATGGGAACTTAGCAACTTCCCAAGAGTATATCCAACTGCCCACAAGCCATATATACCAGTAACTTGTGACTCATCAAGGGCCTAGCCGTCTTTTTTTGTAAGCTAGTGCCCACGGAGTTTCAAACCGGTGACCTAACATAAGGAGTGCCTTAACAATACACCCATTCATAGTCTATTATACACCCCACAGGCTATATTGTTATATTGATTGTTTATATTAAAAAATAAGAATACGAAGGGGATGTATGACGGTGGAAGGTCTTAAAGGTCCTATAAAATCAAAGGTTTGTATGTGGTTAGTTCCAAGGAGTAAGGTATTAATAAGGGAAGTCCTACAAAATGAAATCGACATGGATAAGGTCATTATCTAGTGTAAGTAGTGACTAGAAACAAAATATCCTCTTAAATCCATTCATATGCTAGAAATTTCTAGGTAGAGATGGATGAGTATACACGATGCAGGGGTGGATGGTAGGGAAGACAATAGAGTAGATTTTGAAAAACTAGTTATAGTAAAAAGAATTAAAACCCTTCAAAGCTCTTTCCCTTGTGATATCTTGGGGCGTTTGGTTAGTTAGAGATACAAAAATATTTCAAGAAAGGTTTTCTCCATCATTTCAAGGGGTGGATGGTAGGGAAGACAATAGAGTAGATTTTGAAAAACTAGTTATAGTAAAAAGAATTAAAACCCTTCAAAGCTCTTTCCCTTGTGATATCTTGGGGCGTTTGGTTAGTTAGAGATACAAAAACATTTCAAGAAAGGTTTTATCCATCATTTCAATGTGAATTTTAAAATAGATTAATATTGAAAAGAATAAAATTTCCCTTAAAGGCTGTGAAAACTAGGATATTGAATCACCTTCTGATAGATAAGTCAGGAGCTTGGGGTTATTTTGATGGTTTTAACTGAGGGCTTCAAGATTTACGCGGCACAAGAGATACTTTTTTCTTGAATTATTCACATTATATAAATTTCAAAGAAAGAATTATTTTTTAAGGGGGGGAAAGGACCAACAACTGTGTGGAGTTAATGGATCTAAAACTACCAGTGAAATTGGTAGTAGATATGGTTTGTTTTAGATGGAGAACATGTTACTACAACCTATTAAAACAATTGAAAATAATGGATATAGTCTTTTCAAATATCTCCTATCACCAATTTATATAGAACTTAATCTAGTAGAAGATGTCTTGTCATAAAAAGGAATGCAGACGAAAGCCAATTTTGGTTTTCTAATAGAGTTTAGGGATGGTGTCAATGAGCCAAGAAGTCCAATGGTAGTGAATGAGACATCATTGAAGCTCAAAATTATGGATAGAAGGTTGTTCAAATTATGAGTTTATATGTTTATTTTTCATTTAAATATCTTATAAATACTCTATTGAAAAGACTTTAGTGTATGGATTGTTTATGCTTGTTTGTGTATAAAGTGAAAACTTGTTTCTTTTTTTGGGTAGTTTAGAAATCTCTCTTTTGAACAAAGATAAGCTCTGTATATTGGGAAGATTTGAGTAGATTTAGGTAAGAGTGTTTGCATGTCTCATATTTATACGAAGGTAGTTATAATCCGGTTGTATTTTTGACAATTTTCTTTAATGTTCTTTACAAGCATATGTATAATGTTCTCTTTTTATTTTTCAAAAAAAAGTTACAATTTTTTTTTTTTGACAATTTTCTTTAATGTTCTTTACAAGCATATGTATAATGTTCTCTTTTTATTTTTCAAAAAAAAGTTACAATTTTATTTTATTTTATTTTATTTTTTATTTTATTTTATTTTTATTTTATTTTTATTTTTTAATTTTTTTCTGAAGAAAAGAAAGGTTAAATTTGAAAAAAAATATCGATAAATTAGCTTACACCCATTTTAACCCTAGATCTATCAAGCATCAAGAGGGATGAAATCCCTCGAGATGAAAACCTTAAGTCTTTACTTCGTTGTAAAGGATTTTATCCCTCTCAATATTTGATAAATCCAAGGTTAAGATGGATATAAAGTAGTTTAGTCTCTCTCAATGCTTGATAAATCTAGGAGTAAGATGGATATAAAGTAGTTTAGTCTCTCTCAATGCTTGATAAATCAAGGAGTAAGATGGATATAAAGTAATGTTAAGAGAAATATACATTTGTTTGAACATCAAGGATACAATTTTAAATCTTTATCTTCATTTATTTTAAGGGAAAAAGTTTAGGAGAGGTGAAACACTCACCCTTACAAACACAAAAAAGATTCTAGACCCATCAAAATTTGAACTTGAATTATTTGGATAATGGCACCTCGTCCCAATGCCCCACCTTCTTTTTCTTTTTCATATATTTATGTTTAAAAAACAACAAAATATAACTCCACGAATCTAAGGAATTAAGGTGCATTTAGTCTCATTTGTATATAATATCAGTGTGTGTTTAAAAACCATTCCTTAAAAGGCCCTATCTCATAGTAGGGTTTACCATTTATTATAGTCGTAAGGCATTTTTACGCCGTAAGGCATTTCTACAAGTGGGAGTCGACTCTTCGATTTTTTTATTATTGATTTTTAGTTGTTCGATCCTTCGTTTGATGATTGGGATAGTCTGGACTCTTTGATCTACTTCCCAAATTTTTTATTTGGCACATTTTCGACCGTCCGATCGTTTACCAATGATTTGAAACATGTGATCCGTCGACAGATGGTTCGTTTTCCACTTCAATCAGTTGTTTGTTCACCAAATTCTACCAACTCTTCCCTACCTTCATTCAATTCCCCACTCTTACCTGCATTCAATTGCATGTGAATGTACTTGAGGATGTCAAACAAGTTTAACTAGACAACATGAAGAGTCTTTGGAGGAGTTGTGTGTAGAAGAATGTGTGAAGCTTAAGGGCAGCGGGTCATTGGCGCAGTGCTCTCATACAGAAGAGCTGCCCAGTATGGAAAAATTGGTGTATAAATCCTCCAAATCTAGGTGTTACGGGAAACTAAATCCACAATCTCAGCTGATGCTCATGCCGCTACCTATGTCGAATACATTTGTTGTTGAAGTTAAGCTAGGGCTTAGTGTTTCTGTTGATCTGATAGTTTCTTTAGAATCTGACGGAGATGGAGATGAAGATATATATTCCAAAAGATGCAATTGTTCCTGGAGAAATTTCACGTATTTAGAGGATTCCTCCAACATTCTAGAGGTATCGAACTTTGAACCTAGCGGAATAATTTTCTCTAGACAACGGATTTTTTCGTTGATTTTCTTCCTCTTGTGACGCGTTGCAATGCTCTAAGGCTCCACTGAAACGTATGCCAGTTTACGATAAAGCAAATGTTGATGTTGATTCTCATTGGAATCTCTTTCCAGGGAAGATGAGGCGCCAGAGCAAGAAATCCTAGTGGAGGGTATGTTGAAATCAGACGAAAACCAAGAAGTCGTAGGAAAAATATTCCATGATGGAGTCTGGTTATGTTAAGATCCTAGTGGGAGGCCTTCACTAACACCTTGGGGTTTTGGTGTAACTGTTCATATCATTTGGTATCAGAGCACTTTCTTGGGCTCGTTGGGTGGAATTTCTGCCATTTTTATTTTTTATTTTTTTATTTTTTTATTTTTTTTTATTTTTTTTTATTTTTATTTATTTATTTATTTTTATTTTATTTTATTTATTTTTTTTTTTTTTTTTTTCCGCATCTGTTGCAAATTCGGATCTGGGGATAACCCCTATCCACTTAACTGTGGGAAGTACTTGGGAATAAGCCCTAAAACTCATTGTGAGGAGTACCACAGGAACCCCAAAGTAGTTGGACCATTGAGAGGACCTGCCAGCGAAAAGGGCAATGACCCCTACCTGATTGACTCGTTCCCACCTGTGAGGTAAACCAAGAGCTGTCATTTGTGGCAAAGCGGTTATCAGTTTTACCTGAGCCGTGGAGTGAGGGGTACTTCCCCAATATGCAAGCCGTCAGACAACATTAGTGGCCGAGTGAATCCCCTGAACCGATAGGAAGCCGCACATACCTGGGGTCCATATCTATTTTCAGCTGAACTTTTGCCGATCACTTCCCCTCCAGATCCAGCCGTTTCAGATCTATTGTGAAAGTCGTTCCAGATCCAGTCGCCGTTTCAGATCCAGCCGTTTTCGATCCCTTCCGCGCCGTTGCAGATCCATCTGTTGCAGATCCCTTCCGCATCGCTGTTGTCAATCCATTTCTGAAAAAAATAAAATAATAATAATAATTCAGTTTTTTCTCCATATCTCCCTTGTTTTCACTCTGTTTCCCTTGAAATTTTCGGGGAACCCCTGTCATCCCATTCTGCATATTTCATTCCTGAGGACCCTATCCCCAATTCCACTTCCCAAAGCCCGAAATCCCACATTTGTCTATTTTTAGGGTTTGCCATAACTTCCTCAGATTTCACCCAATCACCTTCAAATTTTACCACAGAGTTCCTTTCTGAATTCTGCTTCTTTTCCCCCCTCTGCCAAATTTTCCCATTCTTTCACCCCGCTTCTGAAATCCTCATTTTTTGCTTCCCTGTCTATTCGACAATGTCCAAAACCTAGTCAAGCCCCAATTACCCTTCAGATTTTCCTTTACTGAAGCAGTTTCTGTTTTTGTTTTCCTACCCAGTCAACCAAAAAAAAAAAAAAAAAAACTCCTAGTTATGGTTGTCACCTGCGCAGGAGCAAACACCATGGAGGAAGCACTTGCAGCCATCCAAACCAAACTCCAAGATTTGGATGCAAAATTTCTCAGCCTCCATCTTCAGCATTCAACCATGAACAATAATCAACAACCATAATCTTTTGTAGCCACCGGGTTCTCTTCTTCCAACAATTTTCGTGGGACGAAGCTTGATTTTCCTCGCTTCAATGGTACTGATCCGACTGGATGGATATATCGAGAAGAACAATATTTCAATCTACATAATACTTTTGACGTCCAGAAAGTTCCACTTGCATCCTTTCATTTGGAACAAGAAGCCCTTCAATGGTACCATTGGTACATCAAAGCTCATCCCGAACCAAACTGGACAGATTTTTGCCAACTCCTTTTGCCACGATTTGGTCCTAGTGCTTTTGATGACTTCATAGGAGCACTCACTAAACTTCACCAAATTGGCATAGTGAGAGAGTATCCGACAGAATTTGAGAAACTGGCCAATCACACAGAAGGATTTTCTGATGAATTCTACAGGAGTTTTTTTATCAAGGATGAAATCCGCTCAGAGGTCAAAATGTTCTGTCCCAACACAATGATGGAAGTCCTAGGGTTGGCTAAGTTGGCATAGGACAAGATCGCAGCTCAACAACGCTCCAAAACCACCTTTGTTCCCTTCAGAAATATGGGTTCCCAACGACCTCCCATCACACCTACTCCTCAACCAACTCCTATCAAGCATTTGTCTGAAACAGAGATGCAGGCATGCCGAGAAAAAGGGCCTTGTTATAATTGTGATGAGAAATTCACTCGGGGACATAGATGTGTTCAACAAAAGCTCTCTCTCTTGGATGTGGATTCTCCGCCTGGCTCAGAACTTGATGAAGAAGCTCTAGATACAGTAGATGACCAGGTCGACATTCAACACCCGCCTGTTGACACCCCATCTCAGGACGACCCACCCGAGATCTCTCTCCATGCTGTAATCGGCGTCACCACCCCACAAACAATGCGAGTCAGGGGATACTTCAAGAAGCTCCCTCTTACCATACTCATTGATTATGGTAGCACTCATAACTTCATTGACCCTCGGATTTCCAAACAGGCTGATTGTTTTGTCCATCCTTGCTCCAACTTTGAAGTCATGATTGCCAATGGGGGCACCTTACCTTGCAAGGGGAAGTGTCACAATGTGCGTATCTCTATGGAAGATTATAACATGCTCTCTGACATGTTTTCCTTGTCCTTAGGCGGATGTGATGTGGTTTTGGGTGTTCAATGGTTACGCACACTTGGCCCCATCTTGTGGGATTTTGTGGAACTTTGGATGCAGTTTTCAGTCAATGGGGAACAACACAAATTAATGGGATTACAACCAGAGTCTCTCCGCATCATCAGTTCACATTGCCTGGAAAAAATCCTTAAGAAGAATTCACTTGGTGTCATCGCTCAGGTCCATTCCATTCAGATGCACCCATCAACGGTCTCCACTACTTCCTTGGATAGATATGTCGGTGTCTTTGCTGAACCAATTAGCTTGCCGCCTTCAAGAGACCTTTCCGGTAAGAATATAGTTGCATATACCTCTCAGCAGGAACTAATGGCTATTTTGCATGCAGTACAAAAGTGGCAACCATACCTATTAGGGAATTATTTATGCATCAAGACTGATCTCCAGAGTCTGGAAAATTTTCTGGAACAATGGGTCTCCTACCCAACACACCTGAAATGGGTTATCCCTATGTGATTACTTACAAGAAGGGTAAGGACAATATGGTGGTAGATGCTCCTTCTCGCACAATTGATGACCCAGTTTCTCATTACAGCTCTTTCTCTGCTTGTTCCAAATTGGTTGCAATATGTTCAACAGGGCTATCTCTTCTATGAACTCCATGCTTCTTCATCAGCAGGGCACTCTGGTTTCTTCAAAATGTATGACCGGGAACAATGTAACTTCTTTTGGCAGGGACTTAAAATGACAATTCAACATATGGTGGCTGACTGTGATACTTTCCAGGTCAACAAGCTTGAAACGACACTCCTTTCGGGATTGCTCAAACCCTTGCCCATCCCTACACAACTTTGGCCAACTATTTCTATGGATTTCCTAGCAGCGCTCTGGTGGTACAATACCACATCTCAAAGGACACCATATGAAGCAGTCTATGGACAGACACTGCCAGTTCTTCTTCCATACACCCTTAGCAACTCCCCAGTTCAGGAAATTGACTCGGTTCTTCACAACCGCGATCAGATTCTTCTCATTCTGCAGGACAATATTCACATGGCCAGAATTCGCCTGAAACAACAAGCCGATTAGCACTGTTCTGAGCACATTTTCCATGTAGCTGATAGGGTTCTTCTTCATCTACAGCCTTCCAAGCAATCCTGCCTGACACTCCAAAGGTGTCAGTGGCCCGAAATGCAACCCGGGGATGCTACTGGGGAACCACTCCTTCAGATTCTGCAGCAATTTCTCCAACCAAAGATTTGAGGACAAAGCTTTTTCTAAGGGAGAGGGGATGTTAGGAACCCGTGTCAACCCTTCTCTTTACTATGTTAGTATATTGTTGTTGGACGCATATGCTTTGTAAGTCGTCCCGTAGTATTTGTTGATCCATAGTTTATATTAGCCCATAGTATTGACCCATAGTATTGGACGCATATGATTTGTAAGTCGTCTTGTAGTATTATATGCCCCATGGTTTTGACCCATAGTA
Organism: Larix kaempferi; assembly: GCA_027924585.1. Classification (NCBI taxonomy): domain Eukaryota; kingdom Viridiplantae; phylum Streptophyta; class Pinopsida; order Pinales; family Pinaceae; genus Larix; species Larix kaempferi. Next base: position 1,326,485 of record BSBM01000111.1, on the reverse strand, counting down.
TTGGGCATAGACTTAGTATATAAGTGTGTGTTGAGGTCATTGAAGGCACCGTGAAGTTAATTGCATTGAGCTTGCTCAAAGGAGGTTGCCCCCTCGAAGTGGCCCGTGATCAATATAAAAGTGATTCTGAGTTGTATTATTTCTGATATCTCGTGTATTTGCATTAATTAATTATTGCAGGTTCTTCACATCTGGTATTAGAGCCTCCACCCAGGTTCAAGTCACAGAGCGGGTGGCAACGTCGGCATTGCAGTGTTCTCTAGGGGCTCGTACGGAGCAAAGGGGACACCACCGTACGGGCGCACATCCAGCCCAAAGTCTGGACTGCAGAGCGTGGTGGGATGTTAAGATCCTAGTGGGAGGCCTTCACTAACACCTCGGGGTTTTGGTGTAATGGTTCGTATCAGGTTGCTTCGAACAATGTGCAACCCAAGCTCAGCATCACGGGGGAGTTTTTGGATTGCGTCTTCCAAAGTATAGCAACCGAAGGTTCTTGGACGTTTGGTGGATGGTTCTTTCCAGCATGAGGCATATAACAGTTTGTGTTGATTTCACAGTAATGCTATCGCTAGGGACTGAGCCGATTCTGGAGGTGGAAAGCAGTAGTTCAGTAGTGAAGATGAGTGAGCGTCAAGGGGATGTGAATTGAAAACACATCCGATGACTTCCTCCTTCGGCATCGTATTCAACAGTATTTTTCCTTCAATATCTCCACAGGTGATCTAGATGGATATCAATGGCCTCCCACCTATTCCACTGGCTCAAAACAGTTTCCCATTTTGCCAATTTTCTAGTAATGTTTCTACGGTTTTTTGGGTCCTAAACTTTCAGGGCTGTTTTGAGGCCCTAAACGACCTTTTTTGGCGAATTGGAGGGCCAATTAGTTTCCAACAACATGCATTTGGCCCCAAAACGAAAGTTGTAAATCTCGGATAGACCTTTCCCACGGGCTACCGAGTGCCCCAAACGGAGATCGTAGGTAAAAGTTATGACCCCGGGAAGTTGACTATTCACCTAACCACCTTGGGCCCGCAAACTTTATGACGGTTCATCTTCTAGGGTTAGTTTTTTGGATGTTTGGGATTCTTTCCCTCATGCTTATGATAAATAGGCCCTTTCGGCCTCTCTTTGTATGGATATTTGCATGAATGAGCATAGCGGCCACATCTCTTCTCAGAGATAGCTACCACCATTCTAGCTATTGTATTTTACAGTCTGTTCTATTTCCGCTATTTAATAGAATATGTGTTTACTGTATCACTATGTTCTTTGCAATATATCTGTGTATATGATTATGTATCTACTCTTTCATTTCGTTCTCACATAAATCCGGATCAACATGAGTCCATCATGATGTCGCCGATAGCTGAGAGACTAGCATTTTCAAGAGCAGACTGTAGATGCACTTGGAATTGTTGTAACGCCTCGTTACTGTTACAAGACATTCCTCTGCCAAGAACTTGAGCATCCATCGCGGAATAGTGCTCTTCAAAAGGAATTCCTCCTTTACTTTGGAGACTAGTTGAGTCTGGCAGTGATTCGAACGTGGGACGTTGATGCTGCATCACTAAGTCTCGTTGCTAGAGCGGTTTGCGGAGCATGAGAGCAGTTGGATAATCAACAACCTCATCATGCGAAGGTAAGCAAGAATACCCTAAGCATGAATTATTATCATTAGCTACAAGATTTTCATTTGTGGACGTGAAGCAGAAGAATCACATCCATGGGAAGCTCATAGATATTTGCAGGCTTCACGTCCAGATATGCAGCGTGGAGGGAAGCATCATAATAACCATTGTGATTGTCGATGATATTGCTTAGTCCCCTCCCTTGATCCTGCAAAAGCCCCAGTCCCATTCCCATTACCATGCACAAGTCCATGGCAAGGTGAGCTCCTGCCTTAATAGTTCTGGCAAGGCAGCATTGATTACCTAATAAGGACAATACTGACTTTAGCCTGTTGAATATACTAATATTCATTTCCTGAGGGGGTTTATGAACTGGATTGGAGTAGCTAGAGAATTGTTTAATATGTGGGTTCATTCCTTCATTCTGCCCCGCTATAAATTTATTGTTCCATTCATATCAACAACTCAGGTCATTGAGAATTTCGTGATATATTTAGATTATATATCACTTTGGGTCATCTTGACTGAGCATCGAGTCGAAGAAGTATACACAACAAACATAGATTAACAACCTTCATTGGTCGGATCTTTGTGTGTGCAGTATTAGCTCTGTTGTAGGATTTGGAGGTAAAGAAGTCACTTTCCAGGGTTAATTGAGTGAGCAAGACAAGTATTTTCACATGTTCCCCTTTGTTCGATGAAGAAATCAGCCCCGATTCGCAAGATCACTGGGCCTCATAGGTAATTTCGCTTGCTCAATATTCTCCAAGGGTCTTGAAGATTGTTTGCTTGATTCCTTCTGCCAATGGGTTGAATAGAAATATTTGCTAACATTAATTTGTTCACTTGGGTTGAAATTACGCAGGTTGTTTGGTTGAGTTCATTTGGTTTAGGTTGTTTGGCTGAGTTCGTTTGCTTTTTGTTTTGTGATTGTGGGTTTTATGGATTTCTTCCCCACTAAAACCCCTTTTCATTATAAGACCACATGTTTTTTTAATTACGATGTTTCTGCACACTCCCCATATCATGCCAGAATGTGGGTACCTAATAAGTACATATATTGTTTTGGTCATTGTATGCACCTTATAACATTTACTTCCTTCGGCTTAGGTGCCATGTCTGATTGGTGACTATTATTCCCAAATTTCCCTGGACTGCATCCTTTTTTGAGACATGCCATTAAGGTGGGACATATCATAGCAATAATTGAACCCTGGTGGATGGCTTAATACCCTCAGCTGTGGACCAAAGCAATGTTGGCCAAATAAATATATGATTATGGTTAAGCTCATCTAACAAACTCAGATAAAAAAACCTTTGTGATTTAGAATTTTAACATCATGGAGGTAGGATGCACTGTATTTGTGTTGTTTGCACGATTCTTTCAATGGAGGCACCATTAGTAGACATGGCTATGTGTCCAAGACAATAAGTAATCCTCAGGATTGATGATTATTTCATTTTCCACCCGAAAGCTTACAGTTTGTACTTGTTGATTGATTAAGTCATCATTGCATGACCCCAACCCCATGAGGATTAGTGAGAATGATCAATTTCTCATGATTTTGAACAATCCATTTAGCATTTATCGCATCAGGTGATGCTCACATGGGTGAAGAAGTGGAATTGAAATTAGCAAAATGAATCACATAGCATCAATTATCACCTCTGGGGCTTGCACCATGATAACCATGACTTCCTTAGAAGGTCATCCATCCCAAGGATCTTGAATCAAGTACGTATAACCTTGAATTTTCCTCCCATAGTTAAACCCACTGTACTTGCTACCCCATTGAAAACGCTGATTTATTTATGAATATCTCAATAGTTTGGGATATCATTTTTGATAACTAGTTATTCAGGGGTATGTTACAGTTGCCATGGTTTGTATTTGAGCTTCCCAGGTGAATTCATTATGCAAAATAGCCTATTTATTGGTTAGAATATTTGGGACTTCAAATAACTGATTTGATGCAAATTTATGTACAGGAATGGATCATGTAGATTCAAGGCAAAGACATCATTATATTGCTAAAATTCTTTGGGCTGGTATCTTCACCATTTTCTGTATTGTTGCTTTGAGACGGTCATCGGGTTTTAATGGTTCATATGTGGTAAGTATAAATGAGCATTTAGTCGTTGCATAGCTCTTTTTCCAGCAACGTTTGAACTTTTTTCTCAATGAGTTTATGATGGTACCGATACTAATTATGTTTTTGACTGTATAGATTTATGTTATTATGCTGAGGAACTGAGTACTTTTGTTGGATCTTCCTTTCCTCAAGTTTTGTATTATTGAGCAATCTACTCTACTCACACTTTAGTGCGATCGATTTAATTTAATATCCGTTTCTAACAAGTCGGAAGAACATCCTTCTCTTGTATTAGCAAAGTTAGAGTCACTAAGGAGGCAGATTGTGAGGAAGATCCATAACAATTGAATATTTTAGATATCAAATTGGATAGAGTGTGAGATCTAGATATTAATATTTTATTAGAAGGATAAGAACCTTATTGAAACTCTAAACAGATCATGGCCGTCTGCAATAATTTATTTTGCACCAAGAGAAGTGAGGTGCACTCTATAGCCCCAACTAAAATGAAAAATAATTGAGGTTCACATGTGGGTTGTTTTTATCCTTTTTGGTATCTGGGGTTAAGATGGATCTATGCGATTAATAGGAAGTGTTTGGGTTGTAACACTAAATGCCAATTAATATGACATATGCTTTCTTTGAAATTAGCTTACATTTGACAAAAGAATGTGGCTTTACCTGGGCAGGATGTAGTTGAACTGTTGACAAGGGCCGACAACTCTTGGACACTTACCACTAGCATACCATTCTTAGAGAATAAACATACACCAAGGCCGGTACCACCTTGGGCCAGACTGTACCTTTAAAAGGAAAATATTGCAACACATTTGTCTTCACTGAGCAATGGCGAACATAACATTTAAAGGCATTTAGGCAAAACGAATCTCTAGCAAAATATTCCATCAACATGCATAATCTCAGCACTGAAATTTGTTAGCATTGAATATTAATGACACCAAGGTCATTTACTTTTGGATCCTCCATAGGTTGAATATGTCTATGGATTATCTATGGAACTTGATTGATGCACGGTATTTCAATGTCATCTTGAGATACAGGATTAGAGGAAATTGAGGTTGTTTATGTCAAGTGCAGTTCAAATACTCAATTGTACTGAGAGAAGTGAGGTGCACTCTAGTTCAGTATGGATGAGATGTGTACTTTTAATCACACATCAAGTTGCAAGCAATAAAATGTGTTATATCATAGAGACCAATGCAGGTTCAAATATTGAGACAAATGACGTGTGGAAGTGAGAAATTGCCACATTGATGAGAAGTGGTCATCATGGAGTCATTTATTAGTTGCCACTTTGCGAAATGTTGAAAGTAATGTGCATCTCGAAGGCTGGGCAAGATCCTGCCAGTTTGTGAAATGTATGCAATGCAAACTAAGTTAAAAATTTGATATTGTGTTTAACATTTTAATGAAAGTTCATTGTTTGCTCATTTACAACAATGGTTGAATTTCTTAAATACTGTCATCTAAATATGATGAAATTTAATGTTTTTAATTTTTTGTTTTTTTAAATTGAAAATACAATTGATAAATTATTGAAGTTATAAAAAAGAGTTTTTTAAACTACATATAGGCGGTGCTTTTTATGGGATATTAATAGTTTATTTTTATTTTTATTTTTTAATGTATTTTTGAATAATTTAAATATAGGAATATATTTAATTTTTGATATTTTATTGAAAATAGAAATTCTAAATTTTGACTTTTTATTGAGAATAAAATTCAAAATTGATTCTTTTAAAAAAATCATAACTTTATTATATGATATATAGATAAGTTAACTTTATTATATGAACCAAGATAAGGTTGGTGCATTCTTCTTTCGTATGTCATTTTACATACAAATGTTATTACGAAAATTTGACCACCATCCACTTATAAATTTATTTAAATTAAACACATACCAAAAGTGGTGCACAGATAAAGTAAGAATTCGCTCAAAATGTCACGTTGAACCATAACCAAGCTTGGGTCAATCTAACGCATTTGCACCCATAAACATTATAGTGCGTGTCGAGTAATTGATAGCAATCTCCCCAACTTAAACATGTGAAATGAAATACTTTAACACCTTCTAGATTCACAATCTAGAAACCTTGACAAAGCAAATGCAAAACCCGCATTTCAACACAACACGCCAACAAAATGTATAATGCATGACATGATATTTTGAAATTTAGAGAGGGAGCTCTGCAAGAGGGTTAGGGTTAGGGTTAGGGTTATGGTTGGTGGCCATGGTAGTTGGACGCTGCCTGGTCTAAGTGACCTATTTGTTAGTATTAAATATTGTTTATTGGGTAGTTGGGTCGTTGTTGAGGAGGCTCAGGTGTCAGGTTTAGTTCTGTTTCTCTTGTAGTTTGGATTGTTTGTTGTGGGTGTTTTGGTTATTAAGTAGGGTTTATCCATGGCAGATTGGTACTTATTTCTGGTTTCTGGATCACTCTGTTATTTTATTGTCTTCTTGGGTTTTACTTGTGAGATGACCTTGGTTTGCACATTGTGGAGGGACCCAACTTACATTGTTTTTTGCATCTGGGGAATGTCATGATTGTCTGTGTCTTCTCTCTTTTACATTGTGCATTGGTTTCTGAGTGTCATCATTGACTGACCTTAGACAAAGGGTGGAAGTGACTTCTTTGCTAGATGGTTACCGTAGATTGTGCTTGTGGGTCAGATGGACTGCATGACCCGATTCTGTCGGTGGCGAGTGGGGACCTGGCTTCACTTTCGAAAGAGGACAAGGCATCTGTCGATAACTTTGAACCTGACAAGCTTCCATGCAGAGGAGGTGGTCACTCTCAAAGTAAGGGATTAAAGGCTAGAACTCAGAGAGCCCAGAAGACATACAAATTGAGATCGATTGTACCTGAGATGACAGTTGGTTGGGACGTTTAGCTGGGTAGGGTTCTTAGTCTCACGTCGAGGGCACTGGTTGGCAAGGTTAACTTTTTTCCTGTTAAACACTCCACACTTATGGCCTGGATTGTGGAGACGTGGAAACCCATCTTACATTATTGTTTGAGGGTTCATATTTTGGTAGATAACTGGATTGTCTTCTATTTTATTGACAATGATCATGCGGCGCAAGTCCTTGAACACCCGTGGGTTTTTGGTCGAGGCACTCTCAATCTAAAGTGGTGGCACTCCGACTTCAATCCTCGTACATAGACCATGCAGAAGACTCATTTCTGGGTATTTCTCAAGGGGTTTCCCCTTGGAATCTGGTCAAGGGATATCTTTGTTACCTTGACAAATCAGATAGGGCGTTTTATTTACTTTGATGAGAAGTCCCTCTTCCATGAGGACACAAAGACATCTTGGATTCTCACTGAGATGGATGTAGAACTGGGTTTACCTGCTATGATCACTGTAAGATGGGGGGACAAGGTTTTTTCATAACCATTGGATTATTGGCAGGCACCGTTTAGGTGTCATTGTTGTGGCGAGGCTGGACATTTGAAGGCATTTTGTCCTTTGAAGGGTTCTTCTATTAGGGATCGGTGGACCATTGTTGACCCTCCACGGACTTATCGAACAACAAAGATGGAGCCCAAGTCCCTGGTGAATGCCCTCGATGATTTTCTTCCACCGGACACTAGACTAGTAAGGTCTTTTTCGAGTAAGCTTTTGTCTCTTTTTCCAGACTTTTTTGCTTCTCTTTCTGTTAAGGATCTCTCGAGAATCCAGGAGGTAGACATTGGGATCTCACAAGTGGGACATTTTTCTCCTACATTTGAGTCGGGAAGTGGGTTGGTTGAGCCCGAACCTTTTTTGGGTCAAAGTAACCTTCCTGTACCTAACCTTTCCCTGCTTTTTGATTCACAAATATTGGAAGATGAATGGGCCATTTTAGGTTAGGTGGAGACTAATACATCTTGCTCTCCTTGTCCTAAGATGGTATTTAATGGGGTTTTGTGTAAGGATCATCTCACTGTCTACAAAGGTTCTACTACTCCTGACAACCCTCCCTCTTAGGGTAATCCGAATGTGACCATCCGGAAAAAAAAGGGGTGAGACAACAAAAATATTTAGCGCATGGTGCTATGGGTGGTGATTTCACTATTTCAAGTCTAGATTTACCTAGCTCCCCTATTGAGTTGGGTGTGGGGTCAAGTTATTCCATTTCTGACACATTCATGCCACTTAGAGAAGTGCAGGCCTCTTTGCAGGTTCCCTTATGATCCTTGTTTCGCTTAACCTGCGTGGGGTCGAGGGTGCCCCAAAACTGCTTGCCCTAAGGAGACTTGTAATTTCAGTTAAACTTGACCTTATATTTTTTCAAGAGACTATGACTATGGGTGCAAAGGCCAGATATATTTGCTGGCGTCTTTTTCCTTCGTGGGATTGATGTACTACTGACTCTGCTGGTTTATCAGGGGGACTAATGGCGTCTTGGAAACCTAGGGTTCTCCAGTTATGTCCTTTTTACACTTGTGGTGGTATCCTACTTTGTGGGAAAAGAAGAGAGCTTGAACTTGATCTTGATCTTTTTAATTGTTACGGGCCCTACATGGGGTGTCAATGTTTTTGGGATAATCTGAAATCTCAAGGATTATTGGATCTTAGTTCACTTATAATTGCATGTGATCTAAACTTGACTATGAATGATGGTGAAGTATGGGGTGTGAAGGCACTCTCAGATCCGTTGTTGTTGTGGTTTCATAACCTATTTTATAATCATGGCCTTATTGATGTGGCTCCAAGGTCCATGGTTCCGACCTGGAGAAATGGGCGAAAGGTTGATGATTTCATAGCGAAACGATTTGATAAGTTTTTGTGGACGAAAATTGCTTCAATTCGGTGGATAGTTGCTCCTCTTGTATTGGCCCGACAACGATATCGGACCATACTCCTATTGTATTACATGCAGCAAGGGGTACTAAGCTTTACATATTTCCATTTAAGTTTTGTACAACTTGGTCAGAGGATATGGAATTTGGGGCTCTAGTTCGTGGTCACTGGTTTTCTCATTCTTCTCATGATAATGGATCGGCTATGTAAATCTTCCTGCATTCCTCCTTTCTTTAAAGGGGATTATCTGCCCTTGGTCCCATCATAAGAAGCTGCTGAATGAAGCCAAGTTATTTCAAGTGGAGGAGGAAATTATGGATTACTATGATCTAGCTTCCTATATGGTGTCTGACCCTGACGGTTTTACTATTAAGGCTTTGGAAGTTGAAAAGTATGAATTACTCTGTAAGGAAGAGGTGATTTGGAGATTAAAGAGCTGGGCTCTTTGGGTCTCTTAGGGAAACCGTAATACTAGATATCCCATGCCCATGCTAATATGCGCAAAAAGAAAAAAGTTATTCGGGAAATTGAGGATATGGGGGGTCAAAGGGTCAACTCTCAAGCTGGTATTGAAATACCAACTATTGCTTATTTTAGATCACTTTCTACTAAATCTACAGGGAATAATATTGCTCATAGATGAAAATCCTTCAAGTTATGCCTACTTTTTCCTCGGAGGAGGACTGCATTACTATTGGTAGCCCTGTCACATTGGAGGAAGTTACTGAGGTCCTTAAATTAATGGAAAAAGGACAAGAGTCCCTGACCATATGATGGAATGTAGAATTTTATCTACATCTCCTTGATCTCTTAGGACCGGAGATAGTTAGACTGGTTGAAGAATCTTGTTTATCGGGTAAGATTCTGGGTGATCTTAATGCCACTTTTCTCACACTGATCCATAACATTTCGATTCCTACTACCTTTCAGGATTATAGGCCTTTTTCATTATGTAATCTTCTATGTAAAGTGATTGCTAATCGCTTAAGGGTTGGTCTTTCGAGAGATATTTCTAGAGAACAATTTGTCTTTCTGGACCAAAGATTGATATTTGATGCTACCGGGACTGCACAAGAAACCCTTCACTCGGCTAAATTATCTAAAGGTTCTTCCATGGTACTCAAACTTGATCTAGTCAAATATTATGACATGCTCAACATGTGCTTTCTTAGACTATTGCTTTTGAATGCTGGTTTAAGTTTTGAGATTACTCAATGGATCCTTGGCTATGTTTCTTCTGCCAACTTTGCGGTGTTGATCAATGGATGCCCTACTACTTTCTTTCAGAGCTCTTGAGGCTTACAACAGGGCTTCCCTTTATCACCACTCCTTTTCCTTTTGGTGATAGAGGGTTTGAGTAGGCTCCTCAAATAGGTGAAGGAGGATGGAAAAATTTATGGATTCACATCTCTAAGAACCATTCCATTATGCATCTTTTATTTGTTGACGATGTTCTACTGTTTGGGATTGGTAAGATCGAGGAATGGAGGATTTTCAAAGAACTTTTAGATATGTTCGTTTTTGCTTCTGGTATGGTGATTAGCATGCCAAAGTCCTGTTTTTATCACCAAAATCTTGATGGGGAGTTATTGGCTCAATTCCGATCCTTGTTCCCTTATGCATTTCAGGGGATGGATTCTGGCATGAAGTATTTGGGTTATTTTCTCAATCCTAACAACTATCATGTTAGTGATTGGCATTGGTTAACGAAGAAATTTGATAAAAATATTCATTCCTGGTATGATCGCCAATTGTCACTAGGTGGCAGATTGGTCCTTTTACGATCTGTTTGATCCAATATTCCAGATTACTGGTTAACCATGGCTAAGGTTCCTATCAACGTTCTTCATCATATTCGACGGATTTCGTTCAATTTCTTATGGTCTGCTTCAAATAGAAGGTTGGATAACACCTGGTGGCCTGGGATCACTTATCAATGCCAACTCATTTTGGTGGCTAGGGCATTTGTAATATTTTTTAGGTTTATAAGGTCCTTCATCCGAAGAGTCTCTAGCACACTATTACTCATCCTGGTCTTTGGGGCATGATCATTGGGGACAAGTATCTTAAAGCTTATTCGGTTATAGAATGGATTAGACTGCCATAGAAAAAATCAAGGGGGTATAAAAAATACGGAGTGGTCTATTGGATTCCTTTCATATCCTAAATGATTCTTTGAAATGGAAAGTTGGAGATGGGTTTCAGATTCACCTGGGAGAGGATCCATTCATTGGATGTAATTTATCTTTAACTCAAACGACACTGGATTCTCTTAATTCGAAACGTTACTTTTATTTGAACCATGTTTTCCAGTATCCATGTAATCCACTCTCTGCTTATTGAAAGTTTGCGTCAGTTATTGGTTTGATGGGGGAGGCGGGCCGGGAATGGGACTCAAATGTGGATATACTTAACCATTGCGGGATCAGATTAGTGCAACTGCCAAACTCCCTTACTTGGTCCTGCGGTGACACTACAGGTGATGTTAGTACAAACAATGCTTATGAGGCCATTGCTTCTATGCATAATCTGGTTACTACACAATGGTGGGTTTCGTCAACTTTGGCAATGGAAGGAACCTATTAAAATCCTTTGTTTCTCCTGGTTGGCTCTGAGCGATAAGGTTTTGACTGGTGACAAATTTATCTGCAGAGGCGGTTTTGGCCCTAATGTTTTCCCACTGTGTTATCAAGATGCAGAGATGGCGGATCATTTGTTTGTTCATTGTCATATAACTCAACAACTATGGAGCGATCTGGTCATCCATTGTGGCATTGATTTTAAATGGAACAAGGCCACATTAGCTTTAAATTTGGAGAATCAGTTCTGTGTCAAATGGAAAAACTCCACTCATCCCCTTGTTTTTATTTGGAGCTTGTGAAAATACCAGAATCTACTACTTTTCCATAATAATTGCTTCAATTATGCTCGGGCGTGTTCATTCATAATGAAGTCTCTCACTTGTTCGAGAGATAAGGTGTCTCCATGTAGAGTCAAGAGTATACATTTTCCATGGTCTGATGGATTGCGCTCGGTGGGATTTTTTGATGGTGCAGAACAGAGGGGTAATTTTGGTGCAAGTTGTTTTCTTATCTTATCAAGTGATAAATATTTTGAGATCTCCCTTGGTTGTGGCAAAGGAAGTAATACAAGAGCCGAAAAAATGGCTCTTTGGGCGCTCTTATCCTTTGCTTCAGTAAGGAACATAACGGATTTATAGATTATGGGAGACTCAACTGCCATCATTGACTGGGTTATTGGCGAGTGTCAACTGGGCGTGGCGTCACTTGATCATTGGAAACTAAGGATTATTTCCTTATTACAACATTTCTCCTTTAATTGCCAGCATATTTTGAGGCATTTGAATCAAAGGGTTGATGCCCTTTCCAAGAAGGAACCGATTCTTGTTGAAGGTTCTCTACATTTTTCCTATTTTGCAGATCAACACCTTCAAGAGGAGGGACAATTCAAGATCTATTAACTCCAACTCCTTATATTTTGTTTTAACTTGATCCTCCTTTATGGGACTTTGAATGAGTTAGATGCATATACTGCATTTAAGGAATCACTTTTGTATACAATATGGATTATATGACTCCTTCCTGGATAGTTTTTTCTGAGATTTTTAATAATCTCGAACATGTTGATTGTTGCTTTATTGAGATGACTGTACACTATCCATGGGATTGTTAATCACTTGTAAGTTTCTTTGGTTCAATCTATGAATACCAAGAGACTTTTTTTTCAATGAAAAAAAATGCATGACGTGATTGATTCAACACGAGACCTACTAGCCATCAAAGTTGGCTGATGCTTCCTAAAATAGAATGTTCCTATAATCGTGGTGAGTGGTAAAATCAAGCAATGGAATTGGTAATCAAGGGAAGAAACATGTATAACCATGTTATATATTTTTCAAATTTTAATTATCTTATATTGTTATGTTGAGAAAATATTGTCGTAGAGAAAAATATCAATATAGGCTGATGCTTCCTAAACTAGAAGATTCCTATAATAGTGGTGAGTGGTATAACATGTATAACTATGTTATATATTTTTTAAATTTTAATTATCTTAAATATTGTTATGTTGAGCAAATGTTGTTGTAGAGAAAAATATCAATGTAGAAGAGAATCATTGTAGACTAAAAGTGTTTTTTCATCTCAATAAAGGCAGTACTCTCCTTTGTAAATAGTTAGATGTAAATCCTAATCATACAATTAAGGTACGACCACAACCCTCTAGAATAATTTTTTTTTAACATGGAAGTAAATTTATTCATTAAGTTTCCGTCTAATCTATTTTAAAACGAAATACATTTAGATTAACATTTAATCAACAACTTGTAATTAAGGGAGGTAAATAAACATACTTGTAATGTAGTGAAATTTGGTGACACTTACTTACATCGGAACAATGATTCTGAATCCAACACCGGTATCAACGACATCAATGGGAAACAATGTGTCGGGGGCGACTCTCTACCCAAACTACCCCTCAGACTAGGACTAAGATCCCTAGAGCCCTCAATTGGTAAAACTATGCCAAACCACTTTCCTCTCCAACACTTCCTCACCGCAGTAAGAAAATACTCACACCCCTCTCCTCCAACTACCGAATCTCCTACAACACTCCCTAGACCAAGCACCCCATGCCTAGAGGAAAATAATCCCCCCATGAATTCCTCCCCTCCGCTTTAAAAATTCCATTTTCCTTATTATTAAAAACAAGGTTTATTTTCATGGATGACACTTGTCATCCATGCACTAACCCCCATTTTAGTTTAATAAATCTCATTTAAATCCTAAATGCGCATTTAATTATTTATTTGTTTCATTTATATCATATTATCATGCACCTTTAGTCATGCACCTATAGTTATAATTTATTTAACTAGGTGGGGCATTACGTACACCCCCCCTAGGAAACTCCGTCCTGAAGTTGCATCACCCCCATTTCTTATTCACATGAAAGACATGCACAACATCACACAATATGCACAACCATCATTCAATATGCACCTAGATAACTAGTATTATTATGTGGGGGCGAGAGTTAATTGTGTGGCCATCACATGTAATTCTTGTACCTACATTATCACAAATATAGTGCCCTATTTAACTACATGATTGATTGTTCTTACTGAAATCCCAGTATGAAATCATGTCACACAATTATACATCAATCAAGTCACACAATTATGCATCAATTTTACTTATATAGCCATGCATCAAATCAATCCATTCACATGGTTTACTTCCACCATCACACACCCTCTCTCAAAATCATACCATCTAATTAACCTCCAAACACCCCCAATATTTCAGATGGTCCCGCTCACCATGGCACGGGCCCTCTATTGCGACTAGTATAAGGATTGACCATCATGGTGTAGCTGCAGTAGGCATCAAAAGTATCTTCATAGCTTTGAGGAGGTGCGATTATAACTCTCGCTATATCCTCGAATTATGGCATCATGCTAAGGCTTAAGGACTTTCTACCTTAGTTGGTCTCTATGGCCCCAAGGCCTCGTCTGGAGGGTACCAGGAACCTAGTACAGTGTGTTAAACCATGCAAACCAGGAATCTCATAAGGCTATCTCAAAACTACCTACACAACTTCAACCAGACAATCAACCCTAGGCATCGAAAGTCCTTCTCCATATACCTCCCCCTTGGTGAATACCTCAAGCCGTGGACTTATGATAACCATATAAAGGAAATGAACCACTAGCATAGGTTTACTGATTGGGTTTGTCCCCAACCCATAAGGTGTTACATGTATACATTATCCTTCGTGGTTATGGGCTCCCACAATATCATTGAATGAACCGGCCCTCTAGGCCCATGGGTGAATTTCCTGTCAAACTCCACCTCACATCATGCAAGTAAAGCATTAGCCATAATCATAACATTAGAGAACATATACTATCAACATGAATATCAAGGATCCGCATGCTACCACATGCCCTTATGAGAAGATAACATCATCATGAGTACCAATGAACTGCATGCTATCACATGCAATCATAAAAGCATAACATCCTCATGAATACAAAGTAACCACATGCTACTACATGCCATCATATAATATCATCACCATGAATATGAAGGAACCGCCTACTACTGCATGCCATCACGAAAACATAACATGATCACCATGAATATGAAGGAATCACATGCTACTATATGCCATCATGAAAACATAACGTTGTCATGAGTATCAAGGAACATGACATTATCATACACCATCATAACATCTTGAATAGTAAACAATTGCATGCTACGTCATGCCATTATAAGATTGTAAATTAAAATATATAATCATAATCATCAAGGATTATCATCATCATTATAACACCATCATTGTACTATTGTCTTGAATAGCATGAAACAACATGACCTCATCATCAAAATATTATGATCATCATATCATATGCATCACAATAACATCATGAATATTACGAACCATGGGCTATCTAAGCCATTTTACATCAACATCATATGTCTAGTAATTCCAAGAATACCAAGGAATTGTGATGGACACAATGGCACACTAAGAGGGGGGGGTGAATCAGTGAGCCAACACTTAAGACTAATTTCAATTTCTTCAATACTCAAACATTCAACAATTTCACTTCAACACTTTCATCATTCACTAAGCTATACAACAATAATCATCAAACTTAAACATGTCATTCATAACATCAATTCACACCATTAGAGACACAACACAATATGAGCTTTGTAATCTTTTTATATTTAATTCAATCGTCTACAACCGTTAGGCTTTACCGGCTACAACTAATTGAGAAGCAACAACTTCTATTCCAAGACACAACTTGGTCTTTTCTTAGATCCAACGAAGAAAATATGTACAAGACCCAGCTTGTATTTACATACAAATTATTATCACATTACATTTCATCAATCTGCCCTTGTCAACACAGTCATATCACATGTCATCACTATCATCAACTAATCATTAACATGCTCCCAATTCTATCGTACATACACATTATGATTATGTCCATAAGCACATCAACATTCTTCCCATAAGCACATCTTCATTCTGTTCATAAGCACATCTTCATTCACATGTCAACAAACTATCATTAATATGCCATTTTTGCTGCCCCAGAATATCATCAAACTGTCTTTATCAAGTCAAACTGTCATCATGATTCGGTGTACTGAGTATTCTCTTTATCCACACAAAATTTAGAGAGAGAATAAAAGGAGAGAAGAAACTTCAATCATTTGTTGCTCCTGTTGTTGCTGCTCCCCCCGAAATTCTCCTCAGACTTCTCCTCTAACCCCCGAAAATCAGAGCTCATTTTCACCACCAATTCCTCCACACTTCTCCCTTTCAAAATAAGGATTTGTCGTTTATTTATACTTTCCTTTCCATAAGTTTTGGAGGCCTACATGTCATTTCTATTTGTATCTTATCATTAAACAATTCAAATAAATCAAATATGATTTATTAAGGTGGCCATCCTATAATCACGGAGATGGGGTTTTAATCAAACACCATAAGTACCAAATACTTGTGGGTCCAATACCCAAACCTTCACAGTCCACATTTTCATGCCATGTCATTTTTACTCCTTCCAGAATGCCCGCATGGATCCTTGAACCATGCCCGGGGGTGTCTTTGAAATGCCACTGTGATGCCCGCAGTGCTCCAAGATATGCCCTCAGGCTCCTCCAGCAAATTCCCACAAGGGCCTTAAGAGATGCCTGCATGAGGTCTTGGAAATTCCTGCAAGGGCTTCTAAATATGCCCGCAAGAGCTTCTGAATATGCCCGCAGAAGCCTTAGACAATGCTCTCAAGGGGCTTCTTCTCCATGCCCTCAAGTGCTTCATAAAGATGCCCGTAAGGGCCTATAGTATATGCTTGCAAGGGGTCTTTAAAGATGCCTGTAGGGGCTTCTTATGATGCCCGCACAACCTTCTAATGATGCCCGCAAGGGCTCTTTCTTATACCCACTGTGATGCCCGCAATACTCCATCAAAATGCCTGCATGTTGCTTTAGAAGATGCCCGCATGCTGCTTTAGAATATGCCCGCATGCTGCTTTAGAAGATCCCCGCATGGGCTTCTTTGGCATGCCCTTCTTTGATTCCTACAAGGCCTTCTCCACATGTCCTCATATTCCCACAAGGGGCCTTCAAATGCCCTCCATGTATTGTCCTTTTCCATGTCATGCTTTCTTGCCATGTCATCGACCTTGTTTCTTGCTTGCCATGTCATCAATGCTTGTCATGCTTGTCCATGCTTTCCATGTTCCCTTTGTCAATCTTTGTCCACATCATCACGACCTTTGCCATATCATCAACCTTTTTCATGTCATTGTCCTTTTCCATGTCTTCAACCTTTTTCCATGTCATTACTTCAACCTTTGTCATTAATGTGTTGTCATCAATGAAAATCATGCTCTCAATATCCCCCTTTGTCATTGATGGAAACCTCCTCAAGATTTATCTCCTCCTTTGACATTAATGACAAAGGGGCAATCATCTAGCCACCAAAGGCTTCACAATGCCCAAAAAAAACATCTTGATATTATCAATTTTCACCTAAGACAATGCTTGATCTTCGGTCCACCTTGTCTTCCTACTTGTTGAGTTGGCTGCTTCCCTTTCATGTAGACTGGTGTGATTTTACTGAAACATCTACTCCCCATTTTATATAGACTGCTGAGATCATACTTCAAATCTGCCTAACTAATCAACTTCACATGACTTACAACTTTAAATAATGCATCAAAATTTCCTTGTTTTCCAGAAGTCTGGGATTGTTCAAAGTCTTCTTGTTCATATCTGATATTAGTTTTCTTCATCTTTTCAGCAATCAGATGTGACTTCAAAAGTCTTCACAATATTTGACCATAATGTTTCTTTTTGGCTCACTATACTCCCCCTATCAAGTAGACTTCTTGATTTGATGAACTAATCTCTTTCTTGTTGAAGTGCTTGTTCCTCCTTTTAAATCTACTCCTTCATTAGCTGATTTGTTTTCTCTTTTCTTCTTCTTACTGTTGACATAAAGTGTGGCTTGACATTTTCATTTAGTCCTTGGAATGCATCAATCAATCAACTATTGTCACTGTAACCATGATCCACAAGTTTTTCTCTCCAAACTTCATGTCATTCCTTGCCAAGTTGTGGTCATGCAATGTTCTTGTCATCAATTCTGCTTCACCAAACTTGTCCACTACTATAACTATCAAATCAATTCAACTTGTCACTGCCATGTTAGTCTCAGATCAAAACTCATAATTTTTTTTTTGAAAATCATACAGTAGTATACACAAAATTTTAACTTGTTTCTTTCACTATCTTACACGAACCCAAGGAAGTCTTTTGATGTCTGAATTGATATTCTGAAATCTTGTTGCAACAATCCTCAGTGGTTGTCTCAGTCATATATTGACCTGAATCCTAGAGCCATACATTCAGAGGTTGCATGTCATTTTCTGTCTCAAGCATCTACATTCTTCTAATTTCTCTTGTCTAGTTTCACAAGACTTCTCAACTTCGAAACACTTCAAGTCTGTTTTAATCACAGTTCAAGATCTCATTCACAAGTCTGCCCCTGTTTGGATAAATACTCTTCCTCGAGATTGATCTTCTTTCAACACTTAGATTTACTTCACACTTTATCTTTGTCTTGATCAAACAAAGATATTTTTGGATGTAATCTTACTCAACAACAAATGCTTCAATTATACATCCTTTACACTTAGTCCTTAAATTTCCTTTTTCATAGTCCTTGTTTCCTCGATTTAGCTCTTCTCTACCAAATTTCATCATTTCCTTGCATTAGATTTCCTTCTGTCAATTTTTGCAAACATAATCCTAGGACCTATCTCTTTGTTTGGAGTAGTCATCAACTTCCCTTGAGTTCATCCTCCAATTTTTCGAACTTGTCTTGACATGTATACAATTGTTGAAAAAGATTCACTTGTATTTGCATTGTTTCCTTGTATACCCAGAATTGTCTTCTTTATTATCTATAAATTCTTTAAGAGATTACAGACTCGAACAAGTCTTCCTTGTACCCTTGGCCTTGACGATTATACATGGATAATATTCTGTTGCTGCCAACCTTCTGTCCTCAGAATACCTTCTTGCTTGGATTCAACAATATACTCATGCATGGATTCAGACTCATGTAAGGTAATCTCTTTTAGCAATACCCTGGGCATTAACTGTCTTTGCTTCATGTCTGTCATCTGCCTCACATTTCCCATATCATCTACTTCCTTCTCATACTATTGTTCCACAATATTGTCCTCTACCAAATCATTCTCAAGCAACATAGAAACATCTGTAGTCATGTTAGTGCAAATAGTATCGTCATTGTGAATACCCTCGTGTCTGTCCTCTTCAATTTCTCGGGTCTCCTTTTGGACACTTACTGCTCCCCCTATCAGTATGCATATTTATCTTTCATTGTAATCAATATCCTTGGACATTTTTATTCGCTTGGAACACCATCATCTACCCTTGAGTCCATCCTCCGTATTAATGAAATCAAGATATGCCAAGTTCTTTGAAAGACCACAAACATGGCTTTCCATATGGCATCCATCTACTATGCTATTCAACAAAGTATTCTTTCTCATCCATACCTGAGAATGTCCTTGGCTGTTATCACATGTCTTCTGGGCTTCAAATATTTTTGTATTATTCTTCTTCCACGATTCATCTAGTATCCTTGCTGATGAATATGAAGAAATTCTCATGGATTGTCTTCTTGGACTTGCACATGTTTGGGATTTATGACCAACACCAACACATGTGAAGCATCTCAAAGTGTGACAGTTTGCAGCAACATGTCCAATTCGGTCACATGTCCAGCATCTCATTTGATCACTTCAACTTCCAACACTTCTTCTTCCATGGAACGTACAATTCATAGCCTTGTGACCAAAACCATTACAAGAATAGAAATAACCATTAAATGTACTATCATACCTGAGTGCTTGATTCCATCTTGGAGTTGTCTCTCTTCTGAAGAATTTGCTTTGAGGAGTGGGACCAACTTCTTGATGCATTCTTGATCTTCTGAAATCTTCTTTATGTTGTGCAGGTTCTTGTTGAGAAGCTTTGCTTTCACCTTTGAAGGATGTGGTGTCATGTCCCAAGTTTGGCATTGGGTCACAATGGCCTAAGAAAATTGGCCCTATTCATTAGAGTTTGTCAAATTGATGCTAAAGGTCAAATAATTGCCAAGGAGGAAAATTACTAGTTTCCTAGGTTTGGGGTGGAAGCTTTAGGATTTGGAATAATGGGGATAATAAATGATGTTGGAACATTAGGATGGCATAAATATTTAATAAAGGAGATAAATAAATATATACAAGTGAAAATCAAAGTGGCATTTGATCATGAAGACACATGGAGGAAGTGGAACCCACACAAGCTAGAATTTATGTGCCACATGGCATCCTCTTCTTGCAATTTTGAATCCATGGGAAGCCTAATGTTCTTGGGATGAGTTATAAGGTCAATAATAATTGAAATGATTCAATGAGTTCGAAATATAGAGGAAGAGTAACTCCCATGGAAGAGGAAGAGGCAATTTGGAGCTAGTGAGACACTTGGGCTAGATTCCCTAGCTCTATGACAACAATGATGAAGATGCTATGACACCTATGACACAAATCAGACATGAAGGCTGACATATGACATATATGACATGTCAGGGCTAAAAATAGACTCCAAGAGGGCACTCAATGGTGTTAGGGAAGCTAAGATGCTTCCACATGTGATTTGGTGGAAGTGGGAGACTAGGAATTGTTGTACAAGTGGCGTTCTTTGGAATCTCTTCCCAACTTGAGTTGGCATGAGTCTCTTGGAAGGATTTCGACCCATGGAGGACATTAGAAGTTTATAAATTTCAATAACAAAGAATGAAAGCAGTTTTTGATCATTTGTAGAATTTGCAATTGCATTTGTGAAGAGGGAGAGCTAGTGGATGACTAGTTTCTTGCCTTAGCCAATTTCGAGGGTGAAAGATTCCCATCCAAGTCGGTAATTGGAAAGGCCATTCAGACCTTTCATTTGGAGCATTAATGGAGTCTTTATTTGCAGGTGTAAGCTACAGGGCAGCTCATGGTTTCTTCTATTGTAGTACATTCTCTCAACCATTTCCAGTTTTGATGGCATATTCTTGATCCTTTAGGGAGGGCGTTTTTGGTGAGCTATTGTACTCTTTGGGGGATATTATAATGCCCCATTTATTTTTTAATATGAATTAAATACTCTTTTCTTCATCTCCAAAAATTTTCAGGTCGACATTCCAAGTATAAATGTGTAAATCTCATTTTTAATGAAAGAACAGTGCCATCTCCCCACTACCTTGTTGTGAACCAATGTAATGCTAATGATTTCGAATGAATGGATGATTCTCTGATACATTTGTGCTTAACAGAATGCCATGGATGTATTTTACAAGTTTCATGTACTGTACTTGAGCATTTGAAGTATTTTTACTCAGTTTAATTGCATTGGGAGAAGAAATAGTGTCATTTCCCCAAGGGTCTAATGGGTGATTTTTGCAGCCGAATGGGAGAGGGTTGGAACATATATAATAATAAATTAATGGTTCAAATGAGACATTAATAAAATACTTAATACATTCCCTACCTATTTTCATAAATTTGAGTGGGTTTGGAGGTATTTTGGAAGCCATTTTCAGTACTTACCCCAGGGGGATTTAAACCCCAAATTACTAGTAAAATTGCATACTTGGTCCAGAATATTAAGAGAGTTTGCAGAGGTATTTTGGTGGCCATATATCATCCCTGAAAATCATATTCAAGTCCTAATATCTTTCATACACCTTCCTTGAATATTTGAAGGCATTTGGAGTCAATTTGAGACCTAGAGACCAATACTAGTCAAAGAAAAATTACTAGTAAAGTTCCCTACATTGGCCAGAATTGAAAGAGGATTTGAAGAAGTATTTTAAAGGTCCAAAAGCATCCCTGAAACACATATTTATGTTCTAACATAATCCATATACCTTCTCAGAATATTTGGGAGCGATTGGAGCAATTTGGGGACTTAGAGCTCAAAACTAGTCAAAGGTCTAACTAGGGAAAAAAGTGAAAAATTGTCATTTTAATAAAATTCCTAAAAAGGGACATTACATGTGGATCCTACTTCAGGAGTCTTGGGGGACCATATGTCACCTCCAAATTTGTCTTCTTCTTTCTTGTACCCAAGACCATATTTGTCAAAGGGAGATCTTTGACAATCCAAAATTTATTCCAAGATGACTGAACTTTTGTTAAACTTCACATGAGCATTTGAATTTTCAATTTTCTTTCTAAGATCAACAACTTCCATCTCAAGCTTCTGTTTTGTCTTCTCTTTTTCTTCAAGTTGAATCTTCATGATTTCTTCTATTCTTTTGCCTTCTTCCAACTGAGTCTTCAAATTGATATTTTCCCTTCTTGTCTCTTCAAGCTCTTTAGGGTCTTTATAAATCTCTTCTTTTTCTTTTGTTAATTCAGTCTTCAATCTTCTAACTTCATCATTTTGATATTCTAGCTCATCTTGTAAATATTTGTTCTTGAGTTTCAATCTCATGAGAAATGCCTTTGTCTCATTTTTGTATTTTTCAAATGACCCCAAAATCTTCTTCTTAAGCCTCAGATTGAATTTGAGATCAATATCCAATAGGGTACATGTAAATGCATTATTGACTTTTAACAAATCTTCCTTCTCATCTTTTGTATGTAGAATTTCAATATCATCACATTCAGAATTATCACCAACAGAAGAGTCCTTACCTTCACTGACATCTGAAGTTTGTCCCTCCTTTTCTTCTTGCTGCTTATCTTCAGAAGATTTGATTTCTATTTCCTTTTCTATGTCTTGATTTCTCCTTTGGTACTCACCTTCCATCTTGAACCAAATATCTTTGGCAGAGGTGTATTCTCTTACACTTTCTTTGATAGGTCTTGAGAGTCCATCCATTAGAAAATTCAAGGCAATATTATTGTCTTTCTCGGCTGCTGTCTTTGTCTTCTTGTTGGGATGGATAGGTGGGTTAACCACAATTTCCCAAACACCGAATTTATTCAAGTAAGCTTTCATTCTACTTCTCCAACCAAAGTAATCTGATATTTCAAAAACTAGAACCTCATTGTTGTTGAACTCTGCTGGTCCTTCCATCTTGTGTCCATGGATCCCTTCAAGTTTTCTATGCTTGTGATGAAGGCCTGACCTGATTCCAATTGATGGACTCAATGGCACACTGAGAGGGGGGGGGGTGAATCAGTGGGCCAACACTTAAGACTAATTTCAACTTCTTCAATACTCAAACATTCAACACTTTCATCATTCACTAATCTATACAACAGTAATCATCAAACTTAAACATGTCATACATAACATCAATCCACACCATTAGAGACACACTACAATATGAACTTTGTAATCTTTTTATATTTAATTCAATCGTCTACAACCGTTAGGATTTACCAGCTACAACTGATTGAGAAGCAACAACTTCTATTCCAAGACACAACTTGGTATTTTCTTATATCCAACTAAGAAAATATGTACAAGACCCATCTTGTATTTACATACAAATTCTTATCACATTACATTTCATCAATCTTCCCTTGTCAACATAGTCATGTCACATGTCATCACTATCATCAACTAATCATTAACTTGCACCCAATTTTGTCGTACATACACATTATCATTATGTCCATAATCACATCAACATTCTTCCCATAAGCACATCTTCATTATGTTCATATGCACATCTTCATTCACATGTCAATAAACTGTCATTAATATGCCATTTCTGCTGCCCTGGAATATCATCAAACTGTCTTTATCAAGTCAAACTGTCATCATGATTCTATGTACTCAGTATTGTCTTTAGCCACCCGAAATTCAGAGAGAGAATAAAAGGAGAGAAGAAACTTCAATCATTTGTTTCTCCTGCTATTGCTTCTCCCCCTGAAATTCTCCTCAGACTTCTCCTCTAACCCCTGAAAATCAGAGCTCATTTTCACCACCGAGTCCTCCACGCTTTTCCCTTTCAAAATAAGGATTTTTCCTTTATTTATACTTTTGTTTCCATGAGTTTTGGAGGCCGACATGTCATTTTTTATTTTTATCTTATCATTAAGCAATTCAAATAAATCAAATATGATTTATTAAGGTGGCCATCCTATAATCAAGGAGATGGGGTTTTAATCAAACACCTCAAGTACCAAATACTTGTGGGTCCAATACCCAAACCTTCACACTCCACATTTTCATGCCATTTCATTTTTACTCCTTCCAGATTGCCCGCATGGATCCTTGAATCATGCCCGAGGGTGTATTTGAAATTCCACTGTGATGCCCGCAATGCTCCAAGATATGCCCTCATTCTCCTCTAGCAAATTCCCACAAGGGCCTTAAGAGATGCCTGCATGAGGTCTTGGAAATGAACTCAAGGGATTCCAAATATGCCTGCAGAAGCCTTAGACAATGCCCGCAAGGGGCTTCTTCTCCATGCCCTCAAGTGCTTCATAAAGATGCCCGCAAGGGCCTATAGTATATTCCCTCAAGGGGTCTTTGAAGATACTCCCAGGGGCTTCTTAGGATGCCCGCACAACCTTCTAATGATGCCCACAAGGGCTCTTTCTTATACCCACTATGATTCCCACAATACTCCATCAAAATGCCCACGGGCTGCTTTAGAAGATGCCCACATGGGCTTCTTTGACATGCCCTTCTTTGATGCCTGCAAGGCCTTCTCCACATGTCCTCATATGCACACAAGGGGCCTTCAAATTCCCTCCATGTCTTGTCCTTTTCCATGTCATGCTTTCTTGCCATGTCATCGACCTTGTTGCTTGCTTGCCATGTCATCAATGCTTGTCATGCTTTTCCATGCTTTCCATGTTCCCTTTGTCAATATTTGTCCACATCATCACATCCTTTGCCATATCATCAACCTTTGTCATCTCATTTTCCTTTTCCATGTCTTCAACCTTTTTCCATGTCATTACTTCAACCTTTGTCATTAATGTGTTGTCATCAATGACAATCATGCTCTCAAACTGTACCCAAGCTATCATGTAAAAGCACACCATCGCAACATTATTATCACTATATGAACATTTTTGATCATAAGGAACATAAAATCACATGCGATTACAACATGCTATGATCTCCTATCACCAATATAAATAACAAAGAATCATAGGCTACTATTTCATTCTATTCCTTGTTGTTTAGGAGTGTACATATGAGACTTGAATAATGACATTTCCATGTCCCAAGGGCCAAACTAATTATGCATAGGAGATACTAACAAGTGTTAATATGACTTCATGTACAACAATATCTCTAAAAAATTGACATTGGGAAAAGGAAATGAAAAATGGGTATGAGGGATGACATAAGTGCACCGTCAAAGATAGAATATAGAAACTTTAGAGGAAATAGGGATCCACCCTAATCTTAGATATACAATCTCAATCCTAAACTAGGTTTATAAGCACGTCCATTTATCCCTCATTAAATAAACATGGGGGTTGATATTCAAATAATAGTGTTTTGTTGGTGTATATGGTTCTTTTCTTTTTGCTCATATCACCACCAAAATTATAGAACAACAACATATCTCCTCCTCTTCATATCTACTTTAATCTATTATACGAAGGAAGAAATTCCTTTTGCCTCTTATAATCATTCATATCTATGAGTTTTTTTTTTACAAATGTATCCATAATGTTCTTAGTGAAACCCATGTCCTTTTGAAGTTTTGTTTTGAATGAATCTTCAAGCGAAAGAACTAAAAATATCCCATATTTCAAAAAGCAAAACCAGTTTATCCTCAATATTGCTTACTACAGTTTTCCTAAACCCAAATAACAATACTTGGACTAAATTTTTCCTTGGGAGACATTTATGGAGTTTCTCCCAAACAATCTTCAAGTGCTTAATTGGTAATGGGTTGTGTAAAAAATGGATTATGGTTCAACACTCTTTCAAGTTCAACAATTGTCTTTTTTTTAACTTGGCATTTTCTTATTCTTTCTCTTCTCTCAATATATTCCTTGTGTCTTCATATATGTCCATTGTGCAAGAGGCTCTAATTCCCCTGACACCCCTGGCATCAAACATAACATTGTGGTTTTTTAAGATATTTTTTCATTTAATCTTGACCTTGGACAATTACAACTTTTTTATTTGTTTGTCATTGATTGTAACACCGCATTTTTCACCCCATTATGTAAACAAAATCTAAATATTGATGAAAGGGATGCAAGCTAGATGTATATGGTCAAGAATGACAAAGCTATGTAAATTTGTAAATTTTCACTCTTTAATATAAAATCCATGACTACTATAACCTAAAGGAAAAAAGAAGAGATGGGGGACTATCTTTCCACAAGGGGGGAGTGATTATCCCAAGCCCAGGATTAGAAAGGAAAAAGGTTCCCAACCCATGCATGCCACTTGTCCAATTCTCTTTAGGAAAGGGGAAAGTATCCAACCCCATGCATGCCACTTTTCCACCTCTCCTATCCTTCCATTGCCATGTGGCTAGTTCTTATCAACCTTGGTGCCTCTTGGTGCCACTTGGATAGCCTCAACCATGCATATAAATAGAGAGAACTAGCCCATGGTTCCATTCATTCTTCATGTTTGAGATAATAATTCGCTGCCACACCTAAAATAACTGAGTTAATACCATTGTCACATGTTCTACCATCATCATACCACCATCTCCATACCGCCATATTCGTACAGTACACTGAGAAATGTACCGCAAACAAGATAATTTCCCGGGAGTCTTGGCACGAAGAATTCTTGGTTGGCCTGTTTTGGAGCCCTGGAAGGGAATTGGGGTAACAAACATAAGGGATTGTTATCTCAAAGAAGAGATACCGAGGTACTGTTAACTCAGAGAAGGGAACCCCATTCCTTGGGTTGTGCAGACTGAGGGGAAATGAGTGTTAGAGGATTGGGATAGTTGTAGCCAGAGAAACCGATGCCTTCTTATGGTATGATAATCCCAGCTCGAGGTTGGCATGTCAAAGAAATATATGGCTTGACAAAGCCTACACCTGGGTGTAACATCCTTGGTCTGCAAATAGCCGGTTATGTTTTCAAATAAGTACTCTCTTGTTTATAAATGAGTTGTGTTTATCTTTGAATGTGCTTAGCATAATTACTGTAGTATGTTTATTAAATTGCATGGAATTATTGTCATTTATGGAGTTGCATTCATGGAAAATAGGATTGCATTGTTTTCATACATGATTATATTAACTATGGCATTGAAATGCATTTATGAATCTGCTATAAAACACAAATAAACCAGTAGAAAATTGAGTTAGGATAACATAAGTATTTCTGGGTAAAATTATGAATTTATCATGGCCTAATTGGCAATTGAGGTCACTGGGTTTGTGACAGTTTGGTATCAGAGCCCAAGTTATAGCATTGGGATTGCATGGGATGCATTCTAATTCTACAGGCACAAATCCAGGTTGAACATGATGTGTGTGACAAAATGCATCGAATAAAATATTGGGGAAAACAATGTTTAATCTTCAATGGTTTAGTACATACATAATCATGGTGAAAACTGTGAATTTAGTCGATTTTGGGTGAAATTATTCATTAGTACTGTAACAAAAATTTCAAGTTTTGTTAAATGATGGGCGGTACTAGTTTAAATGGTCTAGATCATTTTTTATCAAATCAACGACTCATATCCTTTTAGGCTCATGAAAGTGCTCAAACTTTATTTTAATAAGCACAAGCCCGAAATAAAACCACTTAGGACACGTGTCGTCATCGAAATCACTCAGGATCTCAAAATTTGTCTATCCAAATTTACATTTTGTTGTCAATCTTGAAACTGCCAAACTGACTATTAAGTGCCGAATTTTAAATACCAGCTAGGATGTTCAATCAACCCTAGAGGGCACATATCGTTCAATGATGTGACATGATGGGACAGAAAGAAGTGACATGTCCCTATCAGAGTTGCACGACAATCAACATGAGAGAAGATCTTAGGGTGGAAGATCAACGGTCCTTAAGCATTCAAGATCGTGAAGGTGCTCGAACTTTATTTTAGTGAGCATGATCTTGAAAGGAAACCACTATGGACACATGGCATCATTGCAGGAGTACATGATTGCAATTTTTTTTTTCTTAAACCACTTACTCATCGACCTTGAAACCATTTACCAACAGGAGGGTGACATGGCTATGCCATGTGATGACATATGGGACTATCTGACACCTCTAGGGACAATTGTACTGCCACATCAACACCCTATCATGTAGGAGCAGATTAAATCAGAAAATGATGAGACTTGCGCCATTTCAATGCTATTAACGAAGGATACAATATCAACAGTGAGGGACAATGACCCATTCTACTCATATTTTACAAAAAATACAGTCTAATGGGTTTTGAAGATGAGTATCCCAAGGATGGACAAGGGCTCAGTTGAGACAAAAATTGTTATGGCACAGTTGTGACCCAGGAACATCACTAACTCTAGAATAATGAGTCCAAATTCAAACAGATGTGAAGGCGAGAGCTGAAAGAAGGCCAAACTCCACTATATGGGTGTGCGAAAGGTTGTTTTTTGAAAACTTGAAGGAGGAAAATGGGGCCTAAGAACTCATAACCAGGAAATTTTTTGATTTCAACATTCTGTCTACTCATCAAGATGATCAACTTTCTTAGAGGCAAATTTTCCATAAATGCTTGGTTTGAGAGATAGTAGCTTTCAGTAAAAATTCCAAGTCTGGAAGAATGAAAAAAGGTTAAAAATTGGTAATTTCATAATTTTATAAGTTTTAATAGGAGCATCATATTTGAATAGTGTAAGTGTTCAGGTACTCACCATTATATGGTCTATCAATTCCTGATATAAAATGAGCTATCATGATGCAAAATGGGCATGTGGTTTGTTATGAATCTAGAAAGTTGAAGGAGGATGAGAAAAATTATGCCACGCATGATTTAGAGTTGGATGCTACAATGCAGTCCTTAAAAATGTGGAGACATTACCACATGGGTAGAAAATTCGAATAAAGAACATATCACATTGGCTGAAATATATATTTGAGCAACAAACTCTAAATGAAAGACAAGCAAGATAGTTGGAATTCCTATGCGAGTCTGACTTTGAAATCAAACAGATTAAAGGGAAGGAGAATAAAGTTGCAAATGCACTCAACAGGAGAGCACATAAAATGCATGCTACAACCATTAGCATCTGCCAGTCAGATTTAAAAATCAAAATTATGGAAGCTATTATTTCGGACCAACATTATATTTAAGTGAAATAAGGATTACAACAAGACAATTTACAACATAAATTTAAATGATACAGGTTGCAAAATGATGGAATTCTTATGAATAATAACATAATTTACATTCCTAATTCTGTGGAATTAAGGAAGTTGGTAATGGATAAAATACATAAGGTGCCATATGAAAGACATCATGGTTATCAAAGACTATTACATTAGCAAGAAGCCAATACTTCTAGACATGAATGAAAAATGACATAGCTGAGTATATATCAAGATGTATGGAATGCCAAAAAGTGAAGGCTGAGCATGGACATCCAGCAAAATTACTTCATCCATTTCTAATTATAGAATGGAGATGGGATGTGGTGACAATAGACTTCATCACCAAATTACCTAGGACAATCAAACCACATGATTATGTTGAACTTTGGTTGGAATTGATGTAACTAATGTCAAAGAGGATGTCAACTGATTCAGTTTCAGTCATTGATGTCAACTGATGTCAAGTGGATTCATTATTCCCACACCAACTTGAAGAAATATAGAAAACCCACATTGAAGAGTATATGTGCAAGCAAGATGGTGAAGTATATGGATGCCAGTATGAAGAAGTATATCTAGAATTTGCATACAGTCTAAGGAAGTGTGTCCAGGGGTACATTATGCATATCTAGTTTGAAGAAGTATATTAAGAACATGTACTTGAGCAAGCCACAAGTCCATCCAGTCATAATCCTTCAAGGTACAAGCTAAAGTGTTGATTGGACAAAGGTTTCGGGAATGTGAAAGCAAGCCAAAGAATACATGGGACACAGTCTAAATGTGCAAGAAAGTCAAGCGGAGTGCACAAGCAACATGGAACAAGAGATGGTTGAAAAATTATGCAAAGTACTGAAAGCGCGCAAGTCTCACCAATCAGAAGGAGATTTTAGTTGTTGAAGCATGCACAAGTTACAAGAAGGGTGTAGAGGTTGAAGTCAGCATATGCCCAAATTTCATAGCAGACAACACATCAAGTGCGCAAGACCCACAAGTGATGGTAGTATAAGGGTTAAAGTCCCACCAAGTAGAAGATCGCGTATGCGTAAGTTCCACAAAGCACTGATATATTAAGTGCGCAAGACCCACAAGTGATGGTAGAACAAGGGTCAAAGTCCCACCAAGTCGAGGACCATGTATGTGCAAAACCCATAGAGAAAGGACACATGAGAGACACAGAACATGACATGTGGCAAAAGCACAATCCGCGAAACAAGGAAGAAGGAACGCCACGACCAAATTGTGGACATACAATCCATGCAAGACGTGTAAAAATAGGGAAGCAAGTTGGACATTTGAAGTAAGATTCATGGAAAGGATGAAGATCTTGTAAGAAGAAGATACAAATTTATATTAGGGGCATCAAGGGCTCGTGGAACCGGAACAACAATGATCTAGTAGATAGACGAGTGCGCACAAGTAGAGGAATGATATGACTAATGGTGCACATAATGATATTGTATATATGTGACGATTGTGTTAAGACATAAAAGGCAGAACGCAGAGGATGCGCAAGTGCATGAGGACCAAATGACCATATTGCGAACAACATGCTAACAGTCATAGATGTTCTAAGGTGGATCCACACAGAGATAGACATGAAGTATATCAAAGCATGCACGTGTGAAATTCACATTAGATATTAGAGCCCGAGAATACCTCACAGTGAAAGAATAAGGAAAAATGATGAATTACAGTGAAAATTGTAGTGGGATGAGCAGTAAAATTAATCATGCATTGAAACTAAGATGTGCACAGAAATGTGTGTCATTATCAATTAATCAGTATAGTCAAAAGATATGTTACAATGGAGAGAATTCGATTATACAAGGAGAATTCGAATCCATGTTAGTCTACCTAGTATAATATAGGAAATATCACCACTGTAGTGCTCTAGAGGTTCCAAACTCAACTCAACTCAACCAAATCTCACTGAACTGAAGTTACTATCAGTTAACTGATCAAGGAGGGTGCATTTGTGAGTTTGGCATGCAAAACAGGCTAGAGAGGGAACATTAGATCATAATCAATTGCAATCGGAGCCCAAACCCCCCACTAGAGTCAAGAACTCAAGTGGAACTCAATTGGACTGAACCATATCACTGAGTTAGCTCCTAAAATGTGTTAAGATTTAATATGCTAAGACATAAAATATCAGCATTACATTCCATTTCACAATAATAGCATATACAAGATCACTGAAGAAACAACAAGCACAACATAAATACAAGAGACACAGATTTATCCTGGGAAACCCTCATGGGGTAGAAAACCCAGCAAAGCTTCCTCAATATAGATGACTAGCAATATGAAAATATGCAAACCAAAGACATGATCTCCTCCTCCTCCATAGCAGACCTCTCTCTCACAAGTGCGCTACATTTCAAGTGAGGGAAGTGTGTTAAATGAGGAGCTCACCTCCTCTATTTATACACATCTCCGACTTGTACAATATATTAACTAGGTCAGCCCCAACTTTACCATTGGGTTAAACACCCCACTACAATTGACTGGGCCGACCCCTCTAGGGTGGTCTAACAACCCTTTGACCCACATAACACATATAGGGCCGACCCCCACTAGGGAAGTCTAATAACCCAAGTTATCACATTCCGACGGAGGAATAAACATCTCTGGATATACAATAAGATCTCCACGGAGGAAAGAAACATCTCCGGAATAATAAAGTACAAATATAATATTCTTTGAAGTTACAATATTTCAACACTCCCCCTTAACGAGAAGGATATTATAACAACATATGCACGAGCAAGGAGTCATCACCATCATACATGATACATCTATAAATCATTGGAAGCTTTCTCAACATCATCAGTAACTCAAGCAGTTACTGGAACATCTTCAATACTGGAACATCAACATCTTCAGTACTGAGTCTTTATCTTCTGCAGCACTCGAACAGCTACATCTGGATCCTCACGATCATCAGCATCAACATCACACGATCATCATCATCGTCATCACATGATCATCAGCATCGTCATCATACGATCATCAACATCGTCATCACACGATCATCAACATCATCATCTAGACCATCACGATCAGCAGCATCGTCATCTAGACCATCACGATCAACAGCATCGTCATCTAGATCATCAGTATCAGCAGCATCGTCATCACACGATCATCAGCATCGTCATCACACGATCATCAGCATCGTCATCATACGATTATCAACATCGTCATCACACGATCATCAGCATTGCCATCTAGACCATCACGATCCACAACATCGTCATCTAGATCATCAATAGTAGTATACACACCAATACAAGTATACACATCATCAATACAAGTATCCTAATCAATACAAGTATACATATCATCAATACAAGTATCCTCATCAATACATATCATCAATATCAATACAAGTATCCTCATCAGTCAAGTATACACAATAGCAGCATACTCTGCAATACACATGATCCTTTCCTTCAGAATTACGGGATCAATCTTATCACAATCATGTTTAAGACTATCCTTCCTTTCGGAATTAAGGGATTTATGGTCTAAGGATGATTAATCCACACCATTCATTTAGGACTATGTCCAAGGATGATTTAATCCACACCATTCATTTAGGATTATGTCCAAGGATGATTTAATCCACACCGTACATTTAGGACTATGTCCAAGGATGATTTGATCCCCACTGTACATTTAGGACTATGTCCAAGGATGACTTAATCCCCACCGTAAATGTAGGACTATGTCCAAGGATGACTTAATCCCCACCGTACATTTAGGACTATGTCCAAGGATGACTTAATCCCTACCGTACATTTAGGACTATGTCCAAGGATGACTTAATCCTCACATGTCCATCAAGGACTTCATTCTCGAAGACCATACGTCTATGGATCAATTCAAGGGACCGAAGTCCGGGGACAATACAATCCCCACTTATCCACTAAGGACTTCATTCTCGGAGACCATACGTCTACGGATCAATTCAAGGGACCGAAGTCCGGGGACGATACAATCCCCACTTGTCCACTAAGGACTTCATTCTCAGATACATATGTCTACGGATCAATTTAGAACATGTGTTCAAGGATGATGCAATCCCTCTTCTCAACTTAGACCCTATCTAAGGACCATCCACCAACCTCTCTGTCGATATCACCAATATAGGTATCCACATCATCGACCTCATTGTCGATGCAGGCAATCTCATCATAAGTGACCACATCACTCCCCCTCTCGAGGAGGGTCCTACCAAGCTTGTATCGAAAAATACTCAAACTTTACTTGAGGTAGAGGTTTGGTTAGTACATCGGTAACTTGTTCACTTGAGGTAGAGGTTTGGTTAGTACATCGGCAACTTGTTACAAATTCGAACTTTATAATTACTTTCTACGCCATATCATGGAACACTGGATTCTTTTCCATCTTGATACAACTCTGTTTGTCACATAGGATCACAGTTGGGTCTATCTCTAAGCCAAACAATCCAGAAGCCATACTGCTTCACAACTAGCAGAACAACCAACCATATATTCCGCTTGTGTTGAGAGCCACACTAGACTGCTTCCAGCTAAACCATGAGATCATGGCTAATCCCAGACAATAACATCCTCTCAAGGTGTTCTTCCTGTCTGATACACTTTCTACCCAATCAACATCTGTGTAGCCATCTAAAGTCATGATCTCCAAGATAGCATAGATCAAAGTCTATCGTAACCTTTAGGTACCTCATCACATGCTTTGCAACTATCAGGTGAACACATTTAGTTTCCACTAGATACTGACTCAAGGTGTTCACAACAAAGCATATATCTGACCTAGTATTTGTTAGATACATCAGTGACCCAATAATTTTTCTATACAGAGTTATATACACTAACTCTGATGAGTCATTCGCTAATAGCTTCAAGTTGGAATCCATGAGAGTGGCCATTCCAACATATCAAGTCCTTTTAATATTTCTCGGCATACTTTCCTTGGTTGAGAAAGATTCCTTCTGAGCCTTTCCATACTTCCAGACCTAGGAAGTAATGCATCAATCTGAGATCTTTCATTTTCATTTCTGTAGCCATCTATCTATGCTATCTCTCGTCAAATGGGTCTACTAATATGAGCCTCAACATCATTCGAACTCTGTGGTGAGTTCCTTCTTGCATCCATGTCATCTGTGTATAGAAACCATATTCAACATTGTAGCAAAGGTTGAGATCCACATCACCCATGGTGATCACTATCGATCCTGGGTACCCGAATATAGCTTTCTTCAATTACATTATTAAGATAATGGTCTTATCTAGCCACTTGGAGCAAACATCTCATCATGATTCTCTTCCTCTTTTTAAGAGAATCTTCTAGCCATGAGCCTTCTATAGTGTGTTTGATTTGTAAATCCTTTTGTTGAACATCCATCGCTTGTTCAGTGTTCATCATTCATCATTATCTTTCCTACAAATCAAAATTAAGTACATGATTAGTAATACTTCATAATCATCAAATCATATTGATATGATAACCTATTATGCATACAGATATCATTTACATAGTTATGCAACTATCTTGACCAATACTTTGGCACAACACTTTTCCATATCCTGTATGCATATAGTGGCTATCTAGATGCCTTCCATCTCTACCAGAACATACTATCGAGAGTGTGCACAGCTCTCAGCATGTCAGCAAAGAGGTTTCATTCTAGACAAGCAACAATGGAATGTTTTTCCAATTTACCAATCATATGCATATTAGTAGTATATTGTTCAATGCTATATGAATGTTTACACTCAACATGATATATTCTAGGAATACAAATATGTATACAACTATTACAAGCAATATCATTTACTATTTCAAATAACAACTCAAATACTTATCTTTTATGTTTGTGTGGTTGTCTCTCGCTTGATCTTCTATATGTCTTTTGAACTTCTATTCATTCTGTACCACTGTGCATGCTCAAGTGTGCACTAGTGTCATCCTCATGATCTCATACACAAACATACATTCATTAGTATATTCTCAATATTATCAAAACATTATAATTCTAAATAATCTTGAATATGTATAGTCATGATCATAGATAATAAACATTAGTATTCAAGGTTTCAGGAAAGTCTTCTTTTACTCATGCATATTCTTGTTTGATCATAGGACTCTTCTGGTTAGTTAAATCATCAATCAAGATAAGAGACATAATATGCATAAACCCTTGATTACTAGCTTTATGAATAAGCATAACCAATCATACCAAGTATACTTATATAAGGGATCCTAACACAAGGTAAGATTCTAACTTGACATAGGAAAACATACCTGGATTAGTATACCTGCTTAGTTATGTCTAACATACCTAAACAATATCTTCTTTGTTCTCTTCAATGATTTAGAGATCATGTGCTAGAACCTGCATATCTCATAGGTTAAGCATAATATAACAAAGTCATACATACCTCATAAGTAGAACAAAGATTATGGAAGAGTCTTTGTCTTCATGTTGTCATGGTCATGGAATTTGATTTGTCTTTCGTGATGTACCTGTATCTTGTTAGCAGACAACATCAACCTCATACAACACCACAGTGCATTAGTACATTCATATAGCCCTAATCAATGAATGTCTTCTATAATTCACATGCATTCATACTGTTACTAGGGTGATAAGATAATTCTAACATTAATCAAGATTGTACTAATAAATAATATGAAGACAAACATATTATGAACTTAATCAGGAATCAGATTTCAAGACATACTTGAACCTCCTTAAGTCATACCTGTCGAGACTTCTTGTAGTATTCTTATGTAAGGCCTTAGCCTCAACTCCCCCTGAAACTTGATCTGGAGCTTGATTAGGGTTTGCTAGAGAAACCCCAAAAATTCAATCTTTGACTTTCACACTTCTGAATGGATGGAAGGATGTGTCTTGCTGAGCTGATCAAACTAGCATACTTCAATTTTGAAATCTCCAAAATTTGACCCCTCAAAATTGCCTTCGAAACTTCTGGATCTTCTGGATAGGATCCCGAACCAGGGTTTGATGAAGCCCACCCTTCTTCCCAATCAAAAGGTTCGATCCAAGGCTCTAAAATATTATTTTTCTAAGGAGCTTCCAGCCGTGGTCACAGACTTAAAAAATTCCAACTTTTGTTGAAGCCCTAATTTTCCATCTTTCCGATCAAAATCTCGAACTGGGGTTTGATCAAGCCCGGTCTTCTACCCAACCAAAAAATTCGATCTTGGTCTCTAAATTTCAATTTTCTTGAGTAGCATTCAGCCGTGGACTCTGATTCCAAAAATTCTAACTTTCTCCGAAACCCTAAATTCTGGAAGCCATGAATGAAGGTGCTCCAAAAATAATTCTGTTTTGACAGAAATATGTACCTGTTTGTTTCTGCTTTACTTCTGAACTTTTCAATCCACAGGGTCTGAAAAATTTTTCTGTGGTATCCTGACCTGTCATCTTTCCATTTCAATAGGTATGACCTCAATTGGATTTTCTAAGAGAGAGTTATGCCAAGTG
This sequence comes from Larix kaempferi, assembly GCA_027924585.1. Taxonomy (NCBI): domain Eukaryota; kingdom Viridiplantae; phylum Streptophyta; class Pinopsida; order Pinales; family Pinaceae; genus Larix; species Larix kaempferi. The sequence goes on along the minus strand of BSBM01000111.1, from coordinate 1,290,082 downwards.
TCGCAACGTGACCTGTTTATGGGATAAAACAGGAGAGCAGATTTGTATGGTGTACCACGTGTCACTGGTTCAACTTCGGCCTCTGAAAAAGTTTCCTGAGATAGTAAAGTCTATGTACTATCTGTCACTTTTTACTAAATTTCATTTGGAGCTTCCTAGCCCAAGTTATGACCTTTTTTCCTAGGTCACCTGATTTTGACTGAGATCTGGAAGAGGCAGAAACCCTAACTTGTACGGATCATGACTCACAAATTACAACGAATCGAAGGGTGTCCTTTGGACACAAGGTACCTGGGGATGTTATATACGACTTGTAAAGGTTTCAGATCCTGAACCTTCACCAAAATGGATTTATAGTGAAAGTTCCACGATGACTGGTTTTTTCTATACAAAACCCAAACCTTGAAATTGTCGCAAGTGAAGCAAGTGTCGTAAGTGCCATACATTGCCTTCCTTCAGGTTAGCTTTGATACCATGTTAAGATTTAATATGCTAATACATAAAATATCAGCATTACATTCCATTTCACAATAATATCATATATAGGATCACTGAAGAAACAACAAGCACAACATAAATACAAGAGACACAGATTTATCTTGGGAAACCCTCATGGGGTAGAAAACCCAGCAAAGCTTCCTCAATATAGATTACCAGCAATATACAAATATGCAAACCAAAGACATGATCTCCTCCTCCTCCATAGCGGACCTCTCTCTCACAAGTGCGCTACATTTCAAGTGAGGGAAGTGTGTTAAATGAGGAGCTCACCTCCTCTATTTATACACATCTCCGACTTGTACAATATATTAACTAGGTCGGCCCCAATTTTACCATTGGGTTAAACACCCCACTACAATTGACTGGGCCGACCCCTCTAGGGTGGTCTAACAACCCTTTGACCCACATAACACATATAGGGCCGACCCCCACTAGGGAAGTCTAATAACCCAAGTTACCACATTCCAATGGAGGAATAAACATCTCCGGATATACAATAAGATCTCCACAGAGGAATGAAACATCTCCGGAATAATAAAGTACAAATACAATATTCTTTGAAGTTACAATATTTCAACAAAACATAGGGAAATGACTCTGGTGGTCCTAAAATAATGCATGCAGGGCGCATCAAGTGAAAAATGGGTTCTAGATGACATCTGCACACCACTTGGAGGCTAACAACATCATCAACTACTAGGAAAATGTAAATAATGCTAAGGTGGAAAAGGTTGGAGTATTAATTATCCTAACACCCCCCCTTAATCCAAACTTAGATATCTTGGGCTCTGGTTACTGAGACCAAAGGCCACCCATACAATCAAAATAATAAAAAATAATTTTTTCATGAAACTAAGGAAATGGGGAAAAACATCGTGGGAAAAATATCCCCCTAAAAAATGAACAGCAGGAAACTCAAACAGCCTTCACACCAAGCAGAGAAGGAAAATCTCTTATGAGTGAAAGACTTTGTAAAAATGTTGGCAATCTGATCCTATGTACAATAGTAATGTAGGTGTTGGATCTGGATCTGCTCCTCTGATGTACCTCCCACTATTTCAAAGCTGCATTTTTCATTGCCGATTAGAGGAAATTTGGATGAAAAATAGGTCTCCTAAGGAAAATGGTAAAAAAAACCATGTAAGCTATTTTTTATACTATTTCACTTTTATCGAAGCTGCCCAAGGTTATTTCACTTTTATCAAAGCTACCTTAGATATATATTTTATATTAAAATCAATTTATGAGGACAAAGTTCGATGCAGTGTTTTCACCCAAAATAAGGAAAGAAAATTAAATACATGGTGCCAACTTAAAAGTTATTGGGTCATGTATTACCTAAAACGTGGATGGGTATATTAGTTATGATATTAGTTATTATTATATTTAATTATATATTATATATTAGTTATGATATTAGTTAAAATTTATTGGATCTAACTTTTGACAGTTATTATAAAATATTAACTATAATATAATATTAATATATATATTAGTTGTAATATTAATTACTATTACTATTATATATTTTTCATGTATTATCTAAAAGATGGATGTGTATATTAGTTATGATATTAGTTAAAAATTATTAGACCCAACTTTTGACTGTTATTATAAAATATCAATTATTATATATTACTTGCAATATTAATTACTATTACTATTATATATTATGGAGAATAAAGGTATGGCCAGATTACATAATCCACTCAATCATTACATAGGGGCTCAAGAAGAGCATCATGTCACTTACAAGAATTGAACTTGGGTGGGGAGGGTAATAAAAAATTCCTCCCAAGCACCCAAGCTATATCCAATGGACAATATTAGTTAAAAGTTATTAGACCTAACTTTTGAGGTTATATAAAATATTAATTATTATATAATATTATTATATATTAGTTGTAATTGTAATTACTATTACTATTATATATTGGTCATGTATAAAGATGGATGGGTATATTAGTTATGATATTAGTTAAAAATTATTAAACCCAAATTTTGACAATTATTACAAAATATTAATTATAATATAATATCATTATATATTAGTTGTAATATTAATTACTATTACTATTATATATTGGTCATGTATTATCTAAAAAATGGATGGGCATATTAGTTATGATATTAATTAAAAGTTATTGGACCTAACTTTTGAGGGTTATTATAAAATATTAATTATAATATAATATTATTATATATTAGTTATAATATTAAGTATTATTAATCAAGCTTTGGATAGAGGTCAAATCAAATGTATCACGATGACTAAGGATTGTGTGATCACACACATCTTGTTTGCAGATGATGTATTAGTGGCTGGAGTGGATACCGTGGAGGAGTGGATCATGTATAGTGAAATTATTCAGACATTTTGTAATGCTTCGGGCATGAAGGTCAGCTCTGCAAAATCCAATTTTTATCATTTATCTATGAATGATGAACATCTCAGAGATATTTTATCAGTGCTTCCATACAAATGTTGTCCTATGGATCAAGGTTTCAAATATCTGGGTTTTAATCTTAAACCAAACAATTATCTTATCAAAGATTGGTTTTGGCTCTTAAGAAAAATTGAGGCATGCATTGCCCACTGGTCTTATAGACTCTTATCTATTGGTGGCAAACTTATTTTAGTCAAATCTGTGCTCTCCAGTATTTCTGTTTACTGGTTTTCATTGCTTGAAGTGCCAACATTCATCATTAAAGCTATCAAGAGATGTTTCTTTAATTTTCTTTGGTTAGGGAATTCTTCTAGTGCTAAAATTCCGATGGTTGCAGCTGAAGCACTATCAAGACCTTTTAGGTTTGGTGGCTGGGGAATCAAAGACCTTGCGACATTTAATACTTCCCTTAGATTAAAAAGCATGTGGCGGGGAATCTTTGGTTCAACTCTCTGGTCTAGACTTATCCAAAGCAAATATTTAAATATGGATGTATATCACTGGATTAGAAATCCAAAAATGAACAATTGGAACTTCTCCCCCATTTGGAAGGGCTTTATGAAAGTTTTCTATTGGATCAAAAATGATCTCTTGTGGCAGGTGGGCTCTGGTGTGATGATTCGTGTTGGACTTGATCCCATTTTAGGGATGTAAGACTCATTCCTTCTGCCCTCTTCTATTACCCAGTACCTACAGGTTTTAGGCATGTCTTCATTGAACAAGATACAGCTGAACAGATTTGTGGATAATGGAAATTCAATATGGATGTCTGCTAGAGATCTAGGCCTCTCTGGCCATTTAGCTCGAACTTGGGATATGTATATAATGAATCTGAATGCAGCAGGCGTTAAATTGAATCATGAAGAAGATCAAATTGTTTGGGGAGGAAATCCTTCTACTCGTCATGTGACGGCCAAATCTGCATATAGGAGAATTATACAAGACAAATATATCTTCCCACAAGATTGGTGGTAGAAGAGATTATGGAATTGGTCAATTCCATTAAAACTAAAATGTTTTACTTGGTTGGTTTTGCAAGATAAACTGAAAACATGGGAAAATCTGTGCAAGTGTGGATGGATTGGTCCTAGTGTCTGTTTTCTCTAATTCAATGTTGCAGAAACAAAACAACACATTTTTGTCAATTGCAATTTCACTCAAAAAATCTGGGAATTTGTTGCTAAGAATCTAAATATTTCTCAGCATTGGGATGTTGGTGAGTTTAATGTATGTCTCTTAAATTGGTTTAGAAATTGCAAACATCATTTTAATATTTCCATATGCATTGCTTGGGCAATTTGGTTCACAAGAAACAATGCAATATTTCAGAATGTTCCTCCAGATGTTATGCATTGTAGCCTGACAGCACTAAAGATGTATTCTTCATATGTTGTGGATGATCAGAATCTGAAGATTGCTAAAGTTAGCCATTTCACTCTCAAAGTTGAACAACCTATTCTTTTCTTCGATGGAGCTGCACAAAATGGGTTGTGTGCAGCGGGGGGTGTCATTTTTCTGAATGAATCTCATTATTTCACTGTTAGGCTCAATTGTGGCTTAGGGAGCAACACGAAAGTTGAGCTCATGGCCCTCTGGTGTGTACTAAAAGTGGCAAACATATTTGGTCTGGTCAACATCAATGTTTATGGTGACTCACGAGTTACAATCAAGTGGGTTGCAAGTGAATTCAAGTTGAATGTTATGAACTTGAGACATTGGGCTGCTCGTGCACATAATGAAATTGAAAGACAACAAAATGTTATATTTGAACATATTTATAGAGAGCATAATTCGCTTGCTGATAAATTATCTAAACAGGCTCTTTCAGGCATGGAGGGTCACTTGGTATGGGAAGAATGGTGTGATAACTGCTCTCTGGATAGTGGAGTCACATACTTTTTTTATTAAGGTCTTGAAGGAAGTTTGCTTCAGGTGGCTGTTGTTAGCAGTTTTGTATGCACTTTTTTGTATTTTGGTAGTTTTTTGGTGGTATGACATTTTGAGTTATTTTGGGATTGGGATGGTCTTTGCAGACATCTTTGTAATTCAAACTATCTAATAGCATCTGTAAATTATTCGGGAAAAGAATCAAGAACATCATTGTACTATTTGATTCATATGAATACCCATAGTAGTTTTTTTCGCTGAAAAAAAATATTAAGTATTATTACTATGGTCAAAGATTACCGAAAAGATTGATGGGTAGGCTAGTTATGATATTAGTTAAAAGTTATTGGACCTAACTTTTGACGGTTATTATAAAATATTAATTATAATATAATATTATTATATATTAGTTATAATATTAATTACTATTACTATTATATATTGGTCAAATATTAACTAAAAGATTGATGGATATATTAGTTATAATATTAGTTACTATTATATGTTATATATTAGTTATGATAATAATAAAAGTTATTTGACCCAATAATATTATTATATATTAGTTATAATATTAATTATTATATATGGATTACTTATTACCTAAAATTAGCTAGCATATTAATTTCATTATCAATATTCAAGATAATTTCGGGCAGCTTGGGTAGTGGGCAGACATATTATAGTATTAAAAAAGTTCACTTATCCCCAAATTATATAATAAAAAATTGTTTAAGAGGTGCTCCCTTTTTTTAATTTCAAAGCATTTTGATTGGCTAATACATGATGACATGGAATTTGAATTAGGGTTGAAAGGCTCATTTTTCATCCAAAATTCCTCTAATTGGAAAACAAGTGTTTCAGAATCCATTCTTTCTACTGGGGTGAATGACTCATTGTAGTCCAAACCATGAACCTTTGAGTACCCTTTGTCAACCAACCAATCTTTGTACTTGGTTGTAGATCGATCATGGAAAGTCTCTTTGAAGGATTGTGGATCAGACCCCACCATCATGTAGCACCTCTCTAAGAGAAATGGATCTGTATGACATAGTGCAAGGTTTGCATCTCAATACCGATATTTAGTTCTTCTATGGTCAGATGGATCCCCACCTATGTTCCTAGCAGCTTCAAGGAATTTGTGATCCCATTTTGGCCTTGGCCATGGATTGGGAGCAGTGGATGGATCTGGATCTGGACATGCTTGAACTTCATACTCAACATCAAGATCTCGGTCCTCATCTTCGGAATCTGAATGGACCATCGGAAGAGACATCATGAGTAGGAAGAGAGTATGGAAAAAAATGAGAGAATTCATATTCCTTTGAGGAATAATTTGCAACACCTTTCGCCATTGGCTTCCCAGAGGAGATCTCTGTAATCTCAACTGTATCAGGTCAAAAAACAACTTTTTTTGGTGAACCTGTGTGTATCATCTGATAAACAGATAACAAGTTTGATGCTAAAGAAGGCACATACATAACATTTTTGAAATTTCCATACTCCAGTTGTATTGTGCCCTTCCCTTTAGCAAACATATGTGAATAATCTCCCATGTGAATACTAGGACCATCAGTGAGATGTAGAGAAGAAAATGGATATCTGGAGGCAACCATGTGGTTGGAGGCTCCAGAATCAATGAGGAAGGCCTGTGATTGTGAGAATCCATCCTTCAGTGCATGGCATCTCTCATGATCATCTATATCACTCCCAGAATTAGTTTCCCTTGTGCCTTCTGGGAGAGAAATGTTGTGTTGCTCAAGAAGTTTGGTCATTTGATCTATCTACTTCTTCATGCAAGATCTCTCTCAACGGTTTCCTTTCTTGCAATAGGTATACTTGGTCTTCTCAAACCCCTTTTGCTTATCCTTCTTGGAGTTGGAGGCTCCTTCTGATGGATTAGGATTCTCATATGGTTTGGATTCAAATTGCTTCTTGTACCTTCCCTTCTGCTTTCCTTTAGCATTCGCACTTTCTGACTCCCTTTCCATAAGAGCTTGATTTTTGGAGGCTTGCAGGGAGCCCATCTGAATCAATTTGTCTTGTTCTTGGATGAAGGATTCAATGAATGCATCTAAAGAAGGCATTTTACAATTGGGGATTGACAATCTCCCTGAATGGAAGGTAGAAACAAATATTGAAAATTTGGGATCAAGCTTGCTCAAGATGGATAGCACCAACTGCTCGTCCTTCTTCTCAATGCCACATTGTTTCCACTGCATAACCAAGGACTTGAATTTAGAAATGAACCATTGTATGGTTTCGAAACTTCTAGGTTGAAGAGCAATTGATTCATTCTCTAGAATGTGCCTCTCAGCTCATCTTGCTTTCCAAAGAGATACTCAAGCTTCAACCAAGCCTCTCTTGGTGACTTCAATCAATCAATGTGGAAGAGAAAATATCTGGAGATGTGAATACATATAAAACCAAAAGCTTCATCTAAATTGTTTAGGTACTTTGCCTTCTCAACAACTGCCTGAGGTTTGACCTCCTTTCCCATTGTGACCCTCTACAAACTCTTGTTGCGCAATACCATCTGCATATCAACCCTCCAATCAAGATAATTAAAGGGTGTCATGATTCTTAGAGACAAGAGAGCATTCGAATTCTCCATGTGAAATTGCTAGAACGAATACAAATTGAAACTGTTGCCACTACTGCACTGAAAAACTTTCAAAATCCTGCAAAAAATTCTCAAATTGGAGATAAACCAGTTACTGAATCTACTGAGCACTGCTTTAGGACAATAGGCACTTTTATTTGGATCCTTTAGACCTGGCTAGACTTTCATGTCCCAAATTTGGTATTGGGTCACAATGGCCTAATCACATTGGCTCTATTCATTAGAGTTTGTCAAATTGATGCTAAAGGTCAAATAATTTCCAAGGAGGAAAATTACTAGTTTCCTAGGTTTGGGGTGGAAGATTTGGGATTTGGAATAATGGGGATAATAAATGATGTGTGAACATTAGAATGGAATAAATATTTAATAAAGGATCTAAATAAATATATACAAGTGAAAATCAAAGTGGCATTTCATCATGAAGACACATGGAGGAAGTGGGACCCACATATGGCTAGATTTCCCCACTACATTTGGAATCATTCTCTCACCAATTCGAATTCAAGGTGAATGGTAACATACTTGGGGGAGTCCAAAATATATTATTCATTGCATGAATCATCCAAGGTCGAAATATAGAGGAAGAGTAACTCCCATGGAAGAGGAAGAGGCAATTTGGAGCTAGTGAGACACTTGGGCTAGATTCCCTAGCTCTATGACAACAATAATGAAGATGCTATGACACCTATGACACAAATCAGACCTGAAGGCTGACATATGACATATATGACATGTCAGGGCTAAAAATAGACTCCAAGAGGGCGCTCAAGGGTGTTAGGGCAGCTAAGATGCTTCCACATGTGATTTGGTGGAAGTGGGAGACTAGGAATTGTTGTACAAGTGGCGTTCTTTGGAATCTCTTCCCAACATGAGTTGGAATGAGTCTCTTGGAAGGAATTCGACCCATGGAGGACATTAGAATTTTATAAATATCAATAACAAAGAAGGAAACCAGCTTTTGATCATTTTTAGAATCTGTAATTGCAATTGTCAAGAGGGAGAGCTAGTGGATGACTAGTTTCTTGCCTTAGTCAATTTCGAGGGTGAAAGATTCCCATCCAAGTTGGAAATTGGAAAGGCCATTCAGACCTTTCATTTGGAGCTTTAATGGAGTATTTATTTACAAGTGTAAGCTACAGGGCAGCTCATAGTTTCTTCTATTGCAGCTCGCTCCTTCAACCATTTGCAGTTTTGATGGCATATTCTTGATCCTTGAGGGAGGGCATTTTTGGTGAGCTATTGTACTCTTTGGGGGAGCTTCTAATGCCCCATTTCTTTTGTAATATGAATTAAATACTCTTTTATTCATCTCCAAAAATTTTCAGGTCGAAATTCCAAGTAGAAATGTATAAATCTCATTTTTAATGGAAGAACAATGCCATTTCCCCACTACCTTGTTGTGAGCCAATGTATTGATGATGATTTCGAATGAATGGATGATGCTCTGATATATTTGTGATAAATATACTCCCATGGATGTCTTATACAAGTTTCATGTACTGTACTTGATCATTTGAAGCATTTTTACTCAGTTTAATTGCATTGGTAGAAGAAATAGTGCCATTTCCCCAAGGGTCGAATTGGGGATTTTTGCAGTTGAATGGGAGAGGGTGAGAACAGTTGTAATAAACCATTAATGGTGCATATGATACCTTAATAGCATACTTAACACATTACTTACCTCTGTTCATAAATTTGAGTGGGTTTGGAGCATTTGGGAAGCCATTTTCAATACTTACCTTAGGGGGATTTGAACCCCAAATTACTCGTAAAATTGCATACTTGGTCCAGAATCTTAAGAGAGTTTTCAGAGGTCTTTTGGTGGCCATATGTTATCCCTGAACATCATATTCAATTCCTAATATCATTCATAAACCTTCCTTGAAGATTTGAAGGCATTTGGAGTCAATTTGAGACCTAGAGACCAATACTAGTCAAAGGGAAATCACTAGTAAAGTTACCTACATTGACCAGAATTGAAAGAGTATTTGCAGAAGTGTTTTAAAGGTACAAAGGCCTCCCTAAAACACATATTTTGTTCTAATATCATTCATATACCTTATAATAATATTTGGGATCATTTGGAGCAAATTTGGGACCTAGAGATCGAAACTAGTCAAAGGTCGAACCAAGGAAAAAAGTGGAAAATTGCAATTTTAATAAAATTCCTAATAAGGGACATTACAGTGGTATCAGAGCATGGCCTTGGAACCTGATGTGGTAGAACATTAATGAAGATCAGGAGTCAAAGAAATAAGCCACCACCCTTAGAAACTGAAACTGGATGTACTTTGGTGAAAGGGAAGAAGTAGGAGAAGAAGTGCATTCATTGGTCACCATGAGTAAGGATGAGAAAGGAACCTTAAAGGAGAATGAGGATTTTAGGAAATTACTTGAACCATCCTTTGAAGACAAGTGGAGACAATAATTTCAAGAGTTCAGATTGTTGCTTAGTGAAATTGGAAGCAACTCGGAAAAAATAATGAGCAATGGTTCTCTTTTCAAGCAAAATGATGAAACAATTTATGCCACAAAAGAGGAACCTAATGTAATTGTGGAACATGAGGTACATGTTGATATGCAGGTTCTTGAAGATGCTACACTAAAACAAGAAGAAGGACAAGCACTTGTCCTTGTTCAAAGGGATTATGAGTTGCCTCATGGAGAGAGTTGCAAAGCCTTGGAAGAGGTACATGATCTCACAATAGTTGGACCAGCCAATTATGGAGAAGATGAATTAAATATTTCAATGGGTAAGAGTTGTAAAGAATTAAAGTTGGTTCACAATTCCTCACCCCACACTTCTTTTCCAGCCACATCACTTTGGGATGAAAATTGGGTGAAAGGTTTTTTTCCTAGTGGTGCCACATGAGGGGTATGAAACTCCTACCGCTCCTTTTGATGATGACATGAATAGAGCACCTCATTATTTAGAATTGCAGCAGCATATTGCTTTACCTTATGATGATACATATCCTCATGGATGTATGGATGAGACTTCTTTGAGTCCTTTGAATTCTTCTTGTTTTTCCTGCTCATTATTTGGTTCAGATTTTAGTGGAGATTCTTCATTCACTTCTTGGATGAAAGAATGCATGGCTGAATATTTTGATGCATATCACATTTTCTTGGAGCAGCACTATCGGACATGGGATCCTCACCTATGTCATTGTAGCAGATTTGATGGGTCACTTGAAGATTGTATGCACTTGGAAAATGGTGGTCTACATGCTTGGAGGTATAAGCACTTTCATGACTCTTTGATGAAGCATCTCCTTTATGTACATTTTCATTATGTTGTTATGTACTTTGATGACATATATTTTGTACTCATGATGTTTGGAAGAATTCATACAAGAAAATGGGATCCAGGAATCCTCTTATCTGATGGTATGGGTTGGAGAGCACTTTTAATTGTTGGGGTGCAATACAAGCAATGGGACCCTGGAATAATTTTTATCTCATTGGTTCCATATTTTTTGGGGAAGCAAGCAGTATGGGAGATGGATTCCCCACTTAATAAAGTGATTTTAATCAGAGTAGTGCAGCAGCAAGCATGGTGGTTCCTCTCTAAAATCTTCATGGAAACTCAAAGACTCAAGGTTGGGCAATTCAATGGCAACTTCAAAGAATTACACAGAAAGCAGGTTCTTCAACACCCACATTTAAAATTGCTTGAGGACAAGCAATATTGGGAAGGGAGGATTTGCCATGTCCCAAATTTGGTATTGGGTCACAATGGCCTAATCACATTGGCTCTATTCATTAGAGTTTGCCAAATTGATGCTAAAGGTCAAATAATTGCCAAGGAGGAAAATTACTAGTTTCCTAGGTTTTGGGTGGAAGCTTTGGGATTTGGAATAATGGGGATAATAAATGATGTGTGAACATTAGAATGGCATAAATATTTAATAAAGGATCTAAATAAATATATACAAGTGAAAATCAAAGTGGCATTTCATCATGAAGACACATGGAGGAAGTGGGACCCACATATGGCTAGATTTCCCCACTACATTTGGCATCATTCTCTCACCAATTCGAATTCAAGGTGAATGGTAACATACTTGGGGGAGTCCAAAAGGTATTATTCATTGCATGAATCATCCAAGATCGAAATATAGAGGAAGAGTAACTCCCATGGAAGAGGAAGAGGCAATTTGGAGCTAGTGAGACACTTGGGCTAGATTCCCTAGCTCTATGACAACAATAATGAAGATGCTATGACACCTATGACACAAATCAGACCTGAAGGCTGACATATGACACATATGGCATGTCAGGGCTAAAAATAGACTCCAAGAGGGCGCTCAATGGGTGTTAGGGAAGCTAAGATGCTTCCACATGTGATTTGGTGGAAGTGGGAGACTAGGAATTGTTGTACAAGTGGCGTTCTTTGGAATCTCTTCCCATCATGAGTTGGCATGAGTCTCTTGGAAGGAATTCGACCCATGGAGGACATTAGAAGTTTATAAATGTCAATAACAAAGAAGGAAACCAGATTTTGATCATTTGTAGAATTTGCAATTGCAATTGTGAAGAGGGAGAGCTAGTGGATGACTAGTTTCTTGCCTTAGCCAATTTCGAGGGTGAAAGATTCCCATCCAAGTTGGCAATTGGAAAGGCCATTCAGACCTTTCATTTGGAGATTTAATGGAGTCTTTATTTGCAGGTGTAAGCTACAGGGCAGCTCATAGTTTCTTCTATTGCAACTCGCTCCTTCAACCATTTGCAGTTTTGATGGCATATTCTTGATCCTTGAGGGAGGGCGTTTTTGGTGAGCTATTGTACTCTTTGGGGGAGCTTCTAATGCCCCATTTCTTTTGTAATATGAATTAAATACTCTGTTCTTCATCTCCAAAAATTTTCAGGTCGAAATTCCAAGTAGAAATGTATAAATCTCATTTTTAATGGAAGAACAATGCCATTTCCCCACTACCTTGTTGTGAGTGTTGATGTATATGTAACTTCGGAATGTATTTCACATATATGTATATTGTATTCCTATAGAGATGGTATTATTCCTCTATAAGGAAGTGTCGTCATTTATATTGTAAGTGTCGTAACTTATACTTGATGGGTTATTAGACCACCTTATTTGGGGTCGGCCCTGTATAAGTCATGTGGGTCAAAGGGTTATTAGACCACCCTATTGGGGGTCGGCCATGTGGGTCAAAGGGTTATTAGACCACCCTATTGGGGGTCGGCCCACTCAACATTATGTTATGTGGTAAAGTTCGAGCCTACATGAGTTAGGTAAAAAGGCAATTCAAGTCAAGTATAAATAGAGTGCGGGAGGCACTCTATTTACTCACTCACTTCTCACACATGCACTCAAGGAGGAGTGGTGCACTTATGGAGGAGGAGGATCTGCTGCTAGGTTATGGCTATCTCTCTTGGTTGGTTGTATCATTGCTCTATCTATGTTATTGGGTTTTTTCACCTTTATGGTTTTCCCCAAGTAAATCTTTGTGTCTCTTGTGTGCTTGCATTATTGTCTCCATGATTGATATGTTGTAGATATGTTGTACATGTTGTTCTCTCAGTTAAGATCCTAGATCATATTGAAGTAAATTCAGAAAATTTAACAGCGAGCCAATGTATTGATGATGATTTCGAATGAATGGATGATTCTATGATATATTTGTGATAAATATACTACCATGGATGTCTTATACAAGTTTCATGTATTGTACTTGATCATTTGAAGCATTTTTACTCAGTTTAATTGCATTGGGAGAAGAAATAGTACCATTTCCCCAAGGGTCGAATTGGGGATTTTTGCAGTTGAGTGGGAGAGGGTGAGAACAGTTGTAATAAACCATTAATGGTGCATATGAGACCTTAATAACATACTTAACACATTACTTACCTCTGTTCATAAATTTGAGTGGGTTTGGAGGCATTTGGGAAGCCATTTTCAGTACTTACCTTAGGGGGATTTGAACCCCAAATTATTCGTAAAATTGCATACTTGGTCCAGAATCTTAAGAGAGTTTGTAGAGGTCTTTTGGTGGCCATATGTTATCCCTGAAAATCATATTCAATTCCTAATATCTTTCATAAACCTTACTTGAATATTTGAAGGCATTTGGAGTCAATTTGAGACCCAGAGACCAATACTAGTCAAAGGGAAATCACTAGTAAAGTTACCTACATTGACCAGAATCGAAAGAGTATTTGCAGAAGTGTTTTAAAGGTACAAAGGCATCCCTGAAACACATATTTGTGTTCTAATATCATTCATATACCTTCTCATAAGATTTGGTATCATTTGGGGAAAATTTGGGACCTAGAGATCGAAACTAGTCAAAGGTTGAACCAAGGAAAAAAGTGGAAAATTGCAATTTTAATAAAATTCCTAATAAGGGACATTAAATAGACTCCAAAGGATTTCTCCAATGGCTTCAATGCAATGGCACCAGGATTTTTTGTCGAAATCCAAAGGCTTCTGGTGCACTAATGAAAGTAGTTGCTCAACCTAAGCTCTCACAAGCTCTGATACCATGTGAAATTCACACCAGATATTAGAGCCCGAGAATACCTCACAGTGAAATAACTAGGAAAAATGATGAATTACAGTGAAAATTGCAGTGGAATGAGCAATAAAATTAATCATGTATTGAAACTCAGAAGTGCACAAAAATGCGTGTCATTGCCAATTAATCAGTATAGTCAAAAGATATGTTGCAATGGAGAGAATTTGATTATCCAAGGATAATTTGAATCCATGTCAGTCTACCTAGTCTAGCATAGGAAATATCACCACTACAGGGATCCAGAGGTTCCAAGCTCAACTCAACTCAACCAAATATCAGTGAACTAAAGCTATTGTCACTTAACTGGTCAAGGAGGGTGCATTTGTGAGTTTGGAATGCAAAATAGGATAGAGAGGGCGCATTAGATCACAATTAGTTGCAATTGGAGCTCAAAACCCCACTATAGTCAAGAAATCAGGTGGAACACAGTTGGACTGAACTAGATCATTGAGTTATCTACTAAAATGTAGGGAATTGACTCTGGTGGTCCTAAAATCATGCATTCAAGGCACATCAAGTGGAAAATGGGTTCTAGATGACATCTGCACACCATTAGGGGGGTAACAACATCATCAACTACTAGGAAAAGGTAAATAATGCTAAAGGTGGATAAGGTTAGAGTATTAATTATCCTAACAGCGCGAAGTGAAGAAGTTTGACTGATGTACAAGGATTAAGTTGAAGTATGTTAATTAAAGAAAACAATCAGATGCGCAGAGACCGATTCGCAACAGAATCAAGTATGTGCATCATGATTAGGATGATCTGAGGAAAGTTCGTTAAACTGAATGGACGAATCATATGATGCATAGCATGTCATAGATTTTCTGAAATACTGTTGGCACTTAAACAGAACGGATGCATATTAGTAAGTGCGTAGTTCCATCTAATACTGGTGCACAACATCATAAAGACAAGTCATCAATTGATGCATGGTATCAGTTGAAGAGTGTAGTTGCACAGTAGCAGAACATAACATAGAACAATGATGCAAACTACAGCAGATAAAGCAGCACACAGTATCAAGTGTGACATCAGGTGAAGTGAAGTGTTGAGTGGAATGAGAAGTGAAGTGTTGTATGCAGGGAAGTGATAGCAATACGAATGCATACAAAAGGTGCACATAGCAGAATGAACATCAAAATATCAGAAGTGTGCACATGTTTGAAGCTCAGCAAGGCAACATCTTATTGTGTATATCTGGGTGGCAGGATGAAGCAAGGATCAGGGGGTCGTAGCCTCCTTCTAGTTGGTGATGGAGAACACAGGGATTTGGTGCTTCCTTCAGGTCGGTGCCTGTAAAACCAGGGGGTTGGTGCCTCCTTCCAGTTGGTGTTGGTAAACACAGGAATTCGGTGCTTCCTTGAATGTAATCTTTTCATTACAAAATAGCATTATGTGGTTTTCTCTCGTTTGGGTTTCCACATCAAAAATTCTATGTGTTTTATGTTTTGGTGCATATGTGGATGAATGTTTTATTTATGTTGGATGCATAATTGAATATTAAGATTAATTTCAAACTTATCTATTAAAGAAGTTAAAAACTTATCGTAACTGCGCTAATACTAATTCACTCCTCCTGTCAGTATTAAATAGATTCCAAAATATTCAATTATGTTAGTGGTGGATAAGTTGAAAAAGGTTGCACACTTCATCCTAATTAAATCAACTCACAAGGAAACCAACATAGCATAAATTCATATGAAGGAGATTACAAGATTACAAGGAATACCCAAGGCAATTGTTTCAGACAAAGATCCAAAATTCACTTCAAATTTTTGGAAGGGATTATTTAAAGGATTTGGAACAAATTGATTATGAGTATATCTTATCACCCACATATAGATGGGAAAACTGAAAGGGTAAATCAATTTATTAAAGATATGCTCAAAAGATATGTGATGGATCAACCAAACAAATGGGAAGATTACTTGCATTTGGTAGAGTTTGATTATAATAATGGATATCATGCATCCTTAAATATGAGTCCATTTGAATCCTTATATAGAATAAAATTTAATACTCCCATCAACTGGGATAATCCACCAGGCAACGCGATTTTTGGGCCATAATTGCTTAAAGAATTGGAATAATAGATTGTTAAGATCGTAACGAATTTAAAAATGGCACAAGAGTGACATAAAAGTTATGCAGAAAAAGGCATAATAGCAAGAGCATTCAGAGTTGGCGACCATGTGTATCTAAAATTCGGTCCAAAGAAAATTTCACTGAAGCTTAGGATATGTCATAAGTTAGCACCCAGATATTGTGGGCCGTTTGAAATATTAACTAGGATAGGGCTTGTTGCATATGAGCTTGCATTGGCTGCATTCATAAAAGTGCATAATGTGTTTCATGTATATTTATTGAAAAAGTGTGTACCTGATCCTAACCACATTATCAATTGGGCCTTAATTCAAGTGGAACTGGAAGGAGATATACATGTGATACCAGTATGTATCCTAGACAAGAAATTCATGTTGCTTTAGAACAAGGCCATTGGGCAAGTTAAATTCCAATGGACACATTACAACCCTGAAGAAGCAACATGGGAGCTGGAGGATATTATGTAGGAAGCATACCCACAACTATTTTGAAATTTTGTATATGTAATTAGCGTGAATGCACCCCAGACGGTGCATAAATTGAATGGGAGGGGAATGTAACACCCCGTTTTTAACCCCAATACGTAAACAAAATGTAAATATTGATGAAAGGGCTACAAGCCAGATGTATATGGTCTAGAATGACCCAAGCTATGGAAATTTGTAAATTTTCACTCTTTAATATAAAATCCATGACTACTGCATCAAAAATGACAAAACAAGAGATGGGGGACTATCTTTTCACAAGGGGGAGAGTGATTATCCCAAGCCCAGGATTAGAGGGGAAAAGGGTGCCCAACCCATGCATGCCACTTGTCCACCTCTCCTAGATTTCCATTTCCATGTGGCCGTTTCTTATCAACCTCGGTGCCACTTTGCTAGCCTCAACCATGCATATAAATAGAGAGAACTAGCCCATCATTCCATTCATTCTTCATGTATGATATAATCAGTTGCTTCCATACCTGAACTACCTAAGTCAATACCACTGTCACTTGTGCTACCATCATCATACCTCCATATCTGTATTGTACACTGAGAACCATACCGTGAACAACAGAATTTCCCGGGAGTCCTAACGCGAAGAATTCCTAGCCAGGTTGTGTTGGAACCTTGGAAGGGAATTGGAGTAACAAATCCTAGGGACTGTTATCTCAGAGAAGGGATCCCAAGGTACAATTAACTCATAGAATGGAGCCCCATTCCTTGGGTTGTGTAGACTGAGGGGAAAGGAGTGCTAGAGGGTTGGGATAGTTGTAGCTAGAGAAACCAACAACTTCTTTTGTTTTGATAGTCCCACCTCGGGGGTGGCCTATCAAAAAAAGATATGGCTTGACAGAGCCTACAACTGGGTGGACTGTCCTCGGTCTACAGATAGTCGGTTACATTTTTAGATAAGTACTCTCTTGTGTATAAATGAGTTGTGTTTATCTATGAATGTGCTTAGCATAATTACTGTAGTATGTTTATTAAATTATATGGAATTATTGTCATTTATGGAGTTGCATTCATGGAAAATAGGATTACATTGTTTTCATTCATTATTATATTAGTTATGGAGTTCAAATGCATTTATGAATCTGCTGTAAAATACAAATAAACCAGTAGAAGAGCGTTAATAAGTATGAGAGAGAAATAATACAAGAAAATCCAAGAAACCACATAACAATAGACACACAATGTTTATGTGGAAAACCAAAACTGGGAAAAAACCACCATAATAGATATATTATCTCCCTTAACCTAAACCGGTCAAGCTGGGACAAGTGAGCTAGCCACCGCTCACCTCCAAGACACATTACAATGGATTATTCCAATCCCTTTATAGGCTTCATTACATGCAATACCATAGGCCAATACCATGGACCACCAAATACCATTAGTCAACAAATACCTTGTGCCCAAAAACATGTGGTGATACCTAAACCATTTTACTTGTTCCTGAGTCAAGGTTAACCCTAACAATCCCCCCTTTAAGATTGACTTGGGTATCTCACATACACCCCCCTATCACCTAGTTCTATCCCCCGAATTTTTCGGTGAGTTACCAGGGGTATGCATGCCTTACCAAGTCTTACAACCATATGCCCTTTTACATGCAAACTACTCCATAAATTATTTTTTCATGTGTCTTCATGCTGACTACACCATCACCATTCATTGCTTCATGCTCTCACTTTTCCATGCTCATCATATGTCATGCCTCCTTGTCATTGACATGCATATAAAAAGAATTCATTTACCAGATTACATGGGTCCTCAGCTACTGTAACTGCCAGTTCTATAAGAATTCTCTTCACATACATGGTTCATCAATCTTGGTCCCAAAACCGAGATTAAACCATCTCACCTTCCTCTCGCAATCAAAGACTCAACCTCTTTGATCCAAATCAATCTAGGCTATGAGTACACCCGCCACCCTCGTACCTACCCAGCGGTTCATTCCACAATTGATGCAACATCCCTTTTTTTATGCATAAGAGGGATACAATTATTTTTTCCGTTCCTCTAAGCACTCGGAGAAATCACATTATAACAGGAACCAAAAGTTGCAGGGGTGTCAAGTACCATTGAATATGCACCCAATACAATTTTAATTTAGATACAAGGATATGGCCTCAAGGATAACCAACATTGCACTCTGATACCACTTATTAAGGATTTAAGAGCATTAATAAATATTAGAGAGAAATAATACAAGATAACTCAAGCAACCACATAACAATAAACACACAATGTTTACGTGGAAAACCCAAAATTGGGAAAAACCACCATAATAGATATATTATCTCCCTTGACCTAAATCGGTCAGGCTAGGCCAAGTGATCTAGCCACCGCTCACCTCTAGGCCAGATTACAATGGAGTATGCAAAGCCCTTTATATGCTTCATTACATGCAATACCATGGGCCACCAAATACCATGGAACAACAAATACCATTGGCCACCAAATACCATGCACCCAAAAACACGTGCTAATACCTAAACCATTTGACTCATTCCCGAGTCAAGGTTAACCCTAACACTCTTTTGTGTATAAATGAGTTGTGTTTATCTATGAATGTGCTTAGCATGATTATTGTAGTATGTTTATTAAATTGCATGGAATTATTGTCATTTATGGAGTTGCATTCATGGAAAATAGGATTGCATTGTTTTCATACATGATTATATTAGCTATGGAGTTCAAATGCATATATGAATCCGCTGTAAAATAAAAATAAACCAGTAGAAAATTGAGTTAGGATAACATTAGTACTTATAGGTAAAATCGTGAATGTAACATGGCCTAATTGGCATTTGAGGTCGCTGGGTTCGTGGCATTGCTTGTATGGCGTGGGGTGATAGAATTGTCTTCAAAGGTAGGCAACCCATGTTGCATTTCCTCCTTTGCAATCAGTTTGTTGTTCTCAAGTTGTGAAATGTGAAGACGATAAATTTGTCTAAACTAACCATGAAATTACATATCATTCATATTTTCAATCTACTCCTCAACATGTCCTTCATATAGCTTTCCCTCATCATCATTCCAAGAACCCTTCCTCTTAGGAGTTGTAGGAATGGCATGCTCTATTCCCCTCTTGAACTTATCAATGTCCTTGCTACCATCATTTTGATCACAATCCTTCCTCATTTTCTTCTTATCTCCACCTCCAAGTGAACGAAAAACACCTTTCTTGGTTAAAGTTGACACATTTCTAGTAAAAGCTACATTAAATCATCCCGTCTCACAAGGGAAAACTTGGCTCTTTGTTTTCCTTCAAGGTGCTACTCCTAATAGATTCATATTTCTCTCTCTCTCTCTCTCTCTCTCTCTCTCTCTCTCTCTCTCTCTCTCTCTCTCTCAGGATCTTCTTACTTGATTGTGTATTTGAACTAACCAGGGTGTGACCATACCTTGGGAGGGGATAATTCTTTGTCTTACCAACAAGTCTAGGGATAGAAATGAGTGATTGCTCGCATGCTTATATTTAACATTGAAACCTTTCTTGTCCCCAACTCCTCCTTCATATACTTCACATGATGGGAAATTGGTGCTACAAGAGATTGTGATAGGATGTGTTTTGAACACTCCATTTTGGTTAAACCCTGGAACAACATTTGCTTCCTTTAGATCAAAGAAACTTAATGCATGGGGCATCTCAACTAAATTCCATATAATTCTAGCAATGATTCCTATGAGTTTAAAGGGCATGGACATAAATTGTTTCTTCTTATTTTGATCAAAGAAAATAGACCATTTAGCATATTTCCTACACATTCTGTCAAGAAGATACAATCCCACATAAATTTAGGAAGAAAACAAGGTTTTCCCTCGAAACCGTACATTTTGATATAGGTAGAGTGCTCATCATATAGATACTTGTCCTTTCCTACAAGAAAATTGTAAGCTTCCATAGTCAAATGTCTAGGTTCCTTCCTTGTTAACATATACTTGAACCTTCCCAAAAAAGCATCTTGAGTTCTATAAAAATGAAATAGAGCCCTATTTCTCCAAAGAAATGGATACCATCTTTTTCTTTAAGTCTATGTCATAGATTATCTCTTGGTGTCAGCCTTTCAAAGGTGTTTTAAAATAACGAAGCAAAAATTAGATATGAAGCCATAAAATAGCTATGGGATATATTAAAAGGTGAACTGGTGAGAAATTTCAATTGAGATAATCTCACCCCAATCAAATACTCTGTTCTTATATAGGGTATAGTGGATGACATATAAACACACCTTGATATTTGTGCCAATGTTTCCTACCCAATTAACAAAGGGAATATCCACACCATTTCTTAGGAAGGCTATGCCAACTCATTAATGTTTAAGTGATACACTTTAAAAATCTCTTAGTATACCTATCAAAAGGCATGGTATCATTGTATTCAATTTGCCTTGACTGCATATTAGTTTGATAGTTAACTAAATTATTTTATCAATTTTCCTATGTATTACATTAGGCATCTTTCTTTTTTTTAATTCCTATTAAAATTCATTTATTTTTTATGCAATTGGCTGAGAAGTTGGGGGTCTTATTGTCGAATGGGCGATGACCTTCTTGGTATTAGAAAAAATGTAATGATTGCCATTAAATGCTCTCATGCTCTTATTGCTATTCCACTGATGTTGTCACCTTCTTGTCACCGCCTTTCCATGTGCTTGGGGAATCATTAGCAACTAACCACCTCCACAGCCAAGCACCTTGCTCTAATACATGTGCCTTTCTATAATACATGTTGTTGTACCACTTTGCTCTATTACCTATTGTTATTAATTTGCTTATTCACTAAATCCTGCATCCTTAACACCATAGAAGTAAGAATTTGCTTAGTCACTAAATCCTGCATTAGCAACACCATAGAAGCAAGCAAAGATGATCTTGAATCAATAACAATGTATAAGGAGGAAATGATAAAGCACAAGGGCACCACAACATTATTATGCAAAAACATGTTTTTTTAATTTACTTATTCACTAAATCTCCTGCATCAGTAAAGTTAATTTTTCGATAATTTCATTCAAAACATTATCTTAGGATCCTACTAAGAGAATAACATGCACATCATAACAATCATAAACAAAAGAGACACAGAGTTTCCTTGGGGAAAACCAAGAAAGTGAAAAACCCCGCAACTTCCTCAGAGATAGAATAAGCCCCAATATAAAGATCACAAAGATCAATTCCCAACAGATAGATGACTCCAACAACTACTCCTCTTCCAATTATGCACACTCCTCTCTCAACTAATGAGAGTTGGATGAGTGAGTGAATGAGTGAAATGAGAGAGACACACTCTCTATTTATACTTTGCTTCACTTGTCTTTTAATTCTAACTAGGTCGACCCCAACTTAACCACTTAACATAATGTTGACTGGGCCGACCCCACTAGGGTGGTCTAATAACCGTTTAACACACATAACTCATATAGGGCCGACCCCACCAAGGTGGTCTAATAACCCATCAGATATAAGTTATGACACTTGCAATATAACTTGCGACACTTGCAAGTACAAATGACGACACTTCCAATCAGAGTAGTAATACATCTCTGTTTGGGATACAATAAAGTACAAATGTAATACATAGAATATACAAGTGAATATCTTCCGAAGTTACAAATACATCAACACTCCCTCTTAATTAGGAAGGTATTCTCTTGACACAGGTCATCAATACATATTGCCACAAGTCTTCAATTATGGAGCTAGATCGTCGTCATTGGATCACGGAGCATCATCGTCATTGTTGTTGTACTAGTCATCTCGATCACTGGGCTATCTCTCAATTCTTCTCGTCATAGGAATTTCTACAGATCCAACCCTTTTTCATGTTGGTTGTAGGCCTAGCCTCCTGTAGGTCTTTATCATCTCTACAAGCTGGCCATCCCGTGGATCCCAGGACTGATTACGTGCATCAACAAAACCTCGAAAGAGCATCCCAGGAATTTTACAAGCACACAGCTCAACCTATTGGATCTCCTAGGATCTTTTACATGTGACCACCACAAAACCTCTAAAGATCATCCCAAGTCTGAAGTTACAAATACATCAACACTCCCTCTTAACTAGGAAGGTATTCTCTTGACACAGGTCATCAATACATATCGCAACAAGTCTTCAATTCTAGAGTTGGATCATCGTCACTAGATCACGGAGCATCATCGTCATTGTTGTTGTACTGGTCATCTCGATCACTGGGCTATCTCTCAATTCTTCTCATCATAGGAATTTCTACAGATCCAGCCCTTTTTCATGCTGGTTGTAGGCCTAGCCTCCTGTAGGTATTCATCATCTCTACGAGCTGGCCATCCCGTGGATCCCAAGACTGATTACGTGTGTCAACAAAAACTTGAAAGAGCATCCCAAGAATTTTACAAGCACACAGCTCAACCTATCAGATCTCCCTAGATCTTTTACATGTGGTCAGGAAAAACCTTAAAAGAGTGTCTTGCAACCTGCAAGATCTCTAAATAGCATCCCAAGACTTTTACAAGCACATGCTCAACCTATCGGATCTCCAGGACTGATTACATGCCTCCTGTAGCAAAACCTCGAAAGAGAATCCTAGGACTTTTACAAGCACACAGCTCAACCTATCGGATCTCCCATGATCTTTTCTATGCTACCTGTAGCAAAACCTTGAAAGAGCATCCCAGGTCTTTTACGAGCACACAGCTCAACCTATCGGATCTCCCAGGATCTTTTCTATGCTACTTGCACAACCTGTCCACGGCCACGGAGTATGGACCTGATACTGATGATCCACCTGATAATCCTCGCATGGAGCATCCTCCTGATGCTCATGATCGTATTGATCATCATACAAAGCATCACCCTGATGCAACTGATCTAACTGATCATCATCACGGCATCGTCCTGATGCATATCATCTGGAGCATCATCATGATGTTCATCACACATGATCGAATTGATCATACAAAGCATCCACCTGATGCATATCATCACACATGATCCAACTGATCATGCAAAGCATCCACCTGATGCATATCATCACACATGATCCAACTAATAATGCAAAGCATCCACCTGATGCATATCCTCACATCTGATCATCCTGACCATCATCATGCAGAACATCATCTGGAGCATCATCCTGATGCTCATCACACAGCTCTTACATCCACATCCATGGGAAGGATCCTCCTACCACCATGCTTGGAATGGCCTGCAAATGTTTCCCATCACTTCCTCCTCGAAGTATTTTCTATTTGAAGAACACCAAGCCTCTCTTTGAAGTACTCGAACTTCACTCTGGCTAGTGGTTTGGTCAACACATCTGCAATATGCTCATCTATCGCAACATACTAGAGCTTCACTGCTCCTCTCTGCACCATATCCCTGATATAGTGATATTTGATCTCGATGTGCTTCGACTTGTCATGAAACACCGGGTTCTATGACAACTTCACACAACTCTGGTTGTCACAATAGATACAAGTAGCATCCAACTGGAGATCAAATTAGTCAGATAGTAGCTTCCTTAACCATACTGCCTCACAACTAGCCGAATAGGCTGCGACATACTCTACTTCAGATGAACTCAGTGCTATGCAAGATTTCTTCCTGCTAAACCAAGAGATCACACCTGATCCCATATTGAAGCAACACCCCGAAGTGCTCTTCCTATCTGTAGCACTGCCTGCCCAATCTGAATCAACATAACCCTCCAGGTTAAACTTTTGATTCGCATCATACTTGAGCCCATAATCAATTGTACCCTTCAGGTACCTCAGAATATGCTTTACAGTAACCAAGTGAACATGTCTAGGATCTGTTAGAAACTGGCTCAAGGTGTTCACCACAAAGAAAATATCTGGTCTTGTGTTCGTCAGGTACATCAAAAACCCAATCATTTGATGATACATCGTGGCATCAACCGACTCTGATGAATCATCACTCAATAGCTTTAGGTTCGATGCCATAGGTGTGGCCATGGCCTTGCAGTCCATCATCCCGAACCACTTCAGGATCTCTATTGCATACTTCCCTTGTCTAAGGAAGATTCCATCTGCACTCTGCCACACCTCCATACCTAGAAAGTAATGCATCATACCCAAGTCCTTCATCTCAAACTCAGCAGCAAGCTTCCTCTTTGTGTCGGAAATCAACCTATCCTATCCTGTCACAAACAGGTCATCCACATACGATAGGAGTATCACTGGATTGCCTTCCTCAACCTTGTAGTAAAAGGTTTGAATCTGCTTTACTCTTGGTAAAGCCCAAACTGGATAGGAAGTTGTCTATCCTGCCGTACCATGTCCTAGGTGCTTACTTTAAGCCATACAAGGATTTCTTCAATCTGCACACATATGACTCCCTATCATGTGTCTCAAAACTGAGTGGTTGCTCCACATACACTTCTTCTTCGACTACACCATTCAAGAAAGCTGTCTTGACATACATCTGGTGTATCTTCCACTTCATTACTGCAGCCAAAGTAAGATGGAAGTGTATCTAGCTACAGGTGCAAAAGTCTCTTCATAATCTATCCCTTCTTTCTGGGAGAAGCCACGAGCCACAAACCTTGCCTTGTATTTCTCTATGCTACCATCTGCAGCATGCTTGCTCTTGTAGATCCACTTGGAAGTCACAACAAACTTCCCTTCTGGTCTTGGGACCACATCTCAAACATCATTCTTCACGATTGACTGGTGATCATGGTATCCTCTCATTACTGCATCCCTAATCTTGGGAACTTCAGATTCTTCAATATCTTCAATAGATAGTTTTCTTGTTGTTGGAACAAATGTTGTTGTCCTTCTTTTTTTTTAGGTGATTGTACACGATCTTTCCTACAAGTCAAATTCGATTGCATGATTAGAAACTTATCATAGTTTTCAGAGAAAAAAAAAAAAAATTACACATAAGAATATATGTCATACAGTCATGCAATTATCTTAGCCAATGCTTCAATACAACATTCATCCATATCCCGTATTCATATGGTAACTTTCTAGATGCCTTCCATCTCTACCAGAACATTGTTAAGAGTTTGCACTACTCCCAACATGTCAGCAAATAGGTTTCATTATAGATAAGTAGCAATGGAATGTTGTACAGTACAATAGGCCACTTACCTATTATATATTAGTATTATCTTGTTCATTAATTCAACTTCTCTAAAATGCATAATATACATCCTAAATCTAGGAACTAAACAACATTATTTAAGTAATCATATATACAGTAAATAACAATTCAAATACTTATCTTTGTTTGGTTGTTGGTTGGACTCCCTCTCAATATTTGCTTCCTTGCAGGAACCGCTTGAGTCTTTGATAATGTGCACCTTAACCAATGCTGAAAAATGGATGAGAGGTTCATCCATAGATTATTTGTCTTCTGGAGTGCAACTTTGCATTAGCTTCTTAAAGTTTGCTAAAGTGAATTCTCCACCATTGTTGGATCTAAAGGTATTGATCTTCTTTTCAGTGTGGTTTTCTATAAAGGCTTTGAATTCCTTGAATTTGTTGAATACTTCATCTTTGTTCTTCAAGAAATAGATCCAAGTCTTCCTAGAGAAATCATCAATGGAAGAAACATAATATACATACCCACTGGATGACATTGGACCACATACATCAGAGTGGATAATTTCCAAGATTCCTTTTGCCTTGCTTTCACTGCTTGGAAATGTCTTTCTTTGTGTTCTTTCCTTTTGCACATCCTTTGCAAACACCTTCATGCTTTGACTAGATTTCAGGAAGACCTTCTACTGCTTTGCTTGCAATTGGTAGTGCTCTATAGTGCACATGTGCAAGCCTTCTATGCCAAAGCTCACTTGGCTCCATGGATTCATGTACCATGGCATGTTTAGGTTGTCCCTTAAATTTGTACAATCCTCCCTCTTGCTCTCCAATCACTACTGCATCATCTATGGTCTTACCTTTTGGACACATAAGTACTTGGCCATCCACAAATGCAACTATCATCCCTTTTGCATCCAAAGATGATATCGAGAGAAGATTCTTCTTGAGTCCAAGTACATATAGAACATCTTGCATCTTTAAAGACTTCCCAAAGTCTAACTTGTAAGAGGCTTCACCACTTCCTTTTATGGGGTATTGATAGTCATCCCCAAGTTTCACTTTATGAGGTGACTCATGTTCAGATAGGTCCATAAGAGATTCTTTGAATCCCGTCATATGTTTGGAAGCCCCACTATCAATAAGCCAATAATTACATCCATGTGTAACCGTACCTGTGAGAGCAGAGATTAGCACATATTCATCGTCGCTTGAAGAGTCTTCACTTTCTTCTTTAGCCTTCTTCCTGGGAGGTTCATCATCCTCAGTAGCATGAGCATGATATCTCTTCTTATTACTCTTATTCTTGTTGTTCCTGAAGCCTTGTCTATTCTTGGGACATTCTGAGGAAAAGTTTCCCTTCTCATTACAAGAGTAACATCTAAGGCGAGAGAGATCTTTCTTCTTTTGATGGAAGTGAGAAGATTTCTTGTGATGAGTTTGCTCCCTCTTGAACTTACCTTTCTTGGTGTGTGCTGTGAGAGCTTGGTCTTCACTTCCCATCTTCTCTTCTTAGACCACAAGCCTAACTTCTTCTTGTGAACATTCCTCCCATAGTCTACTGAAAGAGATCAATTTCTTTCTTGCACAGATACCTTGGATGAAGGAGTCCCATGACCTAGGTAGGCCATTCAATGTGGTCATGACAATTTATCCATTCTCCACTATTTCATCCATAGCTTCAAGTTGTTCTTTGATTTGAGAGACCTTAGTAAAGTAGGATTGGATGGTCTCTCCATTATGGATCTTTACCCCTTTCAATTGGTTCCGCAGAGTCATCTTCTGATTTATATTCTTTCCTTCAAACAACTTGGTCAAGGAGTCAAACATCTCCTTAGGTGTCTTTAGGGAAGACACATGGGGTATGAGATGGTCTTTTATAGAATCAGCAATGATTCTCTTGGCCTTGACCAAATTCTTCTTGTGTAGGGTCTTAGCCTCATCTCCCTCTGGAACTGGAACCTCTTCTTTTATGTATGTGTCCAATTCATTCTCTTCTAGGATTAACCCAATCCTATACTTCCATGCTCGGAAATTATCAGCCCCTTCAAGCTTATCCTCAATCTTGGTGTGGTGAGACATATTAATGAGAAACTCAAATGGAAATAAAAGATTTAGGTCTTACCACTTGATTTGCTGAAACTGGATCTGGAGCCGGATTAGGGTTTGTCAAATAAACCCTAAAATTTCAAACTTTGAATTCCAAACTTCTGAATGGATGAAAAGATGTGCCTTGCTGAGTTGATCAAGCTAGTATACTTCAATTTTGAAATCTCCAAAATTTGACCCCTCAAAATTGCCTTTGAAACTTTCGAATCTACAATTTCCGGTTTTCTGGTTTTCTAGTCAAAATCCTGAACTAGGGTTTGATGATGCCCGAGGTTCTACCCAGCCAAAAGGTTCGATCTTGGTCTCTAAACTTCGATTTTTTTGAGGATCATCCAACCATTCAAAAATTCCAACTTTTGCAGAAACCTTAATTTTCCACCTTTCCGATCAAAATCCCGAACTAGGGTTTGATGGAGCCCGGGGTTCTGCCCAACCAAAAAGTTCGATCTTGGTCTCTAAATTTTGATTTTCTTGAGGAGCATTCAGCCGTGGTCTCAGATTCCAAAAATTCCAACTTTCTCTGAAACCCTAATTTCCCGTAGTAGTGACAGGCCAAAAACTGAAAGTGCTCATAATTGAATTATGTCTCGACAAAAAGATGCACCCTTGCAAGGAGAGTCAGCCTAGCCTCCTGCCTTTGATGATCTGTGGAGAGAAACCCAAAAATTAAGAAGCCCTAGCTCCCGAAGCTGCATAGTGTCTTCTTCTTAGCATGGCTATGATACCATGTTAATGTTTCAATAATTTCATTCAAAACATTATCTTAGGATCCTACTAAGAGAATAACATGCACAGCATAACAATCATAAACACAAGAGACACAGAGTTTCCTCGGGGAAAACCAAGATGGTGAAAAACCCCGCAACTTCCTAAGAGATAGAATAAGCCCCAATACAAAGATCACAAAGATCAATCCCCAAAAGATAGATGACTCCAGCAGCTACTCCTCCTCCACTTGTGCACACTCCTCTCTCAACTAATGTGAGTTGGATGAGTGAGTGAATGAGTGAAATGAGAGAGACACACTCTCTATTTATACTTCACTTCACTTGTCTTTTAATTCTAACTAGGTTGGCCCCAACTTAACCACTTAACATAATGTTGACTGGGTCGACTCCACTAGGGTGGTCTAATAACCCTTTAACCTACATAACTCATACAGGGACGACCCCACCAAGGTGGTCTAATAACCCATCAGATATAAGTTACGACACTTACAATATAACTTGCGACACTTGCAAGTACAAATGACAACACTTCCAATCGGAGGAATAATACATCTCCGTTGGGGATACAATAAAGTACAAATGTAATACATAGAATATACAAGTGAATATCTTCTGAAGTTACAAATACATCAACAAGTAACACCATAGAAACAGGGATTTGCTTATTCACTAAACCCTACATCAATAACACCATAGAAGTATACGAATATGATCTTGCATCAGTAACGAGGTAGAAGCAGGAAACAACAAAGGACAAGGGCACAACCACATTATTTTGCAAAATGTTCTCAAGATTTGGAGCCTAATCGCCTTGGTATAAGACATTATTTTTCAAGTTTTTTTTTCATTTTACATCCATATAAATACTATGCATCTAAACCAACCAATATAAAATAGTTTTATACAATATTAGAAAAATGAAGCATTTATGATCTTGCAAGGCCTTGTCATATTTGCTTTCAAGGCCTTAAGGTTTTCAACTTCCTTCTAAGCTCAACAATATAGTTGATACTTTCCATCACTATGGATGCTTTGTCTTTCTGAAATATCATAAAACGATATAGTTTGATTAGTTATAATAAGTAATCATGGATGCATATATTTACATTGTCATATTTAAATTTTGTGTGAAATCAAAGGATGCTTCCATATGTAATAAATCCATCTCATAGAATAGTGTATCTTACTCATCAAGATTAGTTCAAGGGTTAGAATTAGAACATCTAGTGGGAAACTAGCCAAATGCAGGTTAAATTATAATTATTAATATGTCTTTATATAAACCAAGTGTAAATCCATAAATACAGCTCTATTTAGCACAATGCAAATTGATAATTCCCTATGAGCCAACAACTACAATGGAAGTCCATAAAACAGTGATAATTAATCCCTCCCTCGTTATTGGATAATCAACATCCCATAGCATGACACCCTAGCGCATCGACTCTTGAGCTAGTGGTGCAATATTTATACATGCCATGGAATATATATATGGACAGAAGATGTATGGGCGTAAAGCACTGAACATATGGCAATATTTGTCTCATTTGCAATAATTTTGAGTTGTTGAAATATCGCCCAAATGTACACATTTTTAGCTATAATATTGGGGATTCTAAGTTAATTAGCATTGAATTCCTCAGTCCATAGTTGGTTCAATTATCATTCACGGTTAATAATGTCATATGAAAAGTCCCTACTTTGGGGATTCCCCGTTGCCTCATTATTTTTCTTTTACCACCCATCGAATGCAAGGTGAACCAGTCACATATTCCACAACAAAAAAATGAAATCTGAATTTATAATTTCTTATTGGAAATTATTCAACTCTAATTAGGAACATATTGTCCTACTGAATACATGACCACTTGTATAAAATTAAAACTGTATTATTTGGGACTATATTTCCATATGTTGTTTCACTTCCACCTGCACTTTTAATTATATTGAAAGTCTATATACTATAAATAATATATTGTATATATTATTGATTTATATAGTGTTTATATGTTTGATCTTGCAGTGATTATAATGTGTATATATATCTTTTACAACCCAAAACCCCAAACCGCTCATTGAAATATGATCTATATATTGTGTATATGTTTGTAGTCTTCGATATTTTGAGAGCATTGTGTTTGGTTTCCAAAGCAACTAGGTGTGTGTTATTTAATTAGATAGGAATAATTTACCATATATATAAATACTCTAGCAATATAATTCAGCAGTATAATCACAATTGCAAAGGTTGAGAAAACATTCAAGTTTTTCTTCTTAAAATATATTTTGGCATTGTATTCAAAACTTCTATTTAAATTATTTTAACTAATTTATTATTATTATGTCCCTAGACATATAGGGATCAGTTTTTCACATTAGTGTGTTCATACAACCTATTAATATTTTCAAATTCTAATGTTTTTTATTGTCTGGAAATTTTATTATTAAATTTAATATAAAAAATAATTTATTTGGTTTTTATTGGCTTTGTGTTGCTAATGTCAACCTTGGAGTTTGGATTGGGATTTGGAAGTTAGATGGCGTCATCATTGTGATTATCATGGTGTGGCCTTAGAGTACAGTTTATCAACATGATGTTTACTTGAAAGAAAAGTTGGCAGAGTCTTCGATCGAAGAACTAGTGGTTTGTTGTCACTTGGATTGTTTCACGACGAGAACTGATTCGATCAATTTGTATAGGAAAAGAAAAAATTTAAGTAAATTTTAAAGATGAAATACAACGGACCTCCTTTAAAGACGTGTGGTACTTTGCTTCAGGAGCAAGCGATGTTGCAAGTCTCTGACATGACTTTGGTTGGAAGGCATATTAATACAATTCATGAAATAAATGGGAAGTACTAGCTCAGGTGATGTTTTCATCTCTATTGTCTTTAAAGTTATTCTTGTTTGATTTGACATGATTTTGGATATTCCATGTTTCTTGCCAATCCATCATGTAAGTAGTTAGTAATTATTCATAGCAATGCTGGCATGTACACCCGAGCCACCTGTTGATGCACAAACTAGAAGCCCTAAATGATGGAAAAGTTAATTGGTTGTTAATCTGACACAACTATGAACCCCCAACACAACATGTCACTAATAGAAGGGGATTCATCACTTTAGGCTTCCTAGGTCCAACAATAAATGAACCTAGACTATCCAAGGGGGAGACCCTAGCTAAGATTTTGTTGAGGATTGTATGAGAACAACCCCAAGTATACACCTAGCACTAGCTTTTAAAGGGGGTGTCTAAAGGATATTGGGTTAATGATAAACATAATTGATTTTAAGATTATTATTATGTTATTAATCAAAGGATAGCATTCCTCATAAACCATATAAGAATTCTCATAAATTTGCAACAACAAAGTAATCACTTTAAGAAATTAAAATATAATCATGAACATGAATTAAGCATATAGACCATTAACATCCCATAAAACTTGACATTATGCACCAAAATTATACTCAAAATATATCACTACCATCTCAAATTAAGAGAAGGGAGAATGGGTTCCAAAACATAGATGAAGTGGCTCTAGATGCAAGCACAATAAAAAAGGCACCTACGCATACAACTATGGTGGTACGGGGCATCCAACTGTCCAGAAACAACCTCGATACACTCTTAGTCTCTAAAGACGTCTAACTAATTTAAGATGGTGTGCTCCACTTTTGAAAGCATTACAGGCTATAATTGTTCATTATGAGAGTTTCACCAAGTATCCCCGAAATCTTTGTTCCATTTGTTCAAGGGCTTATCAAATAAGACTTTCATAGATCGTGACCATATTAAGAAAACAATAATTTGTGGAAATACACAAATAATAGAAATAATAGAGGATGACATCATCAACTTATAAAAATCAATCCATGTGGCACATTAAAAAAATATATATATATATATGGATTATACTTTAATATGTGGAGGAGATGATGCTTCTCTTAATCATTATTAAAAATTTGTATTATGATGTTATTTAATTAATCATACCATAAAAACATTCACACCATAACACAAGAGGTATACCATTCACACCATAACACAAGAGGTATACCAATAAAGTGATCAAACACCCTAAAGCCATCCAAAACAAAAGAAAACTAGTCCCCACAAGTACACAAGGTGAACTAGCCAAAGTGGGAAAGCTAACCCAACAACTCAATGGCTAATGATAACCACTCTAGCTCATTGGGTTTGGGTGATATAAAATATGATGTATTTGATGCTTATTACAACGACCTCAACTTCAAGTCTATAATAAGACTTGACTAGCCCCCACAAGTACACAAAGGGAACTAACCAACATGGGCAAGCTAAACCAACAACTCAATGGCCAATGGTAACCACTCTAGCTCATTGGGTTCGAGTGATATAAAATATGATGTATTTGATGTTTATTACAATGATCTCAAGTCTATAGTAAGACTTGGTATGATGATGATTTCCAAAGAACTAATATAGTAAGACTTGGTATAATGATGATTTTCCAAAAGTATGAGTTGAATATACTGATGATTTCCCAAGAACTAATATCAACTCAAGGAGAATGATACAAAGTTAATAATCAACAATGGTACATGAATCCTTAGAAAACTTATTCTAGGAACTTCAATATGTCAAATTATAAGCCTCAAAGGCAATGATCAAAACCACATTAGCTTGCGAATATGTTACTTCAAGAAATCCAGGATAAGATGTCAAGTCCAAGACGTTAATCCTTGTAAAATATTTCAAAGCTTTGCATCAAATCAAGCATGAAGAAGGTGAGGTCCAACCCAAAAGGATTCCTCATTTCAAAATAGCGACTTCAATAGAGGCATTCAATTAATATGAAAAGATGATCAAGAGAACAACGTTGGAAATAAATAAGGATTTTAGAAGTTATTGGAAATTTCTGATCTATTTTAATATTTTAATTTTTAGATTTCAAGGAAATAGTTTTCTTTTTATATTAGTATAATTCACTTGTATTGGTATTTTGTGTACAAAAATTCGGAACAAATTTGAATTCGTCGAATATTTACTGTAGGTGTAATACAGATACATATTCTTTCTAGTACATAATTAACTTTTAAAACCCAATTTAAAAAAAAAAAAAACTTTAATTATTCAAACACTATAAAACAAAAATACCATTCAATTTCATATTTTCTTATTAAAATAATTATTAATAATTAGTTGATGTCTCTCCCATTCCCCATATCCCATTCCCCATATTTCTTGTTCTTGAGATTTTATATTTTTGTTATTTAAATATCTATTTAATTTTATTATATAAATGTTTATGTATATTTATGATATATCTATAAATATTTAATTAAAAATATCATAATCTACTTCATTATTTTATTCATACTAAATTTTTCATTACTTATCGAATTGTTTTCCTACCTAAATTATACTAGTATGCTTCTCTTTGAATAATATATTTTATTATAAAATTTTGAAGTAATGGAGGTAGGTCTTCCTTCAAGTACACGTCTTATTTTTAAAAATGACTTGAATTTCAACTACATTACTACCCGATGGGGACGTTTTGATGGGATGTGATCTTTGAACTTTGAACTAATTTTTAGAAGTCTCAATTTGATTTTAAGAGATAAAAAAATTGTTATGAATTTTTAAAATGAATATGGGATCGAGTTTCCCTGAAGGATGAGGTTTTGGAGGGCTTGATTCATGAAAATCACCCTCTTTAGGCAACGTTTGGATGAATAAGATTCCTTTGAGGTTTTTAAAAAAAAGTGAATAAGGTTCCTTTTAGGTTTTAAAAAAAGTCAAAACAATTGGAATTGTTTTAAGTGATATAGACAAGCCTTCTTTACAAGGAGAGATCTTGACTTATCAGGACTATAAACTAGGCTAGATCATCATCAAATGAAAACGTTTTGGAGGACAAATGTTAAAACTTCCAATGAAATTGTAGAATTTTTATTTTGATTTTTTTTGAACTTCCAAAATATTTTATATAAATTCCACTCCACCATACCCAAACCTCTACAAATATAAGTGTTTCAAAATTTCCTCAATTTTTTTTAAGTAATGTTATTTTCATGTACATCCATTTACATGCACAACTCCATTGGTTAACCATGCAATTATTCTTTTTTTTTTTATTCTTCTTTATTTAATAATATAGTTTTTATTTTACATATTTTTATTAGATTGAGAGGCATTTTCTACAATCCAAAGTATGTGAGATGTGTCATATTTGTCACATGTAGGCTTCAATATATATATATATAATCAAGTACATATCGTCTCAAATTTAAATTGACTAGATTGTAAAATACATTTATATAAATATATATTGAATTGTTGAATATCAAGATACATTTTTTTAGGTGGAAAATATACATCAAATTTCAATTACAATTTCCATTTACTCCATATGGATTAAGAATAACTACTTTACTTCATAATCAATGAATGAATGCAATTTTTGACTATTTGTAAGATTTATAATTGGCACGTGGATGATTATGATAATGTATTATTAAGTTAATAATAGAACAATAAGTTAGATATTAGTTTTATGATAATTGCAAATTAATAATAATTGGGTAAATTGCAAGTATTTTACTTCATAATTAATTAATTAATGCAACTTTTGCTTATTTGTAGGATTTATGTGTTATAGTTTACAACCTGAAATAGTTAACACTTAGACAATTATATTTAAGTACTAATTAATTAATTAATGCAATTTTTTGCATATTTGGGCGCACCTATGGGTGCAATTTTAACTATTTTACTTCATAATTAATTAATTAATGCAATTTTTGCATATTTGTAGGATTTATGTGTTAACATTTGCAGGTTTACAACATGATTCAAAATTGTAATAGTTGGTGCATGGACAATTCTAATGGAAATTATAATGGAGGCAAACCTTTCCTCAAATTTAGGACCCTAAAATGGGTATGCACCTAATCTCTACGCTTGATAGAGCTATAGTTAAGATGGATCTATGATGGTATTACTTAATTACCTTATTTGTTATTATTATTTTTCTTTTTCATCATATATAATGTGGGTTGTTACAATATCATTCATTAAAAAAAGAGACATGACATGTTCTCATGTAGCATTGCCATCTATCCACCCAATTTTTATATGAAATACAAGCAAAGATAATATATATATGTATATGTATATGTATATGTATATATATATGTATACGTATACATATACATATATGTATATGTATATGTATACATATACATATACATACACACACACACATATATATACACTCACTCCAACGTGACTTTTGTTTACACATGCAATATGATATGCATTATAAATGTTTATTTCTTTCGATTGCATCTAATCTTTTTATCACTGAAATAACTTATATAAGAATTTAATATATACAATATAAATCTAGTTATTTCACTTTTCACTACAACAAAACCCTGTGACCAACATCCCTTTTAACTCTACTTTTTGCATCTAGAATCTTTTTCAATGTAAAATTCCTCATCCTCAATGCAAACTAGGTGCTAATCTATGTTTTGGCTATATTACAGGTGCAATTTGCATCACATTCCAACGGTGGATGCTAAAATAGGGGCAATTTGCACCAACTTTTGTGCCAGGATTTGAGCCTTTTTTTATGCCTAGTTTAACATCCAATTTTGTAGCAAATGTTTCGGCCAAGTGTTGCCACAGGGTTTGCATCTAGTTTTGCACCAATTTATGCACAATGTTTTGCACCATTTTATTGTGCACTTTTGCACTAGCTGTTGTTCCATTGTTTGCACAAGATGTTCTACCAAAATTTGCACCTAGTTTTGTGCCAACCTTTACATCTACTTGTATGCACCTAGTTTTGTGCCAACCTTTACATCTACTTTTATGCCATGTCTTTTTGCCTTGTGTTGCACCTAGTTTTTCTCCAGAAGTTGCATCTTTTTTTCCACCAACTTATGCACCATTTTGTGTGCCATTTTATTGTATAGCTTTTTGCACCAAGTTTTGTGTCATTATTTGCACTAAAATTTGCACTATATGTTGCATCAAAATTTGGACCATATGTTGTACCTAAATTTGCACATAGCTTCGTGCCAACTTTTGCGTCTACTTTTGACCCTAGGTCTTTTAGCTAGGTGTTGCACCTAGTTTTGCACATAGCATATCATGATGAGGGTGATAATGATGATGATGATGACAATGAACATGGTGACAATGGAGATGGTGATGACAACGATGATGATGTGACAATGAGGATGATGTGATTACATGATGATGATGAAGAATATGACGATGATGAAAATGATAAAGACAATGACATTGATGATGAAAATCACAATGACATGAATAATGAATATATTTTATGTAGGTTATATTTGTGTTTATTAATTCATTCAATTGCTTGGGTTATATTCACGTTTGTGTGCATATGAAAGCTTGTACATACATTGTTTATTTTAATCATGACTCGACCAATAACTTGTCAACACCTCAAACAATTCTTACCCAATAAATGACCATTAAGCACGACAACTCTTATCCAACTAATCCTTGTTATTTTTCTCCACCAAGTCATATTTAATATTGAATACTTTATGGAGATTGAAATAAGTAATGAGTATAGAGATAGAATCAAAACATTAATTTAAATTACAAAATTTAGATTACAACTTAACCATAGTAACTATGAAATTATTATATCCAAATGAGAATGAATCATTTCAAAGTTTGGGGCATAAAAATCATCATTATGTAAATACGAATTATGAATCCTTTAAATATAGAAATCTTCATTTACATCATTGTCTACATCTATGTCATCCAATGCTTCCTTGTTAATGTTCATATGTTCTTGCAAGTACTTAATATTATTCGTACTTAATATTATTCTTACTACACCATCCTTCTAAGATTGTATTCTAATCATCTTTGTCTTCACCTTCATCATACTCAACATCAATAAAATTAGTTTCTAGATCGACTATATTTTTTCTTATATATTTTAATCATCATTTTGTATATCATCCATATTGTCCTCTTCGATAACATCATTTAACTCTTGATATTGTTGATTGACATGATGAATGGTGTCATCTAACTAATCATTTTGTAAAGATGCACCTCTAGCCTCGCTTCTCCATATTGCTAAAGGAATGTTCTCATCATTATCTTGTTCACATTCTTGTGCTTGAACATATTCATCTTCAACATCATCATGTATGTCGAATTATTCTCCATTCCCCAATCCCTCATCTATATTTGGTTGGCCATCAATGTTCTTCTCTGTATTCATTGAGGCATCATCAAATGCATGCCTTAACCTTGGATCATAATGTATGAGAAAAATCCATTTCATATCTAGAATATCTTCATAGAAAAATTATCATCATCAACATGATTATCATCATTGTCATCTTCATCATCGCCATCGTCGTCATCATCATCACCACCGTTAGCATCATTGTTATTCATGTCATTGTCATTGTCATTATCATCATCATTGTCATTGTCATTTTCATTTTCACCATGATTTTTATCATCATCATCATTATTGTCATCATTATCACTTCATCACCATCATTGTCATATAATCATCACCATCATCATTGCCATCATACTTGTCATATAACTAGCCTGGATCCAAATCCTAGGCTCTATCAAGCACCGAGAGGGATCAAATCTCCCGAGGTGCAAACCTCTCCTTGAATAGCTCCTTGAGTGCAATACCTAAGCCACATAATCCTAAGCTCTAAAGTCTCTAGTTTAAGTCTCATATTTACTTTTTCCTTTGTATTATTCTTTTTTGTTTATGGTCGACATAATATTTATTACTTTTTACTTTGTATTATTTTGTTACTGGACAAACACTAGACAAACACTTTAAAGTCTCATATTTACTTTTTACTTTGTATTAAAAGTAAAAAGTAAAGTCTCTAGTTTAAGTCTCATATTTACTTTTCTTTTTTGTTTATGGGCGACGTAATATTTACCACATAATCATAAGCTCTAAAGTCTCTAGTTTAAGTCTCATATTTACTTTTTACTTTGTATTATTCTTTTTGTTTATGGCCGACATAATATTTATTACTTTTTACTTTGTATTGTTCTTTTTTTGTTTACTTTGTATTATTTTGTTACTCAACAAACTCGACAAACACTCGACTCACAAGATCTCCCCCATACTGCGCTGTAGAGCGCCTCTCGGCGCAATCACCGTATTATCATCATGACGACAATGATGATGATAATGACCATGATGATGATGATGATGCTGATGAAAATGAAATGACGACAATGATGATGACGATGACGTTGATGACAATGACAATGATGATGTTGATGATGACCATGACAATGATGATGACGATGATGATGGTGATGATAATGGCAATGACGATGACAATGATGATGATGGTGGTGGTGGTGGTGGTGGTTGTGGTGACAATGGTGATGATAATGATGATGGTGATGATGATGTCAATGAGGATGATGAGGATGAGGATGCCAATGATGACAATGGAAATGGCAATGTTGATGATGAGGAGGAGGATGACGTTGGTGATGAAAATATTATTATATGATGTTAATGATTATATGATGACAATGATATTGAAAATGATGCAATCCTTAACAATTTATTTGAGGACTCATGGTTATGTCCAAGGTTCCATACTACTACATAGGCCATGTATATTAAATATTTAGTCTAGGTCTGGGATGCGGGCACCATTTTGAGGTTTGGAATAGTGTGAATGTGTATTGGGTATTGTGTCTTTGTTTGGGGACATTAATCATACACTTAGACCCAAACACTTTCTTATAAGGATCATGGGGATCATTATCACTGTTACTGTCATTGTCTTCTTCATCATAATCATCAACATCATCGGCCTCAACGTCATCCTCATCATCGTCATCGTCATTGTTTCTATCAACATCACCATCATATAATCACATCATCATCAACATCGTCATTGTTGTCATCATCAATATCCTCCTTGACATTATCATCATCATAATTGTCACCGTCATCATCATCATCGTCGTCGTCGTCATCATAATTGTCATTGTCATCGTCGTCGTCGTCGTCATCGTCATCATCATCGTCGTCATCATCATTTTCATTGTCATTGTCATAGTCATCGCCATCATCATCGTCATTCATGTCATTCTCATCATCATCTTCATTATCCATGACATTACTAACATTTCCCATGTTCCCTTATGGTCATAATAATGATAAAACTTCAAAATAGGCACCAAACCAAGTGCACTTAACACCTAGAGTAGCATCCCAATTCTATTACATTTACATTTTCCTTATGCTAGGTTGTCTAGTGCAAAACTAGGTGCATTATGTCAGGATGGCGCTAAAGTCTGTACAATTTGCACTAACTTTAGTGTCAACTGTACAGCCAATCTAAAAAGAAATAAAAAACAAAAAAAGTGTGTACAACCGATGGGGTTAAATAAATGTGTATAAAAAAGCCACTTTACCTCATTTTCTCTCTTTGAAATCTCTTTGAGTTGTATTAGAATTACACTATGCTCTCGTAAATTAGCTCTCACTTACTCTTGGATATTCAATG
The DNA here is from genome assembly GCA_027924585.1 of Larix kaempferi. Classification (NCBI taxonomy): domain Eukaryota; kingdom Viridiplantae; phylum Streptophyta; class Pinopsida; order Pinales; family Pinaceae; genus Larix; species Larix kaempferi. The sequence goes on along the minus strand of BSBM01000111.1, from coordinate 1,250,036 downwards.
GTTTCATGTCTCTATCATTCTCTTTTCGTATGGAGGTGTTGTAGTTGTTATCCATATGCTCCACAGACTATTTTGGATAGATTCCCTTTTTTATTTTAGGCTCAGAGATTGAATCTTGTGGTGGCTTGGAACATCCCTTTTGCACACTTTGATCAGTCTTCTTCTCATCTTTTCACACTTTGATCGTCACCGTCATTGTCGTCACCATCATCATTATCATGTAATTCATCATCGTCATCATTGTCATCTAGGTCGTCATCATCAATGCCACTATCATCATTTTCATCATCGTCATCATCATCATCATGGTTATGATGATGAAAATTATGTTGATTTTGATAATGATGTGATTATATGATGATGAAGACCATGATGACAATGGTGACGATGATGATAAAGACAATGACTAAAACGACGATGTTCATGATGATGATATGATTATGTGACAATGGTGGTGATGATGATGAGGATGAGGATGACAATGGCAATAATGACAAGAATGATTATAGTGATCATGACGACGATGATGAGGATGATGATGAGGATGATGATAACAATGATGGAACTAACTATAATGATCATCATGATGGAGAAGATCATCCTCATCATCACCAGCATGTCCATCATCATCGTCATCATTGTCATCATTGTCATCTAGTTCATCATCATTACCATTTAGGTTTTCATCTTCAATATCATTATCTTCATTGTCGTCATTGTCATCATCATAATCATCATCATTGTTAGCATCATCATCATTTTCATTGTCATTCTCATCATTACTATCATCATCATTTTCATTGCCATTCTCATCATTACTATCATCATCGTCATGTTGAGGATGAAGACGATGATGATGTTGAAGAAGACGACGATGATGATGATGTCAATAAATACGATGATGTGATTATATTACCATGATGATGATGATGATAATGATGGGGATGTTGATGTTAATAATGAAATTGATGATGATGATGACAATGACAATGACAACAATGATGATGATGACAGTTAAGACGATGACAATGACAATGATGATGACAACAATGAGGATGAGGATGATGATGAAATGATAATGACGATGACGGCAATGATGATGACAGGGACCCCATGGCATGGCATCATGCATGCTTTATATAGGGAAAACATTTCCTATAGGTGGGATATGGTTTCCATTTAAAGCATGCATAACTTATAACCATGATTGAGTGCATTGTAATCTTGGAGATTGTAGCTCATCATCGTCATCACCATATAGATCTTAATCATCAACAACATCATTAACGTCATCATTGCCTTCATCTTCTTCATTCTCATCATCATCATCATCATTTTCATCGCCATCATCGTCATCCAAGTCATTCTCATTGTCATCGTCATTGTCATCAGCATCTTCATCATCGCCATCTTCATTATCATCATCATTATATAATCAAATCATCAATGTCAATGCCATTTCCATTGCCATTGTCATCATCATTATCACCACCACCATTCTTCACATTATATCATTGCCAGAGTTTATCTGTATCTTGGGAGCTGAGAACCGAAAGGCTTGAATGCCGAGAGAGGAGGAGATTAAGCATGCAAATCTGTCATAAAATTTACATGAAAAACACTAATCTTGCATGAGAATAAGCATGAACAAAAACATATGAAGTGAATGGGAGGTGAGGCTCAAAGAGGAGCCCCACCTCTGAAACTAATTACCAATAATTCACTCAGATCTAATTAATATCACAATGAACAATAGAAAATAGGAGAGAAACCAAATGAGTAACTTCTTATTATGAGAAGGCTTGCTAGGCCTTTATATAGCATTATTACAATGTGTCTTGAGGCCATACCATGGGCCAAAACTATGTGCTACCAAATACCATGGATGGGAGAGGGTGGCCTCTCCATTTAATGCTTTTATGATTAAATGGGAGAGGGTGGCCTCTCCATTTAATGCTTTTATGGCTTATACATCCGAATTTAGACCATATGCCCCCTAAAATTCGGATCATTCCTCCCTCCTTAAAAAATGATGGTCCCCATCATTTCATGCTAAAAAGAGACCCATGATTACAATGTGCTAGTTGCCAATAAAGAGAAGGGTTTTGTGTGGTTGACCCATAACCATGGGTTTGTGGTTGACCCATAACCGTTTACATTATAAAAAAAATTAAGAAAAGCCAAAAAAAAATTAAAAAATGGAATATTCATGACTTTGAAGGTTTTGAACATCCTTCTGCAAATTTATTCATAACTTCTGTCGTGGGTGATGAAATCCAATTCCGTTGAAGACCCATTTGAGCTATTAAATATATCTTTCCGTCAATATATGGTACATGTTATGAGGTGGTTCATGGATTGAGAAAAAAATAGGCCGAATTTGAAGGACGTGCAGCCACGCTGGTTACAGACATGTGCTAATTCAAACAACGATATCTCATAAACCAGACAACGAAATGAGATTCCGCGAAATACCCATTTTAGCTGACGGAAAGAGATTTCCAATGAACTATGGTAGACCTTCTGAAACATCCTATAGAGTCTGTGGAACTTGTTCAAAGTTTACTGTACGTGCTGCTGCAATGTGTAAAAACATGTGCTACTTCAAACAAGCATATCTCACAAACCGAGAAACGAAATGAAAATCCGTAAAATACCCATTTGAGATGACGAAAAATTCTTCAAAATGAATTATGACAGACCCTCTGAAACATCCCGTAGAGTCCATAAATTCTCTTTAAAGTTGGTTGAAAATGTTGCAAACCAATGGATGTAGTGGATCCATGTATGGATGTAGCAGATCCAGATCCATGTATGGATGTAGCAGATCCATATCCATGTATGGATGTAGTGAATCCAGATCCATGTATGCATATAGTGAATCCAGATCCATGTATGGCCCAACAAATGGATTCTGATCGTACCAAAAGGAAGTTGGTGATTGCTGCAAATATTTGAAATCCGTAGAATGCTTGAAACCCTTATTCCGATGGAGAGCGTACCTACTCTGATACCACTGATCCAGATCTTGGGAGATGAGAACCGGAAGGCTTGAATGCCGAGAGAGGAGGAGATTAAGCATGCAAATATGTCATCAAATTCACATGAAAAACACTAATCTTGCATGAGAATAAGCATGAACAAAAACATATGAAGTGAATGGGAGGTGAGGCTCAAAGAGGAGCCCCACCTTTGAAACTAATTACCAATAAGTCACTCAGATCTAATTAATCTCACAATGAACAATAGAAAATAGGAGAGAACCCAAATGAGTAACTTCTTATTATGAGAAGGCTTGCTAGGCCTTTATATAGCATTATTACAATGTGTCTTGAGGCCATACCATGGGCCAAAACTATGTGCTACCAAATACCATGGATGGGAGAGGGTGGCCTCTCCATTTAATGCTTTTATGGTTAAATGGGAGAGGGTGGCCTCTCCATTTAATGCTTTTATGGCTTATACATCCGAATTTAGACCATATGCCCCCTAAAATTCAGATCAAGAGTCATCATCATCATTCATCATTGTTGTTGTTGTCCTCATCACCCTTGTCGCTGTCATCATCATCACCAACGTAATCACACTATCATCAACATCATCATCATTATCACCATCATTATCATTGTCTTTGTCATTGTCATGGTCATCATCATAGCCATTGTCATCATAGTCATCGCCGTCGTCATTGTCATTCATGTATTTCTCATTATCTTTATCATCATCGCCGTTGTCGTCATCATCATTGGTATTCATGTCTTTGTCATTGTCATGGTCATCATCATCATCATTGTCCATGACATTACTAACATTTCCCTCTTTCCCTTGGAACTAATAATGATAAAACTTCAAACTAGGTTCCAAACAAAGTGCACTTAGCACATAAAATAGCATCCCAAATCTATTACATTTCCATTATCCTTATGTTAGGTTGTTTAAGTGCAAAAATAGGTACATTTTGTCAGGATGGTGCTAAATTTAGCAAAAATTGCACCAACCATGTTGTCAATTTAAAACAAAAGCGTGTGGGAAAATAAGGGTTTAACAAAACAAAAAGGAGCTAGGAGAAGACCCAACAAAACAGTTAATGTGCAGAATAGAACCAATGGAAGAGGAAAAGCGCTCAACCAAAGAACCAACACGAGTGTTAAAAGGGGAAAATGGAAAAATTGTACAACCAAAGAAGAAAATGCCCAACTACAAGAGGAGCCCAATATGAGAATTCCTTATGCTATGGATTCCAAAAAGTCCCTTACTTCTCCATCAACCCTAGGTAGTAAAATGAGGAATGAATCTCAAGAATGGGATGCTAAGCACAACAAAACAATGGGATCACAAGATGACTATGGGGATTTTTCCTTTGTTAATATGGACACAACCAGGGTATTTTTTAAGGATTCTAATCTTACACTTAAGTATAGTATTCTAAGCGATTATTTTGGATTGGAAAAAACATGGATATAGATAGGTAGGCGAATATCAAATACAAAACCTGCAATTTACTACTGAAACGTGTAAATTTTGGAGAATATTATGATAAAAAAACATATTTTATGTAAATATAGGTGATATTAGAGACTAAAAATGACCAAATGGAGAATTTATTTTTTGAAAAAAAGCCCCAAAAATAGCCAATTGGCGAAATTTCGCCCCTAAAAATAACCCTGGACACTGCCATTGCTATCTAGACTCTTGAAACTACATATAAGGCATAAATAAAATATTTTTATGTTCAAGCTATAGTGACACAACTTACATGAAAGCTATTGATTCATTATTTTCTAGCTTATATTACTATCATCCTTGGTGTCAATATTTTACATCTATTCCAATATTCGTGTTTTGAGATTTATCATAAAGATTGAAGAAAACAACGACCCTCTATATTTGGTAATTATAGATATTCAATTGGTCTTCAAGGTAATAAGTGCAATGGTTTATCTTATGTGTAGTTAGTAGTAGAATCGTAAGCAAATTATGGAGATAATCAATGCCTTTTTTATACTCCAAAACCACTTCCAATCAATCTTGACAGACAATTTTTTGTTTTCATTTTTCCTTTGACATCATCAAATAATGTCTCCTTTATTTTACCATTCTATTAGCACTCATATTCTCTTCAACTATAACATGCTACACCTAAATTTGTATTAGAATCTTTCCCAATATCTATTTAGATGAGAAAACAGTGAAATTCACCATAATTTGTTTCCAATGTTATGCTTCGGAGTTTTTAATTTGGTCTATTATGAGGGGCATTGTAATGTCCCCAGCTTGAACCTATTGCATTAATATTGTAAATGATGTAAATATTGTTATTTAGTCATGGTGAGGAGCTCAAGGCCAAGGCCCCACCACTGAGTTGTCGTCTTATGTATCGGCAATTAAAATAGATGCATATGGTTCTTGTGCTAGCGGAGCACAATGTAAAATCGGACATCATGTAAACAAACAATTTTAATGAAAAACCCACAACCGGCTACGCAATGCAACAAAGAGATGGGGGCATGATCTTTACAAGGAATAGGGAGGGAAAATAACCAAACCCTTGAGCCATGGTGTTAAGCCATTTTCATTGAGGAAACCATGAACTCTCAACTACCCATTTGGCCTCATGCACCCAATCATTTAATCCTTCCAATAATTGGTTGAGATAATTAATGCCTTGGGATGGGAGAGGTATGGCTGTCAATTTTCGTGTATGGGAAAGACAGCAACCTGGGAAATCGGGTTTTGGTTTGCTGGGCAAGAAAACCCCCATGAAATTGGCCCAAAAGCCATTCTTCACCCATGGCATTCCTCCTCTCACGCAGATAGAGACGGCTGGGAGTTACAGTCACGTTTTTCATCAAAAACGTAGGGTTCTCCTTGCCCCAAAACTCATTTTTGGTTTTGGATAGTAGCTGGGAAGGAGGGGCTGCGATTTGGGACTGTATGGAGTTCATTTTGTCCCCAAATTGCCATGGGCGTTTTTCCTAAAAACGTTTTCTGCTACCTGGGGTTTTCCCCAAACCTCCATTGCTCGTTTTTAACCTTCCCACGTTTTTCTGAAGCTTAGGGGGATCATTATCATGCCTGTCACTGTACAAACGATTTCCCTCATACCCAACACTTATGCCCTTGTTTTTATATGCATCCATCTCCTAGCCACCTCAGAAACCCAATTGCTGGTTGGTATGGCTGATTCTGGTGTATCTATGGCTATGTGAGACCCTGTTGTTCCCTAGTTCCTTGTGGAGATCATGCCCAGCTCGGGGGTGGCAATGGTGCTGAGAGATTAAGGAGCACACTGGCCTACGGTTGGGTGGAACGTTGCAGAAGCGTAACTGGTTGCTCAGGGACTACTTGATTAAGATAAGTATTCTCTTGTGCTATCCTTCAATTGTTTAATTGAGGAATATCTTGAATGTATGGTGAATGAGTATTTAAAATTTACTTCCGCTGTGTTCATTAAAATATTTATGCATCTTCATATGCCTGTTATAATATATGAATGCTTATGAATAAGATCATGGGGCTAGATGCCCAGTTGTAGCACAATGATCCTCTCTATCAGGCTGGTATGATAGGAGGGGACATTACATTTGGTATCAGAGCTGCTGGTTGCAGCATTGGGCCTCTATGGGCCGAATCCACTTGCAGTCATAAGAAAAGAAAGTTTTTAAATTTTTCTTAAAGTGTTTTGAAATTTTGTTTAAGACTGTTTCGGAAAGAATTCCCGAATGTCTTCCGCAACTACGGAAGCATTCGGCGAATCTTTCCGAAATTTCAGAAGCATTCCGCGAATTTTTCCGAAATTTGTGAAGGGAAGTTTTCGGAAGGAATTCTCTTCCGAAATTTGCGGAAGGAATTCTCTTCCGAAATTGTGGAAGGATTCCGCGAGTTGTCCCGCAACGCGGAAAAATTCGGCGAATTCCTCCGAAAAAGCGGAAGAATTCGGGAAGTCGTTCCGAAATTTGCGGAAGACTTCGGGAAGTTGTTCCGAAATTTGCGGAAGACTTCGGCGAGTCGTTCCGAAATTTGCGGAAGACTTCGGCGAGTCGTTCCGAAATTTGCGGAAGACTTCTGCGAAGCGTTCCGAAATTTGCGGAAGACTTCACCCAATCGCCCCGAAATTTCAGAAGCTTTCCGCAAAACCGCCCGAAACCGGGGAAGCATTCCGCGAACGGCTTTGGAACGGCGGAAGCCTTCGCTGAATGGCTCCGCAGTTGCGGGAGCATTCGCCGAATGGCTCCGCAGTGGCGGGAGCATTCAGCGAATCGCCCCGCCATTGCGGAAGCGTTCGCCGAACTGCTCCGCATTGCGGAGAACCGGCCCGCGAAAAAAAAAAAAAAAAAATGGAATGATTTTTGGATAGCAGGAACATCCGGACTCAGAATGGAATGATTCCTGTGGGGCTCGGAGGCCATTGACGATGGCCATGAAAGAACCAGTGAAGACCCCTAGCCCATTACACTCCGATTTGACAGAAAATGGGTAATAGTGAATTTTGAAGGACGGAGTCCCGAGGCTTGACGGAAGGTCGGTTTGAGCTGAAATTGATCAGGTGCGGCCATGAAGCAGGCACGATGTTAAGATCAGAATCTTGGAGCCAAACTCCAAAGGAGGTGAAGCCGGGATGATCAAGAAGACCAAAAAGCACTGTTCCGGGCCACTTTTTTGGGATTTTGAAAAGCTTGTGGGCAGTAAAAGTGACCCTAGATGTGGGAATCAAAAATTTTACTGAACTAGACATTTCATATTCTCATTAAGACGGACAGTTTCCGTTAGACGAAGATTTTCCAGAAATGCACCGTTTGGGAGATAGCCATTTTTGGCCCAAAATTTGGAATTTTGGAAAAATGTGAAAAGTCAGAAGTAGTCAAACCTAGAAATTCATAGAAGATGAATGGTGGATCGGAATTGAAATCCGTGAATTGCTGAGTGTTCTTTGTTATATGGACTAACTCCGCCCGATAGAAAAGTTTTTGTGATTCCTCATAGATTTTCTTCCACAGTTGGCTAAAGTTGGCATTCTGGACCAAAATGCAACTGTGTAAAATGTGCAGGATTGGAGTGAAAGTTGTCGTTTTTGAAAAGATGCAGTTTCCACACCCGGTGTCGGAATGGAGCATGAAGACAGGCATTGGAAAGCTTGTCCAGCAAGGAACGATGATGCATGACCCGAGTTTGAATGAGGTCTACATATATTCTAGATATTTAGTGCAGAAGAGTGCCAGCGGCTGTTTTGACCAACAAATTATGTTGTCAATATGGGCAATTCTTGCAATTGCATGATATGGAAGAGGAATTCCATGTTACGATGAGGGATCAAAAAGGGAAGAATTTCTTAAACCTCTATTTGTTATCATACTTATAATTATGAAATTGTCATATGGCATGAAAATGTTAAAAAGGTAAAGGATTACATAGATGTATATGCACTAGATGGCATCTTAACAAATTGCATAGTGCATATAGAAACGCCTGTGCATAAATGGGATATTGCACATTGGTATAATAATGAAGTCGGCATATGCAATAAACCACTAATGTAGAATATTGTGGTTGATAATCACTATTGATGTTGGTATTGGTTGTAGGACCAAAGATAACAAAGAGCATGGCTAAATGTTCTGAGGATGTTGTTGCATGAAGCCAACAACCTTATGCAGAAAGGATGGCGCAACGAATCTGTGATCATAAAGTTGGAAAAAGGACTGAGCAACCTTGGTAAGAGGCCAACTGATCAGGTGACATCAGACGATGTTAATGGTACCCATGCAGGTAATGATTATTGGTGCCAAATTGCATGAATGTTGAAAGGGGATTTGGTAAGATCTCTTCAACTATGTTTGAGCTATGTTGAGCTAATTTGCATGTAATATTGAATATCGACTGGGGCTGTTAACCTACCAAGCTTGGTGAGGTGTGGGTAAGTGAAGGGGATGACCCTTACACCCTATGACTATTTAGAAATCTCAATGCATTCATGTGAATTTATATCATGCCATGCGTATGATTGGTTATGTGCTTAATAACCCAAGCAAGTGAGGACTGGTGATCCTAACTATGGTAATGCAGGTTATATGAGATAGTCATGTTTCGATCATAATATGCTTGAATGCATAGTACTCATGAAACAATGCAAGGTAGCATTGAGTAGATGTGCATTAAGAGATTTTATAAATCTTGTGATGCATTGTGTGAATGCATAGGGATGATACATATGTCATTGCAAAATAAATAATGAATGAAATGATGAATTGATGATAATTCTAGGACCATTTCATGGGCTATTATGAATGCAGAATAGTAAGTGCATGAAGATCCCAATCATGATCGATGGGCTGCTAGAATGCTCTGTGGAAGGACAGAGTTGTATGAATGATATGACTGTGAAAGTTGATCTAGAGCCTATGAGAAGGAATCTCATGGTTGAGAGCTCTAAGTTCTGTTAGTAAGAACAGTTGTAAATCTCAGATTGGTAAATATTTCGGATTTGAAATTTTGCTAATAATTGCTAATGACTGTTTGGCTTATATGAAAATGTGTCAGGAGGACATACTGTAAGTGGATGCTCATGCATGGCAGCAGGCATAAGACCATAACGGGCAGAGTGGTGTCCCTTACAGGAGCCAAGCAATATGAGGATAGCCTCATGGATAAGAAAACTAATTTCTGTAGGAGACGGAATTGTAAATTCATATTGAATTATTTATGAATGCTATTGATTGGTTATGGAACAATCGTATTTGAAGTATTGCTAAATGTTGCTGACGGTTTGGCTATTTGATAAAATGTGCCAGGATGACACATTGCAGGAGGATCATGTGTGATGGCCTGCAGAAGCCAAACCAGATGGGAAAGACCCCATGCTTTGGAAATGGGTTTCGGGTGAAACGCCATTGATAATATCTCAGCCAAACCGCATGAAGGTAAACCATGAAAGTGAGATGGTAAAGCTATGCCCAGAAGGCATGTGAGACAAATCTGCAAACTGAATGAGTATTCCGTGACCCTAGACAAGAACATGCATGTCTAAATTATTAGGGTTAATACACAGAGCATGCTTTATCTTATTTATATCATTTCAGATTGCTTGAGTAAGATTAGGGCCTACATGGCGCACATCGGAAAGGGGGTGCACACCTTTTCTGGTGCTGGGTCATGATAGGGTTTTCAATATTGACTACACCCTAAGGGAATGGACGCATTCCTGGTGTTTCAATACTTGGTAGTGAATGATATGGAATGTGGTTAAGAATTGAATAGCAATACTGATGAGCTTGCTTATCCTTCTTGTGTTGTCAGCCTACACAGATGCAGATTGATACTGCACATTAAAGGGAAAAGTGAAGAAGGGTACGCAAAGAGACTGTATGGGAATTGGCAACCTTTCTATGATCACGTTAAATATTACCAGAAGGGATGGACAGTCCCGAAGAGCTGTGTAATAAGAGAAGGTATCATCCTTGTGTGAGTAGGGGTCATGTCAACCTAGAGTCAAGAAAGTCACCTATAAAGTTCCTAAAAGGAACCACCGATTTGCACAAAAGAATGAGTGGCGTCCTTGTATAAATGAAGAGCTGATGGGTGTGAAGGGTTATGGTGCAAGAAGGTGTGGTGGCATTGGTAAAGGCATGAAATCTCTATTGGGTCAGCAGTGGGAGGGCGGGCGCCGATGACTGACTGAAAACCCTGAGATGCCTATTGGGTCAACAGTGGGAGGGCGGGCGCCGATGACTGACTGAAAACCCTGAAATCTCTATTGGGACAGCAGTGGGAGGGCGGGAGCCGATGACTGACTGAAAACCCTGAGATACCTATGGCTCCTTAGTAGATCCTTGACCTATGATGGTCAGTGGCGCAGTTTCCTTCCATTGGTCGATGACCTAGACGAATGTGCTGGCTCGGCACTGGAGAGGGCCAACCAGGTATGGGACTGGTTGGGCACCACCAAATGCTTGGTAAATCCAGCCGATGGGGAGGCGTACTGGATAAGCATTAACTATATCCAAGTCCATAGGCGATCCCAAGGCTTGCAGAAGCGAAGCAGGATCCTGTGGACCAGAGGGGAAACGCACAATACAGATAAGTATTCGTTTTCATTTATGTCTTGTTTGAAATAATGAAGATTACAGGTATAAGTATTCTAACAACTAAGATGATACACTATTGTTTCTTTGTTGGAAACCTTGGTCATTGCAGGAAGGCAAGACCCTAAAAGATTATGAATTGCTGGTAAACCCAGAAAGTAAATGAGTGGGCGATATGAATTGCTAGTAAATCCAGAGAGTAAATGAGTGGGCGATATAAATTATTAAGAAATCCAGGGAGTAGCTGGTTGAACGCTATAAAGTTCTTGATAAGTCCAGAGAGTGACTAGTTGGGCATTAACCACTTGATATGGTAAAGCAGCATGTACGCTGGCCCAATACCCCTTAAAACAATTGATAAAACCAGTCAGCGTACTGGCATGGCATTGCCTATTCGAATGGTTGTGGAGTAGCCTGCGTGCTGGCCCAACATTCGTTGTTGTATCCACGGGAAATCCAATGCTTGGAAAGCGAAGAAGGATCCTGTGGAGTAAAGTGTCGACATCCAATACAGATAAGTATTCAGTTACCTTGCAGCTTCTTGCTCATGAATATACGTGTGTATATGATTTGGTTATGATTTCCTAAAATTCTTGTTTAGAGAAAAACCCTATGAAAATGAACTAAACATGTGAATTAATTCAATGTTTGAGTGTAGGTATTGCTGGAAGCCAGGATTATGAAGGCATCCTAGAGATGCATGTGGACATGTGACCCTCCTAAGGGGCTCCGTCTGAGCAGTAATGAAAAATGGTGCTAGTGGATACAAGTGGATCCTAGCAACCCAAGGTTCTATAGGCAATAATGGGAAGGGTGCCCTAGCCGAAAATCCATATGCAGACCTTAGACACTAAGTGTCATAGCCAAGAAAGGAAAGTCAAAGCATTCACATTGAAGTGAAAAAGACTAAGGAGCATGAAACCACAGCGGTGGTGTAGCTCCATTATAGAACAAGACTAAGAGGGAGAAACCCCTACTCTTCTCTTTCCTTTTGATTGATGCATTTATAAAACAAAAGATTGTTGAGTGCATATCATGGCTGAAAATAGATTGTGTTTAATTGCTTGAGATGAATTGTGAATGCTAAAATAGTAAATTTCTTGTGAAAGGATGAACATGAATGAGTTCATGTGTATGTTGGGAAAGCATGAAAAGTGTGAAAATCCCATGAATAAAGCATGGACATTCCATGTCGATTAGGAAAATAATTGACTAATCTTAATGATATGTTATGCTTGTCCTAACAAAGAATTCCCATGATGAATTTCACAGGTAAGAAAGTGAAACAATTGGTTGTATCCGGCACAAGAAAGTGTTGCTAGTAAGCAAAGTGTGTTCTGTTGTGCCCATTGACCATGGCAGCAGACCGAGGGCTATTAGAGTTGGCTGAAAGTCTTCTTCAAACAATTGCCAGGACCCAAGAAAATCTTGGGGAGATGCTCAAGCTACAGAGGCAACATAATGAGATAAACCATGAGGCTTTGCGGGACTCTATTCGTCTGCAAAAAGAGGTAAAAAGCATTCTGGGAGCAATCAGCAAGGGAAAGGAAAGTGGATCAACGAAGAAGCATTCATCCAACTGTCCGAGTAAGAAACCTTCCAGGTGGGAAGACTCAAAGGAAATGGACCGGGAAAAGATAAAGCCGCCAATGAAATGTTGGGGATGTGGAGGAAATCATTGCATCCGTGACTGCCCAACAAGAGAATATCAAGAGGGCAGCAACTGTAAATTCTCCAAGTTCATGGGCCAGTTGGAAGGAAAAGAAAAAGAAGGAATTGTTTTGGAACGATGTCCTCATGCAGGGCTAGAAGGTCCTAGCCAGCAAGAGCAGTTTGTAAAAAAACCAAAGGACTTAGTCCTGAAAGACCCAAGTAAAGGGTGAATTGCAGGACAAACCTACCACATTTTGTGAATTTTGGACATATGTAAAGCGGGTATTTATTTCCGAAGTGTTGGAACACCGAGGACGGTGTTATTCCAAGGGTAGGGAAATGTAATGTCCCTAGCTTGACCCTATTGCATTAATATTGTAAATGATGTAAATATTGTTATTTAGTCATGGTGAGGAGCTCAAGGCCAAGGCCCCGCCACTGATTTGTCGTCTTATGTATCGGCAATTAAAATAGATGCATATGGTTCTTGTGCTAGCGGAGCACAATGTAAAATCGGACATCATGTAAACAAACAATTTTAATGAAAAACCCACAACCGGCTACGCAATGCAACAAAGAGATGGGGGCATGATCTTTACAAGGAATAGGGAGGGAAAATAACCAAACCCTTGAGCCATGGTGTTAAGCCATTTTCATTGAGGAAACCATGAACTCTCAACTACCCATTTGGCCTCATGCACCCAATCATTTAATCCTTCCAATAATTGGTTGAGATAATTAATGCCTTGGGATGGGAGAGGTATGGATGTCAATTTTCGTGTATGGGCAAGACAGCAACCTGGGAAATCGGGTTTTGGTTTGCTGGGCAAGAAAACCCCCACGAAATTGGCCCAAAAGCCATTCTTCACCCATGGCATTCCTCCTCTCACGCAGATAGAGACGGTTGGGAGTTACAGTCACGTTTTTCATCAAAAACGTAGGGTTCTCCTTGCCCCAAAACTCGTTTTTGGTTTTGGATAGTAGCTGGGAAGGAGGGGCTGCGATTTGGGACTGTATGGAGTTCATTTTGTCCCCGAATTGCCATGGGCGTTTTTCCTAAAAACGTTTTCTGCTACCTGGGGTTTTCCCCAAACCTCCATTGCTTGTTTTTAACCTTCCCACGTTTTTCTGAAGCTTAGGGGGGATCATTATCATGCCTGTCACTGTACAAATGATTTCCCTCATACCCAACACTTATGCCCTTGCTGTTATATGCATCCATCTCCTAGCCACCTCAGAAACCCAATTGCTGGTTGGTATGGCTGATTCTGGTGTATCTATGGCTATGTGAGACCCTGTTGTTCCCTAGTTCCTTGTGGAGATCATGCCCAGCTCGGGAGTGGCAGTGGTGCTGAGAGATTAAGGAGCACACTGGCCTACGGTTGGGTGGAACGTTGCAGAAGCGTAGCTGGTTGCTCAGGGACTACTTGATTAAGATAAGTATTCTCTTGTGCTATCCTTCAATTGTTTAATTGAGGAATATCTTGAATGTATGGTGAATGAGTATTTAAAATTTACTTCCGCTGTGTTCATTAAAATATTTATGCATCTTCATATGCATGTTATAATATATGAATGCTTATGAATAAGATCATGGGGCTAGATGCCCAGTTGTAGCACAATGATCCTCTCTATCAGGCTGGTATGATAGGAGGGGACATTACAGGCATGGATTAGATTTCTTCATGCCCCGTGGTTCTCTACTTTGTTCCATTGATGAGGTGATTCTTTTTTATATTTATTATTCTACCAAAAGCTTACTATTTGGTTGAAAGTTAAGCACTTTTAATATTTCATTCTATTAGTGATTTTCTTTTTTGAACAAATGGAACACATTGGGAGAGACAAAACTTTTATTCACCTCCCATATGTTCCTTTATTATTTTTGGTATTCCTAGGTTTTGTGACAATGATAGAATACATCTATGTTGATAATAAAAAATTAGGTCTAACTCTACTATAAGTGAACCAATGACTCAATATCTCATTTATCTAATGGTTGAGGGAGGAGATAAATATCTAGAAACCCTTGCCAAGGAGCCAAATGCATATCAAGACAAGGTCTACAATACTCACCAAAACCAACAAAGGAGAATGTGCAAGCCAATAGCCTAGGATTCCCTCCTTCCAACTATTCTTTGGATCGATCATGAGAGGTTTGTAGAAGACTTGAACATTCCAGCATTAACCCTTAAGCACTATAATATAATCAAGAAGAAGAAGTTTCAAGAATTGACAACACTTTTCACCACATAGAAAGAACCCTTAACACCATAAGTGCACAAAAGAAAAATATATCGATGAAACTCCAAAAGAGAGAGAAGTCTCCTCTCTGATTATAGGAGAGGCTAAAGCTTCCTTTACAATAAAATATCAATTATTTCTTTAGATCTAGCGTATGGTGTCGTAAAATAATACAAAATCTCCACTCAACAACTAACTTTTAACAAGTTACAATAAAATAAGGTGGTCAATGCCACTTGTACAATGATGAGATACAGGGGACCTATTTATGAGGGTGGATTCTTCATCAAGCAAGGAACATGTGGTTGTTGATGATGCCACATGGACTCTAAATGCCCCTTCAAATAATCTACTCCAAGAAATGTCCACAAGACCACCCTAAATATTCTCTCCAAATGGGTTTTTCAACCCAACAAGTGCTCCAAAGATTCTAACATTAGCCTCCAAAGGATTCTTCCAAGATTACTTGTCCACCAAGCAATGTCCAAAAGTGGGTTTGAAACCCTCAAGATTGTCCACTTAGCCACATGTCAACTTTGAGATCTTCACAAGCTACCAAAGAAAAGAGCACTGACCATCATCGAGTGGAATAAAAGATAACAATTATCCATGCTAACCTCCAAAAACCAACGTTCACTTGGTTACAAGTCAACCAACAAGAGGATACTTCAAGAGATACCCACAAGCCTCCCAAAGAGGATAAACACTCCATCAAACAATGAGGGGATAAACTTAAGTCTAAACCCCAAACATATTCCAAAGGGGCAATGCTTCATGCCCCTACAAGTCTTTTCAAAACACACACACACACATATATATATATAATTGAAGGTTGAAAAATTCCCTTGAAAATTGGCAAACCTGGTAATAGAGTTATCTCTATCAATATTTTATCAAAATCCATGTATACGATTATTAATCTAGATTTTATAGTCATATAGGGTAAAAGGTTTTCCCATTTGATGTTAGGATGTCATAACAGATCTTAGAAACATACCCATTATAAAAGAGGTCAAGAAAGTCATCCAGTCGTTACCATATGAGAAGTATCCTAACTTAGATGGCATGACCATTGAATTCGTTAAGATGTTTTTAAAGCATCTAGCTCATCTTTTCCATGACATCATATCTGAAATTCAACACATGGGTGAGAAATCATCCTTCAAAAAATACCACTTTGTGGCCATAGTACCTAAAGGGCAATAAATTTGAGATTGAGGCACAATTTCACTTTGCATTGTCAATGACAAGATGTTGCTAAGCACATACCATTGAAGCTCTCTTCTTTTATGTCTATTATAGTCTTTTCTCATTAAACAAGTTTTGTCACAGGAAGAAAAATAATGGACAACATCACAATCATTGGAGAGGGACTTCATACCATCAAAACCCATAAACCTACATGCATGTTCCTAGAACTTGACATGGAAAAGGCTTATTATAAGCTGCATTGTGGCTACCAAACTTCAATCCTTTAGCTGAACAACATAGATTTGAATAACCTTCTTTGGGTTAAGATAATTTTGTACACAACAAACATTTTAGTCCCAAATAAATAGCTTCCCAACCTAGTTCTATCCCACTTAAAAGGAAGTCAAATAGTTAACAAGTAGGACTCCTACAAGGTATACAAAATCCCCTAAGTTCAAGGTCAACCACCAATCATTTCCTAGTGATAGTATTCTTTTAGGCTCAACATAAGCAAACTGCTAGAAGATTTCCCTCGACATCTTTTGTGAAGCTTCCATATCAAAGGTCAACTTCCAAAAATTGCACTTGTTGATTGCCTCTTCCCCCACTCATGTGACTCAACAATTGGCAGCCATGTTGGGATTTTCTTATTGAGGATCAAATCTTTAATTGATAGAGTTGAGGTACGATGTTTCAAGTAACATCTAAAAAGGACCAGGAGAAATATTGGGCCAGTAAAAATCAGCCATATAACTATGTTCCAATGAAAGAATTTGCAAAAAATTTCAAATCATTTGATAAGCCATCTTGCATCTTTTTCCATTGTATAGTATGTTATTGGCAAGAGGGAACTATTCAAAGCATCTTATCCTAGAAAATGGGTGCTCATTAAATGCAAACAAGTATTATCGTGGCTATAGATGAAACACTACACAATTGCACATGGAAGCAAGTACTTTGGTGATGTCAATGTATTTAATTGTCGAACAAAAGTAGATTAAGTGTGTGATGGTAGTGTATTTAATTGTCGACCTAAAGTAGATTAAGTGTGTGATTAAATATATAACTAAAATAAAAAATGGATATTTTGTTTGTGCAAAAGGAAAAGTGATTCACAACTCTTAGCTATGATCTTCACCATCCATGGAATTCAGTTTAATTAAAAATTTATTGAATGGCTCTGCATGATTTTGAATTTAGTTCCATTCTTTGAACACTTGGTCATTATAAATTAAGAGTTGTACTCGGATAAAATTAAGAGTTGAAGTCCGGTGGGCTAGCTCAAGTGGTTGAGTGTTGTAAGTTGTGAGCAGAAGGTCTTGGGGTCAAATCCCCAAATGGCTATACGTTTCTATATAAGGACCTCACTTGATGTCCCCATCGGGTTAAATCCGTAATTAGAGTGAACGAGGTGCGGCCCTTTTGGGTGTGCCACCTGTGATTTCTTACCATGATGTAGTAGCCCCACTAGGGGGTTTGTGAACCACATGTGAAAAAAAAAGAGTTGTACTCGAATATATATCATTTGATGGTTGTTGTGAAGCATAATAGTTGAGAGATCCACACTTCCTTTTCATAATGTTCAAATATGCACTAGACTTTCACACTACTGAATTACTAGTTGGAGCCTCGATATCCTCACTACTTCTCTAGGAATACTTTCCCTATTTCAAAAATGCACATTGAATTTTCAATCCTTCATTACATTTTCTATCATGATTGAAACATTCTTCAAAAGCACTAGCCATTTGAATGGTACAATTTAGTTGGACTTAAATCCATTTGATGCTATATATACTCTTGTGGCATGAATTCCTTCAAATTGATGATATCGAATGATAATTTTTCGATTGAGATTTTACCATGGTTATTAATGTCATTTAGTGCCTTGGCTATAGCCATTCCCCACCTTGGTTTAGTTTTTCCCAAAGCTTGTTCTTCCTAGCTAATATTTAACTCAATTGAAAGACTCAACTAAGGAGAAGCTAGTTAGTTAGTTATGCACCTATATAGACTTTGAAGCAAAATGTTGCTCAAATTGTGGTCAGCCCTTCCTTACTACATATATCTAACCAATCCCAACTCATGTCGAGTGTAACACTATAATTTTTTCTTGATATTGTTTCAACGATTTGGCTAACATTTTAATGTGCTATGTTGTTTGACATGGATGATACTTGATTTAGCTTACTAAACATTTGGTTTGGCATTAAGTTACATGATATGTGATTTCACAAATGATTTTGATATTAGACTTGATGAATTTAGGGGCTTCGTCGAATAAGCCAAATTTCGTAAAATTTAGTTTTTTTAGTCTATTTAATTTGTATATATCTTCTAATGGAATGTTATTTACTTCTATGTTTTCCCTACATTTTATGGTCATATTAGTGCACTCACACGTATTAATTTCCATTTTATTAGACTTTGTTGCGCTTTGGTATGATGTAATGTAAGAATATAAGACATTTATGCATTGTGACATGAAATTAATATTAACTTTTAATATTGAATGCTTTCTTTCTCCAAAACACAGAAGCGTATGACCCAATCGAGAATGATTTAAACTACACTGAGAATGCATCAGATACAACAATTGTTGTTGATGATGACTTAGATGGTGATGAAGATGTTGCAGAGGTTGATTATGATCACATGGATGATAATATTCATAATGATCATGATGATTTTGATGGTGGTGATAGCTAGTTAGTGATGTTGCTCATAAACATTTTGATGTTCATTGATATCTCCATGCTATTGGAGATGTTTTTTTAGTTTTTATGATGATATAAATTCATGTTACATTCTAGAACATATTGGCATTTATCATGTAATGATTTTGATATATCGCTATGATATTTGTACCATTTGACACACACACATCATAAATTAAACTTATTTTTTGACAAATTGATATTTACACCATATATATTATGCTTAAAAAAATTACTTTACTATAATGGTGTACATTGTAGGTTATTGATATGATGGTATATTTGAATCTCACTTGTTCTGATTGAAGATAATGATGTTATCGGTGTTATCTTATTATTTTATATATATTGAAAATTGTTAATGTATTTTAATGGAGAATTACTAGGAATGATGATATTGTATATTTTATTTAAATTTCTTCATAAATGTCACACTATAAGTTTAAATTGTTATATTTTCTATTTAATATTGTAAATGTTATTTCACAACTATGATGCATTTCATTATTTGATTGAAATCAATAAAATTAATACATAAAATGGGTCATAAATTGTAAGCAAAAATATATGCTAAAAAGAAACCCAAATATGACATTAATGTGGATGCAAAACTAGGTGGTAAATACGAATGCTAATATGGCACTAATGTGGATGAAAAATGACACTAACTTGGATTCCAAATGTGGCACCATTTATGAAGAAAGATATGACTAAATAATAGACGCTTAATGGGACGTGGATTGTGGTGTTATTGTGGGTGAATAATTGGATGCAAAATTAGGCGTGGAATGTGAAGCAAAATGTGGTGTTATTGTGGAAGTAACAATAGACCCTAAACGAGGTGCTAAATAAGATGAATAACGTGAAGTCAAAGTGGAAGCAAAATTAGGTGTTAAATGGGGTGCAACATTGGGCGCAATTTCTGGCACAACATGTGGCACTAAACCGAATGCTAAATCTGGCACTAAATAGAGTGCAATTTCTGATGCAACAAGTGGCACTACAGTAGATGCTAACTATCGGAATAAACATGGTGCAACTTATGGCACAACGGGTGGCATTAAACTAGATCCTAAATCTGGCACTAAAACATGAACAATTTATGGCGTAATAGGTGACGTTAAACTATATTCTAAATATGGAACTAGATAGGATGCAATTTTTGGCGTACTAGGTGGTGCTAAACCAAATGCTAAATTTGGCACTAAATAGGGTACAATTTCTTATGCAACAAGTGGTGCTAAATTAGATGCTAAATCTGGTACTAAACATTGTGCAACTTATAGCGCATCAAGTGGCACTAAACCAAATGTTCAATCTGGCACTAAACTAGGCATAATTGATGGTATAATAGGTTACGTTACACCAAATGCTAAAAATGGCACTAAATATGTTACAGTTTTTGGCGTACTAGGTGGTGCTAAACCAGATACTAAATCTGGCATTAAACACGACTTACTTTCTGGCACAAATTCTGGTGCAATTTGTGGCACATTGGGAAATGTCATTGTGTGCTAGATTTAGCACCAAAAAGACAGTGAGCATTGGAAAACAATTTACACTAAAATCTGGCACTAAATTAGGCACAAATCACAGGAATTGTTGTAGTGTTTGAATCATTTATATTTTATTAGTCTTTGCTTATGGCAATGATTATTGTTTTCACTACTCAAAAATTATAGCCCTATACTCTTGAGAAGAGGAAGCAGAAGAATGACGGTTCGAATAGAGGTGATACAATCCAAAAAAATGTAGGTTCAGCTATAATCCATCACAACGGTTAGAGTTTATATTAATTGTATGAGTTGCAAAAAAATTCCAAATTTTACAATGTTTCTAAACAATTTATTATTAAAATGTTGTTTTTCTTAATTCAAAATCATTTAACTATTCTTTGATTGGATAGAAAAGGTGATGTCATGTGTTTTTCATTGCCAAAGAGAAAAAAAAATTACATAAGAAACCTCAAAAAAAACACTACGCAATTTTGGCAATGTTTAATAAGGTTAACATGAATGCCAATACATGTTTTATTAGTTTTTTAATATATGATTTGACAATTTGAAAATGAAGTACACATATAATGGAATTTAACTTGTAAAGCACTCAACTCATTTCAATACTATTAAACTGGTATGACCAAAATGATTAATAATAATAATTCAATAGGAACAATTTCATTCTAATATATAAATATTCAAGATCAAAATAGTCTATATTTTTAAAATTTATTCAGATAATGACTCTAGAGGAAATGATGAACATAGATAGAGGTATGATGGCATTGTCGCGGTTAATTTTTGTTTATTTGAATTGGAATTGTAGGATGAGGAAGGAGTTAGTTTATTTACTTTTTGGAGCTAAGCAAGGAAGGCATACCTCCATAAGGGCACTGGCCTATTCGAAATCTCGAGTTATGTAGGAGGCAACTGATTTGGTCCCAACCTATTGAAGGTTTGCCTAAAAACACATTTAGCATGAAATTTTGTAGGTCAAATATTGGTGAGGGTAGAGCATGGATTTATTCAGACTAAAGAGGTTAAGCGATATATTCACCCTTGGGTCCCCAGCATGGGCACCTCTCATACTCTGGACACCAAGTATTTCAAAACAATAGTCTTGTATTGGAAAATGGAATCATCGATGGGAAAGGCTTTGGTGGAAAGAAAGGAGGCACATAATGAGTTAACATTGCAACTAGACAACATTTAAGTTCAAATTTGAAAAATGGAGGCCAAGCTCAACATCACTGCCAAAGCTACTAGTGGAGTAAAATTTGTAGAAAAAGATCATGCGCCTACTCAAGGCCAAGAGGATTCTATGATTTATATTTATGATGATGATCAATCTACTTAGTTTATACTTTGTTGATGCTCCATTTTTTAGTTCGAATTATATTAGTATCTATCTAAGTATCTCTAGTCATCATTGGCATTATCTTAGTTTATGGAGCATTGAAGACATGGTTAGTTGGGCTATGGATATTAAGAATGGCAATCTCTTGTTTTGCAGTTGGTTTGAATTCCCTTGTGGTATACCATCATCTTCATACTCTACACTTTTTCTTTTAGATTAATTGAAAAACTTTACTAGCTTACAAAAAACATTATTGATTCTATGGATTAATATTATTGTAGTGGGTGTTACTTGGGTCCAGCTCGGGTGGTTGTAAGGAAGAATTATAAACATCCCCACTTGGGTTCGAACTTTGCTTGTGACATGTTTGTTCTTAGTAGGTCAATTGTTGGTTGAATTTCTCTGTGAGCCTTGATGAATATCTCACCTTTATATGTTAGAAGGAGGGATGCTTTATTGCACCGAGAGGCGCATTTCTACAGCTCGGGTGGGGGGGGAGTGTCCGTTTGTCCAAAACATTAAATTAAAAAATGAAAAAAGAAAAGTAAATTTCTTATGTCGGTCGTAAACAAAATTAAATAAATAAAAATAAAAAATAAAATGCAAGCTTCACATTGGTTAAGACCAAGTGGGGGGGAGTGTCCGTCTGTCCAAAACATTAAATTAAAAAATGAAAAAAAAATGTCAACCATAAAAAATTAAATATAAAAATATAAAAAATCAAATGCAAGCGTCACATTGGTTAAGCCCGAGTGGCGGGAAAGTGTCTATCTGTCCAAAACATTAAATTAAAAATGAAAAAAAAAATCTTTTGTCTGCCAAAGAAATTTTAAATGAATACAAATAAAAAATAAAATGCAAGCGTCAAGTTGGGTAAATCAATATTATATAAATAAAGTAAAACAAATATGGATATAACTATAATAAAACGAGAGGCGCTCTACATCCCAGTATGAGGGAGATCTTGTAACGTGTATGTGTCCCGTTACATGTAACGGGACACCTAATAAAACGTAAAAAGTATGAGGGAGATCTTATAACGTGTATGTGTCCTGTTACATATAACGGGACACCTAATAAAACGTAAAAAGTAAAAAATGATAATATGAGGGAGATCTTGTAACGTGTATGTGTCCCGTTACATGTAATGGGACACCTAATAAAACGTAAAAAGTAAAAAATATAATATGAGGGAGATCTTGTAACGTGTATATGCCCGGTTACATGTAACAGGGCACCTAATAAAATGTAAAAAGTAAAAAATGATAATATGAGAGAGATCTTGTAACGTGTATATGTCCCGTTACATGTAACGGGAAACGGGACACCTAATAAAACGTAAAAAGTAAAAACTAATTAATATTATGTAGGGCACACCCTTATCTTGTAACATGTAACAGATGTAACATGTAATGGATGTAACGTTTGTTCGAAAAAAATAAAATGTAAAAATTAATAGTTTGTCGGCCATTAATAAAATTTAATACCTTAGTGCAATACTTGAGCCGAGGTTTGCACCTCGGGAGATTTTATCCCTCTCGACGCTTGATAGAGCCTACGATTTGGATCTAGGCTGGTTTCAGTCTTGGGCGGTGACACAAAACTGGAGTTTGATCAACATTGTAAGGAATAGGTTAAGTTGAAAACATAGATACATTTACAAGGATTATCATAATGTAAGTAATAAGTATTAAGGATTGAGTAAATTGTTAAACTGGAAAATAGAGACAATTCGCCTAACTTTTTTTTTTATTCTCTTTTTGTTGATCTACATTTTGTTTTGTTTATTCTTCTCCTTCTTCTGTCGTCATTTCGTACATTTTGATTTATTTGTTGTTCTACAAACTGATTTTTTTGTTCTTCCAATTGCTTCAACTTCCTCTCTCGATACGCTCTTTGTCGATCAACGTTTCGTTTTCTTTGTTCTTCTCATTCTTCTGCTGTCAATTCGCCTAACTTTTTTTTTCAATTTTCTTTTTGTTGATCTGCGTTTTGTTTTGTTCGTTCTTCTCCTTCTTCTGCTGTCATTTTGCCATTTCGTACATTTTGATTTATTTGTTGTTCTGCAACTTGATTTCTTTGTTCTTCCAACTGCTTCAACTTCTCTCTCGATACACTCTTTGTCGATGAACGTTTCATTTTCTTTGTTCCTCTCGTTCTTCTGCTGTCAATTCGTCTAACTTTCTTTTTCGATATTCTTTTTGTCGATCTGTGTTTCATTTTCTTTGTTCTTCTAGTTCTTGTACTATCATTTCGTCCAACTTCCTTTTTCGAAATTCTTTTTGTTCTTCTGCTTTTCATTTCAAGTCTTTTTCTCATTCTTTTGTTGTCACTGAAATCAATGCATCCATACACTGAAATCAATCCGTCCATACACTAAAATCTATGTGTCCATACACTAAAATCAATGCGTCCACAGAATAACATCTACACTGAAAAATATGCAATAAAAAACCCCATAAACTGAAATCTATGCGTCCATTCACTGAAATCAATGCGTCCATACATTGAAATCTATGCGTCCATTCACTGAAATCAATGCGTCCATACACTGAAATCAATGCGTCCACAGAATAACATCTACACTGAAAAATATGCAATAAAAAATTTCAACATTGTAAGGACCAGGTTAAGTTGAAAACACAGAAAGAATTATGAGTATTATAATAATGTAAGTAATAAGTATGAGTAAATTGTTAAACTCGAAAATAGAGACAATAATTTTGTAAGGATTAAATAAATAAAAATATGGTTCACATCATGATCATTATCAATCTATCTTCTTCATCTTTTCTTATCTTCACACCTGGTAGTTTTGACATTTTCTCATATCGATCATATGAAAATCTACATTGGACCTGTACTTGTATTACGTACTTGTATTCTAACATATGACTCCTGACAGACATGACACATTTGAACTTCTGCTAATTGATCAATTCGTTCACGAAATTTTCGATGTCTAGTATACATTTCTTCAGATGGTACTGATATTGTCGGTTTTCATATATGAACTGCAGTGCACGATTGGAAGTTTCCATATCAACAAAATTAGAGTTCAAATTTTCCTTGTTATCACATTCCATGTATCCAAGTATGTCATATTCATTGGTAGTTATATTGATTCCTATATAACCCTGAAATTATCCCCCATTCATGCTTTTGAGAATCCCTTTGCACAAATAACACTTCTTCACGATCTCTTTAGTTCACGATCGTGTTTTCTTTGTTCTTTTGTATGTTCTGATACTTCTTTTTCTGTTATGGATTCGAAACGTTGACTAAAGAACATGGATACTCTGGATTCTCCTAAACATCCTGAAATCAACAACCACATAAATCTTGCTACAAAGATTATTTTTATCTTTCTATTCTATACATTTGTCGTACTTTTCTTCTTTGATAATCAATATCTTCATTATTTGCAATATTATCATGAGGATCCACGATATACCCTGAAATAGAGAACACCAAAATTTAATTTGTTGAAATCATTGCAGAGTAGTTTTTCTATTAAATTGATAAATTCAATGTATAGATGTAAATAACAAAAAACAATGCATTCTTGAAATTAATGAAAAAAAAATTATTTATTAAATTGATAAATTCAATGCATACATGTTAAAAACAAAAACAAAAAATGCATTGCTGAAATCAATGCAATAAATATGCATCTTTTGTTGTTTAACAACATTTGTGTGTGGTCTATTGGTAGGAATTAAGGTGATTGGGATTGTGTTAACCTAGAGACCAAGGTTCAAAACCCTTTTTGCTTGGAGTCATAGTTAGTTATCAAATCTAACTATTATTATGACATTTTTTTATCAAATCTAATTATCAGTTAACAAATCTAACTATTATTATGGTTGTTTTTCTTTCATATTCTTATGTCGGCTATAATATTATTTTTACTTCTTTGGTTTCTATTTCTTATGTCCACTATAATATTTTTTGTTACTTCTTTATTTCTTTACTTTTTAGGTTTTTAGTTTTTATGTTAGCTATAATATTTTTTTTTACATTTTTGTTTACTTCTTATGTTTCTAGTTTTAATGTCAGCTATAATATATTTTTTTACATTTTTGTTTACTTCTTTATTTTATGTTGGCCATAACATTATGTTTCTACTTTTCATATCCGCTATAATATTTTTTTAACTTCTTTATTTTATGTAGGTTATAATATTTTTTTAACTGCTTTCTTTTTTATATTTTTTTTTGTTTATGGCCGACATAATATTTATTACTTTTTACTTTGTATTATTCTTTTTTGTTTATAGCCGACAATAATATCACAAACTTAACGTTAAAAGTTCTCACTCATATTATAATTTTTTACTTTATATTAAATTTTATTAATGGTTGACAAACTATTAATTTTTACATTTTATTTTTTTCGAACAAACGTTACATCCATTACATGTTACAAGATAAGGGTGTGGCCGACATAATATTAATTAATTTTTACTTTTTACGTTTTATTAGGTGTCCCATTACATGTAGCGGGACACATTACAAGATCTCTCTCATATTATCATTTTTTACTTTTTACGTTTTATTAGGTATCCCGTTAAATGTAACCGGGCACATACACGTTACAAGATCTCCCTCATACTATCATTTTTTACTTTTTACGTTTTATTAGGTGTTCCATTACATGTAACAGGACACATACACGTTACAAGATCTCCCTCATATTATCATTTTTTACCTTTTACGTTTTATTAAGTGTCCCGTTACATGTAACGGGACACATACACATTATAAGATCTCCCTCATGCTTTTTACATTTTATTAGGTGTCCTGTTACATGTAACAGGACACATACACGTTACAAGATCTCCCTCATACTGGGCTGTAGAGTGCCTCTCGGCGCAATCACGAATATGAATTCTACTCTGCGAAAGAAGGGAAATTCGAGTCTGCGGAAATTCTATCTAAGAACAAATTCAGAAATTCGGGTTTCTTCCAATTTTCCATGTTATCACTTTCCAAAATTCAGAAATTAGAAATATGGATTCAAAAATCAGAACTCTAATTTTGAATTTAAAAAATTTAAAATTAGAGTTCCAATTTTCCAAAATTTTGAAATTCATAAATTTTCAATGTTATCATGTTCCAAAATTCTAAAATATGGATTCAGAAATTGGAACTCTAACTTTGAATTTTCAATTAAAAAAGGGGTTGCACCTCAAGGGATTTGATCCCTCTCGTCGCTTCGTAGAACCGGAGTTAAATGGGTCTATACTAGTTACATGTAAAAAAATGTATTGGGTATATTTAGCTTATAATATTTCAAATCCTTTTTATTTACATATATGTAATATTCTATATATTGCAATTAATTAATTTAATTTTTATTTTGTAAACAATTTATTTTCCAAAATAAATATTTATATTTCTACCATATTTTTAAAAGGCAGGTGCTATGGTCAAGTCCCATTAGTGCGATTGGTTTCTAAGGGTTTTGTTTGTTAAGCATCCCACGGTTTGAAACTACACAGTGGAATGAGACACCTAAAAATATAGCTATGCTACGGGTTGGTGTGGCCTAGGACGGGTGCGATCCTAGGGTGATTTTGATGGCTTAAATGCCCTTGGGTCACGGTTTCTTAGACTACAATCTAGTCTCGCAAGTCACAAACACTCTATGAAACTGAAAAAAAGGCAGGTGCTATGTTGCAAGCAACTCTTATTTACATTGTTATTTTTATAAAATTTATATTGTAATTTTTTTATTATTCAATTTATTATATATATTATATATAAACATGGATCCCAAAACCTCTTACTTAAAATTTAAAACACTGTACTTCTCAACCTAAACTTAAACTATCCACTTTTACATTTTTATAAACACTTCATGAATTATTAACAATTTGATATTATATTAATATCTAATTCAATTATTTCACAAAACTGTGTATAAATAAATTCCCCTCCAAATATCGTCATTGCTATTAAACTTCAAAGTCAATGCTTATGTTTTTTTTTAAGCTAGTGGGGGTTTTATATTAAGTAGTCAAATATATCTATGGAGTTTACTACTGTTAACATTCCATTTGGGTAACTAGACCATCGATATAAAAGTTCATTATCAATCTTGATATGTTTGTTCCAACTGGGGATTCCAGAGGTCCAAAAATTATACTTCCAATAGTGATAATATGGTGTTTCCATGACATTGCTATAGTATCAAAACAAGAAAAAAAATCATGATATCTATATCAAACAACCAACTAGAAGGGCTTTTCATCTTCAGAAGGGATGTTGGTGGGGGCATTTTTACTAATGCATAGCTCCTCAACTTCTTCCATAAATTCTATTTTACCAGTGGTTTTAGAAAGAATATTAATTTTGGTATCCAGTGTTTTAAGTTGTACTAGAAGGGCTTTTCATCTTCAGAAGGGATGTTGGTGGGGGCATTTTTACTAATGCATAGCTCCTCAACTTCTTCCATAAATTCTATTTTACCAGTGGTTTTAGAAAGAATATTAATTTTGGTATCCAGTGTTTTAAGTTGTACCTGAATTTCATCACTTTGCAACAAAATCTCATTTTGGGTTTGGTTGTATTCCTTTGGCATTAGCTCTATCATGGGATTTGTCTGTTGGTAGAGATCAGTCATTTGGTAGTAACGAGTGTTCCTAGTGCGAATGTTTTATGAGTACTGAACCTAGGGCTGAACCTCACTGTTGACATCATTAAGAGGGATGTTGCGCCTCTAAACCCAAATTTCCTACTCTACCTGGTTAATTTCCTTTTGAATGGGATTGGGAATTCGCCTCCTGTGAATTGAACTTAAACTATCCACCTTTACATTTCATATAAACACTTCATGAATTATTAACAATTTGATATTATATTAATATCTAATTCAATTATTTCACAAAACTGTGTATAAATAAATTCCCCTCGAAATATCGTCACTGTTATTAAACTTCAAACTCAATGCTTATGTTTTTTTTTAAGCTAGTGGGGGTTTTATATTAAGTATTCAAATATATCTATGGAGTTTACTACTGTTAACATGCCATTTGGGTAACTAGACCACCGATATAAAAGTTCATTATCAATCTTGATATGTTTGCTCCAACTGGGGATTCTAGAGGTCCAAAAATTATACTTCCAATAGTGATAATATGGTGTTTCCATGACATTGCTATAGTATCAAAACAAGAAAAAAAATCATGATATCTATATCAAACAACCAACTAGAAGGGCTTTTCATCTTCAGAAGGGATGTTGGTGGGGGCATTTTTACTAATGCATAGCTCCTCAACTTCTTCCATAAATTATATTTTACTAGTGGTTTTAGAAAGAATATTAATTTTGGTATCCAGTGTTTTAAGTTGTACCTGAATTTCATCACTTTGCAGCAAAATCTCATTTTGGGTTTGGTTGTGTTCCTTTGGCATTAGCTCTATCATGGGATTTGTCTGCTGGTAGAGATCAATCATTTGGTAGTAACGAGTGTTCCTAGTGCAAATGTTTATGAGTAGCGAACCTAGGGTTGAACCTAATTGTTGACATCATTAAGAGGGATGGTGTGCCTCTAAACCCAAATTTCCTACTCTACCTGGTTAATTTCCTTTTGAATGGGATTTGGAATTCACCTCCTGCAAATTGAGGCCAATGCATGTGCTCATTGTGCCTCCATAGACTAGGGATTCGAATCCCTCCTTTTGTTGTGGTGTGATCATTTTCCTCTCTTCAACATCTTAAATCTCAGATTGTTGATCTGTAGGATGGCTAGAGTGACCCAAGCACCGCTGGTCACAATATCTAAGTTATCTAACAACGGACTATGGAAGGAGGGAGCCCTATGTGTGGGAGATGGAATGTTTAGCAGTAGTAAGCAAGACCCAACACCCTTCAAACTCCATTCCCCCTCTTAAATGATACTAATAATTGAGTTCCTCTCGCATCTATCATTGTGCAACTTCCAACCACATCTCAAAAATTTATTTCCAACCAACCATTTAATCAATATGATCTTTCAAATTAAAAAATCTAAACTCTTATTCAAAATGATTGTACATAATTGTATATATATATATATATATTGAAATGACACAACCTAATATAATTCAGTTATTAAATTAATAACAAGGAAAAAAGTTGCATTGCAGCAAATTCCCTGCCATTAGAAAAAGGAAAAATCAGAGCACTATTTAATAGTGCCCAACTCATTCTCCTTTGCCTCCCCGAGAAATTCGTATATTAACATGTATTCAGAGCACTATTGAATAGCAGTCCTCCCATTTTTCTCTCGTGGGCCCTCTGATGACATATGCATGGGCAGCATAATGGAATTAATGTTTGACTTTATTATCGGCATAAGCCGTAAATTAGAACTTGGTGGACAAGGAACCGACAACGAATTTTGTAGGCAAAGAGAGTAGAATGGGCGGGGCACTATTGAATAGTGCTCCGATGAATAGGAAGAGCATTATTGAATATTAATCTGATGCATCTCGTGGAAATCTATTAAAGATACTCTCGCGTGTGGGATTTGTCTGTGGCGCCCAGATCACAGCGAAATGTTTCTCGTCGACCTTTAGAATCTGAGGTAGAGAATGGGAAGTAAGGGGCGGTAGGAAGGTGAGGGTAGAGGAGGCATATTGTTGCTGATCGTTGGCAAGGGGATTGGGCATGGAGCAAGGGAGTTTGTGGATGGACCCAAGTGTGGGATGTCATGTCAGAAAGAGGCACGGCATGGTGACAAAGGTGCAAAGAGCCAGCGGAGACACCCAGAAACCCACAAAAACTTTGATGAAGCTATAATGACCCTGATTGTTGGTTTGCTTGTGGCCAAGATTATTGGATGAGACGACGAGAGCATTATGGGAATTTGGCGACTTCTCTATTGCTCTTTTTCATATGGTTTCCAATTCCAAATGGGTTAGTTTAGAGTTGGCAATGAATGATTCCTAGAGGATCTGTGATCAGGTGTCTTTTCCTTAAATATCTCAAGCCCAATGGGAAATATGTAATGGAAATCCATGGGGATATAAGTGGAAACCATGTCTCTGCCACACTGGTGCTTTCATCAGTGCAATGGTGGCACATTTGGGGCATATCAAACAAACAATTGTCAAAAGGAATCGAACCCTCTACTTAAATGACACCGCTACAAAAATGTTTCTCATCTACAAATCAATTTCTCTGCTAAAACTGATTTTCAATGGAAATTTAATTTGTTGTTGGGCATGGAAATGGATAAAAAAATTTCCTCGGTTGGATGGGAAATGCATGGATAACTGTCAAATGCTATCTTTGTTGAAATCCAAATGGCATGTAAATTAATGGCAGTTCTTGCTTGTCTATTCTTGCCTTTCTTCATGGCATTTATGGATGCCCATGTTGCATTCATAACTACCATGCTCATATCATGCTTACATGACTGCGGTTTAAAAAATATCACAACCATGTCAATGTTTTCTACCTTACAGTATGATGTTCTGCTCAATTTTTCCCTGCGAAATATTCATTTTGTAGAGCCTAGCATGCGCAAACACAAAATCTATGTGAGACTTGCATTCTACAGACAAAGTGACTTAGGACCAGACTTACCATAATTCGTCCAGTCATCCCAATTCTCCAAGTATTCCAAAAATTAAATATCAAACTTGCTCACTCGTATTTACAAAAAAATAAAGTTTATGCAAATTTCATTTTATAATTTTAGAAATTATATTCTAAATATTTAAGATTTTGTTTTTTTCACTTAAATAACAACAGATAAAATAATGGAAAAAGAAATTGGTATTTAAACTGGTAAAAAATATTGAAAATATTAAATTCATTTATATATTAATAACAATAAATTTCATTTATCTGGGTTGGCAGGTGCGGGTGGAGTCATATATGACTCTAAGGGAAACAAGCAAAAGGAATACGCCTATGGAATTGGAAGGAAGACCAACAATGGCGCTGAGTGGTTAGCATTAATCAAGGGACTGGAACTAGCAAGGGCCAGTGGCATTGAAGAACTGGTGGTGATTGGAGACTCGCTAATAGTCACAAGAGAAGCAAGAAAATTAATGAAGAATCACAAAAATACGACTAATAAGATGCACTATCTCCTTAAATGCATCACCAAAGAATTCAAAGCAATAAATTTCCTTCATGTGCTGAATATACAAAATTAGCAGGCGGATTTAATGGCCAACAAAGGAGCAAGCCTAAACGGTGGAGTTCTGGTGTGCGATCAAATAGTCTATGATAGAGTTTTGATCCCCTAAGCTCGAGTTCCTTGTCAAAATATTTTTTTTGTTTCAAAATCCTTGGAGCAACAAGAATTCCCACTTCCTTATTGGCGCAAATACTCATACTTCAAACTCTAATGGTATAGTTTTGGTTTCTGATTTGGGTCCTGAAGCATTAATGAACCGCATTTATGAAGTCTCTATACGCTGGATCCCCACTCAATATGCATTGATTGATTCGGGGAGTGTCTCAAGGCTGAGACATATGTTTAGCATGCGTCATACCATGGGGGTTGTCAGACCTCGGGATTCTATTAATTCTGTGAGAAGGAGAGTAGATGGCATTACTCTGGATCCTCATTTCGCTTGGCGCTTGAAGAGGAAGCAACGAGGTTTTCTTCCCTGCAACATGGAGAATACCAGTGAAAAGGGTCTTTCGTTAGTTTGCATTTGATATCCTCCTCTGCCCCAATGTCTAAGGTGTAGAAAAACAATTCAGAAACACAAGGTTACTCCTGGCCAGGACTTAATGAAAGCATTCACGGTTCAAAGAGATAAACATGCAACTGCAAGTACTCCGGTAAGTCCCTCTGGTCATATATCCTGCAACATTGATTACATCGATTTGGAAGCTCAATGGAGTCCTACCCCAGAGCATAAAGTCTATGGGAATCTCGGCCCCCCTCTGAATTTTGACATCAGCCTCAACTCGATTGAGGTTTTAGCTCTTCTCAAAGACATGGAGGACCAGGTAAGAACACTCTGTAGCGAGAATTTAGAGTTGAAGAGAGCAATCACTCGCTTATCCTCCCTCGCCCTTGCCACGCATTTGGAGGTGAAAAACAGCTGCAGCCATGGTCACAATAAGGTTGTCAACCCAAGCAAAAACGAGGAAAATGCTTCATCTATCCATCTGGATTCCAAACTTGACTATATTATCAGCAATTTCAAAGATGTTGAAAAGAATGTGGACAATCTTCGAGCTGATATTGGGCATTATTTCTTGGGTTCGAAATTTGGTGAAGGCTTGGTAAATGGAAGCTTTGAGAAAATGGAGGTGCACCAGCAGTAATCCTGGGGATTCTCTTCTATCTCTGGTTTTTGTTATGACTCTTCTTTGTAATGGTCTTTCAGTCCAGTCTTGTTATGTTATTAGAATTTTGCTACAGGTCATAGGGAAGCCTGCTGTAGGTTTTTGTAAAATTTTGTAGGAAGTAGATGCATCAATGTTTTGTTTCTTTGGAAAGTATGACACTCTAGATTATACATCAATGTTTTGTTTTTGTTTGCTTCTACTCGGGCATTTTGTAAGGAGATACGGTCTCCATAGATTAGGGAAGTTCCATGACAGTTTTAGATTATCTAAGGATGAACAAGGAGTCACAGACTCGGTCCTTCTTTGAGAGCAATCCTTCTCTTCCTTTTTTGTAATCTCTGACTCTTTATTTTAATCAAAGCTCTTTACCCGTTTCTGTAAAAAAAAACAATAAATTTCATTTATAAACAAAGGAAAAATGAAAAAGTAAAAAGCTTAAAATTTTAACATTTTATAAAAATATTATAAGAATTTTCTTAAATTTGTACCTATTAAACTCATAAAGAATTCAAAGAAATGAAATGCAACTCTTTCAATGCTTAAAATAAATAGTATAGATAGATTTACGTTAATATAATTTTAATATGTCAATTAAAAAAAAATGTTTTATATTTTTTTTCAATGATTATATTTATTTATTATAATGTTATTTTTACATATAAATAAATATTTGTAAATTATTATTATTTAATTAATCATAAATGTCTTGTTATTATATCTGCCTAAGGCAAGTATATAGCAATTGCTCAATCGACGTGCCTATAGTCGGTCATTTCCCACGTATTTTGGCTGTCATCATCGCACATCTGGTTGTTCATTTAATTACTGCCGATCCCTACTTTACGCGTCATGTGAAATACTTTACGCGTCATGTCATTTTTCATTGACGAATTAATAATTATGAGTGGGTTCCAAATTTATCACGTGAGGGCTATTATTTGCTTGCGAATCTTACAAGTCTACATTGTAAACTAAAACTAAGTATATATGAATTTAATTTATATTTTATGAGTTATGTATTATATTAATATATTAAAATATAAAATAGATTGAATTAAAACTAGTACTTAAGTTTATATTTTATGAGTATATTAATTTATTATATATATTTAAATATATTTTATAAGAATAAATTTTAATTCATATATTTAATTATTATTATGATTAAATTTTGTTTATAATATATTAATTTTTAATAATCTGAATTAAAATATTAATTTTGATCAAGATTCAATAATTATTTTTAATAAAATTTAAATTTGGAAGTCTTTAAATTGTGTTTTGAACATATAAAGTAAAAAACGTTGAATTATTTGACTACTCCTATTACATTCAACTATGTCTAATTTAATGATTTAGAGCACTCATACTTTAAAAAGTAAAAAATCAAATTAATAGAATTTTACAAAAACAAAATATTTACCTTATTATACTTGTATGGTTTTTTTTTCCAAATTATTTTTGTTTTTAGATGGATTTTTGTACAAATTTAACTAAAAATACTAATATAATTTATTTTTAAATGTTACAAATTAAATAACATATGTATACTATAAATAGCACTTAAAGTTCACATTGTAAAATATAGGTAACTTTTAAGTACTTTTTAAAACATGATAAGATATATGTATCTCTCCATATTTATTATATGTGCCTAGGGCATTATATTGTAAGCTGTCATTTAGTATTTTGTCATCTAATGTCAAAATACTCTTCCACACTAATTTTGACTATATACAATTATTAATTAAATTACTTATAAATTATTTTCAAATGGCAAGCTCTGCTACTATTTTTACTTGTTTTATTTTTATTTTTCGTTTTGTAAACTTAGTAATAAACAATGTTATGGCAAACAAATATAATATATATGATGTACTTATTTAAATAATATGATTGTGATTCTGATGTTGCTAATTATAATACAATATAATATAATTAAAATTATAAAAAAAAAAAAAAAAAAAAACAAACAACGAATACCTCTAAACCTTAAACTTTTAACTCTGCCGTATTTAAAATTTTATTATTATATATAACCATGTTAACCCAACCCAAATACAATCCTCCATATTTAAACTTTTAACTCATATTTAAACTCTTATTATTATATATCTAACCAAGCAAACTCACAGGAGGGTTAGATGCTGCGAAATTTACGCTTGCTAATAGCATTAATTTACGCATACTTCTTTTTTTATCGGCACCGGCGAGGGAAACAACCCACGAGTGCCCAACAGGTCTGGATTCGGGGTAGGTAAAGCTAGTTGTAAGTCCTTTCATAGTTAGATTAATTGGACTGAAAGGGCACCGAATCTTATAAAAATCAGCATGCCTCCTTTCTTCCCCAAATGCCCCAATTCCAGGTTTATTAGCCCGTCCAATCCATTTCAGGTCAAGTCAAGTCATTAAACTAAATTTAATGTTATAGGTAGCAATCGAGTCATTAAATTATATTTAATATTATTGGCACTAGCAATACACTAGGCATTTTTGGAGATTTTGGTTTTATAAATCAATTTTATTTATTTATAAATTCTGATAATTAAAAACACTCTTGCAGGGGTTTATGTCCCATCAAAAGTGTCATCCACCAATTAAAAAATCAGATTATTGTATTTTAAAAATTGTAGCCCGCATGGGTGTGGCTCATTGGTGTTTTGCTTGATATGAAGTCACATGTTGTAAATAGAGGTCACGAGTTCAAATCACACTCGGCTTTACCCGTGTCCCATGCTTGTAGGGTGTGTGGGGCACCTAGGGTTATAGTGGTAGCAGGGATTGATCCCTGGACCCCGTGTCACGCGAGTACCAGCCCAGTCTCCAATTGCTGATTCCCCTAGTAAAAAAAAAAATTGTAAACTTTGAAAAAATTTATATGTGATAAAATAAATTATTGTTAGTCAAAAAAATTTGACTAACCAGTAGTTAATATATCGTGCCTTGACAGGGAATAATAAAAACAACCATTTTTTAAAACAAGAAACATCATACATAACAACTCTAATTTTTATTTTACTCTAAATAAAAATTATAATTTATCATATCATATTTTTAAGGAAAGTGTTTATTATAATAACACAATTTCATAAGCATGAACATGTAAAACACACCATTCTACCCTTGGATGCGGGTGACAATAACGGACATGGCAGAACGCAGATGGGCGAGAGCGACACTAGCTCCCACACACCCCTCCCCCATGGCACTAGACGCCACGTACCTACCCCATATGTCAATACCGAGCTCACTAGATGCGCTCATGCTACCGTGGAGGCCCTTCATAACTGTGAAGCGACTTCAAGTCGCCAACCTCATTAACTCCTCGTCCCTCGACGTCCCCTCATGCAGCCTGTCCATCATCAGCCCATGGACCTTCGGCGTGTGAGACTCTGCCAGACTGCTAGCTGGCCTCACCATCTCCCCCTCAAACTCCGATCTCGGCCCTCATTGTCCTGCATCTCTGCTCACTGCGTTCTGCTCCTGTGCTCTCATCACTCTGCTCCTGGTTTTCTCTACGTCTCTCGCATCATGGGCAGACCCAAAGGCTCCAACTCTAGCAAGAAGAAGGAAACCCATAAAAGTAAACAGGGAAAGACGGGATACAAGGCTGAAATCTCCACCCCTGTTTGTTTTTTAATCAATAATTGGGAAGCCCGTCTCATTGCAGACACACTCAACAGCAGAGACCCAGCTCAGTACTGGGATCCTTATTGGTTGACGAAGAATATGTTGGGGGAGTTAATGGAGGACATGCTCGCAAACTGGGCCTCTGCCAGGCTTGCAACTCAGTCTCTTAGCGCCTCTTTTCCAAATATGGTTGCCATTCTGCATAATCTGGAGAGTGCTTTCGGCAGGGATTCATATGCACCAACGCACCACCTCTGTTGTGATCTTTTTCCTAGAAGCACTGCTCCAATCTCCTCTCCTTCGCCTTCTACAGCCAAACATGAAATTTTTTGGCCCTCAACTCCCACCTTCGGCACCCAGGCCACCACTCCTAGCTCCACGCATGGCTTCGGTACTCTAGCCACTTCCCTTGGTCTTGGCTCTCTTGCCAACGCGCGGAGCTGCAGGGTCACTCCTCCTGGAAACCTTGCCTCGTCTTCCGATATGGCCAACCCTCCGGGACTCTTGGTCTCCACTCCTGGCAAGGCTCGGAATCTGTCTACTGGGTTCAACACGGTTCAGCTTCACAGCAATACTCAGAAGTGAAAGGACCCTCCCTGCCTGTCCTTCCCCATCCCCTCCATTCTCGGGCCAATTCTTGCCAAACGCACAAGGAATGAGCCTGATGGTGGCTTCTCTGCATTCAAAAAGACATCCCCCGTTCCCATCAAGCTTCCTGTGCGTGACATTCGGACCTCTGCAAGGAGATCCCTTGTTAAAAGCACCGTGCCTTCTGCTCAAGACAAGGACGACAACAACTGCTACAGCTGCACCATTCTCAAATAAATTCCCTCCGATGTTGAAGCGCCCAATACTGCGAGTTAGCAAGGTTCTTTGCTGGTCTCTTATATGTTGTTTTTGGTATTTTGTTGACCATCAGACAGTCTGTTTGTATCCAGCCTTCATGGCTTCGATGTCACACCCTGATATCAAGGTTTTTTTATCCCTCTCGGTCTGTATGGACTTAACTTTGATGTTTTTGGTTCTCATAGGTGGATTCTATCAAGACCACCTCAGTTTGTATTCTCTACTGTAATTTTACTACTTTCAGCTTAATAGAACTTGCAGATATTACAAACAAAAAAAAACACACCATTCTACACTACAACCCCAAGATACCATTTGTATGCAAAATATTCTAAATGACAAATAATATTATAGTCTCAACATGGAAAGAAGCAAATGCAATTTAATATAATGTTATTAAAGCAAAACAAGCTACATGGTAGCAAATCCTGCCGATGTAGTAGATAAATTTGCGTGTGATTTGCTTGCACCTTTGATTTGCTATTTGACTTGTTATATTTGCTATACCATCCGGCAACTTTCAAAATTGGGCAGCAAGTCTCGAACTCTACACTTACAATTAAGCACAAATATGAAAGCGAGTGTTTTAGGAATAAATCTTTGGCTGCGTGAATCTGTATAAGTCACATAAGGGTGATTTTTACTAAATTGAAGTTTTCAAATATACAACAAACAAAACTAGACTATATTGAACAAATGCATGATGTGTTCAAAAATTTAATTTGAAATTAAACAGTTTATCAAAGAAATCAAAGTGAAAAAAAAATGAATGAATGGTGGTTTTTTTGTGAAGTCAAAGAAGAATAGAGTCAGATTGTGAGAGGAAATTAGTGTTGTTTTTGCCACATAAGGAAATTTGTGAAGTCAAAGAAGAATAGAGTCAGATTGTGAGAGGACATTAGTGTTGTTTTTGCCACCTAAGGAAAAATAAGACTAACAATATTACTTAATAAATTGCTAAAGGTTGTAAACCTTGTTGTTGTTGTTTTTTTCAATGTGGTTCATGGCCTTTGGAGCTCGCTACGTCCACGGATCTAAGCCAAGGGGGTCCATCCGAAGAGGCCTCACCCCTGTCGGCATTCCAACAGTTCCTAACCCCGAAAGACCTAGAGAATAGAACCCCCAACCTAGACCTTGTGATGTCTTGGTCTCGGAAAATCCAACCAACTGAGCTACCCTTCGAGGCTAAACCTTGTTGTTGTTGTAACCACACCATTACATTTTATATTTTTTGAAAAATTCATGAGTTGTCTAAATATGAAAAATTTGATGCACCAAATATCAACAATAATCACATTAAACTAATAAGAAATCATTACACTTTGTTCTACAATGTGATTAAAATATCAAATGAAGTTTGACTACATGGCTAACTAATAAACATTTTTATTAAAAAAATACAAATTTTAACTTATTGTCAAAACTTATGCCTGTTGATTTTGTCAATGAAACCATTTAACAATTATTCTCGGTAACCATATGCTATAGAAAGCCCAACATTTATGTGTTTTGTGCAGGGTGGTGATCCACTTAGCAATTGGCATTGTTGTCGAATGCTAACATCAACTGCAACAAGTCATCGACTTCGACACAACTTCAACAAGTTCTGAATTCGACGTGACTTCGACAACCTCAGCAAATTCGACAAGTTCAACATCCTCAATAGTTTCACGACGTCAACATGCAACGTCAACTAGCAATTGATGACCTGCAACAAATTGTCTCTCTGTCTTCCAGTCGACTGTAACGGTTGAACTTCTGAAACCGTTCTAATTTCTCTTGTAACTGAATGTAACGGACAGGCACCCAAACATCTCAGCATTCTATATAAGCATGTATAATATTGTAACATACATCAATCAGATCGATCTTATCCGATCTATCTGTTTACCAGTAATAGAGAAGAACAGTTCGCATTCCTGCATATTGTCCATGTGTATTTGTGTTTATCTGTGTAGTGTATTCCTACTTTGCTTATTCTATTTCTTAAGCTTCTTCCATAACAAAGTCGACTCATTCAGTTGAACTGTTGTCCCTCTCGTGCACTTGGGCGGGTGCGGATCATTGGTATCAAAGCAATCAATTTTGTTTGTGCTTAAGTTTTGTGTAGACACTTCCAGCAAAGTTTCCTGACTTATGCATGTTCAAACACGCTCGAAATCTCAGCAATCCAAGCAGACACTAACTCCATAGATGGCAGAAGAAACAGACAATAGACATGTAGCCAACGAGACAACATAACTTATTAAGCAAGCGCTGGCTCGACAACGGACTGAAATGTTCGCCCAGTTCAATGAAATTCTCACGCGATTTGCTTTGACATCCGGAGGATTTTCAACAAAAACTAGCTCCGACAAAATCAACCTCTTCAAAGTGCAAATGAATTTTGGACATACCGAATCTAGAAGTCAAGATTGACACGGAATCTGTCGACAATTGGGTACAACAATTGGAATCCTATTACTCTGTGAATCAACTCTCAGAAGCTAAAAATATCACCATTGCATCCTTAAAGATGTCAACATTTGTACACCGCTGGTGGGAGAACCTCTCAACAAAGATGGAGAAAAGCAGAGACCCCATCGACACATGGGATAAATTTTTTGAATACGTCCAAAAGGAATTTTACCCGCCCAAATACCTCAAACAACAGTATAAGAAGTGGCAGCAGCTAAGGCAATGGAAAGACCAATCAGTACAGAGTTACACCGACGAGTTTTATCGACTCGTGGCTAGACTTGGCGTCCAAGAAGAAGAGAAATTACTTGTTCTAAAGTACATCAGTGGATTGTTCTAGTACATTCAGCAGGAGATGGAATTTATGATTGTTAATATGCTCATGGATTCATTCCAATATGCCAACAAACTTGAAACTAAGAAGAAAGGAAAAGCACGCTTCGCGACAAAGCCGACATCAGGACGACCACCCGACAAGAAGGCACCAACCGACTTCGACAAGTAAAAATCTTCTCAGCCAACACCGCCAAAGCCAGATCACGGAAAAAATCCTTTTCAGAAAAGGGAACGTAGCAAACAACCGCCTATCGGTAAATGGTGTGATTACCACCACTCATCTTAGCATGATACGTCTGAATGCCAAGCTCGGAAGACATTTTTGGAAAAATTGTCGACATCCGGCGCGTTCGACAAGACTGTGGAAAAATCTGATCCAAACGCAACGACCCTTTTGACATCAACATCGACCACTCTAGTAGCCTCGACTATCGTCGACAAGGAGGAACGAGAGCACTTGTTCCATACACGGATATGGGTTCAGAGCAATCCATTACATTTGAATGTGGATAATGGTAGCCAGAAGAACTTCGTTTCTGAAGATAACGTGAAGAAACTAGGTCTTGTCACCAGTCTACATCCTCAGCCTTACAACATCGGTTGGATGAAGGATGGACAGGAACTATGGATCACCCAACAATGCAAACTCGCCTACTTCATAAAACCTTTTGAAGATAAAGTACTCTGCGACATGGCACCACTCTACGTAGTCGACGCCTTGTTTGGGAAACCTTACTTGTGGGATCGCCATGGAAGTTATCAGTCACAGCCGCAAAAGGTGATTGTCAAAATCCAAAATTGATGGTACGGCATACCAGAACTCCGACCTACACCAATGATCTCAATGATATATGCTAAACATACAAAGAATCTCATCAATCATGCTCATAAGTTCGCATTAATCGTGATCAAACCGTAAAATTCTAGGAATACTACAGTGACAAGTTGACTCACTGACCAGTGCAACT
Organism: Larix kaempferi; assembly: GCA_027924585.1. Taxonomy (NCBI): domain Eukaryota; kingdom Viridiplantae; phylum Streptophyta; class Pinopsida; order Pinales; family Pinaceae; genus Larix; species Larix kaempferi. Next base: position 1,208,754 of record BSBM01000111.1, on the reverse strand, counting down.
CCCAACAGAAGTAGTTGATCGACATTGTACTCAACGAGAATCGGATTTTATTCCAAGAGCTGGACGGCATACCTCGACATTTCCAGGTAAAACACTCCATTGAACTAGCTCCTAGTTCTTCTTTTCCTAACGCATCTGTTTACAGAAGATCCATTCTCGAAAATGAAGAGATTCACAGACAAATCCAAGATTTATTCGACAAAGTTCATATCCGACCCAACTCCTCTCCTTGTGGAAGTCTCATCGTCCCCGTTCCAAAGAAAGACGGGACTTGGCGCATGTGCATCAACTACCAGGCACTCAACAAAATTTCGGTAAATAATTGCAACCCTCTATCGCGATAGACGAGCTCATCGATTATTTGAAAGGTGCTAAATTCTTTACTAAGCTCGACCTCGAGTCAAGATATCATCAAATTCCAATCAAACCCGCAGATGTGTGGAAAACTGCTTTCAAAACCAAGGAAGGATTGTTTGAGTGGTTAGTCATGCCTTTCAACTTAACCAATGCACCTGCAACCTTCATGTGATGCATGGACAATACTCTTTGTAACACCCCATTTTGACCCTTAGGATATATTAGCTTTTAATGTAAATATTGTATACATGTGATGTATGTTTTCCTAGCGAGGAGCTCAAGGCCAAGGCCCTACTAGTGGAATCTCGAATTTTATTTAAAATACAAGTATTAGATGTATGTTACCCATGTGCTATTTAGCCATGGAACATTGTAAAAATGATGTAAATAAACATCATGCAATAAAATACTAAAACTGGCTATGGAGGAACCGAATGAGAAGGGGCCATGTGTATCCACTAGGGAGTGGTGAGGGGGCTATGGGGATGAACCATATGCTGCAAAATGTCATTGTGAGAACCCATTTGACTTTCCTTGATGACATTTATTTCTATTGTAAGGAAGTGGTTGAGGAATTCAGTCCATGGTTTCAATGGAGCATGGGCAGCCCAGAAATTCGTATGGCAAAGTATGGGCTTTGTTTTCTTGTACCACAAGTCACTCTACCTCATGGGGATTGCTTCTTCCTCATTCCCATTCCATTGCGGAAGAACCCAGCATCAATTTTCATCCAAAAACGAATTCTTAGCAGTGAGAAAAACCAAAAATCGCAACTGTGAAAGAACCCACATTTTGAAGAGTCATAAACGCCCAGAATTTGTATTTGACAATGAAATTCAATGGGGGATCCATAGGTATGAACCTTGGGGCGAAATTGAGAGCATTAGCTACCCCAAAATCCATTGGAAAACCCAGTTTTGATAGCCCAGAAATCCAGTGACGGGATTGAGTTATTTGATGACAAATTTGTGAGAAATCCAAGAGTGAATGTTTGAACAGAGGATTGGATTGCTTGAATTTAGCTTGAGATGTCTGTAGCTATATGGTTGAGCTCACTGGATTAGCATCCTCCTCCTTTTCTTATTGCATGCTTGATAAACCCAGTTGTGTGTTGGTTTAGCATGACCGTTTGAGTGAATCCATGGCTGTGAATGAGCCTGTCTAATTCCTCCTTAGTGGATACACATCCCAGCTCGGGGGTGATCTCTCAGCTAAAATAATACAGGCTGGACAGAGATCTATGGTTGGGTGGAACGTTGCTCTTACATAGCCATTTGTTTGGACAGCTTCATCTTCAAGATAAGTGTTCTCTGTGTTTTAAATTGTTCTCATTCGATGTTTTATTATGCATGCTTAATTATTCATGTTAACTGAATGATATGACTATCTTAAGCTAGTTGGCATGAAGCCTGATCATAGCATGAGAATGGAACTGAATACTGTATGACTATTTCATTATTCTGCATGGAAGAAATAGGTTGATGCATTCCCTTCTGCGTGTATGTTATTATGGTTATTCTGTTGTGCTTATTAATTGAGTTGTGTTAATTCTATGTTCTGCGATATCTTAATTAATGATTGTTGTTTATATGTTGAATGCATGATGAAACTAGGTGCATCTATAGAGTTAAAGTTCGTTGTGTTTATTTGAAGTAGGAACCTGCACACATAAGTTTCAATTTCTTATACATTTCTTAGTAACGTATGGGACTGAGTTTACCAATTAAGCTTGGTATGTTGGTCATGTTTCCTTCCTTGCATTGGATTGAGGGAAGGGGACGTTACAGAGTGGTATCAGAGCCCAGCTTGCAGCACTAGGGCTGCTTGGGCCGGACTGTGAGTTACAGGTAAGTGACAGAATGTTTTAACGTAGTATTGGTGAAGTTGGGGCGACATTTTTTATTGGAAAAATGGCAGGATTAGAGTTCTCGAATGTGGCAAAGGACCACCCAAGTGCATAGAGCTCTGCAAGAGCTTTCCAACAGTACCAAATGCGTCCCATTTGGCCAAGGGACGAAGGAGTTATGAGCCCCTTATGCTTAGTCATGTTTCCTTCCATGCAAGGGATTGATGGAAGGGGACGTGACAGAGAAAATACTAATCACCAGAAGAGGCAACTGACCCTTCTTCTGCGGACTTGATAAAGAAAATACTAATCACCAGAAGGGGCAGCCGACTCTTCTTCTGCGGACGTGACAGAGAAAATACTAATCACCAGAAGGGGCAGTCGACCCTTCTTCTGCGAACGTGACAGAGAAAATACTAATCACCAGAAGGGGTAGCTGACCCTTCTTCTACGGACGTGACTGAGAAAATACTAATCACCAGAAGGGGCAGCTGACCCTTCTTCTGCGGAAGGGTTAAAATTTCCATATTCGTGACTTGACTTTTCGCACCCGGAAGCGCGGAATTACGGGATTGCGGGTTGCAGGATCGCGGGTTGCGGGATTGCGGAAAGGTTAAAATTTTCATGTCCGCGACTAGGCTTTCCGCACCCGGAATTGTGGAATCGTGGAGTTGCGGGATTGCGGGTTGCGGCCTGTGTGTGGCGGGATTTTTAAAAAAAAGAGTATAGAGCCCGAAAATTGATTTTTGGATTGCAGGAGCTTGCAAGATCAGAATTGGATGAGTTCAGTGGCGTTCTGAGGCCATTAACGGAAGCCATGAATGAACCAGTGAGGATCCCGAGCTCGTTATGCTCAAATTGGGCATAAATTTGAGATTAATGGCTTTTATAAATCAGTGTCCCGACGCTTGAAAGAAGGTCGGATTGAGCCGAATTTGATATGGAGCAGTCATGGAGCAAGCACGGTGTTAAATTTGGAATTTTGGAAAAATGTCAAAAGTGGAAAGTAGTCAAACCCAGAATTTTATAAAAGATGAATGAAGCATCGGATTAGAGATCCGCGAGTTGCTGAGTGTCCCTTGTTATATGAACTAACTTCGCCCGGTAGAAAAGTTTTCCTGAATCATTATAGATTTGCTTCTAAAGGTGGTTGAAGTTGGCAGTTCAGTATATTTTTACAACTATGTAAACAGTGCAGAATTGTAGTGAAAGTTGTCATTTTTGAAGCAACATAGTTTTCACACCCGATGTCGGAATGGAGAACAGGGATAAGCATTGGAAAGCTTGTCCAGCAGGAAACAATGGTGCATGGTCAGAATTTGAATGGGGTTATCATACACCATGGATAATTTGAGCAGAAAAGTGCCAGTGGTTGTTTTGGCAAAATTGTTGTCAATATGGGAAATTTCTAAAATTGCATGCCTGGAAGTAGCATACCATGAAGTCGAACCAGCTATGATGTGGAAGAGGAAGGTCATGCAAAGATGAGGGATTGGAAAGGGATAATTCCTTAACTCCTGTCTTTCTAACTGTATTTATATTTTATGAGCTTTATGTACATAAAATTATGGCATGAGAATGATGAAAATGCAAGAGATTAGATGGATGGCATGAATATGCACTAGTTGACATATTAATAAACATTGCACAGTGCATGAGCAGATGTTTGTGCACACATATGATATTACATATTGGTAAAAGTAGTGGGGTTCTACATATGCAATGAACCACTAATGGTAAATGTTGTGGCTAATAATCACTATTGGTGTTGGTATTGGTTGTAGGACCAAAGACAACATAAGCATGGCTAAATATGTTGATGATGTTGTTGCACGTGGCCAAGAACCTTATGAAGAAAATGTTAGGACAGTGAATCCATGATCAAGAGGTTAGTGGAAGAATTATGTAACCCTCTATAAGAGACCAACGGATCAGGTAACATCAAAGGTGTAAATGGGATCCATACAGATAATGGTTTAATTATGATGATTGCATATGTGTTGAAAGGGGATTGGGTAAGAATCCATTGAACCATATTTAGTAATTATAAAATGGTATGCATTTAGAGTTGAAATGCATTCATGTGAATGTCAACCTACCGAGTATGGTGAGGTGCGGGTAAATAAAGGCAAGGAGCCTTGCGCCCTATAAGTTTCTTAGAAACCTCAATGCATTCATATGAAAAATTACATCATGTCATTTGTATATATTGGTTGTGAGTTTTACAACCAAAGAAAGTAAAGACTTATGGTCATGTTGTGGTAGTACATGCCATATGAGACAGCCAAGGTTAGGCCATACTTTGCTGGAATGCATAGTATTCATGGATTAATGCAAGGTTGTACTGCGGGGTTGTGCATTAAGTGAATGCACATCAAAATATTATGTAAATGTTGTAAATGTGCATGCATATGTGCAGGTGCACATGTTGAGATGCATTGTGAGAATGCATGGTTGTGACATATATGTTTCAATGCAATTAGATAATCGATGAAATGGTGAACCATTGTTAATAATGAGACCATTTCATGAGCTGCTATGAATGCAGGAGAAGAATTGCATGAAGGTAGTCATGATTGACAGGCTTCCAGAGTTCTCTGTTGGAAGGACAGAGTTGTATAAATGATATGGCTATGAATTAATGAGCATTTAAAAGCTTTAATTTGATTGCATAAACAATGTGACTCTACCTTGCAATTTTAGTATGATAATGATTTACGTGAAGCAAATGAGTTTGGTGATATTGATATGTTAACAGCTAGAAGTGTTTGAATTATGAGAATGTTATAAATCTAGAAATGCTTCAGTGACTGTTGCAGCAATAAAAATATTATATGCATAGAGACTTACAAAGTGTTTGGCTGATTGAAGTTTCGGATTTCAGGTAGATTGTTCTAGGCATGGCAATGTGGATAAGTCCATGATGAAGGATGGAATCTACCATGTGCAAAAGCCAAAGGTTATGAGAAAATTCTCATAGTTGTGAAATTTAACTTATGCATGAAACAAATCTAAAAATATTCTCATCTAAGTTTATGAGAATAAATCATGGTTGCAAATCTAATTTCGGTAGGGAACAGATTTGAAGAAAAAAAATTTGATTAGAGCTTATGAGAAGGAATCTCATGGTTGAGAACTCTAAGTTCTGTTATGAAGAACAATTGTAAATCTCAGATTTGTAAATTTTCAGATTTGAAATTTTGCTAATAATTGCTAATGACTGTTTGGATTATGTAAAACTGTGTCAGGAAGACATGTTGTAGGTGGATGTCCATGTATGGCAGCAAACATAAATCCATAATGGACAGAATGGTGCCACTTACAAAAGCCAAGCAATATGAGGATAGCCTCATGGCTAAGAAAATCAATTTCTGTAGGAGACAGAATTGTAAATTCATGTTGAATTAATTATTAATGCTATTGATTGGATATGGAACAATCATATTTGAAGCTTATTGCTAAATGTTGCTGACTGTTTGGCTATTTGATAAGTGTGCCAGGAAGACACATTGCAGTAAGACCATAAGAGAGGGCCTGCAGAAGTCAAACTTCATGGGAAGGATCCCATATCTTAGAAATGGGTTTCGGGTGAAACGCCATTGGATATTTTGATAATGTCCCACCTACACTGCATGATTGGTAAACAATATGAGTGAAATGGTAAAGATTATGTCGGTAAGACATATGAGGGTTATGTAACATCAAAAAGAGTTGGGATGGAAAACTGAGGGACTGTCAACTCAGAGAAGGAGCCCCCATTCCTCATTAATGAAGAAAGACTACATTTGCAAATGGATAAGTGTTCTATAAACCTTGACTGATATATATATATATACATGTATATGTGCAAGTCTAATTGTTAGAATTACTATGTAGAGCATATTCCATTTGTTTATATTATTTAAACTGCTTGAAGTATGATTATGACCTACATAGTTCACATCAGTAAGGAGTGCACACCTTTCTGGTGCCGAGTTACGTTAGGGATGCCAATATTGATTACGCCCTAAGGGAATGGACGCATTCCTGGTGTTTCAATATTGGATAATGAATGTTATGAAATTGGTTACAGTTTTAGAGCAACAATACTAATGAGCTTGCTTATCAATTTTGTGTTGTCAACTTATACATATGAAATTTGGTATTGCACATTAAAGGGAAAAGCGAAGAAAATGTACTCAAGAAAGTCACCTAAAGAGTTCCTAAAGGGAACCGCTGGTTTGCACAAGAGAAGGAGTACCACCCTTGTGTGGGTGATGGATTGTTATGCGCATTGAGGGATTGTGACACATGTGAAAGGCTGATGCAAGCCTATGGCAGAGTAGTAGAGCCTTGACCTATAATGGTCGGTGGCGCAGTTACCTTCCATTGGCCGATGACCCAGACGGATGTGCTAGCTCAACAATAGAGAGGGCCAACTAGGTATGGGACTGGTTGGGCACCACCAAATGCTTGGTAAATCCAATCGGCGTGAAGGTGTGCTGGTTGGGCATTAATTATTTGATGTTTTGGAGCAGCCTGCGTGCTGGCCAAACATCCTAGTCCGCAGTAGGATCCCAAGGCTTGTAAAGAAAAGCAGGACCCTGTCGACCAGAGAGGAAACGCTAATACAGATAAGTATTCATTTCCATTTATTTCTTGTTTGGAATAATAAATATTTCAGGTATAAGTCTTCTAACAGTTAAGCTGATACACTGTTGTTTCTTGTTTGGAAACGGATAATATAGGAATCAAGGACCCTGAAAGAACTATAAATTGCCTGGTAAATCCAGAGAGTTACTGGTTGAGCATAGACTAATTGATGTTGTGGAGCAGCCTGCGTTCTGGCCAAACACACAAGACTAATTGATGTTGTGGAGCAGCCTGCGTGCTGGCTAAACATACAAGACTAATTGATGTTGTGGAGCAGCCTGCGTGCTGGCCAAACATATAAGATTATTTGATGTTGTGTAGCAGCCTGTGTGCTGGCCAAACATACAAGATTATTTGATGATTGAGGGGCAGCCTGCGCGCTGGCCAAACATCCAAGTCCATAGGCGATCCCAAGGCTTGTAAAGCAAAGAAGGACCCTATGGAATAAAGTGAAGACATCCAATGCAGATAATTATTTGGTTATCTTGTAATTTCTTGCTTATGAATATACATGTGTATAAGATTTGGTTATGATTTCCTAAACTTTTGTTTAAAGATAAATCCTATGAAAATAAACTAAACATGCGAATTGATTCAATATTTGAGTGTAGGTATTGTTGGAAGCAAGGACTATGAAGGCATCCTAGGGATGCATGTGGACATGTAACCGTCCTAAAGAGCTCAACATGAACAGTAATGGAAGATGGGGCTAGTGGAACTGTGTGAGTCCTAGCAGCCAAGAGTTGTAAACAAACCATGTGGAGGGACTCCATGGTTGAGAGGTCTGAAATAGACCATAGACACTAAGTGTCATAGCCAAGAAGGGCAGGTCAAGCATTCATGTTGAAGTGAAAGAGGCTAGGAGCATGAAAACCACAGTGGTGGTGTGGATTCCAGAATGGAACAAGACTAAAAGGAGAAAACTCTTACTGCTCTCTCTTTCCTTTTTTTTATTGATGCAATTATAAACAAAAAAACAAAAAATTGTTGAATGCATGTATGGCTGAAAGTAGAGTGTGTTTATTTGCTTGAAATAAACTGTGAATGTTGAATTAAAGAATTTCTTGTGAATGGATGAACATGAAGGAATTCATGTGTATGTTGGGAAAGCATGAAAAGTGTGGAGGTCTCATGAATAGAGCATGGGCTCTCCATGTCAATTGGAGAAAATAATTGACTGATTTTTAAATGTTTAGGTTATGCTTGGCCTAACAAGATTTGTAATGATGAATTTCACAGGTGGAAATTAAATCAATTGGTTGCAACTGTTATGAGCAAGTGCTGCTTGTGAGAAAAGTGAGAACCAGCTGTGCACAGTGACCATGGCAACAGACCATAGGCTATTAGAATTGGTTGAAAGTCTTCTTCAAACAATTTACAAGACCCAAGAAAATCTTGGAGAGATGCTCGAGATACAGAAGAGGCAGAATGAGATGAACCACAAGGTTTTGCAGAACTCTATTTGTCTACAAAGAGAGGTAAAAATCATTATGAGAGCAATCTGTAAGGGAAATGAAAGTGGATCAATGATGAGGCATTCATCCAATTGGTCCATTAAGAAACGTTCCAGGCATGAAGAATCAAAGGAAATTGAGCAGGTAAAGATGAAGCAACTAGTGAAATGTTGGAAATGTGGAGAACATCATTGCCTCCGCAACTGCCCAACAAGGGAACATCGAGAGGGTAGCAGCCATAAATCTTTCAGACTTGTGGATGAGCCGGAAGGTCAGAACCAGTAGGAGCAGTTTGTGGAAGCCAAAGGACTTGGTCCTGAAAGTTCAAGGTAAATGATAGAATGCAGGGCAGACCTGCAAAATTTTTGAAAATTTTGGATGTGTAAATTGTATATGTATTCCTAAGTCTTGGAACACCGAGGACGGTGTTATTCTAAGGGGGAGGGAATTGTAATACCCCATTTTGACTCTTATGATATATTAGCTTTTAATGTAAATATTGTATACATGTGATGTATGTTTTTCTAGCGTGGAGCTCAAGGCCAAGGCCTTGCTAGTGGAAGCTCGAATTTTATTTAAAAGATAAGTATTAGATGTATGTTACCCATGTGTTATTTAGCCATGCAACATTGTAAAAATGATGTAAATAAACATCATGCAATAAAATACCAAAACTGGCTATGGAGGCAACGAATGAGAAGGGGCCATGTATATCCACTAGGGAGTGGTGAGGGGACTTTGGGGATGAACCATATGCTGCCAAATGTCATTGTGAGAACCCATTTGACTTTCCTTGATGACATTTATTTATGTTGTAAGGAAGTGGTTGAGGAATTCAGTCCATGGCTTCAATGGAGCATGGGCAGCCCAGAAATTCGTATGGCAGAGTATGGGCTCTATTTTCTTGTACCACAAGTCACTCTACCCCATGGGGATTGATTCTTCCTCATTCCCATTCCATTGTGGAAGTACCCAACATCAATTTTCATCCAAAAACGAATTCCCAGCAATGAGAAAAACCAGAAATCGCAACTGTGAAAGAACCCACATTTTGAAGAGCCATAAACGCCCAGAATTTGTATTTGACAGTGAAATACAATGGGGGATCCATAGGTATGAACCTTGGGGCGAAATTGAGAGCATTATCTACCCCGAAATCCATTGGAAAACCCAGTTTTGATAGCCCAGAAATCCAGTGACGGGATTGAGTTATTTGATGACAGATTTGTGAGAAATCCAAGAGTGAATGTTTGAACAGAGGATTGGATTGCTTGAATTTAGCTTGAGATGTTTGTAGCTCTATGGTTGAGCTCACTGCATTAGCATCCTCCTCCTTTTCTTATTGCATGCTTGATAAACCCAATTTTGTGCTAGCTTAGCATGACCGTTTGAGTGAATCCATGGCTGTGAGTGAGCCTGTCTAGTTCCTCCTTAGTGGATACACATCCCAGCTCGGGGGTGATCTCTCAGCTAAAATAATACAGGCTGGACAAACATCTATGGTTGGGTGGAAAGTTGCTCTCACATAGCCAGTTTTTTGGACAACTTCATCTTCAAGATAAGTGTTCTCTGTGTTTTAAATTTTTATCATTCTGTGTTCTATTCTGCATGCTTAATTATTCATGTTAATTGAATGATATGACTATCTTAAGCTAGTTGGCATGAAGCCTGAGCAGAGCATGAGAATGGGACTGATTATTGTATGACTGTTTCATTATTCTGCCTAGAAGAAATAGGTTGACGCATTCCCTTCTGCGTGTATGTTATTATGGTTATTCTGTTGTGCTTATTAATTGAGTTGTGTTAATTCTATGTTCTTCGATGTCTTAATTAATGATTGTTGTTTATATGTTGAATGCATGATGAAACTAGGTGCATCTATAGAGTTAAATTCTGTTGTGTTTATTTGAAGTATGAACCTGCACACATAAGTTTCAATTTCTTATGCATTTCTTAGTAATGTATGGGACTGAGTTTACCAATTAAGCCCGGTATGTTGGTCATGTTTCCTTCCTTGCATTGAATTGAGGGAAGGGGACGTTACACTCTTCGACCTTTCATTGGAAAATGTGTCATTGTCTATCTTGACGACATACTGATTTTCAGTCGAACATGGGAAGAACATGTTGGACAACTTCGACAAGTCCTCAACACTGTCCAGTAACATCAAATCTAGTTGAACATGGACAAGTGCACCTTTGCGATGACCAAAATCAAATATTTGGGGTATGTAATTGACTCTGTGGGCATTCACGTCGATCTAGAAAAAGTACAAATCCTCAAATATTGTCCCATTCCTCAAATCATTCAAGAGCTAAGAAGTTTTCTTGGTTTTGTGAATTTCTATCGACAATTCATACTCGGCTTCAGTCACATAGCCTGGCCCTTGAATCAGTTGACGAAGGGAAATGGAAAAATTGTCTTCAAATGGACATCGACACAACAGGAAGCGTTTGAACAGCTCAAACACAAGCTCTACACTACACCAGTACTTGTGTTTCCTGATTTGCATCAGCCCTTTGAGATTGAGATGGACGCATCTAATTATGCCTTGGGTGCAGTGATCACTCAGTCTAGTCACCCAGTCACTTTTCATTCTGAAACTTTTAACGACACAATTAGAAGATATTCGACGTATGAAAAAGAACTGTACGCCATTGTGAAAGCTCTCAAGCAATGGAGGCATTACATCCTTAGCAAGGAAACGATCATCCTCACTGACTATAAGGCTCTACAGTTCGCTCCGACCCAGTCAAAAATACAAACAACTCGACAAATCAAGTGGATTAATTACCTACAACAATTCTAGTTGGTGATTAAGTATCAGAAAGGTAAAGCTAATGCCATCGCCAATTGTCTAAGTCGACCACCCATTACTCTCCTTTTCATAGTGATGAGTATGCAGGGATATGACACAACCACTTGGCCTCAATTGTATCAGGACGACAATGACTTTTCAACAGTCTATCGACAATTATAGACCAACAAGTTGTCGACCTCCGACTATTTCTTGAAAGACACCTTACTATACAAGCTTGGACATCTTTGTGTACCAACTGGTAAGCATCGACAACAACTCATTTGGGACGCGCACTATAGCAATACTGCAGGACACTTTGGAGTAGCAAAGACACTTGATATTCTCCAGAAGTATTTCTTTTGGCCTACACTTAAAATTGACGTCAACAAGTACATTCGATCATGTGTGGTTTGTGTCATTGCTGAATCGCCTAATCGACGACAGGGATTATACACACCTTTTCCAGTTCCTAGTCGACCATGGGAATCTATTTCTATGGACTACTTGACGGGATATCCTACTACCAAACATTAGCATGATGCGATCTTAGTAGTAGTCGACATATTTTCCAAGATGGCCATTCTCATTTCATGTAAGAAGACCATGACAGCACAGCAGACCGCTCAACTCTTCTTTACACATGTTTGGGAACACTTTGGTTTACCGACAACCATTACTTCTGATCGAGATTCCATATTCGTCAGCATCTTTTGGAAGACTCTCTGGCTGCAACTAGACACGCGACTCTCATTGTCGATATCTTTCCATCCTCGGACCGACGGACAAACGGAAGTTGTGAATCGCTTGGTAGTACAACTGCTTCGCATGTACAACCACAAGCATCGACGAACATGGGATGAAAGTCTTCCATACATAAAACACAATTACAATCGTTCTCAGCACAGCTCTACGGGAAAGAGTCTATTTGAGATATGTTACGGATTTCAACCCTCAGCGCCTATCGACTTGATCAGCTCCTCAACGCAATCAAACCCTGACGCCGACTACACCCAAAGGAAAGTTGATAAAGCCCTGAAGTTTCGAGATCATATTTGTGACATCCAGAAGCAAGCACAGGAAATGTTGCAACGAGCAAACAAGAAAGCTAAAGCCCGACATAACAAGCAACGTATTCCTCATTAATTCCAAATTGGGGATAAGTTCTGGTTACATCTCAAGAAGGAGCACTTCATCGGTCCATACAAGAAGCTCAAATCTCTGCGATATGGTTCGTACAGTATTCTTTGATAGATTGGATAAAACGCTTTCCAGCTCGACATTCCTGCATTCCGGGGTCTGCATCCAGTATTCAATGTGGATCTACTTTGACCATACCATGCACCATTGTTGGAATAGAACGACTTACCGACAGCAGAACCCGAAGACATCCATCCAGATGTTCAGGAGCCTCTTCCTTGCGACACCATCATGGGATGACAAGGACGAACACAATTCCTTTGTTTCAGGTTGCTAAAGCCGGACAGCTCCCATCCCAAGGAAAGTGGTACTCTACTATAGAACTGACAAACAAGTTTCCTCACTTGACAGAGCAAACAATGGGGACCATTGTTTCTTAAGGAAAGAGGTATGATCCACTTGGCAGTTGGCATTATTGTCGAATGCTAACATCAACTGCGACAAGTCATCGACTTCGACACAACTTTGACAAGTTCTAAATTAGACGTGACTTCGACAACCTCGAGAACTTCGGCAACCTCAACAGTTTCACGATGTCGACATGCAGCGTCAACTAGCGACTGATGACCCACAACAGATTGTCTCTCTGTCTTCCAGTCGACTGTAACGATTGAACTTATAAAACCATTCTAACTTCTCTTGTAACTAAACGTAACGGGAAGGCACCCAAGTGTCTCAGCATTCTATATAAGCATGTATAAGATTGTAACATACATCAGTCAGATCAATCTTATCTGATCTATCTATTTTCCAGTAATAGAGAAGAACAGTTCACATTCCTGCATATTTTCTGTGTGTATTTGTGTTTATTTGTGTAGTGTATTCCTGCTTTGCTTATTTTATTTCTTAAGCTTCTTCCATAACAAAGTCGACTCATTCAGTTGAACTATTGTCCCCCTCGTGCACCTGAGCGCGTGCAGATCAGGGGATTTGTTTATCCATGATATACATAAAGCTTACACTTGTTCCATTTACAATCTTGTGACATGTGTTTTTAATACCTTTGTATCTGATATATGGCGTGAATCCAATATGCATAGCCTAACATGTAGTTTGTCATGTCCCAAAAATTTTACTATGGACCCCTCTATTGCACTAGGGGATGCATGGCCTAAGTTACTTGGTAAAGTTCATGAGAAATTATTAAGATGGTAATATGGGCCATGAAATTTGTAATGTATGAGGTCCAATATTTATGAAAAATGTGGCATGAGGCAAATTGGAGAAGGAATTTTGGAAGAGGGAAGGTGTGACACTTGGAGGGAATCTCATAATGGAGGCATCTGAGAGTGTAACTCACCATTAACTAAAAATAGCCAAGAGAGACAAATTGGGGGAGGAAGGAGTCCAAGTGGGTGTAACTCCCACCAAATGACGAAGAATATCCTCAAATCAAAGAACGGGGTATTAATGAGATTCCACTAGCTAAAAAATAGCTAATGAAGAAGTGTAACTCCCGAAGGAAGGTGCATGAGGAGCTAGGTGGGCCCAAATGATTTGAAACCCCCATTAAATAAGGAGATATTTCCCAATTCGAATTCTAAGGAAGATCAAAGTATCTATGAGGCCAAAAATAGCATTAGAAAGGAAGTTAAGGTGTCCCAAAGAATCACTCTCTCATGAAAATAATATTTATTAATATTTTATTAATAATTTCAAGAGAGAACTCTATATCATTCCAAACAGCCTGTGAAAACCGATAGTGAATAAAAAGATGAGCAATGGTCTCTTCCGCATCCCTACAAAGTGGACAGATCCCCGGACCCTGGAGGAAACGTTTTTGCAGAATGTCCCAGATAGGAGCCTTATTTTCCAGTAAAGCCCAGAATAGTAATTTTGCTTTACCCGGACATCTTAACTTCCACAAAAATTTCCACCACCACACCAATTCCATGTTATGAACTTCCACATTCAGCTGGATATATCCATTTTTAGGTGAGTAAAATCCCGAGGGATGGTGATCCCAGATAAGTTCATCAACCCTATTGGTCAGTTGTATATTAGTATGTCTTAAAATACGAAGATAATCCTCACAGGCCCCCTGCAGTTCTCCAGAGATCTCAAGTCGCCATGCAGAGATCCACCCCTGTTGCCAAAGAGTAGATGATCCTGGGTCCTCTATATCAGCCAAAAAATGACATCCTTTAGCATCCAAGAAAGTCCTCAATTCCACAGAAAGGACATGACCTCCCCTGCAGCCAACCCAAGGGTCCATCCCAATACGAAGCAGACACCCATTGCCAATCCTCCACACTAATCCAGAACCGACCAAAGAGAAATGCTGCACCACCGCTTTCAAGACCACAGAGCAATTTTCCCTCGACTTATTGCCCAGCCTGATCCATTCGAGAAGAGTAAGAGGGGCAATATATTTATGATATACCACTCTAGTCCAGAGACTCTATGTATGTATAAGTCGCCACGACACTTTTGCCCCCAATGCTTTTGCAAACAGAAAAATATTCTTTAACCCCCATCCTCCCAAAGCTTTTGGGACAGCAATTTTTTCCCATCTGACCCACACCATTGCTCGATGCTCACTCGATCCCTTCCAAAGAAAGGAAAAACACAATCTCCTGATCTGCTCCAAGACTCCTATGGGTATCCAAGCAAGAGACATCCAATACACCGGAATTTCTTCCAGTACAGATTTAACCAGGACCATCCTCCCAGCCCGAGAGAGCCATTTATGACTCCATCCATGAAGGCGCTGTTCTAATTTAGCTATTAGCCAGTGCCAATCAGCCTTCAGATAAGCATTCGGTTTCAAGTGAAAGCCAAGGTACTTTAATCCATCATCAATATCCAAAGTCCTATAAGGTAGTTTGTTAACCATTCTTTGAATCTCCTGCTCAGTTAAATTCGAGCATGTGATAGTAGATTTGTCAATATTCACTAACATACCCGCTGCAACTTGCACTAATTGTAGATTTTCAACCACCTTATCAATATCCTGTCGCGAGCCATCACAGAATATCAGAATGTCATCAACAAAAAGGAGATGTGTAATAAACAATACCTGAGAAATGGATATGCCTCGAAAGGATCCATCAGCTTTTGCATTCAGAATAAATTGGCTGAGTCCTTCAGCAACAAGGAGAAACAGCAGCGGAGAGAGGGGACATCCCTGTCGTAGCCCCCTTCCCGCCTGGAAGAATGGACTAGCAGAACCATTGATCAGTACAGCAAAGCTCACCGTAGTGAGGCAGGCCATAATCCATCTAATAAATTCGTAGCAGAACCCCAGATGTGTTAGTAGCATCCGGATATATAGCCAGCTAACCCCGTCAAATGCTTTTGAGAGATCAATCTTAATCACATCACCCTTCTGCTTCTGCATCTTCAGAGTGTGTAATCCTTCCTGTGCTACTCCAATGGCCTCATGAATTTGGCGGTCTTCCAAGAAGCCAAATTGCTCACAAGAAATATGCTTAGACAGAATATTCTTGAGTCTCCTCGCCATAACCTTGGTGATGATCTTATAGATACAATTGCAAAGAGAAATAGGTCTGAATTCATCAAAGCTATCAGGCTTGTCCGTCTTCGGAATAAGAGCTAAAAAGGTGGAGTTGAAGGGGCCATGGACAAACCCAGCCTTTCGCTATTCTTCCACCACATTCAATATTTCCTCCCCGAAGAATTCATAGAATCCTAAGAAGAATTCTATAGGCCAGCCATCTGGCCCCGGGCTTTTATCTTTTTGAAAGGATTGCATTACCAGCGAGAGCTCAATCGGCGTCACCTCCTCCATCAACAGTCTATTCTCTTCCTCCCCCACAAAACGTGGAAAAAGCTGAGTCACCCGAATAACCTCAGCAATGGAGACTCCAGGTTGTGCAATGAATAAATCTCCAAAATTTCTAACTCCCAACTCCGCTAATCCATCAAAGCTGGAAACCTGTTCCCCTGCTTCTGAAGATAGTTCCCAAATAGAGTTTGTGAATTTTCTCCCCTTAGCAGACGCTTGAAAAAATTTTGTATTCTCATCACCGCACTGAAGCCAAATCACCCTACTTTTCATTCTCCACAACTCTTCTCGCTCACACAGAATCACATTCCTGCGTCTCTCCCACTCCAACAGCTCGCCTTTCTGCTGTTCATCCAGATATCCCATGCCCAGACTATTAAGAATCCTATCGATGTTCAGCTCAGCAGTCCGCAATGTCTGATCATCAGTCACCCTTTTGTCATGAGCCCAGGAAATAGTGGCCTCTTTTATTCCTCGGCTTGGAGGTTTCTTCCTGCTACCTCGTAACTCCAGAAAGATGGGGCAGTGGTCAGATATCCTACCTGACCCTACCCACTGTCTGACAACATCAACTCCCAGTGCAAACACTTCGGCCACCAGAAACCTATCCAGTCGTTTTTCCACCCTATGTTCCCCAGCGTCCTGGAAGCGTTCCATTTATGGTGGTCTTTTCATAAATCCTCTTCCATCTGGGCCTTCCCGTGTATTTACGCATGGGGCATTTGGATCACCCGTAATAAGATGATATTCCATGATTGCAGGATTCCGTTGGTGTCTGTCGTGGCACAAGCTGTGGCGGTTCAACATCAATACGAGGCTCCTGTCCAAGTGAGCAGAACACGACCTGTGCAGGTGGAACCGATCGACAAATCCATGTCGTGGGCGTTTTTTGATGGAGCCTCATCAAACCATCAATCGGTGTGTGGCGGGGGGGGAGTGCTATACAAAACTGAGTCCCATTACTTCCATCTTGTGGCTGGTTTGGGGAGAGGTACAAATAACTATGCAGAACTCATGTCTCTTAAACTGTTGATGTTATTTGCACTTGAACAAGGATGTCTTTCTCTACAGATTTTTGGCGACTCCATGTTAGTTATCAACTGGGCAAAGGAGATCACACATTGTCATGTGATGGTACTATTACCTATCCTGGAGGAGGTGATCCGGTTAAAGTTGTCCTTTAACCACATTACATTTACACATGTTTACAGGGAAAGGAATGGGTTGGCCGATCAGCTCTCCAAGGAAGCGACGCAGCAGGAATTAGCACTTGGAACATGGAGGATTACTATTCATTCACCGGGTGGCACTTTCAGCTATATTCACAGACCTTTTCATGATGATATTGAGGCACAGCATTGAGCAACAGCTCAGCTTTTGATGATCAATGATGGTTACGTTCTTCCATTTCTGTTACAGATTTTATGTAATAGGATATATGTGGGTTGTATGGACAGCAGTATGTTTTTTTTTGTATGTATGGGACATTAGATATGATGATAATATGGGACAGTAAAATATGTGACAATATAGGGATCTCAGTGATTCTACTACATGTGCAGAATGTAATTTTGTTCATCTATTTGAAATAAAATTACGATTTTTTCCGAGGAAAAAAAAAAAAAAAAAGAAGAGAGAGAACTCTATAAGGAGGGAAAAGGTGAATGAAGAATTATAAAAGAAGGATGAGGGCACCTATTGGAGAACTTTTTGGCTATTTTTATTTATGAATTGGAGAGATTTTGTGGCTTTCAATCTTGGGAGATTTGCACCTTGCATTTGTGACTAATTTTGGTGGTAAAATATTCCACCCTAGCTAGTGTGAGATGAGAGATCATCTGGATCTCTTCATTTAGGATTCATTGCAGGTGTTGGGAGGGATCATTTAGATCTCTCTACTTGGCTTCATTGATAAATTTATGTGTGATTTTCATTGCATATGTGAAGGTTTGTTAATTTTTCTGGTGTTTCTATTATATTGGTTTTCCAGTGTTCTAAGTGTGGAGGGCGCACTTGCTCTCATATAATGTTGTTGCTATTGTTTTCAGAGTTGGAGGGCAAATTTGTGGAAGATAGCACACCATTTGGGAGCTACAACTCATATTATCAACTCTCTTTCTCAAATTTAGTGTTCTTGGGCTCTTGTTGTGTGGTTGGAGTAGCTTTTTCAGTAGAACCAGTGTTGGTGGGCCAAAATGGTGGTTCTGGTTTTGATACTTATGAGAATCTATAGGATGTGAGACCTGTTCCATTGCATTTGGAGCATCATTTCCAGTGGGAAACATTTTTTATTTCACTCAAAAATATTTCCAGATGACCAAGATACACTCATTTTACCGAATCCACTATATTCGATATCTTCATCTAGCATAGGGGCGCATCTATGCAAATTAACCTCCGTATTTCATGAGTTTCGAGCTACTGTAAGAACATATATTGTTTTTATCAGTGTTATTATTGTTCCCTTCAGTTCATAATAAATATTTACAGTGGTTTCTCCCATATTGTGCACAGTATTCAAGTTTCCAGTAAATCTATGTGCAAATATGTTGTTATGGCTATGCAATATTAATGCAATGTGAATTAGACTTTCATTCGAGCTCCCTGAAGGTTGTTAGTGAATGGATTGGGTTTATTTGGGAGTGTTTGGACTGATTTGGATCTGTTTGGGAAGGATTTGAGTCATTTTGGAAGTGTTTGGGAAAGGTTGGAAATCTAGACAATTTTTGCATTGAAATTTGAGCTAGTCTTCCTAGATTAAAATTGATGTTAGTGGGGCCTATTAATGATTGATTAAATCTTATATATATCTGTTGCTACATTGAGACAAGACTCTTCCTTGAATTGGATGATATGTTTGGTAATTCCAATGCTTCCAAATTTATGCTAAGGAGGTTGCATACAAACTGTTTGAATAAAGTCATGAACCAGAATTAATAACCAACCACCTAAACTTTACATCATATATGATTGGGGCATATTACAGTGGTTCAAGGTATATCCTATGGGTTGCACATCATTATTTGACAAAATTTAAATCATCAAATCATAAATTGGAACATCTCATAAGCCTTCATAAGCCATTGTTTGGGATTAAGTTGAAAATCAGCATAATTACCATTGGAAATTTGGAGTTAATATTCCTAGTTTTTAATTGGGGATATTAGACAGTTGTTGCAACCGGAAACATGAGCTCCATGGAAAATCTTCAGTGAACGAGGATGATCCCTAGACAAGTTTACTTTGGCCCTATGTATACAACTCATGGATTATACCTAACTTCTGCATGCAAGAAAAGTGTCATGCTAGAGGTTGCATTTGATGGTTTCGATAATACAGCTACAAGAAAAGTGTAAAGTGGGAGGTTGAATATGAATGACAGTTTTATCAAACTTAATAGAAGTTATTAGCATCCATCTGATTATGCATTCACTTTTGTCCATTAAATTGAATACGTCCAAATCATTAGTGTAGGTTGCATATGCAAGGTGAAGAGAGTTCAAATAAGTTAAAGATATTTACACACATTGACTCCTGACCAACTCTGACTGATTTGTATAGGGTGCGCATCATTGTTGAACGAAACAACCATGAGCATATGCCATTCATAGATTAATCGATCAAGATTATCTACAACTCATCTAGAACTTCATGGAACTTGAGTAGCCTCCCTCCATTTCAAAGAGGAGAAGGAGATTACAAAGTTGTTCCATATCAATATTTAGATTAAGAATAACAAGTTAGACACTCTATTCAATTATGGTTCATGGGTCTTGACAACTACATTATGCATCGCATTTTTCCTCTAAATTCTGCATTAAAACCAACAAGGGTGGCTGACTTATAATGTGGAGGCTTCATCATACCAAATAAAGGAATGCATAAGCCTTTTGATGCTTTTAAAATGATATCAAAGGGCTTAGCAGGTAAGTTTCAATACCCCGTGTGTTAAGCCCTGGACATATGTAAATTGTAATTGTTTATTATTGTGTCACTAGGTACCGAGGCAAGGGGATTTAAGGATCAAGAGACATTATTATTTTGTAAATAATTAATTAATAAAAAAATTGGCACATCGGGGACCACTAAAAGAGTATGGGAGGCCTAGATCCACAAGGTGAGGGGGAATGGGGATTTTCCTATCACTTTAGAACTTGTTTGGTTGAGCTTGGTTTGTATTTATGCTTTGGTGGCTTTATTAGTTGATGATCACCCAAACATTGTACAACGAACCCAACTTTTGGTTACTTTAGCCTATGTTGGTACTATTAAGCCTAATTCATGATTTAGTGGGTGCTTGGGTGGATTCCACTTGTTGATTGGGCCCCTTTGGTGGTTTTGTAACTCCTTTGTGGATGTTACACTTGGTTTTGTAACCCCCACTTGCACAAGTGTGCCCTCATTGCCTATTTTATCCTAGACACCTCAAAATTTGGAGAACTCCTTGTGTAACCCCTCCTTTGCTATTTTGGGAAGAAGCCTTGGTTTGTGTAATTCCTCACATCACTAATTCTGATTCCCCTTCATAGATGATGTGTCCACACATTAATTTGAGTTGGGTAGGGTGGCTTGGAGTCACTCTCCTTGGAATTTGAATTGCTTGGTTTGGATTAGAGTTAGCCTTCTTGTGGTTGAGTTACCCCCCTCGGTTTGACTCAAGTTGGATTACCTTGGTTGTATTTAACACTCTTTGGGTTGGATTTACCTTCTTTGGTCTATAAATACATGGTTTATCTCCTTGGTTAAGGTTGTTGGTTGATGGTTGTTCTTGGTTGTTCATGCCATTAATGTTGAGAGCTTGGTACGATTGTGAGCTTGGGAAGCCATGTATGCTTTGATATGTGAATGAACTTTGTGCTTGAAGCACTGTGATATTGTATGGTGTTTGTGGTAAGCATGGACAACTCTGGTATAGTTCCTTTGTGTCCACTGCTTGTCTCTATCCTAGACCTGCACATAGATCCTGTTGGTGAATGGTGATGTCCTGAGGGACTTGGGTGGTGAAGAGATTACCATTGCACCTAGTAGTGGGGTGGAGAAGAAAGCAATTGGTGAGGAATTGATTTGTGGCATCTCAAACTGATACTTGAGCTATTCTTGAGTGCACCTCTGCTTGTGTATCAGTGGCCTCAGCTCGGGAGTGTCCTGTCCAAGAGGATTTGGCTTGGCAGTGCCTATGGCTGGGTGGAACGTGGTCCGGATGATGTCAGTTGCACATTATTAAGATAAGTGGTTTATTTTATGTAAATTTGTATGCTTATATTATGCTTCCATTGTTGTTATAGAACCATTGATGGCTGATCTATTCATAGTTAATTGTATATGGTTTTGTATCAATGATTGGATGCAAATTTGATGGTTTAACTATTGGAAACTTGTACATTTTTACATTTTCCTGGAGTATGAGATATGATCTTGATGGCAGCTTGACATATGTGATTTATGTGTTTATTGGATTTAGTTTACTCTGAAAAATTTCCCACTATGGCTAATTATATCAGTAGATAAATTTGTAACTGCAATTGCTTAGTTTCTGGAACTCTAGTGAGAAATCTTGCTTGGAAAATTGGTGTTTTTCTCTTCTATTGGAGATCTAATCTTAATGGAAACTTGAAATATGTTTAACCATGTCTTATTTTCTATAACATTCTCTACAAGTGCACCCTCCATGGTCGATCAGGTATGTTCCATAGTTGTAATTACTGAGTTTTGATTGCTAGAACGTGGGTGTTTATGCTAGAAAAATGATTGAATTGATAGTTTCTATGGAGAATTGAATATATGATGTTGTATGGTTGTATATGAATTCTCTAGTGCACCCGGCTATAGAGTGCCCCATATAGATGGTATTCTTTTTATTTGGAACTCATAGTTGGTCTTGCAGGGATTTGGATGCTTACCGAATGATCCGGTAGTGATTTTTATAGCAATAGTAGATCTGATCTTTGTATGAATTAATGGTTGTGTATGATAGCTTTGTATTTTCCATTTTACATTATTGAATGACTATAAGTGTTAGTTTCATATCTTAACTGATTAGCAATGAAAAGTGTCATAAATTGGATTGACGAGAGTGCCATAAATTGCATAGTTTTATGGCGGGAAGATCTAGTTTGTAATTGTTTGCAAAGAATTCTGTAAATATGATTAGTTAGCATTATTGAGTTGATTATGGTCACCTTTAATGTTTTAATAATTCTAAGGTCCAAGTTTATTAAAGTTTGTAAATTTGGTTGAATTATCATGCTTGCACGGTGTTGCATCTACATGATCTCTTGGAGAGTTGGATTAATGGTATGACATCATAACCTTTGGTAACCTTAATCTGTTGTGATATACCTTTATTCAACCTTCCTTTGGGTTTACATGTGCCCATGACCTTGGTTTTAGGGTCGATTACATTACACAAGCAAACCATAATAAAAAAGGAAGTGCAATTTATTGCACAAATTGGCTTCTAGATCATGGTAGAATTTTGTGGTTTCAGTTGTTTTCTTCCGATGAACACATGTCTCACATGCTCCTTGAGCTTTTTAACTTGGTTCATGCTCTTTGCATATACCACCTTTCCTGGTCACCTCCTTTCCTAGTGGAAGTTGTTGTCTTTGGCAGACACTAATGCAACAATGAAGGCTGAAAGGGATTCAGAAAAGGTATAAGCATCACTAGTAGCCCTTTAAGCATCAAATCCAACACCTGGCTCATTTCCAGGAACATATTGAGATGGATATTGAATTCCAGGAAAGCATTGGACTAATAATTAACATATCTCCCTCCATAATTGTTCAAAAATGTGTTGCCAGACACAGATGTAGATGAAGTGAGAGATCAGGTACTCAACTTGCTTTTTTTCTTTAAAATACAAAAAGAATTTTTTAAGTACAATGTTCTCGTTCATTAGTTTATATAAATTCTTCTTTTGGTTGGGGTTGCCCCATTCATCAATTTCCATAAATTCTTAATCTAATGCCCTTTTTTTTGAAATAACAGATTAGAGGATTTCTCTGCTTGAAGGATTATTCTAAGATGTCTTTGCTGACGGATTTGATCAGCTCGAATCTCTTGGATGTAACCGACTTGAATGTCTGTGCATTCCTCTAAAAGCATAGTAACCTAAGTCTAAAGGTCTTGGATTTATTTTAACCTATGATTTCTACTAATGCATAACTATAACAATTTGAGAAATCGCAAGTTTATATTCTTGTCATTGTCTTTTCAAACGATGTCGAAAATATTTGTTATTTGTCTTTTGTGTGTTTTTTTACTATTACATATGAGTTTTATCCGTCATATGTTTTACATAGTATATGGTGGATGTTCAGTTTTTATGAAACATTCTGAACCATCATATTAAACATAAACATGCTATATTGTTAAAATCTAAAAATTGTGAAACTTTGATCTTAGTTGAGACGTCAATTTAAAGATAACAGTGTGATTGCAGGCATAATATTGAAGGAAGACAAAGATTGAGTTGAAGAGTTGCATGCTTACTATGATAAGAGAATAGTCAATGAAAAACATAGTAGTTGCTCCGTGAGCCGAGTAGTGATATGCTTGCATTCACCCTCTATCTGTATGTGTGAAAGTAGATAATGTATCAATAAATTTGAGAAGGATCAACCTTAGCATAACTATGAAGAGGAAGTGGCAGTGACTATGAAGAGGTTGTGGGGTGACAAAGGCGATGATAGGGGAGGTAGTGGGGGTGACAGAGGCGGTGACGACTATGAAGAGGTTGCGGGGTGACAGAGGCGGTGACGGTGGAGGCGGTGGCGGTGGTTGTAAGTGGTTGTTAATACACAATACATTAAATGCATTAACTAAGAGCTATGTAAAATATCAAATCAAGCCTACGTAAAAACTTAGGATAAACAAGCAAAATCGACAATAACACTTCAAATTGTTAACCAATCGAATGATACACAAATCAGTTTTGAAATTTTAAGAAAATAAGAAAAATAATCCTGCAATGTAAAACTATAGAAAATATGTAAAATTTTATGGTAAAAAAGAACAACTAATATGCAGTCAACGCATATCGAACACAAGATACCCACGCCTTCGGCAGGTATAATAAGAGAGGTATTATGTTTGTAGCAAATACAATTTGATATAATGTTATTAAAGCAAACAAAGAGAGGTATTATGTTTTGTATATTGCATTTGGATTGTTCGTGGAACTTTAATTTTTACATCATAAGGCATTTCCCAAGTGAGAAAGACTCCCTTAATTTGGATTTTTCTTACTTGTCAGCCTTTGGATTGGTTTATAGATGACTGGGACCAGTTGGTCCATCCGATCGCTATTACCGTAGTGCAAACATTCAATGCAAACTTGCTTATAGTGACGTCAACTTGCTTGCACTCCTTCAATGCAAGCATTCAATGTAAACATGCATGTTGTCAACTTCAACGTGACTGTTAGCTAAGAGAAGCTATCATCTGAGCGTTCAACTAAGAGAGGAGGTCGTATGAGCGTTCATGTTTGTCATCAAATTCAATGCAATTGTAAGATAAGAGAGGCGGTCGTCTGAGCATTCAACTAAGAGAGGTGGCCATCTGAGCATTCATCTAAGAGAGTTGTTCATTTGGGCATTCAACTAAGAGAGGTGATCGTTTGAGCATTCAGCTAAGAGAGGCGGTCGTCTGAGCATTTTTCCATTTGTTGGTGATCCTACAGATTTTGTGGTCGAATTTATTTCCCTATCTTGGTTGATTGAGATTTTTTCCAACCTATGGAATAGCTTGGAGAATACACGTACACAACACAGGTAAGAGCTCATCGAAATCATAGTTTGCTTATTGGAAACACGAATTGTTAAAAATTGGAAATGCAAATTGTTTTTCAGATTGTACCGAAATATATAAAACCTTACTTCATCAAAACATTGAACTATAAAACATGAATTTACATATAATCAAAACCATAGTCTGCTTATTGGAAATGAAGATTGTTAAAAATTGGAAATGCATTTTTTTCCAAATTGTACAAAAATATAGAAAACCTTACAACATCAAAACATTGAACTATATAACCATGAATTTACACATGCAAATGAATTTGAGTAAGTTGAGTGACTTACTTATTTATTGAAAGGTGTGTGTGCCCACTTCTCTCACCCTTTACTTGTCCCGTAGTAACGCATATGTGGATGGATATGGATAGAGCACCTAGCCATCATTTCACACCCTTTCATGCATTGCTTAGACAAGAGGAGGTGCAACAAATTGTCTTCTTGTCTGTAAATAGTAATTTCACTAAGTCGATATGTTGTATGCCAAATCACTATGTTTGGGAGGCTACCTGATATCTAAGATGAGTGATTACATAAGAAGAAAATTGTTGAGTTTGGGGCTCTTTATGTTAAATTGTTGAGTTTAAGCCTGTGTTTCTAATCTGCATTGGAGTGGTG
The DNA here is from genome assembly GCA_027924585.1 of Larix kaempferi. Taxonomy (NCBI): domain Eukaryota; kingdom Viridiplantae; phylum Streptophyta; class Pinopsida; order Pinales; family Pinaceae; genus Larix; species Larix kaempferi. Next base: position 1,183,304 of record BSBM01000111.1, on the reverse strand, counting down.
CAATCCATCCAAAGATAGCGATTTTTCTTTGCTTAAGGAGAATCTTGATAATAAAAATCAAGCAATATACCATGCCAATGCACTGAAACACTCAATAAAATCCCTGAACTCTTTCTACACGCACCCAATCGTTGAGGTAAGAGTTATTAAATGTCAAATATTTGAGATAAAGAGCCTGCTCATCACTAAGGTGGGTGATGTTCTTGTGGAAACTTTATCCTCCAGAAAGGCAAAGCCATTTTGTTGGGACACAAAGTCCTAAAACTGCAATGAGAAAAACACAAACCATTGCAGGCCTAGATATCCCATTCTTCTTGTTAACATTATCCGAGAGCCCAATGTTTGGCTTGACCACTTCTTCAAAATCATCTGCCATTATTTTTTGCTACCTCTCATTGTTCCTACTATTACTACCAATGCCTACCTGTTTACCAAAGTTTACCTCCATAAAAGCTTCAAATCTAACAAACTATGATCATGGTTTAGTATTTTTAGAACTTGGTGCCGGAGTTATGAACCTAACTTGGAACTGTGACGTTGAAACCCTGAACTAAGGATTGGGAAAGCCCTTATAATTAGACTTCATAAAACACAGACGGTTGTGTTGTTAACCATTTAAATAATCCCAAAAACACGTTTTATGGGCATATGGTTCATGCGTTTCAATGTTGGTGATAGCATATATTCTAATGACCATCCATCTATTAGTGGTTTCCCCATCCGTCATATCTTCATGTTTCCAACGGTAGGGTGATTTCTTGAGGTTATGCATGTTTTTTTATTGCATGCATAATCTAGTGCTTAACCCTTCCACCCATAATATGTCCCCACCTATTGTAAAATCTCAAGCATAGCTGAATCTAGCTACTGTGGATTCCTCACTGGTGAAAGATTGCACAACATTTGCAGGAATGGCATAAAAAATTTAAATGAATTAAGAACAATTACACATGAAATGGTGAATAATGTCAATATTATTAACTGTCCAACCTTAACAAAGGTTAAGAACACCCATATATACAAATCTGGAAGAATTCGAATCCATCTGGAGTGTTCACACTGATCTAGCTTAGAAAAAGCTCAAACCCCCCTAGGTTGACCAAAATATCCCAAACCATCCCAAACTGGTTCGAATCTGCAGTGTGAATGCTGGGAATGACTGGACAGGCCCATGTGACCTCACACATGTGAAGAAACTGGTTGGTTAGAGGTTTGGAGTCTAAAATTGGTCAAAAATGTGACAAAACAAGGCAAGATTGTCCACAAAGAGAGCAAATGCGCCCTAGGTAGAAGAGAAGCATGCTGAGTGCATTAAATGACCTGAGGAGGGCGCTCTAGGCATGCTGAGTGCATTAATTTCCCTGGGGAGCGCTCCACATAGCTGGTTTGACTCAGCACTTGTTCACATTGCTAACTAGTTCAAGACAGTTTGACCATTTACCAATCTAATCAACTTAGGGATGTAATCATTAATCACTTGGGCTAATTAATCATCATTAATAAATGATTAATGTACATAGGTGGAAAAATGTTCTAACACCCCCCCTTAAGCTAGACTTAGTGAAATATAAAAAATTAAGGCCTTGGCAACTAGGCTCAAGTCACCTTTTACATCATAAAATTTATTTGTCCATGTAACCAAGGTAAGGAGGAAAACCACATGGGAAATAAAACCTCCCCTCTAAAATGGACATGTGGCATATATCAATATACACCAATCATCACCATGCATCACTCACCCCAAGCAAAGATCTAAGGTGAGTGAAGGTCTTCTCGGTAAAACACTTGGTGAAGATATCAGCAGTTTGCTCACTGGATGGGCAATACTGCAATGCTATGGTCCGGTCATGCACCAACCCCCGAATGTAATGCATGTGTATCTCTATGTGCTTGGTCCTCTGTCTCTGTACTGGATCGGTAGAAATCTTGATTGTACTTTGATTATCACACCAAAGAATAGTGGGTGAATCAAAGACAATCCCGAACTCTGCAAGAATACCTTGCAACCAAACACATTGTGTGGCTGCATTAACTGCTCCCCTGTACTCGGCCTCAGCTGAAGATAAGGAAATAGTGCTTTGTTTCTTGCTTGAACAGCATATAGGTCCATGTGCAAGCATAAAGACATAACCGGAAGTTGACTTCCGATCAATACAATCACCGGCCCAATCAGAATCTGTAAATCCTACTAGTTCAAGGGATGAACCAGCAGCATAATGGATACCAAAGGACTTAGTACCCTGAACATAATGAAGGATCCTCTTGGCTGCCTTCCAATGGATCTCATGAGGCTCTTGCATGTGCCTTGCAACAGCCCCAACAGCATATGACAAATCTGGTCTAGAATGAGTAAGATAAAGCAAGCTTCCAACAAGTTGCCTATACAACGAACTGTCAACTAGTGGTGAAGAACCCCATTCTGTAAGCTTAACTCCTGAAAGAAATGGAAATTTTGCAGACTTACATTCAGCCATCTTAAATTTCTGCAGCAAATCTGAAGCATACCTTGACTGACATACAGAAATTCCATTCACAGATTGATCAATCTCCAAACCCAGAAATTGTTTTAGCAATCCTAGATCGGTCATGGAGAATGCACTGTGCAATGCTCTCTTAACTGAGTCAAGTTCTTTGGTGCAGCTACCAGTGATCAAAATATCATCAACATACAGTACAATAATCAATATCAGATCGCTAACATTCTGCATATACACATTTGGATCAGACTTACACCTCTCAAACCCCAAAGATAGCAGAAAATTGTCCATTTTTGCATACCATGCTCTAGGAGCTTGCTTGAGCCCATAGAGTGATTTGTTCAACCTGAAAACAAGTGTATGATCAGAAATAAAACCTTCAGGCTGCTGCATATAAATCTCCTCATTCAGATCCCCATGAAGAAAGGCACTTTTTACATCCATGTGATGAATCTCCCATCGCTTGGAAGCCCCAATTGCCAAAACTAGTCTTATGGAGTCCATCTTTGCCACCGGTGCAAATGTCTCTGTATAGTCCACTCCTTGGACCTGAGAGTAACCCTTAGCTACCAACCTGGCCTTATACTTCAGATCAGAGCAATCAGATCCAATTTTGGTTCTATAAATCCACTTGCATTGCACTAGTTTCCTCTTGGGAGGAAGAGGGACCAAATCCCAAGTTTTGTTCTCATGGAGTGAGTTCATCTCCTCTTGCATGGCTGATTGACACCTTGGGTCTGTACATGCTTCTGAATATGACATTGGATCAGATCCAACCATCAAATAACATGCCTCACTCAGATCAGAATTATTATATGCAAAGGAATTGTGAAATTGAGATCTAGTTTTCCTAGCATCTTGGGGATCTCCCACTAGCTCTACGGCACTTTGAATTGTTTTCTCTGCCCACTTGGGCCTTGAAGGGGGGATATGTTCAGAATCCATATCAACATCATCTTCAGCAATCTCAGAATCAGAAATATCAGAGAATGAATCACTACTTACTTCATCATCAAGACGAGGGAATGAGCATTCCCCATCACCTTGTTCACTAGCTTGCAAAAATTCTTCCTCTTCGAATTTGACACTTCTTTCAATGAAAGTTTTGTGAGTGGATGGATCAAAGAGCTTGTAGCCCTTGGAATCCTCTGCATACCCAACCATGATTGACTCCTTGCTTTGGGGCTGCAATGCCTTTCTCTTCTCCGGTGGAATTCTGGCCCAAGCCCTTGAGCCAAAAATTCTGAAATGTGAGACATTTGGCTTGTGGCCCATCCAAGCTTCAAATGGAGTGATTCCTTGCAATGCTTTGTGTGGTGCCCTGTTCTGAACATATGCTGCACAATTCATAGCTTCAGCCCATAATTTAGGAGACAAATCCCTTGCTTGCAACATGCAAGTTGCCATCTCTTTCAGTGCTCTATTTTTGCGCTCTGCAACACCATTTTGCTGAGGTGTGTAGGGCACTGAGTGTTGCATCTGAATGCCATGCTCTTGACAGAGCTGCTGCAAATTGTTGTTGACATACTCTCTACCATTATCAGTCCTCAAAACCTTCATGGCCTTCCCACTGAAGTTCTCAACCATGCTCTTAAAAATCTTGAAACATTCAAAGACTTCATATTTTTGCTTAAGGAAAAATAACCAGCAGTACCTTGAGTAGTCATCGATGAAGGTGAGCACATATTTGCTGCAGCCATAGGAGGGAGTGAGGAGTGGCCCTATCAGATCAGAATGCACTATCCCAAGAGGTTGATCAGCCCTCCTAGCCTTCCCTTTGTCATACTTCCTTTCAGGATGTTTCCCAATCATGCAACCCTTGCATGTTCCACTCGAAAAACTGATTTGGGGCAGCCCTTCTACCATATTTTCTTTGCTTAAAACTTGAAGATATCTGTAGTTTAGGTGACCATACCTTTGATGCCATAGCTTGCTGGTCTCATTCCCATGTGACAGAAGCACACTTGGTGAAGAGAATTCGAGGAAGTGGGAGAACATGTACATCTTCATGTCATGGTCTGCAACACCCTTTGCAACAATTTTCCCGGTGGAAACTTCTGATATCTCCACTTCTTCCTGAGTGAAGACCACCTTCTTTGCTGCTCCAGTATGAGTCATTTGATATACAGAGAGCAAGTTTGCTGCAAGATTTGGCACATACAGCACATTGGAGAAGAAGCCATTCTCCATAGAGATTTTCCCAATGCCATGAGCAGGGATTTCTGAGTCATCTCCCATTCGAATTGAGAGGCCACTGTAGGGAGCAAGTTCAGAAAACGAGTCTCTTGAGGAAGCCATGTGCCTTAAGGCACCTGAATCAATGATAAACAAAGGTGAATGAGATGAGCTAGCCACCAAAGCATGGCAGCTCTCCTTGTCTTCAGAAACGCACTCCTCCTTCTTGGAACTTTCAGGAAGAGGAATATTATTTTTCTGTAGGAGATGTGTCATGGTGTCTATGGTTTTCTTCATGCATGAGCTCTCTGGATGAAAACCTCTTTGACAGTAGCTACATTTTGTCTTCTCAGCCTTCTTTCCCTTGTTCTTGACAGGATTCGAAACCCCCTCAGAGGATTTGGGCCTCTCATCCTTCTTCTTCTTCTCTTGAGGTTTCGGCCCCCTGGGTTTTTGCTTGCCTCTTCCACATTTCGAATCTCCAGCTGCAAGCACTTGATCTTTTTGCTTGATGGAGCCCATCAAGACCAGCTTGTCTTGCTCTTGAGTTAGCATCTCCATGAAGTCAGCCAAGGATGGCATCTTCCAACCTCTAACTGTGAGCCTTGTGGAGTTGAAGGAAGACACAAAAACTGAGTATTCAGAACCCAATTTTGAGAGAATGGACAACACCAACTGTTCTTCTTTCTTCTCTATGCCACATTGTCTGATCTGCAAGACCAAGTTCTTGAACTTGGTGAAGAAGTCCTGGATGGAATCGAAATTCCCTGGGCTCAGTGAGACAAGCTCATTTTCGAGCTGGTGGCCTCTCATCTCATCAGTCTTTCCAAACAGTGTCTCAAGCTTGAGCCACACTTCATTTGGAGTTGCTAGACTTTCTACATGAAACAGGAGGTCTCTCGAAATGCTGAGACAAAGGAGGCCAAATGCCTCATCCATTCTGTTAAAAAACTTGGATTTCTCCACAGCTGAGTTTGGCTCCACCTCAGTGCCCATCGTGATTCTGTAGAGACCCTTAGATCTCAGCAAAATCACCATTTCTGCCTTCCAATCGAAATAGTTGAAGGGTGTGAGCACGTTTGGGTGAGATGGCTCCATTTTCCTCTGCTGCAATTCGCACTTGCTGACAATGCTGATCTTCAACACCTGCAAACAACTCTCAAATCACTCTGGAGGGATCTACACTAACAGATTCGAACCCTGTATGGATAGTGGGTGCATTCGGGAGAGCATCACACCTGAGAGGAGCCACTAGATTTCTCCAGTAAGCTCAAGGCAATGGCCTCAGGAATTATGTGGTTTCTCCACTGCTTCTGGCAATCCACTACAACAGTCTGCTGGTTTGAATTCTAGCTCCAAGAGCTCTGATACCATGTAAAATCTCAAGCACAGTTGAATCTAGCTACTGTGGATTCCTCACTGGTGAAAGATTGCACAACATTTGCAGGAATGGCATAAAAAATTTAAATGAATTAAGAACAATTACACATGAAATGGTGAATAATGTCAATATTATTAACTGTCCAACCTTAACAAAGGTTAAGAACACCCATATATACAAATCTGGAAGAATTCGAATCCATCTGGAGTGTTCACACTGATCTAGCTTAGAAAAAGCTCAAACCCCCCTAGGTTGACCAAAATATCCCAAACCATCCCAAACTGGTTCGAATCTGCAGTGTGAATGCTGGGAATGACTGGACAGGCCCATGTGACCTCACACATGTGAAGAAACTGGTTGGTTAGAGGTTTGGAGTCTAAAATTGGTCAAAAATGTGACAAAACATGGCAAGATTGTCCACAAAGAGAGCAAATGCGCCCTAGGTAGAAGAGAAGCATGCTGAGTGCATTAAATGACCTGAGGAGGGCGCTCTAGGCATGCTGAGTGCATTAATTGCCCTGGGGAGCGCTCCACATAGCTGGTTTGACTCAGCACTTGTTCACATTGCTAACTAGTTCAAGACAGTTTGACCATTTACCAATCTAATCAACTTAGGGATGTAATCATTAATCACTTGGGCTAATTAATCATCATTAATAAATGATTAATGTACATAGGTGGAAAAATGTTCTAACACCTATAGGTTGACGTCCCAAGGTTTTGTCGCTTAGTAATTTCATAAATAACTTATAAAACATCCATTTATGTTTGTGATCTTGTAGCCATCATTTACAAACTCAAAACTTATTATATGGTCTAAAGAATTGGGGCCTGGGAGACAACTTCAATCAAGAAACCTCATAGTCAATGATCTTCAATGAATCGATAAAGGAATCATGTCTAGCTTTCTGACAGTAAGTAGTTACACCTTGCTACGTAAGGAAGGCCCACTAAGACTAGCTCAGGTCATAACATATTGAAAGTGTTCAACACATCTTACCAGGTTCAAAAATAGTGAAAAGTATATATTACAATGAATAAAGCCTCCTAAATAACCTCAGTTTTGGAGCCTCCTAAAAAACCACGGAGTACCATTAGGTCTGAGTCGTGACATTCAGCCTCCACCCCTATAATATAATATAAGCAGGGGGTACCCTTCAATCCTGTCAACGCTTCCATTTGAAAAAGAAAAAGCAAAAAGAATATACGTACATCCATTTCCATTTGCATCCATTATATTACGCAAATTGGTCCAAAAAAATACCATTTAGATTTTTGTTTATTGGTATTGAGATTGAGAATGTATGCTTTTGCATGTTACCATATTGTTTTGAAGTTATTGAAATGGATGTTTTTTAAATAGACTAAAATTTTGTGCATTTGAAAATATGATTAATAATTTATTTTAATTCTACATTATATTTGTATATTTTATTTTTATTAGTTCGCCCAAAATTATTCTTGTTTCAATTTTTTCTTTTAATAATCTTTTAACAAAAGGATTATTGTTTTAGTTTTTTTATATATAATCTTTTAATTTTTTATAAAGCTTGAACACCAAAAATCTATTTCTTATATAACATATTTCTTAGTAATGCCCACCAAATTTGAAAGAGGTCGTGTACTAGCAAACAATCTACAGTATTAACATCGTGACTTTTAAGAATATTTTTTTAACAAGAACGAGAAAATATATTTATATAATAAAACAGAATTTACATGTCGCCCCTAGGGCATCAAAAAGAGTTCCAAAAAAGAGGTTTGTGCATGATTAATCCATACAATCCATCTCCACAGCCTGCTCTGTCCGATATACAAAATTACATTGCTTTCCAGAACCTATTCTACTTCCCCTAACTATGTATAGTTTGATAATCCGCCCACATATATATCTACAAAAAAACATTTTAAAAAACTAAAACAGAGACAAAGGACATCATTCCTGCACTAGGTCTTCATCCACAGTCGGTTGAACAATGGAAACTTCATCTATTGGGGAGGCTTCAGTATGTTCATGAGATTGTCTATTGTTTCCCCTATTTAACTCGTTAATATCTGCCTGCAACTCTTCCTAAATTTCCCTCAATTGGACAAATCATGCCTCATTCCACTCGTTTGCATGCATACTCTGCTCCCAATGGGACAAATGAAGAACATCCTGACACATTTCCTCATGCCTGGAGCTTAATGACCTCTCCATTTCCTGCAAGCCACACCGAATGTCTTCAACTTCGCCAACTTGAACTTGGTACCCACTTTCTAAGTCATCCACACGAGAGTCAATGCCCAAAATATCCAATGAGATTCTCATGTTCTCCTCTAATACCTCCTTTTAAACCTCAAACACACACCTCAACATCTTTTTAAAGTCTACCATATCATTTTTTAAATCCCAAACCTCTTCTAGGAGTTTCTCTGAGGCTTTTTCCTCCACAGAAGAAGGCACTGCAAGCATTTTCTCCATTGCACTGACACTTCCTTCAAACAAAGGCTCCTCTTGAATTTCAAGCCCCGCGCCACCAATGTTTATCCCGGAAATGTTCAAGATGCCAAAGAGAGACTGAACACTACCAAAAAGGGAAAGGCCAAGTGCGTGCAAAGGATCCTCCATATCCAAGCATCGAACCGTTGCGTGAGATCCCAAACTATTAATTCGAATAAGGAGAGTAGTGGTGATGGGAAATAGGTTGGAGCATATAATGCTCATACCCACCCACCACCTCCACGAACCATCTACCCCCTTCTTCATTAAATCCAAATCACAAATGTCACCTCTATCCCATCTCGACAGACCATGAGGCTTGGAACCATTAATTACCTCGTGGATTAAGACGAAACATAAAAAATATAGTTGGAAAATTCTTTTTCATTTGACAATGTGTTATAGGTCAAATCTGCACTTCACCGTCCGTGATCACATTGCTCTGTTGATCACACAAAAGGACACCATGGATTGAAGAGCTAGGTTGAACTAGATGACTTATTGATGGAACTACACTCTTCAGCTGAAAATATTACTGTTTCTACTGATTTCACAACATGTGCGCTACTATTGGTACAGTGAACCAGCGTTCTAAACGCTGCTTTGCTCAAGGAAAACCAGCGCACACCTTAAAAAATCTTGCAAACGCTTGTTGTAAAGTACAAGAGTTGCTCACTGTGCGCTACTCTGGTTGTATGAAACCCACGCACATCTTAAGATGAAGTCAAAAAATATATTAAGATTACGAATTGGGATTAGTTGAAGTTGGTTCTGCAACTTCCCCAACCTCCCAATTCTACCACCTCTCGATTCCAATTGCCTACCTTGTCCCATAAATACAAGGAGGATCCATGAGAGAGGGACCTAGAAGGAATGATTTAACTGTTGTTACGCTGGAGGAATTCCCAAGTCATTGTGAAGAGCAGGAGCCCAGGAATCGGTTGCAGAAGTGTCTGGACAGATCAGGTATATCTGTACTTTTCTACATTTCTTTGACAATAAAAGGTGGAAATACCCTTCCCGTCCCAAATCGAATGTCTATTGGATTGAATTTTCATTTGGTAAAATGTATGATTGTATTTGATGTTAAGTTGTTTCTTATTTCATCATATTTATTACAGTCAAGATACGCTAAGGAAGGTTTACTTTGTGTTGCAGGTGCATCATAGCGGAAGATCAAGCGAAAGCTAGGACCAGCCATCGATAAAAAGGTACTTCTTTCGATATCTCGATCTCTTTCCATTTGTAGTAACTAATGCAAGACAATGAATGTATTTACCTGTCACCCCACCCAAGTTGGTAGTGTCTTCTCCTCACTATAAGGTATTTTTCTTGCACAACAGACTGGCGACTCCGCTGGGGAGTAACCGGTTTTTTTTCTACTCTAGGAGACCTTGTTAGGTTTTTCTTCCAGTTTATTTCAGTCTATTTGTTCTCTGAGAGGTCTTATAGGGCATTGTTGCATGTTCTTTCTATCTGGATTCATCTCAGTCCACTGTTGCAAATCCCTTTTGTTTGATTTCAGTCCCTGTGCACTGGTTTACCCTACTTACAGTAGCGCATTTTATGACATGAACACTGCTTTGTCTACTACACAGTAGCGCATCTTTCTTGGAATGCGCTGGTTTCTGTACTACACAGTAGTGCATTTTCCTGTAAGTTCCAGTCTTCTGTTAGGCTTTGATTTCCAGGTGTTTGGGTTCACTTCTAGCCTTTTGCTTTGCTTCCCTGACTGACCCCTAAGACTTGTATGTCTCTTTTGAGTCTTGTTTACCTCGCTGAAGTCCTTTTGTTTTCCTTTACTTGCTTGAGTACTTGTTTAAGGTGTCTTTACTGTTTTTAACCCTTTTGAAGGCTGTGCACTGCTCTCTGTTAGACATAGTTGTACACTTTTTTCCCTAGACGCTTATTGCAGTCATACAGACCTGCGTTCTTAACGTTTGTTGTTTGTGGCAACAATTGCGCATTCTTACTGTGTCTTTTCCTTTTATTAAGGTTTGATCCCAGTTTGAGTCCTTAGGGTGGCTTTGAAAGGTTGTTTGGTCTAGATACCTTCTGATTATCTTTTCAGTTCAATCCAAGCAAGTTAAAGCTTTCTAGTTAGCTTTTATTTTGAGTCTGTGTGTTGGTAGGGTCACTTTTTGGTTTGCTTACCTTCTCCTTTGTTTGGCGAGTGTTTTTCCTAGGGTTTTGGTGCTTAGGAGCATCCTTTTAGGTCTGTCTTTCTGTTATGGGCATCTCTTTCCTTGCTTCTTTTACACTTTGTTCCAAGCCTAGAGTTTTTCATTTTGAAACAACTCGGTAGGTGGAGTCTTTCTCAAGCCTTTTGATTTGATTGTTTTGAGCCATTAGGTTGTATTTCCTTATTCACACTTTGCGTTAGGTCTTGCTTGCTCCTTTCCAAGTTCTTTTTCTTTTGCAATTATCAGAAAAGACAAAAAGTGAATTCGGTAGCTTAGTAGTAAGATTTATCATCGTTTTGAAGTAGCATAGTTTGCTTTGCTTTGAAATTTAAAAGAAAATTAAAAAGAAATTTGATTTAGGATTGCCTAGTTTTAGCTTTTGAAAGGATATAAACAAAAAGAAAAGAGTCTTTTGTGAATTTGAATGCATTATTTCTTTACGCACTTTGCTTTCTGTCGAAACCATTCCACACACTGCACTACCCTTATTGAATAAAAATTAGCCCTTAAAAAGAAATCTTAATAAAATTAACCATCAACATTTTTCTTTTTAGGTATACACATCATCAACTAGCTTAGGCTAGGATTTTGGGTTTAAATCACCTTATACCACCCGAAATCGACTTCATTACTCAACAATCGTAGTATAACTATCTATTAGGTAAATCCACCTCTATCAAATTGTCCTAGGAACGCTCTACTCAAACCAGAGTTAAGCACGAGGTCGTGGGAGATTGGAATTGTTGAGGATACCCCCTCACTTTCCTCTCAACCATAAACCAAAGTTGACTCGCGTATGGGGGTCCATTAGTGCTTTTTAAAGTGCTTTTGGATTTTCGGCTTTGCTACCCTGCCCATGCGTTTCGACTAGGCTGACGACTGTTCCCCCAGGTTCTTTCGTATTGGTGGTATCCTTAGTATCATTACCTTAGGGCTCTACAAGGGTAGAGTGGAAGGATATTCCCACTCCACCTCGGACAGACGTGGAAGGTAACCCTTTGGCAGTAATCCCGGGAGGGCGGTTTGGTGATTCAAATGCTTGCACCCAGAGGACCTCCATTGGATGCCACGTAACTGACCGTCGATACTCTATTAGTCTGTTCTAGGCCCTCATCATCCTATACTTACTTCTGAGAGTATTTGCCATTGTTTGCCTAGTTTGATCACTTAGGAATTTTTTAGTGGTATGTTGTTTGCTCCTTAGTTGTAGTGGCCACTAGGTTTTGTATTTAGTTTTCTTTTTATAGTTGTGGAGAACCAACATCTTCGTAGGTCTCGGAGGTTGCAAAACCTTCCCCCACTCACTATGGAGCCTCCACTGCCACCGCGACGCCGAAGGACGGATTCCTGTGGTTCGTTTGAACTTATGGGTGAAACAGAAGTTCTTGGAGAACCACAACCCAGAACCCCGGATCAACAAGTCTTTGATACTGTCGAGGTTGACGACCTAACTTCTAGAGAGTTCAGTACTCCTTTCAACCCTCCTCTTACTGGACCCAACGATCCACTTCTGGTACCTGTAGGATTTCAACAACCTGAGTACAATGCATACTTGTTTACACCTGGTTACACCATGACTAACCCAGGAGATGAGCAGGGAGTTCCTCAAACTCCCACAACTTCTATGGCTACAAGGGTTGTTAATCCTTCTTTCACAAACACTGCCACACCGAGTTCGTCGCAGGTTGCTTCTGCTTCGATTCTGTCCTTTAGTTTTAATGCCGGTACTCTAGGCATGCCGAGCTCATTAGCTTCGACATCTGCCTCGGTTTCTACCCCTACTTTTGGACCAAATAATGTCCCTTTGACAGGGATACCTGCAGTGAATTTCACTCAGCCTCCTGTTACACAACAATTCTAGGGTATAACTCAAGCTATTGCTTCCACTTCCGTTGTAGGATCGATCCCTTCTGCATCTATGCCTGTTATGGGTATGATGACGACATCGACTGTTACTACTACGCCTGGATTTAACCCCTATGCAGGTTACAATGTTAATCCATCAAATATACCTGCAGGGAGTATCCCTTTCTCTTTGTTTTCTAGAGGAGGGGGTAATTTTATTAATCCACAATACGGTGGGGTTAACACCTAGCCGCAATGGACCACTGCCCCGGGAAGTAATCCGCTTTCTTTTAGGTGGAGCAATTTTAATGCATTCACTTCACAAACCGATGGCTGGGGGCAACCCCAACCAACAGTACACGAATTAGGTAGTGGGAAATACCCAATACCAGGTTCCATTGTATCAAATGCCATCGACAAGACCGCGTTTACCATTTCTGGCAACTTTGAACTTGCCAAATCTTTCAAAACTCACAAACGACCCCGTGTGCCATGATCCTACATGGCCACCTGTTCCCACTAAGTTGTCCTCAAACATCCCTAAGTTTGAAGGGAAGACTGGTGAGGACCCCGGTGACCATGTCACAACTTTTCATCTCTGGTGCTCCCCGAATTCGTTGAATGATGACTCCATCAGGTTGAGGCTCTTTCAAAGAACCTTGACAAGTGTTGCAGCCAAATGGTATATTGAACTGCCGACAGCTGCTTATGGAACCTTTTGGGATCTAGCTACTATTTTTCTGAACCACTTTCAACTTCCTGTCCGGTACGATGCCCACACAGACCTTCTGTCGACCTTTCGATAGAACAAAGCCACTCACCTATCTAATCAAATTCAGGAGTGGCGAAGGAGAAAGAGGCTCATTAAAGCCGACATCCCTCCAACATTTTTATTAGAGTGGTATCTTAAATCACTCCTTCCTTATATTTCTAAGGAAGTTGCAACTTCAGGGGTGTCCTCTGAAGAGGAATCCATTTTGAGAACCCAACAGCTTGACTTGGTATATGATCAGTCTGGGCTCTTATACCAGATTATTCCTAATGCACCGAGGTCTAACATTGAATTAGGTAAACCTAAACCTGGACCACATGCTGATGGCATTGTGGGTTCAGTAGACTTTGCAGCGTTTGATGCCTTAACAAAGCAGGTTCACGCCTTGTCAGTCAAACAGTCTGCTACAGAAGCAACTTCGGTTGCATCCTCCCCTTCAACAACAAAATCTGTACAATAGGTGCAGACAAACCAAAAGGGCCCTCGGCATCCCAACAACAAAAGAAAGGGCAAGAAAGGAGAGGGAAACCAACAAAAGCCCAAGAACACGCAAAATGCCAAGGAGGGTAAAAAGGAAAAAAGAAAGGTTAATTTACCTTGCAAGCTATGCCAGGAGGACCACCTTACCCATCAATGCCCTCTAATGGAAGAAGCCCAGAATATAATCCGTGAAAAGAAACCTGCTGTCTTAAAAGACCCTTTCCCTCACGGACAAAGTTCAGCTTCTGGCAGCTCCGGTGCTGGGGGAACTACTCGTGCCAACTCAGCTAATCAGTCATTCATTAATATGGTTAATTCAAATGCTCTTTTGCAAACTCGAGCTAGAAATTATACCCCGGACCCGCAGCAGAAGGATGTTCCTGAGTCATCTACCTCTCTCCACATCGAGAGATCGGTGGATCCACTGCCGAAGATCCCAAAAGGTGTCTCCAAACGGGCTGTGCACAACCCCAACGCGAGGGCTGCCTCCAACTACAATGTGCTAGAGGATTTATCCCAAACCCCCTGTTCCATGTCCACTTTGTAGGTACTGCAAAGTTGTCCATTACAACCCAGTGCACTCCTCACAGCGATTGGAAGCGTAGATTCATCCAACATGCTTTCCCGTTTCGATATGAAAGATATCAAGTTCCGGTTTCCGTTCCACATTGCTCTCCAAATAGAGGTCGTCCATGGTCCCATGACCATTCGACGAGTTGTTGTAGATGAGGGCGCGTCTACGTGCGTAATGTCCATTTCTTGCTGGAAGGATTTAGGTGAACCTGAGTTATCCCCCTCGAATATGGTACTTACCGCCTTTGATGGAAGATCTTTCCATCCACACGAAGTCTTACCATCATTTGATGTTGAACTTGCGGGCAAACTAGTATCGGTAAAGGTTGAATTTCTGGATGCTCCGCTCGATATAACTTGTTGTTGGGTAGGAGCTGGACATATGCCATGCAGGAAGTGTCATCAGTCATTTTCCGGATCATAATGTTCCCTCACGAAGGCAATATCGTCACAGTCGATCAACTTTCGTTTTCCCGAAAAAACAACCAGACTTCTTCGGATTCAACAATCTTGTTGGTTGATCAGTCCTGCCCAGTTACTGAGAGTTTGGGAGTAGGTCTCTATGGGTCATTAATAGGCACTTTTGACCTACCTTCTCCTGTTCATTTCATTGGTTCTGAAGAATTTTCTTCGTCTGATATTTTCACGGTCAGTCCAACGATAGATCCTTGGATTCTCCCAACTGAATTAGAACCAGTTGTGCCTTTATCTATTGCAGAGGTGGTTTACTTAGATTCACAACAGAACATATCGCAACTTCGTTGGTCTCTGCTAACTCAAATATGGACTATGCTCATGCATGGTCAGTGGACTCTATCCACTCTTTTGACTGTCTAGACACTGTTTTTCCCTCTGATGAGGCGATTTTGGAAGCAATGATAGGCCTGGACCACCCTTGGGAACATATGCACCCCAGGTCCTATTTACTTCCAGTTTTAAACTTGATAGAGAGAGGCAAGTTTTCTACGAGAACCGATGAGAGTGTTGATTTTTCCTCTATCCCTTCTACTTCACAAGCTGTTTATGCCGAAGGGAATATCACGAATATATCAAGAACCATCTCGATCAACATTTCCACCGAACCTGGGGTCACAGAAAATATTTTTATTGGAGCAGACTGTTCTCCTAAAGAGATCATTCTGTATACCAATATTTTTAAAGAATTTTGCGACATCGTTGCCTGGTCTTACGAGGAGGTTCTAGGCATCAACCCTACCTGAAGAAGTACTATGCTTAGGCATCTGTGCTTTTTCATGTATTATAGCTTTACATTTTTGTAGAGTTAGTTTTGTTTACGGTTGTAGTTATGTATTATGCATCTTTGCTTTGTGTTTCATATGTCGACTGAACACTTTATAGGGTTTGTTGATGGGGCTAGCCGCCACACCCGTTAGTTTGCCGCGGCTGCTTAGGTTATTTGCTCACCATTTGGCCAACTGGTGTCTTTAGGAGGGGCTTGTTTAGGTCCCACAACGAATAATGTGGCTGAATACAGTGCAGTCATAGAGCTACTCCAAGATGCTCTGTTCCATGGAATTTCACATTTGGAGGTACGGCTCGACTCGGAGTTAGTTGCTTTTCAGTTAATGGGTGTTTATCAAGTTAGAGATCCTACTTTGCTACGTCATTTTCTGCGCATTAAGTTACTTGAGAGACAATTTGATTATATCACATATCAACATATTCCAAGGAAATTGAATGCATTAGCTTATTCATTTACAAACTACGTTTTAGATTGGCATTTGCATCATTCACACACATAATAATTCATGCATAAAACACAATAACACACATGTAAATAAAGGATACTGTATATATATAATCCGTATCAAAAAATAGTATGAGTTTGGATCATAAGTCTGTCACAGAGTCATGTCATAAGATACAAAATTGGGTTCTATGGCCTCAAAAATATACATAGAATATCCTTCTCCTATGGAGAAGGTGGGGCCTCATCTGCCTCTACTGCCTCTTGATAGCAAATGACCAGCCTAGCTACTTTTCGCAGTAGCCTAATCCAGGCTGGGGGCACACCAACCACATTCTCCTGCATGTCGAGCAGCATCCGCTCGATCCTGTAAGTCAGAATGTCATGAGTCAGCCGACTCATCTTCCCCTCTATGTTTCCCAGCATGGCATCAGCTGCAACCATTATCACTGGTCTCACAAAAGTACAGGGGTGTCCCTTGGGATGTACTGGTCCAACATCTGCATATGACACTTTGTTTCAGTACTTCAAACGCATCATAAAAATCATATATATAAAATATAAAAGTTAAATAATTTTTCAAAAGCATAAACATACCTATATCTCCCCAGGCTGCTCCTCGAGGAAGTACCAGCTCAGGATCGTTGCGGAAGTCTATGCCTGCATATGGAAACTACTTAAGAGCTGGCACTTTCCGTTCCCACCAACCCCAGAAATCATCCTCATGGTAACAGAAGTTGCTCTTGCCACCACCCTGGCGGAGGAAGATCTCACCCCAACGAGACAACATTGGCTCACGAGGGTTGACTGGGAGGAAAGGCATGCCCAAACTGATAGCAGGCACCCTTTTAAAGAAAAAGGTGCGAAGTATGCTTCCGTACTTGAAATTCTTCATCCTCCCGGTCTTAGACCCCGAGATTTGAAGCTTCATGTTCACCAAAAGACTTGAACACCAGTCATATACTTTGCCATGCAAGCATTCAGTACCTATATGCATGTAATGTCTCGAAGCAATATGTTGCATAGCACTCCCTCCCATCCGGTTAAGAATACTCACGATGACTTTGAGGAGGAAGCTGGCAATGGTTGAGATCAGAATTTGACTATCGGACTTCTCAGTTCCCGATAAGCAATAGGCATTGACATATTCTTACACGGACAAGGCACCCACATTCCGAGAGGACCTTTTCAAGTTCACCAAGTCTCCCCTCCGAGAGAGATCCGTGATAAAATAGATGTAATCTATGGTGAGTTCCAGTATTTCTCCTTGGATATCAAACACCAATGCATTGGCGTCCGAGTATTGGATTAGCCTCTCAAGCAAGCAGATTTGTGCCCACATTTTGACCGTTCTATAAAATTTTAATAATCCACATCTTCAAAGCGCATGGAGAGTCACTGGATCTTGTAATGCTATTCGATCCATGTCCTCATGCTCCCTTTCACGCCATATGAGAACTATCTTGCCAAGCAAACACTCAAATGTTGGTCATTTTCACTTTTTACCCAACTTTCAGGGGTGTGCGCTACTGTTTGCACTACACAGTCACGCTTGAACGCTGCTGTGTTTGAACTAAACTAGCGCACTTGGGTAGAATGCGCTACTTTTACTCACACACGGCAGCGCACACGCAGCAACGTGTTTTAAACATTGCTAGAAAATGATTTAGACCATGAAAATTGACCAAAAAAAATGCATGAAATTGCAAGTATGGGAGGAAATAACTTACTTGGTGGAAGTAGAAGATCGATTGGTGGCCCGGTTTGATTGCAACGAACAGAGGAAGATCAAGGTTTTGCTCCAATTTGCCCTGAAAACTTCAATTGTGATATTTGATTTTTCAATTTGAAACTATTTATATAAAATAGACTTTGATTTTTACCCACTTTTTTCAAAAGTGTATAGTTTCATTTTGTCCCTAAAATGTTCTATTTAATCACTAATACCTACAAATTTTGGTGAGTTAAATTTAACCTAGGTATTTCAAATTTTCACCAGAAGTTCAAAGTATTAAACCGGATATGACTTATTGACGGACCAATATAAGCACCATATTGTTTTATTATTTTTTCATTGAGAAAATTTGTTGATAGTTACTAACTCGATTGTTGAGATCTTATTCTTTGGCAGGTCATGAACTTACAATCCTATAAGCTGTCTTTTAAGTTGTTTTAAGCTCTTGTTTTGACTATTTTAAAAACTAAACAAGATTGTCGAGCATACTTGTCCTCTTCAAGCTCGTTAAAGGAATTGAAGGTACATCCACTTAGGTATAAGTTTAACCCTTTTCCGGACTTTTGCAGATTACTTACGAAAAGGGAATACTCTAGTCATTCGTGGCTAGAAGAGTTCTTCTCTCATCGTTTTAAACTTTTTCGGGGGAGGAGACTAACTGTACGAAAAAGGACTTTTGGAACCTTCTTTAGGGTTTTTAGGCTCTCGAAATATGAAAACACCAAGCGAGCACTCACCTACTCGGGCTCGATGTGAAATCCACGAGAGGGTGTATGGAGTTATTGTTTAAGTTTTTCAAACTCCTTAAAATCGAAAACACCGGCAAGCAAGAACAAATATCGGCTCGATATTAAAATCCAGAGATTAGTATTATAGAGTATTCTTCTATCTCTTCTTCGAACTCTGTAAACAATGAAGAAGGTCCTGAGTCTTCCTCCCATGGGCTCGTTAAACTTTTACATGGTTGGACTTATTGAGTTTTCTTTCTTGGACTCATTAAAACAACAAGAAGGACATTATGTTATCAAAAAGAATAAGGGATGAGAAGGGTATATCACATCTTTTCAGTTTCAAAGGCAGTTAAGTCAGTCATGTCCTTGAACACAGCACCTATTTGAGTCTATCATTTCAGTTGGGTTTTAGTTTTTTACCTTAGGGTGAACCTGATCTCCGAGTTTTTACTCCCCCAGTTGGTTATTCTTCCAATCATATGGAGGGTCTGTTAATGTCTCCTACATTACAGACTTATATCACTTTCCCCTCATGTTGAAAACTACCTATGCTCACTGTTCAAGGATACAACCTGTGTCGGCCATTCTGCAGTTTACCTTGACTTCATGTGTCGGCCATCCCGGTGTTAATTTGTTTCATCTTGTTACTTTTCCTACTCCACATCAGCTCATACCTTTGAGTATTCCTCGTGTTGGATGATGGAGGATGCATTAAGGCCTCCCTTCCAGTGGACTTCTTCCCATCGACTTCAACTCATTATGCTCTGGGAACGAAGTTTAAAGTTTCGGTTAGTACCTTGGGGATTGCAGTCATCAGTGGCAGTTTCCCTCACTGTTGAATAATGGGAATACATCAATGTCTCTTATTCGACAGGTTCCTCAGGTGTTCAACTTCAAGTCCACTTATTCACACTTGTTGGAATGTACTAGGTACCTTGGACCCCATTATCATTATCAATGGAAGTCCTCACGTTTGTTAACGGTATACATCAATGATCGGCAATCAAATGATATCCCCCATGTTCGAACTTAGCTCATCTATTCACATGGTTAGGGTTTATACCTTGGGTTGTTTGGATGAAGACCTTGGGACTCTGATAGCATCACCATATTCATGTTATCACCCAAGCTGTGCAAGACTGAGCCTCACTCATTTTGGCTCCTCATGAGACATAGATCCAGTTTGTTGTTATGGCTATGATCTCTCATTTTGACGTGGATCCACGCTTGTATTTCAGTGGCCATGCTATATATACATCTCCTAGTTATGTATCGGAGATCATGTTGTATCATGCTACACATCTATATGATGTCAAGATTGTAATTGCTCGCTGACCTTGATCGTTGTTTCAGGTACTTTTGTGACTTGGTTCTGCGGTTTCCTACTCCTCCTCTGACTTGGAATTATAATGTATTTCGGTCATCTTTCCCTCTGACCTCACACATTAGGGGGCATCTGTTATAGGTCAAATCTGCACTTCTCCGTCCGTGATCACATTGCTCTGTTGATCACACAAAAGGACACCATGGATTGAAGAGTTAGGTTGACCTAGATGACTTATTGCTAGAACTACATTCTTCAGCTGAAAATATTACCGTTTCTACTGATTTCATAACATGTGCGCTACTATTGGTACAGTGAACCAGCGTTCTAAACATTGCTTTGCTCAAGGACAACCAGCACACACCTTAAAAAATGTTGCAAGCGCTTGTTGTAAAGTACAAGAGTTGCTCACTATGCACTACTCTGGTTGTAAGAAACCCGCGCACATCTTACGATGAAGTCAAAAAATATATTAATATTACGAATTGGGATTAGTTGAAATTGGTTCTGCAACTTCCCCAACCTCCCAATTCAACCACCTCTCGATTCCAACTGCCTACCTTGTACCATAAATACAAGGAGGATCCATGAGAGAGGGACCTAGAAGGAATGCTTTAACTGCTGTTACGTTGGAGGAATTCCCAAGTCTTTGTGAAGAGTAGGAGCCCACGACTCGGTTGCATAATTGTCTGGATAGATCAGGTATATCTGTACTTTTCTACATTTCTTTGACAATAAAAGGTGGAAATACCCTTCCCGTCCCAAATCGAATCTCTATTGGATTGAATGTTCATTTGGTTTAATGTCTAATTTTATTTGATGTTAAGTTGTTTCTTATTTCATCATATTTATTACAGTCAAGATACGCTGAGGAAGGTTTACTTTGTGTTGCAGGTGCATCATAGCGGAAGATCAAGCAAAAGCTAGGACCAGCCGTCGATAAAAAGGTACTTCTTTCGATATCTCGATCTCTTTCCATTTGTAGTAACTAATGCAAGACAATGAATGTATTTACCTGTCACCCCACCCAAGTTGGTAGTGTCTTCTCCTCACTATAAGGTTTTTTTCCTGTACAACACAATGGGCCTTAAATTACTATTTATCATCAATTCCCCTTGCTTAAGCTTAGCATCGATATTGGAAAGCCTATTGGCCTCTTTGTTATTCAGGACAACTTACATGAAAGAATTGAATTTTTGAGAAGTATGGAGAGAAGGTTAGTACTATTTTTTTAACTATTGGCACGGGATAAGTCCACAGTAAGTGCGGAAGCAGACAGGTGCGAAAAAGTCATTCTGCGAAAGAAGGACCATTCGCGGAGTTCGCGTAAGCGCAAGAATTGTAAGATTAGTTAATTTGGTCATGTGGACCGTTTTGTAACCAAATAGAAGCATATAAATAGAATAGGATTTTAAGCATCCAATTTTGAATGATTGATCCTATCTTTTGGGTATGTTTTGTATCTGCAACATGGTGTATTGACTGTTTCTGCGAGGTTCATTCCGCAGGGTTAGTGAATGAATGAAGATGTTCGAATATGGTGCAATCTCTGTCTCTAGTTTTATGTGATGATGAATGTGACTATTTTAGAGTATTTTTTATGCGAGTATGTTATGGATTTAAGAAGTACTGTTAATTTGACTAAGTAAGTTTAGTATGTTGTTCTGAATGTTTGTTATCTGTTGAACCCTGCAAATGGCCTAATGTGCGAATGATGAATTGATAGTATGCTGTGAATGTTATAATCTCTAGTTATTACAAGGGTAATGCACGTTGAAAGCATATCCTCAAATCCACTGCGGAAACTTGGTTCCAGCATCCACCTTATCCATCTCCGGTGAGACTACACTTGCTCCGCAAGTGTTGTTGGGAAGGGTTGCACCTTTCTGGGCCGGTATGTAAGGGAGTTTGGGTTGGTAGTTTGTTTGCGACAGTGCGAAGTGAAACCCTGTCGATAGGCACTGCGTCAACAAATGGTTCCGTTGCCGGGACTTTGAGGAAGAAAAGAAGAGGATATGTTGTGGCATCCGACGAAACCAGAGATCCAAGAGTGGTTCGACAAGAAGGTGAAGGAATTCGCAGAAAGCAAGAAGCGAGATCCTAAACAGAAAGCAACCAGTTGGTTACAAAAATACATCTACTCAGATATCCACAAAATATTCTTCTGTGAATTCCCAGTGTTGTTGCATGAGTGGCTAGCACAGTTGACATTCCGAAAGAATCACTGCCAGAAGACTGAACCTGATTGTTGGACCCCAGAGTTGGTTCGACAGTTGAAGCAAGTCAATAACAGGTTATCGCGAGCTGTTGATTTCTGGGTGGATAGTATCCTCGAGGGATACATGATTGAGTTTGCAGTAGACACTATCAAGTCGTACAACGACGTCGAGAGGAACTTCTTCAAGGGGCAAGGGGAAGGTTCATCGCAGGACTGGTACCGCATATCCGAGGACCACTGATGCAACAAAAAGTTGCGACACAAGCAGAAGCATTAGATATTGCAATGAAGTTGGAGGCTTCACCAATCGGTGAAGCAAGGATAGGGATGGGCAGAGTCCAGGCACAGTTGTCCAATTTAACACTTCAATTGGAGGATATCAAGAAGGGAAAAGAAACCCGTGGAGACATATGGTGCACCAAGTGCAGAGCTGAGGGGCACCATAAGGACAATTGCCCAGAATTTTGTGAGTATTTGCAGTCGGGGGCACCAAACCCCCTTCATCAAGGAGGCATGCCATGGTGTCCTATCTGTCAAACCAGAGGGCATCGACCAGAGGAATGTGTATATCTGCAAAAGATGCTGTCAAAGCCGGCAAACTTATACTGCAAGTTCTGCCGATCGGTTGGCCATGATGAGAAGGAATATAGGGCCTATGACCTACTGCAAGATCGGACAACTGACACATATTTTATGAAGGGAGAAGAGCCACCGATGGTGCAACAACAACCGCAGTACAGCCAACCACAGCCACAGCCGCAGTTTAATCAACCGTAGCAATACGACCAAGGGAAATATGGGCAGCCGCAGTACGGACACCCGCAGTATCCACCACTACCGTATGGCCAGCCGCAGTACGGACACCGGCAGTATCCACCACTGTCGTATGGCCAGCCGCAGTATGGGAAGCAACAGTATCAGCAATCGCAGTACGGGCAAGCGCAGTATCAACCATATGGGCCACCACGCGGAGGTTTCAGGGGAGGATTCCGCGGAGGCCGAGGCACCGGTATGGGACGTGGAGGAGCTACTGGACAGGGAAGAGGATCGATCATCTGTTACAACTGTGGACAGCAGGGGAACTACCAGAGAGATTGTCCAAACCCAGTGCCATAGTGTACATACTGCAGTGTTGTAAATCATTGTATAGAGGATTGCCCTCAACTCATTGCGAAATGGAAAACTAAGAATCCACCCCAGAACCATAACCAAAATAATCAGAACGCGCCATCAGCTGTGCAGATGATATCGACAAAAGCTAGAAGTAGCCATGCAACGATCGGAATAGTGACACGAGGAGGGGCAGTGATAAGTGACGACAGGTCACACACCAATGTTAGACCAACACAAACACAGCGGAAGCAGGTCACCTTTGACATAGAAGCAGAAAGGGATGTCTTCTTGAAAGCACAGGGGGCAACGAGGAATAGGAGGCAGCTACCTCTTCAGGAAGAAATCTATGACATGCCACCGACATTCGACTCGACTAAGTTGTGAAGGAAAGAAAACACTCTAAAACCTTTCTTGGAAAGTTGCCTGGACTTGGAAAAGGACCCAGAGGCACTGGAAGAAATAGCTGGTCTACTGCATCGACGAGAAGGTGCACGACTGGAACAGAAAGTTAATCGCATACATAAAAGGAAGACAGGCAGGGAGATGCGGATGTCGGCACAAATCAGAGCATTTGATGTCGACTCCATCATTCTATATTTGGGTTCGGATGTGAATATTCTTAGCAAACATATGTGGGAGACAATGGGAAATCCGTGGATGACCTGGTCACCAATACAGCTACGACTGGCGAATAAGTGCAAGGTCACTCTGCTTGGTCAGGTATGTCAACTTCCAGTTGAAATTGAAAGGCTTAGGACGTATGTTGATTTCGACGTCATCGAAATCGTGGATAACACCAGTCCCTATCCGGTACTGCTCGGGATAGATTGGGCCATGGAAAATCAAGCGATTATCAATTTTAAGAAAAGGATAATGTCATTTGAGAATCGGGAGATGATAGTCATCGCACCACTGGATCCTACGGAAGGGCTACACTATACGGAACCAGCCAGAGATGAGTTTGCGGAAGGGTGGGACAGTTTGTATAACATTTCTGAGGATTATGTTAATCCCACTGCGGATGGAGAACTAGGATGGTGCAGTGCCAGCTCGGCATCCTCAGATTCAGACGAGGCCCTCGAGAATTGGTAGAACCAGTTACACGAAGTGTCCTTTAGAAGATGTGTACGGGTAACGAAGTCCCTGCGAAGGGTAGCCATGGAGGAATATGTGTTACCTACCTATGAGGGATTACCCAACTTGGGCAAGTTTCTCATAGAATTTGAGGAAAAAGTGGCGGAATCGCAACGTCTACTAGCCCTAGAGGAAGCCTTGAAGGCTACTCTTGCGCGATGGTGGGAAACGCACAAATCAAGCATCACAACTTGGCTACTATGTCGACGCCTCATGGAGGTTCGGTTCAGTGAAGCTGCGGAATATGACCATCTAAGATATGATGGGCGAGGCGACCCGAAGGAGGATCTGAATGCTTGTCAACACTAATGGGGGTCGAGGGAAAAACAGGAGTGGGCACATGCATTCGTACACACGTTGGATGAAGTACCGCGGAGCTAGTATGTCGTAGCAGAACTGCGATGTGGGAGGACTTCTTGGGAACAGCTTACCATTGGCTTCAGCCAATCGTTTTCATTCTCAGACAAAAACCCCTTGATCCACACCGCACTACAGGCGATCCACAAAAAGATATTTGAGGTGGTACCGACAGGACAACTGATGGCACTTCAATGGACTGCAACACCAGAAATGTTGATGGAGTGTTACAACGTCACCGGAGAGCCCGACAACAAGGATGATCTCAGGGCTATATACGTGCCAGAATCGGAGGGTAGTCGCAGTGTTGTGGCACCAGACATACCGTCGGACAAATTTCAGCAACCATTGAAGGTCAAGAAGGTGAACATTGGGTCGGAGGAGAACACAAAGTTCGCAAGCATTGGCGACTACTGGGACGATTCGACCATTGCGAACATGACTGACTTGCTGCATGAGTTTCAGGATTTGTTTCCAATGAAATTCTCAGAGACGAAGGGAATCTCTGGAGACTTAGGGGAGATGAAGATCCTCTTGAAACCCGATGCGAAGTCGGTCAAGCAGCGGACGTATTGATTGAATCCGAGATACAAGGAATGCGTGCAAGCCGAAATTGAAAGAATGTTAGAGGCCGGCATTATAGAACCAATGGAAGAGTCCAAATGGATCAGTCCAATGGTCATCCAGGACAAGAAAACCAACGAAGTACGAATAGGCGTCAACTTGAGGAAACTGAATGATGCCTGCCTACATGATCTATTCCCGACCCCATTCAC
The DNA here is from genome assembly GCA_027924585.1 of Larix kaempferi. Lineage (NCBI taxonomy): Eukaryota > Viridiplantae > Streptophyta > Pinopsida > Pinales > Pinaceae > Larix > Larix kaempferi. The sequence goes on along the minus strand of BSBM01000111.1, from coordinate 1,157,840 downwards.
GGATGAGGTGCTCGAAGGAGTAGGAGGTCAGGAGATATATTCATTTACGGATGGATTTTCGGGCTACCACCAGATCAAGATTGTGAAAGAAGATTGACACAAGACTACATTCGTCACAGAGTGGGGCTACTTTCAGTACACGGTGATGCCATTTGGACTGAAGAATGCCCAGCAATTTTTTCCAGAATAGTGGTTGTGGCGTTCAAATATTATATTCATAAGTTTCTCGCCATCTACATGGATGATTGGACGGTATATGGACTAGTCAAGGATCACGTCGTGAACTTAAGACTAATGCTAGAGCGATGTCGCAGCACCAAATTTCCCTGAACCTCAAGAAGTGTATCTTCTGTGCTCCGTTCGGCATCTTGTTAGGACACATTGTCTACAGAGAAAGAATGTAGGACACATTGTCTGCAGAGAAAGAATGTTGGTAGATCCAACAAAGATTGCCATCATTGTCGACCTCCCACCACCAATGACGATCAAGCAACTACGAGCCACGTTGGGACACACGGGTTACTACAGGAAATTCATTCGAGGATATGCAGCCATCACGGCACCCATGGAGAAGTTACTAAAGAAGGATGCTAAGTTTGAATGGACCAAGGAATGTCATAAAATCCAGGACATATTGAAAGAGAAGATGGTCGTAGCACCAATCCTCGCATTCCCAGATTGGACAAAGGAATTTCATGTACATGTTGATGCATCGTTAGTTGCACTAGGTGTTATCTTGGCCCAACCTGGAACTGGCAACATCGACCACCCGATAGCCTTCGCAAGTAGAAAGTTGTCTACTGCAGAGAAGAACTATACGACCACCGAGCGGGAGGGGTTGGCGATGATCTATGCTTTATAGAAATTCTGGCATTACCTCTTAGGGTGCCACTTCAAGATGTTCACAGATCAATCCGCGTTGAAATACTTGGTGGACAAGCCTGTGTTGGGGGGGGAGATTTGTCGTTGGTTGTTGTTGTTTCAGGAGTTTGATTTTGAGATTATTGTAAAGCCAGGACGATTGAACGCGGGATCTTATCATCTTTCATGGATAGAGTCAAGAGAAGAACCAAGGAGCATCGATGAAGGATTGCCAGATGCTCAGTTTTTCAAGATTGGCATGATCGATAACCACTATGAACAAATCATTCAATTTTTCGCAACAGGGAAGGCGTCGGCCGAGTTCACTACTAATCAAAAGAAGCAGCTAGTTGTCTGAGCTGCAGACTTCCAGTTAATTACAAGAGAATTGTACAAAATGGGCCTAGATGAGATTCTGCGATGGTATGTCCTTCCGTATGAACAGGAGAATATTATGTCGGAAGCTCATGACGGTATTGCTGGGGGACATTATGGTGGACAAGAAACTGCTAGGAAGATCATTTGAGCAAGGCTATGGTGGCCAACTTTGCATGGAGATGCTGCGGACTATGCCAAGAGCTGCGACGTATGCCAATGAACCGAGAAGCCTTCACGACGGGACGAAATGCCACTAATGCCACAAGTAATGCTACAGGCCTTCGACAAATGGACCGTTGATTTTGTGGGACCCATCAAACCACCTAGGAAGAGAACAGGGTCACGTTACATCATCACTGCGACAGACTACCTAACGCGTTGGGTGGAAGCTGCACCAATAAGAGATTGTTCCGCTACGACTGCAGCACGGTTCCTATTCGACGATGTGGTCACCAGGTTTGGGTACCCAAAAGTGTTATTAAGTGACCAAGGGATGCACTTTGTTAACCAAACGATTGCAGCAATGACGAAAGAGTTTCAGGTCCAGCACAAGAAGAGCATGCCTTACCACCCTTAAGAAAATGGGACAGTTGAGGCATTCAATAAGGTATTGGAGCATGCACTCACCAAGGTGTGCAATGTGAACAGCGACGAGTGGGACATAAAAATCCCAGCGGTCCTTTGGGCATATCGCACCACATGCAAACGACTGACTGGCCAGACTCCATTTAAGCTCGTTTACGGCCAGGAAGCAGTTGTGCCGATGGAATACATTGTACTGAGCTTGCACATTGCAGTAGCAACAGGGATGAGTGACGATGGCGTGATGGATGAATGGTTGACACAACTAATACAGCTTGACGAAGATCGATTCATTGTAGGGTTCCATCATAAAGTAGAAAAAGATCGATAGAATGCGTGGCATGACCGCCATGTCAAGTCGAAGCACTTTCAGGACGGCGATACAGTTCTGTTGTATCACAGTAAGTTTGCAAAACACCCAGGTAAGTTGAAAATGCACTGGCTAGGACCATATGTCATAACTTTTGTCACCGATGGAGGCACGGTGCAGTTACAAAGTTTGGATGGAGTCTTGTTACCTAAATTTTTCAATGGGAATAGGATGAATCCCTATCACCATGATACAACGTAGAGCGGATGAGAACCAGAGATGGTGAAAAAAAGAGGATAAAGACAGATAGCGAAAGAATTCCAGATGCTTCGCATGATTGGCACGCAAAAACGGAAGCATGGCCACCAAGGTTGCGGTCGATGCTTCACACGAGTGGAATGTGAGGAGTCAATTCCGACCACGAGCGGTGTGGATCTAAAGATGGTAGAAGGACAGGATGACAGGATCCGAAGAGAATGCCTAAAGATTTGGCAAGAATTTTAGACTCAGGCATCGAAGACGCAACGAACGAGCATAAAATCATGCACAGAAGGCTATCTAGGCAAGGAAGTATCTATTAGCTGAGAGGAACCTATGCTGTAAGTTAATCCGGAAGAGAGTTAAGTTAGGAATTCCAAGGAAGCTGTGGAAATCATCCATTTCATTTCGTGCGGCAACACCCCACGGGCGTTGAGGGCCAGAACGACGAGTGTGCATGAACGACCACAGAAGGTAGCGGCACGGACACTCGGGAAGAGCAGAGATGAGGTATTAATCGAGATGTCTAAGTGCGTGGTGATAGTTAGAAGATTCACGGTCCCAATGACCACTAAAATACCAAGGGCGACGACACCCTGGCCCCGGTAGGAGGCAAGCCAAGGTGTGAAACAGATGTGCCGGAGCAGTCGGCCTGTTTCCCACCTTGGCAGCGTCGATGAAACTTTTCCTAGTTTGGAATGAGCGTGGAGTGAGCCAGCAGATGCCGAAGCGGTAGATGATCAAGGTTTCCAGAGACTGGAGGATGAGTTCAAGAAGTACATGACAGCGAACTAACGATCAACGGATGAAATTGAGAAGTACACAACAGCGAGCTCCAGACGACAAGAACAGTTTCAGAAGCAGAGCACAGCGAAGGATGGGTACCAACCAGCAGTGTCCAGCTGAAGTGGCTCGGGACGAGCCACAAGTTTGTGTTGAGGGCCTGTTGGCACGGGATAAGTCCACAGTAAGTGCGGAAGCCGACAGGTGCGAAAGGGTCATTTCGCGAAAGAAGGACCATTCGCGGAAGCGCAAGAATTGTTAGATTAGTTAATTTGGTCATGTGGACCGTTTTGTAACCAAATAGAAGCATATAAATAGAGTAGCATTGTAAGCCTAAGGGCATCCAATTTTGAATGATTGATCCTATCTTTTGGGTCGGTTTTGTATCTGCAACATGGTGTATTGACTGTTTCTGCGAGGTTCATTCCGCAGGGTTAGTGAATGAATGAAGATGTTCGATTATGGTGCAATCTCTGTCTCTAGTTTTATGTGATGATGAATGTGACTGTTTTAGAGTATCTTTGATGCGAGTATGCTATGGGTTTAAGAAGTATTGTTAATCTGATTAAGTAAGTTTAGTATGTTGTTCTAAATGTTTGTTATCTGTTGAACATTGCGAATGGCCTAATGTGCGAATGATGAATTGATAGTATGCTGCGAATGTTATAATCTCTGGTTATTACAAGGGTAATGCGCGTTGAAAGCATATCCTCAACTCCACTGCAGAAACTTGGTTCCAGCAGCCCCCTTATCCATCTCAGGTGAGACTGCACTTGCTCCGCAAATGTTGATGGGAAGGGTTACACCTTTCTGGGCCGGTGTGTAAGGGAGTTTGGGTTGGTAGATTGTTGGCAACAGTGCGAAGTGAACCCCTGTCGATAGACGATGTGTCAACATTAACCTTACCAACCTCCTTCACTTTGCCAAACTGGATGTTTTGCATTGTTTGAATGGAAATCCATGAGTCAACACAAACCTGGGAGGAATTTATGTTTAACTTAGACATTGTTTCTATACCTTACATTAGTGCTGCCCATTATGCATGGTTGTTCGTCCTCCTCCCAAGATCCCATGTAAAGGATTTGATCTTTTTTCCTCCAGGGTAAAAAATGACCCCTACTACACTTGCCTCCCCTAACATTTATGAATATTGTAAATCATTTATCATTCCAATATTTATTAATAACATAGTGAATTGCTTGAAGAGTGCCACCTTGATCCATTAATTCCCCATCCTACTTCATTTTAGAGAGAAACTATTGAATTTTCCAAGTAGTTTCTTCTGGCCTACTAATTCACTCACATCTTACGCACACCTTCTAGCCATCTAAGTTCCTTCAAGGTAAGTTTCTCGTGAAAAAAAAATGTGACTTGATTCCCATTCCGAAACAGTAAAGAAAGTGTTATTCATCAAGCAAAGGGCTAACTCCACTAAAGAGATTTCTACAACTAGCTAGATCCTGGATTTCTTTTGTCTGGAATCGTTATGACATATATCTATACATTATATGAGATAGAAGAGGGATTTTACAAATTGTCATGATTTTTTTATTTAGTTGCATGATTGGAACTTTTTGGGAGGTGAATACACTGCTTGGCTCTAATTATACAAAATCAAACCAGACCAGTGATAAAAAAAATGACAATCCAATGCACAACTAATATTCGACAACACGATGGTGTTTTTATTTATAGATGTATTAATACTTCGAGGTTTTTTTTATTGAAATTTCATAAAAAAAAATTAAAATTTTCCGTAAGATAATTTAAACTTTAAAATATACTTCAAATTTTTTTTTTTAATTTTTCTTAATATAATTTATAAAAAAATTAAATGAATTATAATTAAAAAAAAAACTCAATCTCCTTGCTTAACTTGTAATGTGATGCTCTTTTATTGCACTCCAAGGTGCAATTACTAGTATATAACATTAAATGTCATCACATAAGGTAGTTTGTTTTGAGGTTTTCATGGAATTGATGGGATATAAATTATGTTTTTTCAAATGAAAAGAATGGATCACAAAATTAAATGGCATTAATTAAAAAATAAAAAACACCATTTTTAAAAATATATTATTTATTAATAAATCATTTATTTTACTAAATTATATATATATTGTTAGAAAATCTAAAGAATGTTTATCTACATTTATAAATGATATCTTTAATAAATTTGTTAGCAAAAACCAGTATACTTATTTTAAGGTGTTTCAAATTACACACTTACTATCATGAAACTAGACAAATATCCAACAACATTGACAACAACTAATTGAACTAACCATTTGGACCACCTTCAAACTATATTAATATAATATAATATATATTATATTATATTTCAACATAAACATTTGAACTTAAACTTATGTCTAAAAAATATGAATATAAAATTAAACTCATCTCTCAACAAAATTGAATATAAATATAATGAAAATGATTCTATATTATAAAAAAATATTTGCAAAATATCATTATAAAGATTAAAATAGTATTAGCTTCAAGTATTAGTTCAAGCAGTCCTAAGCTAAACTTGATATTTCTTCCCTCAAAGTTGAGAAGGTAACGGATTCGATTCTCTTGATCCTCTTAAAATTAAACTCCGTAATCAAAATTGATTTATCCCTTTTACCATCCATAAATTATTAAACAAAAAAAAATCCTTAGAATGTTCTTAAATTTTAATTTTTTATTTAATATACCTAAATCTCAAAACAATTAAATTGCAAATATCAAGAAACATTTGAATATATATAATCATCACTTCAAATCAAATCATTGCACGGCCACAAACTAACACAACCATAACCATACTTATGGGAAAAATATATTCAACATCAATATGCATAGACTATCCTATTAATAAAACACCTAAGGGCCCTTAAATTTCGATATGATGTTATTCACATCTAGTAGTATAAAAAGTCAAATCTAATATGCAATAGGATTTGAGAACGAGAGGAGAATTGCATTATATTCCATAGGCTAGTGCAAATGGAATGGACCTACCACTTGATAAAGACAAGACGAGAGTTCATTGCCCTTCTAAGTTGACTTGAGAGGAAAAAATAACGCGGGCAAGCTGGTCAAGACTCTTAGGTTTGTATTATGTTTTTTTTATATATAAAAAATAAATATGGTAAATCGAAAAAGGTTGGAAAAGTATGTAATGAATTTTGATTATGTTACCAAAATTTTAAGGATTTATAATTTTTTTTAAGTGTTAAAATTTTGGTGAATCTTATTGATTTTTAAATTTCTAATCACAAAATATTGGGTCATATTTTGAAAAAATATTTGAATTTCTAAGAATTTTATCTGTATTTTTGGACAATTTTGGATGTTTAGAGTAAATGTTTTTATCTTTTAGAATTTGGGTGAATCAGTTTTTAAAAAAATGGAAATTGATAAATCTTATTTTTGAAAAAAAATAGAAAATTAACCCATACACTAAATTTCGTCCCTGAAATTTTCCATGATTATGTTTTTTTAAATGAATTATTATGAATAATATTTTTATTTAATTAAATTGTTATAACTATAATTTAAATTGTATATTTAATTTCAATGTCAATGCGTTAATTTGTTTTCAACTCTTCAACTTGGAAAAACTTAACATTGTAACTCGAACAAAAACACTGAAGTTGGAGCAATATATGGAACAACCAAAACACCCCATATTCGCCGGAATCCGGCATACGAAGAATTGCTGAAAATGCAATTTTCGTTGCTCAAATTGTGTTTTAGATCAATCGAGTGGTTTTAGAATATTAACGTAGAACAAATATTAATGATTGGTGAAATTGACAAATTGTAGAAATTGCAATTTTCATATAACATTTACACCAAATTCAACAAAAAATAACCGGAATAAGGAGGCGATTTGGTTATTCTTTATCCTTTTTTTCCATGGAAAAAACCGCATTTTATCCTACTCCCTAAAAGTCATCAATATCTTCATTTTCATATGAGATGATGGCATACATAACTATCTACCTTATTTTAATCTCATCATTACGAAATTCACACCCACCTAAAATAAAGTTTTTTTTTTTGGTAAATTGCAGAGAGAAATTATATTAAAGTACAAAAAATATTACATGCACAGGATAGTCTATAGTTCTGAGACCATTCTAAGGCCTCCCATAGAGCAAAAAATTCAAAGTATGGCCCTTGTAGACCTGCCCACATATGGGATGAGAGTCTAATCTTTCATCAATATGTAGGTCACAGACATAATTACAAAAGACAACTAAAAACATAGGACTAGACTTGCTACAAAAGAGCCTGTAATGGCTTCTAATATAAGCATGAGCGAAAGAACAAAAAGTCTTGTTGACCCAAAACAGAGTGTCCATCAGAGCTATAAAAAACTAGAGAAAGGAAACCACGGGATTACTTGGAGACGCCATTGGAATTAGCCTCATTGACCTTCTCCTCCACTATGGGGCAGCAATACCCTCTAGAGCTAGAAGAGGTTCCATGGTCATTCTTGTTGTTGGAGCCCGTGGAGATGTCAATGGCCGCCTTGGCTTCAGATATTGAGGAACTATTAGTGGCCTTCTTAACTGGTAATGGTTCAGTATTTCTGGGGGCATTTGGGATGTAAGAAGGAATATGTTCCACCCTTTTACACTTGTGGCCACTGGTGGATGCCACGTTGGTGAAATATGCATGTTGTGTTGGGCAATTGTCATGCTGAGAATTCTTGGTGTCCATTGGATTTGAAATCCATGAAGCGGTAGGAGAGGAGGTCGAATGCTCAATAAGGGCTGGAGCAGGATGTGGAGGAGGGGGTTGGATCCCCTGTTGGGGCTCCTGAACTTGCATGAGAATTTTAGCCAACATATTTTGAACCATCCAGAAGTCCCTATGCCTGACACGAGTCTTTTGAGTGAGGAGATGTTGCAGAACCAATTCCTCTTCCCAGTCGTTGATCATCGTTCTCAAATGCTCTGGGATTGAATTTTCATACCCATTGAGATTGACTCTTCCACGCCCACAATTTCCATGGTTTCCATGACCTCCACCACCTTGGCAGGGGACACCACGAAGCCTTTGTGACATCTTTTCAAGATGATATGTAGCCAGGGGGGCTCAGGGAAAAGCTCGAGAGTGGAAGAACCAGTGTAGAACAAAGTGCGAATGTGAGAGCACCAAACCCAAACCGTCAACAAACATTCATAAAAAAGCTGAGGATAAACCTTACCGACATTCCAACTGCTCGGAGGTCGAATGTGGAAGTACTGCTGCCCCGAAGGCCTTAAACCAACGCTTGGTAAGGCCATTAATTCACGCAGGGGAGGGAAGGATGTCCAGGTACCAACGCAATCTTGAGTGGAGGCTCAAATGACCGAAGAATTAATGATCAGATGCATCGAGTAGGAAGCCTTATTAATTCGCGTGTCATGAAGATCTAGCATGCTCCACATGGTTGGAAGATGAGACCACCGTGACAGGCTCCGTATGCGTAAACAAATCACTCGCATCCGGGAACCTAGAATAAGTTAATATTATGTAAACAAAATATACAAAAATAACAATAATACAATTTCATATTAAAATTTATATGTTAAATCATTAACAATTTTTATGTCCTTGCGTGGATAGGGATATATACTAATAGTTTGATAGTCAAAGCTTTTGACTGTGCAATATTTGGAAGTGTTAATGCAATAATTTTATAATGTTTAAAAAAATACATATTAAATTAATTTTTATGATAATGAAAAATATATCTTATATTTTTAGAAAATTAAAATTATGCTTTTTTCATTGATGAAGGATGATTTGGATAAGACATAAATCCCTAAGGAGGGAATAAAATTGTCAGAAATTTAAAATAAATTAAAAAAAAAAAAAAATTCACATTTTGACATGTCATTGGGGTATTTGTTGTTTTTTGAAAACTATCTGTCGAACAATCAACTCGCATGCTTCCAGTTTGTACCTGTCCTTTATGCGTACGTTTGGACCAAGGAGTAGATGAGCCACACTATGGATGAAACCCCATAGTTGTTATGTATTCATCCGAAGCATTGGAGAAACGATGTAAGGACAGTCTTTACAGGGAGAGGAACCCAAGATCACCTTCCCAACAACTTCACTGCAATCAATAAGACACATCTAAGAAAATCCTCGCTTCAGCCGAGCAGAGAGGCGAGAATTCTCCCAATGGAGAAGAGAGTGGATTTCTCTTTAGCGCAAGGAAAGTAGCTAGAATCTGCCGCAACTAATCCAAGTAAGTTCACTTCCAAACACAAAGTGAAGAGGTGCTTATAGACATAAAAGAGGCCTTCATGAACTTACATTATCACAGACAAGCGCAAATTCGGGGCCTTTTATACAGATGTTTTGTTGGCTGGTGGTAGTGGTATCTATTTCTTGTACTCTTCGTTGCCTCTCATGGAAAAGAAATGACTCTGATGTCTATATAGCACGGTCAGTGGATCCTCTATGTCATGACGTTGATAGGCACTAGAGGGAGGGTGATTTTCATATTCCTCTTTGCCTTCAATGTCTATATCACATAAATGGTTGGTTGATGTAACAACAAGTGGAGGACTGATCCTATCAATTTCAAAAGAAACCTCATGACAGCTAGCGAATCACGGTAGTTGTTGTTCACCAGCCATACTTAAATCTATCTATCTATATAAGCCTCCCACCACTGTACTGCTACTCAACAAGCTTCAACTCTAATGACTGGACTGGAGTCTGGAGATTTGATCTATGGTTGTTTTGGAATGAAAATTATATGAGACAAGTGACTGTTTGGATCAGAGTATAAAAAAGACTCTTAAAGCAACCAGAGCATTCCCTGGAAAACATCACTGCGCTTCCTAATGAAACTCTTGAATTGAATGGAAATGTTTGGGGTAACCTATGTAGTTATATAGCGTGATGTTTGGAGTAATGGAAGGAGCGATACATAAAATACCTCAATTTGATAATACATGCATGAAACAATGAAAGGTAAACCATACAGATTGATTGAGTGAAAAATCTTGGCAATTGCATTCTAAAAATATTCCATTCTGATTTTATTTCTTGGTTTTGGTTGGTGATTTAATCATAAAAAAAAGTCAACAATAAAAGTTTTTCTTTTTAATCGATAAGCTCAAACACAAGTATTTATTTGTTTAATGTCAAAAACCTTTAATTTGACTTTTTTTTTTTTGTTAATAAGCGAGAAACCTTCTATTAAGCTGTGAAAATAGAATTACAATGTGCAAATTGGTGCCATGGAGGCCACCTGTCTCCCCGGTTCAAGCTGCTCATGAAGGCCAGCGAAACTATATACCGACAAAACCCATTCATACTATCAATCACTGCATAGTTCATCATAATGTTCTTAACAAAGTAGAGAGAGGCCCAACTGACAACTTAACTAACCGGTGCATTTGAACTAAGTCGTCTACATCGCCTGTCCAGCCTTCTCAAGCTCTTCCTCCAGACAAAGTGTTAGTTATGAAAACCAGTGCGTTCTGTTCCGACGGTCGTCTCCCTTACAATCTCCCGCGTGTCCCTGCCATCCTGCATGGCCTCCACGTCAGTTTCCTTGCCACCTGTGCCTGCCGAGCTGTCAAATCTCATACTGCCACGCTCAACTAACATGGGCGGCGAGGAAGTCAGTGTCGAACTATGTCTTGCATGGTTGTTATAATCGGCCGCAGCAAGAACTTGACACCGGTAGAAGAAATCCTTACCCTCCTCATGATTGGGAAGCGCCACTTGGAAGGAGAATCCTGCCTCTACACCTTTGTTGGCCGCTGCATCCGCCACTGAATTTCCTTTACGCCGGACATGCGAAAACGTGACCGCCGGGGCCGTTTGAAGAATTGAGTACAGCTCCTTTATTCTACTCTCCCATCTCCAGTTATGAGAGATCTTAGAGGTTGAAGAGCCCGCCTGGAGTCTGGTTTCCATAGATATGATGAGTCGCGAGTCTCCTTCCACAATCAATGGGGACCATCCAGTGTCCGTCGCCCATTTGAGGCCATGCACCAAACCTTCCAGCTCTGCCATATTATTTGTGCAGTCGCCAAGATCTCCCCAGAAGACCCCCAAGATCTTCCCCTCGTGGTTGCGAACTACTCCTCCATAATCGGTCGGCCCCGGATTCCCTTTTGCTGCCCCGTCAAAATTTAACTTGTAAGATCCCGCCTCAGGGGGCGTCCAACTTTCTGGGCTTTTCCGGATCACCAGGTTAGCAAGAGTCACTCCCTGGTAGGACGGGATTGTGGTGACACCCCATTCATTCAGAATAAGTCATTCCTGGATCTCGGCTTTGAAGTCCTCCGCAGTCCATGGGTTCAGACTTAGAGTTTCTTTGAGGTGTAACTCTATGTTGAGCCAAACTTTGTCCAGTGGTCGACTTTTCCCTTCAAATATACGCCTGTTGCGTTCCTTCCAAATTTCCCAGACAAGAAACCCCGGGAAAAGCTCCCACATTCGGTTTAGAATTACATTCTTAAAAATCTTAGAGGGCCAATTGGCAATGGTTTCAGGGGGGTTTCCTCTGACTCGGGCCCATCGCCTGAATCGTTGTTCTCCTTTGTTCCAGAGCTCCGAGGCAAACTAGCAAGCATCAAGGAGATGATCCAAAGTTTTGGGGGCTGAGGAGCATAAGACACAACAAGAGGGCCCTTTCATACCCCTTTTGAGGAGGTTATCCCAGGTGAGGATCCTACGACGGAGTAAGAGCCAGCAAAAGGAAGCTATCTTCGGCCAAAACTGATGGTGCCAGATTTTTTTCCATTTTTCCTCCTGCTGGCAACCCTCCCCGCTCTGTTGTATGTGAAAAGCCTCTTTGATCATGAAGGTTCCTCTGTTGGTGTATCCCCATCTAATCACATCCGGGCTCTCCACAATGGGAATCTTGCGACTGGCAAGTTCCTTGAGGAAGTCTTCCAGTCTATCTTCCGGTATCAGATCTTGCCACCATTGTTTTGACATCCATGTCCGATGGACTTGATCAGGGGCCTGGGGGATCCAAAAATCCCTGACTTTTTCCTTGCCACGATGTTGGAGTTGTGTCTAAAGGTCGCCTGTACCTACTAGGTCGGCCATCTTCCCTTTCTGCTGCCAAGCATCCATCAGGAAGAAAGCTTCTCGGCCGTCTCAAATCTCCCAAAAGCTGTGTCTCTGAACTAGATATCGATTCTGCTGGGCCATCGTCCAAATGTGAGACCCTGGAGGAGTTCGATCATAGCGAATTAGTTGATTTTTCGGCCAAAGGTGAGCATACTTATGATGCCAAACCATGGCCCATGGTTCAGACATATGTGTCACCCATCGCCACCAGATCTTCGCTCCCATCACCTTGTTAATGCTGACAGGATCCCTGAAACCAAGCCCCCCAGTCTCCTTGGGACTACAGATCGTAGCCCAGTCCACTAGAGCCCATTTTCGATGTTCATCAGTGCTTCCCCATAGGAAATTTCTTTGGATGTTCCTTATTTGTTTCAAGACTGTTTTAGGAGCTGAGAGCACCGAAAAGAGATACAGTGGCATAGCTTGCAGGACTGCTTTGACCAGAACCATTCGACTTGGAAAATTCAGGGCACGATAAGTCCAATGGGTCAGTTTCTGCTTCATTTTGTCTAGAAGTTCCTTCCACGAAACCTGTTTGATGGTGGACTCTGCTAATGGTGCCCCCAAATATTTCGATGGCAGGGTTCCTTCTGAGAACTCCAGAATGCGAAGAATGTTTCTTTTGGCCACCCGAGAGGTGTTAAAGAAGAACACCTAAGATTTTTCCAGATTGATTTCTAGACCACTGGCCAGAAGGAAGAGATCAAGTCCCGTTTTGATGCCACAGGCTTCCTGAACTGAAGATGGCCCCATCAACATATTGTTGATGCATCTGAGCTGGCAAGTTCTCGCAAAGATTGAGGCCCCTTATCTGCCCCGAATTCAGCATGTCTCTGAGCAGCCTCCCCAAACCCTCGGCTATGATTATGAAGAGAAAGGGGGAGAGGGGATCCCCCTGCCGGATTCCTCGAGTAGCTGAGAATGGCTGAGAGGGAGTATCGTTGACCATGATGGAGAAGAAGGCCGAGGACACCAGATTGATAATCCAGTGGATCCAATTTTCCTCGAATCCAAAGGACCTGAGGACTCCTTCAAGAAAATCCCAATTGATTTTATCATAAGCTTTGGAAAGGTCAAGTTTGAGCAACATACCAGGGGTTTTGTTCTGCTTTAAGGAGTGGATGGCTTCGTGGATGAGAATGATGCCATCCAGAATTTGCCTTCCTTCTATGAAGCCCGCTTGCTCCGGCGAAATGAGGATAGGCAGAAGCGGCCGCAACCTGTTAGCCGTGATCTTCGTGATGATTTTATAAATAACATTGCAGAGGGCGATTGGTCGAAACTTGCCGGGATCCTCCGTTCCTTGTTCCTTGGGGATCAAAGCTAAGAAAGTTGCATTAAAGGCTTTCAGAATGCCTCCTGTCTTTCTGGAACTTTCCACAATGGCTAGAAGTTCATCTTTTAACCACTCCAATCCTTCCTGGAAGAAATTAGTAGTGAAGCCGTCCGGCCCCGGAGACTTGTCCCTGGCCATTTGTTTCACTACCTCCTCCAGCTCAGGCATCTCCACAGATCTCATTAGAATTCGGTTATGTTCCTGCGTGATAATCTTGGGAATATGGCTGTAGATCTCAGATTGAGCTTGCCTTCTGTCCTCAACCGGCTCCTCAAGTAGATCAGCATAGTAGGAGTTCAAAGTTTCTTCCAGCTCCTTTTGTGTTTCTACCACTGATCCATCCCCTCTTTTAAGCCTAACAATTATGTTGCTTTGGCGGTGCTGGACCGTAGCTTTGTGAAAGAATTTGGTGTTACGGTCGCCATCCCGGAGCCATTGGTTCCTGGACTTTTGCTCAAATAGAACCTCCTCCTGCTTTTCTTTAAGATTAAGTTCTTGAAGGAGAACCCATTCTTGGTCTTTTAGCTCAGCCGTGGGGCCCTGCCTGTGTAATTCTAACTGAATCTCCTGAAGGCATCAGTCAAGCCTTTTCTTTTCCTGAAAGATATTTCCAAAGGAGTCTTTGTTCCACTGCTTTATACATCCTTTAAGAGTTTTGAGTTTTTGCTGGAATCTGTACATGCAGGTACCATGTCCTGGGTCGATCTCCTTCCACCAGTCTCGCAACCTGTCCGAGAAACCTGGCTGCAAGAGCCAGAACTTTTCAAATTTGAAGGGTCTCCGGAGGTTCTCGACCTGGATGGACCAATCCAAGCTAATCGGCCAGTGATCAGACCCTGACGAGGGTAGAACCACTGCCGCCAGCATGCCCCCCGCCATCATAATGTCTTCCGAGATGAGGAAACGGTCTAAGCGGCAGGCAATGCTACGGTCCATGGCTCTGTTGTTATGCCAAGTGAAAGTACTGTTGGCCGTGCATAAGTCGATAAGTGCCAGGTCCTCTATTTTCTGATTGAAGAGCTCATTCACTTGGGTCATCCGCCGCAGCCCACCCTTCTTCTCCTCCAAACTTTGGATGATGTTAAAATCCCCTCCCATGATCCAAGGGAACCCCCCCGCTTCCTCCTTGAGGGCATGCATGGAAGCAAGAAACTCTGTTTTTCGTGAGCTTTGCGACGAACCATAAACGTTGGACAAGAACCCTATATGATTAGCTCCCACAATCTGAAAGAAGCCTGATAGAGCAAAGCTGGTACTGCGAAAATCCGTAAGAGAAACCAACTGAGGGTTCCAAAGAATGCCTAGGCCGCCCGCCGAACCATTGGCATCGGTGGCCATCCTGTTACATCTAGGCCAGGCTTTCCTAGCTACTTTTGCCAATTCCTCCCCCGAGCATTTCGTTTCTTGGAGAAAGATAATCCATGGCTGTTCCACCTCTATTTTCCTTTTAAGAATACAAATCTTTAAAGGGCTGTTACAGCCTCTAATATTCCAAGAGATAATCTTCATGAGCAACTGATTTAGGGTTTAAGAGCCAGAGCCGCCTCTATGGTCGGGTACTGGCCAGAGTTGATTAGCTTTTGCCCTAGACGTTGGATCCTTTGTTTACTGGTGGGTCTGCCCCGTTTTTCTCCCTTTCCTTTTCATTTGCCTTCAACTTCCTTTAGCGAGCCCTTCAGAACCCCAAGGTTCTTGCTGGTTTTAAAGATAATGATGGCTTTCTCCAGCAGGTTTACCTGCTGAGGCGAGATGTCCTTTGGGTTGCTGACTGCGAGAGCCGCTTCTAGTCCATCAAGATCTAGGTCATCTAAGATCATATCCTCCCCCTCCATGTCTGCCTCCGCAGTTGTCCTGTCTTCCATTAAAACTTCTTGGGTAGGTGCCTTCTCCACCTGCTTCGGGTCCGATAACATGTCCTCACTTGCCTTCTGAGTGGCCCGGTCCTTTTCTTTATCCACGGAAGAGGGTTCTTCTTGCAATGTTGCAAAACAATTTTGGGTCTGAAGTTTTTTGTTGATCTCATGGCCAGAACCAGCACCCTTCCTAGTCGTTCTCTTTCGATTGATTACCTTGGTGAATCCCTCCACATCCTTACCCTCTGGTCCAGCCGTTGATCTCCCAGGGGGGTTATTTAAGGGGCAATTCCTAAACAGGTGGCCGTGTTCATGGCAGCGGCGACACCTGAAAGGAAGCTGTTCATAGTCAATAGCTTGAATCCAATCCTCATCGTCGTGTGTTAACTCAATAGTTGTAGGCAGATCCTGGGATATATCGAGATACACACACAATCTGGCATATGAAATATACTTAGCTTGCTTTGTCTGCTCCGAGATCTTGACAAAATCACCCAGAGTATTGTCAATGTCCTTAAGGATCTCTTCTTTCAGTATTCTGTAGGCAACGAGTAAAGCCTTAACCAGACCGGGGCGATGGTCATATTTTCAGTGTCGGGATTGAAGCGCTCTTTCCAGGTGCGCAGGTATAGCCCTGCTGAATGAAAGAAGTAAGGCCCGTTATCAAAGATTCTCACCCTGTACTCGGTATTGAAAAAAACCACAGTGAAAAACCCCTTGGCTCCGAGTTGAAGGTCATAATTCCCTTTCGTTCGGCCATATGCCAATAAACTTTCCAATCAGGGTGTGATCCTTTAGGTATTGAACCTCATCCCTGAAACTCGTCGATCTAATCTTCAACTTCGGCACCGCCTTGGACTTAGGCATACATTGTCCGAGTTTCCTCCCCGGCCCATCAAATGCATCCAACGGGGTTGTGCCACTAGTCCCTTCTCCCCCCGTCCCTGGAAGGTGGTTTTTAGCTGGATCCTTTCCCTTACCTTTCTCGTCCGCCTTCACAGAGGATATGGGGGGTGTCTCCACCCCCATAGATTCCTCACCCATGGAACCGGCCGACCCGTGCAGCTGAGAAAAAATGGCCCAGCCCGATCCTGAAATGACTAAGCCAAACCTGACCTAGAATCAGAACCCTAGAGCGCCATCGAAACCTCCCGCCTCTGCTCATGCGACATCCTCCATCAATCCCAGTGCTCCTCCAATCCAAGGTTAACAATGAACACTATGTTTTTTCATCAAAAATTTTAATTTGACTTTTAAAAACCTTTATAATCCACCTTTAATCGCTGGAGCAAGATGATTATGTCCCTAAATATGACATAATATGAAAAAACAAGGCAATAAAACTAAAATGGAGAACAAAGATTCGGTTGAAGTTGATTTAACCCTCATTTCAACGTTGTAATGCCTATGTCTATTGGGTTGTAGTAGATTGAAGAGGATTTCAGGGATGTCTGATATGGAAAAGCTTAAAGAGTTGACAATAAGTGGGTGCTGCGAGCTGGAAGAGCTTCCATGTCTTACACGTCTCAGTGCCTTAGAGTGGTTTACAGCCGATAAATGTTGGAAGCTCCAAAACACTAGTGGCATTGAACAACTAGAAGAATTGAAAGTGTTCAGACTTTTAACTAAGGATGGAGACCGACACATTAAAACTAAAATGTTGTTACAGGTTGAAATGTTATGCATGACTCCAAAATATTTATGTAAAGCCTCGTATTCCTCTACTCCTCAGCGGCTTTTACAATAATCGTTGTGGTGAATTTCCCTATTTCTTGGCGGCTTTACAATAGTCGTTCTAGTATATTCCTCGTCAAGTATTCGTATTCTTAGGATAGTTTTACAATAGTCATCGGAGGATTTTACATAAATGCCCCTCTGCTTATGTACTTTTCCTTCGGCTGCCCTAGCTATCCCTATGACAGGGACATTGCTGCACCGCAACTTTTTCTCTTGTTTTTAATTTTTTTTTCACTCTTAAATCATCATTTTGTTATTGTTTATTTTTATCTCAAAGAGTTTTTGGATAGGGTATAAGAACGATCCAACGTGGGATAGGCCTTCCAATGTCACCCATCCAAGGCATGCGATCCTCCACACAACGACGATGGATGTTAGGATGTACACGTGCCAATTGACTTGCCTCATCATGGAATTGATGAGGCTTAATGGTTCCAGACCTAAGCACGATATGCCTCCTCCCAATGTAATCATGGCCGCAACTAGATTGATAGACTCAGAATATGCAAGAATCATTCTCAAGGTATGATGAGGAGGTCGTTGGTGGACGTACCTCGACCAATCCCATTCAAACTTAGAAAAACGAGGCACCCTTGTCTATGCACTGCTCGGAGTTTAGTCTCTATGTTTCCTTCTTCATCAATATTGGCATCTTTCCTATTTACCTCATATCGGTTCCATATTTTTCAAAGCGTCAGTCTTCATTACTCTCTGCTTTTGGCTGGCCATTTCTTTCAATATTTTTGAAATATCCCTATGTTCCTTTCTTTGGATTTGCTTATCCTAAGGGCTCTCGGTTAGTCTTCTCCCTCTCCCTTAGCATAGTATGGCTGCCAGTGGCAAACAAAGACAAGGGTGAGGCAACAATGAACACATTTCTCATGCTCAGGTGTAGAAGGAATCATGGGATGTTGAGGCAGGATACAAACATGAAACCCTGACACATTCAAGAGGAAATATCTTAGGCAAAAAAGGAGGTAAAGTTAGAAAATGACTTCCTTAACAGAGAGGAAATTGAATATGCTATGGTGAACTCGATTCTTGACATATGAATCTCCAGCACAAGAGATGCCAAATATTTCAAAATGATCACTCTGTATTGTATTGGCACTTTAAAGCATTAATGGGAAAAGCTCTGCTAGAAAAACACAAGAGAAACAAAGAAATATTGATGTAATTGAACGATATTCAAATAGAGCTCAAAAACCAATACCGTAAATTGGATGTCATTGCCAAAATTGCTTGTGGATTTCAATTCGTGACATCTCTGACTGAATCCATTAGTCCTACGGTTCATCCAATTCCTCTTTCAGATGTTGATTAGTCACAATAGGTTTTTCTCATTTTCATAGATAGCTATAATTATAAATATCAAATGTCATTCACTATTTTTAGTTCCACTAATAAAAAGAGGAACAATGCAAATTTTTATACTATATACAATTATAGTATGATAAACTCATGTTTTGTTGTTGGTTTGGTTTCCAATCTGCCAACCAACACTTTGACTCTCTACCTTTCTTTACTTTTAATTAGAATTCAATTAGCTTACAAATACTTTTTTTTTTAATCTCAAAGATGACAAAACCTATCTTTTTTTTTACCTTGGGGAATTGATAACTTCGTTAGGATTACCTGGGCTAGGCCTAGGTTCAAATCCGACGGTTGTCACTATAACCCCAAGAGTATATCCAACAAACTACATGCCATATATGTCAATAACTTGTGACTCAACAAGGGTCGAGATGACCCGGAGCCCACTGTGGTGAACCTCTATCCCATGGGTCACTTACCCTTCGAGCCTTACCACAATGGGCAATGTCCCATTGGGGGTTTGAACCCTGGTGGGGAGAATTAAAGTCATTCTATTCCACCAATGGTCCCCCAAACCACGGACTAATGAATATATTTCATTTAAACGAAGATTGCAAAACCTATCATAAGTTCTCAAACTGACAATGAGGCCAGCTACCACTATCTGCAAATGTGAGTTTACTCATCATCGTTATTCAAAGAAAACCATGCCACCTTTAAAATAACCTGCTAGTTTTCCATAAGAGGGCAGGCTTCCACTCCTGCTAAATGCCTCTAGATCTTTGATCATTAACTTATTTCTTTACATCCAAAGAAAACGGGTTCTTATCCAATTAAAATCAAATTTAGATCTTACTCCAAAATTGGTTATATATATATATATGATTGATGATGATGATTCCATGATATAGGTATTCAATAGACTCCTTTATGCCACACATAAGCGAAGAAATTATCAGAAAAGCACTCCTTTCTATAGGGAAGAATGCACTTTGATTGTTAATTAAACAAAGTGATTTAGTAGTGATCTTTTCTTGTGTTTTAGCATCTTTTTTTTACTAATCATATGAATAAAGCCATCTGTGGACATAGAGCAGGTAAACAAGAAGAATGGCAATGTCGAGCTCCAAATTGAATATCACAAGAGCCACAATGATTATGTTTTCTCCTAATTTGTAGGAAAGGTTCCTTTTATTTGGGATCGTGATTTTCAATGTAAAACTAGGGTAGAAGTTTGTAATAAATATAGACACCTGAGTAGCAGGGGGGATAGCGCACATCTTTAAAAACAATCTTTGGCATTTTTTTCAGTTCAGATACTCAGTTTACTTTTTCTACAACTATAATGGAACTTATGAATTTATAATTAAGACCCGGCGTTATTCTCGATATGTGAGTTTATAATTTTTATCCTCCTCCTGTGATACGCATTGGGGAGGGCCCCCTCAATGCGTAGCTCAGGAGTTTTGTATCTTTTTTTCCATATTTTCATGCATTTTGTTGTTCATCCAGAATATATGTATGCGTAGGTTAATTTTAATACTTATTTGATGATCATATTCAATATTGCGCATAAAACGTCTTTCTTTAGTAGTTCTTTAACACTGCGTCTGTAGTTCCGATACACTGCGTTTGTAGTTCCGATACACTGCATCCGTAGTCCTGTAGCTACCATTCGTGACTGCAATTCCCAGATTTATATTGCCATTGTTTTATATCGACTAGATCAGATCTATACTCTTGAATGATGATTTCATGTTCCAACTCAAAAATATCTTTGGTTTTATTAGGTCATATTCATATGCTTTAAGAAAAGACATACTTTGGATTTCTTAGATTTAGTAAATGCTTTCTAGATTAAGTTTCTTGCTTTCATAGATTCAGTTTCCTGCTTTCTTAGATTAAGTTTCATGCTTTCATATATTCAGTTTTCCGCTTTCATAGATTCAGTTTCATGCTTTCATAAATTTAGTTTCTTGCATTCATAGATTCAGTTCCTGCTTTCTTAGATTCAGTTTCCTGCTTTCTAGATTAAGTTTCCTGCTTTCATAGATTCATTTCTCTGCTTTCATTATTACTTTTTTATTGTGATAAATCTTTGGTTGCCTCATTCTCATTAAAATAACTCCCCACCATTACTTAGGACATAGCGAACACCCAACGATGAAGATACTCTCAACTTAGTGCACATATAGTCCTTGGTACCTCTGAAGTTTGTACGTTCCTTGGTCGATATTTAAAGTGAACTTCTTAAATGAATACCTGTAAAAAGGTAGACATTTCCGGAGCCCACCACTTTTTGGCGCCATTGTCGGGGAGGTGCTTAAACTATAGGAGACATCTTTTCTTTTTTTTTAAACACACACAAAACTTTCGAAAATCTAAAAATACCATGAATGCCTCGGCGAAGGAGGGATGAATTTGGACATTTCATGCCTAATTTCCCTATGAGCAATAGCAATTCTGAACACCTTCAATTTGAATCTCTTAACACTGACGAAGAAGTTGATCCCAGCTATAACCTAGACCTCGATAACTTCTTCGCTAGCTCTAGTTCAAACACTACCATGGCGGATGATGAAGACGAACACAAAGAACTGTTTACCTTCCCTATAAGTGTACCCCTTGGAGATGCTAGAATGAAAAATATCAATCCCGCTAATCTCCCAAACTTCCATGGATTAACCTCAGAAGAACCTGACACATTCTTGTTCGAATTTGAAGTAATTTGCAGGTCCTTTGGTTATACCACTGATGCACAAAAATTAAGACTCTTTCCTTCCACATTGAAAGAGTTATCACTCAGATGGTTTATGGTTTTGGAAGGAAACAGTATTTTCACATGGGATCAGATGAAACAAGCCTTCCTGGAAAAATATAGAGATTACTATAAAGCAAAAGACACTAGGGATGAGATTTTCAGGATGCAACAGGGAGAAAAAGAATCCCTAGAAGACTATGCACAATGGTTCCAACTTAGCTATAAAAGAGCTATTCACTGTACCCTGGATCAGGAATAATTAAAACTCGTACTTCTTAGAGGAATCAAGGAAGAATGCCTTGAAGTATTGAACCTTTTAGGTGATGGAGACATCTTTCAAAAAACCTATGATCAAATTCTGCAAATCTTTAAAAATCACTCTAGGTCTAGAAAAGGAAAAAATGGGACACGAGATATACACCCAATAGCTGGGGGGTCATATATCCTTCAATCATTGGCTATGCAATTAGATGCACTCCAACTAAAAAGGAAACAAGATGAGATCAACCAGGCACTAGCAGTATTTTGCACAAGATGCAGAAAGAAACATGAAAAAGGGAAATTCCCATTAAATACAACAGAAATTTGCGGGCTCTGTACTGACGACCATACCACAGATAAATTCCCTTTACTGCCATCATGCAATGCATCCATACAAGATCCTACCTCAGAAAATTCAATAGAACAGCTTTGTTTCGTTAACCAGTGAAGAAACAATTTTGCTAGGCCTTTCCAAAACAATAATCAAGCCTATTTTAATCAAGGGAACCCTCAACAAAACTAGAATCCGTCAGCACAGATTTCATGGCCTCCACAAGCAGGTCCAAGCCAATGGCAGCAAAATCCAACTCCTTACCAACAACCATACTTCCCCCAGTCTTACACACCATATCCCCCACCTTTTTCACAACCACAAATCAACTATGCAAATCCATATCCACCTTCCACAAATTGGAGAGCACCACTGCAACAACCACTTATAATGTTGCCTCCACAAAACCACCAGCCCCCTAGAGCACCTACAATCCCTTCTCAACCTGTCCCAAATCCAAATAACAATAGGACAGGACAAGAACCCTACAACGATGAAGTGATGTCATTTCCAGCATATGTCATAGACACACTGGACTTGAATGAGATCAATCTGAGATCTGGCAAAACACTACAGGATACCCATGATCAAAACAATCAAGAAACCACATATTATGAGCAAGCTGCATCTCCATAACATCAGCAGCTTGAAGTTATACCCTAAATACCAAAAAATAATCCTCTTAATCCTCCATTTCCCGAAAAGCTAAAACAAAACAATAAAGAGGAAGAAGAAAATGTCATACTTAATGAATTGAAACACTTAAATATACAAATCCCACTCTTACAAGCAATCCGAGATGTCCCAATCTGTAACAAATTCACAAAGGAAAACTGCTTGAAGAAACTTGGGTGGAAGAAAAGGGATCCCCCAACCATAAATGTGATAGGCCAGCTAGTAGACCTTATGTTGGGGATTTCTGTCAACCCAAAGTATTTTGACCCAGGGAACTCGATCATCAATGTAACCATAAACAAAATGTCGATTTCAAGCATCCTAATTGACTGAGGAGCTGCAATAAACGTCATGAAAAAATACACGATGCTAGCCCTAGGTATCCAACCTTTTCTAAGACCGACAAGCACAGTGCTACAACTATATGACACATCCATTTTTAAGCTGGAAGGTATCCTCGAAGATGTAATTATCAACATTGAATCTTGAGAATATCCAGCAGACTTCATAGTCATTGAAGTCAAAATCAAGCTCAGTGGATACCCACTCATCCTAAGGAGGCCATGGATGGCAACAACAGACGCCTATATAGGCTGTCAATCTGTGGATATGAAAATTACCAGTGGAAAAGCAAGAAAGAAAATCACAATATACCCACCAACAAAACGATCTACAAACACAGAAAACCAAAATTGGATGGATGATTACGATGACATGGATGACCAAAATATGCAACTTGTCCTCGGCATAAGAACTGCTCTAACCCTAAAAGCTAAGGATGAAGATGCTTATTTAGCTAATTTTATTCAAAATATTTATCTTGATCATGACATCCTTGAATAAATATCCACAACAGGGCAACAACACGAAAAGATACACTCTCAAATCAACACAGACAGAATGTGGAAGCAGGTATTCTCCGTTGAAGAACAACTTCCATAGGTAAAAATCGTGGAAATCATGCCTCGGAAGATGATCAATATTAATGCACATTTGGAGGAAGAACAAGAACATAAATTAATAAAAGTACACTAAAAAAATAGCAGAGCTTTTGCATGGACCTACACAGATATGAAGGGGATACACCCGGTTATTTGCAAACACTATATTTACATCAAGGAGGGTGCTATCTCAATAAGACAACCCCAAAGAAGGATGAATCCAACGTTAAAAGTTATAGTTAAGCAAGAGTTGCAAAAATGACTGGATGCAGGCTTCATTTATCTGATCTCAGATAGTGAGTGCGTCTCACCCTTAGTGATAGTTCCGAAGAAGGGAGGAAAGTGGAGAATCTGTGTAGACTATAGGGAGCTTAACAAGGCAACCAAAAGAGATCACTTCCCTCTACAATTCATTGATCAGGTGTTGGATACTCTGGATGGAAACAAGTTTTTTTCATTTTTGGACGGATTCAATGGTTATAACCAAATCCAAATCCACCCAGCTGACCAAGATAAAACAACATACCTGCCCATGGGGCACATATGCATACAGAGTACTACCCTTTGGACTTTGTAATGCTCCAACAACCTTTCAAAGGGTTATCTTGAGTATATTCTTTGATTTTATCAATGACAAGATAGAAGTCTACATGGACGACTTCACACCATATGGACAAAGTTTTAATCAAGCATTACAACATTTAGAATTGGTCCTAAATAAATGCATCGAAACGAGTCGACTATGCCTCGACAATGATAAATGTCGAATGCTAATGCAAGAAGGGATAGTCTTGGGTCACCACATATACCAAAGAGGAATTGAGGTAGATCAAGCGAAAGTCACTATTATTAAAACACTACCCCCACTTGGAAAACAAAGGGATGTCTGCAGTTTCCCGGGGAAAACAGGCTACTACAGAAGATTTATAAAGGGTTTCAGCAAAATTGTCGCACCTATGTTTTCCCTCTTAATAAAAGACACGGAATTTATCTAGACTGAACACTGCATGACAACATTTGATCACCTTAAAGAGAAAACAACAAATTCCCCAGTCCTCCAAGGACCAAACTGGAAGCTACCATTTCACATCCACTTGGATGCATCAGACAAAGCTATTGGAGCAGTCCTTGGGCAGGAGGAAGAGAAAAAACCATATGCAATCTACTACATCGGCAAAAACTTGGTAGGGGCAGAACTGAACTATACGATAACAGAGAAGGAATTTTTGGTTGTTGTACATGCCATAAACAAGTTTAGGCACTACATCACAGGGTACCCAGTCTTTGTTCACATAGATCATTCTGCAATCATGTACCTCATGAATAAACCCAATACAAGTGCTAGGGTTATTATATGGTTGCTTCTCTTACAAGAGTTTGACTTAACAATCCTTGACAAGCCAGGAAAACATAATGTGGTAGCATATTTTCTGTCCAAGCTAACCCATGTACAGGACAGTGAATTGGTAAATGATCACTTCCCCGATGAACACGTCTTTGCAATCTCGACACAAAGCCCATGGTTTTCCAATATAGCAAACTACTTGGTATCAGGCAAATTTCCACCTCATTATAGTTGCAAAGAGAAGTGTAGGATCATCAGGCAAAGTGCAACCTATACTTGGATACAAGGGATGCTTTTTAAACAAGGACCAGACCATATGTTAAGAAGATGCATCCGAGAAGATGAGGTCCATGACATACTCCACGCTACTCACAATGAGCCTTGTGGAGTCCATTACGCAGCAAAGAGGACATCTTATAAAATTCTACAAACTGGATACTATTGGCCAAAACTACACAAGGACTCCCATGAATATGTGTCACGTTGTGATGACTGTCAACGAATGGGAAAGCCTACACAAAGAGGAAAAGAGCCTATGATATCACCGATAGGAAGGAGCTCCTAGAGTTGTTGCCTGGGACATCAAAGAAGCCATTGTACCTCATAAGGGGTCACCCAAGGATGGGTAACATCTTCAAGTTCGGGGGAGATGATGAGTCCATTATATAGGTATTCCATAGACTCCTTTATGACACACATAAGCGAAGAAATGATAAGAAAAGCACTCCTTTATGTAGGGAAGAATGCACTTTGATTGTTAATTAAACGAAGTGATTTAGTAATTATCTTTTCTTGCGTTTTAGCATCTTTTATTTACTAATCATGTGAATAAATCCATGTGTGGACATATCGCAAGTAAACAGGAAGAATGGCAATGCCAAGCTCCAGATTGAAGATCACAAGAGACGCAATGATCATGTTTTCTCCTAATTTGTAGGAAAGATTCTTTTTATTTAGGATCGTGACTTTCAATGTAAAACTAGGGTAGAAGTTTGTAATAAATATGACACCTGAGTAGCAGGGGGCTAGCGCACATCTTTGAAAACAATCTTTGGCATTTTTTTCAGTTCGGATACTCAGTTTACTTTTTCTACAACTATGATGGAACTTATGAATTTATAATGAAGACCCAGCGTTATTCTTGATCTGTGAGTTTATAAGTTTTATCCTCCTGTGATATGTATTGGGGAGGGCCCCCTCAGTGTGTAGCTCAGGAGTTCTGTATCTTTGTTTTCCATATTTTCATGCATTCTGTTGTTCATCCTGAATATATGTATGCGTAGGTTAATTTTAATACTTATTTGATTATCAGATTCAATATTGCGCATAAAACGTCTTTCTTCCGTAGTTCTTTAACACTGCGTCTGTAGTTCCGATACACTGCATCCGTAGTCCTGTAGCTACCATCCGTGACTGCAATTCCCATATTTATATTGCCATTGTTTTATACCGACTAGATCAAATCTATGCTCTTGAATGATGATTTCATGTTCCAACTCAAAAAGATCTCTGGTTTTATTAGGTCAGATTCATATGCTTTAAGAAAAGACGTACTTTGGATTTCTTAGATTTAGTAAATGCTTCATAGATTTAGTTTCATGCTTTCATAGATTCAGTTTCCTACTTTCATAGATTCAGTTCCTGCTTTCTTAGATTAATTTTCATGCTTTCATAGATTCAGTTTCCTACTTTCATAGATTCAGTTTCCTGCTTTCTAGATTAAGTTTCATGCTTTCTAGATTAAGTTTCCTGCTTTCATAGATTCATTTCTCTGCTTTCATTATTACTTTTTTATTGTGATAAATCTTTGGTTGCCTCATTCTCATTAGAATAACTCCCCACCATTACTTAGGACATAGCGAACACCCAACGATGAAGATCCTCTCAACTTAGTGCACATATAGTGCTTAGTACCTATGAAGTTTGTACGTTCCCTGGTCAATATTTAAAGTGAACTTCTTAAACGAATACCTAAAAAAGCTAGACATTTTCGGAGCCCACCAATATATATAACTTGCTAGTGATCCATAAGAGGGCAGACTTTCACTGCTGCTAAATTCCTCTAGATCTTTGATCATTAACTTATTTCCTTACATTCAAAGAAAACAGGTTCTTAACCAATTAAAATCAATTTTAGATCTTACTCCAAAACTGATTATATATATATATATATATATATATATATATATTATTTAATACACACACACACACATTTTAATTTTTTTTTCCATGTGGTTCACGCCTCAGGAGTATTGGTTGCTCACTACATCTACGAAAACCCCTCCCGAAATCTAGAGAACATGGGGAAGCCAAGTATTTCTACGGGGAAACCCCCCGACCCTGATTACGGGACCTAACCCGGTGGGGATGTCAAGTGAGGCCCTAGTACAATCTATACATAGCCACTCAAGAATTTGACCTTGAAACTTCTTACTTTCAAGAAACAGCTCTCAACCAATTGAGCTAGTCCACCAATATATTTATGCCGAAGGCATTCATTCAATGAACACCTTCTCTACCCACTATAGGAGATTCCTCGTTGCTCTCCCGAACTGTCTTCAACCACGTGTCTTTTTCGATTAGCCCTATATCGCATGCAAGGTGTGTTGTGGGCAACTGAAGTTTCAACTTTGAGCAAGAAAGCCGCACCGTGGACTTTATTTTTTGTTCTTTGTTCCAGCTTTCCCGCGACAGATCTACGGAGGAAGGTTTTTAGTGAGACTATTGTTGGAGAGTTCAAAACAAGCAATGGCTTCAAGCTCTGTTGTAATGGTTGTACTGGTATTGGTAATTATAAGTTGCCTGAGTAGTAGTTATATAGAGAAGATTCATGCAACAGAACCGATGGTGCCGACCTTGTTCATTTTTGGATACTCTCTAGTTGATATCGACAACAATAACCACATACAATTGTCCCTTGTTAAAGCAAATTTCCCTCACAATGGAGTCGACTATCCGGGCGGTAAAGCTACTGAAAGATTCAACGATGGTCGCTCTGCAGGTTTTCTATGTAAGGTGCACCACCTTGCTCATCCTGAGTTTTCTTCTATTAGTTTTTTTCAAGGGTGGGTTTCTACTGGAAGAATATAGTTTGTTAACATTGTTCCTTTAAATGCAGCACAGAAGTTGGGATTCACAAGCAGTCCACCCCCTTTTCTTTCCCTGAATGCACAAGGGATGAACCTCAACACCATTCATAGTGGCATCATTTTTGCCTCGGGAGGTGCAGGAATTCTAGACGAAAATAGTGTAAGGCCTCAAATAATCGAATATAATGAATGCTTAGGCTACTTTCTTTCTGCTGCTTAATGCTTGGATTTAGATTTTTCACTGGGCATTTAAATTTGATCAGAATGGTGGAATTTACTTGAACAAACAAATCAAAAACTATGCAAAAATCTATGGGAACCTAGCGGCTCAGCCCAAGTGCAAGTGAAGATTTTAGCATTTTTTGGATCTCATGAATTCATTGCTTTGTTTATAGTATATACCACTCAACAGTATATAGTCTATGGTCTCCACATTGAAATCCCAAGTGCAGGTGAAGATTTTACCATTTGTAGATCTCATGTCATACATATTTTTCTACTTCATTCATGAGTTCCATTCTTTTATATATATGTAGAGAACTTACAATCTGGGAGCATGGAGACTTGTTTACGGGGGAGTCGGAGCCATCCGTTTTTTTTTGTTGACAAGCACTTGTGTGCAAGTGAGAACAAGGGATCCATTCCAATTGCTTTCTCTGGGCCTGGAAATTACATTGATCATCATCAGATTCAACATCAACAATAGATTCAATCCCAATCCCCGACTGTCAATGGGTTGCCTAGTCAATCCCATACATCACCTAGTGTAAGGATGCCTACATTGCTCGGTTTGGATCATTTAGGACCTTTTGCTATCCGATGCCAATATGATTGTTTTATGGGTTTTGCAGTTACTGCTTCTGCTTGTAACCATGGACAACAAGCCATAGGTGCAAGCTTACATGGATCTGAGAATGGTATGGCCTGGAATTTATTGGCACCCAGGGAGAGGACCAGAGAGCATGAGCTTCTGGAAAATTCTCAAATTTCTTCTATTGATTTTCTGCAAAGCCAACGCACTGCTCAGATTGCCCTTCCTCAGTCCAATGGAGTTGTTTCTACTGGGTCGCGGTTGTCATTGGATGATGAAAAATTGAATTCCTCCTACAACATGTCGTTGGGTACTTCAAAGTTTTCCCCTATGAACGAAGATCTGAGTGGAGTTTTACAGCAGGAGAATGTCGAGATTGACCAATTTTTAAGTCAATCAAAATTATCCCAAGCTTCATGTTCATTGAATAGGTTTCCCCACTGTCATTAACAAATCCCTCTGTGATCCACATCCTCACTAATTCGTCCACCCAAATTTTCTCATCCTATGGATACATAGGAGGGCATAGTAACTCCATCTTAATTTCCAGTAGGGTTCTTCGTCAATACAGGGATGTGTCTCTTGAAAAGAATAATGACAATAAATTGCCAATACTAACCAGATTCTGAACTTCAAACTTCCAATGAGATTACATTATAACTTGGTGCTTAAATGATTGGTCCATACGCAGTCTACACTAACCATTTGACCGTCCTTTTGTCCCAATGATGGTATTGGAAGGCTTTTACTCTGTCTAAGGGTATTTTTGACCACCTCAACTAAATCTGAACCCTCAATCAAGAGGAATTCAATGGTGCACATTGAATCTAGAGCTTGGAATTAGATTTCAATTTGTTACTATGGAACTCACCAACATATGCGCCTCTTCTCTCTCTTCTTGAATGTGCCTCCACTCAACGAGCCAAGGACTCCACGCTAGAAAACTATATTTCACACATCTTAACCTTCAAACTTCGATGGATGGAAACAAGATCTAGAGAGATCATTGTTCTCTTCCTTCAACGCAAACAAAATTGCCCTCTTCCAAGCAGTGATACTTTCTAGAGTCTGGGATCAAACGCTGACCATGCACTTATTATTAAAGCAATTTTAAAGGAGCAACCACCATCGATTTGAACTCAGGTAATGTCCTCTATCTCATTTATAATGGATGTGATTTACAAACAGGTTTTATATATTCAATCAAGAGAAAAAAATGCCAGTTGATTTCACATTTCAATAGCACAATGATCTTGTACATACAACAGGACTATCTGCAAGCAATGTCTTCTTTCATTGCTGGTAAATATTGTTGGTGTAGGTTAAGGATGAGGAGCTTCAAAGTCTTTACTTTGAAATAGTTGGCTATCGACTTGATTATCATGTGTATATATGTGTCAACTCGAAATCTCTCTAACACTCTTTACCTTGTTAAATATGCAACTTCCCCGATATGGGTGCCTTCTGGAATTGTTGTAGCATTTGACCTTATTTTTGGATACAAAGTATGGATTGGGATATTTATCGGAAATATGACAATCAATATCTAGTATTTTTCTTCCAGACCACTTCATTCATACCTCCTGTCAACAATATCTTGTGGTCTTTCTGCATGCTTTGAGGCAATTAGCTACGGATGGTTAATGAGTCCTCCCCTTCAGTTAACAGGTGGTCGTATGCGCATTGTTGTTCAGGTAAACATTTCATAATTATACTCTTGCTTCCAAGACTGTTAAGCTAGGATATTATAAATGAACATTCTCTGTAAAACTAAGAGGTAGGTTGTATCTTCCATCGTTAGACCTACTATGGAATCTCATAATTCAAAGGTTTACATTCTAGATTTTATTTCTCTGTATGCATACGTATTATGGCAGGAATCAAGAAGGGGAACGAGTATTGTTGGCACTCTACATGATGCTCTTTGTCTCTTCCTTGTATCTCTTCTTGTGAGTTCGATATATGGGACATGTAATGTTGTTGCTTTGACTATTTTTGGATTATCAAAGTGGAACCGTTTTCTGATTATATGGCCAACCTAGGTTCTTGGTGATTTGCCATCAATTATTTGCTATACACCATGCGTTCTTCATCTCTAGAATCTCTTCTATCGAGCTACTATACAGCTTGGTTATTGTAAAAACAAATAGGAAACAGTAAACAATCACTTCAATGATGTGGAACTCAATAGAGAGCAGTCCAATTCTGGTGTATTTGATGAATCGTTATCCCCTGGCGCCTTTGACCGTGGCATCTATTTTAATAGATGATTTTCTCCCTCTCAAGGAGGATGTGATGATACAAGGAACCTCAAGAATAAAGGTGGGGAATTCCAAATAGATAACAATAATCCTCAAAATAGATACAAATTAGACATGATTAAGATTTGATATCATACACAGAAAATCCTGGTAGATCTCTTTCCAATTGTCATCCTAATTTGTTGTCAAATGTTGTTAAGTGGAACAATCATAGAATGTAATATTTTCCTTCAACTAATGTGTGTTTAAGCAAGCTTGTGTCCCTAAAAAAATTAAAGAATTTTAAGAATTCATCACAAGTTGGAACATTGAATGATTCTTCACTCCCAACCAAGTGGCCATGGCGGTTCTTTCACTAAAATGCATAAACTATGAGCATAAACTAATTAGTGTAGATGAAATTCAAGAGCATGTTGAACTGATGTGACATCCTTGGCTCTTGTAAATTAATTTAGTTTGTGCTTAATATGGTGTGCACCACTCACAAGAAGCTTTATTGCTTATAAACTATCTGGCATGTTAAGAGGAATGCCCACAATGAGCTGCTCATGGATAAAACCAAGAGTTTAAATACCATTTATTTGGGAAAAAGTGACCCATTATCTAGCTACTTTGAAGCTACAACCAGAGCATAGTTTGGCATCAGAAGGTAAGAAGATGGTGGTTCCAAATGTCATTTATTGCATGAATTCAATGTAGATTACTTTGTACATAATTTTAGCACAGTTCATAGATTAGATTTCAATATTAACTACATTAACACAACTAGGATATCTCTCTACACCAGGATCTTAGCACTAGTTTTGGGCTTCAGTGTTACTTGGATTTTGGCTCTTCTTGGGATAAATACTCGAAGAACTATTATTAATTTTATCGTATAATGCTTGGATTTCAGACTTGTTTCTGCACAAATTCACTAAAACCACAACTCATTCCTCCTTAAGAACCATTTCCTACCCTAACCATGTGTTGACACTATATTTGAAAATACTTAAACCCTAAAAATTTGTCAAAAAATATCCAAAAGAAGTGAAGTTACTACAGATGGGTTGAAATAAAGGGTCATAATACAAAAACAACAAAGAAAACCTACATATGCCAAGTTCGAAAGAAATTATTGAAGAGGTTAAGTCTTGGTTAAGTTCAACGACGGAGATGATAGTAGTAGAGATCAACGGCTCTTATAGTTTCCCGCACCGCCAAAAGGATTGTTTGCAAACGTTAGTGAGTGGTTGCAGACTTAATACCGCCGGATACGTGTCACAGTTTCATTAATCCGTATCAACGTGATAGTGGTATCACAAACCACTACAACGCTGTGTGGAACCACCAAAGGATAATGCGCGGCGGGCCATAGCACATGGCAGGATAATAAACGGCGGGCCATAACACGTGGAAGATGTAGAAGGCGTAAGGGAATACGCCACATGTTGATATAAATCGGAGGGACAATATACATTGGGGACAAATCGACGGCCAAGATTCATCCGCATCAGGGAAAGCGTGCACTCGATAGAAGAAAGAGCGGTTGCGGAAATTAAACCACTCTAACAGGTGTTAGAAAATGGTTGATCCGCACACGGTAAAAACCAGAGAAGAAAACCGTTGTTGGGATCGCGGATACCACCATGGGAAATAAAGAGACGCAAGATCTAACGGCTCAAATCAAAAGGCTCGTGATCAACGGTTAGATATAAAGTACATTCGGAAAGCTGCCAGAAAGTTAAGCAAAAAGGCTTATATAAAACAAAAGGGTTTCAAATAACGACATTTTGTATATGTGTCGCTGTCCCTGGGAGCTCTGAAGACTGGTGGAGATCAGCAATTGCGACAGAAGGATAAAGACGTGTCTAGACAGGTAGGGTTTGGTGACCTGGCCCACATTTTTTAATGGAATTTTGTTTGTAAAAACGATTTAAATGGAAACTGTACATGATGTAGATGTTTTTAAAGCAAAAGAAGCCCTACAAGATAGAGATGGGGACATTCATGATACCCTAACCAGGTTACCAGTCGCTGAAGTTAAACTTAGGTTGTCTAAATTATTAAAAGAAGGTATAGACATGCACAGAGTCCACCAGTCATCCTTGTTAGCCTTCTGCCCGGACCAAATCCCATCTTTTGCAGAATTTGTGTCGTGGTGTGCTGAGAATTATTCCAGAGAAGAGAGAATTGTTTTAGATAGTCGGAAAACCAGAGTCGTTTGCAAAATAGAGCCTGCCGTCGTAGTTAAAGCCCTAGAAATAGAATTTTCCCAAACCCTCGAGTCTAAGATTTTTTTTGAAACTTTTGTTATTGAATATTATCATCAAACCCTTCAAGATGATAGAGAAAAGTTTTTGTCTACGTGTCTTAAACCAGAAACCAACATTTCAGATATCCTGTACCCTATAGATATCAATTTGTTTGATGAAAATACCCAGTTGGTTATGAAATTGTTAGCTTTAATCCTAGGGTTTGATACAGACGTGCATGTCACTGAGTTTCAGTTAAATCTTTTGTATAAAATGAGTACAATTCAGTCAGGGATTGATGAAAATCAAATTCCTCGACTTAATTTTGAAGAATTTTTGACCGAGAAGATTCATGACCAGATGGTCAATTTCCCCACTCTGAGGCATTTCAGATTTCAGTCTTTTTTGATGAAAATGATCATGGTGGCCAGTCATGAAGAGTTACAATTCCCTGAGATCATTTTCACAACGTTATTAGAAAATAACATGTTCAATTACATAAATTATATGCTCTCTGAGATTTACAGAATGATTTTTGGTGAAAAATTGCCTAGAGTATTACCAGAAATGCAAGCATGTATGCAATTGAGTGCAGAGTACGCTGTAGGAGATTGGTTCTTGTCAAAGGACAGTACAGTGATCAGATTATACGGTTTCAAACATAAACCTTATGTTTTACCAGCATTTCTTACATTAAGGGTTTTTGCTTTGGAGTTCCTGAGACAGAAGTTAATTGTTGAGGATAATAATTTCTTGCTTTTCAAACAAGCAACAGATATCAAGTATCCATTCACACTTGGCCCATTCACAGTGAAGAATAAAAATGCTGCTGTTTATATAGAGAAATTATTGAAAGATATGGGTTTTGAGACAGACATGGCTATTGAGTATGATATGTTAAACATAATATAAAAACGGAGAACGGATCATCGCATCAAAGCGTTGAATCATCAGACGATTGAGGGAATGTCTGACAGAGCCAATTGGCTGGAGTATAAGGAAGAAATCATTCCAGATTCACATGATAAAGAAATGGTATTGACAGATACAACAACAGAGGCAGAAAGCACGATGAATACTGCAATGGTGGGGTTTAAAAGACCCATATAGGATGTAGTGAACATTGAGAGTGAAGGAACAGAAAAAGGGAAAAAGTTGAAAATGGATGAGAAACAAGAGTTAATGGCAGTTTCAGAAGAGGAAAAAAGAACTGAAGTAAAAATACCAGAGGTCATGGTAAAGGAGTATAGTATTGAAGAATCCCCTGTGGAAGATGATGTAAATAGACCACACAATATGATGGATGTATTTAATGAACACAGTCAGAATAAACAGGAATCCTCTAGGCAAACCAGTCTATTATTTCCAAAGGTTAGAAATATATCCAACACTGAAGTCAATTTGTTTACTAGCATAAATGTCAAAGAAAATTCTTTGAAATTTTCAGTTGTTACTAAAGATAAGATCTCAGAGATGAAGGTAGATCTAACCAAAATCAATGCCCCAGATAAAATTTTATTGCACAGACAAACAGGAGAGGTTATATATTCAGATTATTTGGGAGCAATATTAAAGGCAAACAAATTAAGAAATTCACTGGATAAATTGAATAACCAGTTGAGATAAGAGAAAGCAGAAAATAAGTCTCGACAACAACAAATAAAAAGATTGCAAATAGATTTGATAAACAAAGAGGGAGATGCAGCAGCAAAATTGCTCAAAGAAAAGGATGATACGATTCTGATGTTAAGGCGAAAGCTAAAAATTCCAAAACACTGTGCTTATCCAAGGAGCCGAACTAACAGTACTGGAAAAATAAAAAGAAGAGTTGTCAAATGAAGTAAAGGATGTTACTGCAAAAATGTTGAAGCTCACCGAGGAAAAAGATCATTGGGAAAAAGAGAAAATTGGTTTGGAAGAGCAATTGGAGGAAATAAAGAAAAAGTTAGCAGAATTTGGACAGCAACAAGTGCATGCAGATACAGATGAAGATAAAACTGGATTAGATGGTCTCTTACAAGCCATGTCCCAAGTGAATTTGAAAGAAGGTGAAATCAAAGAATTGAAGATGGGAATACAGAAGCTCAAAGAAGAAAATGAAACTAAAGATAAGGAAATAAAAACTTTGCAAATAAGGAATCAGGAATTAAGTGATAATAATAAAGGTTTGGCAGCTCATGTGACAAGGTAGGCTGCTATGCAAGGTTTTAAACATATGGTATGGGATCAAATTATAAAAGAAGTTGAAAAATTAAGACCCTATCTGGATTATATAAGAGTCAAAGAAAAAGTAGCCAAAGACGCCTTTGAGAGTCGTAGAGAAGTCAGAGAGAATTTAAATAAAAAGCCAAAAGAAATAGCACAGAGAGCTATAACTTTCTTAAACAGTTTAACTGAAGCAGACTTGACAGCAATGAATAGAATTTCAGTCATTACATGGGCCAGAAGAATCTTGGGAAAATATTCGCATGTTGAAAATATTGAAGCTAAAGCTGGAGATATACGGGAGGAAGTAATGAAGTTTAAGAAGCGATTTGAAAAATTAATAAACAAAGGATTCCCTATTTTTGGGGATGAAAAGAATGAATTGATTCCTCCTAATGAATATAAGAGATTGTTGTTTGACATAAGAATGGATCACAAAAAGTTTCAGCAGTTGGATCATATGCTTACAGGGAAGATTTTAATGGAGAAAATTGCAGAAGACTTTGAAATTTTAAATATGTTGATCTCAACCTGTGAGAAACTTCCTCTTGTTTCTTATGCAGGTCATGTTGAAATGCGAGTCTTGGTGAAAGAAATAACAGTTATGATTTACCCACGGCCGACCAATGGAACTATGTGGACAAATATGGAAGGACAAGATATTATGTCCATTCATAGATACATTCAGAATTTCTGCCAAGTGGCAAAAAGATGCTTTTATTTTAAATTTGTAATATTGTTTGAAGACAATTATCTATTGTTTAAAGACAGTTATCTTTTGAGTTAAAACATTTTCAGTTATTAGTTAGAACAAGCAGTTATGTCAAGCTTCTTCCGAATTTTGTATAAAAGACAATGAGAGTCATTTTTGAAAGGGTTGGAAACTCTTTGAGAGACGATTATGTTTTGAAGTCCATTTTTTGATAAATAAAAAGCAGTACAGTGAAAATACCTATATTTTGAGACCAGAGATTCATGTGTTGATCAGTTTTACAGTCTGTTTTTCCCTTATCTTTATATGTGCATGCCCACTTTCTTTGTTATATCTTCCGTTATGTTCTTCTTCTATATTTAAATGAACGTTTGAAATAAATCGGGATTCATACTGGTTATGCCTCGTTTTATCGCATTTAAATATCCACTATTTCTCCAAAGTTGACAATGGATTCATCCTAGTTAGATGCCTGTTGTTGATGGACTGTCATTATTTCTTTCTATACCACCTGCAAAATCAAATTGACCGTGATATGGTTGCTATCTTGCCTCTGTGGAAATCTGTTTGGTATTAAATCTCTTGCTGGCACGTTAAATATTTGAAAGTTGACTCCATGCCCAATGTTTCTTGTTTCCTTTTCAACCAAGTAAATCCTTTTGAGAAATTATGAGCGTACTTCTACATATTTTTAGCCTTTACATATATCTTGTGAGAGAGCCCTCTCTGGTGGAAAAAATGGCTAAGTTTTCTACCTAAAGTTTGGTTTGAAATAAGTTACCTTAGGTGTTATTCTTTTACAACCGGGATAAAATCTAAGTGCTAACACCATGGTTTCAACAAATGATTTTAGAATGTCTTATAAAAATAGAAAAAAATGCCTCTGCTACAGGCATAGAAAAAATTCCCTCCAGGTATCAACCATAAACAATTACTGACATGCCTTCCCTCCAAAAGCATTGTGTCATTCTATTGTTCCATATCAATCGTTGCAATAGTGTTATATTTACCCATCTCTCAATATTCCCAACAAGCAAAGGTTACACCCTCGTGAAGGTTCCATATTACTCTTTGTCAAATGTACATTATTTTATTCTCCTTCACCGACTATAGGTTGTCACACAACACAGAGATATTTCCACTACCAAAGCAATGGATTCCCTCAACAAAAGGTTTAATTCTTCTCCACGATTATGCTAGGAAATGAAAAATTGCAACAATTACCCATGCTGAAAACATTTTTTTGCCAAGTTGATTCCCAACAAAGGTATCTATGCAAAAATGGAATTGACTGCTCTCTCCAAGAAAATGTCTGTGTGCCCTCTTTGATGCTAACACTACCATTCAAGATTGTACTTGATAGCAAGAATGATGCTATGCTCTCGCATCACTTTTTGGATATATAGTTAGCTAATTGAATTTTTAATTTTCCAGCACTATAGAGAAAAGGGTATTGGCTGAATGTTTAGTTTTAAAATTTTATTGACATTCATGTGTTGTAGCTATATACTTTATAGATTTGTTTTTTTTTTAATTACTCAAAATAAAATAATGGTACAAATCATTTTAAAATGGGTGAAATTGTAAAAATTAAAATATGTCAATATTATATAATAATTGTAGGAATCATACCCGAATGCAAGTGTAGTGGCCGATTTGACGCGTGGTGAGCCCACGACAGACTCAGCGCGTGGCGAGCCCATGACTCACCAGTCGATGCAAATGACCCGTGGCAGAAGAGAGGAAGGCAATTTAATGTGCCGTGGGGATTACACCCCGACGCATTCACTCTGGTAGATCTCATGTCATGTCCGCCAACCTGGTTTTGGCTTCCAGGTACCACCGCCATGCTGCTCATGCGTGTGGCTCTAATGGTTTCTGTCATGCATAGGGTTATGGCGGTTGCGGAGGAGTCTTATGGATTGTTTAAGAGGATAGTATGGGAGTCCTGGCTCGCTACAAGCAACTCCGCACTCCTCGACACTTTGATTCCACCAACGCATTATGC
Source organism: Larix kaempferi (assembly GCA_027924585.1). Taxonomy (NCBI): domain Eukaryota; kingdom Viridiplantae; phylum Streptophyta; class Pinopsida; order Pinales; family Pinaceae; genus Larix; species Larix kaempferi. Next base: position 1,119,698 of record BSBM01000111.1, on the reverse strand, counting down.
TTCCAATACAGGCGCCTGGCTCGTTGTAACCATGTCAAGGCAGAGGGGAAAGCCCAGAAGAGGGAGGGTCGGTCTAATTGCCAGCAATCAGGACTGGGTTTCAACAGACGGCTACAGGGAGGAGGTCTCCATTCATGTTCAACTCTTGATCGAAAATTGGGAGGCTCGCAGATCACCTATCCTCTGGAAAGTGAAGGCCGCATTAACCACAACTGGCTCTTCAAGAATATGTTAGGTGCTCTTATGGAAGACACCAAGGCAAACTGATCCAAGGCCAAGGACACTACTTAGACCATGAAGGCTCACTTGGCTCAACTGGAAGGATTACTAGGAAATATGGAAAATATCTTTGGTGGGCAAACCTACGATGGTGGAAGCCATGCTAGGGGAGGCCAGGCTGGTGGTAGTCATCCAGGAGGCAACAACCTTGGTGCAATAGGAGTCCCTGGGGATAACTCTACAACGGCTGGAGGAGGGGAAATTGGTCCAGTGACCCCAGTGTCGTGCGACAAGGACATTGCCACAAACACCTTCTCCATCCCTTCCACAACTAGACATATGGTTGTCAAACGTGTCCCCAACGAGAATGAGAAGGTTGTTCACCACTGGCGTAAGGTGGAACCTCAACCTGTCAAGCTTTCGGCTCAGGAAGCGACGGAGGAGGATAATTTCAGTTTTCTGATACTTGAAGAGGTTCCCCTCGATCGAAACACAACAATCTAAAAAGGTTCATGTGGCTACTTGCGAAATTTTGTGTCTCTGCTACACTCTGCTTATAAATTTTGTATATTTCAGTTGCTTTTTTACTAGTTTTTACAGACTCTGTTCTACTCCTAAAAAAACTGGCTTTCCTTGCTTTGAGCAAAGGCTTGAAAACTGAGCCCAGTTTTTTTGATCTTTTTGAATACCTGGGCTGGTGGCTCCACTTACTTAGACCACCAAAGCCAGCTACTCTGTATGTAATTTTGATTTTCTTTGTCTAATAGAATTCTGTAGCTTAACACGATTTCGCCCCAAAGCATAATACGATTTTCAGCAAATAAAATGTGTGCATAAACTTAAATAAACATGCACAATGGAATTAAAATCTACCCACACACATCTAGCATGCAAATACACAAGCATAAACATTACATGCATGAAATAAAAGCATTTCAGAATCAAATGCATAAGATACTTATCTTTATCCAACGTAGATCCAAGCAACTGGCTGTGTAAGAGCAATTTTCCACCCAACCATAGGCACTTCATCCAGCATATACTCTTTTTTTTGGGAGGCCACCCCCAAGATGGGCTATCAGGCCACCAGGGTAAAGGAAACACCTACAGGATTCTCTCTCTCAGCCCACAACCCATTCTGCTCTCTATGCTTATCCAAATGCTCATACAGAGCTCTACAAGGGTCTCACTTAGTCCTCACAGCCTTGGCTCCCATAATACCCGCCCCACACAACATCCTTCTAGCATAGGCATCCCCTTCACCGATCCACGGTTCTCTTGGGCGATCCATCTTGTTGGGTGCTTCCAGTGTGTGCATAGCAGAACTCCAATATGATATTAGCCTCTATAGAACCACCTGTAGCCTCAATTTGTGGCTTCTCAAGAACCTAGGAGCATCAGAACTCCATGGGTAAGGGTTCCTAGCTTGCCCAAACTCTCTTCTCACCCAAAACCAACAATTTTCACTTACAAATCTGCAGCATGGTCTCCAAATTCGAATTTCTAGGTTCAAAACAACATGGTAAGTTCATGGATAGAAATGGAGAGCTTTGCATAGTCTAAATCTGCATGAAAGAATGAGAGAAAATTAGGGTTGACTCCAATGCATATGGGAAAATGGTGAAAATCCAACTGACATAACTTTTGACAGTAGAAGAAACGACTCCTGGCAGCGGCAGACTGACTTCTGTCATGACAGAACTGTCACAAAAGTGCAGTCAGTCCCATGCTTCAAGAACTACATGAGGTGACTTTTCCCACCAACCACACACATGCATTAATGATTGGAAAATGGTCAAAAAAGGAGATAATTGGCTTATTCTCATCACATCACAGAATTTTGGGTAAGTTCTAAGGTTGACACTTGGCAACAAGGATTTAGTCACCCATGGGACCCCTTTCCTCTTCCCCTCTGGTGGAATCATAGCTCCTTTGGTGCTCTTCACAAAACCAGTCTTGGACCATTTTATTATTTATGCACATAATATTTACATATATTCTAAATTAGCATAAAATCCAACCAAACGGTCCAAATAAAATATATACATCGTACATGCCTATCCATTCACTAGTCGGGCCTTGGCATTGAGCTCCGCACTAGGAATTCACACTAGCATATTTACATCATTTACATAAATTTGGATAAATACATTCCAAGTCAAAACTAGGGGTATTACAATCCCCTCCCCCTTGGAATAATACCGTCCTCGGTGTTTGCTCAAAATTTAGAACAAAAATGGATATGCCTCTCTCATGGCATCCTCCAACTCCCACGTAACCTCATCAGAGCCGAAGTGCTTCCATTGCACCTTTACCTGTCCAATGGCTCGGTTTCGGAGCAATGTCACTTTTTTGTCTAGGATGCATAGTGGCTCGGTTTGGGACTCTCCCTTGGGTTCCACCTAGATCATATCCCAATCAATCACATGGTTAGGATCATGTACATATTTTTTAAGCAAATAAACATGAAAAACATTCTGAGCTCTAGTGTTAGCAAGCAATGCAATTCTATATGCAACTAGTCTTATTCTCTCAAGCACTTCAAATGGCCCACAATATCTTGGTGATATCTTGGCACAACTTCCAAGCTTCAAGGAACTCTTCCTTGGCCTCACTCTAAGGTAAACATGATCCCCAACATGAAACTCTCTATGCACTCGGTTCTTATCTGCATAACTTTTTTGTCTATCTTGGGCTACCTAAATTTTGCCTAATATTTACAACCTCTTGTTCCATTTCCTTAAGAAATTCTGGCCCAAGTACAATTCTGTCAACTGGATTATCCCAAGTAACTGGTGTCGTGCACCTCCTTCTATACAAAGCTTCAAATGGACTCTTGCCCAACGATTTTTGTTTCCCATTGTTATATGCAAACTCTACCAAGTGTAGATAATCCTCCCACTTGAATGGTTTGTCCATCACATACATGCGTAGCATGTCTTCAAGCACCTGATTTACCCTTTATGTTTGCACGTATGTTTGTGGATGGTAGGAAGTACTAAAGTTAAGCTACGTAACCAAGTCAACAAAAAGAGTTTTCCAGAAATTTGAGGTCAACTTGGTATCCCTGTCTAAAATTATTGCTTTAGGTAAACAACACAACCTGAAAATTTCCTTCATAATTTTTTTGCAATTGCATCCATTTTATAAGTGGATTTAACTAGTATAAAGTGTGTTGCCTTAGATAATTTATCCACCACAACCATGATGGAATCATGTTGCCTCACTGTTATTGGAAAACCTGTAATAAAATCCATGGAAATCACATCCCATTTCCATTTTGGAATTGGAAAAGGTTGCAACAAACCTGTTGGGTGTTGATGTTCAGCCTTTACTTGTTGATATTTCATATACTTATAAATATACTCAACAATGTCATTTTTCATTCCCGACAAAAAATATTGCTTTGTCGCTGTAGCAATTGTTTTCTGGTATCCTTGGTGACCGGAATATGGAATTTTATGGATTTCATCCATAACAATCCTTCTCAAATCTACCACATTAGGAATGTAAATTTTGTTTTTATAAACAAAAAGCTTGTCACCTTCTAAATGGTAACCTTCATACCTATTTTCCAAATTCGGTTGCTGCAATTGGTCCTTTATTTGCAAAAACAGTTCATCTTCAGCAATACAGTTACTAATCTACTGCCTCAAATCTGATTGGCAGGTACTAATGGATGCTACATGCATCTCATGTACTTTTCTGCTAAGTGCATCAACCACCTTATTTTCTTTACCTTTTATGTGTTTGATTTCAAAATCAAACTCACATAAAAATTCCAGCCATCTAGCTTGCCTAGCATTTAACGTGGGTTGTTCAAACAAATATTTTAGACCACGATGGTCTGTCCTTAGCTCAAATTTTATGCCCATTAAATAGTGCCTCCACATTTTCAAAGCGTGCACTATGGCTGCAAGCTCCAAATCATGAGTAGCATAGTTCTTCTCCTGCTCTTTCAACTTCCTTGACTCGTAGCATACCACATGGTTATCTTGCATTAGAAATCCTCCAAGTCCATTGTTGCATGCATTTGTGCATACCACAAAATCTTTTTTTTGGGTTTGCAATCTTTGGAATTGGAGCACTTGTGAGAAGCTTCTTCAAGAGCTGGAATCTTTCTTCACATCTCAGTGTCCACTCAAAATTTATCCACTTCTTTTGCAAATAAGTGATTGGGTGTGCGACCTTGGAGAATCCTTCGATAAACTTTCCTGTAGTAAGCAGCAAGACCCATAAAAGATCTAACATCTGTCACATTTATTGGAGTTGGCCAATTCATGATGGCTTCAATCTTCTCGGGATCCACCAATATTCCCTCATCGGAAATAATGTGACCCAAATAATGAATTTTATTTTTATAAAAGTCACATTTGCTTAGCTTTGCATACAAATTATGCTCCCTTAGCAATTGCAAAGCCATTCACAAGTGTTCTTCATGCTCTTCTTCATTCTTGGAACAAATAAGATTGTCATTTAGAAATACAAGAACAAACTTGTCCAAATACTTGCTAAAAACACTATTCATGAGACACGTGAATGTAGCTGGTGCATTGGTGAGACCAAATGGCACCACCACAAACTCATAGTGCCCATACCTTGTTCTAAAGGTTGTCTTGTGAATGTCTTCTTCCTTGATTCTCACTTGATGATAACCAGATCTCAAATCAATCTTTGAGAACACCTTTGCCCCTCTCATTTGATCAAAAAGATCATCAATTTGAGGCAAGGGGCACTTTTTTCTTCACTGTAACCTTGTTAAGTTGCCTGTAATCAATACATAACCTGAGCGTTCCATATTTCTTTTTCACAAAAAGTACAGGTGCTCCCCATGGAGACACACTTGGCCTTATGTACTTCTTTTCCAACAACTCTTGCAGTTGTATTTTCAACTCTAATAATTCTGGTGTACTCATCCTGTAAGGAGTTTTGGAAACTGGAGCAGCTCCTAGAACGAGATCAATTGTAAAATCAATGTCCCTCTTTAGAGGAAGTCCTGGAACTTCATCAGGAAACACATCCTTGAATTCTTACAAAACATAATGGTCTTCCAACTTGGGAATTAAATTTCTTGTTTTCTCTAAAATATGGGCTGCATACAATTGGCAACCTTTCCTACAGAATTTCTTCAACTGCATGGCTGAAATCTGCCTAACATAAACTACCTTTGGAATTCCCTTTACAACCCTTGGGGGTTTCCTTCTTCATCAATACACTCAAAATTCTTGCTGTAGCAATCAAGTTTAACTCTATGGACTTCCAACCAGTCCATTCCAATGAGAATATCACAGGAACCAAGTGGCAAAACATTCAAATTTGCAAAAGTGGATAGTCCACCCATTTCCAATGGACATTTCTCCACGATTTCGCTAATCGTCCTCTTGGTTCCAGTGGCTAGTTGGACTAACCATGACTTACTATTCTTTGATTTCTTAAAAGCACAAATTTCAACAATTTTAAGACTGATATAACTATGAGTAGATCCAGGGTCAATCAAAATAGAAATAAATTGCTTAGCAATCTTACCTTCAAATTCAACCACAGTTGACTGATGGTCTGCTTGGCGGTCCTCTTGTGCTGCATAAATCCTAGGGACAGTCCTTGCCACTTGCCCCACTGTTTCAGCTCCTTGGATGTTGTGAACTTGCTTTTCACTCCCATTCTGATGTGGACAGTTCCTAAGCATGTGGTCCCCTCCACATCCCCAACATTGAAGAGGCTCTCTTGGATCTCTTGGCTTGTCTCCCAACACCCTAGCTGCCTTAGTCACACCCTGCGGTGGTTGCCTTGGCTGATTTCTAAATTGAGGATGCTTGAATCCTTTCTTCCTTTGGTCAAACTTTTCATTTTTCTTATGCTTCCATGCCTTATGGAATTCCGATTTGCCTTTGTTTTGATCATAACAATACTTTGCCTTTCTTATGGCCTCCTCTAGAGTTCGAGGTTCATCAAACTCTATTCTACCTTTATATGACTGGGGCAGTCCACTTAGAAAACATTGAATTTTCACCTTATCATCCCTGATATATTTGACATATCTTAGCAGCTCCAATAATTTGTTTGCATATTCCTCCATAGTCATTTGTCCCAATTTTAGCTCATGGAACTCTTTGATTTTTCCATCATAGTACCTGTCAGGAAGGTACTTTTCCTGGAAGTACTTCTTGAACTGATTCCACGCAATCTTCCTTTCATTGATCCTCTTTACTTGCCTAAGGTGTTCCCACCATATATAAGCTCTTCTATTCAGATTGAACATGGCCACTCTCGCCTTCATATTTCCTGAATAGTCTTGGACTTGGAAATACTTCCTCATCCCAAGAAGCCAAGCCTCAACTTCTTGACTAGATTTAACCTCACCATCAAAAGTAGGAGGTTTGGCCTTCTTAAATTCTCCTTGAGAGTTGTTCTTGGAAGACCTTTTCCTCTTAATCTTATGAGATGAAGAGCTTGAACCTTCAATGGATTCCTTAGAGTCGGATGACTCAGTAGAAGAGATTTCTGGAGTATACGTCCTATCTCTAGAAATCCTTCTTGAACTATGAGATCTCTTGTGGGAATGCCTCCTTGAGCTACCCCCACTCTTTTCCTAATTTTCAAATTATGCCCATGGTTTATCTTCCTTTCAATGCATGTCAAGCTTTGAAGCATATATGCATTCAAATGATTATGCTCTTATTGGGCTCTAATTAGCCTGTCATTGTCTGCTCTACAAATTTGCAGTTCCTCCCTTAAGCTCCTCATGGTTTCTATGATGTATGTGGGAGTTGCTTGGTTTCTTCTACCATTAGATTGTGTCTATGCATTCTCAACCTGTACATTCTCTCCCATTGCATCTGCCTCAACCTCATAAGGATCCCGTGCATCCTCCACGATGATACTCTTCTTCTTGGTCCAACCAAGATAAAAAAAATTCCCAACTGCACTAGACTAAAATGCTGACCCTTAATTGTCACTGATATGATTTTGAATCTGCAAAAGTGTTTATAAATATATTTGTTATATTTATTACAGTCTTAGAAAATTATAACATTAATCTTCATGAAACCTGGGAACAATCCATATTGAAATTTTTTGTCAAATAACAAAACTTTCCCACACTCAACGACATATGAGGGGGACAACGGGGGTCAAGGGGGCTTTCCCCCTTGTGGCTTCCGCCACTGTAGGGTTGTTTTGTTTTTTGTAAATCCTTAGATTTCGCACAATCTGGCGCATAAGATCAACTACATTTTTTGATTTCGGAAACCCAAAAATTGACTGTGAAAAATGTTGCTTTTCCTTTGATCCTTGCCCTTCAAATTCCACCCACATTGCCCTATCACTTATCAGGCATAAGCGATTTCAGGGTCCTGAAAGAGTGGTTTCCTGAAACTGCTTTTACGTGCCTTAATGCATGAGAGGGTGACACGTGGATGGTTGGTTTTCTTTAAGGGCCATGAAAATAAATTAAACTTTTTGCACCTTCATGGGCCTGAGTCACTCTTAGTTGTAGATCAAATCTGCGTGATTCTCCCAGACTGACATGATCATCGTGGGTCCCATTACCCCTGACATCTTCGCACATCATGTCTGGACCCAACATTGCATCATTGCTCGTTAGGTCAAAAGCGGTTTCAGGGTCCAAGGAGAGTGGTTTCCTGGACCCGCTTTTGCGATCCTGAATGCATGAGATAGCAACACGTCATCGAGTGGTTTACCACTTTAGGTTCGTGTAGATCTGTTATCCTTCGTGCATGTTCAAGGCCCCGAAACACTGTGAGCCGTTGATCTTGATCTGTGAGATCTCCCACAACTGACATGATTGAAGAGGGTCTTATTTCTTCTAACATTACTGCCTATCACATCTCCCTACGTCACGTCACTCCCCGTTGGACCCAAAAGGTGCTTTCAAGCTCCGCGAGAAGTGGTTTCTCAAGACTGCTTTTGCGAGCTTGAATGCAACAGAGGACGACATGTGGATGCTGCAGTTTTCATTCAGGGTCACGAAAATAAATTAAACCGCGTGCACCTTCATGAGTCTGAATCATTATCGACCGTCGATTTGCCTTGCTGCTCAACAATCAGATCTTCTCTGCCTTCACACTCCATCCGTTACGGTCACTTATGCACACAAATTTGATTTGGTTGGTCCACATCGCACCTTCTTCCCACGCAACTCTTCTGCGTCAGACCTCTTGCCCACGTGGCTCCTCCACGTCACCCTGCCACCTGGCATGGGTGGGGCCCAACTAAGACTTTCCCAATTTTCAAAATTTTAGTGTTTATGCAAATTTTTCATTGGTCAATAAGGGGAAAATTTTGAAATTGATTTTAAAGTTAATCCAAGCCCGTTAACTGCCATTTAACAAAAACTTATCTCCGCATGGCCATTTCTGATTCTTTTGCTTGTAAATCGTGATTTCTGGCCCATATAGCTATGGTATTGCAACCAGAAGATCTGATACCAATTTGTAACATCCCCCTCACCCAATCCGACCATTGGGAGGGGACGTTAGCGAAACTCAAGGTCTCAAATTTTGTCCCAAATGCATAATACGATTTTCAACAAATAAAATGTGTGCAAAAACTTAAATAAACATGCATATCGGAATTCAAACCTATCCACACACATCTAGCATGCAAATACATAAGCATAAACATTATAGGCATGAAATAAAAGCATTTCATAATCAAATGCATAAAAATACTTATCTTTATCCAACGCAGATCCAAGCAACTAGCTATGTAAGAGCGATTTTCCACCCAACCATAGGCACTCCATCCAACATATACTCTTTCTGCTGGGAGGCCACCCCCAAGCTAGGTTACGAGGCCACCATGGCGAAGGAAACACCTACAGGATTCTCTCTCTCATCCCACAACCCATTATGCTCTCTATGCTTATCCAAATGCTCATACAGTGCTCTACAGGGGTCTCACTCAGCCCTCACAACCTTGGCTTCCACAATACCTGCTCCACACAACACCCTTATAGCTCAGGCATCCCCTTCACCGATCCACGGTTCTCTTAGGTGATCCATCTTGCTGGGTGCTTCCAGTGTGTGCATAAAAGAAGTCCAATATGATATTGGCTGCCATAGAACCACTTGTAGCCTCAATTTGTGGCTTCTCAAGCACCTACAAGCAACAAAACTCCATGGTTAAGGGTTCCTAGCTTGCCAAACCTCTTTGATCACCTACAACCAACAATTTTCACTTCCAAATCTGTAGCATGGTCTCCAAATTCGAATTTTGGGTTCAAAACAACATAGTAAGTCCATGGGCAACAATGGAGAGCTCTACATAGTCTAAATATGCATGAAAGAATGAGATAAAAATGAGGGTTGACTCCAATGCATATGGGAAAATGGTGAAAAGACAACTGACATAACTTCTGACAGTAGAAGAAAGGAATCCTGGCAGCTGTAGATTGACTTATGTCATGACAGAACTGTCACAAAAGTGCAGTCAGTCCCATGCTTCAATAACTACATGAAGTGACTTTTCCCACCAACCACACACATGCATTAATGATTGGAAAATGGTAAAAAAATGAGATAATTGGTTTATTCTCATCACACGACAGAATTTTGGGTGAGTTCTGAGGTTGAAACTTGGTAGCGAGGATTTAGTCACCCATGGGCCCCCTTTCCTCGTCCTGTTTGGTGAAATCATAGCCCCTTTGGCGCTCTTTACACAACCAATCTTGGACCATTTTATTATTTATGCACATAATATTTACATATATTCTAAATTAGCATAAAAGCCAACCATACAGTCCAAATAAAATATATACATCATACATCCCTATCCATTCACTAGTCGGGCCTTGGCCTTGAGCTCCGCACTAGAAATTCACACTAGCATATTTACATAATTTACATAATTTTGGATAAATACATTCCAAGTCAAAACTAGAGGTATTACACATTATCTCACATTGATAACATTTTTTTTAAATATCTAATAAATGACTTTTAACTTTCTTAACTTTCTTTAAAAATATTTGAGAACCCCTATCAAACTACACTAGTATTGTCAAGAGGAATTGACTTGATTTCCACTTATTATGCTTAATTTTATTTAACAAACAACTTTGGTGCCTCTTATTACATATCGTTGCACACCGGTTCTAGTTATAACTAAAGTGAAATTAAAAGCTCACTTACTTATAAAAAGATCTTAAATCCAATTTATTTATCATTGAAAACAATGGAAATATCCTTATCACAGTTATCAATTACCAATATCTTTGTTTTATTTATGTCTACTTTCACTCAAGGTAACAAGAGTTGTGTGCAATGTGGGTATTACTAAGAGATTTTCACTTTGGTCTCTTTTTTTTAAATGCCTCGAACCATTTTACAATTTCCCAAATATTATAGAATTGAATATTATTTTATCTTATTAATTTCAAAAACTTGATTTTTTATTCACGTGCAAAATGAGATAAAGAAGGTCACCTAAGCGGGGATTAACAAGATTGACTTTGGAGGTTCTGTCTTTCACCAAGAATAAGACCTCTGCATAAAACAACAATGGAAAAGCCTCCATCTTATCTAATCCAATTCCCAATCCATCTATAAATAAGTTAAAAAGTCTCCTAAATCAATGATTCTTATGGAAAGAAGAGAGGACTAATACTACAGAGTAACATGCAGTGGCAATACACTAAAAAGCTTGCGATTATAAGGAAGGTATTTATCCTAATGGATACAACTCGCAAAAGATATCTATATGGAGTTGGCAAGCTACCCATTGACAATTTGTACAATATCACTTGGATGGTGGTTGTTGGGATTAAGCTTACATTGTAGATTTGTAATGAATTGTTTATGGTAGCGGACTGTTGTAGTTTTCAAAGTCACCCACTCCAAATCTGGAGAGTTTAGTGACCGAAGTGTGGATTAATATTCCAACACTCCCCTCAAGCCATACTTCCAATCAACCACATCGCCCAACTCTAAATCACACATCGATTTTGGGAATTTGATTGGCCAATGGGTTGTGTGATTCTATGGTCAAAGTTTATCTTTAGGATCTTCTTTGCATTATTCTCTAGTTTTCTCTATAAACGGTCATTACTTTTGATTCCCAAATAATTATTCCCCTGCTATTTTGACACCATATGATACATGTTTTAGGAGAGAATTGTCTTCTCTAGTGAGTAGGATTCATAGTAATTTTATCCAGGACAATTGTTATTTCAAATGGCAAGGCTTCCACATAATTTATAGGTAAAACTTTGACCGCCATAGTTATTGAGAGACTTTAAATGTTTCTATAAATCTAAGATCCTAATGTTTCTATATTACTGCTTAACGGCCTGTAGATGATACAATTGTTGCATGTTTAGTTGACGTTGCCATATATGAGTCACTAGAGCATGTTGCATAACATAAGTCTCCTATAGGGAGTTGGGATCTCTAAAAGTAGTTCAAGACAGAGTTTGTATTTCGAGAATAACATTAGTTAGTGACTGTAGGAAGCCAAGATAATGCAACTACAGACAACTATGAAATTGGTTGAGAATTAAAGTTTGTCACATTCACAGTGAACAAATACCTATTACAAACAAACAATCAAGGACTCTATGAAACAAATCCCTGTTGTGAACAAATAAGACATTTCACTTGAAAGCAAGGAATATAGTTAGTGTTCACCTTAGTACAAAGAAACAATAGTCACGCAGATGGGAGGTGTGATAGCATGCCTGAAGGATGCAATGTATACCAACATCATTTTGTGTCCCATGTAAACATGGCAGTTGTTCCCCGTCCTTTCTAAGACAAACTGAATTTGAAATGTTTAATGTTTTGTCTTGTAATATGGATTGAATGGCCCTGTGCATTTTTCTTCTGCTTCTCTCAAACACAAGAATAAAGATTTCATAAAACATTAAAAGGGTGGATGCCCTAGACGCTTAAGGATTGGATGGCATTTATTTAATTGTATCATTGGCAAATTTTGTAAGGACTTTTCATTTTGTATTAATGTTCATTGTTTTCAATAGTAGAGTTTCATCCCTGCATGAATATCACTTGATATATGTAATTTACATTTTTAGATTGAACAACATATTTTTATTGTGCCAAGAGCTGCAAAATTAGCATACTGAGCCCATTTCTTATGTCCCCATGTACCATGTCATTTGGAGTCACCCCAACATTTGGGAGTGTAGGTTTAGTATGCTTCACCCCTTTCTTGTGTCTTAGTATAACTTGTCAATGTTAGTCATCGTGGATTGGCGTAGAGGTGCAAATTCAGCCTGCCCCATCCATTCCTTGCATCATATGTAACTTGTTGTTTAGAGTCACCCCGAAATGTTGTTGTGGCATGGTTTGCTGATTAGTCATGGTGAATGGCTAGGTACGGATTGTATGGAGTGGAAGTATGTGTTCAAAGTGAGGTATGTCCTCCATTCCTCAAGGTCTATGCATCTTGGATTGAAGCAAGGCATGTTGGTATGTGGCATTAATGATGGTGCTACAACTGTGTGGTCAATAGAGGAATTAGATAAATTTAAAATGTTATGCTTTTATTTAAACATCTACTTTGAGAGGATTTTATTAAAGACAACTGGGGATTGAAGTTGATAAGTTTAAAATGTTATGCTTAGCTTTGAACGTCTTGTCTGAGAGGATTTTATTAAAGACATAGGGATTGAAGTCGAGGCTCTTGCGTGGTGAGTTCGTAGATCTGTAAATAAGAAATGTCTTGATTATATACCATTGATGTTGGTGGTATGTTGCTGCTATGTAATTACGTGGAGGTGCCATTTATATTTTATAGATTTAGAGAATGAAACATCATGCTTGTAGTACTGGATAACATGTCCACGTTAAAAGGATGCAATGCCAATTTTCCTCTCTGGAGGATTGTAATGGATTTGCTGGAAATGATGGCATTTTCTCACTGATCTCCAAGTTTGATTTGTTGAAAAAGGTTCCAATGTTGGGAATGGATTTATCAATTTATGTGGAATACCCATCCATCTTTCTAAAGTGACAGTGAAGAACCCGTTTCATACAAACATATCCACTTCTATAAATTTGAATCACATATGTGATTATAAACTAGAGCTTTCAACAATGCATAAACTAGACTTATATGCAAAATACATGAGCAAGAGATGCAAAGCAATGTGTAAGATATATGAAACATAGACCAACTTAGTATCTTCTTGTAACCCATTGATACATTTGACACATGTATATGTATGTATCCTAGCCTATACTCAATTTGACAAATGTTTATATTTACTCTTGTTAGACCAATTTTTATTCTCCTTTTGGTTTAAATCGATACTGAGAGAAATAGATACTTGGGAGCTAGGATTGGAAGTATCAAAAGCTCAAGTATTTACTTTATTTTTGAGATTTACATTACTTCATTCTATTAGTTAGTAAAGATTCATACTTCAATTTTGTTGTATAACGTGTTACCCATAATTTGACCAAACTACTTTTCCTTGTACTTTTTTCCTTTCGACATTCTTTTTACCCCTCTTAAAACAATTGCTAATCGAATTATAAATACTTTTTTCATTTATCTAAACTTTGTTATTATTATTATTATTATTAATAAATTAACTCACGTTATCAAATAAAAAAACTTCTTATTTTCTACATTTTATGAATAAAGAATTTACTTGGATGTATTGATAAAAACCCACGTGTCATATATATATATATATTAAAAAATAAACTTTAAAGACTTTACGTGAATGAAAACAAACAACTTATTTTGTCCTGCACGGTGACATTCATTCCTACTTCCCTTCCAATTCTTATGAGAAAAGCTAGCCCCCATATTTGACTTTTCCAACTTTTTTCTTTCTTAAATAATTTTTCATAATTACATATGGACACTTATGATTCTTTTTACTTTTAAATAATATTTCATCGTTAAGTGAATTTCACATACTTAAATATTCACTAAATATCATAGTTACATAGAGCTAAGGTGCCATGAATCTTTTCCAAAGTTTTTCGTCTTATGGAGGTCGGTTAAATAGGTTTTTCAAACGTAGTTTTAGATTACATAAGGTTTGGAATTTCTAAGGTGCTTACGTCCAGATGCGTGTTAGCTATTCTATCTAGGTGGAAAAAAGTTCGGATTTCTAAAAAAAAAACTTCTTCATAGCTTGGGCAAGTGATTAAGAAGTTAAGGTTGTTGTCGGGAGCAACTTCTCAAAAGCGCTTTATCTATGACAATGTTGTATAGGATCTACTCAGCGGACTTGGGACTCACGGGTTCTTTAGCAATCGAGTGGAATACTTTCACACTAGATTTATATAATTCAAACATCAGGTTGGGGCCGACGACCGATCAACTGTTATGGTCTTGGAATACGACCAATGGAGCCGTCATAGCCAATTTGGCATACACAACACTCTGCAATTAGAATCCTGTAGCTGGGCGATGGTGGCACACACAAGTTTGGGGATGGGATATTCCTCCCTAGGTCAAAATATTCATCTGGCTATTACTGGAAGAGCGAATTTTGATATGGAGCAATCTCCAAAAGCGTGGTATCAATGGTCCGGGTATATGCTCACTATGCTCAAATGCTCCTGAAACCCTCCTTCACCTCTTTGTTCAGTGTCCTTACACCCAACTGGTCTGTAATTTACTGGATCTTCCACTTCATGCAATTAAATTTGAAATTGACATTACTATACAGAATTGGTTCCACAGCATACATTCTCAGAACAAACTATTAGCTTTGAAGGTTTGTCTACTTTCATGGACCATCTGGAAATCGCGGAACCTGTTCATTTTTTAAAATAAATCACTGGAGGCTTCATATGTGGCGTACGAGATTCATAAGCTTTTTTTGGATTATGGTTGCTCACTGACAAACCCTTTGATTTTTGCACGCATCCATCGACCATCTAATCTTCTATGTAGGGCCAACAGGTCCAGATTCGATGGTGCTGCCATGCGATCTTCAGGCCTATGTGGTGCAGGGGCCTTTATTGAGTTACAAAATGGGGATTCTATCAAACTTTGGATGCATGATGGTGATGGAACCAACACGAAGGGGGAGCTGGTTGCTTTGTGGCTTGTTCTTTTTTTTTTTTTTTTTTTTGGTGAAGGCCAAGATACATCTCGATAAAATTGCAGGTGATTCGAAGCTTATCATTGACTGGGCAAACTCTAATGTACCTATACAGGCTTTAGCACTCTCTTCCTGGCTGGACCAAACGAGGCTTCTTCTTTGTCATTGTGCGTCGACTTTAATGATCCATATCTTTTGGGAGCATAACACGGTGGCTGATCAAATTTCCCATCTTGGTCTGGTTGCTATGGCTGGCCGGATTTATTATGAGATCTTGGACGGACCCCTATCTACCTCGAGGGGTTTTTGGAACCTTTTTTGAGTTTTATTTTTCATCTATCCTGCTGTGGCTCTATATATCGGCTATAATTAAGACTTTTTTCTTTTTTCTTTTTGTTTGGTTACCTTTCGCACTTGGGATCCTTGGTCAGTATTAAACTAATTTGGGGATGGTTATATCCCGATTACTTTTAGATTATATTTTACATCTCTCAGGGGAGTCTGGATACGAATCTGATATCCTGTTGGTCTACTTGTTCTCATTGCTCTAGTCATTACAGCTCATGTACTTCATATACTTGTTAATAAAGTATAATTTTTTTACATGTTAAACAAACAAAAAAAATCTAGGAGAGTGAATAGAGAAAATGTTGCAAATGAAAGAGTGACAAAATGTGTCAAGAATTAAAATTAAACTTAATCATGTTATTGAGCACAATACTTTTCAAAAAAGCTTTATCGAGGATAATGTTGTGAGTTAGCTAAGTCTAAGAAAGTGAATAGAGAAAGTGTGGCAAATGTACGAAATGTACCAAAATTTATACTTAAACTCAACCATGTCATTGAGCAATGACAACGTTGTCTAGTCAACTAAGTCTAAGAAAGTGAAGAGAGAAAGTGTGGCAAATGACCCCTCAATGACAAAATTTACCAAAAATTATACTTAAACTTAACCATGTCACTGACGAGAGGCAATTGCTAAATTAGAACCCTAGTGCATATCAACCTTGTTCCTTGTTCGTAAATCAACAATTAACATACAATCTATTTCTTTTAATTGATTTGTTTTTATTTTCCTAATTTGTAATTCAACAATTACATATATAATTTATATTTTAATGGATTTGTTTTTTTGTTATTTTATGTAAATGGTTAAGAGTTTGTATTAATAAAATATGCAATTGAATTACACAACAAAATAATACAAAGCATAGTAATATTGTTATTAAAATCTAATATTTTTTTTCATATAACTAAAATAAATAATAGTTTTTTATTCTACACAAATGTTTTAAAAAACATTCTATTAATATAGATTCAATAAAAAAACTTTTAGAATTAAGATAATTTTACAAACCATAAATGACAACAGGACCACTAAAGAGCATGTTTGCTCTAGGCTTCATCATGCTCTTGTTTGACCTAATTAGATTCTTTATTTTCTATCACAATGTCCTCCAACATTTTGTGCATTGTTGTTTCTTCCTTATTTTCTATCACCATGTCCTCCAACATTTTGTGCATTGTTTTTTTTCTTGATGTTTGTCATGGGTTGAATTGATTGATATCCAACAATAATGGAAAAGGCTATTGAAAGTGAACTATTATTAAGAATACAAACCAAGTTCTAAAGCTTTTAATATTCAACTTCTAACTCTGGGATATGTTGTTGTTAGTGGGTAAGTCTTCATAATGGTTTCATTTTAGGAGAGGCATTACTACTCATTGCGTTGAATTTTTAAGGCTATAACAATAATTAAAATTATATTGTAATTTATTAAACCTTCAAGCCTTTCCATTGCCCTATGTGTGTCGTAAATATCTCTACAATAATTGGTAGGGCACCTAGGGTAATCCATGGCTCAGAAATGTCCGAAAATGAAAGGAATGTGATTAGGAAACTCAAAATTTCAAACAAACCCTAGGCAAGACAGATTGGTCCAAACCCTAAAAAATCTAGCTTTAGAAATTTCTTGAAATAAAAGGGAGAAAATTAACATTCAAAACCATGCCTAATCCATGCAAATCACAAGATGACCTCTCAAAACCCATGATTTCAACAAAAATCGGGGCCGAGTGAATTGAGTGGGTTATAAGAGCCCAAAAGAGAAATACAAGAGAACTAAACCTTGAGATGAAGTTGAAAAATCTCAACAAATATTCCCGCACCCTAGAGAATTAGACCAACGAGACTAGAGCTCAAATCCAAAGATGGAATTCAATGAAGTTGATCCTATAAAGGAAAAAGCCAATGGATGTTCACTGGAAAATATGCTAGAGGTCTTTGTTGCTTATGTGCCTTAATGCCAAATACTTCCATGTCCTCTATCCCACCTTCACAACGAAAATACAATGTATACACTTCAAATGACCCAAGCCTTAATGAATGCATGTGTGAGACATGTTTTAGGTTATGTCGCCAAACTATGTGTGTCCTTTGGTAATTACTTAATGGAGGATGTGTCCTCGCATTGGTTGTTTCTTCCTTGCAATATGGTTGTATAATAACCATTAGGATTTTGATTAAATTTAAGGGATGGGGTGGTGGGAATGCAACCCATTTTCCTTTAATTCACCTTCTTTCTGTCAAGCCCCTTGATTAGCCCGAGCATCGATTTGATAATTGAGGGTTCTCAGGATGTGATTAAAGAAATGTCCTCGAAACTTGAAGCTTCTTGTGATTATGTGATTGATCTTGCCATTTGATGAGGAGTTGGAGTTTTGCTAAAAAACATGATGATCATGGCATAATCTCGTTTGAGAATCAATGTTTGGATCCAATTTGAGTTTGTTAATCTCAGGGCCTAGAGATAGATGTATGCCTTTGCCCAATTGTTTGTAGCCTTACCCAATCCCCACGTATATTCCTAGTTCTTGAATTCCTCCAAAATCCTTAAAATTCCTCATTTACCACTCTTCTTAATTGATTTGTTTTTAAATGTGTTTAACTATTTTAATGATAAATCACACAATTTTATATAATCAAATTTTCTTATTTTCAAATATTGTAATTTTTTTTATTGCACCGAGAGGTGCTCTACAGCCCACTATGGGGGAGATGTTGTAACGTTTGTTCCTAACAAAATAATTAAAAAAATTCATGTAGGCTCATAAAATAAAAAATTATGGAAAATATTTAAAAAAAATCCATGTTGGCTCATAAAATAAAATAATTTGAAAAGTAATTAAAAAATCGATGTTATTCTATAAAATAAAAACTTAAAACTTAAACCCGGATCTATCAATCAAGAGAGATCAAATTTCTTGAGTTTAAATTATGAAAAAAAATACACCTCAAGGATTTGGATCCCTCTTGGTGCTTGATAGATCTGGGTTTAAGATGGATCTATGCTAATTATAATATAAGTTGAATATCCTATTTAAGTAATTCAAAATTTGGTACTAGAGTAAGACGTAAAACTATTTCTTATTGGTTAAGCGTTAGTTTTCCTTGTATGTAAGGAAACATGTTAATAGCGCGAGACCAAGAGACATTTGGTAGGACTGGAAGTCTACCCACTTACAAACTACCAACACATTATTTTAGATGGCATAATTTTTTTTAAATAACAGTGATGAACCAACTTACATTTGTAAATACCACCAAATAAATTTTACATTATCATAAATTTTACCATATTAAAAAAAAATCGAAAACTTACAACTTACGCTACGCATTAAATTAAAATCATACCTTAAAAAAAAAAAACCATTGATGCGTGCCCTAACACACCAACGTCCCACGAATGAATCACAACGTTGCTAACAACCATCACAACGATATATATATTTTTACACTAAATATTGAGACTTTTATGGGAAAGATATTTCCTTGAGGGGTACTGTAGTTTTCTCGGTCGTGGCCTGGACTTAGGCCTACAACTGGATTCACGGGACAATGAAGCATAGAAAAGTGATCCAGTAATTAAAAGCCTTAAAAAAACGGACTTGAAAGGATGTTTAATTACAATTAATAACAAGGAGCATTTTCCTCGGCCTCTGGTGTGCTCATTTGCCTACGTTGTCGAAAGATCTTGGTTGTAGGAATATTTTCCTCTCTCTGAAAAGAAGGGAAAGCCAATCCGACCTCTCTGCAATTTTCTCATCCGTAATTGAATCTCTCATTCGTTTTAGCCCTCAGTTCTGAAGATCCCGATGTGCCCCCTCCAGTCAGTTTTCGGCGGCACCTCACGGCCTTTCGCGCGGCTACTGAATTGAGCAATTCGAGGTTTATTTGTATCCGATCTTTAGTCTTTATAACATTTCATATCTTCAATTTTATCAGTATGTAGAGACCCTTTTTCTGAGTGCACTTTCATATCGTTTTTCAGCTGGATAGGGTTTGTAAATGGATATATCGATGCGTTTAATTTTTGACAGATTTATATTGGCGGTGACCGAGGCTTTAAACAGGAAGCTCTGTAACCGCGAAAATTCAGGGTTTTGATAGAGGTCTGGGGTTGGAAACGGGGATATGCAGCGGGGCCCGGGCTGCGGTGAAAGTTAGCGGAGGGCCGGGGTTTGTTGTGTTTGAAATCTGCCACGACCATGGACAACCTTGTTTCCGGCTGCCAGGTAAGTTCCTCGCGAAATTTAAGTTATTATGCAACTGGATGCCTTTTAGATTGCGAAATTTGGTAAAATTTCGCGGAATTTTGAAAGGAACGATCTAATGTAAAAAAATGCCTTTTTTTATTTGGTAAAATCTTCGCGGAATTTTGAAAGGAACGATCGAATGTAAAAGAATGCCTTTTTATTTGGTAAAATCTTCGCGGAATTTTGAAAGGAACGATCTAATGTAAGAAATACCTTCAATTTGGTAAATTCTTCCCGGAATTTTAAAGAAACGATCTTCGAAAAATGCCTTTTAGATTGCAAATTTGGTTGAATTTAGCTGATTATTTTAGTGAATGACCTTATATAAAGAATGCCTTTTAGGTTGCAAAAACTGGTTAAATTTTAGTGGAAAATTTGAGGTATGACCTCATGAAAGATCACCTCATGAAAGATCAATATTGAATCTGGAAGTCAGCAGATGTGAATTTTGGAGTAAATTGCTCTTAGATTAACATGCAATTAAATGAATACCTTAGATACTACAAGGTTGTAGGGAAAACTTTGATAAAACTGCCTTTTTAGGTACGGAAATCATACTCGTTGTCACGTAAGTTCCCATGCTTTGTTCTTTTCAAAGTTTAGGTTATTATACGATCAGATGTCTTTAGATTGCCATGGTTGCTTAAAATTTATGGGAATTTTGATGAACGACGTCATGTAAAGATGAGTATCAAATCTGAAGGTTAGTAAATTGTGAAATTTCGAGTAACTTTGCTGTTTTGTTTAATGTATGATTGAATGCATGCCTTTGATACTGTTTTGAGAAAACTTTGATAATTCCGCCTTTTTAGATACAAATACCCGCTGCCACATCAGCCCCTATGCTTTGTCATCATAAACTTTAGGTTATTACTAGACTTGATGTCTTTTAGATTGTGAAAGCTGCTGAAATTTTAGTGGAAATTTTAATGAGTTGAATCTAGAAGTCAGTAGATGCGGAAATTATAGTGAAATTTCTGCTTTGATAGTGTATGGTTAAATGAATGCTGTTTGAGGCTGCAAACTTGCAAAGCTGTAGGGAAAACTTTGGAAACTTTACCTATTTAAATATAGACGCCTGCTGCCATGTAAATTTCCATGTTTTGTTTGTCTCAAAGTTTGGGTTATTATGTGATTTTATGTCATATGAATTGCCAAAGTTTGTTAAATTTTAGTGGATATTTTGATAAATGGTTTCATGTAAAGATCTATTGAATTTGGATTTTGGAAGTAAGCATATGTGAACATTTGAGTAAAATTGCTGTTTTGATTAATCTATGGTTCAATGTTACCAGAAATGTTAACCAAAACTGGATCCAGCTTAAGGGTTAGACCAGGACTGGACTGGAACTGGCTGGAAAACTGCATTGAAGAACCAGTTGACGAAATTACATAAATATGCAATTTTTTTAAAATGTGTATATATTTATGTACATCAATGTAACTCCAAACCATTAGACACCAAATCTGCAAAGTTTGCTAATCTATATAGTATGTGGGGACCTTGTATTTTGAGGGCCATTTCAAATCAAAACCAGCCAACTGGAACCGGTCTGCCAGTCCTGTTTGGTCCTTCTCCAGTGTGAATTGGATGAAGGTTCAAACCGGCTGGTTCAGATAACGCTGGTATGGTTAAATGAACGCCTTTGACACTGTCAATGCCTCTGATACTGTAAAGTTGTAGGGAAAACTCTGACGATTCTCTCCTTTTACACATTGATATTGAATATGAAACTCATTAGCTGTGAACGTTGGAGTGATTGATAAATAACATTTTCATTTTCGAGGGTTTTATGAAAATTTTAAAGTTTTGTCACTAAATCATTACCATTTATGTAGATGTGACTGTATAATCCATGTTTTGCCAATGAGGTTGTGGCTTAACAGTGAAGGCAATGGTGTCTCAAGCCACCCACCAAGGTTCAATTTCTCTAGAGGCATGCATAAGTGGTTGGTGCCAAGTACAAGTCCTAGGTGATTTTGATGGAAGAGTCTTCCCCCTCTTCCTCATTGTGGAAGGTTTACTAAGTGAAAGTGCTCTTAAGTATTTGTTTACTCTTCAAGTTTTATTTCGCTCATAAAAACGGGTTGCTCACCCAATGAATTTGAGCCAGTTGTAATGCTTTTGGACTTTGAAGAAGAAGCAATTAAAAAAAAAGAACTTTATGTTTGGTGCATTGTAAACCTTCTTCATAAGGCCTTGATTGCCTTTTTTGGGCTTGTTACATACCTAAGAATTGCTTTTAATGTGCATATGAGAAACCTACTAGAACAGTGTTATGTGACAGTATTGTGGGTGCATGCCATTTTGTTAATATACTCGTTGTCTATTGTGGGTGCATTCCTTATTGTGCATGCCTTTCAAATTTCAATATATCATTTGTCATTGGAGATCATGCTTTTCTTAAGAAATGAAACAATTTATTTTGATGATGAAAACCTTTGGTTCTCTCTTTTTGAATAAGATTCCAGTTTTAAAAGCCGATGTTTAGCATACACGTGCCTTGATTGTGAACTTTATAATAATGATGCATTGGAGTTTTGAAAGATTTTTCTTTCTCTAGCTGCTAAAATTAGCCACTAGTGGATATCAATAAATTTTTGCATTGCCACTTTTCCCCCAAGGCAGATCACTTACTCCGATTAGGTTGGCTCTTAACATCTCGTGTCAGAGAGGAAATTTCTCAAGAAACTATTTCCATATCAATAATGCTCATATCTATGGTACAATTAATAAGCTTATCTTAAACTTATTTTTAAACCAATCTAGAATAGACTATTTAACAAAAATAACTTTCCTCATGTTAGAATGGTTAAAACTAGTTAATGTCTAGAGTAGAAGTTATTAAATTATAATTTATAATAGCTAAAAATCGCCCCCAATTTTTGTTGCTCCAAGGGTGACTCCCCTTCCGATTATGTAATGTCACTTTCGCATTATTTAAGCACTGCATCTTTTTTGTTTGGTATAAAATGCTTCCTTTTAACTATTAATAAAATCAATAGAAATTTATAAAAGGCTTTCTTCAAATATTAATAAAATCAATTTCAATTTATAAAAAATGTTTCTTTTTAACTTTAATAAAATCAATTCTATACATATTGGTTGTCATTTAAAGATTGCCTTAAAAATGCCTTAAAAGCTATTGAAATTGCCCAAGAGAATAAAACCTATCAAAAGTTCCACAGTGTCATTCAATAAAGCAATGTTATCGGAATCATACCAGAACTGGTAAAACCGGCCAGTTCGACCGGTTCACAGGACCAACTGGTCCGATTAGGTGCCTGAACCGGAAAAACCGCAAATCTGATTTGGATCAATTGTGAACCACCGTTCGGTTTTGACCGGTTCCGTACAGAACCGGCCGGTCCATACTCTGCTCATTTTTTGGACTCTAAGTGCCATTTAGAGCCTCTTTATTGATGTAGTTTGGTTCAGAACTTTAGAGATGTATTGCACTTGGTGCTATTTTGGTAATTTGCACCCGTACTTGCTATATATATGAGAAACTTTGCATATTTGTGTATTAATGGTTTGGATTCATATGTATGCACATGAATATATATGTTTTTTACAAAATATGAATAGTTTATGTATTTTTTGGTCGACTAGTTTTTTTTCCCGTTTTTTTTCTGGTTCCGGTCCGGTTCACATTTTGGGTTCCTCTGGTTCGATCACCGGCCCGGTTCTGATAACATTGCAATAAAGTAGCAACAATCCTTAAAAGACACTTAGCATAAAAACATAACCATAAAGTCTTGTCTTTAAGGCATGAAGAGAAGTGTTTGTTGATATTAACAAAAATGATTTATTGATATCAGACTTGCATTTGAAGGGCATCTATTATTAGGTTTAGGGCCCAAACTATCATTTGTTGGCTCACCATTTGGAATAATGGGACCTCGACTATCATTCATTGGATTGACATTCTCAAGCACTTACTCCTTTGAGATAACAAGGGTGAATGTTGAGAACTTATCATTTAGGGGTCGTGGAGAAGGGTTGTGGGGGCTATGGATCTAGCTATGGTGGTGCTTTTGCCTTTCTTGAACAACACGTCCAACTATGTGCCCCAACCTTCGATAAGAATAGTACAGTTGCTTGGAGTGAACAAAATGAGTTGGAAAGTCAGTGGGAGGCTCCTTGCTCATAGTGCAAGGAGCTCCCCTTCTATACTTGGACAAGAATATGCATATAAAGATTCACACAACTTAGTGAATTGTTAGCCTAAGGGAAAAATTGAACAAGGTAGGCCTAATTGAGCATAGAGAGCTTTCTTTTTTCTAGATTAGAATAAAACATCACATCGATTATGATCACTTGACATTTTGCTTGGATCTCAGTGGCCTAGGGTAGTTTGTCCCCTTGAAGAGTGGCCTTCCGGGAAATTAGGACATGAACGAACTCACCACAAAATTAGTGACCCAAGTCCAACCACATTTGGCATAGACACAGACCAAAATAATTGTTTAGCGTTCTCAAGATGACAACATAGGGGGCATTTGTTTAGGGTGATGCCAAGGTGGATCGAATAATGGCCAAGAGCTAGGCCTTCAAGGTTGAGGGATCAAGCAAAAAGGCTTTCTTGGGTTCAACCAAAGATTGAAGCCAAAAGAGCCACAATGTCTACTTGGATTTAAGCTATAGATTTTGTTTAATCGGGCATTGAACACAAGCTTATGGCATATTCAACGTTATTCGTTGGTTGGCTTGTACTTTGAAAGGCCTTAGCTTTGTTCCATTTCCAACTCTTCTACTAGGTTGCAGGAGATTGGAGACCCAACATCATGAAGAGGGAACAAGGATGATCTGCTTGATTTGCTTGAGGACTAGTCTATCGTGATTTCCATGTTCGAACCTATCTTTTAGTTTGGTCCAAGGGACCTATTCTTAAGTTGGAGCCTTGAACATGTCTCTAATCGTGTTGATGCCTCTATTGAAAAAATGAAGGGTTGAGAATTACGTTGTCTCGACTAAGTTTCTCATAATGTACTTTGCAATAGTCATAAGATGCCATATGCATTCATAAAAAGGGGGACAAGCCCATGTTGTCCAAAGGACAATATGTAATAATATAATAAATGTGAAGATACTAGGATGGATGATGTGTAGTCAAGATGGCTAGTATATATGGTATCTAAGAGACACTACCATGCTAAATAACACAACGTCCATAAATATAATAGGACGAGGTATAATAGTTGCCCTCCTATCTAGGAAGGCTTTGTCCTCAAAGCACATGAGGAAACAAGATGAAAAGATTGTTGAAGCTTTAAAAATATTGACACATTGAGAATTGTCAATCCATCTTAGGTTGATTTTTATTGGAGATATAGATATTAGTTGATAAGATTCTCAAATGGAATTTCTTCGATTCCGATTCCAAGTAAGTGTTAAGAATGAAGTTATATTGGAATTTTGTTTCTTTGGAACATAAGCAAAGCAACATATTTGTTTAGAGTAATGTTGATGTTGTTAAGTTGATTGATTAAACATGGCAACTCTCTTGATTGACTTTAAGGTTCCCTTGTAAATTGCTTGTTTCTTGACCTTGTTTTTAGAACAATCTCATTTAACCCGAATTTGTGAATTGATATTTCTATTGGATACTTTAGTTGCTTTGTCAACAAATAAAATTTTGTTAGTAGTGACATCTTGATTTTTAATTTTAATTGATTATGCACCTGTTTCTTTGTCAACATGCTATAGTTAGATTTTGGAAAACATTCTTTTCCATTGTTTCATCATTTAGCAAGGTAACAATCAAAGTTAAAGTTACAATCACACTCAAAATATAAAATAGGGTTGGCTTAGGCCAAAACACCTTGAGAAGTCGAAGTTACAAGCATAAAAATGGACACACACATGAACAAGAGAGCACTAGTCAACAACCATGTTGACCATTGGAAGGCGCTGGTCATGATCATTTGGGACTTGCTCCAACCTATAATTGGAGGATCAACATCAATAGGGATAACGTTGCCCCACCCATTAGTAGGGGGCTTAGTGGGCTTTGGCACTTTTGAGATTACCAATAACATTTTGGGGAAATGTTTGTTCACACATGGAAGTCCAAGTGTTGTGTTGTGTGCTCTCTCTTGCCTCATGAACTTGTCGACCTGCTTGGTGGCAAGTTCTGTACGGGTTGATTGAATTGACCCAACAAACCTAGAGTGGGTTGAGCCAAGTAGGGAAGGATGTAGGCCTGATTGGCCAAACCCTTCAAGAGGTTACAAACTCGGTGGGTATGGCCGTATTGCTCATGTTGTAGTGGGGCCCATGCCACTGATCTAGTAGCAAGTGAAGGTGGTCCATTTCTAGCCACACCTTTTTGAGATTGTATTTCAATTTGCATAATAAAATTGGCATGAATCAGAGATGCATCGTACCATGAAAATAGGTGAGACGAGATAAAACCTTTATACAAAACATTATTGTGTTGTTTCCAAATCCAAAATAACACTTCAACTTTGAAAAGCAATGAAGTAGTCTAGAACTCTATGGCCCATGGAAGGTGATCGCCCAACAAGGTTGCACATCAAGAGAGGGAGGTAAACAAAAGCTATTGGCACACACAGGCTCGACCCAAGCCCAAATCTTCCTAGCAAGTAGACAAAACCTGAAGATGCGCTTCAGGTTTTGGCCTTCTCACATTGATTACCATCAGGCTTAAGGAAAAAAAAAATCCTTATTGGGTTCAGTAATAGGTTTCCATATGCTAGTAAGGTCAAATAACTAGTTTTTTTGTTTGACTGCAAGGGTTGATTCTTGTTGATCCATTCTTCCAAGCAGAGCTTGGAACACGTTGTCTTGTAGCCCGTAGATGGCTCGTGACGAGTGAATGTTGTGTTGCCCCATTTCTAGTCTTGACACCAAGTGTAAGGTGAGGAGAGCCCAAGCTTAAGTTGCAATGGTCTAGGATGAGCCTTGTATTTGGTCCACAATAATCTTGTCATTATTACTCAACATGAATTTTTGCTTTAGGTCAGGTCACAAAAGCCAAAGTCTTGGTAGGGTTGTCAAAGAAGTCATTGAAAGAGTGAATGCCACCTTGGAGGAGCTTGGAGTCAAGAAATAGTAAAATTGAGCCAAAGGTAGTGATCATTAAATGATAGTCTAGTATGATAGATGACTCTTTCTAAGTAATGAAAGGTTTGAGCAACTCCTAGGTCTTCCATATCCTTTGCACAATGAAGGTGCCTAGAATCTTTACTTGTGATGGGGTTAACAAGATAGTTTGAAAATAAATTCCTTGCCATGTCTTTTTGGCCAAAGGCCATCCTTGTTTAATATGGTGCCCAAGGAGGACTTTCCAAGCCTCTTTACCTTAGACCCTTATCACAACTTGGTGCGTAGTGCCTTCATTTGTGTTAGTTTTTCATACCCTAGGCGACTGCTGTCCAATGCTTCTTTATTAATTGAATCAGATCTTGAGTTTATTCAATAACATAAGTAAAATTTTGAACATGCAACAATCACATAGATGGTTGGAAAATGCAAACAGCAGAAACGAATAATTTTTGAGATACAAAATAAATCTGTCCTACAAATCAGCTTTTCATTAATACTTCAAAACTTACAAGGACACCTCAAAATTGAGGTTTCAAGCCTGCGGATAAAGAAAAATGACAACACAGGTTTGAGAAGATTGCTGCCCTGAAGTGCCCATATGACTGCATGGTCTATTTGTACAATTGTACGAATTTGTATGGATTTAGTCGTATGTTGTACGAAATTTTATACAACTGTACGGAATTACTGTTGGCATTCTTTAGTTCGACTTGCAATCACTGCAAATCAATCTTCTCATTGTTGACTGGTTTTTCCCTCTAACTTGGCCTCTTTCTTTGCCTTTAGACAAAATTGTCTTCGTGAAGAATGGATGTGTCTTTAAGCTCTACTTTGACCTGCCTTTATACTTTAGCTAAAGACCTAATCCCC
The DNA here is from genome assembly GCA_027924585.1 of Larix kaempferi. Lineage (NCBI taxonomy): Eukaryota > Viridiplantae > Streptophyta > Pinopsida > Pinales > Pinaceae > Larix > Larix kaempferi. The sequence goes on along the minus strand of BSBM01000111.1, from coordinate 1,091,895 downwards.
TAAATCACTAATCTTACTATGAGATCTATGGTTGAGATTAGCCTAAATCACTAATGCATTAAAATGCACTTTATTAGACTCAACAACTAATTAAAAGAGTTTCACTTTATAATTAAAGTGAATTACAAAATAGATTTGACATGGGCGGCTTCACGCATGTTTGACACAAAGCATATGTGGAAGTTCCTATCTGAGCTACAAAACATCAACACTCCCTCTTTGCAAGGAAGGAATTTTGCACTAGTCCAAGTTTGTCTTTGAATGCTTCAAACTTCCCTTTTGCTAAGGGCTAATTCAGAATATAAACAACTTACTGATCTATGGGTACATACTGGAACTTCACCGTTCCCTTTTGAATCTTGTCTCGATTGAAGTGATACTTGATCTTTATGTGCTTGGATATGTCATGAAAGTCTGGATTCTTAGAGAGTTTGATACAACTTGGATTATCACAGTAAATCACTGAGTGATCCAACTCATGATCAAATAAACTTGCTAGCAACTTGCGAAGCCAGATGGATTCACATCTAGGTTTACTCACATCTAGGTTTACTCATTGCCATATACTTTGCCTCTATTAAACTGAGTGCCATGGAAGTCTTCCTCTCGTTGAACCAAGATATCATTGTTGATCCCAAGTTGAAGCAACACCCTAAGGTGCTCTTCCTGTCTAATGGACTACTTGCCCAATTTGAGTCTGTATACGCATGCAACTTCACTTCACCATCTCCAACATATCTCAGTCCATACTCTATTGTGCCCCACTGTGCCCCTCAAGTATTTCAGCACGTGTTTTGCTACTACCCAATGCTTTTTCCTTGGCTCCACCATGAATTGGCTCAAGGTGTTCACCGCAAAACATAAATTTGGCCTAGTGTTTACTAGATACATCAAAGAACCCATCGACTGCCTGTACAATGTGGGATCCACCATATCTGAATCTGAGGTAGTGACCTTCTTCAGATTAGTGATCATAGGGATGGCCATGGGCCTACAGTTCTCCATTCGAAATCTCTTCAAGGTCTCAACTACATACTTACCATTCCCAAGGAAAATCTCCCTCGGTCTCAAACCTCCAACATCAAGAAGTAATGCAGCAAGCCACTGTCCATCTTGAACTCAGTTGCAAAATCTTCCTTGCACCCTGCAATGAGCTTCTTTGAACCCGTGAGAAACATGTCATCTACATATAGCACCAAAATGAGCATATTGGCCTCAATAAATATGAGATATAAGTTAGGATCTGCTTCACTTTTGGTGATGCCCATGCTCTGCAGGTATCCATCGATCCTTGAATACCATACCCTCGGTGCTTGCTTGAGTACATATAGGGCCTTTTTCAACTTGCACACATGGGACCTTCCCATTGACCTCAGAGCCCTGAGGTTGTTCGATGTACACTTTCCTCAATTATCCCAATGAGGAAAGTTGTCTTTACATTCATCTAATGTATCCTCCATTCCATAATGGAGACTAAAGACATCATTGGTCTAATGGAAGTGTACTTGGTGACTGGAGGAAATGTCTCCTCGTAATTCACTCCCTCTTTCTGGGTGAACCCTCTTGCCACGAACTTCACTTTGTACTTCTCTATGTTGCTATCTGCTGCATGCTTGAACTTCACTTTGTACTTCTCTATGTTGCTATCTGCTGCATGCTTGATCTTGTAGAGCCATTTGGAAGTTACCATTGACTTCCCCTTTGGTCTAGGCACATTGATGGAGGTGTACTCTTCCACCATGTCATCCCTCCAAACCTGTTGGTCGATTACCTCCTGAAAACTGGAAGGATTGGAATCTATGATGTTTCTCATCAATGTCGTGTAGTCCAAAAACTTTTCCGGAGGTCTGCTCTTCTTGAATGAGCTCCTAGGAGCCTCAACTTGCTCCTGAGATTTCCTCAATGTCTCAGTGAACCATCGAGGTCTCTTGATAGAACTAGTAGGAGCTGGCGGCTCCTCCTCTGCATCTAAAGGATGTTGCCCCAAACTGAAAGTCGTCGGTGACCTTGGCTCAAACTTTGGAGCTTCCTACTTCTCATCCTCTATCACTGGTAATGGCTCATGAGACTTCCTAGGAGCCAAGTTTTCCTCGAGCTTTATGTCCCTACTTACAATTGTCTCTCTCCCCTAGAATACAGATCTTGTAAGCCTTTGAGTTCTTACTATAGCCAACAAACAAACCCTTCCTGTTGGAGGGCTCCAACTTGGTCCTCTTATCCATTGGTATATGGATGTAAATTGGATAACCAAAGATGTAGAAATGACTCACCTTTGGTTTCACACTAGTGATTGCCTCTAGTATCTTGCCCCCCAAAACCCTGTAAGGACACTTGTTTTGGATGTAGATTGTTGCATTGCATGCTAATGCCCATAGAAACATCGTCAAATCTTGGTCATGTATCATGGCCTTAACAACCCCTATGATGGAGTGACTCTTCTGCTCTTCAACCTTGTTTTGCTGTGGGTTGTACGAAACAATAAACTCCCTCTTGATTCCTGCATCCTTGCTGAAATCCTTGAAATCATTGGAGGTACACTCACCCCCATTGTCCGATCTCAAAACCTTAAATCTTCTTCCCTATTTGGTTTTCCACTAGAGCCTTGTACTCTTGAAACCTGTTGAAGACTTCAGTCTTGGTCTTCAAGAAGTATATCCATGTTTTGCGAGAGTAGTCATCAATGAAGGAATCATAGTACATGCTTCTTGTGATCGATGCTACTGACTTCGGTCCACAATCATTTGAATGCACTAGAGCTAGGATCCCCGTAGACATGTGCTCATTGCTTGGTAAAGCATCCTTGGCATGCTTGCCAAGTGCGCACCCTATGCATACACCATGCTGCTCAACGCTGAATTCTGGAAGACATATGGCGATCTCCCTTAGAATAGGGAATGCTTGGTAATGTTAGTGCCCCATCGTTTTCTGCCATAACTCGCACAAGTTACTTGTGTTATGTACTAGGGCTCGAACATGTTCACCCTGTAACATGCTTCTTGTGATTGATGCTACTGACATCGATCCACAATCATTTGAATGCACCAGAGCTAGGATCCCCTTAGACATGTGCTCATTGCTTAGTAAAGCATCCTTGGCATGCTTGCCAAGTGCGCACCCTATGCATACACCATGCTGCTCAATGCTGAATTCTAGAAGACCTATGGCGATCTCCCTTAGAATAGAGAACGCTTGGTAATGTTAGTGCCCCATCGTTTTCTGCCATAACTCGCACAAGTTACTTGTGTTATGTACTAGGGCTTGAACATGTTCACCCTGTAACTTGCATAAATTGCCTTCTCTAACCCTAATCACTTGAGTTGACCTTGGGCTAGATTCCTTTGATCTTATGAGGACTTGTTGGTTTTTTAACTCTATTGCATAACCCTTATCTTTTGTGACCAAAATTGAAAGCAAATTCTTCTCTAGACCTAGAACAAATAATAGTTCATCAATGTCTAAAGAGTTACCTGACTGGAGTTGGAAAGGAATGGTACCAACTCCTGCTACTGGATACTTGGCATCATCACTAAGCTCGACCTGAACTCTCGAGATGTGCTCTTGTAGACTTGAAAATAATTCTTGGGCTGATGTTATATGCCTCAATGCTCCACTATCCACATACCATGCGTTCTTTGAATCTGTGTTGGAAGAAAGGCAAGATACCATTGAGAAATCTTTCTCGAATTTGGAGAACTCGTTCATTTGAGTTTTAGCTGAGGCTGCTACTTGATTCTGATGCTACTGCCCTTACCCTTTTTCTTCGAGCACTGTGATGCATAATGGCCTTTCTTATGACATAAGAAGCACTTGGTTTTACTCAAGTCCTTCCCTGGCTGTGAGGTTGACTCCTCACTCTTAACCTTACCTGTGCTGAGTCCTTTACCTATGCCCTTCTTTGTTTGATCAATGAGGGCATGGTCATTGTCACCGCCTTTGTCTGTTGGCCTTTGACTCCATCTTTGTTTCCTCCTGGATATAGTCATCCCATTGACTTCCCCAGGAGGGAAGGTTTTCTTGTGCACAAATACCTTGGACAAATGTTTCCCATTGTGGTGGGAACCCATTCAGTGCTCGATAGACTAGCTTTTTGTCTTTAACCTTCTCCCCAAATGCTACAAGTTGGTCAAGAATCAGTGTGACCGTTATCAAGTAACTGGTGACGATGTTTGATATGGTCACCGCCACAGATATGAGCTTGTTGTGCAATGTGATCTTTCGGTTAATGTTCTCGCTGTGGTAAAGTTTTACAAGAGCATCAAACATATCCTTTGTCATCTTCTTCTCAGATATATAAGGGATGAAGTGATCGTTTATAGCATCCATGATAATTTGCTTGGATTTCACTTCTTTCTTCTCGTGAGTTGCCAAAAGTTGCGGGTATGTCAGCGAAGCTACCACATCTTTTGACTATATCCTAGAGGTCATTCTCTTCTAATAGAAGAGTTACCTTGATTTTCCATGCTAGGAAAGTCGAGGCACCATCCAACCTATCCTTGAATCTAAGGCTAGTTGATGCCATCTCTGATATGCACACAAACTCCTATTCTTATGATCTTCTGAATTTGAGTAGCTTTGGTTCCATGTACATTTTCTCAACCCTAGGCGAATGCTGTCCTTATGTTCTCGAATAAATCAATTGATATGAAATTTGCAGAAATTAAATTCTTCACATGGCAATATTCACATATATAGCTAGAAAATGAGCAATGGAAGCAAACCACAATACATAGGTGTTTTACTTCTTCAAATCAACCTTTCATTAATAGATTTAGAAACACATACAGTTGACGATAAACTGAAAATGGAGCAAAAATCAACAAACGTATTGAGGAGAACTGCCCTTAAACAATCAAGAAATCAACCCAAGGCTTGCTGGTGGTTGTACGGACTTGTTGCAGGTTTGTACAAACCCGTCCATATGGATTGTATGACTGTATGTACATGCTATACATATTCGTACGAGTATAGTATGGATTTGCTTTTGTCATTGCCTACCTGGTTGCTGGATCGAGCTCCTCTTTGAGGCTCTAATTTTGCTCCTCGAACGAGTCTCTTCACCTTCTAACCAAAATTGTTTGAGTAAATAATGAAAATGTGTCTTAACCCTCAACCTTGACTTGCCTTTATACTTCAGCTGAAACCCTAATCTACCAAAATCCTAATATCTCGGTGAGATGTACAATTGAGATTAGTCTAAATCACTAGTGTATTACGCTTTATTAGACACAACAACTAATGAAAAGACTTTCTCTTTATAAATAAAGTGAATTACAAAATAGATTTGACTTGGACGACTTCATGCACATATGACACTAAACCCTCGTAGAAGATCTTGTCCGAGCTACAAACATCAACAGTTTGGTCTAGAGAAAATTACAAAGGCCTTTTTCCATCCCCACTCATATGCTTTATTGGATGACACCCAACAAGCAGTAGTAGAGTGGGTGGCCATCAAAAAATTGATGTAGATTTGAAATTTAGCGGTTAGTGTTAGTAGTTTGGTAAACCCATAGATCTACTTTTCTTCCATTCTCTCTACAAGTGTATCCCAAAGATCATTGGAGGAGGTTTGGAAGGCAAAAGGAATGCCCCATAACTTGTAGGCTTGACTTGGTTGAATCCCAAACCAATTTATGGATTCTATCCAATCATGCATCTTCTCTTGACGCTACATGTAGCATTGAGTCTTAGCTCATTGGATATTTGATTTGGAAGTAGAGAAAAAAATTTGTAGTCAATGCATAATAGGGTGCCCAGATTGTTGCTCTTGAATGAAAGTAAAGGAGTCATCTGCAAAATGCCTATGACGAGTTTGCCAGCGCCAGGCTTAGGAAGGGTACTCGAATTCCCTCATAGTCACTTTGGAGTTGAGTAAATAACCAAGGGTCTCGGTTGCCATGACAAAATGAGATGGAGCTACTAGACAACGATAACGAATGGAACAAAAAGGCCAATTTCACTTGACTTGCAATGATTGATAGAGATATGTGTTGTGGCATTAGAAAAGAGGGTTTCTACATTGTTTGAGAAAGAGGGACCAAACCCTCAAGCCTTGAGCATGGGCTAAAATGAAGGGCAACTCTACCATATCATTGGCTTTTTCGAAATCAATCTTGATAAACATTGTGCCCATGTTAGAGTTTTGAGTCTATTCCATACCCTCCCATTATCCAAGATGTATCACATGCTGATGAAGTTAGTGCCAAATTATCTTAGGAAGAATATGCTTAAGCTACAGAGCTAGGGCTTTGGGAATCTTGTTGGAGGTATTGAGCAAAATAATGGGTTGCTATTTCATAATGACATTTGAGTCCCCTGATTTGGGGATAAATCTCATAAGTCACATGTTAATTTTTGCAAGAAGAGAGTGTTGGTGCAAGGCTTGCTTGTGTATGTACACATAATAGATCAATTCCAACAAAGTCCTAGGTAGGTTCGTAATCTTACAAGGGAACACATTTAGTTCCCAAGGTTTGTCATTCGCTATTTCATGAAGGGCCTTGACTTGCTCATCCAATGATAGGTCTAGATCACAAGATCACCTTTGCTCTTTGATAGCTTACATTGCACATAATCTAAGCTCTTTTCGGTAGCCTCTTGCCTATTTGGTGGAAGGCCCCGACATTGATACCATAGTGCCCCACCAATTCAAGTTAAATCTCTCTTCTTATTTGGTTGTTCATCCAAGGGTTGTTTTGGGGCTCAACATGGATTCCCTGACCTCATTTGTGGATAGGGCTTTGGGAAAAACTTTTGTGAGTCCATCCCTTTCCTTAATTGGTGCAATTGAGTGCTTTTCGCTTGACAACATCCTCCACTTGTAGTAAATGGCAAAGTTTTGTTGCTTGGGCTTGCTTGTTCTCATCAGAAGCGGTCCATTGGGGGGTTTCAATGAGCTCCTCAACTCCTTACACACATCATAGTTGTAGTCTTGACAAATTTTAGCAACTTGTTGCTCATACCCTTGAAAAAGAGCCAAAGTGCTGGAAATGCCATCTTTCCACTAGGTAAGCTAGTGAGAGTACCACGCTACCTTTCCACATAGTACAAATGCATGCTAGACAACTTGGGCTTTGAGATGTGAAACATTTAAAATGTAGTGGGTCCATGTCAATCAACACCCTTTGCTTCCCAAGAGATAAAAAACCAAATGGGTGAGCGAGTGTAGCAGAACCCTCTACATGTATAGGGCTCCCTTTCGTCGAGTCAAAAAAGAAGGATTTTTTCTTGGAAAGGAGTGCCCTATCCAAAATTTGGTGAATTTGCTTAAGTCGTTTTCGAAAATTGGTTTAGGTGAACCACACTTCCAAAGTGTCTTTTGTTTGACTACAGTTAGGGTCAAAGATCCCTTGGCGAGATTTCAAATCTAGCCAGGGTCCCTTTTCCTTGACTGGCAATGGCACTGGGAGTGCCCCTTCTTATCCTCTTGAGATTCCATTCCGTTGAATTTATCACAAATGCGCCATAGGGCGCTGGGAATGTCATCGACCATCCAACAACAAAAGGTCACATGCTCTCTTGCATCATTATAAGTGTAAATATTGGTTAGGTTGAAGTCGATTGTTTAGGCTAAGAAGAATCCACACATCTTTTAGTGGGCTTTGTACCCCATCCATCCACATTATTGGCCACCTCAGGAGAGACAAGTAAAGCGACTTTCCATTTCTTTTGAGTATTTTGAATAGAAATCTTACACATTGATCGAATGACTAATGGGGCAGTGCGCAACATGAAACCCACAATTTTGGCTTCTTGCATATAAAGGATATTTGTCCCACCCAACAAAGTGGTGAACAATGTGCTTTTTGTCAGGGTCATTGAAGCTCTAGGCATTCTAATATGTCACTTCCATCAATAACCAACAACTTCTTGCATTCTACCTTGTAATCCTAAAGGTCCTGAAGAGCATTGAAGGCATTATGCATGGAAATTCTACTTGAGAAATAGTCACCCAAGGTGGTTTGCTTCCTTGTTAACTAAAAAGTTAGGGGGGCCAAAGGTTTTAAACTTCCAAAGTATTCTTGTAGACCCATGGGCTGCACCATAAGATCTTGCGGACATGAGCATGACTCTTAGACCTTCTACATCGAGTTTTTGAGTATCGATTGGGGGTCACTCATCCCTCGAAGTATATCCGAGGATGGAACCCCCTAGAACAAATCACAAAACCATCATATTTAGTATAGAAATTTCAATATTAGGTTGATGAGGAGGGGTGTCATTACCTCATGGTATACTTTTGCGATGAAGTTTCAGGGAGCCTTGGGTGCCATTGCCAACTGTAGGTGCAAAACTGGCATAATGCATAATTGGGGATAGTTATGGCGAAAAGGCCATTGCCCTGACAGGTAGTGAGGCCATGGTGAAAGTTGAAAGGAAAATGTGATTGCTCACACGCTCAAAGATCTCATTCTTCTGACTTTCGACCTCCTCCTTGTACAATTCTTATATCACACAATCATAAGTGTGATATACACATGACCAAGAGATATATTATCTTTTCTTTCTTATGCCAAAATGATACATGTTTTCATGTCTAAAGAAATAGTACCCAGTTTTTTCATCTATGTTGTATCCAAAATTATTGTGATATCATTCCGTAGGGATGTAACTTTAAACTAAGATTTTAAAACATAATTGTTAATTATCAATTTTAGATTCTTTTGTTCATATAATTTTTTGTCTAAAATTAGGTTTTTGATTATACTTAAGTTGGGACTTCTCAATTGAACATTAATGTAATTGTTGATTCCGTAGGAATGGATAGCAAAAACCATTTCTTGTTAATAAAGCGAAAACAACTTTTTTATAACCATTATAAGGAAATCTTCCTTCTTTCTCCTTATTAAAAACTATTTCATATTTTTTCATTAAAAAAATTCTCATTTTAGATTTTACTAAGTGATTGTCTCACTTACTACCCTTTTTTTCATCAATTGGCACTCAAGTTTCTTTAATTTAAATAAGGGTACCTTGTGACTACAATATTAAATAATGTAAACTTTAAATGTTATATTATATACTTTATATTATAGAGTTTTATATAAAGTATATAATATATCTATAGTATCTTTAACTTAGCTTTATAATTATTTAAGTTATATAATATAATAATTTTACTAAAAAATGGTCTTGAAGTTTTTTGTTTAAATATATATTGCATATGCACATTGACAAGAAGGATAGATAGTGATGCCTTCGTGAGATGCTCTGGGCTTATCCACTCCGGATTATATTCTTGATTGAGGTACACTGGTATGAGTGGCAAACACTTTTCTCGCAGTCAACTTGGTCATGATTTTTTGCTCCCACTATGTATCAACACATATGTACTCAATAGTCCCATTGATATAGTTTTATGGTCATTTGTTGGACATAATTAAAATTGTCTTATCTTATTATCTTCATTTCGACAATTGGCACGCATGAGGTTATTGGACTCATGGCCATGATTATTTTGCATATGGGTACACCACTTGTGCACATGGTCAATGGTCAAACATCAATTAATCATTGATGTTTGACCATAGTAGCACTCTTAATACTTGACTTTCCCAACACCCTTTTATTTATATGATAGAATGTTTGGAGGTATTATATGTTGTGTTGGAAAAGATGATAGCAAAAAGGATGTTTAGGCAAATGAAACAATTGTAGACTTGTGGAAGAATCATCGTTACTTGTAGTTGGGATAGCTCTATGTAGCCCCTTTGACCTAGTTCGGTCTCTAGTGGACATGAATATAAAGTTTAAATTTCAATCTCATTCTCTCTCACTTGACTATTGTTTTCTGGAACTATAAATTATTAGTAGGAACTATTGTGTTAATGATGATTTAATTCCTTGAATGATTGTTGTAGTTTGCACATGTTCAAAACTGCAGAGTTGCTTCCAATAAGTAAAAAATTGGCCATTGGCAAAGGGAGTTTACTTTCAGCGATAGAATGAAAGTGACCGAAGGAAAACAAAGTTTGAACTTTCTCTAATACTACATCTGATGTGCTTTGAACTTGCTCTAATACTGCATGTGACGTACATTGAACTTGCTCCAGTACTACATGTGAGGTACTTTGTTGTGGCAATAAGCTCCCTTGGTCAATGGTTAATAAGGTTCGAACTTCCTCTAATACTCATGGGCCAACAAGGCTCGACCTTGCTTTGATACCGCATGTGAACTCCCTTGACCAATGGCTCAATATGGTTCGAACTTACTCCCATAATACATGTGACATACCTTTTGGTAGTGATGGGATGCTGTGTTACCGGATCCACCAGCCCAGTGTGTAGGACCTGATACGTATCCACCTAGGATCCGTCATGGAAACGAATCCCTTATAGAAGGAAAACGTATCCTAGTCCTATGAAACAGATCTTGTGAAAAATCAAATAATTCTTGAAATTTTCAAACGGATCCTGAAACTTCCAGTGCTTCTATGACCCATTGATCCCCCCAAAAAATTGTTTTTTAATGAAAAACTTAAAAAACCCTAAACAACTAATGGCTAAAAGTGTAAAACCCATTCCTGCTCAAGGTCTTATCTATCATTATGTCAAGATCTGCTCTTGAACTCTGATATATCAATATCAAGTTATGCTGTCAATGTTTTTATTTGATTTATCTTTATGGTCAAGGTCTGTTGTCAAGGGCTGACCTATCTTTATGTGCTATGTTGTTGCTCACTTCACATACACTATTATGTAGTCTTGCCATAGCCTTCAAGAAAACCACTTTATTCCCTGCTGATAGGGACATGTGAATGTGGCTCACAAAAACACTATTATGACCTGCTTCAAGTTCATGCTGAAATGGTTTTTAAAATTATCAATATCAATCATGGTTACAACTCATCAAATTATCAGTTATGGTACACAAACTCTCTTTTTTGGCCATAACTTATAGTTCTACTCTTGTTTCATGAATAGTTTTGATTCTTCACTCTATATTTTTATTTATTATATAAATATTTTATATTTTTTGTACTTGTCGTTTCCCCGTTGTATCCGGATCCTGGGTTTTAAAAAATCTGGCGAATCCATATCTGGATCCAAATCCATATCCGGATCCGAATCCGTATCCAAATCCATATCCGTATCCTGGTAACTTAGATGGATGCCATAGGCATTTATAAGAAAAGGGACAAGTCCATATCATCCAAAGGACATAAATTAATTATATAATAAATGTGAAGATACGAGGATGAAAGATATGCATTTAAAGATCACTGGCATATGTAGTACCTAAGAGATGACTATGCTAAAGGACACGACGTTCCCTAAATATAATAAATAGAACTAGGTGTAGTATAGTTTTACCTTCACGAAGAAGGATGAGGAGCCACCATAGAGAATGACATTAAAAGATAATCCAAATTTGAAGTCTTGGCCTTTCAAGTTGAAGGAAGGCTGAACACTGAATAACCTTCTGGGCCTTCCAAATGCTTTGTGCTCCAGAAGTCCCTCACTTTGACTATGGTTATGACAGCAATGACAGTTTGCAAATTAAGGTTTGATCGCAATTTCTTGCCCATGGTTACTCCTTAGCTATAGAATTTCATAGAAGCACCTTCTAGTTGTTATCTTTTAGCGCCTTGATAAGCTATTCAACATGCAAGGCTTGAGCTTGGGTATGTTTTATGATGATTCCCATACCGCCCAGTCTAAAGGGGTGAAACAAAGGTTCTAGTGGACACAATGGAAAACCTTGCCACCCTTCCTATTTTCTTAGAAGAAAATGTGGAGAGATTTCTCTAGCATGCCTTGACATATGCACATTCTACTTGTCATGGTTTTTGTTTCTGTTTTTGCACTTATTTTATGTTGCTACTAAGTAGGTATCAATGCCTTTTTCTGTTTCTCTTTTCTTGTTTTGATAGAGTAGCTATAGGAGATGTTTTCACACTACACACTCCCACTCTTGGACTTATACTAGATGTATTTTTGAGTCGTGTTGACCTACTACTGTGGTCATTCATTGGATATTTATAAAGTCATCTTATCTCATCTAGATGATAATATGCACCATAGTGCAAGTGACCTACTTCTCTATGCCAAATCTCACACAGATTGCCATTTTTATGCATCAAAGCTCACCCTGATGCACTACTTTGGCCAAAACTCAACCAAGATTAGGGTAGTGTTTTTTGATGATTAATCACTTATCATCAAACTCAACGCTACACTTTAGGTTTACTATACAAGAAACTGAAAGAGTATTCTTGCTTAAACTAGGAACATAGAATACCTCATGTACTTCAAGAATCTCTCCCACTTGAATGTAGAATTTGATAGAACCTATCCCAATCATTGAGTACTTGGCATCATCTCCATGCTCCACCTACATGTTGGAACCTCATTCTTCTAGTCTGAAGGAAGCTAATATGTTTGTTGTCATGTGTCTAGATGCTCCACTACCCACATACCGCCCGACACTAGAAATAGTGTAAGTGGAAAGGCATAACCCCATGGACAATGCTGTCTCCAATATGGAAACAAGTTCATCAACTCTTGCAAAAGCTTTTACTCTCCCCGCAAACCATTTCTGTTGCTAAATACCCTTCCCCTTCTTCTTAGGGACACTAGAAGGCATAATGGCCAAAATTATTGCATTTAAAGCACTTCACATGGCTCAGATCTTTCTTCCCTTGGTTTGAAGGAATTGAGTCTTCCTTCTTGTTCTTTTGATGCATTCCGGGTCCTCCTTTTTGCTTCCTTTCTCCACTTTCGTGATGAGGGCTAGGTCTTGAGCATCCTTGAAATTGGTTGAAATGATCTCTAATCTCGTCTTCCTTGCGATGTGAAGGATCAAGTGATCCTTCATCAGAACAAGGATGATTCTCTTGGCTTTGGTTGATTTCTTAGTATGTTCTCCCATTTCCTTGGGATTAGTGAGCTGTGAGACATCTCCTTCACTATCCACAAGGTGCCACAATTCAACTTTCTCCAATATATTTTTGTAGGAAGCACGTCCAAACTTGAAAGTGCCTTCCAACATGTGACTCTCCTGGACATCGAAACTAACCATCGCAATAAACCCTAAAATCACACTTGAACAAATATATTAGACACAAAAGAAATCAGATTTGTAACCTATCCTAGGTGTACATCACCTATCTCAGGGCAATATCAACCATCCAATCATTGGAATATCTTGGTGTATTTCACCCAACAACCTATCACAGAGTTGGATTTTCTTCACTTGTCGTGGCTTGGGCATCACACGTGCTGAAACTCTTCGACAACTTCCTCTCACATGTTGCAACACATCCATACACAAATATGGAGGATTTCAATGAACATGCTTCGATGCTATGTTAACTTTCAAACCATAGTAAGTAGATTCCGTACTCGATAAATTAACCTAAACCTAGGTAGCTTATAAACTAAAAACCTCAATCAAAACAACAATCTTTTAATATGTTAATCCATAAACAATTACTTTTGGAAATCATGAACAATAAACACATAATGCATAACTCTTGCACAATAAACACATTGTAGGACTCTTGATACTGCATCTATCTTCTATTTACTATAAGAAGAAAAATTTCATTGTGTATCTCAAAACTAAAACTTGTCAACCAACATAGTGGTGCACCCTAGGTCTATTTTATGGAACAAGAGATGGAAGATGCAATGTATCTGGTCACATGCATGAAGTGTTCTAAGTGAATCACTCAAACCTTAAACCTAATCTACTTAATAAAAAAAATCACATTGTGTATATCAAAACAAAAACTTGTCAACCAATGTAGCGGTGCACCCTAGGTCTCTTATGGAACAAGAGATGGAAGATCTAGTCAAATGCATGAAGCGCCCTAAGTGAATAAATCAAACCTTACCCTAATCTACTCAATCGGTGCACCTTCCTTCTTATATAGAGGTGCCAGAGATATTGCACCCCAATTGGAGGATAACTATGGCATGCATGCATACATACTCCTTGTGATTTGTGCCTTCCTCAACTCCCCATGCAAGCGTCCTAGCTATCTAATGGATCAATGCCCTTGTCGAATGATAGTAAATACATGCAAATATGAGCTCTAGTTAATTGGCATGCTAAATATGAACATTAGTGTAATTTTAGAAGTGTTCTAACCTTAGCGCATGCATGGTGGAGGTAGACATGTGGCTTCAACATATCTCTCCTACATAACTGTTGTTTGTTTCTTTATCCTACTAGTGTTGCACCCTTAGACACTACTTTGGAGTGCTATCATCACTGTTGGAGAATACTAATTGAGTAGAAATGCTAAAAATCTAACAAGTTTATTATTTACAACTTGATGGAGATCTTGTTGAACTAATCAATATACTGTTGAATAATTTGTCCAGTGAACCCTTCTGATGTAGCCATTGCGTCTTATCTCTTCTTTATATCTCAAGGAATATTTTCATATGATTGCCTTAAATTTGTCCCATTGGTGAATGGGTTGTTGATTGGTAGGTGTAAGTTGTTGGTCATGGGACTGCTACCTTGGGATTGCTTGGTTGCCCATATGAACTATAGTAATCATGATTTTTTTCTCACCTGCAAAAATTATAGTAATCATGATTTTTTTCTCACCTGCAAAAATTATGTTGGGTATGGCAATAGGTCTCAAGGTTTCAAACTCATGCTTAATGCTTCTCTTTGCTCAATATGTTGTGAAAGCGCAAGGTGTTTAGCTTGATATATAATTTGAATGTAAGCTAACTAGTGCGAACCATTGCTGGAATATTTTGTTGCTATTAAGGCATTTGTCAAGTTGTACTAGGAATTGGTTGTTGTTGTCCCATTGATTAATGGAACATAATTGGCATATCATGCCTTATGTTGGATGGACATTCTTTAACTTGTTGATGCCAATTTGCCATATCATGCATTAATTTGGCATGGGATTCTTGTGCTTCTTAATCTTATCCTCACAACTCCTTGACTAGAAGTTGGATTACTTGGGGTTCCTTGAGCAACGAGAGATTTTCCCTCATAACAAGTTTTTGTGAATGGAAAAAATGACGGCCGAAAATTGTAATTGAATTTGAAATCAAAATTTAATTAATGGTCACTAGTGACCAATATAGGCTAGTGGGACTCTGAAGTACAACTAGCATTAATAGCTAAAGGGGAGTGCATGAGGCATCGCCCAACATTGAGAGGATTTAAATCTAATACTAAAACTAAAGCATTAAAACATAATCAACAAAAAGTGTAAACTAAGGCAGGTAAATTCTTGTGCTTCTTAATCTTATCCTCACAACTCCTCGACTAGAAGTTGGATTACTTGGGGTTCCTTTAGCAACGAGAGATTTTCCCTCATAAGAAGTTTTTGTGAATGGAAAAAATGACGGCAGAAAATTGTAATTGAATTTGAAATTAAAATTTAATTAATGGCCACTAGTGACCAATATAGGCTAGTGGGACTTCGAAGTACAACTAGCATTAATAGCTGAAGGGGAGTGCATGAGGCATCTCCCAACATTGAGAGGTTTTAAATCTAATACTAAAACTAAAGCATTAAAACATAATCAACAAAAAGTGTAAACTAAGGCAGGTAAGCCCTACAATTTATCAACAATTAGCCATAAAATTAGCTTATGAGAATTTGTCCTAGAAGTTATTGTACCAATTAGCTGTAATAGGGCTAATCACATTAATCATTTGAGTGTGTAATGGCAATGCTTGTGTTAAGATGGTGTTGGATAACATCCTCAAGTGGGTGGCTTGGTCTAATGGTACATTGTGGGATTATCCTAAGTGCCCTCAGGATCCTCTCATTGGTGGTGGAGGATGTTGAAGATGAAGCAAATGCACTCCTAGTATCCAAGGTTGAGGTATCTCTAGTGGTAAACAAACCCATAATATATCTCTAGTATGGTGCAATGTGGTGATCTCAATGTTGTATATGTTTGGGCTTCTTATGAATCATAGTCACACTGCAATCAAATCTTCGGAGTATGTGTAGTACGTGTGAGGGGTTAGTGGCGAATTGATCTAAAGCCGTCAAACTTTGTAGTATCCTTAGGGCATTTGGCTATATGAACCCTTTCAACCAGGGGCCAATTAGGGCCTTGGGGATATTTGCCAAGTGCTTGAATTGTAATGGGGCCTTTTGGTCCTCCTTGAGCTCACTTTATGATGCAACCATAACCTCACATACTCTTTTTTGATTGAGAGCCATGTGAGTCCTGTTCAAATTATTCTAGACTAACCAAGCGATCATTGCTATTCAGTGTACAAATAGGAGACTTGAGGTTTTTGTGGGATTGCTTATTATTTTCACTATTCTCTTCAGGGAAGAGTCACTGTGATTATTAAGTTGATTTAGCTCAATTCATGTGGATGCATATTAGTGGCATGCCGCTTCTTCCTAGGGACATTTTCATCGTAGTTCTTTACTTCCCTCCTACCTCATTAGACTGTGCTCTACACAAGGATTCAAACAAGGACCCATACTTGGACTTGTATGTTGATATTGCCCAGTACTCAACTTTGGTGGATGTCATCATTTTGGGGGACTTCAATGCTTGAACTAGAGAATGATAGCGTTGACTTCATGATAGGTTTAAGAATGTTCTTTGTCTGCATGAGATGAATACTACCTCTGTGAATCTTCATAGGGTATGGGATGTTGATGCATTCAGACCTCTTTAGTGTTCGACAAGCATGAGTCCCATGAGTTGTTGATGCTTAATGGCCTCCCTTGTTTCTTAGATTCCAATAGATTTACTTGTTTTTCTCACAACTTGGTCGCTAGCTTGTTGACTATGTTTTGGCCTATCAGTGCATGCTTCTATATATTTTCTAGTTCGTAATCCAGATCCCTTTAATTGACCATGCCCTCTGTGTTGATCCTGCCGACCTCACGCCCTTCAAGCCACCACCTTCTTCATGCTCATCTTGTTATCATCGCTTGTTCCTCCCTTTTCTTGTTTCTCCTCCCTTGAGCTAGCTTCCTCCCTTTACACTTTCCTTTCTTCTGTTATTCGGGAAGTGACCCACAATAACTACCCCCACATTACTAGATCTTCCTTTTGCTCTCCAAAATTTGGATTTTCCCTTTGAATTGATGGTATGAAGATGAATGCAAAGCATACCACAAACATTTTTGTTGTGTCTTCTCCCTTGATCTCACATCTTAACCCTAGTTCTAGAAGTCCTAACGTTTTCTTTGTTGCAAGAAATGAATTTCGAGGGTAATGACTAAGGGCTGCTTCCCTTGTCACAAATGATGTAGTCCTCTTGGTCACCATCTTGGAGGGTATATGGAGATTGCTGGATGCCTTACCTAGCTTTTGTGTTCTTCAACATTGGAAGGTCAACCTAGGTAAAACCTACTTATGATCTTTAGTGGGTCAAAGAATGTCCTCTAAGACTACCATTTCTACTTCCTGGGGAAGGAGATTGAGATAACCACAACTTACACTAACCCGAGAGTTTAGTTCTTAGGGTCTCGCTTGTTTGAGTCAAGCTCTCCATCCCTAGATCAACAATGGTGATGGTTCCTTAGTTCTTCTCAAGCAATAGTATTTTCAAAACAACCTTTAGGACATTTAATCCAAGATGGACCTTTTAGACAATATTTTTATGCCAATAGTGCCACTTTGAGATTTGGGTACCTAGTTTATTAGATGGGCATTGGGCCAAGATGGAGATAGTTTAGGTTCTTATGATCTGCCACATCATCAAATGCAAGAGCATGTTCCCCAAAACATTATCCAACCGAGTTTACAACCACCCCTTTTGCTTGGAAACTATTTTTGTACTTGTTTGACTTCTTAATTGTGTTGGGTGATTGCTAACTTATTCGTCGATGAGATTGGTACCCTTACCTTGCATATTGTTCCTTAGAGGCCATTGCTTCCATTGTTTCTTCCCTATGAGTCCATTATTGATTTCTAGAGATCTCATGTCTACTACAGTGTGTTGGGAACTAGATGGATATATTTCCCCCATTGGATATTCTTTGGATGCTCCCCGACCAACTCTTGCCAAACAAGCAAGTGTTGGATAGGATCATTAAAGAAGATATTTATAGATAGTACATCTAGGTCATTTGGATCAATGTTATCGGAACTGCACCAGTTCTAGCAAAACCGACTGGTCCGACCGATTTAAAAGGTGTTCTGATCCGAACTAGTGCCTCAAATCGAAAAAGGTCGGTTATGTACTGAATTGGTCGGCTCAAGTACGAACCGACTGGTTTGGTAGGAAGGCATATGTGAAGGTCCAAGGCACGAAATTTAAAAAGAAAGAAGGTAAATCCTAGACATAGTAATAATTGGCAATATTAAATGGTTCCAACTTCCAATCTCATCGGACTTCAAATGCAAAAAGTAGAATTTTTACATCTGGGTCATCTTGGCAACAAGTGCTCCAACTTGCTGCTGGACCTCAGTATGGTGGACTTGTAAGATTTATGCTATTACTGAAAGCTATTTTCAATTTAAAAATTTAACTAAAACATAACAAAATTAAGGGAATACTCATGTTTCACATTCATCTAAGAAGTAAAAGTAACTGACTTCTTAAAGGTCATTGAATTCAGTGGGTATTCTGATACTGTTTCTAGTTATAAAGAGTACTTGGTGTAATGTACCTAGGGAGGTAACCAAGGGGATAATGTATGTAATGTGGCTATGATAATGTAATAGGCCCACTTGGTAGTTGGTGGGTAATAAATAGGCCCACTAGGTAGTTAGAGGAAATAATATAATAACAGGGGGTAGTTGGCATAGACCCCTGGGAATACTTATGAGAAATTATATTGTATTGAAATATGTTGGATGCATTGTTTTGTAGCAAGGATGGCTTGTGGAGTGCTTCCTTCCATAAGGAGTATTTGATGGTGTTACCCTACCTTAAGGGCCATTCTCTACATTCTTGTGTTGTTTATGGTGTGATTGCATATCATTATTTTTTGAAGTTTAAGGTTTCTAGATCATTTGTGATTCGATTTTTGGGTTAAGGATCACTACACTTGGTGATTGCACATTATTTAATGGTTTTATAGATCACTTGTTTTATTGTTGGTTTAGACATAAATGAGATCTTATTCGGCACAATTTTGATGGTTTGCTTTTCAGGAGAAACTGGCCTTCTTTCGCATCAAAGAGCTAAAAGATGTTCTGAGCCGTATTGGCATGGCAAAACAGGGGAAAAAACAGGTCAGAATTTTGCAAGCCATTGTCTTAGTTGATATTTTATTTGTGTAGATCACAAGTTTTTATATTTTGTCAGTTATATTGCATGATAGGGAATTAGATCTATCGACTTGTGTTTGGGCCCCGGATATTAGGGGAAGTTATTAAGTTTGAAGGACTGTGTTCCCCTTTTCACTTGATAAGATGTTTTGCTTTGCTATTAACCGGTGTTTTATTGTTCATCTTAGTCTTTCCTGGACGATTTATTCCCCATTCTAATTGAACTGACATGTATTTTTTTTTCTAAAATTGCTGTTATGCTTGTGTTAAAAAGATAATTTAGAAGAATGGTAGATAGTTAGCTAGGGGAGTCCAAGTAGCGGTTATTTGTGTGGCTTTCAGTTCCTCGCACTATCATTATTATTATGAGTGTTAATATTAACTGAAGAATTTCAGGCACTTACATGTTGTTTTACCTTGTTAAGCAGGCACTCCACGAAAGAATAATGGCAATAATCTCTGATGAAGAAGGTTAGAAATTTAAGTTGCTTTATAACAGTCATACATGCATCTTGGAAATATTTTCCTTGGTTTAAATATACAAACAATAGAATTCTAACTTACTCTTTGTTTAGGATCACATAGATAGTCAACGAATGCCATGAAATCAAACAATTGCTAAATGTCAAGCTGATAGTAAATCTAGCCGAAGTTAACATCATTACTTATGATAGTATGTCAAATATGACTTGTAAGTTGTGAGACTAGATTTTATACTGGAAGGTTCTATTCTGCTGATTTTACTGGACTCCTGCTTTGAATTTGACAAGGGTTTTAAGTAGATGGTGTTGCCAGCCAAGCTTTGTGTTTAGTTTCAATTTTAATCCACATTTTTCAGTTCGTTTTTTTCGTTAGGGTCATTCCCGCTAACTTCATCTTAAGGCAATGATCACATTTTTTGTAATGTGGCCTTAATTGGAACATAATTTTATAAAACATTTGTGCTGGTTTCATGAACAGCAAGGTTAACTATTATTTCTCTATTAATCCATATTTGTTGGGTGCTGCATTGAATCATTTTTGTTCTCATGTTGAAATTGTTTTGATCTCGTTTTGCTGTTCATTTTATGGTTCTTTTTGTTGGTTCATGTATGGCAACTGCTAAGCAAGTCAATACAAGTTAATCCATCCCTATTTAAAAAATGTTTAGCAACTTGCAAGTGTTATTGCAAGAACAGGTAAAACATATTTTGGGATTTGATTTTCATACCAAATTGGCTGTCTATCAGGGTTGAACTGGGTTGTAACTTGTGTTTCATGCGTTTATACTCGACATTTTACAGGTACCATTTGTCTCCAGTTTTAATATTGTGTTGTGCATGACAGGGTCTAAGTTACATCGAATGGGCAACAAAAATCTCATTGGG
Organism: Larix kaempferi; assembly: GCA_027924585.1. Lineage (NCBI taxonomy): Eukaryota > Viridiplantae > Streptophyta > Pinopsida > Pinales > Pinaceae > Larix > Larix kaempferi. The sequence goes on along the minus strand of BSBM01000111.1, from coordinate 1,071,349 downwards.
AGGGATGAAGTGGCAAAGATTATAGATGATATTTACAGGTAATTTATCAGTTTTTATTTGTCTTGGAAAAGTAAACTTGAAATGCATAATTATAATTTACCTTAGTTTAGTTTTTTGTACATTTTCCTTTGTCAGTTGTTGGAAACTTGGAACACAGACAAACAAAAATAGTCATTGTATTGTTGTGATTAAGAAGCAGCTGACAAAGTTGATCTGCTAATTAAGTACACAAATATTCTAGAGTCCATACAATTGATTGTTTTACTATTTTCTTCGGAACTGGCAAACATGCAGAGTTCTCTAGCCCAAGCTAATTATTTTAAGATTTTATGAGTTTATAATGAGAGAGTAGTTTGAAAGATAGTGACAATAAGAAGCTGTCGTTGAAAGCGAGTATCTGGAGTGACAGCTGAAGAGTTTCAAGGGTCTCGTAAGTTGATGAAAATACTTAGAAACTCTGCAAGCCTTGACATGACAATTACTTTACCTGCAGATTTTATGTTTTACATCTTTCACGCCCTTTCCAATCAAATTTTTGTCTTATCCTGTTAGTTGACATGTATTTCAGCTTCGATAATTCATTTTGCACTCCAGTAGCATTTGCCTCTGATTTTTAAATCTTCCCATTGATTTTATAAGACCCATAGCTCTGCCTTTATGTTTTGTCTTTTTTTCGTGAACAATTCTACTATTTTTGGGGCAGCAGCTTTTTCTCTTGATTGATTTTTTTTAATCTGCAAACCAGTATAATATATCAGCGTACATATAAGTTGAAGAAAACTTATTGGCAGGTGATGGAATGGAAGTGAATTTTATTTTCATGTTTTCCATGGAGCTTCTATAAAAACAGGACTTTACTTTGGTTTTCTGTTGTTTTGCATTGCCTGAACACTGGAACTGCAAAAAAATGAGCAAAGATGGGAACCATAATTCATGGCTGTGCCTTGAGAGAAACAAAATATAGTTGTAAGGTTCAAAATAAGATAAAGAGTTGAAACTTGAACTTGTTTTCAATTTAAAATGTTTTATTTCTAATTAATCTCGGTAATGTTCATGATTCCCATTTCAACTTTGAGCTAAACATATGTGGCTATAGTTGTACAGGGCACAGGTATGCCTTTAATTGCATACGATCCCTCTTGCCACAATGAATATTGAGTCGTGTCTATGGAACATCTTTATGAATCTGTATGAAGTCATTTCTTGAAGGTGAGCTGAAATCGGCTTAGGTAGTGTTACCCCTCGTATTGTAAGAGGATTTTTCCAGGTCGAAGGCTTTGCACAAGCACATTTCGTTTGGAGGATTTTGCCCTTGGAGCAAAGATGTTGGCATTTTGATGGATATTGGCTTATTGATTATCAGTGATCACCTTTTTGCTGGGAGTTTGTATTTTGCACATGTGGAATTTTTGGTGCCTTGGAGGGGTTTTTCTTAGCATTGATAAGGAAACTCATCAACTAATAGTTTTCAGTACGGGTTATGGCTAATTATTTGATTTAATTGATCATTGATGTGATATATTGGTTAGCCTAGGATGGGTTCTTGAATATGTTGGAAGGGAACACTCATCAACTTATGGGTTCCTAAGTTTTGAGTCTAATTATTTGAGTTTCTACACCCTTGGACACTCTTTCATATGGCACTTACCTTGGGATTTATGTTGATAGAATTGGAGGATTGAGATGTTTTGTTGAGGAGCACACCAGATGTGCACATTCTCCTAGGTCGTGAGTGCATGGTTTGAGGAGCTGGGTAAACCTTGCACGTGGATCTATGCCTTTGCACATGCTTCTAGGTCGTCCTTATTTTGGAGGTTGCTATAACAATCAAAGTGGACCTTCTTGCAACATATTTATGGTATTTCTTGAGGGATTCCTAAGTTTTGAGTATAATTATTTGAGTTTCTACACTCTTGGACACACTTTCATATGGCACTTTACCTGGGGATTTACATTGGTAGAATTGGAGGGTTGAGATGTCTTCTTGAGGAGCTCTCCACATGTGCACATTCTCCAGGGTCATTGGCTCATGGTTTGAGGACTTTGGTAACCCTTGCATGTGGATCTAATGCCTTTTCACATGCTCCTAGTTCGTCCTTATTTTGGAGGTGGTTATAAGAAACAAAGTGGACCTTCTTTCTCACATCTTTATGGTATTTGAGGGATGAATTGGTTATTGCCTATGAAACCAGACATGCCCAAAACAAGCCATGTGTCTCATGTCTTTGTTAAGTTTAGCCTAATTTCACAAGCAAGATCACTGAAAGAAACATAATCACAAGATAGACAAAGATTTACCCTGGGAAACCCTCATGGGGTAGAAAACCTAGCAAAGCTTTCCTCAATATAGAAAATCAACCAATACAAAGATGTAGTCCCAAAACAAGAGCTCCTTCTCCTCCTATGCAGATCTCTCTCTCTCCTATGTGCCAATCACAAGTGAGTGAATGAGTGATAAATGAGGAACACACCTCCTCTATTTATACTCATCTCCTAACTGACTTTTCACCCTAACTGGGCCGACCTCTCCTAAGAGAGTCTAATAACACCTAAACAACTAACTCAGGGCCGACCCCACATGGGAGATCTAATAACCCTAGTTACCACATTCTCTCGGAGGAATAAACATCTCCGAATATACAATAGGGTCTTCAAGGAGGAATGAAACATCTTTGGAATAATAAAGTACAAATATAATATTCTTAGAAGTTACAATATTTCAATAGTCATCGTGTCGGACATGAACACGATGGAAACACGTGGCGGACATGTGTTGCCATCGTGTCCCGACCTGCACACTTCGTGTCCCAATTCCAAGACACGTAACTCGTGCAAAAGAGGCCCACGGGTGGCTTAAAAGCGATTTTTTGTTTTCTTTTTGACATTTCCAAGTGAAGAGAGAGGGCTGAGGGTGGAAGTTTTTGCAGGTGAAGGAGTTTTGAAGCATTTGCAAGTGCTTCCAAGTGCATTTGAGGGAGGATCAAACTCACCATTAAGCAAGAAGAGTCAAGCTCACCATCAAGCAAGAAGAAGAATGTCTCAATCAACTAGGGCAGCAACTAAAGGGAAAAGGAAAGGGAGAAATGCCCCATCTAATGTTCTCCCCTCCTCTTCCTCCTCCAAGCACAAGCTCTTCTACTCCTGCTAGTGCTTCATCTGCTACTAGTGGAGCTCATGCTCAATTTAACCCTGTTTTAGCAAGACAACAAGCTCAAGAGATAAAATATCCTTTGTAGAAGTACGTGACAAGGAAAGAAGGGCCTGGAGCAAAGCTTGGTGGGGGAGGCAATGTGAGTTGGAGTTGCAATTTCTGCAAGAACGAGTTCAAGAGCACATATTATCGGGTTAAGGGCCATTTGTTAGCCCTTCCTTGTGGGATTTCTTCATGCAAAGCAGTGAGTGTTAACCAAAGGAGGGAGATGGAAAGAGAGGATCATGTTGGCTTAGGGAATGTGGCAACAACAAGCAAGACACAAAAGAATGACGATCCTCTCCCATTCTTGAGGAATCCCTCTAACACTAGGCCTCCACCTAGTAGATATAGGAGTGAGGTTGATACTCATCCAACAAGAAAGAGGCCAACTACAAGTGGTCCAATGGATAGGATTTTCTAATGAGAGGCGCGAGAAGAGGTGGACCTTACCATTGCATTCTTTTCCTACCTCAACTTCATTTTGTTCAATGTTGCACCACCGTTGTTATTGAGATGTGTCGAAGTCTCATTGAACGAGCTCCAAATGGTTATGTGCCTCCTTGTTCAGAGAAGCTTAGAACCACATTGTTGGTTAGGGCAAAGAAGGAGGTGGATAAAATTCTTGAGCCAATTAAATTAGCATGGCCTTCATCCGGTGTAAGTATTGTTTTTGATGGATGGACGGATGCAGCACGCCATCCACTCATCAATTTCATGGTGTCTTCCCAAAATGGACTGGTGTTCTTGAAAGCGGTGGATGCTCTTGGGAAATACAAGGATGCACAGTATATGGTGAGTTGTTCATCAAAGTCATTAAAGAAGTATGTGTGGATTCTTGTGTACAAATCATCATGGACAATGCACCTGTTTGCAAAGTTGCTGGCATGATTGTGGAAGCTAAATATCCACAGGTATTTTCATTTTGGACACCTTGCAAGTTGCATTGCTAATATGCTCATTCTTTGAATTTAGCACAAGATTCATCTAGGCCCTAGGGGAAAGGTCATTTAAATTTTATAGATTTATCAATGTCATAATTTATTTGATGTGTTAGTTGTAGAGTCTAGAGTCTAGAGTCATTTATACTTGCTTTTATTGCTCTTATAGGTATTTTGGACACCTTGCATTGTCCATTCTTTGAATTTAGCACTGAAATCTATTGCTTCAGACGTGAAATGGATTGGCACCCTTATTGATGATGCATGCCATATCCGTAACTTTGTACAAAACCACACCAATGCCCTCACAATCTACAAAGAGTACACATATCTTTCATTGTTGAAGATTGCAGATACTTGGTTTGCTTCCTCATTCATCATGCTCAAGAGGTTGAGGGAGGTCAAAACCGCTCTTAGGTCCATGGTTATTTCAGAGTTTTGGTCTTTTTGGAGAAAAACGGATCAGATTGCTTCAAAAGAGGTTGAGGGAGGTCAAAACCACTCTTAGGTCCATGGTTAATTCAGAGTTTTGGTCTTTTTGGATAAAAATAGATTAGATTGCTTCAAAAAAGGTAAAGGACATAGTGTTAGATGATGGTTGGTGGGAGATTGTAGATCTTACAATTAAGATCATGGAGTCGATCATTTCTTTGTTGCGGTTTGTAGACACGGACCAACCCATCCTAGCAGAGATGTTTATGAGAGGTGGGATTTTGTTAGAAAAACAGGATCGCAAAGCAATAACAATAAGCAAGATGCAAATATAAATCACATAAAACATGTTACAAGAGAGACACCAATATAACGTGGTTCACACAAGATGGGCTACGTCCACACAGAAATTGCTAGTCCTTATTATTATACCATCCAACAAATGAAATGATACAACCTGTAGCACATCCGCTGCAACTTCCTCTTCACTTTCTCACAGTCTCTCTCACACAATCGCAGAGATCTTTACAATGCTACAATACACAGTCGTATTACAATGCCTTCCTTTTAAAGAGCGATTACCATGGGAAAATACTATGGAACACCCAATACCATGGGCCCATAAATCACCCATTATTGACCAAGTCATGACTATGAAATTACAACATTTTACAAGGCATTTTTTTCGAAATTTTCTCTATGGGGGTGCTTCCCTGGAATCCCCACCAGGAGGAGGCTCGCAAACTAATCGTCGCTCCCTGGACCCCCCATTGTGACTATTTTTTTTTGGGGGGGGCAAGCCCCCCCAAACCCCCTTGCCATGGACTAGGATCCAGACACAGCTGAAACACAACCTCTGAATAAGGAAGATTAGGCTCCACAACCAACAGATTCCATGATCGAGTCCATGAGGACCATTGTTATGGAGAACGAGTGTGCCGAGTATGAGACATCGACAGAGAACTTATGGTCCACCATACATGATATTCTTATCTCCAAGTGAGATAAGAATTGCACACCTTTGCATTGCTTGGCCCACTCATTGAACCCCAAGTTCTACAGTCATGATTGGCTCAATGGTGGGCCGGGGCCATCACAGAGAGTCCCTCCTCACATGGATGGAGAGATTTCACAGGGGAGGAAGATAGCATTGAGATGACTATTTGAGGATAGAGACTTACTTGATGAGGTGGAGGAGGGCTTTGTAGAGTTTTCCACAGGCAATGGGAGATTTGGAGGCTATGATGTGCTTAGAGACAGGGGGGTAAGAAACCCAATGTTTGTTGGGCAACTCATGGGGCAACATGCCCTATTCTATAGAAGTTAGCCTTGAGGGTCATCTCTCAAGTTACATCATCCTCTTGTTGTGAGAGGAATTTGAGCACATATGGGAACTTGTACAGTTTGAAGAAGTGCAGGCTTGAGCAGTTCGGGGCAGAGACGATGGTGTATGTGCACTCCAACCTTCGTCTTATTTACACGAAGATGGAGGAGTGGGTGAAGGGAAAGACGAAGATGTGGGATGTCTTTCCTGATGATATGGGTTTGGACAACAGTACTGAGTTGGCATTAGCCAACATGGATCTTAATGATCCAGTGCTAGAGCCGGTCACTTTTGATGATGGTGTTCCTTTGGAGGGTTCATCCTCCACACTAGCAGATGCAGATCGTCAGATGGGCAGAGAGGAGGAGGAGGAGGAGAAAGAGGGCAATGATGAGTTTGTTAATTCAAGCATGGAGGAGGACTATTGATAGATGAGATTCTTCCATCTTGATGAACCCCTTTTTGTACTTACTATTTGCCAGTGGCATTTCGACATCTATGTAATACATTTTGATTTTGATGACTTACTGAGAAATTTGGTTTCGACATCTTGAGCTATTGCCTATCTAGTATCAAATTTCAATGCATCTATGTGTCTCATTGTGATTTGTGAATGTGTAATGTGTGTTGATTCTAATTTCTATTGAATATTTGTAAATGTTCTAGTTTCTAATTTTTTTTTTGATCTATATGTCTATATTTTTAAATTTTAATATATTTAAAAAAATATATATATATGTATATAAATGTGTCCTCCATGTCCTGATTTCGGGGGTCATCGTGTTCGTGTTGGACACTCGTATTTTTGTGTCCTCTGTGTCCTGTGTCCTTATGTCAGGCGACTTAGGTTATTGCATGGGTGAAAACAATCTAACTACCATTTCTATTTTTGTTGTGTAGTTGGTTTCTCAAGATATTGTTGGCACATTTATCGAGGGAGATAACAACTACTCTTGGCATAGTCTCATAAAGTGTGTTACCCCTCGGATTGTATGAGGACTTATCTAGGGGTAAAGATGCTGATGATCCAGATGAAGTTCAATGTATGGCTTGTCTAAGCCATTTATGTAAACTTTGTCATTTGTATTAAGTGATCCATGGTTGTGATGTAATGATATAATTGTGATGTATCTTGTATATGTAAACGATATTTTATAACACCTTCTCAACGCCCTTATTATGGTTGCACAAAGGGAATGTCCCTTGAGTGTTTTTTTGATTGAGGATTATTTACATCTTCATGATTGTAATAATCCAAGGTGTTTTCACTCAAAAATCCCCCAAGTCGGGGACATTTCCTATGTGCAACTCGCCATACATTTGAGCACTTGAGCCCTATGATGTCATTGTGATGTAAACATCTCATGTATTTGGTCACCATGGACACTTATGTAATGCCAAGTTAGATTCTAGATCCTTAGGAGTCGCTCTTGCACATGGTTTGCAATAATTTAAATATGTCATTAGTTAAAAGCAAGTTAGAAGCTAAGAAACCGGACATGTCCTTTACGCCTGAAGTGAAAAGTGTCCGCGTGTCGGACACAGTACGTCTTGACAGTGTAGGACATGTGTTTTGGACTTGTTTGGTTTCAAGACACGTCCAAAACAAATGTCCTATGTCAGGACATGTTCCAACGTGTGAGAACCTTGTCCTAAAAATAAGACACTTGTAACTTGAAAAAGTTGTTCGTGGGTCATAAAAAGATGATTTTACCCTCATTCATTCACATTTTTCAGTGAGGCTTGAGATTCTGGGAGGGGTTTTTTTTGCAGGTGAAAAGCATTAGAAGGTTTTTCGACGTCTATATAACACATTTTGATTTTGATGACATAATGAGAAATATGATTACGACATCCATGTAATAGAACATTTTGATTTTGATGACTTAATGAGAAATTTTATGTGTCTATGAGTCTACCATTGTAATATTCATTGTGATTTGTGAATGTGTAATGTGTATTGATTATAATTTCTATTGAATATTTGCAAATGTTTCAATTTCTAAATTTCTTTGGATATCCATGTGTCCTGATTCCGGGGTTGCCGTATCCATGTTGGATACTCGTATTGCCGTGTCCTTCGTGTCTCGTGTCCTCATGTCATGTGACTTAGGTTAGAAGGTTAGGATTACCCTTTTCCCCAAGTCTAATTTTGGGCTTAATGTTCTAATTGTCCATTAACTTTATATCTCAAAGTTCTCCCTTCACATATACCCATGCAATCCACCTAAGATGCCTCATACCCCAGCTTTGAGAGCAATTATCTTTTGATTGGGTGCTTAGAATTGTGCGATCTCAACGCCAAATGATCTCGAGTGGTCGTGGGATTTCCAAAAAGTGGTTATAATAGAAATTCTGATAAATATTGAGAAAAGTTGGAAAACCCATAACTGTCATTTAAAAAGTTGCGACCCTCTTTTTTCGCTTCCTAACCAATTTGCCCCTCCTTTAAGACCAATTCGTACCCCTTTTTTGCTAGTCCTTTCCCTCTCTAAGGCTAGCGCCCTCCTTTTGGGACTTGTCTCAACGACTTAAAGGTATTTTATTATTGTTTTAGTATGTCAAGAGGATTTAGTTAGGGTTTTGAGTCTTCTAGAAGGAAAAAATAATTGTTTAATGAGAAGATGTTGAGTCTCAAATCCTATATGAAAGGCTCTCCTCTATCATTTCATTTGTTGGTTGTTGGTGCTACAAGACAGTTATCTTTGTACAAGACATTCTATAATAAAAATTTTCTTTGGGTTTGAAGGTCATATCTTATAGCTTCTCATGGTTGATGGTATTTTCTTGTTCATGGTTCTTCTATTGGAGGTAACATTGTGCTAGCATTGTTTCTGTTTCTCTTGAGCTTCTTTAGGGACAATATTGTCCAAAGGGATTGGATCTGTGGTAAAGTTTTATTCTAGATTCAATTGTATTTCTTGCATAGAAGGAGGTTTTTCTTTGGACTAATTCTCATTAAGATTTTGCAAATCTAACCTTTCTAGTGTGGGGTTTCACTCAAGTAAGAAGTAGAGGAGGAGTCCATCCTCCTTTTGTGATTTGTATTTTGTAGCTTCTAATACATCTATGAAGGGTTGGAGGTCTTGAACACTTATTCTTCCTAGGTGTTCTTTGCAGAACAAGTCCATTGCAGAATTTCTTAGTTGACTCCATACCAACTATCCTCTATCCTCTACAGTTCTACTATCCTCTACTACGAAACGGATGCAAAAAAGTTGATAAAGTAAGTTTATAGAATATTAGTCCAAGCTAAAGTAGTTTTTTGTAGCCAAGTTATCAAGCAGGGTAAAGGTTTTGGGATAGATGACTTGATGTGTTTTGGACTAGCCCCCCCCAGAACGGTAAGGCACTTGTCTGTCTTATTTCTCTTGCAACCATTCATAGAAAACAAAATTATATCTCTTCCTTTTTTTGGTTTTGTTTAGTGAAATCTAATGTTAAGAGAAAAATCCAAAAGGATAATTTAGGTTTCCCTTAGATTTGTTGGTTTATCTTGAATATGTTGAATATATCTTTTATTTCAGAATTTGCTTTTCATAGAAATATATTTAAAATTCAAAAAGTTGCTAATTATTCCTTGGTAATAACTAGACAAATTTTATTTTGGGAAAATTAGCCTAAAACAAAAACCTGAAAATTACTTCTACGGTTTTATCTCTATTTTCAAATTTATTTCACAATTATTTAATAAAAAATAAAAATAAATTTTTTATTTTATTGAATATCGTCTAGATTTAGAAATTTGCTAAGTTGCCAGGGCACTTGGGTACAGAGACGGGTACGGGTACGGGGACACCACTTTTTGAAACATGGTACCTGGGTACGTTGGGGTACTATATATATATACCTATGTTGCATGGGGACCCGCCCCCCCCAAAAAAAGAATTTCACCCGTTCCCTGCGTTTCCACTTTCCGGGGACTTTAGAACTCCTCGGAAATGTCCCTAAATTGTCGGGGACTCCATCGGGGACTTTTTTGACGTACCCTAAACATGCCCAGACAAATCAGGGACTTTTCAGGGACGTCCCCGAAGTCCCTCAACCAATCGGGGACTCCTGGGTGTCCCTTGACCTGCACATTAAAAAAAACAAAAAATTAAAAAATTGTTAAAATTAAAATAAAAAGTTAAATCCTAACCTAACCCTCTCCCTATTTCTCTAACCCGCGACCCCCTTCTACATGCTATCTATTTACACGACTCGACCATACTCATTGGCGGCGGCTCACTCCAACCTTCATTGCTCCTGTAGCCTGTTGCGTCGGCTCTCTGTTGCTCCCACTCCCTGTTGCGTTGGCGGCAGCTCACTCCTGCTCCAAGCTCCATTGCCCCAGTTCTCTACTGTGCCGGCAGTCCGCCGTGGTCACAGTTCGTGATGGTTGACTCTGCACAGCTCGGTCCCACTGCTGTGGTTGCTGCCAGTCCGCCGTGATCGACTCTGCACATCTAGCTCCCATTGTGGAGCTCGCACTGCTCTGTGTGGGCTCCCTTGTGGTTGCAGTACCCCCACATATCCTTGCTGGCTCCCCTGTGGGCGCACAACGCACACCTGTTGCAGCCCCTCTCAGCCTACAAAGTAACAAAACCCACAACGTATTGTCATTGCTAGCACCTACAAGTATTATGGTTTTTTATTTTTTAATTGTATTTTTAATTTTTAATTTTTTTTAAGTATAGATTATAAATGATAAATCTCAGCAATGCTTGCCACTATTTTTTTTCATTTTCTGTAAAATTTACATGCAAGCTATTTTAATATTCTACTGCAAACATGTTCTGATTTTTATGATTTATCTCAATCAAAGGCTACAAACATGTTCTGATTTTTATCTCAATGTCTTTAGTGTATATATATATATATATAAAATTGCCGTCCCCAACTTGCTGTCCCCTGAAAAATTGGGGGTGTGCTCTAGCCATCCTGGAAACTCGTCCCCCGTGTCCCCGAGACCAGTGCACAAATATATAAAATTTTTTCAAGTTTATATTATATATTAAGTTTTCAACAAGTAACACACATTGGCATTTGCACATTGCTTGAAATTCAAATTACTTATTTATATTTGATATGAATCATCATCATGATATATGTCCATTGTCATACTACATCCAAAATTTGACAAATTTGGAAATGAAATGCAAATTTTTAATTGCCAAATACCACTGCAGCCAGCTGGACTGTCTTGTTTACCCTCACTGCTGGTCACTGTTTGCCTTTCTCCTCTTTTCTGGACAGCGGACAACACCTGCTCACCGTTGAACTGAGCTCCCTGTCCACTATTGGTATTGGATTTATGGACAGCTGAAATGGTCACCAAATGCAAGCCGTGACCTCCAAACTTCAACCCAAATGCATGGACAAAAATCACAATGAATGGGGTTGAGCTCTTAGTGAGCTTTAAGCTTGGGTTTATGTATTTGGAAGAGGGTACCACCACCCCCCTACCCGCTTCTCATTTTAAAATTAAAAAAAATTCCAAATTTGAAGTCTGTGGAAGTCCATTTGCTGGCCAGAAGTACCCAAAATCGGGGTGCTTGGCCTTTTTTGGCATACCTGCCCCTGTTTTGAAGGTTTGTGTAATGTTCCTTATGTTGAAGGTTTGTGTACATGCATTTTCATTTATCCCTTTATGCATTTCGTTTCTTTAGATGTGTGTATATTCTGCATCTTATTATCTGCCAACTTATTTTTTGATATCATTATCAAGAGCTTTGTTGAATTTCAATGATTATGTACTTTGCTGTAGTCTCTATTTTTAATTGAATAGCAAAGCTCAATTCTGCATGTCCATTCTTGACAGGAAATTGCATGGACCTGGAGCTTCTGATTTAGCATCAAAAAATCGAAATAGCCCAAATATCAATGCTATTGTACGTTCAGATGTAATCAGGGATTCTGTTGTACCCGAATCAAAGACTCGTTGCCCCTGTGGAAGCTCAATGGACAGTGACACTATGATACAAGTATTATACTTGTCATTTGATACGTTTTTTTGATCAAACTTTCATAGTAAAAGTTCTTGTTGTATAGATTGTACTTTCTCATGTATCTTGATGGCATATGATAGGCAGATGCAACTCTGCATGAAGTTTATGCTTTGGAGAAGATGTTGCCAACTGATTAATATTTTCTTTTATACCCCCTTTTTGGGAAAGAATTCTAGTGCTAGAAAGGGGAATGAAGTTTTTGTCTTCGTAATGATTTCCATATATTTTGGCATGCTTACTAACCCACTTTGTTTAGAACATAGTAGTGTGTAGATTACAAGAAAAATGTTACTGCTGATATCATTTTTCTTAGTGATAACACATAGATTGTGTTGTATGGCTGTTTGATTTTAAGCTACTCTGTTTAGAAGATTACAAGAAATGTTATTGCTAATTTTATTTTTTGTTGTGCAATTTTTATAATATAGATTGTGTTGGTTTGCTGTTGGATATTACTTATTGTGACATTTAACATTTCAATATTATGATGCAGTGTGATGAAATCAAATGTGGAGTTTGGCAACATGTAAGATGCGTGATTATTCCAGAAAAGTCAATTGAAGGTGTTCAACCAGAGATTCCTGCTCAATTTTACTGTGACATCTGTCGCATCAATCATGGGGATCCGTATGTTCTCTTTCCCATAGCTTGCATGATGTGTTCTCTTCTTTGATTTTGCTACTTAATTCTGTAAGTGGTTGGCAATGAGGGTTGTATGTGTATAGATTTTTAACTTGTTAACAGTTTGTCCAATCCATGCCAAAGTCAAGTGTCATACTTACTTTCTGTGGATATAGATATGGTTCTTTCAATAAGAGCAAAAGCACAAAGAGACTTTGCACCTTCTAATTTTAAATTGTGAGCCAGGCAAATTATACTTAACTGCACTTGTTTTTCTCAATTGACTTTGGTAGTAGGTTTTAGCATTTTGATAATATCACCTATAGTTATATTTTTATTTTGGATATTAAATGTGTTATGATGTTTGACAGATTTTGTGTAACTTCGGCACAGCCTTTACTTGCGACGAAGCTCATCACTACAGCCATGACTGGAGATGGGTAGGTTGTCTATAGTTTGTTCTGCTTGTTGGTTGATTATGATTTCAAAATCAAATGCTATTGCTATCATAGGTTTTGAGTTGTTGAGATAGACACTATTTATAGAAAATTACTTACAAACTGCAAAGCAGAATATGGAAGGGTATATACAATGTACATCATAATCTTTTCTGTAATGTGACTAGAACTGAAATAAAATCAGAATAAGCTATGGGCTCTAAATATTGGGCATGTTTGATCAATAGTGTGCCCTTAACTAGGAGCTGATGGTGTACCTCATCTCGCCAAAGAGTACAAAAAGCAGACAGTGTGCTAACTTCATGCTCAGAAACAGAGTTATGCCTGATATTTTAGAGAATGAATAAGGTTGGAAACTTGAAACCCTCAAGTACTGCCAGATCCATGTGAAGGCAGAATGGACTGATAATCTCCAAACAACTCAGCATGCGAATGAACCTTGCCCTGGTGCAGAACTGAATACTGATCTTGCAAATATCTCCAACAACTTTGAACAAATTGATACTCACATAAGTTGCGCTTCACTGTCTTTGAGCGGTGACAAATAGAGAAAAGGCTGTCAGAGAGCCCACTCTTGGGCAAACAGGGCTTGGATGGGATCCCCTGATGCAACACTAACTAGGCAAAAACTCCTAGCTTATACTATGAAGTCTATGAACCCATTTATACTCAGATGACACCCATGCTGTATTGAGGACCAGGGATATCGGATGTTGATGATGCAATATCAAATAGTGGTTGAGAATTATACTTCTGCAAAGGACTACCAAAACTCCATTTGAAATCCCTCCAGAAATGTCCTTGCATCCCATTATTCATTTTGAAAATATCTATCTTTGGTATGAGTCGTCTCAACTCTATATTCAATAGATTGCTAGGGGCAATCAATCCATACACCTAAGCCAAATGGCACCAATCCTTCTAGGCACGTGAAGCTTCATCTCACAGATCTCCCTAGAAAAAATGGACTTCCTGCTCAATATGCATGCCTAGAGGTGAGGCATCTCCGCAACACACAAAGTTTGCTACCTGCAACTCCAGATGGTGCAGCATGCTAAATCTTTATGTGCTTCGTTGCCCTCCCAATTCCAATGAACCAAACCTACAACGGCTTTCCAAGACAACTATATGCTCTTGAAAATGAGCAGTCCTGAAACTTGAAACAAATGCGGTGAGGGGATTATATCATATATGTTGTTGTAAATGTAACTTCGGAAGATATTCTTTTGTATATTATTATTATTATATTATTGTACTTTTATTGTACCTCCATCGGAGATGTTTTTCTTCCATTCAGGGATGTCATTATTGTATTTGGTCATGCAAGAATATCGAGGTAAAACCTCCATTGTAAGTTGGGGCAATAGTTCCCAAAAGACAAATGTAAAATGTATTTTTGAGTCTCCCTAGGACAGGTTGGCCCAGACAGTTAAGGAAGTCGGCCCCAATAGGGAATTAGGTCAGTCACACTTAAAGTATAAATAGAGAGGCTCACTCTCTCATTTGGACATCACACTCACTCAAGCAAGTTCGCACCAAGTGAGAGAGAAGACAAGTTCACTGGAGGAGAAAGAAAAAAGCTGCAGAAGACATCTTATATTTGGGTTTTCTATCTTGCTTGATATTGTACTAGTGATGAATCTATTTCTGAGGAAGTTGCGGGGTGTTCTCCTTTATGGTTTCCCCGAGGAAATTTCTTTTGTCTTTTGTGTTTTGATGTGCTTGTCTATCTTTCAGTTTAAAGATCTAACATAATTGAATTAAAGTGCAAACTCTAACATGGTATTAGAGCCACTCTGAAAAGAAGGCATTGTGCAGTAGCGAGAAACTAGGGCTTCCTATTTCAAGGTCTTCTCTCCACAGATCATCAAGAAAAGAGGGCTAGGATAACTCGCCCTTGGGGGGCGTGCATCTTTTGGATGAAGCAGAATCCAATTTGGAGAATTTTTATTTTTGACCCAATCACTATTGTAGGGAGAAAAACTAGGGCATCAAGTTTTTGGATCTTCCATCCACCAATTCGGGAAAAGGAGTACACTGGACAACTCGCCTTGAGGTGGCGCATCTTTCTATCCAAGCAGAAGTTCAAGATTCCAAGTTTGGGAACTTAGGGTTTCTCTGTCAAACCCTAGGTCAGCCAACTCCAGAACCAGGTTGGGCATCTCAAATTGGTAAGATCTAATTCATTGCTATTTCCATTTGAGGTTCTCATTTCAAAATGACAAATCATACCAAGCTTGAGGATAAGCTTGAAGGAGCTGATAACTTCTGAGCATCGAAGTATAGAATTTCTTTTGTCCTAGAAGAGAATGACTTGGACAAGTATGTCAATGTGGAGGTTCCAGAACCAGAGAGAGTTGAGGCAAAGGCAATCCGTAAGAAGAACATGTTCAAGGCCAAAAGGATTATTGCAGACTCCATAAAAGACTACCTCATCCCTCATGTATCATCCTTGAAGACTCCCAAGGAGATGTTCGATGCTTCGACGAAGATATACGAAGGAGAGAACATCAATCAGAAGATGACTCTAAGAAACCAACTCAAGAATGTGAAGATCAAGCACTCAGAGACTATGCAATCTTACTTCACAAGGGGCTCCCAGATCAAGGAACAACTTAAAGCAATTGAAGACAATGTTGAAGAAAGAGAAATTGTAATGACTACCTTGAATGGTCTCCCAAGATCATGGGACTTGTTCATTCAAGGAATATGTGCCCGGAAGAAGCTGATCACATTCAACAGGATATCGGAAGAATGCACCCAAGAAGAAGCTCGACTAGTAGCAAGAGAAGAGAAGATTGGAGCTAATGATGACCAAGCTCTAACTGCTCATACTAAGAAGAACCAAAACAAGAGGGAGGACCATCATCACAAAAGGTCCAGAAGACCCAATAGGAACCATGGACCTAGAAGAGACCTCTATAGTATCAGGTGCTTCACATGTGATGAGAAAGGACATTATTCAAGAAATTGTCCCAGAAACCAAGGATCCTTCAAGAGAGCCAACAAGAAAAGGCATCATGCTCACACCATTGAAGATGATGAACCTGTAAGGAAAAGAACCGGAGAAGAAAGGGATGATTCTTCAAGTGATTGAAGAATATGTTTTAATCTCAGCACTCATAGGTACCATCACCCATGGAAGCAATGATTGGCTTGTGGATAGTGGAGCATCCAAGCATATGAGGTGATACAAAGAATCTTTCATCAACGTATCAGAACATGAGTCACCCCACAAGGTGAAACTTGGGGATGATTATCAATATCCCATCGAAGAAAGTGGAGAAGCTTCCTACATACTAGATTCCGGAAAATCAATAAAGATGAAAGATGTTCTCTATGTACTAGGTTTGAAGAAAAATCTTCTCTCCATCTCAGCATTAGATGCTAAACGAATGCAGGTCGCATTTGTTGGTGGCCAAGTTCTAATGTGGCCAAAAGGAAAAACAATAAATGATGCAATAGTAATTGGAGAGCAAGAGGGAGGCTTGTACAAGTTGAAAGGTCAACCAGAACAAGCATTGGTTCATGACTCCATGGAACTAAGCGAATTATGGCACAAAAGACTTGCACATGTTCGCTAGAGAGCACTACCTATTGCAAGCAAAGCAGTTTCAGGTCTACCAGAAATCGAAACAAAGCGTGAAGGCATTTGCAAGGGATGTGCATAAGGGAAGAATGTGAAGAAGACATTTCCTAGCAGTGAAATCAAGGCAAAAGGAATATTGGAGAAAGTCCACTCAGATGTGTGTGGCCCCATGTCTTCCAGCTCATTAAGCGGGTATGTATACTATGTTTCTTTCATAGATGACTTTTTCTCGTAAGACATGGATTTATTTCTTGTTGGGCAAAGATGAAGTATTCAATAAATTCAAGGAATTCAAAGCTTTGGTTGAAAACCATACTGAAAGGAAGATCAAGACTTTACGATCAGACAATGGCAGAGAATTCACCTCAGAAGAATTCAAGGATTTTTGCAGGGAATCTAGGATTAAGAGGGAGTTGAGCACTCCTTACAATCCTCAACAAAATGGCATTGCAGAATGCAAGAACATAACAATAATGGAAGCAGCGAAGGAAATGCTCCATGACCAAGATCTTCTGATGCACTTATGGGCAAAAGTAGCAAGAACAACCGTGTATGTACAAAACTGTACACCTCACCGTGTATTGAACAACAAGACTCTAGAAGAAGCTTTCTCAGGAGAGAAACCAAAAGTCAACCATCTTTGAATATTTGGTTGCCCTGTGTACATACACATCTTAAACGAAAAGAGAACAAAACTAGATCCTTTAGGGAAGAAGGGCATATCCGTGGGATACAGTGACACATCAAAATCTTACCAAATATACTTCCTAGGATTCAAGAAGATTGAGATCAACAAAGACGTAACTTTTGATGAAGACTCAACATACAACAAATCAAGACAATTACCTATTGAAGAAATGAAGAACCTGAAGTTCCTAGAACCAGAGACACAGTTATGGAAGAGACAATCCAAGAAGATCAGCAAGACCATGACATGACAGAACCGCAAGAACCTGTAGATCCCCCTCATGAGAAGAACTCCCACAATTGACGACCAACATGGGCACATGAAGCAATACAAGATGCAGTGACTCGAGAGGTATGGTGCCCCAGATGGGATACACAGAGAAAGCAAGAGACCTAGACCATACTCCAACTATTTGGCCCTACTATGTGACATCATTGATAAAGAACCTTCCAACTACGAAGAAGCAAAAGAAAAGGAGGAGTGGAAGGATGCCATGATCGAAGAGTACCAGTCGATTATGAAGAATGATGTTTGGGAGATAGTTCCAAGACTAGTAGGGATGCCTGTTGTGACTTCGAAATGGATCTACAAGATCAAGCATGTTGCAGATGGTAGCATTGAAAAACACAAGGCAAAATTTGTGGCACGTGGCTTCTCCCAGAAAGAAGGCATAGACTACGAGGAGACATTTGCAACTGTAGCAAGATACACTTCCATCAGATCCATACTTGCCGTAGCCGCAATAATGAAATGGAAGGTACACTAGATGGACGTCAAGACAACATTCTTGAATGGTGTAGTTGAAGAGGAAGTGTATGTGGAGCAGCCACTAGGATTCGAGACACATGACAGACAGACTCACCTGTGCAAGCTAAAGAAAGCCTTGTATGGTTTGAAGCAGGCACCCAGGACATGGTACGGCAGGATGGATAGCTTTCTGATGAGCTTAGGCTTTACCAAGAGTAAAGCAGATTCCAACCTTTACTACTATGTGTAGATGACCTGTTTGTAACAGGGGAGGATGAGCTCATTGCAGATACAAAGAGAAGGCTTGCCGCTGAGTTCGAGATGAAGGACCTAGGAGTGATGCACTACTTCTTAGGTATGGAGGTGTGGCAGAGTGCAGATGGGATTTTCCTTGGTCAAGGAAAGTATTCAGTTGAGATTCTAAAGAGGTTCAGAATGATGGACTGCAAGGCAATGGCCACACCAATGGCATCCAACTTGAAGCTACTGTGTGATGCTTCATCAGAGACAACTGATGCCACGATGTACATGCAGATGATTGGTTTGTTAATGTACTTAACGAACACGAGACCAGACATATGTTTTGCTGTGAACACCCTAAGCCAGTTCCTGACAGATTTGAGGCATGTTCACTTGACGGCTGCAAAACATATATTGAGGTACCTGAAGGGTACAATTGAGTATGGGCTCAAATATGAGACGAATCAGAAGATTAACTTGCATGGTTATGTTGATTCGGATTGGGCAGGAAGTGTCACAGACAGGAAGAGCACTTCAGGATGTTGCTTCAGTTTAGGATCCGGTATGATCTCTTGGTTTAGCAGGAAGCAGTCATGTGTGGCACTGAGTACAACCGAAGCAGAGTATGTTGCAGCTTGTTTGGCTAGTTGTGAGGTAGTATGGCTTTAGAAGTTATTGTCAGATTTGTTTGATCTCGAGCTAGAGGCGACTTATGTCTTTTGTGACAACCAGAGTTGTGTGAAGTTGTTTGAGAACCTGGTGTTCCATGACAAGTTGAAGCATATTGAGATCAAGTACCACTATATCCAGGATATGGTGCAGAGAGGAGCAATGAAGCTCCAGTATGTGGCGACAGACGAGCAGACATCCGATGTGTTGACCAAGCCGTTAGCAAGAGTGAAGTTTGAGTACTTAAGAGAGAAGCTTGGTGTTATCCAAATCGAGGTTCCTCGAAAGAGGGAGTGATGTGACCGAAAGACGCAGGTGCCCTAGGGCTGTATCTTACATGGTGGAAGACGCAGGTGCCCCAGGGCTGTATCTTACATGGTGGAAGACGCAGGTGGTCCGTAAGGACGTAATTCATCTGGGATGTTCCTGGGCTGTATCCACATGTTTGAAGATGCTGGTGGGTCCACGGGTCATAAAGCATCTAGGATGTGCCGGGGTTGTATCTTACATGGTGGAAGACGCAGGTAGTCCGCATGGACGTAATGCATCTGGGATGCTCCTGGGATGTATCCACATGTTTGAAGACGCAGGTTGACCGAGAGAGTCGTAATACATCTGGGTTGTATCCACGGGGTGGAAGACACAGATGTTCCTGGGCTGTATCCACTAGGTGGAAGACGTAGGTTGACTGAGAGAGAGACGTAATACATTTGGGCTGTATCCACTGGGTGGAAGATGCAGATGTCCCTGGCTGTATCCATTGGGTGGAAGATGCAGGTTGTCTATTGGACTGATATATGCACCTGGGATGCTCTCCGCATGGGATGATGAGATGATTCGGATACAATGAGATGATAGTAGGAGATGCAGGTGATTGCTGTGGCAATGTAATATGTGGTCCTGGGCTGTATCTACTTGATGGCTTACTCGTAGAGATGATGAAGACCTAGATGAGAGCTAGGCCTACATCCAACATGAAAAAGGGCTGGCTCTGTAGAACTTCGCATGACGGGTAGATTCGAGAGATGTCACTAGTCAATGATTAGCAAGATGAGAATTGCTACAACAACGATGATGACATTGTCTAGAGTTTGTGGCCAGCTGTGATGATGACCGTGTCGAGAGAATACCTTCCTAGTTAAGAGGGAATGTTGTTGTAAATGTACTTTCAGAAGATATTCTTTTGTATATTATTATTATATTATTATTGTACTTTTGTTGTACCTCCGACGAAGATGTTTTTCCTCCGTTCGGGGATGTCATTATTGTATTTAATCATGCAAGAATATCGAGGTAAAACCTCAATTGTAAGTTGCGGCAATAGTTCCCAAAAGATAAATGTAAAATGTATTTTTGAGTCTCCCTATGACAGGTCGACCCAGACAGTTAAGGAAGTCGGCCCCAATAGGGAATTAGGTTAGTCACACTTAAAGTATAAATAGAGAGGCTCACTCTCTCATTTGGACATCACACTCACTCAAGCAAGTTCGCACCAAGTGTGAGAGAAGACAAGTTCGCTGGAGGAGAAAGAGAGAAGCTGCAGAAGACATCTTATATTTGGGTTTTCTATCTTGCTTGATATTGTACTAGTGACGAATCTATTTTTGAGGAAGTTGCGGGGTTTTCTCCTTTATGGTTTCCCCGAGGAAATTTCTTGTGTCTTTTGTGTTTTGCTGTGCTTGTCTATCTTTCAGTTTAAAGATCTAACATAATTGAATTAAAGTGAAAACTCTAACAATATAGACCAAAGGCTCCTTGAATTCTACCTACATGTGCAGTCATTAATTGATGCCAAAATAAGATCTGCCACAAAGAAAAGCCCTCTAAACATCCCACCACTCACTTTGCCGTGAGAATACTACCCTAAGTCACAAAATCTTTCAAATGAAGCCTTCCTTTGGGTATCATACACATATCCCACGACACTAACGAAAGGCCACTCTCTCCACCATACTTGGAACACATACGTGATTACATAATTTGCTTGACTTCTTGAAAGAATGTCTTACTAGGGAACCAATAGGAAACATAATATACATGCCAATCCTAAAGAATGCACCCAACAACAATGAGATTCCCAACAAATGGTAGCTATTGCCATACATGAGGTTTGCTTTAAAGCCTGTGCAAAGACCATTCCAACATAGATATTAGTGATAAGCCCACACCAAAAGGGATACCCAAATGCCTAAAGATCACCCCGAGACAAATATACGTTCATGTTTTAGAAATCCTATTTGGCAAATAATTCATCCCAACCAACCAAATTTGCCTTGTGGTTGTGGACCACAAAAACCGAAGCAGAATAGAAAGTGTCCATGGATGCAAGAGCATTGACAACACTAGATTTGACCTTATAAATTCGAGTGTTAAGCTATAGTACATATTAATGGATATCATTCGGGGTGAGGTTAGTGTTATGGAGTTCACTATTCAACTTTAGTGGTTCATGAGTACATTATGGGGTGCATTGGTTAGTCGTTCCACCGATGCAACATCGATGGTTGGAGGAGTAATTTTCAGACTTGGCACATTGTGGCATGTCTTTATTATCATTGGACAAATGTTGATTAGAGTTAGATAGGTTTTTCCTATACAGTATACAGGTATAGGTTGAGCATACATCTTAGGTAGATATGGACGTGTGACACACTAGTAGCAGGTGCGCATACTTGGAGATACAATGCAATATTTAGAGTAAGTGTGGGAGGTTTATGACACCCACAGTGTGTGGTGAGGGTGAGTTGTAGTGTTATATTTTACACGATTTGATCACTTCTTTGGACATGCTTTGGGGAGATATGCATGGGGTTCAGATATTAGGAAAATCTAAGAAATTGCTAATTTAGCTATTTTTGGAGACTAGTTCGATTGATGATCCAATTTCATATTTGAGGACCCATTTGGAACATTTGTTCATGTTTTGAATTTCATCAATTTTTGAGGACAATCAATTATTAATAGTGCTATTTTTAATAGGTAACTAAATATGTGGGGAACTAGTATGGTGAAAATCATCATGTCCCATTTCGGGCCATTTTGAGCACTTAGGTTGACTCATTTTTTTTATTTTCCTTTTCATTTTCCTTATGTCAAAGTTCAGTTTTCCTATGAACATTTTAGGTTGATTTCCCATTATGTGCTTTGGTTTTTGTCAAGTTGGGTTTGGGAGGTGTTTATATGTCCTTAAATTTTCATTCGGGGTGCTGGTTTTCGATTCATTATGTCATGTCTTTGTTGGTGTTTGGTGAAATAGTCAAGTTGTCACAAGAAAGTCACAAGTCTTATTTTAATATTCATTTTGAGTTATCTAGAATGAGAGTAGTATGGTTGGTATCTGAAACTTTTATTTGCAATCCCTTTTCTTGTCGATCATGTATTGAGTCTAAGTCGTAACTCGTAAGCAGTCAAGTCAAGTTGAGAGTTTGTGCTTTGAAGTTCCATCTGACAAGTTACATATTTATACTATGTATATATGTACTTTGTGCGGGTTGGAAAGATTTTTTATCACTTTCCTTCTAGTGGATCTTCCCCCCATTGACTATGACACATCTTGTTCTAGGGGTTGATTTTAGAAGTTGAGTTACTTGGGTGATCACAAGCCTTATTGGTGGTCTACTTTTCATTTAGCAAAGCCTTTCATTATTAGGTTTTGATTTGATGATTCTTGTTATTGTTTGACATCATGACATTTGTTCACAATGATAGGATTGTAATCGTACCTTGTGGCCCACAGGCATTAGTGATTGGCTATCTCATGTCTAACAAGGATTCACCTTAATGGTCCTTGACTAGATTGTTTATCCCATGATCAACAACTACTCATTATCCCATCAAAAGAGGATTCATACATGGTGGGGTTTGCAGGTTGTTGGTTTCAATTGTTTTGGAAATTCTTGAAAAAACTCCAGGGGTGGTTTATACAATTGGAAATGGAAGTGATTCATAGAAGAACAACCAAAATGGCTCATACACTAGGATGAAGGGCCATCTCAATGGGCAAACTAAGACATCAGTACTGGGTAGACTAGTCTAGGTTTGAGTGCTGCAAAAATTAACTTATATGCATCTTTGCAAGATTTTGCTGATAGGAGATTTACTAAGGAAAACACCTTGTGTAAGGTATTGTTACTAAACCTCCATATCTAGATCAATTGTTGTGAGTAATAAAAGGTCTACTATGGGTCCCCTTGAAGCAACATTTAATTACAGGGTAGACAAGTCGCTTATGAGTATGCAGCTTGTTATATCTATGCAAATGGGGTAGTATTCAATTTGGTGCGCTCCCCATAGTGGCAACAAATGATTAAGGCAGTCAATGAAGTGCCACATTTGTTCACAATGATAGGATTGTAATCGTACCTTGTGGTCCATAGGCATTAGTGATTGGCTATCTCATGTCTAACAAGGATTCACCTTAATGGTCCTTGACTAGATTGTTTATCCCATGGTCAACAACTACTCATTATCCCATCAAGAGGATTCATACATGGTGGGGCAGGTTGTTGGTTTCAATTGTTTTGGAAATTCTTGAAAAAAATCCAGGGGTGGTTTATACAATTGGAAATGGAAGTGATTCATAGAAGAACAACCAAAATGGCTCATACACTAGGGTGAAGGGCCATCTCAATGGGCAGACTAAGACATCGGTGTTGGGTAGACTAGTCTAGGTTTGAGTCCTGCAAAACTTAACTTTAATGCATCTTTGCAAGATTTTGCTGATAGGAGATTTACTAAGGAAAACACCCTGTGTAAGGCATTGTTACTAAACCTCCATATCTAGATCAATTGTTGTGAGTAATAAAAGGTCTACTATGGGGCCCCTTGAAGCAACATTTAATTACAGGGTAGACAAGTCGCTTATGTGCATGTATCTTGTTATATCTATGCAAATGGGGTAGCATTCAATTTGGTGCGCTCCCCATATTGGCAACAAATGATTAAGGCAGTCAAAGAAGTGCCAAAAGTGTACAAGAACCTTGGTTATGAAAAAGTCCGCACCATTTTGTTGACATTAGAAAGACAATTTGTGGATCGATAGTTACAATCAATTCGGGATGCATGGGTTGGGCAAGGGTGTCCATCGTTTTTGATGGATGGAGAGACCAAAGTAAACACTCTTTAAGTAATGTTATTGCAATGTGTCCCTAAGGGGCAATTGTTTTGAAGGCTATTGATTATAATGGATTGGCGAAAGATGCAAAGTTCATCTCCCCAATTCTTATTGATGCAATGGAAAGGTTGGGGCTATAAAATTATAGCCAAGTCCCCATGGACAATGCATGGGTTTGTAGAACTGTAGGCTTCATTGTGGAAGGTAGATACGATCATATCTTCTAGACTCCATGTGTGGTACATTTTTTGAACCTTATGGTTGCCAAGATTGGCGAGATTGAGTGGATCGGTGAAACATATGTAGTATTTGAGGAGATCCAAATGGTCATCACTAATCATTCAATGTTCCAAGCCATATATTGGGGTTTTTCAAAGTTGGTGCTGCTGAAGGTACTCCCTTTAAGTTTTTGATTAGTGTTATTTATATTATGAATTCTTAATTTTAATTGTATATGATTTCTGATTTTCAAAACTTATGTATGTTGTTGAAACTCATTTTGTCTCCCACACTGTAGTCATAAAGAAGCTTGTGGAGGTTAGGCAAGCATTCCAGGCGAGGTTATCAAACCTCTTTGGGAATCGTCGAGGATATTCACTTTCGAAAGAGGACAAAAGATCAAGACAATCATTCGTGATGGTGCATGGTGCGAGAAGGTCTAAAACTTTTACCTTATGTGGCTTATAGAACCAATCTTGACCATGATCAGGAATCAGGATATTTGACCCAAACATGACTTGCATGGGGGGAGTTTATGAAAACATAGAGATTATGTTGGAGAGGATAAGGGAAATTATAAGGGCAAGTGAAAGTGACCCTGAGAAGTATTTTACCTTAAACTGAAGGACATAATTACCAAAAGGTGGAACAAAATGTCCATGCCATCACACTTTTTGGCCTATGCATTGCACCCCAAATATTGTCAGTCTAAAAAAATGTCTTTATCTACTAGAACAACCCTAAACAAGGATTTTGAAGTGGTACAGGGATGTAAGACAACTTTGAGGAAGATCTATATGGATGTGGGAATTGAAATGGAAGTATGTGAGAAATTCAAAGCATTTGTACAATCCTCTGGTAACTTTTTAGATACAGTAGCCATGGATGATCAGGGGCATTTTGATCTTATTACTTGGTGAGGCTTCCATGGTGTGGATAGCATTCATTGGTCAACTTTGGACACCAAGTTTCTATCCCAGGTTGCTAGTTCATCATCAATTGAGAGGAATTGGAGTACAAATGGCTTCATCCATTAAGGGAAGCAAAATAGATTGGGAGCAACGAGGGCTATGGGATCTTGTGTACATTCATTCCAAGATCCGCTTTCTGTTACATTCTAATTCAGAGTATAAAAAATGTCCGAGTAGCATGTGGAGCCTGAGATTTCTGACTTAAACATGACATTGAATGCCATGACTCACCTCAAACTACTTGAAGATGTTACACCAATAGTCTAGCCTTCTGTTGCAGCTTCCAACATTCTTGAATCCCCATGAGGATGTAGACCCATTTCAGGATCTGTAGTTAGACCTATTCTACATTATCATATTAGTTGAGTGATCATTGATGAGACACTCGTTTTTGTATTTACTATTATCCTTTTTGTACGAGGCAAGATGCATTATTTCAGTCTTCAGATTTATAAATTATCTAATGACTTCAGTTGTAACTTGTAATGTTGTAATTCATGAGTGGTTTTGATTCTGAACTCTGAACGTGTCTTTTAAAATTAAAAAAATATTATTATATTTTTTGTACTTGATGTATCTGGATTCTGGCTTTTTAAAAATCTGCCGGATCTGTATTGGGATCCATATCAATATCCTGATAACTTAGTCATATCTCCTTTACTTCCAGTTCCTATGCATCTTGTGGACTGCTAGAAGGTGCTTTGTACTAGATAGTTAGAGCTCATGCTTTGCCTTGTTTTCTATGAAATGAAATTTATCTCAGCTTCTACTGGTACTTTAAAAATGCAGAAACATGGGAAATGAACTTTGGCTCCAAATGTGAACCTAGATATCCAGCATTTGTAGCTAGTCTGCTATTCTCTCTACAAACCTGGTGTTCATGTGAAAGTGTCTTGAGAATTATGGATGTTTCGCTATAGTTTTCCACAATGCCGGCTTTTGAAAGAGCTTTCCTTCAAAAAATATTTTGTGTATTTGCTCATGACCATTGACTTGGCTGTACAAGATTCTCTTTTGGTGCAGCCTAACCATTCTTGGTAAGGCTTTACCTGTAAATTTGTACTGAGATAGATCTGTTTTAGTTTGCTCATCCTCGGTCTCTGGTTATGGACCACCATTAAACATTGTCAAATTTAGTCATATTTGGAGCTTGTTTTTGTTTCACTTTCATGTGGAGTGAGTGTAGTTATTGATGCATGTTTATTCCCTTCCACAGATTCGACTCATTCTCTATGTCTCCTTGAATGCGGTTTATCTGATATTAATATTATGTAAAGTGTACAAAAGTTATAGTGGAGTTTAAAGAAGATGAAGCCTCAGAATAAACTTCACTAGAGTTGCAGAGCTTTGAAAGCGCTGAAGAGTTTAGCCAGTTTGAGCTTTTATCTAGAAACACCACCTAATGTTCATGTGTTTTTAAATGATCTCAAGTGTGGTGGTTTACTTCTACAGTCTAGTGGTGTGATAATGCTGTGTGGTTTACTTCAATTCAAACATGCAGTGAAAAATGGCATGTTGAGTATACATCATAATTTTGCTAGAGTTGGAGAACTATAAAAAGCTCTCAAGAGAGCAGCCGTTTGAGCTGCTATCTAGAAACACTATCCAATGCTCATTTGATTTCAAAGCATTGCAAATTTGGTGGTTTAAATCTCAAGGTCTATTGGTGTGATAATGCCTTCCAGTGTCTAGCTTCAATTCAAACATACAGTTAGAAATGGCCTGTTGAGTGTGCATCATAACTTGGCAAACCATATAAAATATGATGAATAATAGAGAGAAAATTTGGGCACAGCTCCTTATGGATTATATTTTAACTGTATAGTGGTTATCTTGGACACGTGCTTATTTATAACTGGTTACAATAGTAGTCCATATTCTTGCAATTTTAATAACTTTTTTTAGTTTGGTTTATCCTAAAATCTCCAAGAAGACAATTTTTTAAATGTTATCATTTTTCTTTATCAGAACAAATCCTTCACAGACTGTGGAGAAGACATTTGAATTAAAAAGGACAGATAGAGATCTGTTGCAGAAATCAGACTATGATCTTCAGGTTAGTTCTCAAAGATGCAAGAAACTGTTTTGTGAAATCACCACTTTATTTTTCAAAATTGTGCATAAATTATGTTGTCTAAATTTATGGGATTTACTTAGTAACATGTAAGTTTAGAGAAGTCTGGACATGCATGCAAATTCAAGCACACTATAATTATTTGTGGGTGTTTCTGCATATGGATTTTTTTTATATACTTTTTGTGCAGAAAAGTACAAAAGCTGAGATACATACCATAACAAATGGGTGCTTCTTTATATAACTAATCAGTTGAAGCGTAACACAAGTGATCCTTTGATGTTACTAATGAGAAAATTTGTTTAGCTGCATGCATGTGGCCATTAATGCACCCATATAAAGAAAGTTATGCCTTCACCGTGGCAATCAGCTAGACTCTTTTTGTATGGGTTAATAAGTGGAATATGTTTGTTCTTGTTCATCCTATTTCATGTGTATGCAAGAATGCATAATCTGACGTACAATATATTCAATTCTTGATAGCCATTGTCACATGCATATTTCTTCATAATTCAATGATTCATCAATCATTCAACATTCACATTGGAACATAAAATTTGATATCAAGTGGAAGTTATATTATGATTCCATTGTCATACTACATTCAAAATTTGCCTAATGGGCCAATGGCATTTACAGACATGAAATAGAAAATATAAAATTCAGAAAACACACAACAGTTATTCCATTCAATGATTCTCCTTGTTGTAACAGTGTAACCTTGTCTCTATATTCAACGTGGAAAGCCCTTAATGGTTTCACCAAACACTGTCGCTGTGGAAAACCTTCACCAAACGTTGCCGCTGTTGAATGAAATGATTATGAGATGTTTGAATGGCAAATTATGATGTTTAAAGAGTTTGGGGGTTGCAATTTTAGGTTTGGGAGGGGGGGGCACTTTTCCCCCTTTTTATTTATTTCATTTCTTAAACAATCAGGGTACGTCATCCCCTCTCAGCCAAACAAACCCATTTTTTCAAGATAGCGTCTCGGGTTCTTCAGTCGAGAACCCGGTTCGTATGGGTTCGCCAACCAAGAACCCGAACCCAAATCGGAGACTTGGGTTCGTGAACCCGGTGCGGGGACGTGAACCCTACCCCCGGGTATGCGAACCCATGCAACTAAGGTATAAACTCATCATATTTGTCACCAAGCATAGAAGTGTCCATAGTTTTAAATCACTCACTCTAGGTTGCTGCTACTTAGGAATGTTGGGAATAAATTTGTTGGCTATTTCCTCACCTTCATGCACCTATTGAGGGTAAGACAGGCTTTGGGTGTTATGCTGATGAGTGATGATTGGGATGGCTTGAACACTAATAGAGATGGTGCTATTGTAGTGAATGATATTGTTCTTGATAGTCATTTTTGGTCATTAGTGAATAAGATTGTTCTTGATATTCATTTTGGTCTAAGGTTGGGTATGTTTTGCGGTTCTCCAAGCCAATTTATAACATGAATTGGTTTGTAGATTAAGATCAACTAGTCATTGGAGAGGTGTTTGAGCAAATGGATACCATGCTAGGGCAGATTAAGGACATTCTTTAGCCTAGAGAATTGATCTTGTATAATCACGTTCGTATAGAGGTAGAAAAATGGTGGGATGAGTTAAATATTCCACTACATGCATTAGCACAGGTGCTTACAGGAAAATACTATCATATATCATGGTTGGCAGCACCAGAGCTTGGTGGTGGGGTGAAGATAGGATAAGATAATTTTATTGACAAATGATCTCAAAAGTAGGTCAATGGGACGAAAAGATACATCTAGTGTGAATACAATGTGGGACTGCGAAGGCAGCTCCCATAAAATGCTGAAAGCAAAAATAAAGGGAAGAAAAGTACACCCTAGGTAAGTGTCTAACTAATTAAATCAGTAGTTCTAGCCGGCACCAAAATATGTATATATATCAGTGTTACAGGTGCAGTTATACAAAGTGAGAATGTCTGAGACTGGAAACATCTCAGTGCTTGTGAAGAAAGAGAGAGAGATCTGAAGATGAAAGCAATGATGTCAAGGTCTCTTGGGCCTGATGACATAGGGCACATATCCCTTCATCTCATCACCAATCAATGTGTATAAGTATACCGTCATGAGGCTCATTGTAATCATCTTATCGATTCTTATCAATCAAATCATTATTCAATATATTTATATATATTTGTAGTAGTATTTCTGTCTATCTGTAATAAACATGAGCTGTTTACTGTAGATTTTCTGAGTGTTTCAGCTTCTGGTTTTAATGTCAATATTTGTTTAAATTTCAGTTCTGTTTTGCTTGACAGGAAATGATAATTTTTTTTTTCTGACTTTTAAAACACTGCTGTTAACTCAATCTTTTAAGCAGAAAATAAATGCACACACAACCACAGTAAAAATCAGACACTAGAATTTTTGGCCAATAGCCCTGGAAAAACCCCCACGGGGAAAACCTGTCAGAGAGAGAGAGAGATTTATATTTCTTCAGCAATATTTCGGTACAATAATTTTTCAGTCAAGATGTTCTTAGCTCAACCAGAAAAATTTCACCCCCAGACTGTCTTGGAAAACCTGCAGAAAATGCCTCGATTTCTGAGCCAATCTGAACCTTGAAAACCATGCAGGAGCAAACCAGAAATCCGTACTGTTTCTCGATTTCTGTTCTAGTTCACTCCTTGGGATTCGTGCTGTACCACCTCGAAGTCTGTGCCAACTGTATCAGGAAATGTGCCCTGTAATATACCTCGAAAACTGTGCAGCTGTCTCGGGTTTTGTACCCAGTCAACCTCCTCGAAAACTGTGCCTGCAAATATCGGGTTTTGTGCCCAGAAATTTCTCCTCAAAACTTGTGCCACTGTTCTCAGTTTTTGTGCCCAGAACAGCACTTAGGAATTCGTGCTGCAACTCGGGATTAGTGCCCAGAATATCTCCTCGAAACTAGTGCCCAGAAACCGTACTGTACGGCTGTCTTGGGATTCTTGCCTGTAATAAATGCTGGAAACCCTCCTCGATTTCTGTGCTGGAAACTCTCCTAAAAAATCGTGCTGCTCTCTCTTCTCTTCAGCTGACTCTCATCTCAAAAGTGAATACAAAATGCCTCCCTTGCCCTTTTCGACTAAACCCTAAGTGAGTTTTCATCCAACGGTGGAGATTAGATGAAATCCAACGGTTGAGATTAGATGAGAATAAATTGTCTAATTTAATTCTCATAAATTCATTCACTCACCCACTTAAATTTATCAAAAGTGACTTTAAGTTATAAAGTCACATTAAATGCTCATCTCAAGTCATTTAATGCAAAAGTCACTTTATTTCCCCACTTAAGTGACTTAGGCAATAAAGTCACCTAGGGAACACTTCCTAGGTACAAAAACTAACATTTACTACAAGTTGCCTCTCCTCATGCTTGTTCTCGTGTTATAGTATCACAATGCTGTTTTTGTGCTCATATAGGTCCCATGCCTCTTGGCACATGTTGTACAGAAGAGTAAACATATTTTTCACTATGATTAAACGTCTTTCACAGCGGTGCCTTTATGTTTGAAGCCTTCCATAAAGGTTTGTTTTACTTTTTACATTGTTGTAGAACAGTAGAACTCAATGAGTACTCGAAATACTTGCTGACAAAATTAGGCTTGCAATTGAAACTAGCTGAGTTTATTTTTTGGCTTAAAATTCTGACAAACTCACCATGGCAACAGATTTATGAAGAGCTGGTAACTATTGGAAAGTATGGTAAAACTTGTTGAGGCAATATGGAATACTCAACTAGTCGAGATTAGTAGGGTAAAACTATAAAATTATTGTCCACTAGTTTATCTTTTGTTTTTAATAATTACTATAGTAACTTCTCTTGGTATGGTCAGAAAAATTTGTTGTTTTTGTCTCTGAATTTGATGTTGTCTGGAAGAGTTAGTTTTCTAGATAATGAATTATTGCGACCTTTAGACGCAAGGATATGGGGTTTTGGTTCCATATTTGCTTAATTGTTGGTGGATTTTACAAGCTTCATCCCTATGATCATTCCTATATGATCTTAACTACCCATTCAACAACTTGCATTTTCCTAGTTCTCTTTTGAGTCTCCATTGTTAGTTGATTTTCCACCATTTTGATTGTTGTATAATAATTTGTTAATATCCAAATCACCTTCCCTCCCTATCGCTAATGCTATCTTTTAACTGAAATGAATTATCTAATGCATTAAATTGAGGGTGGTTTAGGTTAAACATACCAAGTTGAAATCTTTTAGCTTTATATATTTTTGCATATGATGTTTTATGTGCTTTTATGGCTTACCATATTTCATCTTTATCATCTCATTTTGATGTTTCTAAAAATTTACATTGTTAATCTTCTACGTGTAAATATTTATTAGTGATATGTGTATTCAACACCCTTAGTTTATATTCATATTTGTTACCAGATCGAATTCTCATATTTATAGTTGGTACTGATTACAGATGGTATGATTTTAAATAGAGGCATGGATAAAAGCTAACTACGAAAATATTTGCTTGTATCTTTTCGAAGTCAATTAAATTGTATCATTTATTGCTGTATTGTTATGTGCTTAGGTGTGGTGCATTCTTCTTAATGACAAAGTGCCATTTAGGATGCATTGGCCACAACTTGCAGATCTTCGAGTGAATGGTAATTGATTTATATTTTGATTTCAATAAAAATGAAGTGCGTCAAATTATTTCTTTACTAGTTTTGAACTTTTGTGATATTCAGTTTTGTATTTGGAATTGCTATATAGTCATAATTGATCTCCTTGTAAGAGGGGTTATGGGCCCACTATGATGACTAGGTTGGCCTTAGCCACCTAGGAATATAAAAATAAGTGTTGACAAGGTCAGCTTTAAGCCAAACCTAGAAGCTCAAAATTGTACCCCAATATATTGATTACAAAGTGAGGTCAGCCTTGGCCTCAAGTAAAGCATATTTTTTATTTCAACATCCCCCCTTAAGTTTAGCAATAGGTTATGTAGAAGAGTGATGAGTACAGATGAGAAACTGGGCTTCTAGATAACCCAACTCAAATATAGGGTCGGTCCTGGGCACAACATCCACCATTAATTTGAACATTGAGGTCTTGGAGAGAGAGCATTACATCACAACTTCCCTCCTTTAATGTTGAACCTGGGCCATATAATGAAGATATTACAAATACATACAATCCCCCCTGAATGGCATATTTTCCACACCAACACAGTTGCACAACTTGGTGAAGGTGGCCTCTGGTAGAAGTCTAGAAGAAAGATCCACAGAAACAAGGTGATTGGTTGAAGGTACAAAGAGTGGCTGAAGCTGTCCCTGAAAATGGAGCTGCTGAATGTAGTATATCCAAAAAGGACCAAGATCATAATGTGGAAAGAAGAGATCTAATGTAATAGGTTGAGACTCATTTGTGGAAGAATAATCCATAGAGCAATGTAGAAGATGATGAGGGCCTGTGAGTAGACAACATCGAAGAAGGTGAAGAAGTACTTAGCTCCCCCAGAAGAACTAGTGGTCACTGGTCATTGCTCCACAAACGTCACTTTGAATCAATGGTTGAAAATCATCATAAACCAAGGCTTTCACTTTTACTCCACCAACCCTAGAACATAAAGAACATCTCAAAATTTGGTGGGACCGATAAGGACTTCATCAAAACTAATACTTGTGCTTTCAATCACCTCATGAGTAGAAAGATCATATGGACAATATCTTGGAAGATGGGCCCATGTACTTGAAGTCTTGATCCAAGCATGATGAAATGCAACAGCGATGAAGTCATACCTTGAACATTAGGAATATTCACTGGGTACATCCACAAACCCTTGCTCTGAAGAATTCAATTATGTGCTCATACTGGACGTATCTTTTACTCCCATTGACCTACTTTTGTGGTCATTTGTTGGTCATTAATAAAATTATCTTATCTTATCTTATCTGCCTAAATATTACAATCAGCCTTGTTACCTCCTAGGTTCGCACTTAAATGTGGAAGTCCCAACTGTTACCCTCCTTTTTGCATAAGTTTCAGGGTGTAAAGATTTGAGGCCATTTTCAGGCCAGCAGCAATATGATGAAGTTCTGGGGAGTCATGACAGTGAATGGGCGATTTTCATGAGGATTTTTAAGCATTTCTGGACAAGATCTGTGAGTTGAAGTATCCATAATCTAGCTTGTGGGAACCAATGAGCAGTGAAGACTGCTGTTTTGAAGTCTTGAAGAATCTGGTCCTGTTCATGTGTCTTAATTCCAACATTTCAACTGAGACAGAGGAGAATTTCTGTTGCACAGGATACGTTACCAAAGATGCTTTTAGAATGTCCAGATCTCAAATCTCTATGTGTGAGCTTGAAACAAGTATATTCTGGTATTTCTGTTGAGAATCGTGAAGGAATTTATAGATAATTGGCATTTGCAGACAATCTTCATTCTGACACCATTTCTAGTTTTGACTAAGCTGAAAACTTTTGATGAGACTTTGGTGCAAAGGTCAGTCCTTTTGACATCTTTTCATGGAAGAAGGGGTCAA
Organism: Larix kaempferi; assembly: GCA_027924585.1. NCBI lineage: Eukaryota > Viridiplantae > Streptophyta > Pinopsida > Pinales > Pinaceae > Larix > Larix kaempferi. The sequence goes on along the minus strand of BSBM01000111.1, from coordinate 1,037,569 downwards.
TGCTAGAGTAAGGATAGAAGACTCGGTGGATGAAGGCATAATACTACTGAGCATCAGATCTGCCATTAAACACAGCAACAGATGGTTTTCAAGATGATTCAATGAGAATATCGAGGGACATACAGAAAAATAGAGAAAGTTGTCAGATACTGTTAGTTCAGCCACCTTCAATGACAATGCCATGATGTTCATAACCAGAACAATTCCAATTGCAAATCAGAGAAGATAAAATTGCATGTCCATGCAAGGTTGTCTCAACCTGGAGGACAGGGATTGCATAATTGGGGATTTAGATCAGGGATAAGAAGGATTCTTATATCAACTGATGTTATTGCACGAGGGTTTGACCAATTTTGACCTCTCTGTGATCGTTTATTCTACAAATGAAATTGATCATAAAATCTATTTGCATAGAATTGGTCAAAGTGGATGTTTCGGTTGCAAGGAAGCAGCTTTTAATTTCTTGGTCACAACACGGGGATGGGGAAAATATGACCAAAATTGGAAGACATCTCCAGTGATATACAACTGAGGTTCGTTGGGATAATGAAGGGTTGTCAGCTACAAAGGTGGCATCAGTTCTGAAGAAGTTGGCTGGTATTGCACCTACTCACTGAAAGCTCTATTCAGCCCAATCCAAATTTGGTTTTACAAACATAATTTTTCTCACACTTCAAATGAGTTGGATCTGTGGCTCACATGAGTTCCTTTAAGAAATTGTTTATGGGGTCGATGATTTTTTCCTCATGTTGGCAGCTTGAATAAGTTTCCTCAGGCAATGCCAATTATTTACATGCGAATGGCACATTTGATGATGGATTCCGAGACACACTGGAAAGAGTAGGACAGACACCAAGATTTGATATTGCTAGGCTTCGTAAGGGTTCTAACTTCTTATTGACTAGATTGATATATCATTGTTCGACTGTAAACTAAATCTGAAGATGTGGGGTTCTAATGTCTGAAATTGGATATGACTAGGGCATACCATACATTTGTTCTCCAAAGTTGGCATTTGCATGGAGGTGTATGACGACTTGAAACCACGCGGAGAGTTTGAGTGTCAATACTATGCCAAGGATTCAAGCTGGGATGCATATGCACCTTGTCTTCATTGAATCCTGGAGTTGCCACCATCTTACATTGTTCATGTGCTGTATAATATGGTGCTTTAACCAATTTGGATGTCGTTTCATCATGCCGTGGAGGTCCACCTTGGATGGTCAGGCTTATTATTTATGGAGATGGTGCATGGGTTTGGAGGTGGACCCATGATTTGGTTGGGGGAGCCATGCTTGGTTTAAGAAATCCTTAAAGGGCTTGTCTTGGGAGGAAAGTCCACTTTCCTAGTGGCCACTCATCAATGTTTGGCTTGCTCTTTGTTTTAAGCGATTAAGTTATGATGAAGCCTAAAGGTGGTTGGTTTTTAAGTGGGCTCACCTTGGACTTAGCATGACCATGGAGACCCCTTTTTCATGATGGATCTCTATATGGACGTGGCATTGGCATTGAGTTGCCCCATTTGTTGGGCCATTTTGTACCTCACGCATTGTACTTGTGGTTTGACCACTTGCTTTTAGTTCGGAGTTTGTTAGAATTGTTAAATATTTGGTCAAAAGTTTGTTAGAAAGGATAGGGTTTTGATTAATATTTAGTTGCAAATGAGTTAAGGCTGCAACCTATATAAGGGTTGGCCTTCTCATCTATTTTTCATGATTGGATTGTGAGATGTCTCTCTCATTTTTGGAGCCTCATTGTTATAACTTTTCATTGAGAATATTGAAGTTGAAGGATCTTCTTCTCTATGGTCCACTTGGTGGATTTAATTGACTAATTTTGTAAGTTCTTATGGTCATCAAGTTTATTTTCTTATTCCATTGAAGAGTAGTGCTGCTACGTGGTTAATCATTTGCTAGTTTATGTTGCATGTTTGAGATATTTGGCATCTTAGGAGGGGTGTCTGGCAAGTGACATATGTTGGGCTATGAGATAAGCAAGTAATAGGAAGTGTACATGAATGCTACCTTTCCTTGATGTGGGTTATTAGAGTGAATCAATTGCTTGCATAGAAGTTTTGTCATGTTGTCTGCAGGGGATTTTTTATCAGGCACATATGAACAAGGGCTAAGGGGGAATTATCAATAGACTCCATGTGCCCTAGGATTGGCACTAGTCTGCAAAACCTTCCATCACCAATACTACAACAAAATACCCGAAGTTTTGCTAATATGTTATATGGCCTTCCCATTGTATTGTTGATGCAATCCCATCCTTCATCCACAAAGTTCAGAGTATCCATCCCACTCGATCCTTCATTATTTCCTTCTTTAGAGAGTCACCGTCAACTGCATTATCATTATGGTTCAAAGGATCATGGATTCTTTGGTTATTATTCTGAGGACCTGTCTGCCTATCCCATCCAAAATTACCTGTTGGTTGACATTTGTTCTGCTGAGGTCTTTCCAATTGCACCAGTTGGTTTTGGATTGTTGTGTTTTGCTTGGTGAAATTGGATTCCATGCGCCTAATTTCCCCTATTAATGTAGTTATAGGATCTGGAACAAGCTCAGCCGTGTTTACATCTCTAGACCTTGCTTCATTTCTTATTAGGTTTGATCTGGAAGAACTTGGTTGATTGGTCTTGCTAGCATCTTACACATTCCTCTTGGTCTTTATTGCGGAATCTTGGGCTGACTGCAAATCTTGGGGATCCTTTTGTTTAAGTTAGAAATTAAGCTCTCCATTAAATGAATCCATGTAATAGATCATGAATCATGATGGCTGCCTCAAGAGGTTTAATGTCTTGACTCTTTATGCAACTTTTGAATTAAGTGATTAAAAATCTTATTAAAGTCTTGGTCGAGAGGTGAAGTAATTCATTCGTGGAGCAGAGTTAGAGCATCGGAGAGGATCCTGGATCAACAACCAGGCCGATTTCAATGAGCTACAACATATATGTATAGTCGTACGGATTAGTACAGCAGATACTTATAGTCGTATGGATATGTACAGAATTTCATATTGTCATACGAACAGATCCATATATCAGTACAGAACAGGTCCATATAGCCATATGGATAGCCGTGCAGCAAGCTTCAGGTTGTTTTCTTGGTTTCTTTGGGCATATTTCCTCATTATTTTTTGCAGATTTTGCAAGGTTTGAGTGTACTGTGTAGCTGTAGGATTTGGCAGCTGTGGAGGTTTTCTTGTAAGCATTTATCCATTATTTAATAGCTGATTTGAGAGAGTAAATTGTGTGTGTTTTGTGTTTATGCTTCTGCTGTTTGTATTTCCAGCGATTTGTGTAATTGTTGCATGTTCAATTTTTTTTTCTGTTATTGAATAAATTCAAGATTTGATTTATTTAAATAAAGAAACATAGGACAACAATCACCTAGGGATAGGAAAATTTATAGATATTGCATTATTACCTTGAAAGGTAGGCAAATTGTTAATTTCCTTTTCAGGAATGTCATGAAGGGATCCATTAATTTGAGTTATGTCCAAGGGTTTGTAGATATCATTCAACCATGGCGCAACCATGTCTAACACAATTGAATGATAAGGACTTCTTTCAAACAAACACCTTATGTCTTCAACAATGGTAATGTCTGGATTGTTTGACTTTTTAGATCTGTTGATTATTCTTCTATAATATCTTTCTGGTTTTGGGAGCGAGTGAATTAGGCCTTGTGAAGATGTTCTTGTAGAATACGTCCTGTTACCACACAAACTAGCAACTGAAGATTGAAGCCCCAAAACCAATGATATCTCATGGACAACTAAGAGGGAGGCCAATGTCACCACACCTAGCCCTCTTCAAGTCTTTAGGCTAGCTCTTCTCTAGCTCAAGGGAGGCATCCATAAGATAGGATTACTAAAGTTTAACAATGGAGAAGATGGTGAAATTGAAGAGTAACTCTAGCAAAACATAGTGTTTTGGTTTTTTGTAAAAGATAAGAGTGATGAAGGGATTGGAGACCATTGTCTTATCGGATGGCAAATGGGGTCAATCAAGGATTGCATGAGGCTTTCTTAGAACGATTAGAAAGGGCTAAGGTTGTAGTGCACAAATCTAATTGCTCTCTAATGGATGGGCTGATTTTAGAAACAAACAAAGGGAAACATCTAGGGCAGAAAATTTCAAATGGATTTAAGGATGAAAGCTATCATGGAAGCCATCGGAAAACACATAACCTAGAGTAGAAAATGTGCACCTAAACTACACTTCCAATTGATAACAACCACATTAAAGATATTACCTCAACGCCATAGACATTTCCTTTATTACCTCAAAGCCATAGACATTTCCTTTATTACCTCAAAGCCATAGACAATTTGAAGGTTTATCAACCAATCAAGCATGAGAAATACGAAAAACCTTTAATAGAGTGTGTTACAGCTTGAATTTGCATGATGTGTGATTAAAGCCCCGAAGAACAGGCTAGCCCAGCTTCAACCTAGAGGTGTTACCTACTTTCACCTCAATAACTACCTCTCTCCACTTTTGGTTGGCTCTTCTCCAACTCAAGAGGGGCTTCACTACGATAGGATTGCTAGGCTATGGTGACGAGGGATCAAATTTGATTTGAAGAGTTAGCACTAGATAAAATTGAATTCTTCTGTTGTAGTATAGTCAATGGGAGGACCAAGGAGATTGGGGAAAATGGAGTTAAGAGGAAACAAGACCACTGGAAGATGGGGAATTTTGTGATTAGTTAGGGAGAATTGGATCCCTAGTGGTGCCAACCAACATACCCTAACGTTTTACATCACAATGGTGGAAATTACTAGGAGTTGCCTTTCGGTGCAGTCAAACTATGTTAATTAGAGTATGCCCTATACAATGAATTATCATAGGTTCTGCAGCATCATTAAAGATGCCCAAAACAATGTAACATTGAAGTATAAAACAAGAAAGGATTCACAATGCTTTTAATGTGACAACACTGTCCTTCTATGGCCCTAATAACATGTTCCATCTATTCCATTCATCGTTTAACAACATTAAAAGATTAGAACCAAGAATCACTTACAAATGGAGAAGAAAACCCTCGAACTTCAATTGCACAATGAAAAGATATAGCAATGAGGCTTCAAAAATGAGAGAGACATCTCACAATCCAACCATGATAAATGAGGGAGAGAGCAAAGCCTTATATATATCTTTAAGCTCCCCAACCTCTTATAATAAAATAATCATAAATCCCTTGGATCTAGCCTAGGTTGGGGTAAAATAATGAAAAGGCCCACTACTTCCAACTAATTCTAACAAACTCCTAGAGATGCAGTCAAGATCCACTTGTACATTGCAAGAGATACAAAGGTCCCATGAGAAATAATACAACTTCCCCCGTATTTGTTTTTATAAATGATAAATCCCCCAAGAATGGATAAGGGATTAGGTCCACTTGATGCTCTCATGAATAACGTATCATAACCACTTTATTCCTTTCAATAAAGTCTTATAACCGCCTTAACCACATAAGGCCCAATAAAAAGGGCTTCTCCATAAAGTAAGGAGCACAACCAAGGCAAGGAGCCTCTACTCATGAGGAATAATAAAACATTTAAATCCTCCTTAACTAATATACCTTAAAATGGCTATGTGCACTTTATCTAATCAAAAATAGCTTGTAACAACTCCATTGACCCGAAAAAGTGGTCAAATACACATATGGTCATAGAGGACCAAAATCCATAAAGTATAGTGAATCAACCATCATCAAAAGCCACATTCGAAGAGAGAGTCCACATCAAGCCTCAAAAGGTTGTTGCGAGGCTCCTAAAAATGGATGATTTGACTTAGCCATCCAATGAGGACCCCTTAATAACTTATTCCATTCGTGAGGGCGAAGATCCACGCATATATGCCAAAATCGTGCCATAGACCAGTTGTTCCTCAATTTTGGGAACATGAATTAACCCTCTACGTGGTTTGTGCATGATCCTTCAGTCTCAATGTGGCATCAACCAATGTTGTTTTAGATAAGGGTTCAATTGAAAAGTGGTGAGCAACACTCAACAGTGTCTCGTTGAGTTGAAAAGACGATGACAACACCACAAGGGAGGGGTGGCATGATCCATTAAATTGATATGGCTTCAGCTGTTCCATCGATACCAATTCGCTTGGTGATATTTTCCAAGTTAATAAGAATCATCCTCATTGCTAACGACATCCCTCCCATTCGATTTCCAGACTTGAAGAATCCCCTCAATTTTTTGGGTAGCAAACCCTCATTCCAATATTTTCTTACGATTGCGCATCACCTACAGTCATGTATCAATCAATCTCTATTGGAAAAGCTTCACTGTCAGATCTATGGGTGTTCATTTTGTGGTCATTCATTGGACATTAATAAAATTATCTTATCTTATCTTATCTACAGTCACCAAAGATATCTATTATTCGTTAATTTGGAGATATGGATCACATGCAACCATTTTCGCTGAGGAAGGATTTTTGTGGAACTGTTATCAGATAGGAAAATATCTCATCAAGGACCTCGAATAGCAACATCTATTCACACAATCTTCTTATGAATAGACTTGATCTTGTCATTGCAACTAAGGGAACTTATTTTATTATGTTACTAGGTTTGTATCCTTTGGTGACTTTAGATAAGACAAGATAAGATAAGATACGATAATTTATTAATGTCCAACAAATGACCACAAAAGTAGGTCAATGGGACTGTACGGCACCATGATAACAATGCAAAGTGGGAGCCCAGAAGTAGCTTCTATAAAAAGCTAAAAGAACTCAAACCTAACCCTAACTCCATAAATGGAGAGCTCTTCTCAGAGATATATACAAAGAGAGATATGAAGAGAGTTGATCGAAGAAAGGAAAATGTGTTAAGGGAGTGGATCGAAGCAATATGATGCAAAAATGGCGAAACTGTCACTATCATGGGGCATTGGAAACACTGGAAGCATTGGGAGTATCTCTCCTAGCATCTAAGGTTGATTCGAGCAAGCTTAGAAGAGTACTCTGTCTAGAGGAAGAACTAGAAAAGGAACTGAAATGGGTAGTGCATTGCTGCCTGGAGGAGGGAGCTTGCAGCTGCATCCCAGAAGAAGTGGTTTGATTACCGAGATGGGACAAGACTGTCCACGCCGCTGGTGTTGGACAGAGGTGGAGGTGGACTGCCGTGTCCTAATTGAGCGGTCAAGATCAATGCCCCCATTTGTTTGTCTCTTGGCCTCGCTAAAGGAAGGAAGCACTGGAACGAGGGAGGTGATAGTCTGAGTGGAGACTGGTCTCGACTAAGAATGTAGTTGGAGGGTGAAGGAGCGAAGTCAGAGGGCCTCCTGCAAGTATAAGGCCAAACATCTCTGCTTGGGGTATTTGAAGGATCCAGTAAAAGTTTGAAGCTTTGTGAGAATGTCTCTGAAAAAACAATGAAATCACCCACAGATCTTGTAGTAAATAGGACATCAAAAGATGAATTGCTCCTCGGTCTCAGCCTCTCAAAGGTGACATACTTGGTAGATCCTATCTGATCGGTCATGTTGGTGATCTGTCTCTACTCGGAGACGGTGAGGGTCCACTTTGAATTGGCCCAAAAAAATATGAAGAGCTTGTGCCCAATGGCGGAATGTGTAAGGGGTCCGAATAATGAGATCGTCGTAGTGTAGAAGGCCATCTTGAGACATAACCCCCTTGAGGGTTGATCCAATTAACTTGCACAAATTGTCTATATATGTGATCTCTAGTGATCATGTTCAACTCCTTCCTAGTGGGTAGGAGGCAGCTAGGCGCTTACCTAAAAGGAGGAAGCTGATCCATTGTAGTACCGACAGATCTAAAAGGTCCACAATGTCGACAAACCAACATCTAGAGCGACTTGGAGGGCCGGCTGAGATGATGGCTTTTAGAAGAGAGATAAGGCAAGTATGGGTATTGACCACGCCCCTTCATCGAGTTAGCAAAGCTCCTTAGGCGATGTAAGAGAGTGACAAGGCTAAACACAACTTCTGTACCAAACTCTGCGAGTACAATGGGTTGTGGTACTGTTTGTTTGCATCTGATGATGCGATGGAGGAAGAGGATCTGCACTCGCTTTGCTGAGGTCCAATCATAGTCAAATAGGCATGGTCCTCATACCTCAGAGCCATAGAGGACTGTGGGTGGGATGAGAGTATCCATGAGGGACATCTTGGATGAGATGTCTGAAGTACAATCTCTAATGAAGGGCTAGGGATTCGTATCCTTTATTAACTCAGTGTGAAGAGCATGTCGTACATTGAAGCGAGGTCCTGCAAACTGAACCCCCAAATAGGTCTAGGTGCTAGTGATCTCAATCTCCTTGACTCTAAAGAAGAAATGAAGATCAGTAAGTAGCCTCTTCGATCCGTTGAAGATCACGACCTTGGTTTTACCCAAGTTGACTGTCAACTGACGAGGATCACAAAAGAGGGCCAAGGCATCTAACTATCTCTGCGATCCCTCCGGAGATGAGACCAAGAGGACCACGTTGTCAGCGGAGAGCAGAATAGAAATCAAGACCTGGTAGAGAAGGCACCCATTGCCCTCCTGAATGTACTCTTGTAAGAAAGACTCTAGCTCATCAATGTAAATCCCAAATAGAGTGGGGGAGAGTGGACACCCCTGCTTAACCCCAATGGTACTCCTGATGAAATCTGAAATCCCGTTGGCAAATCCACAGGAAACAGATCTAATGCAACATAACAGCCTAAAAAATGCATACATTGAAAAGAAAAACTCAAAGATAGCCTCCCTTCGTCCAAACAGATCTGAAAGTATGACCAAAGCCTGTCACAATGAATGAAGTAGGTCTGCGAATGATATTTGATTCTTCCCAGGCGTGAGATTTTGTTTAGCTGCCATTATCTCAATTATTTACATTAGAATTGCTGAGTGATGGATCTAATCAGGCCCAGGAATGGCATAGGTACACATCAGTACCAACTGTTGGTTCAAAAGTACATGAACTTGCAGTAAGAACCTTGACTGTATACCATATTTAGTGCTGCTGTAGGAGGACAGGTCACAGACCATTAATTTTTCATTTTACAACCTTCCATACACAGAAAACAGTGGTTTCAGGACTGCTGCTGCTGGGGACAATCATATAAGGTGCTCAGAATTGCTTGTGTTATGACTTCTTAGTGGCCAAATTTGCTTTAAGACCGAGAATTTCCCTTTTTTGACCTTCAAACTGACCCAGATTTCCCTTTTAGGTCTGGATACCCCTTATATTATGATGAAAGGTGCCCAGAAGATGTCAGACTTGGATTTGTTGTTGTTCGTCACTGTTCTCATTCATAGAACCAGCCTGGACTTCAGGGTTTAGGTCTGCAATATGCCTTACATTACTCAGAAATCTCTGAAACATTCCCTGATCAACTAAAAAATGGTAAGAATTTCTCTGAAGCATAAGGTGGACACCTGTTACAAATAGGGGAGTAACAGAGCACTAGCATCAATCAGCCATAAGAGCCAAAAGAGATTTCATTAAGTCCAATGAATTTCTCCTCCAATCGAAACATGAGTACAAATGAGGAAAAGTCTCTCTTATATTAATATAGAGATAAGCTCAACTTCCTTTACAATAGAATAGTAGTAAAAACTTCTAAAACCCTAGATCTATCTTAGCGAGGAGTAAACAAAGCAAAATACTTCAGCAAACCCTAACCCACTCTAACACCATCCATGAAATGAGTGGTCAAAGCCACAAGTACAATATTCAAGAGACATATATGTCCAAGGAGGGCAACTCCACCAAATGATGGATCAAATGGCAAGCAAGGCTCATGTGCTAGCCTCCAAAGGCTCTGCAACGCAAATGTTCACCAAGAAATGGTCCAGGAGTGATGGCTGTTATCCTAGATCTAGGGCCTAATGATCTCCCCGAAAAACCATGCCGAGCAGCTCAAAGTGGACAGCTCCTCCAAGAATAGGGTAAAATGCCCTCCAAAGATGGACGCTACATGAAAGATGCCACGGAATGATGTGGAAAAGGCATTCCAATGATGAATGCCCTAGACTAAATGAGCCTCAAAGGCTGATCCCTCTCTCAAACCAGTCATGGAAACAACCTCCAAGGTGGAGCGCTATGATCCAGACTTCAGCAAATATGCAAATGATGCTCACATATCAACCAACCAATGATTAAGTGTGAAATAAGGCCTCCAGTGGAAATCGTTCCATGTCCACACCAAGTCAAAAGATGCCCCGATGACTGCTCAAGCAAGCGCTCTACCTCACGAGCATAGAAAAGCATTCAAGGGCCCCTCCAAACTCCTTTAAATTTGGGTCTTCACGCACAGTGGGTTGTTACAGCCTTCCACCAGTTAGGGTGCCATCTTCATTCATAGGTCATTTGACAAACTTTACCGCAAAACAAGCTGAGCATTCCTCAAAGTCTGATCGAACTCCTTGGAAGGACCAAATGCTAAGTGTCTCCATTTAAAATCTGGGCGTTCACTGGAAGCTCCTTTTATTTATCAATTTGTTCCATACTTTTAACCCTCAGTACTGCTATACAATGTTATAGATCTGAACCAGCGCTGTGATGATTCCCTACACGTGCAGCAGATACTTCTTGATGCTTCTATGGTGATACTCAAACCTGTAGCCTGAGGATCATTTCTTCAAAAGTCTTTTTACTGCATTGAGAGTCTTCATTGGGAGTGAGCTTGTGTGACGTTAAAATCTCTTCACCCCTTGCATACAAACAGTTCCAGACCAATGAACTCAGCCATGCGGACCTGATACCCCAACACTTCAGATCCGATATGTGAAAGCGACATCCAAGGATGGTTCCAGAGTATTATTTTGATGCATAACCTGAAGATACAATAGTACCTTTATCATGGCAAGAAACAGGCTGCTCATAAGACTTCAATATAGCTGCACAGAATCATGAACTGAGCATATAGAGGAGCGAATGGGACCCCTGAACTCCTCCTTTGTCATAGTTTTGATTCTGCTGAGACAGATATGAAATACTTTTACAGCCCTGAATCTGGGTATGAAGAACAGTCATAGCACCCCCATACAAGAACAGCAGATTTGAACCAAAACACTGGTGACACTGGGACACATGCTGCAGATAGATTTTCAGATGCCTCCTATTTCACTGAGGAAAAGACCACCATGATGCTCTCTTATTTGCCCTGTAGGACGCTTCTTTTGTGGCTAAGCTACTGAAGGAAGGACAGGCTGAGAAAGACTGGCTGAGAATGATCTTGAGCTTGAACTCCGTTAGGTTACCTATTTCGATCGGAGAGACACTTAATTTTGTTGTGTTTTTATCCTCAGTTATATTGAATCCAACTAAACATGAAGTTAGTGAATTAGTTATTATTCTGTCTTTATTAGTCTATGTTGAAATTTTGTATGATTTTTCTACAGGAATTGCAGTTCGGGTGACAAACAGACCAGGTACTCAATTACTTGGAGCCAATGGTCGTGATGACGGTCCAGGGGTGAGTTTATTTCTTTGCATGCACTTCTATTATTCTCTATAACAGCTTTTAGTTGGAAAACCTTCACTTTTAGTGTTTTAGATCTGCAATACTAGGTGCCTGGCATCATTTTCTAAATATGAAGATTTCTGTTGACTTTTATCTTGAGCTGCTCTTTTCAATATTATATTTCTAGCATTAATCCATTAATTTAAAAGACAGGATGCCTTTGCTTCAGTAGACATGCATATCTTTGATTAACCTTCTTTACAGGAGTACACTTATGCTGGAATGTTGTTGATGTTCAATTTTTGATATGTTGTATCTATTTCACTGATGCCATGTTTTTAGTTAGTGTATGGATCGAGTTGCTTTTGTGATCTGGTCAACAGTTGACCTGAGTAGATATTTTTTTCCAGCAATGTGGAAGTAATAGACAGTGTGATAATTTGATCCTTGATTTGTTCACCTTAGCTTCAATTATTTGTGCTCTGTCTTCAATAGTGCTGATCCCTGTTCATACTTGTCTTGTTGAAATTATATCTTTTCAAAATTTTAACCTGCTCTTATCCATTTTGTTATAGATTACAGCATGCATTAGGGAAGGGACGAATAGAATATCATTGCAAGCAAATGATTCCCGGCCTTTTGTTTTAGGAGTAAGAATCATCCGACGTCGGACAGTTGAACAGGTAGATTGGGTTACTTCTTTTTGAAATCATGTTTAGTGATATTGGAATTTTCTTCATTAAAATAAGGAGATATTTTACACCGTTCTAGTAATTTTGTGGCCATTTCCTTGTAAAATCCAATAGAAAATTGTATGTATACTGCTTAGAGTTATTTTTGCTTAAGATTTTCGTAATATGCTTGCACTTTGATAACTGTTATATTGCTTTCAGTGACTTCACCCATGTTTCTAAATCAACTGTAGTGTTATTCTCTTTATTGATTCCTTTATGTCAATGTCTCTTGGCATGAAGGGGCTGCTATAGCAGCATCCACGAGCATAGGAATGATAATGAAATGGTCTGTTCATCTAGTAAAAATGTTTCCACGCAGGACAAGAATTAATGAGAGCCATTAAATCTGAGCAGTCTAATAAATTGTAGCATTAATCCAATATTAAAAGAAGGCCAACTGGCTATCACAGTGTCATATAAAGTAGCAGAAGAAATAAATCCCATGCTGGGAGGGTCTCTGTCATTAGGGGTCAGTCCCCATCCATTGGCTGCAGGCTCAGGATCATCCTGGATCAGATCCTATCCGTCGTGGCCCTTCTTGGGCTCTGCTGGCTGCTCTGGTTCAGAAATGGCAAGACGCACTGTAGGGTACTTGTCAAACTGTGCTTGTGTACTTTTTATTGATATTAGACATCGTGTAAATAATTATTTATATATTATGGATTTCGTACATAAGCCACATCCATATGTTTCTTATTCAATTTCATGAACGGCATTTCAGTTCTCTGTATTTCAAGGTTTTTGTTTTGCATATATATGCCATATTCTAGCTGTATCATATTCATAATTTTCTAATTATTTGCCTTATCTGTATACATATCCATGCAACTCAGTTTTTGGCTTTAGTGACATCATATGTTTCTCCACCTGAAAATTGATTTAGGTCCTAGGGTATCACAACTTTGAAACCAAGTCCCTCAAATTATCTTGCAAATGAAGAGAGTTGAAACAAAATTGGGGGAAGTCAGGGTGTCAGGGCTCCAGATGGGTGGACACATAGTAGTTAATGGCCACTTATCAACATTATTTTGACCAATGTTGAAAAAGTCGGCATCGGCAAAAACTCGGCAAGGGTCCCGAATACAACTTCTCGGAAACATCGGCGAAAAAATCGGAAAATCTCGGCCATGTAGTCATGCCAAATATAAAATGATACCTCAAAGTCGATACTGAATCTTGAAACATCATAGTTGTCCAATCAAGGACTCAAAAGTGGATAAACAATACAAAATGACATCACATATATAAATTTATCTGAGGAAAACTACTAGCTAGCTATCTAATATCAATGCCCTCTTCCCCTTTTTCGAGAAAAGGTCATGGGCCATTTGTTAGGCCTGCCCCTAGCACTAGTAACAGCAGAAGGCCCTGGCCCTACATCCAATATCGGATGCTGAGTGATGGATGGAGGACTAGCTGTATCAATCGGTGTAGAAGGTGGTGGTGATGCTAGCACATCACCCTCCGTGGTGTCTCCAACCTCCTCCTCCATCTCCAACAACCAGCTCAAGCAAATGACAAAAGAAATCTCTTTGCCCCTCTTAAGACGCGGATTTGGCGTCCTGGGCCCCTTTTTCCATGGACTCGAAAAAAGTCGCGACTCTTTTGAAAAGGTGCGAGGTTAAGATTTTTTAAAATATCGTGATTTTAACCCACTGATTTTTCAGTTTAGGGAAAAAATTGCTACGTTTTTAAAAATCGCTGATTTTTCGGAGAGTTTTCAACACTTTTGACATATTCAATAAATCCATACATTTTTAGGGCAGTTGGTTGCCTTAGTAAAGTCACAAGTGTATGGATTTCACATTCCAATTTTAGACTATGAATGATTTTATTGAGATTGGACCCTCCAGTTTGGTGCTAGGAGTTGCAGTTGCAACATATGTTTTCCGATATTGAGTTGTAGGTTTGAAGTAGGTATAGGTATATCTATTTGATACCTGTTTTTTTCACCAGAAAAAAATTATAATTTTATTCCAAAAAAGGGTTGAAATTAGATTCTGCAGAATGCACTTGGCATTTCAGATAGATAGACTCTGAAAAAAAAACTAAAAACTATGCTCAAAGGTCCTGAAAGTTCAAAATTTGATCCAGCTCTCAAATGTCTCCTTATACCCTCCTACAGACTTTATCTATACATCATTCCAAGGCAAAATACAATGTCCAGTTATCCAAAGTATGTTCCATAAAAAAATATTATCACAACAGCATCTGTAATAGATATTCCATTTCAGACTGGAGTCCATCAAGAACTAAAAACTGGTAAAAAGTATCAGAATCAAACACCTCCAGCTGTCCCCCTTTGCTTTCCCATACATGCCACTGACCAGGTCCCATTTGAAGGCCCTCTTTTGATAATTTATCAGCCACATGATTTCTCTCTCTGGAGTCTGTACACATGTAAGGAGACTTCTTCAAAAACCTGCTGTGATGACATAACTTCCTCAAAGTGAGGCCTGAGCAGAATGTTCTGAACCTGTGCACTACCCTTCATCGAATTGATTATAAGCATTGAGTCACTGATCACTTTAAGCTTCTGGGCTCTTCTCTGCTCAGCCAAAGTAAGGATCAGTTTTAATGCCAACTGTTACAGCTTGAATTGGCATGTGTGATTAGAGCTCCAAAGAATAGGCTGGCCCAGCTGCGACATAGAGGTGTTAGCCACTGTCACCTTGATAACCACCTCTCTGCACTTCCGGTTGCCTCTTCTCCAAATCGAGGGAAGCTTCCCTAGGATAGTATTGCTAGGCTATGGTGATGAGGGATCAAAGGTAATTTTAAGAGTTAGCACTAGCAAAACTTGAGGTCTAGTATAGTTTTAATGGGTGATGGGAGGACTTGAAGATTAGTGCCAATCCCAGGGCATATGGATTCTATGGATAATCCCCCTTGGGCCTTGTTCATATGTGCCTGATAAAAAACCCCTACAGATGGCATGACAAAGCTTCTATGCAAGCAATTGATTCACTCAGCAAACCCCTATCAAGAAAACGTAGCATTCACATACTCTTTTTATTACCTGCTTATCTCATACCCCAACATATGTCACATGCCTATTACCCCTCCTAAGATGCGAAATATCTCAGACATGCAACATAAACTAACATATGATTAACCACGTAGCAGCACTATTCTTCAATGGAATATGGAAATAAACTTGAAAATGATAAGAACTTACTGAATTACTCAATTAAATCCACCAAGTTAAAACCAAAGAGAAGATCCTTAAACTTCAATATACTCCATGAAAGATATGACATTGAAACTCCAAAAATCAGAGAGATCTCACAATCCAAGCATGGCATATGAGTGAGAAGGCCAACCCTTGTATAGGTTGTGCCACTTCTCATTTTAAAATAAAAAAATATTATTTTCCTTAACCCTAACCAACCTCTGACAAACCTCCTAACAACCCTTTTTAACTAACTTCTAACAAACTTACAAAATATGGTCAAAGCCACTTATACATGCATGAGTCCTTTTTGTTCTCACGAGGGATAAATAATTTTTTTAATTTCCTTAACAAGCACTCCAAAAAGCGGTTAGCACTACTTTAGTCTTAGCAAAATAATAAAGTAATAAAGCCCTCCTTAACCAATTCTCATAAATAAAGCATATAGCCAACCCTCCAAAAGGTTGCGCTTCACCACACCTATCCAAGTTCCAAGGAAAAAGTCCACACATTAATGTGCTTCTAAGTCAGCGCTCCATTGAGGTTGTTCATGAAGTGGACACAACCAAGGTCGATCCTCCAAAAATTAGCATAGAAGAGTGTGCAAGTCCTTTGGTTACCTCCAAAGCAACGCCAACCATGCATAAAGCATATCAACCATCATACCCATAAAACAAACTCTAAGGAAATTGGGTTCCTCATCTTAAGTTTGGAGATTCCATCGACTGCCATGAAACATACTAGTGTCGACGGCTATTCTAGGAGTGGATGCCCTATAGAAGGCCCCTAAATTATATTCAAAACCTGGCCACCTTCAGTTGCAGATCACAAACCACTCCTCGTATAACTGAATAGCGCTGAGATTGGGATGAATCGGATAAGAACTATGGTCTTTTTATATTTGAAACGAGATTGAAGACCAGGACCTTTAACGAATTTGATATTGTTGCGTTGCAGTCAGCAGTGAAGTGTTGACCAGTGTAGGCTTGAATCTGTACTGAACAACGATCCAATTTTAAAGCTGCTACAGGAGTCGTCTCTGAGAGCTGAGAGGGGACAATCAAACTAAGGGACAGTGACTGATAGCAAGCTGAAATTGAAACTATGGTCTGAGTGCTGTGGGTGGACAATCAGACTAATGCACAGTGAATAGCGCCAAGATTGGGATGAAGCGGACCAGAACTATGGTCTTTTTTAATTTGAAACGAGATCAAAGACCAGGACCTTTAACGAATTTGACTGTGTTGCATTGCAGTCATCAGCCAGGTGTTGACCAGCCTAGGCTTGAATCTGTACTGAACAATGATCCAATTTTAAAGCTGCTACAAGAGTCATCTCTGAGTGTTGAGGGTGGGCAATCAAACTAATGAACAGTGACTGCTAGCAAGCTGGAAATGAAATAAAAATCTGTGTACCAGGCCTCAAGACTTTCTCCTATGCCACTCTGCTTTTCTTTATGGCTGGGAACCCAAGATATATAACCACGGTAAAAAAGCATAAGAATTGGATCCACATTGCTCAAAATGACTCTCTAGTGACAGTGTCAGTCGTCAGATTCTCAATCTTTTTCGATAGGCTTACAATGATTTGCATGCTATGATATGGAGACACTTGAAGCATATCGTTCCACAGCCTGTGATCTCTGGGATTGAAAAACTGAGTAACCACATCATGGTTCTCTGAGAACTGGAATATCTGTGGACGACCCGACACATAATCCGCCCCCTACAAACCTTTCTTGCTGCTATTTTTTGTCAGCAATTTGCTGCAAAACACTGCTCCAGGATTAAGCCTCCAATGTATGCCTTTTCCAGAAATGGTGTTAAGGTGGAAATCCATCAAGGATACAAAATTAGCCGTGAGAAATGATGTTGCTACTACAAAAAAACTCCAAATGCTACGGGTCTGTCTCTGCATATTAGACCTGGAAGGTGTGCTACAATGACCTGTTCATGCTCAATTGGATGCCAAAAATGTTGGTTTGACTGGTAGACAAAGTCCCCTAGCATCTGTAGATCTGAGAATGAAGACAAGTTTGGCGCCACAATCAGAAAGCAAACTGGTTTTCATTTGGCAAAATTGACTCAGAAGAAGATTGAGTTAAGTGCTTTGCATATCCCAGATTGTAAGCAAAAGATCCATGCCAAAGATAGCTTCGAGAGATCCAGGGTGCTTGAGATTTCTGTAGCTTTCACAGGAGAAGACTCAGGCCCACTTCACCTTCTAGACCAAACTTACGATCAAGCCCATGTCGAAGCTCATTATAGTATATTTTTTGGCACCTATGATCAAAGTGTGGAAGGTGTCCCGAATTGGTTGGACTCCATCCCAATAACATGTCACCATACACATCCCGCAGCAAGAAATGTCTTCTCTGTGTAGTAAGAAATCCAAGAACAGTATTGCATTCTGAAATATTGTTAGCATAGTTTCTCTTTGCATGTTCTTTATGTGCAACAGTTGAGAAGATAGCTTTAGAGATTCAGATGCATGGAGTATGCTGGAAATGTGCATCATCAGGTTTTCCTGCAATCTAAACCAATGCTCTTGTTCCACACCTGGCAGCTCTTGGAAAAAAATTGTTTTATCCATAGCTTAATTTTGGGAAATAGACAGCTCTGCCACATAAAGCAGTTTTTCGAAGCTACAGGTTACAAGTGATGGCAAGTGCAAGAGAGCTTCCAGCCCCAAATAAAACAAATTTGCTTTAAGGAGACATGCACCACAACAATGAACCATGAGAGAGTGTATCAAGATCATCACATTTCCTAACCCACATATTTCATGAACATCTATAAGCTAGCAGAATCTCTCCAGCATCAAGAACCTATCTCATTCATCCACATGTGACCCTCAATATGCTGTTGGTTTCCTGCTGTTATGAGAGCTTCAGATCTGCTCCCAAGAAAACACTGAAATAATCCCATGAATGCTCAAACCTTCAAGCGTCCTCCATGTCTAAGCTGGGATTGAATATTATTCTGATCAATACTTGTCCAAAATTCAATCAGATCCTGCCCAGGATTTGTAGATCAGCAAATGAGACCAGCTAGGTGCCCAGAAATTCTTCCAAGGTCTGTAAAGGATTCAAAATTTACCCCATGCAAATAGGGGGTAACACCAACAATTCAGCCTTATTGTTGGTGCTCGTGCCTACTCCTGCTTTGAATTTTATGTGATGAAGATTGGAGAAATAAGAAATACTACCTGTCCCTCCCACTGATGGCTCCCCCGTTGTACTGCTCCATCGAAAAATGCCCATGGTGTAGACTTGTTAATGAGCTAAGGTACTACTTTCCTCGGACTTTGACCATGGTATAGACTTGTCAATGAGCTCAGGTACCACCTTCCTCTGACTTTTCTTTATTGTTTCCTGTTTGAAGCTTACCAGAATACTCAAACTTTGACTAGCTACAAATTGAGGGTTTGAACTTTGATCACTTACCTTAAAAAAAGTCCATTTCTTGCCAGCCACACCTCTCGTACACAGAGTAAAGGTAGGGCTCTATATATTTTCAGATTAGCATTTTCACACCAACATTTTAGAGAGCTATTCATTGACTTCCCTACCCACATCCCTTGAATACCAATTTCTCTTTTTATTTCTCCCTAAACGGAAACAGAAAAAGGGAATTCGATAAATAAATGTGATATTATTTCCTCACTAGTCTTGCACATTACATATCTGCTGGGCCCTTGCCAGCTTTTTTTCATCATAAAATCCCAGGTAGGAACCCTATCTCTTAGCAACAGCCACATTAATAGCTTTGTCCTCATCAGGCAGTTGAACTTCCAGATTTCTTTGAATCACCAGCTGCTCTCCTGATCTGGCTCCGAGTCCCTTAATGCTTTGTATCCCAATTTAGGGGTTGACTTGCCTCCACCAGATTCCGTGGGCAAACAAGTTCATCCTTCTGATCTGTTACTGTGAAATGAGATGACGTTAGTCTGTCTGTGAATTCCCTGCAACGAATTTTGTCCTTCTCTCCCACCCCAACCTCTTCATCACTCAACCAATTTTGAGTCCAGTTATTTAGATTCCTTCCAACTGCAATCTGATTTAAAAAATCGAAACCATTAGTCCTCAGAGTATTAACCATATCCCCTGATAATTTGTGATTTGTTCCACTTCCTGTCCAAGGATCTTTTCCCAATTTAACTTTGGACCCATTCCCCACCTTCTAAGCCAGCTGGCGCCTTGCAACTGGAAAGGCTAATACTGTAGCTTTCCAAGTTACAAAAGAGGTTTTAAAAGATATTATGGACATTCCTATCCAATCCTTAATAGTTAATAGGTCTACATGTTTTTGGTTGATCACTGAGCACCACAAACAGTTACCTGTAATAAACCTCCAAACCTGTTTGGTTGCCAGTGCTTTTGCAAACTCAACACCCTTCTTGATACCCTAGCCTCCTGCTTCTTTAGGTTTTGAGATTTTCTCCCATGAAACCCAAGCAGAAGCCTTTTTGTCCATACCTCCAGCCCAAAGGAATCTAAAGCTGATCTTTCTGATCTGACCTAAAATAACTTTTTGTACAAAGGATAATGACACCCAAAAAACAGGTACAGCCTTAATCACTGATTTTATCAGAATGAATGTTCCCCCACTGGACAACCACTTGTTACACCAACATAACAGTCTTTTCTCCACCTTCACAATCATGCACCACCAATCATTCTTGTAATAGTCTTTAGCGTTAATATGAAACCCTAAATACTTAGTGCTAGCTTCTAACTCAATTAGTTTAAAAGGAAACAATTTAGAATACTGAATCTTTTCTTCAGCAGATAAGCTCATAAAGGTCAAAGAAGACTTTCTTTCATTTACCTGTAGTTTTGTTGCCCAACTATACTGGTCAAATAGTTCTTTTAACATCATCCAACCGTCAAGGATCCATCACGGAAAAGAGGGATATCGTCTACAAAGTGTTGCGTTCCCATCCATCATTCTGAACACACGAGCAGGTAGTTAAAAATTTCATGTTTATAAATTTCGACCCATGGGCCATTATTTGAATTCATAACAAATTTAAGCCACCCGTGGGCAACATAAACTAAGAAATGTGTATAGGTGTATGAATATAATACATAACATAATTAACAACTATACCTCACACACACAACATGCATAAAACATCATATTCATAACAAGAAGTAAATATAATCATTTCACATTCATAGACAATGAGAATACTTGTCTTTTAACTAAAGAAAGATCCAAGCAATTGGTTGTGTAAGAGAAATTTTCCATCTAACCATTGGTATCAGCTGCAGAGACCATCCCCAAACCGGGCTATAAGGCCACCAGGGCAAAAGGAATACCTATAGGCTTCTCTCTCATCCCAAAGCCCATTTGCTCTCATGCTTAGCGAATTTGCTCACTGCTGAGCAATTGTAGGAATCTCACTAAACCATCGTAGGCGTGGCACTCTCTTCCACTGCTCCACACATCGCAAGGAAGGCATTCCTCTTCACTGCTCTACAGTTTACTCAGGAAATCCAACCCTTACAGTGCTTACTAGTGTGTGTAGACAAAGTCTTACTTGCTATATGCTCTTAGAGAACTTCCTGCAGCATTAGTTCAGGGATTCTCAAGCATCTAGGAGAAACAAATACACATCGGGTAAAGGTTCTTATCTTGCCTAGCCTCTGTGCTCACTTACAACCATTCTCTTCACTCTAGTGTCAGCACATCCCTCTTCACAATGCTAATTTCTGGTTAATGCTTCAATCTGGTTAATTGGTAATAGAGACAACAACATGAAGGCTCTACGTAGTGTATGAATTTTGCCTAGAAAATGGTGATAGACTCCGAAGGAGATGAGAGGATTGGTGAAAAGACAATGTACATTACTTCTGACCATAGAAGGAAGGACTTACAATTGTCATAGATGTATATTCATCCTATGTTTCCATAAGTCAAAAGGAAGTAATTGGCTCATTTAAGGCACATGCAAGCAAATGGATGAGTTCTAAGGTTGACTCTTGGCAAAAGAGGATTTAATCTCCTGTAGGCCCCCTTTCCTCTTCCCCCATCGTGGAATCATGGCCCCTTTAGTGCTCTTTAAACATCCATCTTGGACCATTTTATTGTTGTCCAACATAATATTTACATAGCTTTTGAGTCATCATGATAAACCAACCACATGGCTCATATATAATTATTTTCAATATAAATGCCTAGCCATTCACTAGTCGGGCCTTGGCCTTTAGCACCGTACTAGGAATCCAAACTAGCATATTTACATCATTTACATAATTTGATATAATACTATTCCAAGGGTCAAAACTGGGGGTATTACACAAAGAGCAAATGCGAAATAAACAAATGATTTCCCAATTTGATATCTTTAAAGGCCTTAAATCTTTTGGCCTCCACTAAAGATTTTGTTATATATAACACTGGAAATATAAGAAAACCATGGGCAGTGTTATGAACATAACTATAAATCTATAAGGAAATAGATAATAATAATAAAGTACATAATAAATACTGTATTTAATAAATTAAAGATACACAATTATTAAAAGGGTAATAAATGTATTATTAAAAAGACATGACTAATTGAGACATGTCTCTTCATAAAAAGCTGCCATCTAGGTTATAAATATGAGACTTGTTACCAGATGAACTAGCAGGGCTAGTATCCGATGGACAAATGCAGGAGAAGTGATCACTGTCACCTTAGCCAATTCTCTAATCTCTTTGGAGAGTCAGAACCTCCAAGGGGGGAGCCCTTTTGTGATCTGCAAAAACACTTGAAAACTATGTCTTCTTGCCAAATAGATCAGTGACCAGTGCCTTGGATATTGTTGTTCAAGCAAATGAAGAAGACATACTAATTAATTATTCAGTGATAGCGATACAAGTATTTGTACAAATATCCAGGTGGCCAAGTATCCCTTTTCAATAGTAAATTTCATATATTGCCAAACAAGTGTAAATGCCAAAAGTTAATCAATTAAATGTAAGCAATCTCAACATCTAAGAATTTCTATGACAGTGAAGTAGCATTTATATCAGAATTGTTTGAAAATGTATTAGAGGCAATGTTGTTACAACTTACAAGAGACTATAAGTATAACCAGTACTCCAACTTCAACTTAAGATCAGAATTATAGCAGCTTATATAAGTCAAGATTAACCTCAGGAAGACAAGAACAAAAACCATTCCTATCACCCAATAAAATACAAGCTTGAGAAATGCTGTATGTAGACGTTACACAGTATAGCAGCAGTATGCAAGTTCTAGAGATATCAACTCAAATGCAAAGCAATAGGAATGTAAGTAATGTTACTTGCACCATCAAGTAGCTTATTCTTCAATTTGCATTCATTGGACTGAAACATATCAGAATTACGTCAGTATGGCAGTGTATCAGAAATACTATTAGCAGTAAGTATATTTTGGTGCCAATTTACCACAATGAAAGTCCTAAAGGATGTAAGCAAAGGTCATTCAAATCCTGAGTGTAACAAAAAATATATTTCAGACATGGACAATTGTTTTCAGACCTTTCTTTTAGGTTAAATTCAGATCCTTTATACAGTATGACAGCTTTGTAAAAGGCAACAAAATAGCATCAATGATTAACCCTTGTATTGTTTTGCATGTTCAGAGGTAAAGTATAGAAAGAGAGACTTTGTGATGACGAAAGTCTGCTGCACTAGCAGGCTTTCGGACTGCGGAAAAGAGCCCAATTTAAAGGCTGTTGCAGCCCTTGGGAAGGCCCAAAATGAAGACCGAGGGCTTATAAGGCAAGGGTGAGGGCTTTGGTGTCCAAGGGGAGTAGGCCGAGCCTTCTAGAGGGAGGATTGTGCCCCTTGCAGTATTGGCCAAGGATAGGAAAGGGAGGTAGAAGGAAAGATGGATGAGGGGGAAAGGGAAAAGGGAAAGAAGGAAGGGAGGAATAGAAGAAGAAGAAAAGAAGGAGATGAGGAGAGGAAAAGGACGAGGAAGAAAGGGAAAATGAGGGCAGCGAAGGTGAGGAACAACAAATGAAAGGCAGCGAAGGTGGAAATGAGGAGAGCAAGGGAGAGGATGAAGAGGGCGAAGGTCTAGGATGGAAGAAAGGGAGAGGGTGAGCTCAGAAAAAGGTAGAGTGAAGGTCTAGGAGCAGCCCTTAGTGAGGTCGCTAGGGCACTAAAATCTGCAGCTAGGGTTTTGGTATACATTTTTAGGGTTTCACATAAAAATCAGACCTAATTAACCAAATAACAAACTAAACAAGTTTAATATTTACAAAAAATACAAACTAGGGTTTCTTAGATGTAGGAACGAGTGTCAACTCAGGGTTTTCAAGATAATTACTTCAAACCCTAGCCTTAGAGGAAGGTGACCAGCTTTCCTCTTGGAGGGAAATTTCCCTTGTCACTAGACGAGGGCTTCTTGAAACAACCCCTAGGGTTGGTTTCGAGAGCCTAAACTAGGGCTAATATTGGAACTCCAAGGCTAACTATGTAGAAACCTCATCTTGGGAGCGTTTCCACTATGCTAATGGATAGAAAAGTAGATAAATGGCCCTATTTAGAGAGAATGCAACCCTAGGGTTACCATTCAATCCTCCAAGATGCAAAACCTACCTACCAATCAACAAGCAAACTTTCAAAAGAGCAAGACTTACTTGTGCATGAGTTGTTCCAAGTTTCCAACTATTTTAGCATCCACATAGCATTTACAAGACGGGTGCATCCAACATTCATCCTAGAGACAAGAAAAACTTCCTCCAAGAGGTGCGCATTACTCCAAAAAGCCCTTTCTAGTGTAAAAAAGTAACATAAGTAGTTTTATCCCATAAGTTGCGTGTAAAAATGAAGTGAGGAGATTGTATTTATATGATCTCACACTCACTTTTTAAAAATAATAGAGCCTACATGCTTTAAAATGTCAATTTAAAATTAAAACATATTAACTTAAAATTATAACATAAAATAATGAAATATGTGGGTAACTTGGGGCATTTTCCCTAGGTTCACCCAAAAATGACTAAAATAGCTAAAAATGAGCAAATCACTCCGAACTGAAGGCTAGAGTGGCGAGGGGGGGGTGTCATGTCCCATCTAACCTCAACAGTAGTGAAAATCCCTCAAACACCTCCCATATCAAGCAATGTAGGCTTGATACAAAAATGACATCATCATGAGTAGGTGGCCAAGGGGAGAGGGCGCTGCAGTGCTGAGGGACTAGGAGGGTGCTGATAGTGACTTGGAAGAGAGACATAAGCCTCAATGCTGAGAGAGATGTAACCAGAATGATAAAATAGGTGGGGGGGTCATGTGACGCAGTGACCAATCCCTAGGAGCCCCAGACACCAACCTCAGGGATTCAAGCCCTTTCATGAGGCAGTGAACAATGCCACTATGCCATAGTACTCCCAGGAGAAGGACCAAAGGGCCTGGCCATAACCTCCACTCAGAAAATGTTGGAAAACACCCCTCCTAGTCGGAAAAAATGACCCTCTCTCCTTGGGGCACAACTAAAGGTGCATTGGTACTGGTACCATGTAACAAGACCTTTTGTAATGTATCATCTTATCATTATATATTTTTATCAATTTATTCATAAATATTTATATATACATTTATTTTTATAAGCTCTTACGTTTTCGTTGTTAAATTGGTATCAGAGCCATCTATTTGTTTATACACAACCAACCAGTATGCATTCACCATGGATTCATTTAGTGAGAAATTTATCGCGATTCTTGAGCAATTAAGGAGAGAAAGGAATGATGAAATATTCAAACAAATAGAAAAATCTATTGAAAATGTTTTTGATAAAATAAAAAACCTTGAAGCAATGGATAGTGAAGATGAATCTTTAGAATCCACTATCGAGTGTAACAATGAAGTTTCTTCTTGTGAATCATCCGATTCATCTGATGATTCTTTAATGAACGAAGATAACATGATATCAGAAATAGCAAAGCTTGATCTTGTGCAAACTGATGAAATAACCCACAAACCGTTCAATGAGGACGAGGAGGAAGACAAGCCCGTGGTTCGTATTAATAACAATCACAGAGATTCGAACATAAGATATAATGAAGATGTTGACATTCTAATGAGGGGTTTTGTGCAAATAAAGAATGAAGATTTTATCTCCCACATCAAAGAGTGCGTGGCTTCAGTCGGAACTGTTGGAAAAGTTAATGAAACAGGCGTTCATCGGTCCCACAATATCTAAATCAGATAATCCGGCGATTCTTCATCAAGCAATTCTGGAAAAGTATACCCAATTTGAGCTCTTCATTGTTTGATAACCTGATCAATGTGATCCCCAATTCGAGTTCTCAAGAGAGAAAACATCTGTTATTAGGGGTTGAAGAGAAGGGTAATAAGAAAATATCTTTGTCCTTATTAATGTGCAAGAGTAATAAGAATGTTTTCCAGGACAGCGGAAGGATTGAGAACATTGTTAGCAAGGATGCTTCCCACACTCTTAGAACGGAAAAACTTCTCGGGAGATATTTTGCAGCATCCCTACAAAAGGAAAACTTGAGAAAATGTTTCACGTGTGGGTGGCACCTGGGCATTGTCCCCTAAAATCCAGGATGCTTGGCTGCTGCCCCCTCAAATTGACTTGAATTGTTTTCCTCCAAAACCTATAACACCAGCCTAAGTTTGTCTTAGTTTTTCAAACTTTTCATTATGAGATACAATCAGATGTATCATCTATGTTTTCATATCTTTATTTTATGATTTTAGAGATGGAGTCTCCTATATCAGTTGATCCTGACGGTCCCCCATGATTCTCCCTAAAATTAGGGTGGTGTCTCCACACATCCCCCAAAGGGGTTTCACCACTCCTGTGTCCCCATGTCCCAGAATCTTTGCAGAACATTGGAATTTTATTGAATTTAATTTGGGATTTAATTCGGGCACAAACAGGAAGCAGGGGACTTAGCCTGTAGGTCAGTTGATTTGAATCAAAAACAAAATTGTGCATAGAATCTTGAGCCTTCAGCCAGACTTAGATTGGAGAAGTAGCATTAAGCTTAATCAGTCCAATACATTTCATTTTAGAATTAGTGAAGACTAAATTACAGGTCAATGCTCCCATGAACCATGTGCACCTTCTGTTACATAACTATGTTCATTATCATGATTCCAGTTGTCTTTTTTCACAGAAATGTAATAGGTTTTTTTATCAGTATTTCAGATTTCCTTTTTATAGGATTAAAAATTTAAAATGTAGGAGCAATATCGAAATCGTGATGATTCCAGTTTAGTTAATCATGTTTGGTCACCCTGTTTTTTCAATCACTTGAAACTTCTTGAGGGATGATGTATAGCACACTGCATCATTTTCTATATAAGCTTCTCATTTCAAATAAATTGTTTCGTAAGTTAGGTTTGTCTGATCACCTTATGAGAATTAAATTAATGTCTTGAAGTCCAAAAAGTTCAAACTGGGGAAAGTTCCTTTCTCTGTCTTTTTGTTTGTCCATTGAATGAGATTCTACATATGCCATCAGTTAGAAATTTTTGTTCATTCCATTCAGTTGATCTTAAAATCCAAAAAACAAATTGCAGGTCCTTAGCCTTATCCCTAATCAGTCAGAAGGGGAGCTTTTTGAAGAAGCGCTTGCTCGTGTTTGCCGTTGTGTTGGTGGTGGTGGATCCCTAGGAAATGCAGAGGATAGTGACAATGACTTGGAAGTTGTAGCAGAATCAGTAACAGTGAATCTGCGGTGCCCTGTAAGTAACTAAATTAAGGATATACATTTCAAGGTTTTATTTTCTGCTTGTGGTTTTTAAATAAATTGGTGAAGCTCAAAAGCAGAAATATCTTGTGGTTTTTAAATAAATTGGTGAAGCTCAAAAGCAGAAATATCTTGTGGTTTTTAAATAAATTGGTGAAGCTGAAAAGCAGAAATATCTTACTTTTTACACTAGATTATTTTCTGGATCGTGGCATATTATATGATTTTGTTTATTTCCCTCACAAAGTAAGTTTAGAAATAACCTTCTGACTTCTACGAGGGAAAACCCTTTGCATTTTACTACTCGACCCTTGTCAACATTAGTCAGCTTATAAGAATTTTACAATGGACTGAATATATAAACGTACAGTTGTGCTCCAGGCTTTTGTCATCTCAGCTCATGATCAACCTTTGCTATATTCTTACATGATGTTGGTTGAAAAACTTAATGGTTACTGCTAATTATTGTGTCTTGTACAACTTTATTTATTATTAGGAAGTATTTTGAGAATTATCAAAGGATTCAAACACAATGCTGCTGAAGATGATCTCAAACGCAACCCTGGATAGTGCGCCCCCATGTGACACTGATATACTATAGAATAGACTGTTCAAATATTATTAGTATAAATAAGTTTGTGCTTCTCTTTACCAACTTCAGAGAGCATTTGAAACATGGCCCTAATCTTTATATTCTTGAATCTCTTGATGCTTTAAAGGTTACTCATGGTATTTGTTTGGACACCTTTGATAATTGATTACTTGACTGCGGGGTAAATCTAAATTTAGACTTTCCTTACAAACTTGCTTTGTGGAATTTATTTTCAGGAAGCATTCTTGATGTCTGTAAATAATGCTTTGGTCAAAATCATTTATTTATAGATAAATTTACTTTTCTGCTATTATTGTGTTCTGTTTGGCTGTCTATTGCAGGTGCTCTCAAGTATTTTGAACATGATTCTGATGTACTGGGTTTTTTTTCCAGATGAGTGGAACTCGTATAAGAGTTGCTGGGAGATTCAAACCTTGTATTCATATGGGTTGTTTTGACCTAGAATCTTTTGTTGAACTCAGCCAACGTACTAGAAAGGTTAGCTGGCATGAAATATTCAGCACTTTTTCTAACCATTTCTCAACTTTTGCTGTTTAAAATTTCCTTCTGCTTTTGAATAAAGGTAAAAGTTTCTTTGATTCTGCATGCAGTGGCAGTGTCCTATATGCATGGAGAATTATTCAGTGGACAACATCATCATCGATCCATATTTCAACCGTGTTACTACTTTTGTAAGTAATTTGTTGCATATTTTTGGTGGGTTCAGATTGATACAGGGGCACCCCAAAGTAATGCTGATGTCTAATATGCCAAAACTTTATGGTTGTCTATTATGGTAGATGAAAAGCTACCCTGAGGATGTAACTGAAGTTGAGGTGAAACCAGATGCTTCTTGGCGTCCAAAGCTTGAAGGTGATGCCAAGCTTCGTGAGCATTGGCATCGGCCAGATGGATCTGTCATTATTGTAGATGGAGAGATTACACATCAACAGGGAAACTTGAACCAAGTTAAATGTGAGGGTATATCTGAAGGTCCCATGCCTTTAAAACTTGGAATCAAGAGAAATCGAGATGGTTGTTGGGAACTAAGTGGTGCTATCCCATCATCTACTGCAAATACTGTGTCTCGAAAACAGAGGAATGTAAAAATTGTGCCTGCAGTAAGCAATAGTGCGACTGATACAAATGGAGATGATGAAGATCCTAGTGTCAACCAAGAAGGAAGTGGGAACCTTGATTTTTCAGCAAATAATGATGCTGGGTTTGACTCTCCTTTCCTGGGATGTAATCAGACTTTACAGACAATTGCAAAGCATGTCAGTTCTGAACTTCCAAAGAATTCTGAAGTGATAGTTCTGAGTGATTCGGAGGAAGAAAATGCAGATGATGTAAACATTGGTTCATCTACTGTTTCAGCTTTTGCTGGTTCAGATACCTTTGGTCAAGGTGTATCAGTACCACTGAATTCTCATGAAGCTTTGCAGGAGCCATCACAGATTGATTGCCATGGTATTCCCTTCATTCCTCATTCATCTCCACCGATTGGATCCTTTCCTGAAGTGATTCCACCCCATCATAGCATCAACTCTCCACTTGGTTTTATTGGTGCTAGTAGCGGTGAGTTCAATGAATTCAATTTGTCAAATTGGTCCACCCACCCTCAGACTGCACCATTTCATTTCTTTGGTACAAATACAGATGTTTCAGATAGCTCACAGTGTGCATCTGTGGTACGGCCCACTCCTGTTAATAGGTATGGTTTGCTGGCTACACAGCAGCAGGAGAACACAAGGGCGGGACCAACAATCCCAGACTATAGCCGTTCATTAGATTCATCCTTCTGTTCCTTAAACACTGAACGAAATGGTGATTTGAATAACTCACCGAGAGTTGATGCATTAGATGCCCCTATACAGTTCTTTCCTCCACCCCAGCCTGCACGAGCATCTGTTCAGACTGATTATAGAGAACCTGTAATCGCATGTGATGATGTACATTGGATTTCACTCAGTTTAGGTAGTAATAACAATTTGGGCAAAACAAGTTTTAAAGAACCTGCTGCAGCAGCACGCAGTAGACAGCAGTCTGAACCTGATGGAGATGGACTTCAATCATTAGCTACAGGTATACAAGGTCAATGCATTGTATCTTCTGTTCCTTAGGTTGGTTATAGTAGACTGGAAAATAATTATTTCTGATTTGTGTGCAGCTTCTGTACTTTTGAATATGAGTGACAATAGAACTGATGGAGCTTCAGGGGATAACCAGGGTTCTGATAGCCCATTACGTCATCAACGTGTTAGATCAACTAGGCCTCGATTGTACCTTTCTGTGGATTCAGATTCTGATTAGGTGGCAGCATTTAGCATCAACTCTGCCGCTGGTCTTGCATGCCCATCGAGAATTTCCGGCTATTAAATATCCAGGTTTTTATTTTATTTATGTTGAAAAATTGCTCTTTTATTGGTGTTTGTATGTGTAAGAGATAACCAAGTTTTAAAGCAACAGCAGGTGCTGAAGGACTCTTGCAGCAACGGATGTTAGCCTCTTGTTGCTTAAAGATACTATGATGGACTCGATGCTGCAATGCAAGTGCTGCAGGGACAACAGTTCTCAGATTTTATTTTTCTTGGTGAGTTTTGGGCTCTAGACAAGATGATGGTTTATAAGTCTATATGAGCATTGTGGACAAGCATAAGAAAACTCCAATCACAGGACACAAGTTGCTTTGCTTAACTTGATAGTGGAAGCATTTTTTTTATCATGCATAAAATTCCACATAAGCGGGACTTTGACCTCATAGCCAATTCTTAACAAACCTTAATGAAGGGGCCTGTTTCAAGAGATGTGTGTTTCCAAATAATAATATAGTATGACTGGAGAATTCAACTAGTTAAATGGTTAGACTCTTGTGGGGTTTATGAAAGTTACTTTCAAAGTTATTACCCTTTGAGATATGCTTTGGCATTGGAATTATGTCTAGGATCCAATGCCCATGGCCGCTAGCCCCATGGAAGTTGGCCTTCGCTATTTTAGCGAGTTTACTTCTGTTACCTCTCACATAGAAGGATGTGCCGCAATAATGCTTTTTTCCTATGTATCCCAGGGCCTTAATAGCTGGGTGCATTTACATGTAGTCTAACTTTGGTATGGGAACCATTTTGCAAAAGCAAATTTGCCCCAGGTTTTGTTGCGCCAAGAGGTGCTCTACAGTCCAGTATGAGGGAGATCTTGTAACGTGTTTGGAGTAACGTTACATCTAATAAAACGTAAAAAGTGATAATATCAGGGAGATCTTGTAATGTTACATCTAATAAAACGTAAAAAGTAATAATATGAGGGAGATCTTGTAACGTTACATCTGATAAAACGTAAAAAGTAATAATATGAGGGAGATCTTGTATGGGGGAGATGTTGTAACGTTTGTGATGTAATAAAATAATTTAAAAAATTCATGTCGGCTCATAAAATAAAAAATTATGGAAAGTATTTAAAAAAATCCATGTTGGTTCATAAAATAAATTTTTATGAAAAGTAATTAAAAATAGATGTTCGTTTATAAAATAAAAACTTAAAACTTAAACCCGGATCTATCAATCAAGAGAGATCAAATTTCTTGAGTTTAAATTTAAAAAAAGAAATACACCTCAAGAAATTGGATCCCTCTCCGTGCTTGATAGATACGGGTTTAAGATGGATCTATGCTGGTTATGTCCAATAAACTCACTGGAAAATCCAGCTGGTCAAAAGTTAGGCTCTTTTGGGAGGGGTGGAGTGGTTATGGAAACTAGTGACAAAATTATTAACCATTGGACGTGCTTGGGCAGTGGATTTATGTAGATAAGCCAATCCCATGGACAGTAGTGTCATCAAAATTTGGCCTTTTTAGTGAATTAATGCTTATGTAACCTTCAAATATAAGTTTTTCCTACACATCCCGGGGTCTTAATAGCTTGGGTGCATTTACAGCTAAGGCTAAAATTGGTGTGGGAACCGTTTTTCAATAACAGTTTTACCCTATGTCTATTGTTTTTTACTTCATTAGGATTGTTTATCGGTCCAACCAATATTATGGTTGGTTGTATTTTCATATCTAATGCTGATGTAAAACTGATGAAATTTCTGATCGAGTCTTCTTTGTTAACAGGTTTTAAGATATTTCTTTGAACTGATTTTGCGGCTACAGCTTAAAGTGTATTGTAAATCCAATCTTGAAAGAGTACCAAGAAGCTTCAAAATGTATGTACCATATGCTCAGATAGTGATTGCACTAAAATGTATATTGTTCATTGTTGTAGTTGAAGCGTATGCAAAAGCTGTCTCTGTTTTACTTCGCTTATATTTTGGCGGTCTTTTAATTGTAATCTTGACATTAGATTTTTATGGCTTATGTTGTACCAAAAGACTTTGCTGTTTATTTCCTGTCACTCGCCATCAACGAACACCCATTTCTTTAGATTTTTCTTTTGAAAGCCTGTACCAACATGCAGACAAGGCTTTCTATGGTCAAAAGTATGACAAACAGTTTACAATATCTGTACCATTTATTTTGTGACAGTGAAAATCGTTGTCACGAGTTATATTGTTCAATATTGAGCATTGTACTTAAATCTCATTTTCAGTGAAAAGCAATCTTTCCTTCACACGATAAGCAGAAGTATGGTTTTAGTTTGGTTATTAAAATTTAAAATGATCCATTGCTTCGAAAAAGAATAAACTTTTCTGAGACATTCTTGAACTTATTTAAGATAGGTATTATGGTGAAATTCTTTTACGATTCTTGTTAATTTACTTGCAATTTCTTACCCTGTTATATTTTTAATCTTAAGCTTTTCTGTTGAAATATGTATAAGATTCAATACTGTTGGTATCAGTTGTGTCGCACTCATTACAAACATTTCAGCCGTCTATTAAATGTGTGTAGCAGTCTTGTCAAACTGGGCTATCCCATCTTGTTACGAATGCTGACAATAAGCTAGCAGTTTATGCAACCTGTGGCATAAAATTTAAGGGGAAGGCAGTAACTATGAACAGTTAAAATTCCATTTTATCACTTTACCAGATTGTGGAAGTGTAGTGGCTTGGCATATTATCTACATATATGCAGCGTCTTTGACGAGGACATTGCTCAAAGATGCATTGTCTTTGACAAGGATAGTGATCAAAGATGCATTTCTCGTTAAAGATGTGTTGAACTTGTTACGTTGATATTTCAATAGTCACTTACGCACTTTTTCCCTCAGAATTATACAACTGGTGTTGTAGGCAGAAGGACAGCACTGAGACTGTCTGGGAGTGGCGGAAAAAAGCATTTTGATTATAGACAAGTACGTACGCAATAATTGCAGGAGAGAGGCTAGGTGAAAAGATGAGTAGCAGTAGAGCTAGAAGAGTAATTTTGTTTGATGTGTCGAAGGATACTTTTGCATTAATATTAGTAATATTTATTTGTTGAATTGGTATTAAGTATGAACATACAAGAAGTGAGGTATAAACAAGTGGCAATCCTTTTCCTCTGCACCTCGCTAAAGGCTCTAACCAAACAGGTGATGGCAAAGGTTATTCTTTTCCCATAGTGAAGGGGGCGACCTCATTGCTCAGGTTGGGTTATCGTTACCTTCATTATGCTCAGGTAAGTGATGAGTTTCATTCATCTGCCTATTGGCTTGCTCTTGTTACGTAGCTACTTGAGATCTGTACAAGACAGACATATTCCTTTAGGAGAGGAGGATTAATCTGAATTAATAACCTCCTTGTTTTGTCATCGCAACTCATTAGCCCTCTCCGAGAAGGACCTTGAGGAGACCTTGTATAATCGGCCATGGTGGAGCCTATTGTTTATTGTCAGAGTTTGATTGTTTCTTGTTAAGTAAAATTGAATTCCCCCTTCTTGCTTTCCTTCACCCGCATGGTTCACACCATAAATTTACGGGCCCCTCTAGGAAACTATGCTTCACAAAAGAACCTAAACCTATTGATACGTGAAAATGTTAGTATAACAATAGATTACTAATTCTATTCAATTTTTTTGTTTGTCATTTTATTTTGTCATCAAATTACAGTAGTAATAATCCGCTCAAATAAAAAAAACATAAATAATTTTGTAATAGCAGTTTCAGTTTTGCTTGTATTTTTTAAAATAATAAAATAAATTACATAAGACAAATGCAAGAGATAATTTCTAACTTTGTATTATCTTAATATATTCTTCTAGAATATAGGACTTTCTTTATTATTGATCAATATATATGAAACTGTAATATCTTCTAAGTAAAATTATATGGATTCTCTCTAGTGGAAAATTCAGGACGAGTCCTTTCATAAAAGGAAACAATTAATAGGCTCCAAGCATGACTGAACAGGTGGCAATATAAACATATTTCCCAACCATCAAACCAGTGAGTGCCTTTTTAAGATATTCCAATGTACATAGCTTTAGGGCATGTACCTCCAATAAGAGTAATTTCAGATAAGATCTCTAAGTGACCATATAACTGGTGGGTTAATTCAACCCAAAAGTACAGTAATAGAGATTAGGAATTGGAATGCAACCACGACTTCTAAAAGCCAGAGCCTAAAAGCTAGAAGCGTCAGGAAAGAAGCTGCATAATAACAACAATAAACGCAAAAGTAAATTGCTATATCTAAATACAATGTAAAAGTAGCCTACCCCACAAATGCATTAGAAGTAGAAATATAGTTAGAAGAGAGAGAACTAGCCTCGGGTCTTTAAGAGTGAAACAACATAGGAGAAAATCCTAGGTTCTGCATCTACCATGGAGTTTTTTATTGTAGTTCTTCTTTAGAGGGAAAATGCCATTTACAGGCTTGGAAACGAGTGTATAGCCTAAAACAATGGTGGCACCTACCATGGAGTTCACTAGTGAGGTCCCTTGAGAAGGAAATGCCTAGTACAGGCTTGGAAACAAGTATATATCCCATTTCATCAAGTTTTTGGATTCGAGTAGTGTTAAATGGAATATACTAAGGAGATTGCTATACAAAAGGTTGAAATGTGGGCTAGGCTATGGAAAGAGATGCATTTAGATTGTAGATGGGCAGGGCATTGTCGAATCTGTGAATTTGTTGGCGGGATCCTTAATATGGAATGGTGCTAAGAAATATTTAAATCCTATTTGGGTAACTCATATAATGAGGGTGGAAAAGTTATTCCACCATAGGATCATTAGACTATAATGAGGGGCAAAACGCTGAAAGTGAAATGGAAATATCCATTAAAATTGGTATGAAGGCATTGCAATGAAGTTAAGGATTTTTCTTTTGATGTGATTTGTAGACTTGGAAAGCACACTAAAAATAAGGATTGGATAACTTATTATGGGGATACAATGGCAAGGGCAATGCACAATTAGTGAGACTTGGAATCTTATTGTAACCTCCAATGCTCATCTAAGCACCTATTGTTGATGTTTGTAGTTGAGACAGGGATCTCCACATGGCTTTGTGTTTATTCATCACTAATACCTCTCAGGAACTTCATGAACTTTGGAAATTCACTTTATTAAAGTGATTATTAAAGTGAATGTCCTTTTAGATTAATTGGGGTTAATTTGGAGAAATGCCTAAGTTTTTGGCATTAGTGATTTAAGTTAATTAAATGAATATTAGCCATTGGAGTTAGGGTTTTGGTTCACCACAATAGGATAAAAGACACCCAAGGCGAGATGAGAAAGACACATCTCACAAGTGATACCTCATCACAAGAGTGAAACTCAAGCATTGAATTGAAGAGCAGTTTTCTACTTTCCATATTTGGCCAAGAGAGAGATCGCAACAAGTAGAGAAATCTTCTGGGGGATTGTACTAGTCAAGCAAAGGTCCAAGCAAATCATTGTTCGTACAGTTCATATGGAAGGTGTATCGATTCGTAGGAGTTATACATACAGAGACAGGGGAATCGTTTACAAGTCAGGGTTGTGCAGATAGAGCTGCAGGGACGTAGTGCGTAGGGTGTGTTTGTATCGATAGATCCGCGAAGAGACATGTCCATATGGACTGTATCGCAGTGTTGTACAGAGTGTACAACACAACAACGTGCAATAAGCATTGCTGGGCAGTTTTGCAGGTTGGAGGAAGGCACTTTGCTAGGTTTTATTGTTGTATTTTCTTAGGGCCATTTTCCTAGTAAGGGAGTCCTTGTAAGCTTGGAAATCAATGAATGAAAAGTTGATTTGAAGGGCATAAATTTAGTGTTATTTTCTTGAGTAGATCTGTTTTAATTTAAATCGTTTCCGTTGTTTAGATTTTTGTTAATAGATTCCAACAAGTATAAATTATTCAGTGAGTTGAAATTAATTATTTTAGCAAGATCACTAGGGAATATTATCCAGTGTTGAGGTTAGAAAATTAACATGGTATCGAAGCTTACACTTTGAAAGAGAAGCTGATCTGAAATCTACAATAGTAGATCTTGGTGGGCGTTTGAAGGAATAAGCACATGACATATATTTTGTTGAGATCTTGTTATGGCATAAACCAATCTTAGATTTGAAGATAGGTTAGATGGGGCATCTAACTTCCTATCATAGAAAGCAAGGGTTGCATTGCTTTTGAATGAACATGACCTTTGGGATCTTGCATCAATGGTTGTTCCTACATCGACAGATTCAGGACGAGTCCTTTCATAGGAGGAAACAATTAATAGGCTCCAAGCATGACTGAACAGGTGGCAATATAAACATATTTCCCAACCATCAAACCAGTGAGTGCCTTTTTAAGATATTCCAATGTACATAGCTTTAGGGCATGTACCTCCAATAAGAGTAATTTCAGATAAGATCTCTAAGTGACCATACAACTGGTGGGTTAATTCAACCCAAAAGTACAGTAATAGAGATTAGGAATTGGAATGCAACCACGACTTCTAAAAGCCAGAGCCTAAAAGCTAGAGGCGTCAGGAAAGAAGCTGCATAATAACAACAATAACCGCAAAAGTAAATTGCTATATCTAAATACAATGTAAAAGTAGCCTACCCCACAAATGCATTAGAAGTAGAAATATAGTTAGAAGAGAGAGAACTAGCCTCGGGTCTTTAAGAGTGAAACAACATAGGAGAAAATCCTAGGTTCTGCATCTACCATGGAGTTTTTTATTGTAGTTCTTCTTTAGAGGGAAAATGCCATTTACAGGCTTGGAAACGAGTGTATAGCCTAAAACAATGGTGGCACCTACCATGGAGTTCACTAGTGAGGTCCCTTGAGAAGGAAATGCCTAGTACAGGCTTGGAAACAAGTATATATCCCATTTCATCAAGTTTTTGGATTTGAGTAGTGTTAAATGGAATATACTAAGGAGATTGCTATACAAAAGGTTGAAATGTGGGCTAGGCTATGGAAAGAGATGCATTTAGATTGTAGATGGGCAGGGCATTGTCGAATCTGTGAATTTGTTGGCGGGATCCTTAATATGGAATGGTGCTAAGAAATATTTAAATCCTATTTGGGTAACTCATATAATGAGGGTGGAAAAGTTATTCCACCATAGGATCATTAGACTATAATGAGGGGCAAAACGCTGAAAGTGAAATGGAAATATCCATTAAAATTGGTATGAAGGCATTGCAATGAAGTTAAGGATTTTTCTTTTGATGTGATTTGTAGACTTGGAAAGCACACTAAAAATAAGGATTGGATAACTTATTATGGGGATACAACGGCAAGGGCAATGCACAATTAGTGAGACTTGGAATCTTATTGTAACCTCCAATGCTCATCTAAGCACCTATTGTTGATGTTTGTAGTTGAGACAGGGATCTCCACATGGCTTTGTGTTTATTCATCACTAATACCTCTCAGGAACTTCATGAACTTTGGAAATTCACTTTATTAAAGTGATTATTAAAGTGAATGTCCTTTTAGATTAATTGGGGTTAATTTGGAGAAATGCCTAAGTTTTTGGCATTAGTGATTTAAGTTAATTAAATGAATATTAGCCATTGGAGTTAGGGTTTTGGTTCACCACAATAGGATAAAAGACACCCAAGGCGAGATGAGAAAGACACATCTCACAAGTGATACCTCATCACAAGAGTGAAACTCAAGCATTGAATTGAAGAGCAATTTTCTACTTTCCATATTTGGCCAAGAGAGAGATCGCAACAAGTAGAGAAATCTTCTGGGGGGATTGTACTAGTCAAGCAAAGGTCCAAGCAAATCATTGTTCGTACAGTTCATATGGAAGGTGTATCGATTCGTAGGAGTTATACATACAGAGACAGGGGAATCGTTTACAAGTCAGGGTTGTGCAGATAGAGCTGCAGGGACGTAGTGCGTAGGGTGTGTTTGTATCGATAGATCCGCGAAGAGACATGTCCATATGGACTGTATCGCAGTGTTGTACAGAGTGTACAACACAACAACGTGCAATAAGCATTGCTGGGCAGTTTTGCAGGTTGGAGGAAGGCACTTTGCTAGGTTTTATTGTTGTATTTTCTTAGGGCCATTTTCCTAGTAAGGGAGTCCTTGTAAGCTTGGAAATCAATGAATGAAAAGTTGATTTGAAGGGCATAAATTTAGTGTTATTTTCTTGAGTAGATCTGTTTTAATTTAAATCGTTTCCGTTGTTTAGATTTTTGTTAATAGATTCCAACAAGTATAAATTATTCAGTGAGTTGAAATTAATTATTTTAGCAAGATCACTAGGGAATATTATCCAGTGTTGAGGTTAGAAAATTAACATGGTATCGTAGCTTACACTTTGAAAGAGAAGCTGATCTGAAATCTACAATAGTAGATCTTGGTGGGCGTTTGAAGGAATAAGCACATGACATATATTTTGTTGAGATCTTGTTATGGCATAAACCAATCTTAGATTTGAAGATAGGTTAGATGGGGCATCTAACTTCCCATCATAGAAAGCAAGGGTTGCATTGCTTTTGAATGAACATGACCTTTGGGATCTTGCATCAATGGTTGTTCCTACATCGACAGATTTAGTTGATTTGATAGCACATGAAAATAAGGACATCAAAGATCAGAGAGTGATCATGGATGGTGTGAAGGATCATTTGATTCCTCATGTAGCAGAGAAGACTTCGACCAGAGACATGTTTAAAGCTTTGATATTCAAAGCTTTAAACATGTCTCTGGTCGAAGTCTTCTCTGCTACATGAGGAATCAAATGATCCTTCACACCATCCATGATCACTCTCTGATCTTTGATGTCCTTATTTTCATGTGTTATCAAATCAACTGAACCTAAAGTGATAACATGAATATGGAGATGATTTTAAGATATAAACTTAGAGATGTTCGGATGTCAAGATCGAACAATGTTACCATCTATCTCATGAAAATCACTCAGATACGCGATCGACTTGTAGCCATTGGGGAGAAAGTAGATGATGCAGAGCTCGCCCGTGTGGCGTTAAATGGATTCACCAAGCATTGGGAACCATTTGTAAAAGGACTCTGTGCTAGGGAGAAACTCCCCAATTGAGAGAGGATTTGGGATGATTGCATCCAAGAGGGGACTTGGGAGGAGTCCAGAGCCGTCAAGCAAGGAGACGAGGAAAACTTGGTTCTTGCCAATGAGGCATGGAAGGGAAAAGGAAAGAGTTCTAGCAAGAAGGTTAATAGTGGGGGAAATCTCACAATCAGGATGAAGAAAGACTTGAGTAAAATCAAGTGTTTTGCGTGCCACAAGAGTGGACACTATGCATTTTAATGTTCGAAGAAGGGAAAGGGAGAGAAAATGCTAGAGGAATTCGACAACATAGTACCCCCTTCTTGCATCTTAGTTGAGTGAAAGTACATGTGATCACAACAAGATTTACAGTCTTATTGCAACCCCTAATGCTCATCTAAGGCGATTAAAGTTAGGGAAAATAATTTGGCGTTAGGGATATGATTGAAGATTCTAGCCCTCCAATGGTTAGTGGTCCAAAATTGGATTATTACTACGGGTTAGTCATGTGAAGTTAGTTGCATTGTTAAGATAGGTTTAGGTCTCAAATGACGAGTTTTGAGTGAATTCAACGATGTAGCACCCCCTTGTTGCATCTTAGTTGAGTGAAAGTGCATGTGACCATTGTGTCCTCCGTTGTGGAGTGTTTCCCTTGTGCAAGGAGGGTGGAGTGTTTCCCTTTACCTTTTTGGGTTGTAACCCTTCTTCAGTTTAAAGGAAGCAATTAAATGAAATTAGCAGTTAAAGAAGGCGTTGAATGAAGTTATTAAATTTGGTGTTGGCACTAGTTGGAAGTTGGATTTGGATTGAGATTTAAGAGACTAGAGAAACAATAAATATCGTTGCTAGTGTCGAATGTATTCAGATTAAATGAAATGTTTGCAAATGCATTCATATTAAATGAAATGTTTGCAAATTTGGGGTGCTAGTGCCCAATATTGGAGATTAGTGGTGATTGGTATGTAGTCACTATATGCACTTCATGACATCAAAATGCCAATTGAAGAAATGAAGATCCATCACTTGCATTTTGCGATATATATAAAGTTGCCAAGATTAAATGATATTGATTTTGTGATATATCAATTATTTTTTGGATGGTCCCTTCAATAGCTATTATTTTTTCCAATCATTGACCGTATTAGAGAGCAAAAATCTGTAGTGGTGCTTTTGGTTTGATGGTTGTGGACGTAGCGATATTATAACATTTGGTTCAAATTTATAAATTTATATTTCCCTTTTTGTGGTTTGTATTGTCAATCCAAAAAATAAAATAAAAAATTGTTTAGGTTATCTCCATTGGTTGATTTGTTTTTAATTTCAAATTTCTGTCTATTAGCCTTGAAAATATAAATCTTTTATTGAATAATATAACCTTGAAATACTATTGTTTAAATCATTGGCTTTTTTTAGCTCTTTTTAGCTTTTTTATATGGTTGTTTTTTTAATCTCATGGAATAATATAACCTTGAAATACTATTGTTCAAATCATTGACTTTTTTATTTCATTATGGATGTTTTCGCTTTGAATAATCATCATGAGTTTAATTTCAGGAGTTGATTTAACTTACTTTTTTTTATAAACAAATTTATTTAATTTTAACCTATTTGAGATGATTAATGTAATCATTATGAAAAATCACTTATAGACTTGATTTAACTTAATTTTTTTATAAATCAGCATAGATCCATCTTAAATCCGTATCTATCAAGCACCGAGAGGGATCCAATTTCTTGAGGTGTATTTCTTTTTTTAAAATTTAAACTCAAGAAATTTGATATCTCTTGATTGATAGACCTTGGTTTAAGTTTTAAGTTTTAAGTTTTTATTTTATGAACGGACATCGATTTTTTAAATACTTTTCATAATATTTTATTTTATGAGCCAACATGGATTTTTTTAAATACGTTCATTAATTTTTTATTTTATTAGTCGACATAAATTTATTAATGGTCGACATAATATAATTTATTACTTTTTACTATTAGATGTAATGCTACATACACATGTAACGCTACACATACATGTTACAACATCTCCTCCATACTGGGCTGTAGAGCACCTCGTTTCACTTGGTGCAAGGAAATTATTTAATTTTAACTTATTTGAGATGATATGTCAATTCACGAATTGAAAATTGAAAAACTGAAAAACTTGGATTGAAAAATTAAAAAAAAGTGAATAATCAAGATGTTTAATTTTTGGAGTTGTTTTAACTTATTTCAAATAAAATTGTTTAATTTTAACTTATTTGAGATATGTCAATTCATGAATTAAAAAATTGAAAAACTTGGATTGAAAAATTAAAAAAAGTGAATAATCAGGATGTTTAATTTTTGGAGTTGATTTAACTTATTTTAAATAAAACTGTTTAATTTTAACCTATTTGTAATCATATTGCAATTCATGGATTGAAAAAACTAACATAAATGTTATGGTTGATTCTCTTATGATCAGAAAAGAAGTATAACCTTGATTTTGCAGGAATTATGGTAGACGTCGAAATGTCAGTTGAAAAAGAATCCCACCCTAAAGAACAAGAAAACATTAATGATGACAATCTGTGGGTGCATCTAAATGAAAGCATAAATGATAATCCATCCGATCTTTTACAAACAATGAAAGATTTAAAAGAACTACAAAGTGTTAAGAAAGATAATGAACGCATTCTGAAAGCACAAGGAGAATTAAATAATGTCTTGTTAAATATATCATCAGAAAGCATAAAAGAAAAAAAGGACTTGATATAGAAACAATAAAGACTGCATCTTATAAATGCAAGGCAAGCAAGTTAAAATTTTCAGATAGTAAAATTTAGTCTTCAAGTGGAAAATCATCTAAACAATAAACAGAACTTCAAAGAATCTAGCAAAAATAGTGATGGTGATAAATATAGAAGAAAAAAGAAACTCTGAAGAAATTTCTGGTGAGTTTAAAAAGATAAAACCACCTATATTCAATGGTGAGATTGAAACTAGAGAAGAGGTAGAAGCTTGACTTTCAGAAATAAAAAAGTACTTTCAGATTTACAATTATTCCAATGAATTAAAAACAAAAATGACAATTTATAATTTAATAGGAAAAGTCGACATTTGGTGGCAAAATATCAAGTCAGTAAAATGCATCAAAGAACGTCACTTGACATGACATATTTTCAAGAAATACTTTAAAAGGAAATACTTGTCAGAACAATATTATGAAGAAAAAGACAAGGAGTTTTATGATTTAAAACTAGGAACTTTTATAATGAACAAAGTGTGCAGTAAATTTCTGAGTTTATTACGTTATGTACTTTATGTTGTTGATGAAAACCTAAAATACAACGTTTTTTCAGCTGTTTACCAACAATTTATAAAGAGAATTGAATACGACAATCCAAAAACATTAGATGAAACTATGAGAAAAACGAATTTTTGTTATGACCAAAATAAGAACAAAAGAGATAATGTACCAAGTTGAAAGAATAGAAAACATGAAAGCTTTGAGCAGAAAAATAAAGGTATGAGATTTAATAAAATTTTTGGATATAACCATCCAAATTATGAAGGAAATAATTTCAAGTGTTTTAGACCACAGAATTCTACAGTAATAAAAAGGAAAAAAAACCCGTCATTTATAATAAAATTACTATTAAAAAGAACCCTTAAAATGCTAGGAATGTGGTGAACCCCATTATTTTAAACACTGTCTAGTAAGAGAAGAATTTTAATAACATACACACTATTCAAGAAGATACTACAGTGGGGGATATAACAAGGAGCATACCAGAATAAGTGCAACATTAGAAAATTGGCAGGAAGATCATCAAACATCTATGGTGGAAATTGAAGGTACGTTAACAGTTAAACCAATCTCTATATTAATGTAACGCCCGCCTCAGTACATTCACTGATTAGTCTATTGAGGGCACTGATTTTGAAGTGACCCGGTTAAATAAAACATGGACCACAGATTATGCTTTGAATATTATGAAATGAAAATGATTGAATAACAAATGAATGATAGATATGCTCCACTGATATAGAGATTATGAAATGAAAATGACTGAATAACAATTGAATGATAGATATGCTCGATTGACTGAGAAATTATGAAATGAAAATGATTGAATAACAAATGAATGATATATATGCTCGACTGATTGAAAGATTATGATGACGTCCCACATAAATGCAATGAATGATGCTCTGGATTCCATAGACGTGAATGAATGATATTGACCTAGATAAAATTGAATGAAGAATATGATGCATGATGAAATGATTTTTATGGTGCAGCGCTACTAATGTGCGCTTGAGTGTGTGCAGTAGCAGGTAAAATGATTTACCGACTGACTCTCAATGAAATAATAGCGGTTGTAAGAACGAGAAATATACATAGGGGTACAACGACGGATTGTCGACCCTAAATTAACACTCCACGCACAGGTCAAAAGTCGTTTCAGCTCACCCGGGGAAGCGTGTGCCGTACGGGAGAGGCCACAACGAATTGGTTGCGTATGATGAGTTGAGGGGCCCGCGATAAGGAGAACTTTATCCCTTAACCGCCATTAGTCTCCAAGGGAGTGTAGTCGAGAGATTGCGATAACGATTCCTTGATCGTTACACAATATTCCTGACACGAGGAAAATGAATTTGTCGAAAGGACCTATCGTAGGGGTACCTAGACAACGACGGAAAAAGATTATTAATCACACATTTTGCATATTAAACCAATTATGCATATATGATTAAAGTTGCATATAGAATTTTAGAAAATCGAATAAAAGAATATTTTATTTTATGAGATTTCAGAAAAAGAGAAATTGGGATAGATGTGTGTGTCCATTATACTAGAATGATTATGGATGAGAATTAAATTGCAAATAATATTCAATTAGTAAATTATGGAGCAAACTCAGAATAATACGTATTTAGAGACCACTCCACTTACACCCACTGATTAAGGGATTAGAAAATTGACTGGGGAGACAACAAAGAGATAATTAAGGGATTTAGGTGCGCACTGATGTGAGAATGACACTTGTTGCATGAGGATAAATATTAAGGAATTATTAAATTAAAAAATTATTTTTATATGAGAAGACACATGTTATGCAAGTTTTGGGTTATAAAAGAAAGGCAGGAGAAAGAGAGGGGTTCGCTTGCTCCCGAGTGCTGGACTGGGTCCGTAATAGAAGTTTTCATTAAGTGTGATTCCTTGGAGTTTGGTTGAT
Organism: Larix kaempferi; assembly: GCA_027924585.1. Classification (NCBI taxonomy): domain Eukaryota; kingdom Viridiplantae; phylum Streptophyta; class Pinopsida; order Pinales; family Pinaceae; genus Larix; species Larix kaempferi. The sequence continues at coordinate 993,317 of BSBM01000111.1, read as the reverse complement.
AACTTGTCCGGGGATTGGGAGATCCCAGCGGAAAGTCAAGGCTTGTATGTTCTTACGACCCCATTTGCTCGAGGGTTCGGGAGGAAGGAGATTACTCTCGATATGATAGGGAGGTCAATCGATGGGTCTCTTGGTAAATCGTCAAGGCTGGAAGTGATTTGGATTAGACACTACTTCAACCGTATCTTTCGCCGTGCGATCGATCTTCAAAACAGGCTTGAATATTTAATTTTTTTCTTTTCTTTTCTTGTTGGATTAATTGCGAATGAACATGTTAATGATGAAATTGTTGGTACAATTATTAAGTTTATTAGATCTCATATGATTTAGAATGGGATCAGCTGTATGCCCTGGGTATAAAAGTTTAAATGGTGTATATAATATTACGGATCAAACCGATCGAGCTTTTACTTGGAAATTCTGATTATGTTTTCATCATATGATTGCGTTTTATTTCCCCAATTTTCTGAACAAGAGGATCAAACTTATCGAGCTTTTACTTGGAATTTCAGATTATATTTTCATCATACTTGCGTTTTAATTTTATAACTTTCTGAAGAAAGGTTCAACCCGATATGCAATTATCATTCTATTCTTAAAGATCTTCTCAAACTTAAAATGAAGCAAATTTGGATCGACAAGTTTCAACTTCACATCTCTGTCGATTTTATACCTGTGTAAACTTTGTACAGATAGCAATCTGTAGATCGATCTAAACCTGAGTTTCCTTTCTGCAAAAATTAGTATTATCCTCTGTCTTGAAATAACCCGATCAACAATCTGACATTAGTGTATCCATACACTTCTTCTATCTTGAAAATTGAACCGATCCAGAGACTCTTCATTGTATCGATCCCATACATTCTCAGTTCATGCTTAGTTTATAGATCTGCGAGTTGGTTGCTTGAACAGACCCACTAGAGTAGATTCGATTTACCAGTTATTCACATTACTAGATCGAAGAGATTGACCCTGTACATATTAGTTTTATTATGATAGATCTCATGTGATCCCTGTGCAAACTAGGTGATCTATGGTTTGCATTTTACTCTGGATCTGTTCTTTATGTATATATATATTTTTAAGACAATTCAGGCGATCCCTATGAAAATGGGGTGATTTGTGGATCGCGTTAGCTTCAGATATGTGCGCTGTATATTATCAACATGATATCGAATAGCCGTATTTGAAGTTACTGATTTGAGTAATAGCTATGTTTTAAAAAGTTAGATCGTATCTAATTCCGAGTCCAGTAGTTGAACAAGAACTAAATCATAGCATCCATTTATTAAGTGAGTTTATTATTGATGTGTATTTATAAACATGCATTTCATTGTGTGTAACCCGATATAAGCTAGATCGCATTTTGATAGCTGAACCAGAACTCAATCGTAACTTCCATTTACTGAATGAGCGTTTTATTGAAATATAACTGTAAAACATGCATTCCATCGAGTTCTGGAGGTATGAACCTATGGAAGCTAAACTGCATTGAAATCTGAAGCTAGTAGTTGTGATCAGAAACCGTAATTCTTTTACTTCTGCACACCTTTGAACAGAACCAGGGGTTAAATTTGTTGTTTGTTTAATATACATATTCTGAGTATGGAATCGTTTGGCTGAAATTAAAATGTCTGATTAATATAGCTCCGTGTGTCTTTTTATACACAACTGTAATTCTTTTACTTCTGCACACCTTTGAACAAAACTGGGAGTTAAATTTGTTGTTTGTTTAATATACATATTCTGAGTATGGAATCGTTTGACTGAAATTAAACTGTCTGATTAATATAGCTCCGCGTGTCTTTTTATACACAACCGTAATTCTTTTACTTCTGCACACCTTTGAATAGAACCGAGAGTTAAATTTGTTGTTTGTTTAATATACATATTCCGAGTATGGAATCGTTTGACTGAAATTAAACTTTGTCTGATTATTATAGCTATGCATGTCTTTTTATACACAACCATAATTCTTTTACTTATGCACACCTTTAAACAAAACCGAGATGAAATTTGTTGTTTGTTTAATATACACATGTATGCTTAGATAATCAATCAGCAATCTGTCGTAACGATTGATATGGATATCTAACCCATTTATATATATCTTAAGTTTACTTCTGTTGCTTGACTTTTAGACTATGAAAACATTCTGGACTATTATTGTCTCAGACGATCCATAAGAAATTTATATAGTTGTGTAGCTGTGTGAACCGTGTGGTTGGAAAAAGGATTTGCGGTATTCTGCCTACCAACTCTAGTTGTTTGAATAGCGATCTCCTAGAGATCGGCTTCCATTTAATCCTCATCTACCCTGTAAAGTATCACGATCAAGCGGAGATCGACTTATGACCAACTGTCACTCATCCGGTAAAGCAACCCGATCTCGCCAGATCAGTTCGATGTGTAGATGTTAATCCTCATCAGATCGGAATCACCGAAGTGAAGAGCACGACCTATTAAGCTTTAGTAGGCGCGCTGAGTTGGATCTATCATGAACCAACCCCACCATTTGCGAATTGGCGGTTTATACGCCATGTCCCTTCAATTTTGTACAAGGATTCCATGTGTATATTTATATATATTTTTTATATATTGAATTGAAATAGAGTGGGAATGTATGATCCATACTTACGTATGTGTATGTGTTATATGATCAGTATGGATCATACGCTTATAAGTTTATAATGTTTATATAATTATAATGATAGCCTAGTTGTATGTTCCAAATATACATTTATATGCTAATTTGAAATGTTGTAGGAAGATGCAATACGGTTATGTATATATAAATGTATTTGTATGAAAAAGGGTTGTCAACTTATCAAATGGTCATTGTATGGTTGAAAAGTTATGAATGCTTGATTCATATAATATAGTTAGAAAAATAAATGAAAGTAAAATAATTGAAACGTAATATAATGGAAGTTATGTACGATTTATTAATATAATATAATTGCATATTTAAGAACTTATACACATGTGTAATTACGGTTGGTTAAGATGAAAGTTACGTGTGTGTCTATTAATATAATCTAGTTGCATGGTTATGTATTTGTACACCTGAACAATTGTGGTTGGTTAAAATGAAAGTATGTATACATCTATTATGTACATATGAATGAGTAAGGATCATGATATAGAACTGGCGTTTTACTTACTTACACAAAAACAATAAAAGAATTTGACGGTCGTTAGAGAACGACCTCTACATTTGGTATTAGAGCCTGAACAAACTTAGTTAGGACCAAGGCGTTTTCCGCTAATATTTTGAGGACTTCCTTTTGAACTAATTAATTTTACTTCCCATTCAACAGACACTATCATGGATCGAAGAAATCACAGAGGTAGGGTTGGGAGAGGATGAGGGCGAGCAACACATCCACCAACCCCTCCTGTAGCCATGCCACCAAGAACCGAAAAGACTATTAACCTACCCGTCGGAGAGGTTATGACCATGATGAGGAACTTCTAGAGGATGTCGGAGACACTAATGAACCAGTTAGACCACGAAGAAGACCGACCTCTAAGCCCCGCAAATGAACCCCAAAATCCACCACCAGCTAGTATGCATCGGGAACTGGAAAAAGTAAGATTTCCAGAGTTTTGGGGTTCCACTGAGAGAATTGCCGCAGAGGCGTGGTTGGAGAATATGACGATGTGCTTTTCCTTGAGGGATTACACCTCAAATCTAAAGGTACATATGGCTATCCTACAACTGAAGGGGGGAGCACTGTTATGGTGGAAGAATCTAAAACCTCAGTTGAGAATAGATATCAACAAAGTGTCTTGGGAGTTGTTCGAGGAACAGTTTCGCAAGCATTATCTATCAGAAGAATTCATTGAGAGGCATCTCAACGAATTCAATGCTCTTTGACAGGGAAGCAGGACAGTGCAAAATTACGAATTCAAGTTTATGGAACTCCTGAGGTATGCACCCCACATTGCGACAGACCAACTGAAAGTGAACAAGTATGTTTATGGGATGAACTACAATATCCGAGACAAGGTCCGCATTCTCATGTCGCCGACCTTACATGATGCAGTACAAAAATCCTTAATTGTTGAGGAGGAACTAATGAGTGGGGGCTCAACCAAACAGAACTTTCCAAGAGGAAACATGGTTGGACCACCTTCAAATCCACCAAGGATGTGCTATGGGCAGTGAAATAGTATTAGGGGACCTATCCATGATAAACCCTATAAGGATAGGATAATGTCGTATAAGCCATCATTCAAGAAGGACAATACGAGATCGTTTGGGAAGCCATCACAGTTTGGACCTCATACCAATAACATACCGGCAAGAAGAACGAAGAAGGGACCAAGAGAGGGGTGCTGGAAGTGCGGAGGCCCGCACTACCAAAGTGATTTCCCTCAACAACAGTCAGGTTAGAGACAGGGATAGAGAAAACCTCAGACTACTGCAGCAGATCTAGGACGAGCACATTGCATCCATGCGGCGATTAATAACCATAAGGCAGAACATCATTCTACTATACTAGAAACAACAGGTATAATCAATGGTATGACATTATCATTACTCATAGACCCTGGTACTACTGAAATCTTTATTTCTCATTCTACATTAGAAAGGAGTATGATGATGGCTATAGTGTCCATTTTTAATAAATTGGAAAAATTGCAATTTTTTGGTCAATTCGAACCTTGGACTACTAATGACTTAAATGCTTCCAAATGGCTCCTAAGGATTTCGAATTGGGTATGAAGGTGTTTGAAGGGTATTAGGACATTAAAATGAAGCTGATGGGTGCTTGGAAACTCCCAAAATACTTTTGCAACATTAATTTAAATTCAGGAGAAATTGGGGAATTTTACTAGTAATTTCGAGGTTCAAACCCCCAAGGGTAAAGGTCACTAATGACTTCCCAAATGCAATACGACCCTCCCAACTTTCAATATAGAGACATGGATTATTTAGATGACTTAAATGGGCACCCAAATGCATCATTAATTAGTTCCTAAAGGATGCTACAACTCCCATAAATCAGAGATTTGTCGACATGTCTTCACATAGGGGGAAATGATAGAAAAAGCTATAACTTGCTATGAAATTTGAGAGAAATGTTTCAAGCACTAGCATAATGTGTATGAAAATTATTCAGTACATTAATGGATCTCCATACACAATAAAATCACAGATATTGACAGAAGCAATTTGATACCAAACAACTTCAAGCTCTTACAACAAGATATAGGGGAAAATGGCACCATTCATACATAATTTGGAATTTTTACATAGTTTCACTTGGATTTTAGATCTGAGGTTCATATGAGCATCAAATACAGAGTGTAGACATCACATTACAAATAAATGGGGCCCCTTGGAATTCCCCAAAGAGATCAACATCTAACCATATGCGCCCTTCCTCCAAGAGCAAGAACATGAAGAGAAAGGTGAGAGAGATGTGGGAACAAGTTGAAGAAGAAATGGTCACGAGCAGACCTGTAGCTTCAACCTGTAACAAATGAATTCATGCAACTCCAATGAAATGTCTGAATGGCCTCTCCAATTTCCAATTAGGATGGGAATCTTGCACCCTCGAAATTGGTACTAAGGCAATAAGAATAAACATTCAACTTGCATGGACAAGCTATGCTCTCCAATTTGCAAAATGAGAAATGATCAAAATCCCCTCTCCTTCTTTGTTCTTGTCTTTTATTATCCTTCCAAGTCCTCCATGGCTCGAATTCCCTCCAAGAGCTTCATGCCAACTCGAGTTGGGGAGAGATTCCAATGAGTGCCACTTGTCCAACAATTCCTAGCCTCCCTCTTCCATCAATTCGAATGGGGGAGAATCTTGGTTTCCATAAATCCCTTTTGTGCCCTCTTGGAAGATATTTTTATCCTTGACATGTCATATAGGTTAGATGTCAGCAATCAGGTCTGATCCTTGTCATAAGTGTCATAACATCTTCATCATTGTTGTCATGGAAGCTAGGGAATCTAGCCCAAGTGTCACAATACCTCTAAGATGCCTCTTCCTCTTCCATGGGAGTTACTCTTCCCTCAAATTAGACCCTCATTGAGTCATGCTAAGTATAATGCCCTTCCAAATCCCCCAATAATGTTAGAATCCACCTTGGATTCAAACAGGTGAGAGTAGGATGCCATGTGGCATGGAGAATCTTGCTTTGTGTGGGTCCCACACCACCAATATGCCCTTATGACCAAGTGCCACCTTATTTTCCTATTATAAATATTTATTTAGCCCCTTTTAATATATTTTTGTCAATCTAATGTCCATTTGGGGTTTTATAGCTCCCTTATTCCAAATCTAGATATTTCCACCCCAACATAGGGAACTAATAGATTGGTGGAATTTTCCCTTCTAGTGATTTATTTGGATGGGGACATTACAGTCCTCCCCACCCAAGATTGCTTTCCCTCAATAAATTCCAAATTAGGATGCTGCAAAATTTGTTCCTCTTCCCATGTGGCACCCTCACTTAGCAAATCTTTCCATTGTACCAAATATTCTCTTATGGTTCTGCTCCTCAATTTCCTTTCTCTTGTCTTCAAATTTTTTTCTGGAATAAGGATGAGTTGTCCTTCATCATCTAATGGAGGGAGGTTTCTGAAATAGAAATTTGCTTACCAATAGCCTTCTTAAGGCATGAAACATGAAATACATTGTGGATTTTGCTACCTTTTGGAAGTTCTAACTCATAAGCTACCTCCCCAACTTTTCGAACTATCTTGTATGGACCATAATACCTTGGTTTAAGCTTTTCTGATCCTTTCCATTTTAAGGAGGTTTTCTTATATGTCTGTAGCCTCAAATAAACCAAGTCATTCACTTGAAAAGTTCTTTCCTCCCTATGTTGATCCACATAGTGTTTTTGTTGATTTTGGGCAACCTGCAAATTGTCTTTTAGAAGCTTCAAAATCTCTTGACTTTCCTCAACCCAATCTTTAGCTTTTGGGGCTCTACTATCCCCAAAAATGTGATCAACAAAGGTGAGTGCTTCATAACCATAAAGTGCTCTGAAAGTAGACATGCCAATGGGACATATGGAAAGTAGTATTGTAGCAAAACTCACCCAAGTGTAGCTGATGTAGGCCCCAAATCCAGGGCCTGCCTAAACCCAGGATTCACTCACTCTCATGAGTGTGTCTAACCTTGAACGCAATCTACCCCTTAGCCTGAAGGGTTCCTTTCTTATATATCCCTTTTCCCTCTTTCAAAACCCCATTATGCCAATGACTTACAAACCTATGGCAAACATATTTCTTGGGCCCTTATAGTCATATGACTACAACGCTAAAATCAAACTCAAATGCTAAATCAATGGACTCTTACCTCGATTTCTATTTTCACTCCACCATTGATCAAAATGGCACTGCTCTCCATCATTCTTCTTGTGAGTTGTTTTATAAACTCTCTTGTGCCGTCGATCTACCACCACACTGCACAGTAGCCGTAGATCTGCCTTTATATTTCACAGCCACCGATTTCTTCCAAAATGCTCAGGGTCTGTTGATTTACTGTGTGTAAATCCTCACTCATCCCCTGCACAAGAACTCTATTAAAATGAAACCTCGATCATCTCCTTCTTTGCGCATACACAAGGAACGAAAAGATATGGGCGAATCAGGTGTAGAGAGCCTAAGGTCATTTACGAAGCAACCTAGCTCGGGTTGTTACTTTGACTTGCTGCAACTCTACCACGAGTTTGAGTTCTGGGCAAAGAACCGATGCCCGGGACTTTGATCGTATTCCTCTATCTATAGCCCGATTGAACGTTGATACATCTGTGTACAATCTCCAACCAGCACCAATAACTATCGATTAGCCAACACAATGAGACCTCGCTCGCCTATCAACAAAGGTTCTTATACTTGTACATGCGACAAGGAGAACACGCACAACTTCTTCCAATATGACTACAGAGTTAAACTATGAAGGAATTCCGGGTCAAATCCCCAAAACTTCTACACTGGAATTATTCCAAAATATTTGAATGCATAATAGCACGAATTTGAACCAATCTTGGATTAAAAGAAACCCTAGCGTAATTGTAAATTCATACAAGAATCTAGATAACAAAGTAGATAGAACATATCCTGGTCGAACTGCTCATAAAACAAAGTGCCCAAGCCTGTCGTGGCTCGACACAACTACTGAGTGTTCTCAATGCTCCATACATTCAGTTATGCACAACTATTCTGGTTGTACAGAGTCTTTTTAAGCCTGAAAATGGCTTCTGCAGGGTTCATATATATCCACTAGCTATGCATAGAACTACTACTCTCTACTAAATTGCTCAAACACCGACATACAACATATAGGAATCATCCCCTCCAGTAAGTAAACTTTCTTTTCATTAATGCCATGAGACTGTACATACTTTTCTTTTTATAAACCCTACAACTACTCTCTCTTTTTCTGTCTCCTCCTCGAGGGTTACAGTTTTCTCTCCCTTTCTTTGAGACTCTTCATTTTCTTTTAAAATAGAGCTTTCCTCATTCTTTTAACAAACTCCTAAAACTTCTACTCGAATCCTAAAAAGAACCCACTTCACTTGACGCCACTAATTGTTTACACATTTACATAATCCATTTAACACATGGACACCTAATTCTACAACTCATCAACCTAATACTTATCTTTGAGTGCTCTCATGAGTCATCCCACCAAACTAGGCATTAGTTCCATAACTCATTCTTTATTGACACCCATCTAGTTGGAATCTTCTATCCCAAAGCTAACTAGACACTTTCAGAAAAGATTTACAATTTCTTTTACAATGGACCCTCCTTGGTCTGATGTTTAGACTCAAAGGTCTGACTAACATTTATGATTTGAATTGGAGGACTAATGCTCCTGCATCAGTAGCCATTTAACCCATGTTTTTTGCTGCTCAGCAACATAGTTCCTCAAGTACCCCTCCAACCATTGGTTCACCCTTTCTGTTTGGCCATCAGTTTGAGTATGATATTTTGTGATAAGATTCAATTGAGTGCCCACTAACTTGAAGAGTTATTTCCAAAAAGCACTCATAAATCTGCTATCCTTGTCACTCACAATGTTTTTGGGAAGTCCATGCAATCTGAAAAATATCTCTAAAGAATAGATCAACCACTTGTGCGGTAGTAAAAGATGATGTAATAACAAAGAAATGAGCAAATTTGGTGAGTCTATCCACCACAACATAAATACAATCCTTACCCAAAGCCTTGCGAAAACCTGTGATGAAATCCATTTAGATGCTTTTCCATTTTTGTTCTGGAATGGGCAATGGTTGCAATAGACCAACATGATGGGTGTGTTCAACTTTGTTTTGCTGACATATCTTGCATTCATTCACATACTTTAGAACATCTTCCTTCATCCCTTTCCAAGATAACCTTTGTCTTAATTGCCTATATGTTTTAAAGAAACCAGGATGGCCTGCTAAAGGAGAATCATGAGCTTCCTTCAATATCTTGTGCTTTAGGTTCGAATCATGAACCAAGTTAATTTGTTCCTTATATTATATTAGGCCATTCAATATCTTGTATATATCATCTCCTTTGACCCCATCTAACACATCACAAGCAAAACTATCTTTGGCATACTCTACTATTAGCATATCTTTCCAATCTTTCGAAATGTCCATAAGGGAAAATGAAGGTTTCCTAGACAATGGATCTGCTACAATATTATTCTTCCCTTTTACATATTCAATGTCAAAATCAAAATCTTGGACCTTACTTACCCAGTTTTGTTGCATTTCATTGAGATCCTTTTGTGTGAGGAAATGCTTTAAATTGTTATGATCAGTTTTGACCACAAACTTGTTCCCCACTAGATATTGTCTAAACTTGGCCAAGGCATGCATGATGGATTACATTTATTTGTCATATATGGAGTAGAGATTCTCATGTGGCTGTAATTTTCTGCTCTCAAAAGTTATGGGGTGTTGATTTTTCTTTAGGACCGCCCTTATTCCTTCTCCTGATGCATCGCATTCCAAAACAAATGGTTTAGAAAAATATGGTAATGCAAGTAATTGACAACTACTCATTACCTCTTTCATTATTTGGAAATCCTTTTCAGCCTCTTCATCCCATTTGAAAGCATCCTTCTTGGTCAAATCAGTAAGGGGAGCATTTAATTTGGAAAACCCCTTCACAAACTTCCTATAGTAAGTGCATATCCCAAAGAAGCCTCTCAATTCAGTGATGTTCTTGGGTGATGACCATTCAAGAATAGCCTTTATTTTCTCCAAGTGCACCTTTACTCCATTTTTCCCAATGATGTGCCGAAGATACAAAGCTTCTTTCAACCCAAATTCACACTTGGACAACTTAGCAAATAAAGATTGTTCATGCAAGATTTTCAATACAACTTCTAAATGGTGAAAATGTTCCTCCCATGTCTTACTGTAAATCAAAATATCATCAAAGAAAACCAAAACAAACTTACGGAGCTGCTTGCAAAATATTTTTTTCATACATGATTGGAAGGTGGCTGGAGGATTGGTCAAACCAAAAGGCATGACAAGAAATTCGAAATGACCATAGTGACATCTGAAAGCAGTTTTCTGCACATCCTCCTCCTTCATTCGAATCTGATGGTAACCAGATCTAAGATCAATTTTGGAGAAGAAATTTGCTCCAAATAGCTCATCCATGAGCTCATCTATTCTAGGGATGGGATATCTATTCTTTATTGTCTTGTTTAGAGCTCTAAAATCAATGCACATCCTTAGGGTTCCATCCTTTTTCTTCACCAAAACAACTGAAGAAGCATAGGGACTTGAGCTTGGTCTAATGAGTCCCAATCCCAAGAGCTCTTGAATAACCATCTCACTCTCATCTCTGAACCTTTTTGGGTGTCTATATGGTGGTATTTGTATAGGTGAAGTACCCACCTCCAAAACAATGGTATTCTCAACTCTTATGTCAGGTGGCCTTCCAGGAGGAAGGTCTCCAAAAACCCTTTCATATTTATGTAGTAGTTTCCTTATCTCCCTTGGATGTTCTGCAATATTTATTTTTGGCTTGGGGGAAGTGATGAAACATTCAATAATCCATTCGATATCCCCACGCCTCAATATGGACCTCATACTATGGGGAGACACCACTTGATTCGGATAGGTGTGCATTCCTCTCACTACCCTTTGTTTTCCTTCCAAATCTTTGAATTTCATTTCAGGTATTTGGTAGTTCACTATATGTTCCCCTATAGAGTACAACCATTGCAATCCCAAGACCACATTTGTATCAGCAACATCCACCACATAAAAGATATCAGAAATTGTGTAATTTCCTATGGTGAGTTTTAGCTTTGGAATCCATGTTTTGCATTCCATAGAATTGTCACCTGGAATGACGACTGTGAACCCATTGAATGATTCAGTAGGTAACTTTCTCCTCTCCACCAAGGATGCATCAATGAATTTATGAGTTTCTCCTCCATCTACCAATACCGAAACTCTTTGCCCTTGTACCACTCCCTTGCATCGAATGGTGTGAAAACGAGGCACTCTAGAAAGCACTGCCATTCTCTCTTTTTCAGGTGAAGGATGATCTTCTTCTGCTGTGTCATATCCCTCTTCTTGGGCTGAATTTTTTTCTTCTTCCTCCATTTCCCCTTCACCTTCATCATTAGAAAATACTTCAATGAATGTTCTTTCCCCTTAGCACATTTATGCCCTGGTACCCATGGTTGGAAGCATGTGTAACATAATTTCTTTCTTCTGAGTTCTTCCTTGCTTGGTCCCTCTTTTTTGTCCTTTCCAAATGCATATTTTTTCCATGGATTCTTGTCAAATCTAAACTTGGAAGGAAAGTTGGGCTTGGGGGGATACCTTGTCTTGGGTAGCACATTTTGCGGATCTCTTTCCAAGTTCATGGCATCTTTCAATGAAGTAGGTTTGTGGGATTTAACTAAACCCTTCGAAGTTTCAACCAAACCTTCAGTAAAGAGCAATACTAATCGAACCATAGATATATCAGCCACCTTAACTGATAGTTTTTTAAATTCCAACATGTACTCATCAAGGGTTCCAATTTGCTTCAACTGTGCTAGTTTCTTAGAAGGCATTTTAGGGTCTTTTTGCTCAAATATTTCCAATAACCTATTAACCAATTCTTCATATGTTGTAACCTGATCATGTCCCAAAGTTTTAATTCCATGGAACCACCAATCATTGGCCAGGAGAAGCAAAGGAGAGGAGCCAATTTCTGGTAATTTGCGTGGTTAATCTCCAAATATTTATATGTGTCGATATCCTTGTAGTAAATTAGCGTGCAATGCAAATAAAAAACCTTTGAGCGGGTGGCTCTCTTGACATATAGCTTTGACGATTGGAAATGAGACTTTGCTTTAGCAAATAACCTTTTTGTTAAATCAACGTACTAGTGACTTGCTCAACCATTCGATTTATAACTTTGAGGCTTGGCTTTGAAAAATGTATGAAGGGTATACAAAAGTGGCCGCTTTGAATGGTAAGTAATATTTACTTTTTAAAATGAAAGTAATATAATATGGGAAAAAATGAATGACATATAATATGGAAAAAAGGGTATGATCTTTTAATGTATGAGATATAATATGGAAAAAATGGTATGATCTTTAGAAGTTGATAAATTCATTAAATTAAAAGTCAATATTTCCTTCACATAATTTTGTTTTTCTTCATCGACAATTCTAGATGAGGATCGCATGGTTGAATGAGTAACTTTTATTTATTGCAGGATGAGGATCCAGATGTCAAATTTGTGTAAGAGGATAGAAAACTTATTCACAAAGGGTTGGAGGCAATGGCTTATTCATTAACTCGCATTACCCACACACTCGGGGTTGCACTTGAGGTAATTTGAACTCTTCCTTGTTATTGATCTGGTGTAGGGTTCTGTTTTGATTGTTAGAAGTGAATTTAAATTGGGGAAATTGGTAGGATGGAATGAATTTGGCGGAAACAAAATTATCATAGTTGTTCCAAGTAGAAGCTCCCACAACTTCCCATGTTCCCACCCTTAAAAGGCGTCGAGTCTTAGATAACGGTGAGAAAAATCCTTCTGATTAGGGAACATATGAACACAAAGCCTCAGTAAACAAGGATGACAATGCAAAGTTGAAGGATTACCAGAATGTGAGATTTGTGTTTCTTTTGCTCATAAATCCTGATGGGTTTTATTTCCTTATTTTTATTTTTCCTATTTAAAGTTTGTTGTTTTGGGTTTAATAGGTGGTAGTGGCCATAGCCTAGTTTAGGAGTGCATTTCTTGAGCAAAGCAAGCACTTAATATTCTCCACATTCTCTTTAATATTGTTTACCATTTTTGCATGTTATTGTTTTGGAATTAAATTGGATAGAATAATATCAGTCATTTTTATTTCCTAATAAAGTTGTTGTCCACTTTGAATGCCATTTTTTCTTATTTCTAAAACCATTGACAGCATATATATTTTGAACCTAAATGTACAATTTAAAGACTTCGCAACTGGTTTCATCAATTGAGTTGATTTCCTGTGATTTATTTTCTATTTTCTTGTTCCATAGTGATGTACTTTACCGTAGGCTATTAAGGCATATGAACACTCACTTATTCTCTCGTAAATATCACCATTGACCTCATGTCATTCATACAACTTGCTTGGATTTGAGTTAATCTCTTCCCACAACGTATTACACTTATTTAAAGTTCTCTAGTAACCTGTAAATAATTGAAGTCATTTTCTAAATACTTCTAGTTGAGGTTAAATGAATCAGGAAAATAATTTTCTCAATTGTCCATAAAGTTCTTGCCTACATTTTAGTAGCCAGTGTGTAGAACTATTGTTACATATTTCTAATAAAAAATTCGATGCAGAATCTTCCTTTTAATGCAATTGAAAGTAGAATAAAAAAATCGGCTTAAAACTTGTCTGATTTATCGATATTTGTTTGACAAGTGAAAGGAAACTAGGTTTTTTACTAAAATAATGAAATTAATCAACAAAATATACATCGAAAAACTTCAACAAGTTTTATTCCAATTCAAACCAGAAATAAACAATGATTAGTGTAAAAGGTAATCGCTGTGTTTTTTAACAATGGTTCTTGCCGTGGTTCTAATTTTAAAACTTCATTGGATCTTCCGACAAGAGTGAACATTTAACATTGAATGGTTAGAAAGCAAATATGGGATGAAGCTTCATCAAATTTACGATGAAGATTATGGATTATGTAAATGGTGTGTCAGGTTAGTCCCGCGGAATATTTTTATATTATGATTATAATCTATAATTTTATGTAAATGCTATCTTTTTCATTTGGCATTAAGACTCACTCAGCAATAAGGTGTTTCCATGCGTGCCACATCTGATGTTATGCTATTTAACCATTCGATTCCATCTTTTAACTATGTCTTGTTTCAATAATCATACCTTTTTTATTGTTTAAACAATGTCAATTTGGTTTTCATGATGGCAAAGATAGTTTGTTCAATTTCTATTTATCATAATTCCAAAAAAAATGCATTATAAAAAACCTTATTCCCTACAAGGTTGCTATAATTTTTCATTAAAAGTAAAGTAGCGTTGGTATTGAAAATAAAGTAATTTTGTTTTTTTTTAATATTTAAAATTCTACTTTTTAATTTTATATTTGATTTAGCACTTATTACTACAATCTCATTTTCTATAATGATATTTATCACATCAAGCTTATCTCCTATGTTGGTGTGGTATTTATTATAAGAGTTCTTTAAAACTCCAAGAGAGATTAGTGTTGTTTATTACATCAAAAATAGGTTATTAACAGTTTTCATGCATATGTTATATATGGATATTAAATAAATTGAAATTTTATCATAATATAAACTATTCAAAAATAAAAAAATATTAATAAAATAATTTTTATCATATTTATTAATAAAAATTTTTAAAGCCAAGTACCCTGATTTTTTCAGAGCAAATTACCCTAGCGTTTTCAAGTATTGCATGAGCTAATTTACTCACAATTTATACAAATCAATAATTAGTTGAGAAGGAACTCAGTGGATCACATGGAAAATGAATCACATTTACTTTCTACAGTGGAAAATGAATCTAAATATATTTTTCCATCTACATTTTTCTTTTTATAGCTACCATCTTATAGCAAGAGTGATTGTTAACATCGGGATTGCCACCTCATGGCTCTTGTTTGTATATATATTTTATACACAACATATATGGTAAAATTATTGCATATATATATTCAACGTATGTGTGTGTGTGTGTGTGTGTGTATAGAGAGAGAGAGAGAGAGAGAGAGAGAGAGATTTATTTTAGGTTTATAGGTGTATTGGCAAAGCTACTTTCCTTCAGTTGTTTGGGATCCTAAGAAGTCTCAAGTTCAAGTCCAAGTGTTGGCAGATTGACTCAGATGTGCTAGGTGGAGTTTTTTCAACAAGGTGGTTGAAAGTTGAATGCAACAAGAGGACCTTGGATTCACTGACACATTACAACCCCTCAAATAGCAGTTGACACGAGTAAATTATAACTACCCAAAAAAATTTTGACCAAAGAAATTGTGAAAAGCAAATCTCTAATAAATAAATAAAAAAAGTAAAAAATAAAATCAATGAAAACACTAAACATTAATAATGTATTACTTTACATATATACTCATTAAATGTAGATAAATTGTTAAAATTTTTAAATTCATAATATATCAACAATAAGCATAAAAATGAAATAATAAATAAAAATGAAAATTATTCAACCTTCAAAAATTATATCTAAGTATAAATGAGTAACTCTTCAAAAAATTTCCAAACTCTTAGTATGAAATTCAATATTATATTTTTAATAATAAAAGGTATTTCTAACCCTCTATTATATCAAATAATTCATTAAACTCGATTAAATATTTAGTATCCCCAAATCAAATAAACTAAATTTATATATCACAATTTTAACAATTATAATTTCATATGATAATATTTTTTATATGAAGAAATTAACTAAATTTCTATATTACAATTCCAATTCCAATGTTTGATATTTTTTATATGACGAAGTTTCCCATTTCTCTTCTTCAAAAATCATTGAATAAAAATGGTTGACTCATTAAAAGTGCGACTATTAAAAAAGAATTATATTACCCTTCCTTCATATGAAATGTTTTTTTAAAATATATGACATAAATAAAAACTTTTTTCATAAAAAAAAAATTTCATAATATTTCATATAGTAAAATATTACATTCTTTATGCATGATCAAAACAGGCCATAACCTTATCACTTATACAGAAAACACATTATAGTTAGATGGTGTCTCGCTTTTCCACCAAATCATGTAGCACTATGTAATTATGCATGATCAAAATAGGCCATAACCTTATCACTTATACATAAAGCATACATCACAGTCAAACCGTGTCTCATTTTTCCACCAAATCTTGTAGCATTAGTTTACCAAGAAATTCATAAGCCAAAACGAATCTGCCTTTGCCTTTCGAGCCTCAAAACATACCAGTCATATCGTTGTTTCCAAAACATAAAATACTAATAAAAAAAAATAGAAGTCATACAACATAAACCTGTATATCGTCGTTATTCAATCCAAAAACCTATAGACCTTCTACACACTCCACCAGCTAGCAAGTCCTCAAAAATCCCTAAAAAAGGCCCATAATGCTACCCTTCACCATTATTTAAAATTAACCATTCTCCTTTATGCATAATTATTCCATCTTTGGATAGAACATCTGCCTCCAAATTCAGTTCTCTAAAGGCATGTTGAAAATTCACATCTTCAAAGGTTGTGCTGATCTGATTAGTCTCTTATGGGAGCACTTTCAAGAATACATTTTAACAACTAAATTCCTCTTGTATCCATTTGATGATTAACATCGAGTTTCCATAAACATTCAACTTTTTTATTCCTTTATCTCCGACTAACTTATGCAATATCCATAAAGCTTTAAGCTTCGAAAAGTTATTGGAACCAAGTCCCAACCTTGCTCTGAATGCAAAGGATTGATGTTCAGATATGTATAATACTCCCCTAGATTCACAAGGACTCCTCTCATTCTGCAATGCCCCATCGAAAAAAGCTATAGGAAACAAAAAATTAAATTCAGGTGGCTTTACCACTCTTACCTTCTTCATGTTTTTGGATTGAGGGAAATGCTTTAATATACTTGAACTATGTGCCACACAGATAAAAGTTGGATAGTTTCTATCTTCAAACATGCTATCATTTCTTGCAAGCCAAACAATCCAATTAATGATTGCAAGGAGCATTCTATAGTCCACCATATCCTTATTATTACACCAAACACTCTTCCATTGTTATGCCATCCCAAACATGTGAAACACCTAAAGATTCTTCAATACCCTTCCAAACTTGTTTGGTGAAACAACATTCCAATACCAGATGCAAATTATTTTCCTTAGATTCCTTGCATAAATTGTATCTTCCCGGGCCATCCTTGTTTCTATGTTGGAGATGATCCCAAGTTAAGGCTTTATTTGACAGCAAAAACCACAGAAATATTTTAGACTTCAAAGGGCAGTGGAGTTTCCAAATAGCCATCCGACCACCAAGTTGTCTCTCCCCGCACTTCCTTCATCATAAGCATATTATAACCTACCTTTGGAGCATACCTTCCATTTGAACCGCATGTCCAAATTAGAGAATATTTACAGTCTTGTAATCTAACATGATTACCCCTTAGCTTCCCAATGAAGTCTCCCCGAATCCTATTGTTCTCCTCATTGAAACCCAACTGAGAAGCAATGGCCCAACCTTGATCCCACCTCACACTACCACTTTTATCAATTATATGGTTGAGTGAATACCTCCTCACATAAGTGCTTGACCATGTGTTGTGGAAGAGAATGGGTATTTCCACTCCCAATCCATGGATCAACTCCCAACCGAACACACTGGCTATTTCCAACATTCCAAGATAAACCTACCCAATCAAAGAAAAATCTTGAACAACTGCCTTCCAAATAGCTGACACATTAAGAATAGATTTAATTTCCTTCTAATCCAATCAACAATTGACATAGGGGAAATATATTTCTCCTTTACAACTTTCTCCCAAAGACCAATCCCATCTATAATTCTCCATATACTTTTAGTTGCAAGGGCCTTAGAAAAAGGGATCAGTCTCTTTATGCTCCATCCTCCCATTTCTTTCGGTAAGGATATTGACTTCCAATTCATCTACGCACTTCCTCTTTTCTCGGAATTACGAAACAAGAAGAATCTCAGACTAAGAGATGAAATACTATTCAAAACACCCTTTGGAATCGAAGACAAAGACCAATAAACCGGGATGGTAGCCAGAGCGGACTTTATCAAAGTCAATCTTCCTCCTTTAGAAATCCATTGAAGGCACCAGTTTGTTATTCTCTTTTCACATTTTCTTATCAACCAATCCCAACCCTTTATCCATAGGTTGAAGGATTAAGATTGAAACTAATATATTTCAAACCAACCTCAATCTGGAAGCCAACATGAGAGAGGATCATCCTCAAGTAGACCCAACTTACACGATCATAAACTTTGGATAGATCAATTTTGACCACAATCGCCTTTAACTCGTTATGCCTTATCGAATGAAGACCTTCCTATGCTACTCCAATAACCTCATGAGTCTGACAACCTACTAAGAATCCAAATTGGTCATTAGAAATATTAGAATATAATATTACCTTGATCCTTCTTTCAATGATCTTTGCCACAATCTTATAGATATTGTTGCATAAATAAATGGGTCTGAAGTCACTAAAAATTTCAGGAGTATCAGCTTTTGGAATAAGAGAAATAAAGGTTGCATTGAAATCCCCAACAACACTACCCTGCTTTCTTTAATCTTCAATCACTCTAAGCAGATCCTCCTCCACAATCTCCAACAACCCTAAAAGGAATTATATCGGCATCCCATCAAGACCCGGGCTTTTATCTTTTTGGAAACTATGCATTACATCCTCCAGCTCTACACTTATAACTTCTTTCATGACTTCCATGTTATCCTCTTCCTTTACAAAGTTGGGATAAAGATGAGCTAACCTTACTGCTTTCACCACTAAGGCATTCCCCTCTTTAAATTTTTTTCCAAAGTGTGCCACTCTCGCATTTTCCAAATATTAAAAGCTATTGAGAACTACTTCATCTTTGTTTTTTAAATTCCATATCATATTAACACTTTTCCGATGATTGGTGTACATATGAAAAAATTTAGTATTTTCAACTCCCATGCCCATCCACACTTCCCAATTATCCAAGAGTTTTCTTCTTCTGTGTTCCAAATCTTCCACCTCATTTCATGACTCCTTCTCAAGGAAACCATGACCTTCGGGCTCAAATAATATTGACAGTATCACCCCAATATCTTTAAGATCACAACCCTCTCACAATTTCTTTTTACAATCCCAACCAGCTTCCACATCTTTTGCTTGCTTAAGATTATTGGAGAATTGAATAGCAATTGACTCCCTCAAAGCATTATCGCAGGGATTCCAAGAATTTTTCAGTAATTGAACACAATCCTCATCCTTTAACTAGGATGGGTTAAGCTCGAAAGGACCCGATAACTTTTTCTCCTCTCCCTCCAATTCTAGCACTACAAGATGATGATTTGAATCCCCTCCCAGTCCAATCCAGTACCGAGTTTGAGTTGAACACTCAATTATATCCTCCAAGACAAGAAAACTATCCAAATGTTTCACTTTTCTATCAAATCCTACGCTTATGTTTGTCCATGAATGCTTAAGTTTAATTGATGCAACATCAATGAGCCCATTATCCTCCAACAAACCAATAACAAACTTTGAATCCCCTCCTAAAATTATCTTACATTGCTTTATTATTTATTTTTCCAACAAATTTTCCCAGAAAGAGACTCCATCACTATATGGCCCATAGATGTTTACAAAAATAAACTCCTTGTTTGACTCATGTGAAAAACAATTCACACCCAAACTAGACTCAAGAGCCCGAGAATTTACAAAGTTCATTCTATGACAACGCCATCCGGTTATCAAACCCCCCAATTTACCATTTGCATCCACAAAATCGAAGTCCCGGCCACTAAATAACACTTTCAACTCTTTCACAATTTTTTTCCCATACTTATAGATTCCTGTAAAAATATCATATATGGATTCAACTTGTTAACCAAACTCCTAAGGGCTAGCTTATTTGAGGTGCTAGCAATGCCTCTATATTTCAAAGTGAAACAAATCATAAAGAAACCCTTTTAGGGGTTCCTGCTGCTCTAAGTGCCCCACAAATTGACCTTTGTTTCCTTAAGCAACATGTAATACCCCTATTTTGACCCTTAGTGTTTATTGGCTTCAATGTAAATATTGTATAAATGCAATGGGTGTTTTCGCTAGTGTGGACCTCAAGGCCAAGGCCCCACTAGTGGATGCTTAGGTTTATTTGCATAGGCAAGTATTTGATATTTTGATTATCCATGTGCTATTAAGCCATGAGGATTTGTAAATGATGTAATTATTAAATATTGCAATGAAATACAAAGAAAACTGGCTAAAGAGGAAACCAATGAAAAGGGGCCATGTGTATCCACTAGGGAGAGATGAGGGGGTTGTGGAATTGGAACCCATGTTGCTACATGTCCATTTGTGAACCCATTGACTCCCCTTGCTGACATTTAATGCTAATGTAAGAGGGTGGTTGATAAAACCAGTCCATGAACTCGATTGAGTATGGATCCGCCTTGCAAATCCGTATGGCAGGGTATGGCTCTGTTTTATTTGTCCCTTAAGCCACTCTACATCTGGGAATTCGCTCACCCTGATCCCTAACCCGTTGTTGAACAACGATCTTAGTCATTCACGCATTGCAGAGCCTAGTTAAGAAGCAAGAGGAGAAATCGCAATTCTGTGAAAAAAGTCGAGTTTACAGAGCCGAATACACAAAGAAACCCTGCATAGGAAGTGAAGTCGGCTGGGAAATCCTTGGATCAGACCCTGATATGAATGACTGAGTGTGAGAATCTTATTGAAGTCGTGAGAAAACTTAGATCTGTTTGCAGAGGACCGAGTTGTGGGACAGAGTTTCGGCTACAACTCCAAGAAGCTTCCATCTTGAATAACATATAAGAAGGTCAACATAGGGTTGGATTTGCTTGATAAATCCGGTGAAGGTTGAAAGTCTCATGAAAACAACAGCTTGGACCTTTCTATGCCCACCCTGAAGAGCACTGGAGGGAAGGGGCCTTGAGGGACTGTGCAGCAGATAAAAGGGGCTTCCTTGTGTTGGGTGAGGTAGGTAATGTGGGTGCCATGTTTGCTGAGTGATCTGAGATGCTTGTAGCTCTGTGGGTGATCTCAATAGCTTAGCAACATCCTCCTTGTTCCCTTGTGTGCTTGATAAACCCAACTATAGGTTGGATTAGCATTGGGATGGAACCTTGACTATGAGAGAGTCTATTAGCCCTTCTTAGTGGATACATATCCCAACTCGAGGGTGGTCTCTCAGCTAAAAGAGTATAGGCTGGACAGAGACCTAAGGTTGGGTGGAAAGTTGCTCTCACTTAGCCAGTTTCTTGGACAACTTCATTCCAAAGATAAGTGCTCCTTGAGGTGTTAAATGGTGATATTTCACGTGTTATGTTATGCTTGTTATGTTCAATTTATGGATTGAATGATTACATGAGATTGGATCAATAGGGAACTATGTATAAGCTTAAATATGAGACTGAATGCATGTTTGAATGCTTCGTCATTTGCATGAGTGTAATGTGTTTCTAACCTTGCAGGTGGTTGATTTGTTGACTAGTTTAGTTTCATAATATGTGTTTATTTCTGCATTGCATTCACTCCTAAGAAGGACTTCTTGACTTGATCTGGACTTGGGGAAAAGAAGTGAATAACCCATGTTGTGTTTCATGACCCTTTGTGGGTCAAGTGAAGGGAGAAGCCATGGCAAAGGACAATCAGAGTTCCCAGCAGATGGTTAATGAAGCATTGACGGATTTTGAGGCAAAACTCAGTTGGAAAAATGACAAGGTTAGAGTGCTCAGATGGGGTGGGGATCACACCAGTGGATAGAGCTCTCCAAGATATTTCTAATGGTATCGGCCTTGTCAAATTTGGCCTAAGTATGAAGAAGATATCATCCTTAGAAGTTTGCAGGTGCAGGGGGTATGTGGTACCGACCTTCCGCATCCGCAATGTGGATTGTGGCGTCGGGAATCGACCGTCGGAGTTGCGCGGTTGGACTTCTACCCTTCCGCATACACAATGCAGATTGTGGCATCGAGAATCGACCATCGGAGTTGCACGGTTGGACTTCCGCCCTTCCGCATCCGCAAAGCGGATTGCGGGTTGCGGAAGTGGGAAGGGCGGATTCCGCGGAGATGGCACATGGAATTTCTGACTTTTCCTATCCCCAAAGCGGATTGCGGATTGCAGATGTCAGAAGGTCGATTTCCACAGGGTTGGCACATTGGGTTTTCCGGCCTTCCGCGTCCGCAAGAGAATTGCGAGTTGCGGATTGCGGGAGGTAGTTTTTCCCAGGATTACAGAATGGGATTTCTGATTTCTGACATCTACAACGCGGGTTGCGGATTACATAATTGCGGAGGAGTAAACTCATCAGAATAGTGATTAGAGGATTCTGGATTCTGACTTA
The DNA here is from genome assembly GCA_027924585.1 of Larix kaempferi. Taxonomy (NCBI): domain Eukaryota; kingdom Viridiplantae; phylum Streptophyta; class Pinopsida; order Pinales; family Pinaceae; genus Larix; species Larix kaempferi. Next base: position 970,712 of record BSBM01000111.1, on the reverse strand, counting down.
TGCATTGTGGATTGCGGAATTCGGGAGCGTGATTTCGTCGGAGAGGCGGATTTGGCAATCCGACTTCTGAATCTCGACTGCGGATTGCGGAAAGGGGATTGTGGATTTTGGATCAGAGGCCATTGCAGTTGTGTGTGAAATGGAAGGAATTTGTTGAAAAAAAAATGTATCAGTGGGTCTTCCATTGCCTCTGAAGGGAACCAGGGAAACTGGGGACGTTCCAGAGAGGTATCACAGCTCAAGTTGCAGCATTGGGGCTGCTTGGGCCGATGCACGAATGAGTTGCAGAAGGAATGGCACCAAGGGCGCAGTTTTAACAAAAAAATTATTGTTGTTGTTGTCCAATGAATGGTTTTCCAGATTTTTTTGGATGCTTTAGGTTTCTATACATGTTTATGATGTCTAATAAATGCGTCTGTGATGCACAGTGATTGCAGCAGTGGTAATTTAATCGTACAACAAGGAAACATACAAGGAAAGCAGAAAAATGGTAACCATTAACAATACCCAGGATCCATTTGAGCAGGAGGACGGCGTGATGGGAGAGAATGTGCAAGAAGCACATACTGAAGCCGAATCTAATGGAATAAGGGAGCAAGTAATTCCCCCAAACATGGTTGAGACCATGGTGAGCTTCAACGAGAGACTGATGAAGGAACAAGAATAGCAACACCAGCTCAATGCCTCCATCTTGCAGAGCCTCACACATATGCCCCAAAGGATAAATCTTGGGTCTAACTCGAGAAATGTGGACAGAGAAGGGAGATATGCAGGTAACCACTCTAGAGGTCATTCTAAGAAAATTACTCCAAGCCCTAGAAGGGGTTCTATGAGCAAAAAGCACAGAACACCCTCTCCAATATCTCTTTCCACCAGTTCATGTGACTCCAAAGGTTCTCAAGGAATCCCAAGACATACTTCCAGCAGAAGTGAGAGAAGAAAGAAGTTCAGAGGGATCCCATAAGGTGAATTTAAGAAGGCAAGGCCTCCCACCTTTGATGGAGAAAGCAAGACAGGTCAAGAGGCAGAAGTGTGGCTTCTTGGAACAAAGAAGTATTTTAGAATGCATGATTATTCAGAAAATGAAAAGGCTAGAGTTTCCATTTATAACCTAAGTGGAAGAGCTTCAATTTGGTGGGAACATCTCATGCAAGTGAAAAGAGTTAGTGAAATAAGGATCAGCTGGGAGCGATTTAAAAGGTACTTCAAGGAGAAATACTTATCAGCTAGGTATTATGATAACAAGAGAAAAGAGTTCAATGAAATTAGATTGGGGCATAATTCCATGGATGAGCATGTCCACAAGTTTTTGGAGTTATTGAGGTATTCAGATTAAATCAAGGATGAAAGAGTGAAGATCCAATGTTTCCTTGGTATCCTACCCGAAAATTTTAGAGATAGGATTGAGTTTGTCAATCCACTAAGTCTTGATGAAGCCATTAGAATGGAAGTGCATTGCTATGAGCGGAGTAAAGGTAAAATAGAGGTTCAGCCAGCATGGAAAGGAAATCCCAAAGGAAGTTTTGAACAAAGGAAAAATGAAATCAAACCACCATTTAGAAATCAGCCCAAAAATTTTCCACGTGGCCAGCAAGCACAAAGAGGTTTCAAGCCAAAAGTAACAATAGAAAAGGCACCAAAAGGGCCACTTCGATGTTGGGGATGTGGAGGAAACCATGTGCTTAGAGAATTCCCACATCGGAGGGAGAATCCCATAATCTTGCAAAACCTATAAGGAGTAGCTACAGTGGAAGATATGGCAAGTGCAGCACTTAGGATTTCTGCAGCATTGGATGATCACCAAGCAGACCATCAAACAACAGTGGTGGAAGTTGAAGGTAAGATTGTTAAGCAATCTATTTATGTTTTGATTGATCTAGGATCTACTCATAGTTATGTGTCTCCTAAGGTGGTTGAAGGTTGTTCTCTTAGTAGAGTAAAGCATAGTAAGCCTTGGCTAGTTCAATTAACCGCAGGGACCAAGAGAAAGGTGAGTGCAGTAGTGATGGAATGCCCCATAGAATTGAATGGACTCCTCACACATGTAAATTTAAATGTCCTACCATTAGGATCTTATGACGCCTTAATTGGTATGGATTGGTTGGAAATACATAGAGCAAAGTTAGACTGTTATGAGAAAGCACTTGAATGTATTGATGAAGAGGGAAGGCCAAGGTTGGTGAGAGGAATTCCCAAGCAAGTTTCAGTAAGGCAGATTTCATCCCTATAGCTGAGAAAGTTCTGTAAGAAAGGTTTCCAATTATATGCAATCCACATATCATATTCATCAGAAGATAAGGGACCCAGGATAGAATACTTTCAACTGTTGCAAGAATTCCAAGATGTGTTTAATGATGAAGTTCTAGGACTCCCACCCAAGAGAGATATTGATTTTTCCATCAGTCTTGTTCCAGAGGCAGCACCAATTTCCAAAGATCCTTATGGAATGAGCACACCAGAATTGGTAGAATTGAAGATGCAGCTGCAAGAATTAATGTACAAGGAATTTATCAGACCTAGTGTATCTCCTTGGGGAGCACCTGTGTTATTTGTCAAGAAGAAGGATGGAACATTGAGGTTGTGTATTGATTACATGCATCTCAATAAAGTGACAATTAAGAACAAATATCCATTGCCAAGAATTGATGATTTGTTTGACCAAATGAAGGAATCTAGAGTGTTTTCAAATATTGAATTGAGGCCTGGGTACCATCAAGTGAGAATTAAGGAAGAAGACATTCACAAGACAACTTTCAGGAAAAGATATGGCCATTATGATTCACAGTGGTGCCATTTGGTCTTACCAATGCGCTTGCTACATTCATGTGTCTCATGAATAGTGTCTTTAGTAAGTATTTGGATAAGTTTGTGATTGTGTTATTGGATGAAATTTCGGTTTACTCAAAGAATGAAGAAGAGCATAATGAACATTTAAGAATGGTGTTGCAAGTTCTTAGAGAACACCAGCTGTATGCAAAGCTGAGCAGGTGTGATTTCTATCAGCAGAAGGTACAATACTTGGGTCATGTCATATCAGAAGAAGGAATTGTAGTGGATCCAAAAAATATTGAAGCCATAATGGATTGGCCTACTCCAAAGAATGTTGCATATGTTAGAGATCTTTTATGGGTATTGCAGACTACTATAGAAGGTTCATCGAAGGGTTCTCCAAAATAGCTCATCTAATTACATCATTGCAGAGGAAGAATATCAAGTTTTTATGGTATGAAAAATGTGAGAAGTGCTTTCAGAAGCTTAAGGAATTGCTTACCAGTGCTCCTGTTTTGAAGATTGCATATCCAAAGAAATATTTTGTAGTGTGCACAGATGCTTGCATTGAAGGGATCGATGGAGTGCTCATGCAAGAAGGATTTGTAATTTTCTATGAGTCAAGAAAGTTAAAGGAACATGAAAGGAACTATGTCACCCATGATTTAGAGCTATCAACCATAGTTCATACTGTCAAGAGATGGATACATTATCTATTGGGAAGAATATTTGAGCTTGGGACAGACCACATGAGCTTGAAATATTTGTTTTAACATCCAAATCTAAATGCTAGGCAAACTAGATGGATGGATTTTCTTTGGGAATTTGATTTTGAAATTAAGCATGTCAAAGGTAAGTAGAATAAGGTTGCAGATACTCTTAGCAGAAAATTCCATGTTGCAGCAGTAAATATGTGTCAAACAGATTTGAAGGAAAGAATTCTAGAAGCTCAAGCAAGTGATGCAGCTTACCTTCAAGTCAAAGGAAAATTGCAGCAGGGAAATGTGGATGAAAAGTATGTAGGATATCAGCTGGGTGATGATGATGTTCTCATTTATCAAGGTCCCAGACTGTACATTCCAAATTGTGCATATTTGAAGAGGATAGTGATGGATTAGATACATCAAATGCCTTATTATGTACATCCAGGATATTAGAAGACTATAACAGTAGTAAGACAGCAGTACTTTTGGAATGGGATGAAGAAGGACATAGCAGAGTACATTTCTAGGTGTCAAAAGTGCCAACAAGTTAAGGAAGAACATCAACATCCAGCAAGATTGTTGCAGCCATTTCCCATTCCAGAATGGAAGTGGGAAGCAATTTATATGGATTTTATAACAGGTTTTCCAATGATAGTAAGGAAGCATGATTCAATCATGGTAGTGGTGGAAAAGCTATCAAAAGTAGCTCACTTCATTCCAGTCAATTCCACTCATAAGACAAATGACATAGCAAATATCTTCATGAAGGAGATATTTAGATTGCATGGATTTCCCAAGGCAATAATTTCAAATCGTGATACAAAGTTCACATCCAATTTTTGGAAGGGATTGTTCCATGAATTAGGGACTCATCTGAAGTTTAGCACAACATAGCATCCTCAGACAGATGGTCAAACTGAGAGGGTGAATCAGATTCTTGAAGACATGCTGAGGATTTATGTGATGGATAAACCATCCAAGTGGGAAGACTATCTACACTTGGTGGAATTTGCATACAACAATGGACATCAAGCATCATTGAGAATGTGTCCTTTTGAAGTATTGTATGGAAAAGGATGCAGAACCCCAGTGAATTGGGACAGCCCAGTGAACAGGGTAATACTTGGACCAGAAATGATCAAGGAGATGGGGCAGGAGATTGTTAAGATCAGGAAAAATTTGAAGGCAGCATGGGACAGGCATAAGAGTTATGCAGATCTGAAAAGAGTGCATAAGGAATTTCATATTGGAGACCATGTTTACTTAAGAGTGAAACCAAGGAAAAGTTCCATGAATTTGGGGATTTGTGCCAAGTTGGAACCAATATATTGTGGGCCATTTGAATTCCTTGATAGGATAGGACCAGTTGCATATAGGATTGCATTGCCTGCTAACATGAGAGCTGATAATGTTTTCCATGTCTCTTTGCTTAAATATGTACATGATCCTAATCACGTAATTGATTGGAATGTGATACATGTGGAACCAGAGGTAGAGTTCCAGGTGGATACTATGTGCATCCTAGACAACAAGGTCACTTTGCTCCAGAACAGGGCCATCGGATAGGTGAAGGTGCAATGGAAGCACCTTAGTCTCAAGGAGGCCACATGGGAGCTGGAGGATGCCATGAGAGAGGCATTCTCAATTTTGTTCATTTTTGAGAACACCAAGGATGGTGTTGTTCTAAGGGGGAGAGATTTGTAATAGCCCTATTTTGACGCTTAGGGTTTATTGGCTTCAATGTAAATATTGTATAAATGCAATGGGTGTTTTCCCTAGTGTGGAGCTCAAGGCTAAGGCCCCACTAGTGGATGCTTAGGTTTATATGCATAGGCAATTATTTGACATTTTGATTATACATGTGCTATTAAGCAATGAAGATTTGTAAATGATGTAATTATTAAATATTGCAATAAAATACCAAGAAAACTAGCTAAGGAGGCAACCAATGAGAAGGGGCCATGCGTATCCACTAGGGAGAGGAGAGGAGGTTGTGGATTGGAACCCATGTTTCCACATGTCCATTTGTGAACCCATTTGACTTCCCGTGCTGACATTTAATGCTAATGTAAGAGGGTGGTTGATAAAACCAGTCCATGAACTCGATTGAGTATGGAGCAGCTCTGCAAATTTGTATGGCAGGGTATGGCTTTGTTTTACTTGTACCTTAAGCCACTCTGCACCCGGGAATTCTCTCACCCTGATCCCTAACCCGTTGTTGAACAACAATCTCAATCATTCACGTATTGCAAAGCCTAACTGAGAAGTAAGAGGAGAAATTGTGATTCTTTGAAAAAAATCGAGTTTACAGAGCCGAATGCACAAAGAAACCCTGCGTAGGAAGTGAAGTCGGTTGGGAAATCCTTGGATCAGACCTTGATATGAATGACCGAGTGTGAGAAGCTTAGTGAAGCCGTGAGAACACTTAGATCTGTTTGCAGAGGACCGAGTTGTGGGATTGAGTTTCGGTTGCAACTCCAAGAAGCTTCCATCTTGAATAACATAGAAGAAGTTCAACATAGGGTTGGATCTACTTGATAAACCCAGTGAAGGCTGAAAGTCTCGTGAAAACAACAACTTGGACCTTTCTATGCCCACCCTGAAGAGCACTGGAGGGAAGGGGACTTGAGGGACTGTGCAACAGAGAAAGGGGCCTTCCTTGTGTTGGGTGAGGTAGGTAATGTGGGTGCTATGTTTATTGAGTGATCTGAGATGCATGTAGCTTTGAGGGTGAGCTCACTGGCTTAGCAACATCCTCCCTATTCCCTTGTGTGCTTGATAAACCCAATTGTAGGTTTCCTTAGCATTGGGATGGAACCTTGACTGTGAGAGTCTATTATCCCTTATTACTGGATACACAACCCAGCTCAGGGCAATCTCTTAGCTGAAATATTATAGGCTAGACAAAGACCTAAGGTTGGGTGAAAGTTGCTCTCACTTAGACAGTTGCTTGGACGGATTCTTTCCAAAGATAAGTGCTCCTTGAGGTGTTAAATGTTGATATTTCATGTGTTATGTTATGCTTGTTGTGTTCAAGTTATGGATTGAATGATTACATGAGATTGGATCAATAGGGAACTATGTATAATCTTAAATATGAGACTGGATGCATGTTTGAATGCTTCATCATTTGCATGAGTGTAATGTGCTACTAACCTTGTAGGTGGTTGATGTGTTGACTAGTTTAGTTTCATAATATGTTTTTATTTATGCATTGCATTCACCCTTAAGAAGGACTGCTTGAATTGATCTGGACTTGGGGAAAAGAAGTGAATAACCACTACTATGTTTCATGACCCTTTGTGGGTCAAGTGAAGGGAGAAGCCATGGCAGAGGAAAATCAGAATTCCCAACAGATGGTTAATGAAGCATTGAGGGAGTTTGAGGAAAAACTTAAGTTGGAAAAATGACAAGGTTAGAGTGCTCAGATGAGGTGGGGATCACATCAGTAGATAGAGATCTCCAAGAGCTTTCCAATGGTACCAACCTTGTCGAATTTGGCCTAAGGATGAAGGAGATATCACCCTCAGAAATTTGCAGGTGCAGAGGGTATGTGGTACTGACCTTCCGCATCCGCAACGTGGATTGCAGATTGCGGAGGTCAGGGACCGACCGTCGGAGTTGCGTGGTTGGAATTCCACCCTTCCGCATCCAGAAAGAGGATTGTGGGTTACGGAAGTTGGAAGGGCGGATTCCACGGAGATGGCGCATAGAGTTTATGACTTTCCGTATCTGCAAAGCGGATTGCGGATTGCGGATGTCTGCAGGTCAATTTCCATGGTGTTGGCACATCGGGTTTTTCATCCTTCCGCATCCTCAAGCAGATTGCGGGAGGTGGTTTTTCCCGGGATTACGGAATGTGATTTTCCATTTCCGACATCCGCAACGTGGGTTGCAGATTGCGGAATTGTGGAGGAGTAAACTCTCTGGAACAACGATTGGAGGATTCTGACTTCCAACTTCCGCATTGTGTATTGCAGAAGTCGGGAGCGCGCTTTCATCGGAGAGGCGGATTTGGAAATCCGACTTCGGAATCCCGACTGTGGATTGCGGGAAGGATATTGCGGATTGTGGATCAGAGGTCGTTGCAGCTATGTGTGAAATGGAAGGAATTTTTTGAAAAAAAATTGTATCAGTGGGTCTTCCATCACCTATGAAGGGCACCAGGGCGACCGGGGACGTTCCAGAGTCCCACACAACATTTTGCTAATCTAGATGCATAAATTATTTCCTACCTTTTCCATCTTTAACGCTTCTGACAGTCATCCCTAGCAATCCCAAAAATTCAAACTAATAACCCTCCATATCTTCTTTCCGATACCAAAGAAAATATCATCCCTCAATCTCTACACTTCCCTTATATTCCAATTTCCTTCATGGGTTCCTGCTGCTCTAAGAACCCCACAAATCAACCTTTGTTTCCTTGAAGCAACGTCCCACACAACCTTTCCCTAAGCTAGATGCAAAAATGATTTCCTACCTTTTCTAGCTTTAACACTTCTGACAGTCATCCCTAGCCGTCTCAGAAATTCAAACTGATAACCCTCCATATATTCTTTCTGAGACCAAAGAAAATGTCATCCCTCAATCTCCAAACTTCCCTTATATTCCAATTTCCTCCTAGGACTACTCTTGGATTGTTGTAATCCTATAGAGTCACTATCAATCTTATTTCTTGATAGCCCACAATTTTGAAATTTATCATTACACATATGAGGATTAAAATCATTCTTTAAGGTAAAAAGAGATAAGTTCCCAATAATTTTTCCCTTTTTTACATTCAAATAATCACCAGATAGTTCCACATCCTTATAGGAAGAAGATTGAGAAAGGACAAGAACCATAAACATTTGTTTTTCAACAATCTCATCATGGAATAGTCCAGACTAAATCATCTTAGAGACTTACATGGAATACTCTAAACTAAATCATCTTGAAACAGGATATCAACATTTTCCTTTAAAGTTTTCTCTACTTCCAGATAGCAACCCATCAGCTTCATCCATTAGGAACATGCCTTCTCTCTAGCTTGTGATTCCTCAATCGAAACATCATGAAGAATCTTAGCATACCTCGATTGGTCATGATCTTTAATAACAGAAATAAATTTCTTTCCAGAGTCCCTTCTCTTGAATTTTTCCCTGGGAACCAACCCAACATCTAAATCTTCTCCCTTCTTCAGCCAAATCTTCCTTTGGAAATGCAAGAAACAATCTACAACAATATGACCATGTTTATGGCACCTATTACGCTTAAACGACACCCTAATGTAAACCAATGGTTGCAAATGAAATTTATTCCTTGACGATATCTCAGTCTTTCCCTCCAAGCCCCCCTGATATCCAAATTCACAAGAATTTGCACCACAAAATACTCTCTGGTTTCCAAAAAAAACCAATTTGAGTCCACATATGGACCCAAAGCATTTCCAACAGCCTAAAAGAAATTTGACGACCAGAAATCCAAGGGCATATTTGGTAGCTTTACCCACAAAGCTCTTTCGTTCAATCTTTCCTTCTTTGCATAAAAAAGTGGAGACCAACGCTTCAAGAAGATGACCCCAGAATTTCAACTCCAATCCTTTTTCAAGGTAAAAGAATCATCCTTCGCAGTGTTAAAAATAAATTCCAGCCATCCCCTAGGAAGAATACTAGCCTTTGAATTATAACCAAGAATGACACCCCAAACTTCTCCAACCCATTTCTTTTAACTTTGATAGCCAACCCCACCAGTGTCTTCTCCATCGTTTCAATAACATCATTCATTTTTAAGTCTTCCATACAACTAGAGGTATCGAATTGGTCTTTAACTTAACACATTTCCTTTTCCTCCTCAAAACATCCACTGACTTCCCGCTTCCCCTGAGCACCAACTTTCTTTCCACTTGAATCAAGAAAATCCTCCAAGAACTCATCCCATAGGGGAATACTAAAATTACTCTCACCCAAAATAACGTCCTCGGAGCAATTTTCCCAGACCTTCTTTGCCGACGATTCTGGAACCTCTTGTTTTTTCTCCCCCATATTCAAAATCCAAAGCAAGCTCATGAATGATCCCGTCCTTTGAGGAAACATTCCCGATTAATTTTCTCCTAAAATTGTTTCCACCATAGGATTAGGACCTGCATTAAAACCAGGCTAATCTCGGCCCTCAATCCTTTCAGCATCCCCAAGCAAACATATCTCCAAGGTATGAATCTGACAAGGATGATCCAATCCTAACACCACTCCCACATCCCTAGATGTAATGTTCCCTCCCCCTTGAGCCTAGTTAGGAGTTGACAAGTAGCCTATTAGACTCCCATAGGATATGGTGTCTACATATGGGAGTTAGGTGGGAACTATTTAATTAAAAAAGTGAATAAAAGAAGTGCCTCGTGGTTTTCACTTGCGGTATTGATCCCAATAAAAGAATAAACGAGTATGTGGCTTCATTCTCGAGCATGCTTATTGGTATTGACATTGCTCTTGTATCCATCTAGGGGAATTCCTAGAGTTCTGTTTGGGGTTGGAAAACCCCATCCATTCCATCTCTTGGTTTCAGTGGAAATCTTACCACCCTAGACAAGTTTTAGAGTTATTGCATCTGTAGGAGGTCATTTCCATTGGATCGATGGCAGGTGGCATTAATTTGATTGATTAAGAAGACACCCTAGCAAGTAGTCGTGAGCATCAGTTTGGGTGACTCCATACTTACCTGGCCGTGAGCACCTGGGAGAGGTCGTGAACCTGTTGGAGAAGGTCGCCACCATTATGAGAGGTCATGAGCCTGTTGAGGAGGGTCGTCTCAGTTGGGAGGGTTGTAATCCTTCCAAGGAAGGTCATGATCACTATAAGGGGACGTGAGGCAGGATATGGCCCTAGTAACCATGGAAAGGGCGTGAAGGAGGATGGGATCATGCTAGCATCTTGGGTCACAGATTTAGTAGTTCATGAACTCCAAGAAGAAACCGTGAGAAAAAGGGGAAGCATCAGGCTGAAAACAAGGAGCACGAGATCATTTCGTGAGGTCGATAGCAGCTAAAGGAGCCGTGGACAGAGAGTCATGAACCCAAGGAGAGAAGTAGCATTGAAGGAAGCTGTGAGCAGCAAGAGGAGGATCCAGCTTGAGGAGGCTACGGAAGGCATTTTCTGGGTATGTCATGAGTAGCATAAGATCACTATCATCTACATCAATCTGACATTGGCATTTTATCAAGTTTCTTGTTTTGAGTAGCCATTCATAGCTACCAAGTAGACAGTGTTTGGATTGGCCATCATTAGCCATTTTTGTATTGTCCCTAGTCATATAATAAATCCAATGTTCAATTATTTTATGTTATGTGTGTGATCTATATTTATTCTTGAAAGTTATAAGTCAATGTATGCAAAATCTTGAAGAAATACATAATACACATATCAACAACTTGCAAAAATATTTTGGCATATTCTACTTGGGTCTTTGATAGTGGTATCAAAGTTGGTGGTATTTCTAGCCTGTGTGTGCATGCGTTTATGATCTGAGGTAAGGGTGGAGTACCCTTCAATAGAGCATAATCGGAAATGGGGGAGGAACTAGATCCCCAAGGGGAGAGATTTCTTGGCATTCTTGAACGGTTAGCCTAAGGTTAGGAAATATCAAACCAAAAGCAAGATGAGTTGATTGACATGTTTAAGCAAATGATGGGGGCACAAAGGGATCGTGTCGATATTGCTCATGTAGGATCTAATAATTCTCGTGGAGATGATGGGGATCGTCCGGATGGTAGTAATACCCCCATGTTGACACGAGGAACCTCTCAGTAAAAGAGTAGGGTATCCACTAGGCCCTTGTTTCTGACATTCTTGGAGGAGTAGACTCAAGGAGGTTAGGAGACACCAATTGATGTAGATTCATGTCTCAAGTATTATTTGGATTTTGGACCAGATGCCCAAGAGTTGATTTCATTCATAGAATACAAATATCGGGCATAAACCCCAAAACAAGGCATTCCAACACTAACATAATTATGATCTGATGCGAAGATTGGGGAACTTTTATATCCATTGTTTGATGGTTCTGAGAGGAGCACAGGTAGAGCTTGGGTCAATAAGTTGGAAACCTAATTCCATCTTAGCCTAATGACGGAGATCGGGGGAATTAATTTTTCCACACTGCACTTGGAGGGAAGAGCTCATGAGTGGTGGTACCATGGTCTAGTGACACTAGGACATTCTAGTATTACATCTTATGTTGAATTCACCCAAAGGTTGATAGACCAGTTTAACCAGAGGGATCCCGAGATCCATTTCAGAGATATAGCTCAATTGAAACAGACGAGAACACCCACAACCTACATTACAGAGTTTCATAGAATGGTCTTTATGGTGACCAACATCTCGGAGTAGAGATTAGTGATGTTGTTTACAAAGGTATTGGTAGAGCCACTGAGGGGATGGGTGAAGGCCTTTGGGCCCAACTCATTATAGGAAGCCATCAAGAAGGTCCATAGCCTGGAGGGTGTCGTGTCTTAGAAGGCACCAACAAAACCCTTGTTTTCTCAAAAGGGCAAGGAGATGAGACTTCCCCAGAAAACTTGGATTGGGAAAGACAGGATGGATGAGGAGACTCGGAGAGAACTAAGAAGGAAGAATCTCTACTATAGCTACAAAGAGCCTTGGGAGCTTGGCCATCGGTGCAAAGGCAAGGGAAAAGTACATTAATTACAGGTTCTTTCCAACGATGAGGATAATGGTGAGGAGGAGGTAGTTAGCATACTCAATGAGGATCCACATATGGAAGAGAAACCCCCACTTGAGTCCACAGAGCTATCATATCCCTAGGATGGTGTCAGGAGGATGACTATTGCTACTCTCTCAGGAGTACCCTGATACTAGACCTTCTGGATTAGAGGGATCTTGCGGGGACAGAGGATTACATCATTGATTGTTGATGGATCCACCCACGACTTCATAGATATAGTATTAGTTTCCAGGAGGCGCATACCCACAGAATAATTTCAAGAACGAGATAGAGAAGGCCATCCAAGAGTTGGTGGATATGGGATTTATACGGCCTATCTCTAGTCCTTTTGCTTCTCCCACGGTGTTGGTGAAGAAGAAGTATGGCATGATGAGGATGTGCATTGACTATCAATCCTTGAACAAGAAGACCGTTAATAATCGATACCCCATACCCATGCTCGATGAGTTACTTAATGAGCTACATGGGGCTGTATACTTTTCAAAGATTTATCTTCGATCAAAATACCATTAGATCCGAGTTAGGGCAGAGGATATGCACAAGATGACATTTAGATGTCATTTTGGATAGTACGAATTCCTAGTCATGCCTTTTGGGTTGACTAATGCCTTGGCTATTCATGTGTGAACCATATATTCAACAAGCAGTTGAGGAAGTTTGTACTAGTATTCTTTGACAATATATTGATCTACATTAGGATCTAGGAGGAGGATTTGAGGCATGTAGAGGAGGTTCTTGGTATCATGGAGGCACGATCATTGTTTTCCAAGGAGGAAAAGTGTGAGTTCGGATTGACGAAGATTCTTTACTTGGGGCATGTGATAAGTTCCCAAGGGGTACAAGTGCACTAGGAGAAGATCCAGGCGATAGTTGAATGACCCACACCCAGATCACTTAGTTAGTTGCGGGATTTCATAGGATAATGCAACTATTATCGACGGTTTGTGAGAGGATTCTCATAGCTTAGTGCACCATTGACAGACCTCACCAGGAGAGGATATTTTATATCATCTGATGTTGCATAGAGGTATTTTGATAGGATAAAGGTGGTGATGAGTACTTGTCCAGTATTAATGCTACTTGATTTCTCCTGACCCTTTGTATGGGAGTGTGACACTTCTAGAGAGGGGATTGGAGCAGTACTGGTGCGGGATCGACACCCCATAGCCTTCGAGAGTCGAAATCTAACAGATTCCAAGAAGCTTTATTCCATATATGATAAAGAGATGTTGGCCATCATGTATGCATTGGCCAAGTTTAGACAGTACCTGGTTGGAGGATGCTTTGTGGTGAGGATGGACCACAATAGCCTAAGGTACTTTCTGGAGCAGAAGGATCTTAGTGAACGACAACATAAATGGATCAGTAGGGTGTAGACATATGACTTAAACATGGAGTATAAGGGAAAGAAGAACGTGGTTGTTGATGCCCTATCCAGGAGACCTGCAACATTCTCGATGACTGAGATTTCAGTGAATTGGAGGTCCATTCCACTGGTGGAATACTCCAAGAACACCTTTTCTTGTGAGGTCATGGATGTCATTATTCAGGATGATTGGTATAGAGTAGTGGATGTCGTCATCTACTACAAGGACATGATTTATCTTGTTCTTGAGTCCACACTCAATGAAAAGATTCTGAGGGCAGTTCATGATGCTCCTTTAGCAAGGAACCCGAGGTATTTGAAGACATATAGGAAGGTATGGGAGAGATTCTTTTGGAAGGATCTCAAAGAGGATGTGCTTAGACACACGAGAGAGTGCATGACTTGTCAACATAACAAGTCAGAGACCACTCCCCCAGTAGGATTACTTCATCCTCTACCCATTTCGGAGCAGAAGTGGGAGGGAATCTCCATGGAATTCATTACAAGATTACCGAGAGAGCATGACAAGGATTGCATCTTTGTGGTGTGTCGATAAACTGACCAAGTTTGTGCATTTCTTCGCCATTGCTGTAGACTATAGGGCAGCTCAAGTGGCGAATGTATTTTTCATAGAAGTGTTTCGACTCCATGGTATTCTGAAGACTACAGCCAGTGACCAGGATAGAAGGTTTCTTAATGCATTTCAGTAGGAGGTATTCAAATTGTTCGAGACATAATTGACACCTAGTACTAGTTACCACCCCCAGACAGATGGACATATTGAGATAGTTTGACTGATGGGTTGAGGGGTATTTGCGGAACTATGTGTCAAGGAAGTAAAGGGCTTGGATAAAGTGGTTGCATATGGGAGAGCATTGCTACAACACCACTTATCCAATGTCCATAGGGATGAGTCCATTACGGGCCTTGTATGGGTATGATGCTCCATCACTCGTGGATTTGGATTTTGGAGAGAGCCAAGCCCTAAAGGACAATGATTAGTTACAAGAGAGACAAGACATATTGAAGGTCTTGAAGTATAATTTGTAGAGTGCTCAGAACCAACAGAAGATGTATGCATACATGCATCGGGTAGAGTGCAGCTTTGAGGTTGGGAATTTGGTCTTCTTGCATTTGCAACCATACCGATAGTCCTCACTGAAGAAGAGTGGTGTGGAGAATCTCAAGCCTTGCTTCTATGGACCATACAGAGTGATAATGAGAGTCTGTGAGGTATCTTATCAGCTAGAGTTACCGAAGGATAACAAGATCCACAACATTTTTCATGTATATTTCCTTAAAAGGGCATTGGGACAGCAGGTTACTCCCTCAGTGGCTATTCCTCCCTTGGATGAAGAAGGACAACTGATTTGACTCCAGAGAGAATTATTGATATCAGGGAGAAGAAACTAAGGAACTGGGTGATACGGGAGTATTTGGTTGTATGGAGATATTTTCCTGTACAGGATGCCACATGGGAGGGAGAGTAGATCTTGTAGCATCATGCATTAGAGTTGCTTGAAGAAAAGCAATATCGGGATGGGAGGACTATATATTCCCCTCCCCCTTAAGCCTAGTTAGGATTCGATAAGTAGTCTATTAGATTCCCATAGGCTATGATGTCCAGATTCCCATAGGCTATGGTGTCCACATATAGGAGTTAGGTGGGAACCATTTAATTAAAAAAGTGAATAAAATAAGTGGCTCGTGTTTTTCTCCCATGGTATTTATCCCAATAATAAAAGAGTATGTGGATTCATTCTCGAGCATGCTTATTGATATTGACATTGATCTTGTATCAGTCTAGGGGAGTTCCTAGAGTTTTCGTTTGGGGTTGGAAAACCCTATCCATTCCATCTCTTGGTTTCGGTGGCAATCTTGCCACCCTAACCGAGTTTCATAGTTCTTGCATTTATAGGAGTTCATTTCCATTGGATCGCTAGTAGGTGGCATTAATCCTGATTGATTAATAAGACACCCCTAGTAAGTAGTCATGAGCATTATTTTGAGTGATGCCATACTTACTTGGCCATGAGCACCTGGGAGAGGCTGTGAACTTGTTGGAGAAGGTTGTCACCATTGGGAGAGGTCGTGAGCCTGTTGAGGAGGGTCATATTAGTTGGGAGGGTTGTAATCCTTCCAAGAAAGGTCGTGATCACTGTAAGGGGCTGTGATCCAAGCTGTGACCCTAGTAATCGTGGACAGGCCGTGAAGGAGGGAAGTATCATGCTAGCAGCTGGGGCCACAGGTTTAGCAGGCTGTGAAATCCAAGAAGGAACCGTGAGAAAAAGGGAGGTGTTAGGCTGAACAGAGGGAGTGTGTGATCATTTCATGAGGCTGGAAGCAACTAAAGGAGTCGTGGACAGAGAGTTGTGAACCTAAGGAGAGAAGTAGCATTGGAGGAAGCTGTGAGTAGGAGGAGGAGGATCCGGCTTGAGGAGGTCGGGAGAGGCCTTTCTGGGTAATCCATGAGAAAGAGAAGATCATTGTCATCTACAGCAATTTGAAATTGGCATTTTATCAGGTTTCTTGTTTTGAGTATCCATTCATAACTACCAAGTAGACATTGTTTGGATTAGCCATCATTAGCCATTTTTGTACTGTCCCTAGTCATATAATAAAGCCAATGTTCAACAACTTTATGTTATGTGTGTGGTCTATATTTATTCTTGAAAGTTATAAGTCAATGTATGCAACTGCTTGAAGAAATCCATAATACACATATCAACAACTTGCAAAAATATTTTGGCATATTCTACTTGGGTATTTTACACTAGAAGCCAGCTCACACCAACACTTTTCTCCAAGAGAGCTATAAACCCTAGAAAAACTATTAATGTACCTCAAGCATTTATCTATTTTCGCATTCATAAGATAATGCACCATGAAACTCACTATTTGCAAATTCCAAATTCCTTCGTGGTTTCTTCACTAACTTATATGCCACTTTTTTAAATGATAGGTCTATAAATTATATTTAAGGCCTTTTACTATTACTATTTCCATATTTATCTTATTTTCTAATTTTCTCTTAGTGTATGATGTAATGTTGATTTTATTTTATTTTTATATTTCATATAATATTTCTTGCTTCTTTATTTTTTTTCTACACCTATGACATAATAATATCATTTACAAAATTATTAACTTATTGTGGAGGGAGGGACTTACTACTTTGTACTTGTTTTCCTTGTTTTATTTTATTCATACTTTTCCTCACATTTTGAAATAGAGATTGATGACCTATTAATGAGGGCAGTTGAGGAGGCTTAGGTGGTTGAAGCTCGTGAAGGAATTATAAAAGTTTTTGTAACAATTATTCTTAGAGTTATATTGTGTATTACTACTTTTTGAGCCTTAAGCACAAAGGGTTAAGACACAGAAATACTCATTGTTTTGTACTTATTTTTCTTGTTTTATTTAATTCATATTTTTCCTCAAAGCTTGAAAGAGAGGTTGATGACCTCTTAATGAGGGCGGTTGAGGACTCTTGGGTGGTTGAAGCTTGTGGAGGAATTAAAAAAGTTTTTGTAACAATTTTTCTTAGAGTCATATTGTGCATTACTATTTTTTGAACCTTAAGCACAAAGGGTTAAGGTACTGGAAGACTTACTGCTTTGTACTTATTTTCCTTGTTTTATTTAATCCACATTTTTCCTCAAAGCTTGAAAGAGAGGTTGATGACTTCTTAATGAGGTTGGTTGATGCACGGTTGAGGAGGCTTGGGTGGTTGAATCTCGTGGAGGAACTGATAAGGTGTTGTCCCTAGTTCTATTAGGAGGGTTGGGGGTGTTATTCACCATGTATCCTTCAAAAACTAGAGTCATGGTAGGATTGTGTTAGCCATGATCCCCTATACATGTGATGGTGATTACCGATTGCATGTTGGGGATGCCATGTCAATATGGTTGATGCTTCTACCTTAGTGTTATATTTGGAGTTAGGATGGTATATCCAATGCTACAATATATTGCAACGGAGTGAGAGATGGAAGGTGTTTCGTCGAAGTAGTGGTGACTAGGCATTTGGAGTTGATTGTGAGTTTGTTAAGTTCCTAATAGGTATTTGGTGGTGTCATCCTTTGTTATAGATCACCATGATTAGATTTATATTCATGCTTAAATAGACTTGTATAATTTAGTGATGATGATCATTCTGTGATGGTCAATGAGTGCTAAATTATTGTAATTTTGATAGTAAAGATTAATGGATGATGCATTTACTTTATTTATTGTCACGCATGCTTGGTTGTGAACATACATGAACTATGCATTAGAAGTAATAATTTTTTATTATAAATACATGCGTGAGATATGCATATGATAGCTACGTATACATATTCTAGAAGAATACACTAATATGATTATTTGATGTATTAATTATTAGAAAAGGTTATCAATTATTTAATTAATGATTTAAATGATTATGAAAATTATATTACATATACATAAATATCTAGTAGCATTAAATACCCCCATTGATTTTGATTATTAATTGATATGGTGAATTAAATGAATATGGTGGGTCGCCATAAAAATAGGGGGAAATTCCAATTTGCATTAATAAGTTAGCACGAGAAAGAAGACTTTGGCATGGACTTATCTCTAACTAAAACACCTCATTTTAGACTACGTTTTTAGGTGGGATTTTACCCAATTTTGGTTGTTGAAATTGTAATCTTCCCAATCTGCAATTTGGGAATTTCAAAATTGTAATCTTAGGGTGATTCATGGCTTCTAGATCAACCTATATTGCAAGAATTGCAATTTAAACGACATATTGTTCAAATTGTAGAATTTTTTGTTCATCAGACTCCAACCAAGGCTACCTAAAATATGGCGTTTTAGTTGTTCCACAATCTTATCCAAAGACTTTGCATACTTTTCACTATTATTAGTCTCTGCCATGCAAGGAATATAGCAATCACTTATTCGCCATATGTTAGTTGACTTTTTTTAATATTTCTAATTTTCTATGCAATCTATGCTTATTTCTCCAATTTTATGTAAAAATTAGTTATTGATTTGATTTTTTAGAAAAATAGTAAAATACTTTTAAAATTTTGAAATTAAATATTCCTATTTTTTATTGGTTGGAGTACTTGATTTGACAAAATACCCATGGTTGGAGGTGACATTTGTTTTAAAAAATTAATAATAAATCAAATGAAGAAAAAAAATTGCCACATCCTTATTTGCATTAAAATTTTATTTATTGAATCATGATCATGATCTTGATCTCATGAGATCTCATATCTATATGGATTGTTGGTAAAAATTATTGAAATTTCTAACGCTTTTTTAGCACAATCTTAATCTTGATCTCAAACTCCTTATACAATGCATTATTATTATTATTATTATTAACTAAAGAAAGAAACTTAATATTGTCACATAAGAATTTGCATTATAATTGGATTTGAAAACTTGACATATGTAAAGAGTCACAATCTCATTTTTTTATTACTAATAAAAATTGCATAATACTATAATAAAAGTAAAACTATCATTGCTTAAAAGATTTAACACACCGAATTAATGGCCATACTTTTATAACTACCTCTGGCATATATATTGTAATCTATTTGCAGTCAAAAACCTGTTAGACTTTGGATAAAATTAACTTATGTTAAGTGTGTTATGTCAAGGAGAGCAGTAAACAACTACAAGTCTCTCAACACTTTTGTTGTCCTTGATTTGTTCATTCCTTGTCCCTCAACTAGTCAAATGCACCCTAATTTGGAACACCTATTGGAAACATAATTTTATGTCCGATTAGGCGTTAAATCTTAGGAGCATGTTCCCTCTACTTTCCAAATGCATCCTGCTTTGGAGTACCCACTGGGAACATAATTTTCTGCTAATTAATCAAATCTTTGGAGTAGATAGCATTTTGGTACCATGAGTTGCATCAACAATCACCGTTTTGGATTTTCTTTGTTTTTGGTGTAGCTCCTCTTGTAATTTAGATGCATACATGGGAGATCTAGGATAGGTAGACCCCTACATAGAATTACTAACTAGAGCCAATTATGGTTAGAGCTACAAGACAACCAAAACTTAAGGAATCGAGAAATAAGAACATAGTTTGAATTCTCTTGGCAACTGAAATTACATTCACAAGACATGGAAATGGAGAAAACACCAATTTTTGTAAATCTAAGAGGTTCCCGAACAAGATATGGAATTAATTTTGAAATATCATGTTATTCATTCAATGCCTTAGCATTCTGCCCTATTATATTCTCGATTTGTTGTTGTTGTGATAAACTATTAGCTTGGTCTTCTCAGTTAGAGGAACATTAATGGTGGACCCACATAAATTTCACCACAACTTCAACGTAGATTTGGGTATCCACATTCTCTTTCGCTCGTTTATGTTTGCCTTACTCTTAAAAACCTAAAAAACAAGCTTTAAAAAAAGGAAAAATTGACTAATTTTCCCAATTCTTACCCAAAACCTTACCGATTAAAAATGAATATTTTCCCAAATTTCTATATTTTCAAATTGGTTTACTTGAAATCTTTCAATATTTTTATACAAAATCTTACTTGAAAAAAAGGTTGGGAGTTGTACTCAAGGAAAATTATGTCTTCTTAATTAATTTAGTTATTTTGTTTATTTTATAATTTTTTTCTACCCTACTGTGATTTAAAATTGTTCATAGGCATTGTGCCACAATTATCTACTTGTGAAAAATGTTTTTCTATGTGAGTGGCTTGTTTAAGATAGAAGGTTTCTCAAAAAAAATTCAAACAGATTGTTTTTATGGTTGAACATAAAAGTTCAAAGGATTTTCTTGAGAAAATGGGCATCACTGAAAGGGATCTCACCTTCATATCCATTGGAGAAGAGCATGATTATGAAAATCTTACCTTGTGCATAGAGATCTGACAAAATAAGCTATGAAAATTATTGGTAGAAACCTCCAACCATAGCAAGTTTGAATCTCTCCCCAACCACTTAGGTAGTTAGCCAAAGAACGAGTTACTCCAAATGAGAAACAGTCTCAAGTTTCTCAAGTCCACCATCTCTTCTTGCCCATTTCCACTCATTTGGTTACACATGAGGCTTAGTGATTTCAGTGTCTTGAGCTTTGTAAATATTTATGGAAATGGGTCCATCAAAATATTGTCTAACAAATCTAGGAATTTAGCACGATGATATTGCATGTGGAGGGGTAAAGCCTCTCACACTATTTTTGAAGATGAATACACTACAAAAAAATTGATTTTAGTCCATTCTTGGCCGATAAATGTAGAATGTTCCATGAACACAAAAATTTTTTACACAAAAATTCAAAGACCACTCAAAAGAACTGTGTAATACCTTAACCTTTTGCAAAGTGTCACTTGTTGCTATTTGTTTTCTATTGACATGCTCTTTTTTTCTGTGTTATTCCACCACATATAATGAAATCGCTTGTCCAAGTCCTTTGAAAATGCATGGCCATTTTTGTGGTGCATTTGTCACACTTGTCAACTGACATGTTACCTTTTAAAAAATACACATGTTGGTAACCTTGCCTTGCCTATCTACATTCGTTTCCTCACTTTCTGTTTCGACTGCCATGGATATTCCACCACTTGTATCCATTGCTATGGTTGAAGCTATGCATTGCAATTGTGGTTTTGAATGAGAATGAGATGCAGTATTAATTGTATTAATATATCAATTCACAATCACCAGTTATTGTAGGTCAACAATGAACACCTTGCCATGCATACAAGACAAACTTTAATCACTAGACATACATTTTTTTTTTTTCCAAAGAGGAAACTTGGGGAAAAATAAGTTTCTATTGTTTGTATATGCCTCAATACATTTTTTTTTAAAAGCTAACTAGCATTATATTACAAAAAACAAATTCACAGCATTTTCAAGTGGTTGGTTTGGCACTGGGGGAACTAGACCAACCACAAAAGATTTGTTTGTCCATAGAGTTCCAAAAATAGGATTTGGGAATCCATATTAACGATCGTTCAAATCTCTTAATGATATAAGAAAATCCTTTATGGCAGACAAAATGTATAAGCAAACTATTAGAACTATTGCTAAACATGATAAAACTATAAGAAATCATAGAAACAAACTTAGTCTTCATCGGGGACAAACAAGACTAACACCTCTTCCTTTGGCGAAGTTTTGTTGGTTTGTCCTGTAGGACTCTTCGCCTTGAAAACCATGCACGTGGTGGATTTTTCCAACAAAATGATTTTTCCCCCTAGCCCATTCACTGCTTTGGAAACCATGCAGAGATTGGTATTTAACTCCTCAATTTACTCCTGGGTTTTATTGAGTTGCAGCTAAATTGATTTTATTTCCTCACAACTATCCATAAGAGCCTTTCCAAGCATACTTTTCATCTGCTAGTAAAGAATAATAGTCTTATCCAATTTCGTTTCCTGAGAAACTGGTGGAACCTGCGTCCCACATCTAATGCACAATATCTTCCTAAATATCCTCCACATGTATGTCATCCTATCCCTACTTGACCCAATCTTCAACATCCGCAATGACCTTTTGATCCTTTGATGAAATCACCTTGTGATAGATCTCTCGCACAAAGGAAACCTCTCAATGAACCCTCAACATGTGGGAACACCCTTTCCCAGGGATTCCCTAGTCGTCTCCCTAGTAGTAACCAAGGTGTCGTGCAAATATTGAAACCCCCCCCCTACTACCACTGAGATCCAACCCATGAAGGCGATCTGAGACCCCACTTTCCACTTTATTGAGCAATTGAGTTATCAAACACCAAGAGATATAGGAAACCTCCTTACCATTCACCAAAGCAAGGCGATGAACAACAAATGAACCCATAAAGAAAGAGAAAATGTGACGACATCGAAAGTAAGGTCACCAGTCATAGACTAACCACTATTCATCCTCATCATTTCAATAGACCTCATCATGGTTTTCATTTGTAATCCATTACTAGTTACTGCATTCATGTTCCATTTCCCTACACAATTAACCTCGCCATCATCAGACTGCCCTCCTCATTGCTCATTTGATCATACATGCAAGCCCAAGTATCACAACTTGTGCTGCTTGTCTCATCTGCCCTGCCAAATATCCTGTCCGCGGGGAGGGGGGGACATGTGGCAATCTTGATTGTTACCACCTATATCCAAGGGAATTTATTGGTGATTTAGAAAAAGAGAATATCTTAATTAATCGAAAAGAGTGCAATTTTATTATACTTCATAACTAAAACATATACCCCATATAAATATTGAAATTTTAATATTTTGCAAAATTATAATACAAAAATTATATTAAAATTTTATCTAAAACAATTTTGTTTGATGGTTAAAATTGGTTATGTGTAAACGGTTTAAATAAAAAAACATATTATATCATGATTTTAATTTTTTTTTGTAAGCAAGAAAATTATATTACTATAGAAACCTTTAGTACATAGATAACAAAAGACTAATGGCCCAACCTACTAAAAAATCTGCATGGTTGCCAGATTGATCTTCCCACATTTCTGTAATTCCCACTCCCTATTCCCATCATTCAAAAATTTCTTCCTAGACTGTTACATAAATTCTCTTCCCACTCCCAGTACATAGAGAAAATTTTCAATAGCCCCAAATTACTAAAAGCCGACATACTATAGAGTAAACTATTGACTAAAGACATAACTATAAAACCTCAAGCAAAGCAGAGATAAACCCACATAACGAAAAACACTTCAATTGGTCACTTTTTGACAGACAGTAGCGCTCACCAGCTTCCTTGGCATCAGATAGGCGCTTTGGACCAAGGACAAAGCATTTTTCATGACTGTGCCTAGCAGAAGGTCCAACTGCTGAATCTTCACTCATCGGAGGGTGGAGCGTAATACCCATCTTCATGGAAATAAGGTCAACTTTTTAATGCATAAGCATGTTATCATAGCAATGCTCCTTCCAGGCCTTAACCGGTTTAGTGTTACCCATCACCTTGTTCTCCCTCTCCATCAGGACATGAGCCAGCAGACCTTTCATGACCCAACAGGTAGTGATCAAACGATCATAGGCGGAAATCCTACCAGTCGTTGAACCCGGGTCACTAACCTAGTCCACAACTTCTTCCTTGACTTGCTCAATATTCATGTCTTTTAACCAATTCCATAACTCATGCTCTACTCAGTCTATCTACTCTATGATCATGGAAGGGATTCTCTACTTAAAGAACTGAGCATCCTGCCCATCTTTTTTGAGCTCTCAAGTAACCCTCTTCTGACGGCTTCCCCCATTCTTCTTACCCCAAGTCGCTTTTCGCCTTGGAGCCATTAAATCCAAAACCAGAGAGAAACAATCTTGCCAATACTGGGAATAATCTTGCACAGAAGCAGATAGTAGGAATTGAAATAGCAAGATGTCGATGGATTGGGAGCTGTCCGCCAAATTTATAGCGAGCCCTCCAATCCACATGCGGTTCACCCCAATGAATTCTCTGTACTTACTTTTTGTACGCATGATACTTGCTTTAGATCCTCCTACTTTCCTCATTAGATCATTGTATTGTGTCCTCCATTCGAGGTCCTTGCCATAACCTCTCCTCATTATTAGCAGACGGGGGATTTGAAAGCGCACTCGAGCTTGATATAAATTGGGTTGTACCAGCATTGACCGGATGAGGCTGAAAATTATGGTTCCAAGTGGTTGAAGAAACCACTGCGTGTGCCCTGTTCGGGTAATTATCCCCATGCCTCATGTCCTCCATCATTTCCCGAAAATGTTTAAGGTCTCGGGATGCCAAAAGTGTGCATTGATTAGGTCATTCATCAGCCCCGATGTTCAACAGCTACCCCTCCATGATCCAACTTCCTTGCTCCTTTTCCCAACGTTGGTTAGAAGGTCTGCCACTTTATTTCCTTCGTGTTTGACATGGTTAAAGACCTTGCATGTTTCCCCCTAAGGTATTCTGCAAGCTTTTCTACCCTACAGATCATACGCCAACTGTCTGCCACTTTGGATATCCTTTGTCTGCTTTGGAGCCTTTTTTACATATTAATAATGATGTGCGATTCACCCTCAACAACCATTGGCTCCCATCCCTTTATAGCCGACAGTCTGAGGCTGTAAATAAGGCCTTCAAGTTCCATGACATTGTTAGTGTCATGGCCTAGATATCCATGATAGACCTAGAGAAAGTTACCTTCCGCATTTCTGATTACCCCTCCAAAGCCAACAGAACCCGGATTACCTTTGGAGGTACCGTCAAAATTCAACTTGAAGTGGCCCTGCGGAGGAGGACACTAGAAAGACGGGCTTCCAGGAACCACCCGCTTGGGACTGATCCTTCTCCATCCTTGAGATGAAAAATATAATCCTCAGTCAACCAATATTATTTTCTCATTATCGTCCATCTCCCAATCCTTTTTGTTCCATTGAGTGACCTTTATTGTTTCCTATATATGTTTGCTCACTCTACTCCACACCTGCTTGTACAAATTTTTCCTCCCTTCGAATATTCTGTTGTTCCTTTCTATCCAAATTTCCCACATCAGGAGACCTGGAAACATGAGCCAAATTTTAAGAATAACTGGATTCTGAAAAACATTCTTATCCCATCTTTTGAACGTTTGATGTGGTTGTCCCCTCACTCTGTTTGTCCTCCTAACAATATCAGCTCCAGTGTCCCATAAGGATTACAAGAAAGAACATGAATCTAGTAAATGATTCATGGTTTCCTCCTCTCGCTCACACAAGAAATAGTGGAAAGGTCCATTTACACCTCGCTTCATCAAGTTTTCACCTGTTAGAATTCATCTGTAAGATACTGACCATATGAAGGTTTCCATCTTGGGCCATGGATTGAAGCTCCATAATTCTTGCTAGGGCTCATTATTCTGTGGTTCATCTTGGTCAAAACGTAGGTCATAGGCCTCTCGGGTATTGAAAATACCTTCCGGTTTGTATCCCCATCTTAGTTTATCTGCCCCCCTTTGAATTTTAATTCGTCTCTCCTAAAGAATCTCTTGTATCTTGGGTAAATATTCTACTGGAAATCTTTGGCCCCACCATTCCGGGAGATGCCACTCATAGAAATCTGCATCATCTGTCTCTTCTATCCATAATTGATTGATCTTGGTCAGACCCATATCCCTAGCTCCGTTTTGGCATAATTCTAGATTCAATTGGGGCATAATCTTAGGCATTTGTTGCCAAGAGTCGTTCCGAAAGTTGGCATCCTTCCCTTCCTGTATTTCCAAAAAAAATTGGTCTTGGATTATATTCCTTTTTTCAAAATCATACTTCCATATATGTGAGCCTTGGATGTCCTCATTGAACTTGATGAGTTCATGCTTCTGCTTTCTTTGGGCGTACTTATTGTGCCATAACTTTTCCCAAGGTTCCGCTTTGTGTGAAACCCAATGCCACCAAATTTTAGCTCCCATAACTTTGTTGTTGTTTTCTGGGTCCATAATGCCAAGACCCCCTTGAATTTTTGGTTTGCAAACTTTCTCCCATCCCACCAAAGCCCATTTGTGTTTTTCATGGTTACATCCCCACAAAAATTGTCTTTGGATTGTCCTAATCTTCTTCAGAACTACCTTTGGCGTAGCCATTGTTGAGAAAAGATATATGGGCATATCTTGAAGCACAACTTTAACTAACACTACTCGACTTGTCGTATTAAGCGGTCTATAAGCCCAATTATCCAATTCCTTCCTCATCCTATCCAAAATATATTCCCAATAAATTTTCCTTACTACTTCATCAGCTAGAGGAGCCCCTAAATATTTGGACGAAAGGGAGCTTCCTTGGAACCCTAGAATGTGAAGAATATTCCTTTGGGAAATCCTAGGAGTGTTGAATAAAAAGTCTTGAGATTTCTCATTATTGACTTCCAGCCCCAAATCCCTTGAAAATATATTCAAACTTTTCTCTAGGGCCCTTGCTTCCTGGATAAAGGAATGGCCCATCATCATTGTATCATCAACAAATTGTTGACGTGGGATGTTTTCAGTATCAGTATGCAGATTTAATCCTCTGAGCTTTCCAGTATCCACCATGGCTTTGATCACTCTACTCAGTCCTTCAACCATTAGAATAAACAAGAAGGGAGATAGAGGGTCACCTTGTCTAATGCCCCACGGCGGCCTGAAAATTCTTGTGGGATCACCATTTAAGAGGATGGAGAAGAAGGTTGTAGCAGTCATGTTCATTATCCATTTTATCAAATCCTGGTTAAACCCATAGGTTTCAAGCATTTCTTTCATGAATTTACAGTTTAGTTTATCATAAGATTTAGAGATATCCAGTTTCGTAATCATACCCGGCTTTTTGGTGACTTTCAAAGAATGGATAACCTCATGGACAAGGATAACTCCATCCAATATTTGTCTTCCTTCCACAAATCCTGATTGCTCTGAGGATACTAGATTAGGGAGAAGGGGTGTCAACTTATTTGTTAAGACTTTGGTAATAATCTTATAGATCACATTACAAAGGGCTATGGGTTTGAATTTACTTGGAGAGTCGGCCCCTTTGACTTTAGGGATGAGGGTGAGGAAAGTAGAATTAAAATCCTTCATCACTCCTTTGTCCAAACAGGAGTCTTCCACAATTCTCCACACCTCCTCCTTGATTAGTCCCCAAAAATAGTGAAAGAAATTGGTTATGAAACCATCAAGGCTGGGTGATTTTCCTTTATCCATTTGATTCACAGCTTCCTCAACTTCCTGAATCTTGATAGGTTTCATCGGGATGCCATTTTAGCTTTTTGAGACCTGCTTGGGGATGTGTCTTGTGATTTTTCGTATGTGCTCTAATATGTCTCATCTGTCTTCCTTAAGGATTGTCGCAAAGTAATTTACCAATTCTGTCTCCATTTCCTCTCTTGTTTCCACATATAGGTTGTCCTTTTTTTAGTCTCATAATTTTTTCCTTCTGTTGATTCTGAATCACCGAGTGGTGAAATTTTTTTGTGTTCCTCTCCCCCTCTTGAATCCATTGGTTTTTGGATTTTTGTTTCCAGTAAATCTCTTCCTATCGTTTCCGAGCATTGAGCTGATCCAAGGTTTCTCATTCTTTGTGCTTCAGTTCCTCATTGTACCCTGAATTCATTCCTTCTCCTTGGATTTCTTACAGCTGGGTGCTAAGAAGCTTCTTATATTGGAATATGTTCCCAAATTCCTCTTTCTTCCATGTACGGATTTTGGATATTAGCATATTTAATTTGTGTTGAAATTGGTACATCAGTGTTCCCCTCAGGGGATCCATATCCTCCCACCAATATCCGACTAAATATTTGAAGTCTTTGTGTTTCGGCCAAAACTATTCAAACTGGAATGGTCTTCTGATTGGGGGACCACAACCGTCCGACACCAGGCCCACCGGCCAATGATCAGATCACGCAGAGAGAAGGACCATTGTTGTCACATCCCTTTCCCCACTAACCATTGCTTCAGAAAGTACAAATCTATCTAAACAAGACACCAGATGGTGTTCCCCCCTCTATGATTGTTCCAGGTGAACCACCCATTGCCTGTCTTGATGTATACCAATGCATTTTCATTTATGAAATATTTAAAAGCTCCATTTGTTGCCTCCAATATCCGTCTTCCACCCTTCTTTTCTTCTAGAGAAGTGGTCATGTTGAAATCCCCACCCAACATTCATAGTTGATTACCAATTTCTCTCGCTTTTGTCTTCAAGAAAGAAAGAAAGAAATGTTTTTGAGCCATCATGCTTGGACCATAGACATTAGTAAGGATTCATCTAACCTCATAGTTGCAGATTTGGAAGTCTGTAAATATAGAAAACCTTATTGCCTGAAAGTTTCCCAGGCATAGCTCCTCTGGTTTCCAGAGTATAGCCAATCCACCCGCAAATCCCCTTGCATCAATTACTATCACATTACTACCTCTCCATACCTTTCTCCTGCATACTTTCAGAAATGAGTTTTGTTTCCTGTAAGAATATCACTGTTGGTTTTTCCATCCTCAACTTACTTCTAAGTGTCTTTATTTTCCGTGGGTGATTCACCCCCCTAATATTCCATGTTATGATATTCATTGAGAAGTTTTGTTAACTTCGGATAAGGCCACTTTTATCGTAGGATATTGGCCTGATTCCACCAGTCTAGTTCCAACCTCTGCTATTTTTTGTCGATTTGTTTTTCTCCCTCATTTCTCCCCTTCCTAAAGTTGTTTCCTTTTGCTCCCCTTCACCGGATCTTTTTCTATACCCAGCTGAGGAGAAGCCTTTGTTTTGAGAATGACTTGATGCAGGAGTTCTAACTGTCTCCTGGAAACGTACCCTTTTCCTTTTTGTTGCATTCCTTCTCAATTTCATCTAGATCTAGTTTCCCTAGGTCCATATCCTCAACTTCCTCCATTATATCCTCCTCCATAACTTCAAGTTGGTCTTCCATCTACATTTTCTCTAGATTGGTTGGGGTTTTCATCCCTTCCAAGTTAGGAGATCGGGTTTTATCCTTATTGATATCATTTGCATCATCCTCCACCTGGCTAAGAGTTTCAAACCTATTCTCAGTCTATTTCTTCTTCTTTATATTTTGCTTGATATGTGGTTGATTGTTAGTTCTACGTCCCCGTCTCTTATGATTATGTAATTGCATAAACCCATCTTTGTCCTTGTCTTTTTATTTTCCCCCCTGGATCGGATTTGGTTTGGGATGGTTAGTTGGGCAGTCCCTTCCCAAATGGCCATATTCATGACATTGTCTGCATCTGAAAGGTAGCTGCTCATAATCGATGGGATGCACCCATTCTTCATCCTTCGAAGTAAGATTGATTGCTTCTGGCAGTTCACGCAATAAATTCATATAGACACAGATCCTCGTGAAGAATGTGCATCGCTGCTGTTTTGTTTGGTCCGAGACCTTCACAAATTTTCCTAGGATATTTCCTATAGCCTCCAATATCTCTGGTTCCCAATATTCACATGGAAAGGAATAAAGTTTGATCCATATTGGGGCTATTCTCATATCCTCAGTATTGTTGATGTATTTGTAACTTCGGAAGATATTCTTCTATGTATTACATTTGTACTTTATTGTATATCCCACAGAGATGTATTATTCCTCTGATTGGAAGTGTTATCATTTGTATTTGTAAGTGTCTTCATGTGCATCGACAAGTGTCGTCATTTGTATTGATGGGTTATTAGACCACCAGTGTGGGGTCGGCCCTGGTTAGCACATGTGGTTGGGTTATTAGGCTTGATTAACAAGTCGGCCCTAGTGGATTATTGGCAGGTCAAGTCAGTGTATAAATAGAGAGGTTGTGTCTCTCATTTATCTCATTCACTCACTTCTCAAGTTAGCATAGCTAAGAGAGAAAGTGGCACACTAGTGGAGGAGGAGGAGCATCGGCTAGAGACATCTTATTGGGTTTGATCATTGTGATCTTGTATTGTGGCTTATCTTATCTCTGAGGAAGTTGCGGGGTTTTTCACCTTCTTGGTTTTCCCCAGTGAAACTCTGTGTCTCTTGTGTGATTATTTTTGTGTCTATGATTGATATGTTGTACATGTTATTCTCTTAGAGATCCTTATGATAATGGAATGAAATTATCGAAAAATTAACATGGTATCAGAGCTGACCTAAGAAGAAGGAACTATGCAGCTGCGGAAGCTAGGGCTTCTTAATATTTGGGTTTCTCTTCATAGATCATCAAAGGAAGAAGGTTAGATTGACTCTCCTTGGAAGGGCGCATCTTTCTGTCGAGACAGAATTCAATTCTGAGAATGTTCAGTTTTGACCTTAAAAATTAGGGTTTCCACAAAAATAGGAATTTATGAAATCTCAGGACATAGCTGGAAGATCCTTGGAAAAATCGAAGTTTAGAGCTTTGGATCGAACTTTTTGGTTGGGCGAAGCTTCGGGAAACTCAAACCCTATTTCAGGGTCCTCCCTAGTGAATCCGGGAGATTGAAAAGCATTTCTGAAGGGTGAAACTTTGCAGTTTTCAATTTCTGAGTATACCAAGCTGATCAGCTCATCAAGGTGCATCTTTCTATCCTTTCAGAATTTTGAAATTCACATTTTGAATTTTTAGGGTTTCTCTGACAAACCCTGATCCAGCTCTAGATCCAGTTTTCAGCAATCAAGTGGTAAGACCTAAATCTTTTTCTATTTCCATTTGAAGTACTCTTTAAGATGTCTCACCACACCAAGCTTGAGGATAAGCTTGAAGGGGTTGATAACTTCCGAGCATGGAAGTATAGGATTGGGTTAATCCTAGAAGAGAATGAGTTGGACAACTATATAAAGGAAGAGGTTCCAGTTCCAGAAGAAGAAGAGGCTAAGACCTTACACAAGAAGAACCTGGTCAAGGCTAAGAGAATCATTGTTGATTCTATAAAGGACCATCTCATACCCCATGTGTCTTCCCTAAAGACACCTAAGGAGATGTTTGACTCCTTGACCAAGTTGTTTGAAGGAAAGAACATAAATCAGAAGATGACTCTGCGGAACCAATTGAAAGGGGTAAAGCTTCAGAATGGAGAGACCATTCAATCCTACTTTTCCAAGGTCTCTCAAATTAAGGAACAACTTGAAGCTGTGGATGAAGTAGTGGAGAATGGTGAAATTGTAATGACCACATTGAATGGCCTACCTAGGTCATGGGACTCCTTCATCCAAGGAATCTATGCAAGAATAAAATTGGTCTCCTTCAGTAGACTATGGGAGGAGTGCTCACAAGAAGAGTCTAGGCTTGTGGCCAGAGAAGAAAAGATGGGAAATGAAGATCAAGCTCTCACATCTCACACCAAGAAAGGCAAGCTCAAGAGGGAGCCACCTCGCAAGAAATTTTCTCACTACCATCCAAAAGAGAAAAAAGATCTGAGATGCTTCAATTGCAATGGGAAATGACACTTTGCCTCAGATTGTCCCAAGAACAAAAGGGGCAACAACAACAAATTCAACAAGAAGAAGAAGAGCAACAAAAGGAGATATCATGCTCATGCTACTAAGGATGATGAACCTCCCAAGAAGAAGGCTAGAGCAGAAAGTGATGACTCATCAAGTGAAGATGAATATGTTCTGATCTGTGCTCTCACAGGTACTATCTCTCATGGATGTAATGATTGGCTTATTAATAGTGGGGCTTCTAGACATATGACTGGGTTTAAAGAATCTTTCATGGACCTATCTGAACATGAGTCACCTCACAAGGTGAAACTTGGGGATGACTATCAATATCCCATAAAAGGAAGTGGTGAAGCCTCCTACAAACTAGACTCTGGGAAGTCTATAAAAATGAAAGATGTTTTATATGTACCTGGACTTAAGAAGAATCTTCTCTCCATATCATCTTTGGATGCAAAGGGAATGAGAGTTGCATTTGTGGATGGCCAAGTACTCATGTGGCCAAAGGGTAAGATCATAGATGATGCAGTAGTGATTGGAGAGCAAGAGGGAGGATTGTACAAATTGAAGGGACAACCTGAACATCCCATGGTACATGAATCCATGGAGCCAAGTGAACTTTGGCATAGAAGGCTTGCTCATGTGCACTATAGAGCACTACCAATTGCAAGTAAAGCTATAGAGGGTCTTCCTGAAATCAAGACAAAGCATGAAGGTGTTTGTAAAGGATGTGCAAAAGAAAAGAACATTAAGAAGGCATTTACAAGCAGTGAAAGCAAAGCTAAAGAAATCTTGGAAATTATCCACTCCGATGTATGTGGTCCAATGTCATCCAGTTCTCTGAGTGGGTATGTATATTATGTCTCTTTCATTGATGATTTATCTAGGAAGACTTGGGTTTACTTCTTAAAGAACAAAGATGAAGTGTTTGATAAGTTCAAGGAATTCAAATCCTTGATGGAAAATCAAACTGACAAGAAGATCAAGACATTCAGGTCCGACAATGGCGAAGAATTCACTTCAGGTGATTTCAAGAAGCTATGCAGTGATTCAGGGATTAAGAGGGAGTTGACTGCTCCTTACAATCCACAACAAAATGGAGTTGCAGAAAGGAAGAATAGAACTATCATGGAAGCAGCACGGGAAATGCTTCATGATCAAGATCTTCCTATGCATCTATGGGCAGAAGTAGCTAGGACAGTTGTATATGTACAGAACAGAACGCCTCATAAGATATTGGACAACAAGACACCAGAAGAGGTCTTCTCTGGTAAGAAACCTGAAGTCAGCCATCTCAGAATATTTGGTTGTCTAGTATATACACATATTCCAAAGGAAAAGAGGACTAAGCTAGATCCTTCACTAAAGAAGGGCATCTTTGTGGGGTACAGTGAAAACTTGAAGGCTTACAAAATATACTTTCCAGGGTTCAAGAAGATTGATGTCAACAGGGATGTAACATTCGATGAGGACTCAGCCTACATCAAATCAAGGAAGACACCTATTGAAGATCATGAAGAACCAAAGGAATCTAGATTTCAAGATACCACTATGAATGAAGCAATTCCAGAAGCAACTTGTGAAATTGAAGATCCACAAGAACCTATAGATCCACCCCGTGAGAAGAACTCTCATAAGAGGAAACCTGCATGGGCTAGAGATCTCATCCAAGATGCAGAAAGATATGGTATTCCAGAAGAAGAACATAGAGAAAGGAAAAGGACAAGGTCACACACTAGCTATGTTGCCTTGCTCTGTGACATTAGGAACAAAGAACCTTCCAGTTATGAAGAGGCAGTAGAAAAGAAAGAATGGAAGGATGCCATGGTCGAGGAATACCAATCGATCATGAAGAATGATGTTTGGGATGTGGTCCCAAGACCAGAAGGGAAGTCTATTGTGACTTCCAAGTGGATCTATAAGATCAAGCATGCTGCAGATGGTAGCATAGAGAAATACAA
This sequence comes from Larix kaempferi, assembly GCA_027924585.1. Lineage (NCBI taxonomy): Eukaryota > Viridiplantae > Streptophyta > Pinopsida > Pinales > Pinaceae > Larix > Larix kaempferi. Next base: position 937,350 of record BSBM01000111.1, on the reverse strand, counting down.
GGCGAGATTTGTAGCTCGTGGCTTGTCTTAGAAAGAGGGAATAAACTATGAAGAGACTTTTGCTCCAGTAGCCAAATACACTTCCATCAGAACAGTACTTGCTCTGGCTGCAGTGATGAAGTGGAAGATACACCAGATGGATGTCAAGACAGCTTTCTTGAATGGTGTAGTCGAAGAGGAAGTGTATGTGGAGCAGCCACTCGGTTTTGAGACACATGACAGGGAGTCATATGTGTGCAGATTGAAGAAAGCCTTGTATGGCTTGAAGCAAGCTCCTAGGACTTGGTATGGTAGGATGGACAGTTTTCTATCCAGTTTGGGATTTACCAAGAGTAAAGCAGATTCCAACCTCTACTACAAGGTTGAGGAAGGCAATCCTGTGATACTAATCCTATATGTGGATGACCTATTTGTTATAGGAGAGGATTGGTTGATTGTTGATACCAAGAGGAAGCTTGCAGCTAAGTTCGAGATGAAGGACTTGGGAATGATGCACTATTTTCTAGGCATGGAGGTGTGGCAGAGAGCAGATGGGATCTTCCTTGGATAAGGGAAGTATGCAGTAGAGATCCTGAAGAGGTTCGGGATGATGGACTGCAAGGCCATGGCCACACCTATGGCATCGAACCTAAAGCTTCTGTGTGATGCTTCATCTGAGCCGGTTGATGTCACGGTGTATCGTTAGATGATTGGGTCCTTGATATACCTGACGAACACAAGACCATATATTTGCTTTGCTGTGAACACATTGAGCTAGTTCCTGACGGATCCGAGAAGTGTTCACATGGTTGCTGTAAAGCATATTCTGAGGTACCTAAAGGGTACGGTTGATTATGGGCTCAAGTATGATGCGAATCAAAAGTTTAACCTAGAGGGTTATGTTGATTCAGATTGGGCAGGCAGTGCTGCAGAGAGGAAGAGCACTTTGGGGTGCTGCTTCAATATGGGTTCAGGTGTGATCTCTTGGTTTAGCAGGAACACGGGGGCTTCACTAGAAGGGAATATAATATCACGTTCATTCATATTGCGGTATTAAATATTCATGAAAACCTAAAAAATATATTGCTTATATATTAAGGGGCAAAGGGTTTTTTTAATTTAATGTAACAATACACAAATACTTTGGGGTCTTTTTTATATGGGAGGGCTAACAAATATCCCCCAAATGGAGATGGCAGGATCATGGCCGAGTGAGAAATCGAGTTGAGGAAAGGCTCGGCCTTACCAGTACGCAGGGAAATTGTGTCTTGAGGCATGCTTGAGGTCAGGAGTTTCGTGGTGAAGTGTGTTTCCAGTCGATCATAGTCGAGAGACAGTGGTCATTGATAGCCAATTGTTACCAATAGCACTCAACTAGTTGTTACCAATAACCTTGGGAGGCTCTAAGCCTCCAGGGCATGTTATAGGCCCTTGATAGGCCTTGGGGGCTTGAATACCCAACCACTCGTGCCTATTACAGTCCTTGGGAGGTTTAGTCAGCCTCCTAGAGCTTGTTACAGGCCCTGGGGGCTTGGATACCTAGCCCACAACAGGCTTAGTCAGCGATTGAGGAACTGCAACATGCAATCTAAATGTTGTACTATGTGCATTGGCTCTAGTGACATACAAGAATTTATATCCTATCTCTTCATTAGACCATTACATGTTGCAAATCATAATGATATGTGGTTGAGTAATTGCATTGTGGGTGAAGTAATGTGCATCCACAATATACATTGAAAGAACCAAGGTGCATTGTAGAATGCATGTGGGGTCATAAGAGGGGTATCATATCAATACACTAGGTAGAAATATAAAGGGGTATAAAAAATGTTAATGAAAAAATTGATACATACAATATCTAGTGAAAATAGGGGTTTTTTAAAATTGGGAAGGCATATTGGGAGGGGGTTAAAAAAATGATTTTAGAAGGTATTTTCCAATATTTAGTGAAATTAGGGGTATTGTTTCATATGACACAAATGAACGTGCTATGATAGCGATTTATTGAGTGAAGCCCCCGTGAGCAGGAAGCAGTCCTGCGTAGCATTGAGTACAGCCGAAGCAGAGTATGTTGCAGCTTGTTCGGCTAGTTGTGAGGCTTAGGAAGCTGCTGTCTGAGTTATTTGATCTCCCGTTGGATGTTACTAGTATCTATTGTGACAACCAGAGTTGTGTAAAGCTGTTTGAGAACCCAGTGTTCCATGACAGGTCGAAGCACATTGAGATCAAATATCACTATATCAGGGATATGGTGCAGAAAGGAGCAGTGAAGCTCCTGTATGTTGCGACGGATGAGCAGGTTGCAGATGTGTTGACGAAACCACTAGCCATAGTGAAGTTTGAGTACTTCAGAGGGAGGCTTGGTGTTCTTCAAATTGAAGATACTTCGAGGGAGAAGTGATGGGACACATTTGTAGGAGCCATTCCAAGCATGGTGAGAAGAGGATCCTTCCCATGGCTGTGGATGTAAGCACTGTGTGATGAGCATCAGGATGATGCTCCAGTTACTGCTCTGTATGATCAGTTGGATCATGTATATGTATATGCATCAATTGGATGCTTTGTATGTATCAGGTGGATACATTGTATGATTAGGTGGATCATGTATTTGTGTATGTATCAGGTGGATACATTATATGATCAAGCGGATCATGTATGATGATATGTATCAGGTAGATACTTGGCATGCATCAGGTGGATGCATTGTATGATCAGGATGATCATGGATGATGAGCTTCAGGATGTTTCTCCAGATGACATGCATCAGGATGATGCAGTGATGATGATCAGGTTGATCATGGATGATGAGTATCAGGATGATGCTCCGGGCGACATGCATCAGGACGATGCAGTGTTGATGATCAGGATGATCGTGTATGATGAGTTCCGAAGACACAGATGCACATAGGATTTTCAGACATGGTGTAGATGTGTTCTCCCATGGTCATGATGTAATTGCTGAGCCATTCTTTACAAGGTGTAGATGTGTTCTCCCACGGTAAAGATGTAAGGGTTGAAGCCATTCTTCACAAGGTGTAGATGTGTTCTCCCACGGTGAAGATGTAAGGGTTGGGGCCATTCGAGCATGGTTGAAGTTTGTCTTCCCATGGCTGCGATATAAGTGTTGTGCCATTCGAGCATGGTTGAAGTTTGTCTTCCCATGGATGCCATATGTTTTCTATTTTGTTGTCTTCTTTGCGATATGAGTTGATGAGGATCATAATTAATCCTTTCAGCCTCTCGTAAATCCATGATCTTTAACAATTTTTCTACTATAGATAGGGTTACCTTAGTATTTATGATGAATGGACCAACTTTAAGAGGGAATTTCACATTTGATGATTTTTTGAAAACACCAAAATGCTCTTCTTTTGAATGCAACCTCTGTCTAATAAATTCTAAGGAAAAAAACCCTTGGTGTTAAAAAGGTTGGCAAAAGATATGGTGCTCCAATAAAACCATACACTCTAATTATAGTATGTTCTTTATACAAGAACCAATCACTTGTTTGGCCTTCTGGTGTAGGCTACAACATTTCTTTCATCTCTTCTAACACTCGGGGCAACTCAGCATCAAAAATAATTCTGTAAGCTTCTGCCATGATTGTATTGGTAAACTCAAACATATTGATCTGTTTAGGAAGATCATGAGGAAACATGGTACAAAGAAACTTCAACTCATAAATATTTAAACACAAGAACATGTTCAGGAGATATGACTGTATCTGAAATGCTTCAACTCGTGGAAATTCACTAACTGAGCATGGATTTCTTCGGCTAGGAACTCATCAAAATTAAAACAACATACTGGACTTGACTATGACTCGGGTGAATTGACTTGCAGAAGGAAACCAACATAACTTCTGTGATTAATTTATCACTATCTAGACCTAAAATTGGACTCAACGGGGACAAAACTAACTGGATATCTTGCTTAAAGACATCAATACTCAAAGGGAAGGACATGTTTTCATGTGATAGACCATCTTTCAGAACTTGTAACAAAAACTTTTCTTTTCTTCCGGACTGCAACTTCTATATGACTTTACCAAATTTTTTTCATTAAACGACTCAAGGTTTTGGGGAAAATTTTTAGGTAAACCTAGAACTTCACAGTCAGTTTGTGCATTGACCTGACATAGAATCTTGGTTGTATTTACATTAATAATTACTCTTTTGTACTGTGAATAATTCGCCTCACACCAACAAACGAATTCGGTGAAGTGTAGGGTCTGTTCGACACAAAAATAATACAGAAAATAACCAAAATCATTTAACACATCCTTTCCTTGTGACTTGAACTCCATTAACTTCTCTTTGGACTGCGAAATACTACCTACAGACAAGATGTGGTTGAAAATATCCCTTTCCTTGTCAACTACAACTTCCTCTTTCTCATCTAAATTTTCATTGAATGGAACATGGTCTTTAATTTTCTCCATTTGGAAAAGAAACTCTGAGAATTCAAGGTTTCAAGCTACCTGTGGAGTGAGCTTTACCTATGCAGGTTGACGAAGACAAGTGACGTGTTTCTGGAAGCTCCTTTTCTTCCACGCAATAATCAACAAATTCCTTTTCAAACTTCGAACAAACCTTTTATATAACACATGTCAAGGTGGTTTTGGAACTCTCGATGAGTGGTTTAACTCTAACCTCTTTTCGTAGCGGACTCCACCAACGCTTGCCACGTGGTAAGCGGTTTAATTTCTATTCCGTCCTTTCGAGTTTAACAGTCGTGCACTTTCCATCCCCGAAACCCCTTTCCATCGTTGATTTGCTTACGGGTGGGTCCGCATCATTATCTACCATCGGTTTTACACATTTGCAACTTTGGTGTTATTCGTTCAATTCTTTAGTGCCTTTCCATATTCTCCCTTGGTCATAGGTCAAAGGTCATGTGGTAGTTTTCTTAGGATTTGCTCCCCGCTTAGCCCTTGGTTCTAGTGCTTGGTCCGATGGCGCTCCAATATCCCGCTCTTCAAAGGACTTAGAATTTAACCATTCCAATCATAGTGTAGGAATTTTTAGAAATAATTCTAAGTTTCAAACCTTAATTTCATATGACCCACTTAAAATAATATCAAAACTACAAGCTTTTCTTCAAAAACTTTGCATGTTAACAGACACAATGCACGTTCACCAAATAGATCTGGGATGAGATTGCTATCGTTTATAGACAATCGAGATCTTGTTCATGTAACACATTGCTAGATTGTTTAACATATTGGTATAGTTGTCATAAGTCAGAGATTACCTATCTGATTGATTTCCTCTGGGGAATATGACGACTTCACAATTCAATATTATTTGATAATAAATCATATAATGTGTATGTGGCAGTTGTTTATGTTCGATATTTTATGAAATATTATCATGGGAATTTTCCAGTTGATAATATTATACATAGAGCGCCACCGATCATGGATTACTCTACCACTGTGGGTTTTTTTGATGGTGCGGCCTAGATAGGAATTTGTGGAGCAGGTACTGTGATAATTTTGGATAAGGAGAATATTGTAGAATTACATTTTGGCTGTGGGGGAGGCAATAATTCCAAGGCAGAGCTAATGGCATTGTGGGGTCTAATATTCTTGGCAAACATATATGGGATCAAGCGATTTATGGTTTATGGTGATTACATGGCTATCATCAAATGGGCTATAGGTATATACATGCTATAGGAACCAGTACTTTCGTATTGGAAACAAAAGATACTAACATCTATCAAATCTTTTGAAGACATTCAATTCCCACATGTGGACAAATATTTTAATACGAGAGCAGATACTCTTTCTAAGAGGGATTGTTAGAGGAGGAAGGTTGGGCTCATTTACGACATCACAAGAGTAGATTAGTTCTTGAAGAAATGGATCTCAGGATCTATTGATATGTCAATTACAAGGGTTTTAATTTTTCCATACTATAATTAGCAGATATAGTCTTTGATAGAAGACATTATACAATCTATTAATTTTTAGTGTGATAGAATATAATGCTTTATGATAGAACATTGTAAAAACTACAAAGAAAGATAGTATGAGATAGAAGATGAGGAGTATTAACCAGATTTATGAACAATTATATTTTTCTGACACAAAAGAAGCTATTGTAACTTTGAGAAAAAGAACAAATTGTGTCTTTGATTCAACCTTATGAATAACAATAAACTCTTTTTTCTTTTGGAAAAAAAAAGAGTTAGAAGCCCTTCCTAATGAAGTTTCTCATTTCTCTTCTTCAAAAACCATCGAATAGGAAATTGTGGATTCTTTAGAAGTGCCACTATTAAAAAAAACTATATTACCCCTTCTTCATAATAAATGTTTTTTTTTAAATCTACAACCTACATACAAATTATTAATATGCCTCAAACATTTATCTATTTCCATATTCATAAAATAATGCAACATGAAACACATTATTTGCAAATGTCTTTGTGGTTTTTTTATATGTCATTTTTAGTCCCTGTTGTGGGCAGAGACTATATGTTCCGCTTTTTTCCATTAATTTGTATAAATACTTTGAACACATTTGAAATCTATAATGTTAATTTAATTATTTAATAAAATATATTAATACTTGTTGAGGTTTTATTGGACCAAAGTCATTGATTAGACTAATATTATCATTGGCAAGGATTAAAAAAATTAAAAATAAAATAAAAATACAACTTACTTTAGCTATACTTTTACATATACAAATATTTTTTCTTTAGTGGACTGTCAACTTTACCCAACCTGTACACACTGACACACTAACAGGGCTGCAATTGGAATTTGAGTGGTCATCTTTTTCACTACTCCTCACGGGTAAACATGCTCAACATCACTTTGACACGACTCCTAACCAAGTGGCAGCCATTGTCAACATCACTTGATGGCTATGCAGCAACTCTAGACACACAACAAACTTAGAAGGCGGTGAAGGCTGGAGCATTGAGATTGAAGCTCAATATGCAAGCTCCCTTGCTACTACAAATGCACAACCTGTCAACACACTATCATCCTTTTATCACACTATCATCCTTTTATCATGAGGCTATTGTTTATTCAGTGGCGGAAAAATTTATGATATGGAACCAAATGCATTCTTTTATGCAGTGGCCTAGAAACTTCTTCATGTACAACCAAAACATATTAGCCCTTGTATATCTGGTTGCAGTTGCAAAGGTAACCAGCTCTCTCTGGATGTTTTGTAAGATCATTTCTGTGCATATGTTATTTGTAGCCTTGCAAAAATCATAAAATATTTTGTATTTTTGTTTATTTATTTATTTATTTTGATTTTGAGCATGCCAGTCATCGATTGAGAATATCCACCTGTACTATTACGCTATTGGAACTTCAATGGTCTTTTTCTATATCCGAAAATTCTTGTGATGAGGGTACCATGGTTCCATGACCGAAATAAATAGCGCAGGATGCCCGTGATTTTGTGGTAGGTAGTGCAAATTCCTTGAAATTGTTATGCAAGTTCGAAGCTCAGTTTGGGAAGAATCAGCGAAGGAGCTGCAATGTTTTGAGTCGGCGTCGATTGTAGTGGCCATTGGACAAGTTGTTTCCAATATGATGTTCAATGTTGGCTAAGGGAGTTGTTAAACAAATTTGTAGCCCTGCAATTTATGAAGCAATTAGTGAGGCATATGCATTTTCTATCATTGAATTAATACTTTCTTTAGTCAATGGATTGATAGCCAAGTTCCAAGAATATTTTTATTTGGAGATTCTCTTGATCACATTGCATTTTCTTTTTACAATCCTAATGAATTAATACTTTCTTTAGTCAATGGATTGATAGCCAAGTTCCAAGAATATTTTTATTTGGAGATTCTCTTGATCACATTGCATTTTCTTTTTACAATCCTAATGCTCTCAGATGTGCTTGCTTATTCTCTTTGTTCACAGCTTAATGCTCGAACCTGTGCTGGTTTTTTTCTATATTCACAGCTTAATGCTATATATTGGCCTAACTTTGCAGATTTTCATTTCAATTTTTCTCTTGTTCACTGTACATTTTCTTTCTATGGTTTTAAGGCTCTAAATTGTTCCAGATTTTATCTTGTTCATATCTTTAAAGCTCTATATCATGCTATGTTTGTGGCTTTTCTCCAGTTAGGCCTGGATGTCATTATTTTTGTATCAAATAAGTTGTTTTCTGGACTGTGTTTTGAGTTGTGTTTTTGAGACGATTGTTTCATACATCATCTCTGGTCAAATAATGCATGCACACCTTCAAGTTTGGTATTAGTTATCTGCTGCAGAATTATTCAGGTTCCTTTATGACATTTTCTCTCTATTCTTCTTACAGACCAATGAGATAGATATTAATGTCAAATTTTCATTTTCAGGTGAGACTATTTCTTGCTGAAGATTCCCCATTTCAGTCTGGCCTGGCTGACCAAGACCATCTACAGGAAAAACAGTCTCGGTTGTGGCATGCATATGGTTATGGATTTGAAGGTAATCAGCTGCTGGACTTTGGAGACAACTATACAAAGCAGAATATACAGGAAGATTCAAGTGTTCCTGAGACCACCTGGTGTTGTCCCCCTAGGGTATGCGAACATAATTTCTTGCTCTTATATGGGATCTTGCACTCTCACTCATATGTTCCGTTTTGCAGAAATCAATGCTTGACAATGTGTGGTATAAAACATGCAAAATGCATAAAGTACGTCAAAACAATGTCTATTTTGAAGATTTCTAGATGTATATCAACAATATTTTATGCTGTCAAGTCAGTGTTTGTTTTTTATAAGGTCATTCGATTAGGGCTGGTCTCTACAAATATTTTCTTTCCCTTAGAGATCTTGTCACTGAGCCTTTTTAAGATGTTTGTGTAGTTTGTCATGAATCCTTCATGCAAGTAGTTGTTGGGGATGAAAGTTTAGAAGTTAAAGTACAGTGTGAGCGAGAAGTCCAGAATTTGGAGGCTATATACCCACGCCCATCGTCCATTCCACCAAGGTGGCTATATTTTTGATGTTCTTAGGCCTTCTATGTTTTTAGGTTAGATAGCTATGATGTCAAACGTTTTATGAGAGCTACAATGAATTACTTGCAGTCCCATAGAGCCATTGGAGTTGCAGGAGGACTATAGTGATTCTGATGCTCCTATGATTCCATTGATTCCCGTGGAAGATGATGAAACTTGAGACTTGAATGAAGTTCCTTCATCGCAAGATTTTGGAGAGTTGGGTAGGTGATGCTTATTGTCATCTCCGTTACACTTTATTATTTTCTCTAGGGATAATAGTTGTAGATCTATTGTATATCTAATTATTGCCCAAGATGATTAAGCTGTTAGGAAAATGCTGCTTTGTTCTGATTTAGATTCTATATTTTGTTGTATGAAAATCACTAGGTAGCTAATGCAGTTGTGATTGCCAATCTTAACAGGAATAGATTCATATGAGCCATTCAGGATTATGCATAATATGATAGAAATACAACCAAATTCTACAGGGAATATCAGCTCAAGGTGGCAACTTTGTTTATGTGGTCACTCCTAGTGTTGATCAGCAAAGACAATCATCTTTATCGATATCTAAACCTGAAACAGAACCTGACATTACTGCAGCTGCTGCTTTTGTTGTAATAGCAAAATCTAATGAAAAGGGAAACATGTTCGATCATGATATGGTGCTTAAAATACTCAATAATCCACAAATAATTGAAACATTGACATCTCAACTCAAAAGAAATAATAATATTCAAATGGACCTAATGCCTAATTTGCAGGCAATTGACAGCAAGCACGATGCACCTAATACTCCTTGCAATGTTGGCCACGATCAGAGAGTATTAACTATGTCCAGACTGCAAGGAGCACGCCAAGTTGCTTCCTCTGGAGTAATTGGAAATAATAGGAGCAGTCTAGTTACAAGTGAAATGGCATGTGGCATTTTTCAAGGGGCTTCACATCTCTATAATACGGAAGTGAAAAGATTTGTTGCACCTGTAGCAGCGGCACATACTTTTATATCTATGGCTTCCTCCTCTCCATTGCCTCTGATGTCTGGACAGGCAAATTCACATCTTTCGTCAATGGCTGCGACAGTTTCTGATTCAACCACTATGGGTGTATGTCAGCCTTCCATACAATATAGCTATGAAATTCCATTTTTACCACAGCTTACAAATCATATTGTTTACATAAACATAAAATTATGATCCACACAGATAAACTAGATATCCAAATCGTTAAATTTTCATTCCAAAAACTAATATATAATATTGAAAATTAAATTAATTCTCAAATTTTCAATTTTATAACTATGTAATCTAGTCAATAATTGCCAGTATTGACTGATGGCAGCATGACGCCTAAATTGTTTACTTGTGGGTTGAGGCTTCTGTTAGTAAAGTGCATAGAAGAAGGTTCCTCTATTTCCATGCTTATTATTTGGGAGTTTCAGATGGACGCCGTACACTCAAACTCCCCCTCGTGGAAGGAGATGGCAAGGATGCCTCCATCCATGATCAAGGAATTTGGACAACTTCCATTTGACATATGTTTTGACTGGGTGGGACTGGAGGATTGCCTCTACTTTAAAGCCTATGGATATTCAACAACCAATGATACCGTTCTGAGGGTAGGTATTTACAACATAGTAGTATAATTCGGTCGTATCGGGAGTTTTTGTATCCGAACAAATTCCAGTTCGTCAAATATTCAGTGTAGTTATAATACGGATACAGATTTTTATTTGTGAACAATTAAATTTTAAAACCAATTTAAGAAAGACTAACTTTAATTATTTAAACACTATAAAACAAAAATATCATTCAATTGAATACTAACTTATTAAATAATTATTAATAACTTTGCCGACTCTCACCACATTCCAGGTTGTTGAGATTTTATATTTTTGTTTTTTAAATATATGTTTAATTTTATTATATAAATGTCTATGTAAATTTATGGTATGTTTGTCAATATTTGATTAAAATTGTTATATATAAGCACTCTACTTTCGTATTTGATTCGTACTATATTTTTTCATTACGTATTTTTTCTGTATCGAATCGTATTTGTATCCGTATTCGTACTCGAATTATGCTACTATGATTTACAACATCAACGGAAATTCATGGAGTTCGCTTCCCACTTGTTCCATGCCACTCGGGCCTGCTATTCTCGTCTCACGACTTTCAGGCCTAGGCTTCATAGCTTTCATTGCTCCACAGCTTTCAGGCCCATGCATCACGTATTTGAAGTACGCTGCTGTGTGATGGTTTCTATTATAATTTTGTCATTAAGTTGTCTTTAAGTTTCTTTCATTATGTCTGTGTTTATTTTATTGCTCCACGAAAGGGTAACTCTGGCGATCCTAAAGTTTGATCACCATGGATTTCTTGCAAAATCAATCACTTGTTAGTGGGATGGCTGGATCGTGTTAAGGTCTGGTTCTATTTTACACAGGTGATTTTCTTTTGGCTTATTAAACTTTCCTATGTATGTTGTCTCTGCAAATGCACTATTTTGTGCTAGATTTGTGGGTTTCATTAAAAAAAATATGTTGATGAACATCTTCCGTATATAGTCTTAATACTCTATCCGGTGCAAAAAAAATTGCATATTTTCATTGGAATATATTCCGGTTCGAAGCAAATGCTTCAATATTATTTGAATACCTTGTTATTGATATCAATTCTTACAATGAATAGCCCATTTCTTGTAGATAGTTTGCAGTGTGGAGGATGAGATGAATAGGTTTTGACTTTGTCAACCTTAGACATTACAGAACGGTTGTCACCTGCTTCGAATAAGTAGGCATTTTATGGGGTTTACAACCATTTTCTTAAACTATTCCAATAACATGGTTCTATTGGTTATTTAATATTAGTGTTTACCTTGACTACTAATTTAATATTAGTGTTTACCTTGACTGGTAATGAAGATAATCTCCCCTAACAACAATTCTTAACTATATTGATCATTTTGCACCTTTGTGTACTAAATAGAATCAATGTACCAGATCTAAAAAAACACATCCCCTCGTAGTTTTCGCAGCTAAGAACACCGATGAAAATTGGGACCTGTAGAGATGTGGTAAAATAAATATTATCTATTCGTAGTGATGCCAGATCGTGTTGCATGCCACCCACAGACTTTTAGTGTGCAATAGTTAAGATTACTAATGCTTACCAAGATTATTGACGGACTTTACGCAGAGTGCAGTAGTTAAGATTAATAATGTTTATATAGTGTATAGTTGTTAAGATTACTATTTTGCACTAAAATGTGGGCGATGGACATTAAATGGATCCTTTGGTTTAGGTGAGCGTTGTGGTGTACTCAATAGGGAGAATTTCCATCCACAACAAGGAAGAATCTAATAAAGGTTCTCAGTGTCACTCAATGTTTCTCCTAAATTTCATTAGCAGTGTAGTAGAGAATGGCCTCGACAACCATCTCCTTTGTTTGATTTAATGATATATTTATATGTGGTTTAATGGCACATAATGATATATTTATATGTGGTTTAATATCATGTGATAGTTAGTATAGGGCATTGCTAAAAAAATGGCAGATCAATTCCTTTTTATATTCCGGAATTAGATACCTCTTTTTGATCTGTGTGTTGGTTTGTTTGGTTTACATATATGGAAAAGTTCAAATTTGGGTGTTAGGTCAAAGTGTTATAGCTCACTTGTTCTTGTTGTTCTTGTTGGGGAGTATTAAGTCTTGAATGGCTGGAGATCAATCGTTGGGCACATTAATATGGACAACTACTTCTGGATATTATTAAAACCGTAAATATATAAAATTAAAATTAAATTATTTATGATAAAGCATTTTGAATGCCTACTACATTTCAATGCAAACTGGGAGAGCATAAAAACTGACATAGCCAAAGAACCCTTGGTTGGATGGAAAGATGTGGATATTAAGATCGGTAGTTTAAACCAATGTTAATGTTATAGAGTGCCACTTAGATTTGAAAAAATGGTGAGATCAAATAAGACAAAGAACCTTTTGTTTGTCAACATAATTGTTAAATAAGCATAAGTCGATGCTTTCTATGTTTTCTCATATTAGGAATATAAGTGATGGAAAATGTTTTTTAATAGCATAAAAGTCCATGATTTATGGTATCTACATGTTTTGATGTGAGGTTATTCATTGCATTTACGGTGAGAACTTGTGCACTGCATTGATGAGGTTGCAAGAGGTTACCTAATAACTAGGCTACATATTTATGATATTTTTATTGTGAATCTTATGCTACAGATAAAATCAGTTTTTGCGTCGGATGGCTCAACTATATAACAAGGCAGGCAGTGGTGTGAAAAAAAAATTGTTATCACGGGAAGATTTGGAGAAGATGGAGGGTAAAACAACCATTTTTTGAGATGATGACGAATATCTCCAATGTTGGAAGACTGTAATCACTAGCAGTGAGCTTGCAGCATTGAGTTGGATACCGATAATTTAATGTAATTGTAAGAAACTTACAAAATGAGTAAGCTTCCTTAAGGGGTGAAAATTCTGTAATTTTGTCTTATATTTAGCTTTTCAGAAAGCATCTAATATGCTCTTTGTATATCTCATTCTTTAGGAAGGAAATAGAGTCACTGGAATATGTTAGATTATGGAAAACTTTAATAAAGAGCTTTTATGTTCTATTATGTTATCCATAGTACTGCATAACAAATCATGGCAAATGGTTACAATATTAACTGGCATAAAAGTTACTAACAACCATTGGACATTAGCATCATAAGGAAATGTTCATTATGCCATAAAGATCTCATTTTATTAAAAACACATCATGATGAACTCATTAAAATGCAAAAGAATAAAAACTATGATATAAGACTATATAAAAAATTAAATTATCAATCATCAAGGAAATGATCCCGGGTAAAATCTTTATGGATAAGCGGATCAAATTTTAAACCATTAGTGGTAGATAGATAATAAGCATTATTTTCATAAAATCTTTCATTAACAAAAGGTCCAACCCATAGATTAGAACATTCTTGAGTCATATATCTATAAGCTTGTTACCATATAATGACTTAGTCTTGATATGTCAATGGTCTACCATTAATGATTCCAATGCATTCTTTAATAAAGAGCTTTTAACTTCTATTATGTTATCAACAGTACGGCATGATGTTTAGTTGCAATTCAAAAGCGCTAGAATATCTAAAGAGCTTGAATCTTTTCTATGACCCATTTTTTTTTTTAAACAGAAACAGGTGAAAGGGTTGTATTAACAAAGGCTGTGCACAGCCATTCAGTACAAAATAAAAAACCAGCTCTCTGCCTCAAAGGAGGGAAGAGTGCAGAGGCTTATATTGTTTATCCCCTGGAGTTCAACACTTTCAGAAATCCTATAAACTCTAAATTTACTGGTGGGGTAAACCCTCACAAACTGATTACATAATTGAAGGCAAAAAAACATTCAAAATAAACAGCTGAGAGAACCTGCAAACATGAGACTGCCATTATCCATAGTTCTGCTGGTAAACTGAAGCCGCCTCAGCCATTTCCATATTTACCGTTGGGGCCTCCTGGACGCAGCTGCATTGTGTTTTGTATACAAAAATTGAGATGTCTGTTTTAATGCTGTCAACCTTCCCCATTAATTCTATTAAGTTTCTGTCAATATCCTCAATGCGTGATTCCAAACAGGATAGCCTGGAATGTATGTATTTATCCTCCAGAACGAGCTCATCGATTTTGTTTTCGGTATTGCAGACTGTTGCATAAGTTTGCGTCAGATAAACCTTAATGTCTGAGGTGAGTCGGCTCAGGGTGGCTATCGCCTGCCTGACGCCTTCCATTTCTCTACCAGCCAGGAGAGGGTCGCCTTCAAACAACACTATGGATTCCTGAGAGAGACAGAGATTTCGCAGAGCCGGTAGAGGGTCACCGTCAAAGAACACAGTGGGGTCCTGAGATAGGCAGGAAGTTCTCAGAGCCGGGAGAGGGTCGCCATCTAAACGCACAGTGGGTTCCTGAGAGCAGAGGGTTCGCCGAGCCTGGACGAGAGGTGAAGAAGACGGGCCATCCATCTTGGTCATGAAATCACCCACTATCGCCTGGGTTGTTAAATGCTCAGGCGTGGGAACTGTACTCGCCACGGGGGAGGCACGTGGAGTGGCGTGAGAACTCCTAGACATGCTGCGACGGTGGGGAGGGTAAGCTGTGAAGACAAATTCGCCACCAAGGTTATGGCTATTAAGCCTAAGATTTGCCAAAATTATAAAATGCCAACACCACATTTCCATTAAGGTATAAAATGGTATCTTGAGGCTTTGTTTAGGATTACTTGCCCCATTTCTAACTTGACTCCATCATTGGCCAGAGTGTCCGCAATACCGTTATGGTCCCTTAGCACATGATAGTAAAGCGTGTCCCTTGAGAGAGCGAGACGCTTAATTCTTTTCTGAATTCTCTGGTTTTTGTCGTTTCTGAGGGGGGTACCATTGCTCATAGCTTGAATAACATGCCTGGAGTCTCCGAAAATCTGAAGACGATTCATGTTAAGGGTGGCCGCTAATTCCAGTGAGTAGTACAAGGCAAGCCATTCTGCTTTATTGTTGGTGCTGATGCCGAGTCCCCAAGAGAAGTCTACTAGTTTGTTTCCTCCAGGGTCAAAAATTACCCCCCTCGCACCTGCCGCCCCTGACCCATTTTTAACATCTAGTACCATGATATATTTTCAGTAATCTAACGTGGATGTCTATTGAATTTTTTTCTACTTTTATTGAAATTTAAAAAGTCTTGATGATGTTGTTGAAAAGTGGAAAAAGCAAGTGAATATTACTATGTTCAAATAATAAGATTGAGTGCATTATTATTGGTATTAAGTTTTTTATTATTAATTTGTTTTACAATATTGTATATGTAATAGTAAATATTAAAAAAGTGAAAATAAAAGATAGGATTACAATATTTTAAAAAGTTTTATGTTTTTTTTTTCAATATATTTTCCTTTCGATAATTTTTTTTCTTAAATTGTGTTGTGTTTCTATAGATGTTGTTTCAAAAAAGATGTTATTTCTATGTATTTATTTTCCTTAATATAATCCATTCCATTTATTTGGATGCTTTATTTAATAATTAGTAATATTTGAATAAATATTTCATTCTTATAAAATGTTATTTTAATGAAATATTAATTTTTAAATTTTATTTTAACAAATAATATTTTTAAAAAGGAAATTTAATAACAAGTAAAAATAGCAGCAAAGCTCTTGCCTTTTGAAAATAGTTTATAAGTAATTTAATTAATAATTGTATATAGTCCAAAAGTAAGAGTTAAGATGAAAATAGTTTAGCAATAATAGTTTAAAAATGTTTTAATATATTAGCTCTCCATGCAGTAGAAGTGCTATTTTTACTTGTTATTATTATGTTATTGTTTCAAATAAAAAAAAGGAGTGGTTAACAACTCCACATAACTTTGAATTTATTGTTTTAAAACTATGATAGACATTCCCTAAAAAAAATTAAAAAAAACCCTATTTCCAAAGAGGAGACCCGATTTTTTTCCAATATAACCATCTTACATTTCCACTTCTCAATGTATAGGATGGATAGCAAAGAAGTACTAATTATTATTACTATTAATAATTATATAAGAAAACGTAAACCAAAAGAGTAAGATAGGGATTACTATTAATAATGATATAAGAAAACGTAAACTAAAAGAGTACGATAGGGTTACGTGTCAAAATTTTGAATTTTTATTATTTACTAGAATAATATTTATTTTTAAATTTTTAATATATTTTAAAATTTTGACAAGTAAACCTCACACCAGAGCAAATTAGTCTTGTCATAGGTTTTGTCCAATTAGAAATTAGTAATATAGGTTTTGTCCAATCAGAAATTAGTAATATGGTATTTTAAAATTATAAAAAATATTTTTTGATTTTCAAATATTTAATTTAATATACATATTTATGGGAACTATGAAAAAACTATAGAATTTTTTTTTGTGAAAAGAAAAAAAAATAGAAAGTTAATAAAGTTTGACTTTGAAATGATTGCTATATACCCTACCTCTACTCTACCTTTGGCAGGTATAATAAATCTATATGTAGAATATTAATATTTAAAACTATTAGTATTAGGTTTAAACCTATATTATTTTAGTATTGATGATTAATGGATAATTTTTTATGATTAAATAAATGTATGGTTTTTTATTACTATTTTTTATTTCAAATTTTATTGACATTATATTTTTTTCCAAAATTATATTAGTATTCATTTAGTTATTAAAATACAATGTTTTTAATTTGCTCTTGTTTTTAGGATACTTTATAAATTATATTTAACACCTTTTACTATTATTATTTCTTTATATTTCTTTATTTATCTTATTTTTTTTGCATAGAGAGTAGAGAACAATATGAGGTAGATGTTGTCATGTAACATAACCTAACTTTAAGTTATGTTATAAAAAATAAAGTAATTACAAAAAATCATGTTGACCTATAAAATAAAATATTAAAATCAAATAAAAAGTAATTAAAAAATCCATATTGATTAATAAAATAAAAAATTAAAACCAAATAAAAAGTAATTAAAAATATCCTGTCCTCTCATAAAATAAAAAATTAAAATAAGCATAGATTAATTTTAAACATGGATATGCCAAGTATGAAGAGGGATCCAATTTCTTGAGATGCAATTTTTTTTACACATAAAAAAATTGGATCCCTACTTCTTTATTTTTTTTCCTCTTATATGCCATAATATCAATATCAATATCATTTACAAACTTATCCACTGGGAGGGAAGGACTTACTGTTTTTTACTTATTTTCCTTGTTTTACTTAATTCACATTTTTCATATAAACTTGAAAGGAAGGCAGATAACCTATTAATGAGGGCAGAGGGCAGTTGAGGAGGCTTGGGTGTTTGTAGTTCAAAAAATAATTATTTAATAAATATTAAACTTCAATTATTTTAATTTTTTATTATCATTTTTGCAAACAATAAGTAATATCATGCTCGGTTTCATATCTATATATAATTCATGAAAAAGAACCCAAAAGAACAGAGTGATTTCACATATTTACAGTAGAGTTCGAAATTTCTATCGGTTTTGTCTCCTCCATCTATGTTTTTAAATTGTCTTCTTTCGCATTGTCAGATTTTTTATAACTCAAATGGTAATAAGATCATTTTAAATGGTTCACAAGCTCTTAAATATTGTTCACAAATTCTTTTAACTCGCAGGTTATAGATGACCAGATCGCAAATTTACATTGTTCAGGTTGCAACTGCCAGAATTATTGTGGCAAAAACATCAGTGTGACTGGCCAAACACATTTTCCCTTTGCACATGACATCCCATGAATGATGGCTTTCAGTTCCTTCACCCCAAAAAATATCCATAGTAGAATAATAACCCTAACACATGCCTAAATGGCCTAGCACACAGCCACGTGGTAGTAGCAGCAAGCTCAGCAGTGTTGCAATATTTGCTCAAAACGGTAGGAAAGTAGTTGAACACCCTCAACAGCTCCCATCCTCTCCTCTTTATTCACTTTCCTTTTGCAGAAATTCTCACAAACATGATCACCATGTCAACAGGTAGAATCATGCTTGCTTCTACTCCTTGCATTGCTCAGAAACCCCAAACCTACAGTGCAGGCAAGCTTCCGTGTGTTTCTGCAAAGCCTGGATGGCTCAGAAAGGGTTTGATGGGCTCGAACCTCAGACGTTCGGATTGCAGATGGACTAAATTGCCATGTTCGCAGATGAGAGTGTCTGCAATCGCATCAGCATCGGACCTTGTGAAGGAGAATATGGATACAAAATCAGACCTGGTAAGCATCATCTCCCTAAAAATCTCTCAAATGGTTTCAGAAATTTTTATCATTTTGTTTTTCCTTCCCTGGTTAACCTGGATTCAAACCATAGGCAAGCCCAGACATCTAAACTATAGCCAGATTGATCGTTTGTTGCTGGGGCAATAAAAAACTGATCTAAAAAGCGATGAAAAATGGTGGGTTTTTAAGATTTTGATTCTGTGATTGACTCCAGTTGGTCACACGGGAAGAGGGTTTGGTATTATACGAAGATATGGTGCTGGGCAGATCGTTCGAAGACATGTGTGCCCAGATGTATTACAGGGGGAAAATGTTTGGGTTTGTGCATCTCTACAATGGGCAGGAAGCTGTTTCAACTGGGTTTATTAAGATGCTCAAGGCTCATGATTATGTCTGTAGTACTTACAGAGATCATGTGCACGCACTTAGCAAGGGAGTGCCTGCCCGAGCTGTGATGAGTGAGTTATTTGGAAAGACTACTGGCTGTTGCCGAGGGCAAGGAGGCTCCATGCATATGTTTTCTAAAGAGCATGGTGTGCTGGGGGGTTTTGCCTTCATTGGAGAAGGAATTCCTGTTGCCCTAGGAGCTGCCTTCAGTAGCAAATATAAGCAAGAAGTGCTCAAGGATGACAAGGCTGATGCAGTTACAGTTGCATTCTTTGGAGATGGGACATGCAATAATGGACAATTCTTTGAATGCTTGAACATGGCTGCCCTTTGGAAGCTTCCGATTGTTTTTGTTGTTGAGAACAATTTGTGGGCTATTGGAATGGCCCACGTTAGGGCGACTTCAGTTCCAGATATTTGGCAGAAAGGGCCTGCATTTGGGATGCCGGGTGTGCATGTTGATGGCATGGATGTGTTGAAGGTTAGAGAAGTGGCTAAGGAGGCTGTGGCCAGAGCGAGGAGAGGCGATGGGCCGACACTGGTTGAATGTGAGACATACAGATTCAGAGGTCATTCTTTGGCTGACCCCGACGAGCTTCGAGACCCTGGTAACATCATCTTTTTTTAGGCCTTAATTGTCAGTTTTTATCATAAGTTTCTCTGAACCTGCACTTTTACTAGATTATTTTTGCTTTCTTGCAGTTATTTATGCTGTCCATTTGCATCAGGATGCCTGTTGTCTTGTCATCTAGCTTGAGGAAATTATGATTCACCTTTGTCCCAATCTCATATGGATGTTCTGAATGGTTTACATCCTTTGAAAAGCTATAAAGCCATTAATCTGCAGAATTAATTTCAGTATTGTTTGTTTTAGATAATACAATTAAGGAAAGCATTCTAAAGACCCAAATACTTATCTGTTCAAGATATTTGACAACTTTTCTTTCCCTTTTTCTGTTGCAGCGGAAAAGGCTCATTATGCAGCAAGGGATCCGATAGTGTCTTTGAAGAAATACCTTATAGAGAATAATCTTGCTGATGAATCAGATCTGAAGTCAATTGAAAAGACAATAGATGAAATTATTGAAGATGCCGTGGAATTTGCAGATGCAAGCCCTCTGCCACAGCGTGGTCAGCTTCTTGAGAATGTGTTTGCAGATCCTAAAGGCTTTGGAATTGGCCCAGATGGTAGATATAGATGTGAAGAGCCAGGTTTTACTGCAGGCATAGCACAAGTTTAGATGAGTCATAACTGATCATTCCTTCGCTTACCTTTAGCCAACGTGTTATGCTGGAGAGGCCGAGGATGCAAAGACCTAGGGTGTTAACAATATCATTGTAATGCGAGATAAACTTTCTGCTTCACTGGCTGCTTTATTTAATTGGGGAAAATCTGTTAATATGGATTGCCCTTTACCTTCTTAAATTCTACATTTGTTAGTTTGTACTTCCTGTTGATTAATTCTTAGTGATTTGTGGGGGAAGTTCTATACACAATCGTTATTGTGGGATCTTTTGCCATGTAGTCAGTCTGGATTTCAAGTGCCTTTTCTACAAGAATGGTGGTCTGTATAGTTTGCCGGTTTATCTCATTTCTTAGTTTGTTTCTTCTGTCAGTGGCTTTCCAAAAGTTAATGCTTGCACGCAGACAACCCTTTCCAGCAAATTCTGTGATTGACAGTTTTTGAGAAATATATATCTAATTGGATACCAGCCTTTTACATTTTCTCTTATCTTTTGTACTGTACAATGAGTTATTTGTATGATTTATGCCCCAGATAACATTTTCTGGTAAACAATGCAATCAAAAGACTGAAAATTGCATACCATTTTGCACATCCGATTGTCAGTATGATTCCGAGATACAAAGTGGCAAGTACAAGTCCTCGTATCTAACAGTTAATAAATGTAATTGATTAGAGAGTTCTATGAACATTATGCCATGCAACTTATTAATCTTTGGTTGGGCATTCATGAGCCATATAATCCAACAAGAAGTCTTATATTCACCTTTCTTATTTTAGGATTAGCTGTCTTTTTCAGTATTGACTTGGCCATTGTGTAAGACGGAGACTCTTTTATGCTCGAGTTACTGCTGTGGAGGGATATCTGGCTTAACACTATAATTTTCTTTTTGTGAGATACTTTGTCTGCTGACATACATACTATCATAAACTGGACTGTGATCTCTATCTAATTAATTTCGTAGTATTCATATAAGTCAATTCCTTGAATAGATTTTTAGGAAATTTAAGTCAATCCTGCCACTGTACTATTTTAAATTAATATATGTGTGCTTTCAAAAGAAAAGTAATATGCAGAATGTGACAACAGGAATGTCCCAAATAACAGGAATGTTCCAAATAAGAGAGGTAAAGCTCACTACTAAACAACGGGAATTGATGCTTAAGTGCTTGAATAAGACAACTTACAATTTATAAGCTAAGTTGCCAGGAAACTTGGGTACGGGGATGGGTATGGGTACGGGTACGGGGACGGGGATGCCACTTTTTGAAACAGGGTACTTGGGTACGTCGAGGGTACTGTGTGTGTATAATATGTCACAGTCACATCATATTTCAGATTTCTCCACAAATTATGAATCATGATTCATAATTCTAAATTCAATGATTAATTGAACAATGAACATTCACATTGAAAATTTGAAACATAAAATTTGATAAATCATAGACTCAGTAGATATCAATTGGAATACTGGAAGTTACATCAAATTTGATAAATCATTGTACCAAGCAGCTGTAACAAACACTCAAACTCAGACCTAAAAGTACACTTGAAATCTTATTTTAAACACCTATTTGTACTGCTGTTACAGGCAATTAAAAATTGCAAATATATTCCTCGATTGATGTGAGTGTATTTCTCACTATTAAATACATATGTATAATTTTCATGTGCACATTTGGTATTTAAATTATGTTCCATTAGTGCTGAACATAAAACCATAAAAACATTCATTGTAAATCAATGCAAAATCAGTCTACCAGATATGGACAATATTCAGTGGAATTTGAACAGTGTTGCAAAGTGTTTGACATAAGTCTTGAACCAGACTCCATACACAGGTAGCAAAAAATTAGTTCAGATTTGGTTGGGGGTCATTACATTTTCCCCAGCGGATTGCATTTTATTGAGTCTGCCGTACCCCCGGAGTACCCAAACATGCGGTATGGAGTATGCAAACATGTGGTACGTTGTACCATTTTGCCTATAAGTACCCCTTTTTTTATAATGGTGTCTTGGGTACGTGGAGCCAGTATGGGGTACGGCAGGGTATGGCAGGAGATGTACCTTATGAGTACCCAAGTACCCGGTATGGGTACCCGGTACGGGTACCCGGTACGGGTACGTGTACCCTACCCCCAGGTACAGGTACCCTCGCAACTATGTTTATAAGAATCTAGTATTGACGGCCTACTGCTTTAATAATGCTGGGTATGTGACTTTATAGAGGCAATTAACCCATACAGATCCTTTTGAAAGTAATTGCTGTAAGTTGTGCTTGAGTAGCAGGATCTGTAAGTTCAAGAGATCATGTAAGTTGTGCTTGAGTAGCAGGATCTGATAGTTTTGGATTTTGGGTTTCTTGAGTATGGTGAACATCTTTATAATTTGCACAACTTAGCGTCCTTCAGGGCTTTGAAGGCATGGTTAGCAAATTGTACAGAAAGGAAAGCCGATCAAAGATCCTGGACAACTTTATCAATGTTGGGCCATAGGTGAAAGCTATCCAGCGTGTTAAATGTCCTTCTGACAAGGTTCTACTATGCTCCTTCAGAAACGGCAATGCATGGCATATGCCATACATTTAGCACATACATGGCATAGCCTGGTATGCCATTATATGCCATGCTCCATCTCACCTCCCTATATGTCAACTAAAAAAAAGTAAAACATTTTGTCAAGCACCAAATTCCTGTTTTGTTTTCCATTTGACTGCAAATACTCTTTTGAGCCATTTCTTGTGCCTACCTACACAAGCCAGCGAGAACTTCTCCTCATGGGAATACAGAGACAGAACTCAAGCGCTGGAAAATGAAGCAACTGAACGGCCTTCTCAGGAAGAAGACCCAGAGCCATTACTTGTAGCTGTTCGGAAGGGTAGTGATGGTTATACGCAGAAACACAAGTCATGGATAAACGCATCAAGAAAAGAAATGCTAACATCGCTTGTAAGGTATGGTGGACTTCATTGCTCTGAGATTTAATGTAAATCTTTCCAATTTTGGTGCTTTTAGGGTTTAATTGTTTGGCAGTTTTGAGGGTTAATTTTAGGGGTTGTGGATATCTCAATCTGTAATAGCTCTCTCCATTAGCTCCATGAGTTTGTGGCTGATTATAGGCATCAGACATCTAGTGTAAATCCAGTGCCATAACCATCTATTCCTTGTGCTTTCCCTCTTTTTATGACAAACTTAACGCTTCCCTTTGGAGTTCCTTGTTGGTTTTTTAGTACCTCAGAAAGTGTATGGCAGAATGCCATTAATGTCAACAGCAAGCAGAGAACTGGATGCACACAGAGAAGGCATGTGTGAATGATGTGCGGGTCCGTATTGCAGCAAGGCAACCCTGCCCTTCAACAATTCCATACAGCAGTAATGACGGTGCAGTAGCATTTATGGAGAGAGAGATAGACGGTGCATGCATGCCACCATTCTCAGTTTAATTCCAGTTTAGATGCCTTCTACATTTAACAGTTCAGTTCTATTTCTGGTTTTGCTTTAGTTGGAATTTGCATACATTAAGTTTCTAATTTAAGTTTGAATACATCAGCTAGGTAATATGCATGCAACTTAGCTCAGTTTAGTGAAGTGCATGCAGCCTAGTAGACAAGGCACAGATCTGAAGGAGGATGCATGCTTGCATGTCTGAGATCATCTCCCGTGGAGGCACTGTTGTGAATATGTCTAGGTTCATCGTACCTACTCTTCTTCTCAATGTATAAAAGATAAGGCAAAGGTATAGATTTACTGATTTAGGAATTCAGTATTCATTTCAGCACCAAGCAGTGAATTAGCTTGGTGTATTTTTTCCTATAGCAGATTTCAGTTCAGAATTAATGAGAAGGCAGTAATAGGTTTTGATAGTCCATCTATTGAGTTTCTGTTTGGATTTAGACAATGATTTAGCAAGTAGGTTGTAATTCTGTTTTCTTGCTTAGTAACAGTGATGTGATTTAGGACAGACCTGTGAATTTTCATTATATATTTTCTACAGTGTGTGTTTGCATTTTTTAGCATTATTTAACCAGCAGTTTTGAGTGGATTTTAAGGTTCAGCTATCTCGTAGGTTAGGAATCCTTTGAGTGCAAAGCCTGTTTACCATGGTTTGAGAAAAATTAACATGGTATTAGAGCCCAGTTTTTGAAATCTTTCAAATTCCGTGTATGGAGAGGCAAGCTATCTAGGGTAGAGAGTTGTTAGAAGATTTCAGTGGGCAGCATGTCCAAGCTTCAGTATTGGAGCATAATGGTGTCAGTAATCGGCATGTGGGTCTATTGAAGGTTGTGACTTGAGAAGACCTCGTGATTCCAGCAATTGCAGATAAGATAAGATAATTTTATTAATGTCCAACGAATGACCACACAAGTGGGTCAATGAGACTAAAATGATACGATCAGTGTAAGTACAATGTGGGAGTGCAAACACAACTCCTATAAAGTGCTGGTACTAAATCTATGATAAAATCAAATAAAATAAAGAAAGAAAGATACAAGCAGTAAGACAACCACCTAAACATGTATATAACCATATCCAAGGCATAGTGATGTAGATGACTAAGCAAGTATGTCCAAAGTTGAATTGGATAGCTCAAAAATCCTCAAAAGCCTGTCAAGAGAGAGTTGAACACGAGGCCAATGTTGTCAAGAATGCTTGAGTCTGATAGTCAATGGCGATGGGGGCGAACTAGGCATTGGCTCGCTATCGGAGTCCTTTGGAACCAAGGAGGTGTCCAGTTGTATGATCTTGGGGAGGATATAGGAGCAAGGGATACTCCTAGCATTCGAGGTCGAAAGAAAGAAACTCCAAATAGATCTCTGACTGCTTTGCTGGGGCTAAGAAGGAATCCTGCAGGTGGAGGGCGCCTTGCTCTGGATCTGTCAAGAAATGATCCTCTTGATGCTTTAAGGGTGTGTGGACTGATGTGTTGTTCGACCCCACCAAGTCGGTCTTAAAGAAGTCTGTCGGTCTCCCAGAGAGGAAGGTTGAGAGGAGACTCGAGGTCTCACCATTTTGCTACCTGAAGTACTATGGAACTCAACTCGTCGCTTGTTGCTTTGATCAGACAGATCAACATGAAAGTATGAGGTGATCTTCCTAGTCGTCCCAAGGCGAGGTGGGGTACGTAAGAACTAAGATTTGTGGCTAAACATCTCCTTGATGAAGAGGGCTAGGCATCTCTGGTTTTGATATCGAAAGAAAGTAGATAGGGAACCCCCTGCGTCTCTATAGAGGTAGTGGTAACGTCCTTTGATCTCATAATATAGGGGGCATCTAAAAATGAGGTTACCTTCTGTCTCAAGCTCCTGCAGGTGACACATCTGGCAGATCCTATCGAATCATGATATATGATGGTCGGTCTGCACTCGGAGTCTATGAGATCCAACCTGAAGTTGCCCTAAAGGAAAATCCTGAGTGAGTACATCCAATGTTTGCGTGTATATGTGGGGCAAATGATGATACCATCCTGCAAATCCAAGAAGTGCTCAAAGTAGAAAGACCTCTTTGAGCCTAGGCCCATTAAAGGTGAGGTCTAAGTAACTTGGATGTATAATGTGAAGATATCGTCTTTGATGGATTGATTGAGTACCTATCTACGGGGTAGGAGATGGCTTGACGCATCAAGTGAGAATCTGAACAGGGGAAGGCGCCTAGGGAGATGGTCACTGATTGGAGAAGTCGAGATGCCTCAGGGTAGGAGATGGCTTGATGCATCAAGTGAGAATATGAACGGGGGAAGGCGCCTAGGGAGATGGTCACTGATTGGAGAAGTCGAGATGCCTTAGTGTACCAACCTTGTGCTCGTCTTGTGGGATGATCGAAGCGATGGCCTTCGAGGAAATGGCCTCCGAGGAACAAAGTGCCAGGTAGGGGTACCTACCTGTCTTTCTCGGCTGCTGAGTCTCGGAAAGATTCGACCCTATGAAGGAAGATGACCTCGAGGCAGAAGGGGTGTACACCAAACTCTGCTTGAATAATGGACTGTGGAAGTTGGAACTGTACACTTGCATCGGATGATGAGAAGCAAGGTCCTGTCTGGCCCAATCTGTCTGTATCAAGCTCGACCCCTAAATCTCAGAGCCATAGAGTTTGGATGAGATGTCCCGAAACTGACTTTGGAAAGACTGTCTCTCGATGAGGGCCAAGGAACCATACCCTTTGTTGAGTCGAGGCTAGAGGGCCTGTCACATATTGAAAGAAGGTCTTGTGAATTGTACTCCCAGGTAAATGTATGATGTGGTGATCTCAATCTCTTCCTCTCGGAAGTAGAAATGCAGGTTAGCCAGAGTTTTCTTCGATGCATTGAATATCATAACCTTAGTTTTGACTAGGTTGATCGTCAACTTTTTAAGGTCACAAAAGTTGGCTAGGGCGTTACCTCTGCAAGCCCTTGGGAGTAGAAGACAACAAGATCAAGTCGTCTGCAAAAAGGAGTAGGGGGATCAACACTTTATGTAGAAGGAAACCATTCCCCTTCTTGGATGTGCTCGTGGAGGAAAGACTCCAAGTCATCAATATAAATCTCGAAGAGTGTTGGCGAGAGAGGGCATCCTTGTTTTACCCCAATGGTACTTTGAATGAAGTTCGAAAGACCATGTGCTATCCTAAGGTAACCCAAAACTGATTCATATAATCTCATGATGGTTACCAGGAGGGTCTTAGTCAGATATGCCAATGTCATGAAGCCTCTGGAATAATGCCTCTCTCGGCACTGTATCAAACGCTTTTTGGAAGTCTACAAAGCAACAATAGACTTTTAAAGAACAATGGCGAGCCTCCTCAAAATGATGGTTCGAAGTGTGTAGATGTGATCAATCATCTAATGGTTTGAGCACAAACCTGCTTGTCCTCTAGCCTTGAGATGTCATCTCTCTAGCTCCTCAGAATGCCACTAGTGTAAAATTGTGGCATAAAGCTTAGAGAAGGTATGGCCCACCATGATAGTCCTATAGTTGTTTGGGTGAGAACTACTCCTCGATTTGTGTATAAGATGAATAATATGTCTTGACCAGGTAGGGGGGAAGCCGAAACAAACCACATGATTCAAGAGATCAACAATATATGATTCAAGGGACTGGATACCATGCTTCAGGAATTCGACTTGTAGGCCTTCTTCCTCCGTTGCTCTATTTTGACTGCTCTCTTGACATCTCACTCCGAGAAAAGGTGGCATGAGGAGGAAGGAGAGGGTATACATATTGGAGGCAGTGTTATCGGAACCAAACCGGAACCGGAAAAACCGGTCGGTCCGACCGATTTACAGAGGTAACCGGTCCGATCAGGGACCAAAACCGGTTGAACCGAATTTTTGACTGAACTGGCCGGAACCGGTCAAAACCGGCCTGTCCGTACAGTGGACCCACGAAACTGATTTTTTTTTTTAAAAACGCAAAAAAAAGTTTTTTATGCTTCTATGATCATGTTATTGTTATGCATTAGTACTATGGTTGCCATTTTGAGCCTCTTTGTTGATGTAGTTTGGTTCAGAACCTCAGAGATGTATTGCACTAGGTGTTGTTTTGGTTATTTGCACCCATACTTGCTATATATATGAGAAACTTTGCATATTTGTGTATTAATGGTTTGGATTCATATGTATGCACATGAATATATATGTTTTTGACAAAATATGAATATTTTATGTATTTTTTGGTCGACCGGTTTTTTCTCGGTTTTTTTCCGGTTCCGGTCCGGTTCACATTTTGGGCTTTGCCGGTTCGATGACCGGTCCGGTTCCGGTAATATTGGTTGGAGGTTGTTTGGGAATGTCATAAAGGGAGGTAGTGTGGGAAAACAAGGTCTGAGCGTCAAGGTCAAGTGGGATAGCATAACATCTAGGAAAAAGGGCACGCTAGAATGCTTTTGGGAGTGGTGGAGGGCTGCACAATGTGATGTCCCCTTTCGCTTGATCATTATGAGGGGATGACTTAGTAGACTATATGACTCCCATAGGCTATAGTCAGTGAAGAAAAGGGAGCCAGGGAGGAATTATTGATGTCACTTAGCTAGGAGCTGTTATACTTCTAAACTGACATTTAATTAAAAGGGTCATGTGGACTAAGTCAATGAGGAAACATTCTAGAAGGAGCACTGGAGAAATATAAAAGGAGGGGTAGCACCTCAATTGGAGGATCATGTTTTTGGATTGTTCTCTTGTTGGAGTGTTCTTGTGAACCAAAGTTTTCGTTGGGGTTTGGCAAAACCCTTCCATTGTGGTTTGGTTTTGGTGGTGAAATATCCACCCTATCTAGACGTGAGGGAAATCCACTCGGGTTTTCCGTTTGAGCTTCAACTGACAATTTTTCTTCAATTTTGTGGTGTAGCGACTTGCTTGGGAGACTTTCCTTAAGGGGCCGAGTCACTTTCTTACAGGGCTGTGGGTATTTGGAGGACGATAGTGGCACCTGGAGGTTTGCTTGGGGTTTGAAGGAGGGCAGAGTCCCTTTCCTTGCAGAGCCATGGCTTTAGGAGGCCGTTGGAGGGTTTACTAGAGGGGTCGACCCCTTTCCTTGTTGATCCACATGCTTATGAAGAGTGTGGAGGCACTTTTGGAGGAGTCCGTGAGGTCTTTGGAGGGTGCAGCTAGCACTAAGGAGGGCCATGAAGCCACTAGAGGGTGCAGATTCCCCCTTGAGCTGGATGACATCACATTTGAGGAGGTTTTGAGGCTTGGGGAGCCTTTGGAGGCGGGCATATCATTCACTATATGAGCCATGGCATTATTCTAGGTTTTTGGTTTGCTTATTGTGTGTTCTTGGGTCTAATGTAGGTGCCATAGCAACCAATAGATATTGTGTGTTCTTGGGTGTAATGTAGTTGCCATAGCAACCAATAGATATTTGTGTTGTTGTGATCAAAAGTTTCCATTCATAATAAAATACCAATATTGCCTCCCCTATTTCATGTGTACTTGGAATGTTTGCAATATGTTTGACGAATTGCTTTAATTAGAATGAATGCAAATTGTTTGTAAAAAGTCATAAACATATGTCATGCAAATTGTTTGACAAAAACATACAACCATAAACAACAAGGCACTATATCCTAGCCTAGCATAGTTGGGGATATTACG
This sequence comes from Larix kaempferi, assembly GCA_027924585.1. Lineage (NCBI taxonomy): Eukaryota > Viridiplantae > Streptophyta > Pinopsida > Pinales > Pinaceae > Larix > Larix kaempferi. The sequence continues at coordinate 907,865 of BSBM01000111.1, read as the reverse complement.
CTCAAAGTTCTCATCTTCTCTGGGAAATAAAAGTTTGCTTTTTACGATGAAGGAGTTTACGATAGGTTGTGTAGAGGTGAGGAGAGGATGGGGGGTCATGTGTGAGAGTGAAGCAGAGTTGTTTGTGAAGGGCTTTGAATTCATCATCAAACCAATGATTCATGGGACAAGATCCAAGGTTGGGTTTATGGGTGTGTTGACGAGTAGAGTGGGGGTAGGAATCAAGGGCTACCTCCTCAAGGGATGTGGAGAGTATCTTGTATTTGTCTGTTCTAGACTGTGGCAATGATGATATTTCCCAGTATGTGAGAGTCACTTGTCGAAGGAAGCCTCCAACCTTGTGCCATGGAATTTAAGATTGCAAAACCTCTTGGAAATAGAAAATTTGTGGTACCTTGTGGAGAACACAACAAGAAGGCAATGGTAGTGAAGCAAATCTTGTTGGATTTGGTGAAGAGTCACTTGATCCCTCATATCGTTAGGAAGAAGATTGCCAAACAGATGCATGATGCCTTCGGAACGTTGTACCAAAGTGTGGATGCATCCAGTAAGATGCTCTTAAAGAACAAGCTCAACGCTGCTTGCATGAGTAAGACAACTGTGGTGACAAGCTATTGCATGAAGATAATGTTGGGATATCATATTGCTGCAGTTGGGGGCAAAGTTGAGGATAATGAGCTAGTTCGGTTTTCTCTAAACATCTTTAGTCCACCATTGCACAACATTGTCCAAATTATTTGTGGTTGGGAGAAGTTACTTGACTTTCAGTAATTGTGGGATTATTTCATTGGAGAGGATATAGGACTACAAGTCTCAACTAGTTACAAGGATGAGGGTGATGTACCAAACCCAACCCTTATTGGGAAGGGCTGGGTAGAGGAGACAGGAAAGGAGGACCTAAAAGGGGTCAAAAGAGCAAGGAGGAAGAGTCAAATTCTTCATATTATGGGAAGAAAGACACGAGCCATATCAAGTGCTTCAGGTGAGCTAAGCATAGTCACTATGCTTCTCAATGTTTTGAGAGGAAGAAGGGGAAGGGAAAGCATTGACAACAATAGAAGTTTGTAAGATGTGTAGAATTATCGGGTGTAAACGAGTAGACTGCCAAGCTTCATATTATCTTCGCCATAGTGTTGTGTCTTTCCACAGACACAATTTTCAGGTGAAGGATGGTGTGTGGATAGTGGAGCTTCTAGACATATGACTTTTGATAGAAATATCTTAAACAGGCTTCAAGAGCAAGAGGACTTAGTGTGGAGTTGGGTGATGATGCCATGTATCTTGTGGAGAGATTGGGCTCCATAGCTTTATAGATGCTTTCAGGTGATGTTCTTAAGCTAGATTCGAAGAGTCACCCTCATCCTTGTAACTAGTTGAGCTTTATAGATGCTTTCATGCGACGTTCTTAAGCTTTCAATTTCTTGCATGACAAATTTATAGTGTTTGGTTGAGTTTGATTGTTAGTAAGTCACCATTAAAGATAGCAACCATGGATCTGGTCGAGTTTTGGCCATAGGAGTGTGATAAGGTGACCTGTATAGTCCACTCATAGATCCAATTGAGCAAGTATGGCAAGAAGCCATAATGGAGTGTGCCTTTAGCCTTGAGAAGACGATTACAAAACTGATTGTGGAAAGTGGTTGATTCTTTGATTACAACTGATGGCAGTATGGGAGACTATAGGATGAGGTTGTTACAGAAGGATTATCTCAATGAGAGGGAGGACCTTGATGAAATTCTTACTCTAGTTGTTTCAGGATTCTCCTAGGAAGAGGGAGTTGCCTAGATGAGTTGATTTCAGTATCAATGAGTTTGTACTCATGTTGGGCCTTTCTAAGTATATTGCATTTTTCAATTCGTTGTTTGATAGATTTGATACACTTGTCTGGGCTTTGTATATAGATGAGTTCATTATTGCAAGAAATTCATAATAGTTCATGATGTGGTGTGAGAAGTTTTTGACCAATGAAGATGGTATGTGTTGTGGGAAAATTTGCACAAAGGTGTGCAACCCTTCCTACTTTGAGGGGGTGAAGCCTTTGAGGTTGTCAACAAGGCTCAATATTATGTTACTAAAGCAAATGTGAGTGACTCCAAATTAATCCTACAAGCTCTTGTTAGCAAAACAAAACAAAATAAAACAAAAACTTGAAAATAACTTCAAACTGTTGGAAATAATGTAACTTCAGAAGTTATTCTTATAGTATTATATTATATTATTGTTGTACCTCCTTCGGGAGAAGATATTGATGTATTTGATCATGTAAAAGCCTTGAAAGAATCAATGTAAACCTTGGGTTGGAATTACCCAAAGAAAAGATTTATTAAATGTAATTTTATCTTACCCCAAGACAGGTCGTCGAGACAGTTAGACAAGTCGGCCTAGTAAGGAAAAAGTCACATTTTGATGTGTATAAATAGAGAGGTCGCACCTCTCATTTGGTCTCTCACTCAACACAAGCAAGTTCGCTCTAGAGGGGAAGAAGTTCACTACTGCAGGTAGGAGAAGACTTTTTGGGGTTGCTACACTTGGAGAAGTTTCTCTTTCTCTCTCTTATTCTTGTACTCTGATCTTTGAATTGATTATCTCTATACAAAGGTTGCTGGGTTTTCTCATTGTTGGGTTTCCCAGGATAAAATTCTGTGTCTATTGTTTCTGTGCTTGGCTATTCTTTTAGTGATCTTGTTTTATTACTTGCAATTAATTATACTGCTAGAATCGTACAAAAAACTAATAGAAACAAAACAAAGTGAGTGAGAATATGCAAACCACAACAAAAAGCAAATGCTACAACCAATTTAGATTGCCCATTGGTTAAGCTTGTTACATGTAGTGTCACCTAGGGGTGTGGGCTTCAAGGGAAACCAACAATCTCCCTTGGGGAGGTCCTTTTTGTCCACACTAAATGCTAAATAACTTGAAGAACAAATGGGAGAAACACTTGCCCCTTGGAGGAAGGTTGCAAGGGAGTTGAGGAATACTAGTAGGTGTGGGAAGAGGTGGAAGAAGTTCCAACACAATTCCAGCAGCAAAACCTTGCTCTAAATTTCTCTACTTAGATGCATGCCCATGGCTTCCTTTTATAGGGCAAGAGGTGGCTAAGAAACATCTAGATCCAGGTGTGAACTCCATCACCTCATGAAGTAGCTTCAAAGTACACAAAGGGCGTTATTCAATGCTTGATGAACCAAATTCGAATTTCAGTTGGTGAGGGAGCTTTCATGGGCCTTCAATGCACAGCTGGTGGTTGAGATCTTGCCATTTTTGACAGTTGCACGGATCTCGAAGGATAATCCGTGCTAGGCTAGTGTAGGCTTAACACTGATAGCACATGCTATAGTGCGGGCTAACATGGGTGTATCCGTGCTACCTTTTCTTTTGACTGTTTTTGACATTTTTGGACTCATGCTGCTTTCTGGATCTGGTGAGGGTGTCTTCAGTGGACTGCATGCTATATGTTGATGACACCTTACTGCAAGATTAGCCAAAAATGTCACATGTGTGCGGAATTTAAGCGTTAACAGTATGAAGAACAAATAATGTTGGTAGGTTGCTGATGCAGTGTTACTTGTACAAAAGGTTTTCACCTTGAAAATTCTGAAGAGAGTTTAGCGTACAAAAGGAAGCAGTGATCTTGATTCGTGTTTCTTCAGGTCCACTGATGGTCAAATTTTTGAACAAACCCCTAGCAAAGGGGTATTCCAGATGCAGAGAGAGTATCTTGTGTTTGGTAGGGAACACTTTTCCTCGGATTTTTAGTATTTTAGAATGTGTATAGTAGAGTGCTATTAATGTCAACAAGTAGAGAAGGCTTGGATGAACACAGAGAAGGCACGCATGAAAGATGTGCAGGTCCATAATGCAGCAAGGCGATCCTCACCCTTCAGCAATTCCATACAACAGTAATGAGGGTGTAGGATCAGTTATGGAGAGAGAGATAGAGGGCATGCATGTGCCATCCTCTGTTTAGATCTACTTTAGATGCCTTTTATTTTTAGCAGTTCAGTTCTATTTCTGGTTTTGCTTTAGTTAGAATTTGCATGCATTAAGTTTCTATTTTAAGTTTGCATGAATCAGTTTGGTAAGGTGCATGCAGCTTAGTTCAGTTTAGTGAAGTGCATGCAGACTAGTAGTTAAGGCACAAATCTCAAGGAGGATGCATGCCCTTTATGCCTCAGTTCATCTCCAGTGGAGGCACTGAACTAATTCATTGTACCTACTCTTCTTCTCAATCTATAAATGGGAAGGCAGAGGTATAGGTTTAGGAATACAGTATTCAGTTTAGCAGCAAGCAATGAATTAACTTGACGTGTATTTTCCTCTATCAGATTTCAATTCAAAATTAATGAGAAAGCAGTAACAGTTATTGACAGTCCAGCTATTGAGTTTCTGTTGAGCTTTTAATAGTGATTTAGCAAGTCACCGTAATTCTCTTTTCCTGTTTAATAACAGTGGTGATTTGGGACAGACCTGTGAATTTTGGTTATATATATATTTTTACAGTATGTGTTTGAAGATTTAGCAATATCTAACCAGCAGTTTTGAGTGGCTTTTAAGGTTCAACGATCTAGTGGGTTAGCAATCCTTTGAGTGCAAAGTCTGTTTACCATGGTTTGAGAAAATTTAACATTTATTGACTGATATTTTGTAGATTTTACTTCATGGGGTGCATTGTTTGTATTTGTAATATTTTAAAACCTTTTTTCTGTTATTTCCATTCTTTCCATTGATGGTTCCTTGGCATAAAGATCTTTATATAAGTGGAGGGCTGCTTGACTAATCTTTGATGTATTCTGGGTGACATTCCTGTCTTCGAGCTTGGTCTGTTAGGTTTAATCATAATGCACATCTTCCTTTAGACACTGAAATAATCCTATATTCTTGTCTTGTCATCAAGGACTAGCCAAAAACCATATTTCAGCTTCCATTATTCTTCCTTGTTAACAATGCCCAAGATGATTTGGTTTCTATAATGTAAATCATTTGGCCTGGATATAACTATGTTTCTATCAACAATCATCGAACAGTTCTAATATGAAGAAGCAGGTCCAGAAAAGCAGTGTCATAGACCTCTGTCCATGAGCACTGGTGAAGGTGTTCATAAATCACAGACAATGAAACATAACTACACAATTCAAGATGAGAGACACATAAATCTTATTCTATCCTATACTCCAACTTCATTCGGAAAAAAGTAAGTAGTTATAGAGCTCATGTTACGTTGGGGACTTTACCTACTAACCAGTTCTAACAAGATGCTTTCAAGCCAACTATCTTTTATCTTCTTCCTAAATAACTTGACATTGTTCCATCTTCTAGCTTGTGACATCTTAAACATGACGTTATCCTAAATATTATTCCTGGCACTTTATTTAAACACCAGTAATTATTACATGATTTTAGTTCATCCCACTTTAAGCCTATATTCACACTTTTTCCAGCATTTCCTTCCTTGAAAGTGTGTTCGGGGTTCTTCAATCTCTTATTCGTCTCGTGACTGGATCGATCATCTTAGGCATCAGGCATATTGTTCTGTCTTAATCTAGCTTTTGACATTTCTATCATCTCTGGTATAATTACTCATTTGTTCAGTTGCAATTCTGTCTGTCATTCAGATTCTTCAGCTGGCATTTACCTGGAGCATACTCATATTCACTTTATCTGATGCCTTTTGAAGTGCTGCTTCATTAACAATCCTCCTCCTATGCAGGGATCAAATTTGAAGGGTGGGGTCCCATTTCACTTTGAAGGGCTATGAGATATTGAACCCTTCAATGCTGCCATGTAAAAATAAGTTATTCTTTTCATTTGAAAATGTAATAGTACATCAAAATTTCAATGTTTACTGACCTAGTAAAGTCGAGAGGCTTTATTTTGCAGTGGATATAGCAGCACCGAACATTATATATGTCATATAACACAACTATATTTCGCCCCGATCTAGCGGCTCAGTCTCTAGGCCACTATGCCACCTTTGCCATCTTAGCAGTTTCCCAAATTGAGCAAAGAGAACTATCCGACTCCAGGCAACTTTTGTTCTCAATAGCTAATTATGGACCCCATATGCTTCTTCTTTATAGCCCCCCCCCAAGATCTCGTTATACATACGAAATCTGTGGTATGATGGAGTAGAGGATGGGTTGTGAAGCATAAGTAAAACGTAGGTAGACCAAGTAGACAGGAGATGCATAGATGGTTGAAGTTCTTGTTATATGGTTGAAGTTCATGTTTTTTTCCAGGCCAACCGATAAGGGCAACAAAATCAAAAGGTAAAGTAGCATTGTCATTCTAAAAATCAAGTTTACAAAAACATTTTTGTCCCAGTTCATACAGTCGAACGCGGATTGTAAGTGTAGTAGCATCGGTGGTCTTCATATTAATAAATACCAAGAATCTTAAATCGTGTACTAGAGGAAGGTGTCGATTCGATGACTGAGCAATTGGGGAAAATAGCTCATGTAATACAGTTTTAGATACAAAGTATGGATTCTTGATCTGACTCATTAACTAGATGCATGGAGGTTGGCAGAGTGGGAACTTCCCCAAATCCTCGAGCTTTTTGGTAAAGTTGGGGGGCTCATTGCACACACCTGTTTCTTGTAGGGATGCAACTGTGTCCAGTGGCCACTGAACGGGGAAGCACTCGGTTTCAGAGTGAAAACAATGGTCTTCCTTGCCCCCTCCATTTCACGAAAGTTAAAGGGTAGCTAAATTCTCAAGAGCTTCGATCTGGCGACAATGGAAAATAGGGAAAGGCAAGGAGCACATGGAATCATATATATGCATATACATAGGACATATGAAGAAATGAGCAATTGTTGTTGTTGCTACAATTGGGAATTGATAAATGTCGTTCTAAACAGCCTCTGACGGAGATTTGTGACAAACCCACTCTCGGGTCCAGGCTTCAAATTTGAAGCCTTCAAGGCCCATTTGAAGTAACAAAATTTCATTCAAGTAATAATATTGTTTTTGAACTTTGAAGTTACAGAATTTTAATCAAATAACAAAATTTTTAAATAATTGATGGGATCATGAATGGATAAAATGATGTACATACCTGTAAATTCATAGGATGTCAGCAATCTAGTCAGCCTTGAAGTTGAGCTCCTCAAAGAAAACGAATTTCTTTAAATATGTTTATGGCAGGCTGGCATTGCCAGCTTCGCTCTGCAAACTCTCCTGGAGGACTGGAGGAGATAGGGTAGGTGGAACTTGGAAGTAGCTCAACCACAGTGGAGTAGGGGTATAAGAAAAAGCTTGTTTGTATTCATGTAATATCATATATTGATGGTCGGAGCCATGGAAGCATGGAATTCGAGCATTGACTTGATACAACAAAGAAAATAGAAGGTGGGACTCGGGAGCTGCAGGATTGACTTGATACAACAAAGAAAACACAGGGTGTGAGGCTGGGAGCTGCAGACGGTAGGATTAACTTGATACAACAAAGAAAACACAGGGATATAGGTAGGGGCCACGGGCGGGAGCAACAACCTGCAACATTACAAGAAGTTTCTGGATTGTGGATTTTGTTTGAAATGCCAAATTTGGGGCACATTAACATAATATATTATACATTGAATACTCAATTAACTCATGGAGTCAAGATTCACGAATTGGTATGTGATAACTAGTAACTTGGTAAGCCCGCTGCCAACAACACGTATGAGCCACCAACCAGGTTTAATAAATTTGTTGATGCCATTAAATGTGTTAAACACGTAAGCGCTCGCTACAAACACGAGAACTTGGAAGCGTTCAAGCCATGGGCTGCTCAGTGTAAGCCCGTCCACGTAAGTTGGTCAATGATATTATTAGAGGCCCAATGGTCCATGATCCATGGATGATCGAACACGTGGATATTGGAGAGTAACCGAGTCCCACTCCCAAGTCACCTAGCTAGTAGCTGCATTCCCAATTTCCCACTGAAAACTGTTGATGGGTGAAATTTGAAGCTACCCTTTTGTTGCAATTTTAAACAGTAGTGGTTAATTTAATTATTGAAGGGCTTACCATGAAATTAAATTTTTTTTGCATGGTGAAATTTGAAGGGCCCCGAAGGCTTCAAATTTGAAGCCTGCTCCTATGGATGGTGGTCTTCATACTGTGGTACATCATCTTTGGTATCATTTTCTGAGGCCAATTCATCAACTAAACTTCATTCCTTCATCTCAAAGATGCTTATAGTATCTGGCCATTATCGGTGTGGCTGGGTTACCAACTGTGGAAGCTACATGTTCCGTAAATCAGGACTCCCTATACGAGGTTCACTGAAGACTTTGAAACATCAGGTAACCCCAGTACCATTGGTACCATATTCTACGAGGGTTTTTCTTGGCTTATTCTGAACCAATAATTACCAGAATTTTCTCTATGCGCACCATGATATTTTCTCCATGCCATCTCTGTCGCCAACTTGACATTAATTCTCTCTGGGTACCCAATCAAACTGAGAGCAGGTTTCATTATTACTCATAATTTGCAAACCACAAATCGATAGTCAGTGACTACTCTCAACCATCATTATACAACTGCGGTCATTCAATCTTCAATTTCAATAAATTAATTATGCAATTGGCGTTCATGATGCAGGGTCATCGACAACTGAATGGATTGACCCCTAGGGATCCTGGACTATGTCAAATTTGGTTATGCAAGAGAAAAGAAGAAAGTTGACACACTGAACTTTGATCAAGGAGAATGCAATTACACCCGAAAGAAAAATTGAGATATTTGATTATGATCACCAGATTCACATGAAGGGCAAAATTCTAGAAAATGAGAAGACAGAATTTGCGAGGGTATAGCTAAGCTAAGCAAGGTTTAGGAGGGAGGCCCAAGTGGGAGCCAGAGAAGATGGAGACGAGCGTACTGAGGGAGCTCAAGAGGAGCTTAGGAGAGGGATAGGGGAGCACTTTATCAAAAGAGGGAAGAGCTAAAAAAGGAAGCGCAGAAGAAGAGGTGATTTGAGAAGAAGAATCAGGAAGAGAGATCAGATCAAGAAGATCAGAAGACGACAAAGAGGAGCTGGATATAAGGCAAAAATAGATCTGGATGACAGATATGGGAAGAATAATTTAGAGTAGAAGATGAAGAATTGATGGATCATTAATCCAAGAAGAGCCTGAGTACTCCAAGCACTGCTAGAGGTCCTTGTGCTTATGAATAATGCAAATTTGTTTTGAGAGTGTTTTTTAATGCTCCAAGAGGGTTTTCAACTATAAAAGCCAGATGTTAATGATGTGACTGGTTATTGTTCTTCATGTGGCGACTGCGTTAATTTTCTGTGGATGACATTTTTTGCATCTAAGAAATGCTTTGCACACTTAATAGGCAGCCTATAGCTGCTTTCATTTGATGAAGTGAGAGCTTCAACTGTAAACTCAATTTCTCTTGTAAATTCTGGATGGCAGAGGGTAAAGAGTGGCCAAGCCTCTGCACTCAATGGTATCAAAGCAAGAACATGTGGCGAGGACAACTCAAGCCAAAGAGATTGCTGGGCAGAGTGACAATGCCAACACATGGATTGGGTAGACACTATGGAAATTGTAAGGAGCTGTTGAAAAATATGCAGGGTGTGAAGCAGAAAAGAGAGAAAATATGTCACAAAAAGGAAGTGTGTAAGAAGAGGGAGGAGCCGACCTCTATGCGAGGACAAAATTAGAAAGAAGGTGCAAAAGTTATTTGCACGCTTGGATGTTTTGGAGGGGGGTCGATGGAGAGGAAAGCCGTGACGATGAGTAGGAGGTGTCTCTTGAAGAGGCAAATGACCTTGCCTTGGAAGTTGAGGTGATGCTGACCTGAAGACAATAGGGTGTGAAGGGAGAAGGGATGATAAAAGGCAAAGCGTCGAGTTATACTGGAAATAATATTAGCTCGAGAGTGTTCCAAGATTGTTTGGAAGAAGCCAAGTATGCACAAGTAGGCTTCTGATTGTGTGTATTACACTTCATAATATTCTATGAGGAGTTTTCATATTATGATGATTTTAATTACATTGTTTGAGATTTGTAGTTAGTATATGTTACACCATATGGTGTTAGAAGACCATTTTTCTAATCGGATGACACCTATAGAAGACTTTTGATAGTATATGCACAAGAAGACTTCTGATTGTGTGTTACACTTCATATTCTATGAGGAGGTTTCATATTGTGGTTTTAATTACATTGTTTGAGATTTGTAGTTAGTACATGTTACACCATATGGTGTTAGAAGACCATTTTTCTGATTGGATGACACCTATAGACTTTCAATGCATAAGCTTGAGATCATAGGTATTATCATGGTGCACATCTTTTCCTTGATAGCCACCCTTATATGTGGTGTTTATGGAAACTTTCTATAATGAGTTTGTCATTCCCCTTCAATCTCACTAGCATGTATTCACTATGTTTGTACCAGTGGTGGAGGTTGCTTCAATTGTACTTTATGTATCTTTTGATGGAGGCATTCTTGTCATGTTGGATCATTGTTGGAGAGATCTCCTTATTATTTTTCCTAGCTCATGATGTTCTAGTCATTATCACTTGGTCGTTGCATTGTGGATTCATGTTTTTTCCAAGTTGTTTGTGTCTTTTGGCATGGTGATGTGCTTCCTTAGTGTTTTGCCTTAATATCAGTCACTTTCATCACCTTTCCATCGTTGTACCTAGGTAACTTTCACATTTCATCATTTTCCAATTTGTACCTAGTCATAACCCATATTGTATTCATATTCCATCATATTTCCATTCCTATAGGGTGCATGAGTCATTTCACCCATTTTCATATTGTTTTCCGTCCACAATTAACTTTTCATTTGTCATATTTCATTATTACATCTTTTCCATGTGTGCACCCAAGTGGTTTGGGATATTTTTATCTTTGATTAATTAAACCCAAGCTTTAGGTTGAGTGCTACATTATTGACCTATTGATATTCATGTTATAAACTTTCATTGACACCTAATTTTATATGTTTCATCTTAAAATGTTTTAACTTTTTACTAAGGAATGCAACTTTATGTTCCATGTGGTACAACTCATGATAGTAGTGCTCCCCATTTGGCACACATGTTGAAACCATTTTTTTTTTATATTTTAAATATTATTCTTTTAATTTTTCTTAAATTTGGTGGCCATTTTTTTGGACCCTCTTTATCTCTTGGCACACAGGTTGAGGAGGTGGTTGAGCTTGCACTTGTTTTAAATAGTTAGTTATGCATACACCCTAGTCTTTTTGTCCACTTTCCACATTCACATAACCTTGTTCACTTACCTTTTGACCTATAGTCTTGCACATTTCCCTAGATGGTGCACTCCACAAGATGGTCCACATGCACCTTGTAATAACATAACCTTGTTCACTTACCTTTTGACCTATCCTCTTGCGTATTTCTCTAGATGGTGCACTCCACAAGATGGTCCACATGCACCTTGTAATAAACCCTATTCACATTATGTTTCACCTTGTGAAGAGATAAGTGATTTTGAATTAGTTTATCCTACTTTTCACATAACCTTGCCTACTTACCTTTTGACCCTATCCTCTTGCACATTTCCCTAGATGGTGCACTCCACAACTTACCTTTTGACCCTATCTTCTTGCACATTTCCCTAGATGGTGCACTCCACAAGATGGTCCACAATGCACATACACCTTGTAATAAACCCTATTCACATTATGTTTCACCTTGTGAAGAGATAAAGTGATTTTGAATTAGTTTATCCTACTTTTGGAGGAGATAATATTATATTATTTGAAAGTGAATTCTTATCCATGTAATATTTTATTATTTGAAAGTGAATTCTTATCCATGTAATATTTTATTATTAGTTTGACATGTCTATTATTACTATTTTGAAATATCAATTTTGATCATTGTAATATTATTATTTTATTTTGATCTGGTTGAGTCTAGAACTCTATAAATAAGAGGCTCTCCTCTTTTGTAATTATGGTTGAAAGAGAATATTTGAAAACATTTATTTTCTTGGAGCAAATATTGTTAAGAGTTTCTCAATTGAGTCTAGAACTCTATAAATAAGAGGCTCTCCTCTTTTGTAATTATGGTTGAAAGAGAATATTTGAAAACATTTATTTTCTTGGAGCAAATATTGTTAAGAGTTTTTCCTTCATGTTGTGTGAGGTTTTATGTGAGTATAGGTGTTGAAGATTGGAATTGTTAGTATGCATGCAAATGATTAATTGAAGGTTATTCAAGTGAGAAATTTCTTCAAATTGGTGGAGAATTTAGATGCAAAAAATTACTCTTTAAACTTTGTTATTTGTTTAATTTTTTTTTAATCTAGTTCAACCAATAGTAACTAGATTTAGGAATTTTGGACAGACACACACATAGGGTTAATTCTGAAATCGATATCTTTAAGAGTTTTTCTTTAAGTTTTAATTTCAAGTTATCTAAAATTTTTGTTGCATGCACATATGCAACTCTTAGACCGTAATATTATAGTGAAGTTCTGCCTTTCATGAACATTGTAGTTGTGAATTTACTACATCATTTGTATATTATTTATTTTATAAATTTCATTTTGAGTCTTGTGAATTTTCTACATCATTTATATATTATTTATTTCATAAATTTCATTTTGTTTAGGTACCTATTTTGGATCCTTGAAATTAGTTTCAATTTTTGTTTTAAGTTTAGTGTATTTTCCATTCAAAATTTTACATTTCTAACTTGCATTTGAGTCTTTATATTTCGTATTCAAACATTAAAATAGACTATTTTTATTATATTTGCATTTTGGATGGTAAATCTATTACAAAAATTGTAATTTTCGAAATTGCATTAAAGTCTAAATACATCAATTATATGTCTAAATTAGACTATATACAACCTAGTGTGCTTAACGGTTAAGAACATGTATTTCCTCCTAGGAAGTCAGGTTCAAATCCGGAGAGGGGTAGGGTATGTACACCTCCGTCGACTTTAGCAATTACATCACTACGAAGAGGGGGGTCCCTTGTCCCACAAACAAAGGGATCTCATACACCAAACGGGTGTCTGGCTTGACCGTAACCTTAAAAATATATTATTATTATTATTATTATTGCATTTTAAAAATTAAATTAAATTTCCGTATTGAGTTTTTGGAGCTTTGTACGAGTGACTTAATTATATAAATTCTATTTTTGGGGTTGTATCAATCTAAAATATCTTATTTTGAGATATTAAATTATATTTTTTTATCATATTTATTTTCTAAAAATTTAATTTTTTACTTTTGTTTTAAATTTCTACATTTCCAACAAATTATTTAGTTCAAAAATTTAAATTTTCAGAATTGCATTTGAGCATTTTAATTCCATTTTCACATCATACCTTTGCTCAAACATTTAACACTCATAACTATGAACATCCTATATTGCATTGACATCAACCAAAATGAGATTTATAATAAATCCAAACACTTAAATTACACAATCACCTATATTAGACTTATACCTTGGTTTGTACATTTTAAATTTACCTTGATTAAACATGCTAACATATTACAAACCAACCTGATCTAAGTCCAATTAACTTTTCACTTCATACCTCGAAACTTAGACTTGCGCATACTGCCCATTGTTGGAATATTGGTCAATACTGACAGGGGGGGGGGGTGAATCAGTATTGCTATCTTTTTAACAATTTAAACCACTTTTTGATATTAATTAAAGCATAGAATCAACAAGATACACATAACACAAATTTGATCGTAGAAGCCGAATTGGGAAAACCACAAACGCTTTCTATACTGCAAAATTATATTTACAATAGTTTTTGCAAGCTACAACTTGTTGGAGACTTCAATCCCCAAGTTTCTCAGCTACAACTGAAGGATGCTACAACACCCTGGTTTCTGCCTGCTACAACAGACAAGGATGCTACTACACCCTATTTACCAGCTACCATTGGAAGGAGGTTACGATCCCCTGGTTTATCAGTTACTACTGGAAGGATGTTTCAACACCCTATTTACCAGCTATCACTGGAAGGAGGCCCATAACCCCCTTGCAGGCATGTAGCCTTCCCTAGCACCACCTACCTCCCTCATTTGATCTTATAACTTCAATGAGATATACATCTGTTTATACTTTCACTGTCCTCTGTTTATGATCTTCAATCCAAGCTCCAAAGACTGCCTTTGTTCCTTTTATTCTTTCTTTGATATCTGTACTGCTTCATATCTCTATTTAAGCACACATCATACACTCTTATCTTCTTTTTACTTTCTCTGGTTTCTACACTGCTTCAGGTCTTCATATCGAATATACAGATACTCCGTTCTTATGCTTTAGATGCTCATATTCTATGCCCAGAGACACCCCACTTCCAGAATCAAACTATGTCTAATATATTCATCATCTCCATATGAACCATCGTGTCTTTTCATCAGAACCCATATTAAATAATTAATTATGTCCTTCTAAAAGAGACTCGCGTCCTTTCACAAAGAATATGTCTCTTGTTTATAATTTAATAAACTCTGTTTCATTTAGTTTATTCCTGTAGCTTATCTTTTGTTATCATATCTCTGTTTATGAATAATACGCTTCTGTTTATATTTTACTTTAGGAATAATAAACTCTGCTTTACATGAATGATAAAATTGTTTATTAAATTTATGTTTAATAATAAACAATTTATTTTCCAGACATTAACTAATTCAACATTCCCCAAACAATAACGTAAAGCCTTCTCAATATATGCAGGAGTATATTAATTATTTATTCCATGACATATTAGTTATTGACTTATTCCTGTAGCTTATCATCATGCATTTTCAACATCACACTCTTTCCATAATTGCGTCCTTCCAATCTGGAAATTGCCTTTTTATCAAACGCACCACTTCATAAAAAAATGCTTCTTGGTTTAATTAATTTGCTTTGATAAATACCTGGTAGTTAATTTCCTCTATTTCATAACATCTTTAATCATTCCTTATTTTTATTAAATTGACTTAGTTGGGCAATTTAAATAAAAACTTGTTAACATATATTTTCAGGCTTATAGTTGGCATATTCACATACTCTGTAACAATGATTTTTCATCAACTTGCCAACTCAATTTTTCACACCTGTGACTACCAAAGAGGAATCTGACACCATGGCTAGATAGTCAGTTCATCATGGAACATACCCATTCCATCTGGAGAATTTATCAGCACCGGGACAATTTATGGCAGACATTTCCAAATGGCCCTTCAAACTTTATTTAGACAAAAATACATATTTTTTCTTAATTTTCTAGGCTTGTATTTCTCACGTGTAAGCTGCAGAGAGAAATCTGAGCCCATGACTAGATGACCATATCATCAAAGAACAAGCCCATGCCAACTGATGAATTTATCACCACAAGGACAATTTATGGCAGACATTTCCAAATGCCTCTCAACCTTCAGTTTTCAACACTTAGACAAATTTCATTTGTTCTTAATATGCAAAACAAGATTTTTCTCACTTTGGCAGATTGATTTCTTGCACATGTGACCATCATAAGGCAAACTAAAAACATGAATGGATAACCACTTCAACAAGGAACATATCCATGTCACCTTTTGAATTTTTTGATACACACACATCATTTGTTGGACATTTGAAAATAGTCCTTTAAACTACTGATTTGACACAAATTATCAAACCCTAGGTTAACATGAGAAGATTTTTCTTTTCATCAAATTGGAAGTATGAGACATCCAATGGATAGAGGCCAACAAGTTGATTCCATCCAGACCAATTTCATCCTTTGAACCTTCTTTCTCTCTCCTCGACGGGCATTCTTCTGAAGTAGTGCAAATCAAGCTAAGAGGCATTTTTGGCAGATCAATATCTTCACCTACAAAGACTTTTTAGAAAAACCAATGACATGGTTGGTTTCACCACTCAACATTCTAGAGACTCATACCATCAAAATACTTTAAGACATCAACCACAAAAAATGGCAGACATTTTACTGAGGTCACTTAGGCATTTTTACCAACAATTTTATACTTAGACAATTTGTGCAATCTCTAAGGTGGATTTTTTATTTCACCAAAATATTGAACCAATAACACTAGATGATGCAGTACATCTCATTGAGCACAACCATACTGATTTCACCTTCAAACTCATTTTCCTCTGACTTAGGTGGACATCTTACTAAACTGGTGCAAAACTACCTAAAACCCTATTTTGGAAGACCTATAACTTTCTGCTCAGAAGCTCTCAAGACAAACTGAGACCATGGTCAAGTAGACAGATCAACAAGCTACAACCTGGTGAGATGGGGCAGACATTTACTTTAACCTATGAGGTACGACGAACATTTTCCCAAGGCCACTTGGACCAATTTTCCAACAACCATTTTCCATAATTTCTCCAAACTGACAAATCTCTATATAATTGGGTCAAATTGTAATAATGATATCATGAAGGTACTAGAACATCATTAGGTGGATTTTCATCTTCATCAACCATGGCACATCATCATACATGCCATGTCATCACTTCCTTTGCTATTCCTTCGTCTTCCACTGAGTTTGCCTTGCCATCATGTCCTTGGTTATTCCTTTGTCATTACTGAACTCCTTTGACATCAATGAAAACCAATTTCAACATTGTGCTAGAAAGGAGTTAACCTAAAGTGAGAGGAATAGGTCTATCTAACTATCTGTCTATATTAAACTCCAAAATCAACACCTTATCAATCTTTCAAAAATTTACATTCATTGGGTATAGTCATCATCCTCGAGTCTCTATGCTAATGATAATGTTCTTATGAAGATGAGTTCTTATGATCTTGACAAAGAATTAATAATTCTCAAGAATCTTGCTCTAGTACGGATATCACTATTAACATTGACAAAACAAAGGTTATGATAATCAAATCCCAAAAGATAACTTAAGCTAATTTCATGTATGACAATAACAACTTGGAGAAAGCGACTTCCTACAAATATCTTAGAATTGATCTTCATCACAAGCTGAACTTGAAACATCTCATTGATAAAATGATTAATGGAGGGTTGAAAGCTTATTATGGACTCGAAAACAATTGTAAATCAATAGACCTCTAGCTTTGAGATAATAATAAATTATTCTTTGAGACTTTTGTCACTCATGCTATTTTATATGGATGTGATGTTTGTGGCTATAACATCTCTAGAGAATTGTGGAGAAGGATAGAGAAAATCCAAAATCGTTTTACAATATATAATCTCAAATTTAAAGGCAATACATCATATCCTATCCTCCTCATAGTTTCCTCCCCATTGAGAGCATGGCTATGACTAGGTACCTAATGTACAAGAAGAAAATAAACAACTTGAGAGACGATAGGCTTCTAAGAATGATTCAAATTCCAATCAAAACCACTTATGATTTAAGTGAGGTTGGCATAGAGATGTCAAGTATTCATTAAATTATTGGAGAGTCAAGGAAGATGCCAACTTGTAAATAAATGAAAATATATGTAAATATATATTTTTACAAAAATGGGTAAAAAGTGTATTAAAAAGTGTCGTGATTTAACCAAACACCTTCGAATTACAAAATTTATAACCTCTAAACTTGATTTGCCAAGTTTGAGAACTTGAGTGGATTCTAACAAATTGCTTGCATAATGGAATAGAGAAACAAAACATGTCTAAATTTGATTGTGAGATATACTTCTTGTCACCATTGCTTATATGGTCGGAGTGGATTTTTTATTATTTATGATTATAGTCCAAGGTTCCTTCTTATATGGATCTGGTGGTTCTGGGTTTAATATTGGCTCGTCTTCCTTTGCTTAATCTGCTTAGCTCTACGAAGGCTGATGACTAGGTTTTGAAACCTTCATCAAGATAACATATTCTTTTTTAAGGGGGGAGTCTCTAACATCCTTCGGATTTGGAGGAGCCTCTTGATGCAGAGGGGGTTATTCATTCAAAAGGGGCTCACTAACTTCCTCTTGAATTGGATTGGGAGCCCCTTTCGAGGGTTCTTCCTTGGTGATTAGTTCATGTTCTTTTTATGCTTCATCCCACCATGTGGGTTTGTGATCAGACTTCTTAGAGCCTTTGTTCTTAGGAGATTTTAGGCAAAACGTCACAATATGCTTTGTTTCATAACAAGCTCTACAATGGAAAATGATTTGCTCATAGTCAAGCTTTTGTGTTTAGGGGGAGTTTGGGATAACTAAATTTAATTTCGTTGGAAATCCTTTGCTCAAATATATTTCCACACAAACACACACATATGCTGTGATCCTATGATTTGATGCTTTAGGACTACAAGATGGAACTTGCCAAGGGTCTTCACTATGGATCGAAAAAAGAAGCCCAAAAAATGCAAGGGAAAATTCAAAAGCCTGACCCACATAGGGGCTGAAGAAAGAGAGTATCAAATGATGAAAAAAGGGAGTCCATGGTTTCATACATATACTAGAACTATTCCAAAACCAAGGCCACGAGTTAAGAACCAAGCCCTTGTCCTCAGATCAAACTCTATAATAAAAAAAACCATTGCACATGGATTGATAAAAGTTTATTCTCTTAGAACGAGCTTCCAAGATGTGGAAATCCGTTTATGTAGATCAACTAAATGAGGCTACAAACCATTGAATGGTACACAAGACCATGAGATCTATAGAAGAGAGATTGGTCTTTGGCCATTGTATCAATGATAATAGAAAGAGTCGAAGCCTCATCAACCATGAGATGATTCAAGGGGGTGAGCTACCACCAGACTTTACAATGTCATAGAAAGTACTAGCATTGACAACACCTACAAGAGAAATGGGCATCGAGGGAGGAAGTATTGGGTTAGGGAGAGTAGGGGGCACATAACTACTAGCAACAACAACTGCTAACGCCATGAGAGGTGTTTCACTAGTACATTTAGGTCATTTTTTAGACTTCTCAAATGAAATTTAATCTATTAATATTAAATATATTTTATAATCATTTAAAATTAAAAATTAATACATAGCACTAAATTAAATAATTAAAATATTTACACTTCAACAACTTTAATCCCCCTCTAAAATATTTAATAAATTTATATTTATAATAAAATTTGATTAAAAATTAAATTAAAATAAAATATTAAAAAATTAAACCATCCTCTAAAATAATATATCCAACAAAAACCAGATACACTATCCATCTAAGAAATAGTCTCTATTCATCATCTTTATCCATCTAAAAAATAGTCTCTATTCATCATCTCCAAAAATAAAGAGACAATCTTTTACACTATCCATCTAATAAATAGTCTATATTCATCATCTTTATCCATCTAAAAAATAGTCTCTATTCATCATCTCCCAGAAAGAGACACTCTTTTATCGTTCATCCCATAAAAAACCAAGAAGAACTACATACACTCTTGACCAATAATCCAACAAAGAACTAAAGGCACCCTTTATCAATAATCCAACAAACTCTCTATTAGTCATCTCCAAAGACAACCATGTTGAAGAGGGGTTGAGGGTGTGGGTGAGTGGTGGGTCTAGATGCTCATCTGATGGATGCCCAAGTTCTATTCCTTGGCGTGGTAGTTCTTGCCCGTAAATAAAATTACCATCTAGTGCCTATGACAATAACATCTCCTGCTAGGCAGATTGTTCTCACCCACCATAAAGACTGGCCAGACCCAAATTTACTATGCTAACATACAATCAACAGCGCTGGTTCCCGAAAAACAAAAGCTGAAGGAGAGGGCCCTACCCATAGACGTAGGCCGGATAAGCTTTACTTCATATTACTTCATCCTTATCCAGAACATGGTGTTTCCTGAAAATATCTATCCTTATGCCGACTGTCCTTCGTGCCACCTGCATTCAGATATTTTGATTAAGATGAAATGTCCTCCATCTCGATGGGCAACCGGCATTGAAATTTCTTGAGGCTGATAGAAAGCTTTGACTGGATCTGTACCTTATAAAAAAATTTCCCCATCTAATATCCTGATCAATATATTTCTGTATTACCTATTTATGAACAGTCTTATACTCGGAGCAATGAGCAATTTATAGTTCAGAGCCATATGCCATCTGCAGATCATCCAATTTGAAGGACAGTTTTCAGATTATCTCTGTTTTGGAAAGGATGTCGTGTGTATCAGCAACTGCTTGTTGTGGTCCTCTTCATGTGGATTGTGCTTCAGCACAATCTCGGAAGAGAATTGTTGGGCTTGCAAAAACCCACATGAATCAGATATTTGCAATGTCAGACCCGAAATCTGAAAGCTCATCTCATCAGACTGCTCAGACACCCAAGCTGGAGCCATTCAGCAGAGACAAGATTACTAGGGGAATAAGGGAGCCTACCTTGTTGAGGAAAGCAGAAAAGGCCATTATGGGTAAGTGGGTATCTTCAATATGTTAGAAACTTAGAATGAATGATTGTTTTTAGATAAAATTGTATTCTGAAACCTATACATTCAATGGACTGCACTCAGAAATTTCCTAATACTTTGCATATCTGATATGATTGAACCTTATGGTTCGGTTCCTGTTCGTGGTTCTTAAAAATGGAATATTAGCAGTTGCATCTACAGGAAACGAATGAATTTATTTCAGAAAAGATGTTCAGAGAACAATCTTTGGGACTAAAAATCAAAATTTGACTATAGGAAGAGGTGGGTGGGATAAACTCTCAAGACGAACCTTTCTGACAGAGGTATTTAAAATCTAAGGTTCTATAGAATTTGTGGGGCAATTTACTAGATTGTACAACCACATGAATTACAGCTGTCAGCAGCTATGATATTGTCTACATTCTGCTGTCACTGTAAATATATATTGCCTACCTCCTTCCTTACCTTGAATTATGCTTAAGACCTTATATGATTCTTTTACTTATCTTCTCCAATTAGATTTATCAGGATATTTTCCTGAAATTGATAATCATCGTAAATGACATATACATATGTCTTGGAGATTTGAACTCGGGTAAGAAGAGTATGAAACTTACCCCTCTCCAGTATTATTCGAGTTATTACCCCTCGACTTGCTTAGCTACTTCCTTACTTGAATCATACTTTAAAATATTTTAAGTTCCTTTTTACTTTTCATTCTCCACTAAGGTATGTTTTTCACAGCCAAGTCCAATCATTTGAAAAGTTGATCTTTCATGACCTTTCCCTAAAGTGGGATAATGTAATTGTTGTAAATGGATATATCATAGTAAACATAACTATCTTTTTGTTAGTAAAATATATAAAAACAGGAGAAAACAACAATAATAATAGAACACGAGATTTATGTGAAAACCTTGCTATAAGTGGGTGAAATTACTGGGCAATGGCAGCTTCAATATTTTATTATTGCTTAGCAAAAAACTTACAATGCTTTCTTCTATATCTCGTGTTACAATATCGGGGTCATTCCCCTTTTATACAATATGCATGAGGGTTCTAGAAGGAACTGAGATACACTAGAAGGGTCTAGAAATTTTCACCTTGGGTCTCTGCCCCCTAAACCCCAAAGAGTGGGGTCACCCCGCATCCTAGAGGGAGGCCACCACACGTGCCCAGCTCATACAAGCAACATGTGGGCCTAGTCAAGAGCTTTACAGGAAGGATATTGGAGATCTATATATTGGTTTCATCTCCTAACACTTCACTTTTCCATATTATATCCCATAATATGGATATAACACTATAGTCATATCTTGAAACATATTACATTGATAACAATCATAAACAGATTTGAGTGTTTGCTCAATCTGTTGAACCATCCACCATAGGTCACATGTTCAAATCTGAGATAATCCCTAAATTTTAGATAACAATCATAAACCAGAGAGACCCACAAAGCATGTCATTATTAACTCTGTTGGACCTCACAACAAAAGAGCACATGTTTGTATATAAGTTATGTTGAACTGCTCTTTTAATGTTTTCTTTTTTCAACTATCAAATGTGGGTCTAAGATGGATTGAATGGAACTTCTTAACTTGGTTAGTGAATGAATGCTTCTTTCAAAATTAAGATTTGAGACTGATAACTCTGTTGGAATACTTCGCTTGCGACTGAATAATAATTACTTTGAGATTGCGCAAATTTTTTGTACTTGAATATTGTGCAATTGCTGAGAAGTATATTCTTGAATTCTGTATGATTGCTATAGCCGAGTCTTGTTAAGCTAACTTGAATTTTCTCCACAGATCGATGCTCAACTCTAGAAGGCGAGGAATCTTTCAGCTGCTGGGAAACATTTTTTGAATTTGAGAAGATGAAGGTTTGATTTTCATGAACATTGATCTTTGTTCTGTTTAGCATCTAAGAGTTAAAGGCCAAATGTAAGAAGCGAACACTAAATCAGAATAGTTTAAGAAAATCATAGAGGAACTACACCTCATTGCACTAAATAGTTGGTGAGCCTTCCCGATCTTTATAGTGATGCAAGAATTCTGATCAGCAGATAAAGAGCTCGTATCCACTTTTATATAATGAATTTTCTTTTCTAGAAAAATTGCTGAAATATAGTACAATTGCTAAACGAGGTCTGGAACTTTAGCCTTATGAGCTAGATACACATTTTAATGTGTTTAACAAGAATAGAAAATGTAAAATTTGCAGGAAGAATCTGAGGAGCTGTGCAATGTTTCATCTTCAGAGGATGATATCTCTGACTGTCAGCCCTTGGAACAAATGGAAAACTTGGTGAGACAATCGGGGGGCGTCAAATCTCTCATTGGCCATGTAAGCATGATTGCAAAAATGCCAAAGCAACAGAAGGAGGCTCAGAGCAAAGAACAAATCCCAATGCCCTCTTCCAGTTCTACAGTTAGTGATGCCAGTTCACCAAAAGGACGTCCTTTCCTTGAACCAGATGAATTGCCAAAATCCCAGGAAGAGCTGGAAGAAGAGGAGAGGGAAAGGATGCCTGATTCACCTTACACAAAAATGCTGAGACGATTTTCGATATTTACATCATCCACATAGTGAAACTGTTTGTATGTTTTGAATTGTGTTCTAGTTTGTGACACTGTGGTCACCTCCAGCAGGTCATTTGTAATATACAAGAATCAGGCCTCTGCTTTCATTTGATTATGATTGGTCCACTCTGTTTCCTGTATATTCACAGTGTTGGATGGGAGGAAGAAAGCAGTTGATTGCAGTTTCCTAAGGGCTTTCACTTTTTATGGTCATCCAGGGCTAATGTAAAAATTACATATACGATACAAATTTTCCTATATGTGATGTGTGTTCAACCGGGAATGGAGTAGAGCCTGTTATGAGTAAATTATCTTTGTTCCATTGTTTTATGGTCATCCAGGGCTAATGTAAAAATTATGTATACGATACAAATTTTCCTATACGTGATGTGTGTTCAACCGGGAATGGAGTAGAGCCTGTTATGAGTAAATTATCTTTGTTCCATTGTTTGTTCTTCACTGGATAGTAAAAAACGAACATTTATGCCTGTATTCAGTGTGTGGATTAGCAATCTATGCTACCATATGAATTGAAGTCACTTACTTAATCAATACTTTGTTTCATTGCTGGTTTCTGGGGGATTTCTTAATATGGTATATTAGTTTTTGATGTCCATGGAGTGTCTTTAAGTTA
The DNA here is from genome assembly GCA_027924585.1 of Larix kaempferi. Taxonomy (NCBI): domain Eukaryota; kingdom Viridiplantae; phylum Streptophyta; class Pinopsida; order Pinales; family Pinaceae; genus Larix; species Larix kaempferi. Next base: position 884,325 of record BSBM01000111.1, on the reverse strand, counting down.
GTTTTCATTTCCTATTTAGGGATTGTGGATTATGTCAATTGGATTCTTGCTGCTTCAAACTGACGCCCTCCCATTCGTAGATTATTGTAGATGATGTAGCTGAATTCAAGCTATTCTTGACTCAATAACAGGCCACTGGAATCCCGTATAACATATTTATACATTCTACTCATGCATCAACTTCTTCTAACTGCAGGATGAACTCGCCCTCAAACTGGATGTATCAATCTTGCATGAAGAAATGCGCCCCACTTCTCATGCAATGCTTTATCTTACTGAACTGTCTCTTAGGATGAACTCGCCTCTTAACTAAAAGCTTTCCCACTTAGTTAGGTGGCTAACTTAAGTGTCGTCATGCAAGTGTCACAGCTCAAGTGTCGTCTTTTAGTTTAACATAAGTGTCGTCATGCAATAACACTTGGTTAACTAGATCTTCTTTGTTGTCACTTAGTTAACTCTCTTTAATTGATTCTTTCTTGATAACATCACTATAGTAATCAATTCGAGTTCTCCTTGATTTACTGAAGTGTCGTCTTTTAGTTTAACTAAAGTGAAAACACTTTAGTTAACTAGTCCTTCTTATTTAACACTTAGTTAACTATTATTAATTGAAATCATGTTGATTGATTTACTTGTAGTGACCACTGTGAGTTCTTTAGTTAACTGAGGCATACATTGTGGCTTTAACTAAAGCTTGACAATTTGAGTTCACTTAGTCATCTCCTAACCAATTCAAATTCGCTTTTTCTCTGTGCATTTATTTTTATCTCTTTATCTTTTACTGCATGGTCAATATGTGCTAACTTTAATTATCCATCACATTACATTATACTAAGAAGAATTATCGGATGCTGTGATCATAGTATATTATTCACTTTAGAGGTGATCAATCTCTAAAGGAGACTTCATAGCAATATGGTGATCATGGTTAATAATACATCACACAACATTAAATGCTTTTAACAAGTAAAGCATGACCTTTATACGGAAGGTCCACCTCTATACGGGAGGTCCATCCCATGGATACCTTTATACGGAAGGTTCACATAAGAATCATGACTTGACACACAAATCCGGAGCCTTGTCCAACAAGACTTTACAACATCATTACTTTGATCAATTATCTCTATACGAGAGAAATAACCTTTACACGGAAGGCAATCAAAGTGTTCACCTCTATACATGAGGATCAATCTTGGTTGCACAAGATTGCTTTGGAGAATGTCTCATGATGATGTACATTTAACAAATGCAACCCTAATTTATCTATTGCATATGTATAATCATGCCCACCCTCGCACTTGGGGTGAGAACATACATGCCATCTAGTATGCGTACAATATAGCTTACCATAGTTCCATTGAACATAGCCTTTTTTAGAATTGTTTTGGTTTCCATCCATCCAACCCATTGATGTCTAATTCCTCCCAAATTCAACATTGTTTTCCAAAGAACAAGATAAAAACGCCACTTTCATCAAGTAGATTCATTGTGTTCATGAACAAGTATAGAGTAGCTTGCAACAACAATAACATAAGTACAAGAGAGACATAACTCACATCATCTCCCACATTCTTTCCAAGTGGGTGACTTATTTTGATTATAGTGGTATAAATAAAGGTTTAAGTGTCCTCATTGAAAGATCAAACCTCTTTGATATGGTCCTTACTAGTGTTAAAGAATTTGGTGACAATGATTTCCAACTTGACCTACCACCTTATTTGGGGATGGATCTAGTATTCAATGTTGATTTGTTGAAGTTTTTCTATCCACCATTACTTGAATCCAAACCTATAGATTCATTCCCTACAGATTGGATCTAGAACACTTAGCACTATATTTGATTAATCAAATCATTGACTGGTAGCTCGAGTGCATTGGCAGAAAGACATTCCCATGTGTAGAATGTTTAAGCTCAATACTACAAGCATTAGGCTAAGTGGTACATTCTTTAGCAGTTGACAGATCAAATTCCTTAATTATTCCTTGAATCAATGGGGTACATTAATTTCCGGGGGGCATGATTTTGGAATGATTCCACTGCCCTTTAGAAGATCTAGCATGTTCCCAAGGATGTCCAAAGTATTCCTAGGAACTTTTTGCCTCTAGAAAATTGTTCATAGAATCTAGAGCCACAGATCCCCTTTTAATTCATGCTCACACCCCATGAAGCCTCCTTGACATTGTGTGCACTTCAATGGTTCTTTGGCATGCATGTGCCCCATGGGGTCCTCCAATGTGCTAGCTTGCATAACAATGCATTGGTTCACTCCAAAGCCCTATTTGACTTTTGGGAACCTTAAGTTCCACCAAGAAACTAAATTAATTATGTTCTTGTTTGGTGTAACTAACTCCCTTCATTATAAATAATATAGCTTAGGTGCTCAAATAGTTGTTGGACAATTTAGACATAGTGTCCTTAATGTCCCTTTCCAAGAGATCGGCCTTGACATATACATGTTTATAATATTTAATTTGTAGTTAATAAATATATGTTAGTCATGTTTCATTGATAGCATCTATATGGTCATTTATTTTCTCATTTGTTCACACCAATCATAGGATGTTAGATCTTCAAAAAAGTTTCCCCTAATTTTCCCTAGGACTCAAATCACAAGGTCACTCCAAGTTCACAAGAAAGTAGTAAAAAAAATCATTGAGAGATAGTATCAACGAAAAGTTATTTGTTTCATATGCAACCTTAGAAACCTTGAGATCAACACCAAATCAAGACTTATCACCCTCCTAAGTGTATCAAGAAAAATACTAGCCAATGCTTTAAGAGTGAAACTCATATTGACCAAGATTATTGTTAGATTAATCTTGACATGATTGAAGAGTGATTTAGATAACATTGATTTGGTCAAATGGGTTTAACGGTTTATGGTCCCATGGTTTTGGGTATCCCATGGTATTGGCATGCGAGGAAGCCTACTTAAATGATTTATTAACTCCATTGTAAGGTGCCTAAAGTGGGCGATGTTGGATGGAGTGGTCAAGACTAATGAATATCCAATTAGTGCTAGTTTGTATAGGATTTCTAGGGTAAATACTTGTTCCTATGGGTAAAACTATTGAGTATCTCCAGATTGCATGCACAATGCTTATGTCTAGAATGAGTCAAAACCTAATTCTACAACCAACATCCCTATAATATTCATGAATATATATTAGACCAAGGACACTCATAGATCTCACTAGTGATAATATTTAAGTTCAAGAATACACTAAATAACTATGCGAACATGTTATTCATAGCGTGGAACAAAAATTAAAAATTGGTAACTAAGGCTTTGGCCTGAATAGATATTAGACCAAGGAAACTCATAGATCTCACTAGTGATAATATTTAAGTTCAAGAATACACTAAAGAACTATGCGAACATGTTATTCATAGCGGGAAGAAAAATTAAAAATTGGTAATTAAGGCTTTGGCCTTGGTCGAAAAGTTTATTTTTACACTACTATTTTGGTTGCTACTCATATTTACAACTCATCTACCAAGTTCCCTTGGTTAGATTCTACTAGAATTTATGGAAAAATATTAAAGTTGGCAAGGGCTTTCATATAGTTAATTTGAATATTTATTGCACTCTTAGGGACTTGGATGGAATGGGGATCATCAAAACCCATAATATATCATCTTACCAAGTTCCCTTGGTTCGATTCTACTACAATTTATGGAAAAATATTAAAGTTGGAAAGGGATTTCATATAGTTATTTTGAATATTTATTGCACTCTTAGGGACTTGGATGGAATGGGGATCATCAAAACCCATAATATCAATGGATGTGCATTATATAGGTTCTTTAGACCTTACAAAGAATACAAAGGTGTTGCTACATAACTATATCAAGTGAAGAAATCCCTTGAGTAAGAAGTCATGCTTGGGACTCAACCTATAGACCCTTGTGTTGTAACCTTATCCTTGGTTAAAGTTAAATAGACCTTTATTACTAAGAGTATTTGGAAGGCTTCGAAGGTTGTCAAGCCTTTTATTAATTTGTAAAGGTTACAGTCTTAGGTTTGGTCTATCTTTAATTGAACACTTAATTTAGTGGTGACCTATGCTCCTACATGAATGCAATTCTTAGTTTAGAGACTAGACCCCTTGGCTAGAGCTATAGGAGAACTTAGTTTAGTGTAGGTAAAGGAGCTTATTTCCAAATTCATCCTATTGGAGTTGGGGCTTTAGTCTCATGCTAGTTAGTGGAAGGACTAGAATTGGAATAAGGACAAAACCTTCAAGAAATATAAGAGAATTGATGGTTTTAGATGGATATGTTACAAACCTTTGTCAGACATTTGACCAAGTAAACTATGAAGAAACAAGTCTAAAAACTTTACCCAACTCTTCAGACTTCATAGTGCTTAGAAACATTTAGTAAAGCTATAAATGATTATTTTCTTGATCCTACAATATAATGATATGTGATAGTCTTTCACTATAAACCAAACTAAAAACATGTCTTGAAGATGAAATTGGACAGAATACATGTCAAGCTCTAAACTTTGGCTAGAGAGATACAATGTACTATGAGCAAAGAGCACTTTGACTAGAAAGATACAATGTACTATGGACAAAGATCCTCATGCCAAATCTCTAATTCGTTTTCTCACTCGCTATAATCTCACCATAAAAGGGAATGGCCAAGGCACATAATTGGCTATGTTGTAAAGGAGAGGTGAGAATGCTGTCATAGTTAACGATGTTAACCATTAAATATAAATCTCATGGAACTAATGATTAAGATGTTGATGATCCTAACTTTGGAAAAATGAACTGGGGCAATGAAGAGTGATCACATTTTTTCCCTTCTTAATGTTCGCTTGATCTCAAGAGCAACTTAACACACACACACACACACAATATATATATGTATATATATACCTCGTGCGAACACAGTGACAGTTCTACTTGCAGCTGGACAAATCGTTCTTGCATCCAACATTAAGGTTGGCCCCGACCCAGGTTTACTGCTCCGCCAACTAGACCCAGTGATCTACTCCAATTCTAACTTTGCTGCGCTTAGGAGGCAGGTTTCCCTGGTTCTAAAATCTCTCTCTCTCTCTCTCTCTCTCTCTTTGTATATATATATATATAATCTTTCAAAATTTTGTTCTTTACCATCTTTTGTATTGAGGTTGATGTACACATAGCTCATTTCAATTGTACTTCATTGGTTTATATTTTCTTTGCCTCTATATTTTCTCAGTGGAAAAATTTCCATAGATTTCCTTTTCCATTCTTTATCTACTATTATAATAAAATTTAATGGTACGCTTTAAACTTTTGATATAGATAGAAATGATTGATATATTTTTAATAAAATATATAATTCATTAGATACTCTTCTACATAGAAAAGAAGTGAATAATGAGAAAATAAGTGAATAATAAGTAAATGAAAAACAAGTTATACAACGTAATGAGAACACGACATTATTCTCGTTTATTCTATAGGCGTCAAAACCAACAAAAGTGGTGCCACTAGTAGCACAAATTAAAAAAAAAAACAACAACAAAAAAATAAAATAAAATATGGTGGTGGAGTGGTGGTGAGTTGGTGGTCAGGGGGGGTTGGATGGTGGCACGATTCTCAAAATCGCACCCCATCCAAACCCACCCTCACCACCCTCTCACCCCCCCCCTTCATACCCACCCCAAACATCCCCTACAGACTACCCCCTCCCCCTACCCACTACCCCTATGTCACCCCCCCCTCCCCCAACACACACACAGAATCACGCCACCATCCAACCCCCCCACCACCCTCTCACCCCCCCTTCTACCCACCCCACACATCCCCTACCCACTACCACCCCCCCTACCCACTACCCCCACTACCCCCACGTCACCCCCCCCCCCCCAATTTGGATTATTTTATTGTTAAAGATTTTTTGAATGGCTTAATCATAAGCAAAAAATACAATTTTCTATTTTAATAATAACAATTGTTGAACTTTGGTGTTGTCATTGATGCCAAATAAGAAGCATGATGATGTCAAGCAAGAAGTATGAATCCTTGTTGCCAGTTTGAAGAAATATATACAAAACAATGCTACCTATTTGCGTAATATGGATGGGTACATGTCGCACATATATTGGGATTTTGTGAAATAATCAAGAAAATCAAAGTGCATAAAAAAGACCTAGTCGACTCAAGTGCATTGTGTTGGATAAACTTGACCAGGAAGAAAGAAGTAGCTGACAACAAAATCCCCTACTTAGTCGGCTCAAATCATTGTTTGGGTAAACTTGACCAAGAAGAAAGAGGTAGATGACATAAAGAGGCCCCTACTTGTGGAAAAATCAATCTAATTAAAGAAACATGTAGTGATATAAATAAACCAAAATATTGAAGTAAGGGGAAGTGCGCGCAATGGAGATGTAAAAGTAATATGTATTTTGGAAGCCTTGCTTTATTGGGGTATCAATGGCTCGTTGGTCCAGAGGAAAGAAACAATAGAGAGCCGAGTGCATAGAATAATAGACATTGCGCAGAACCATAACAATGTACAGATTGAACATGTGCGTAGGATCAAAACAATGATTCGGATCATGGCAGTAACATAGTATACATCAAGAGAACAAGTGTGCAGATCGAAACAAAGAATACAGTAAGTGGAACAGTGTGCATAACAGATAAAGAAGCATAGCAGTTGCACTGAACTAAAGTAGAGCACACAAGTGCACACAAAAGAAAGTGAAACAGTGGACAAGACAAGTGTGATGTAATGTCCCCATTTTTGATAGCACCATGGTCCACCACTAACCCATTCAACTTACATGGGTCCTAGTGGAAAATAATTAAATAAATTACTAAGTTGGTTAAGTTTGACAACAAAATTACTTTATGTAAATATTAATTAATGGCGGGCCTAAATTTTATTTTATTTAATATTTCTAATAATTATTTATGAGTTCCATGGATTAGGTGGCCCAAGAGGGCACATAGGATGAGGATAAGGGATATGAGTTGTCTCCTCAGAAAAAAACTGGACATAAAGCAGTGAAAAGAAAGAAAGGCAACAGAAAAGCTAAAAGGACATAAGTTTCTTGATTTTGGAAGGTAAGGTTCATGAAAGTTTAGTAAAAGCAGAAAGCTAGCAAAAAGGATCCAAGAAAGCTACAGAGTCCAATTTTAGCTAGTGAGGGAGAATTCATGAAGGCAAGTAGGTCCAAGGTAAAAGCAACATGCCAAAAAAAGCATTCTTACACATATGGTTCAAATTACATCGATGGCAAGTCCTAAAAGGAAGGCATAAAAGCTAACAAAGGTCAATAAAAGAATGATATACACACCCATTCACATATTTTGGTCATTTGTGAATTTGTCGTGAGAGCTCTACATCTCATATGATTAGGTGACGTGCCCCTGGCCAGCATTGGGTGATGTGCCCCATTGCATCCAATAAACTAGTTGAAGGATTGTGAGATCTCTCTACTGGGGATTGAGGAAGAGGATATCCAGTCATATTCAATGATTTAATTGCAGTAAATCAAATTAAGTTGCATATATGATCTATAATCCAATGCATCTTGGTCAAGTCATCCCGAAGAAGAAGAAGAAGACAGTGAAGCGGTGCTCCAATACTAAGAGCCTTAGCTAGTCAAGAGCTATCTTCAAGCAGTGCACACTATGAGAATTCTAGGGAGTGTGTTTCACCCCAGGGTATTCCAATATGACCTTCTTTATTTCATGAACCAGCTACAATGGTGAAAAATGCCCCTTCTCGCTCTCCAATTCTCCACTTTTCCCTCTTCTTTGTAAAATCTTCAATATCTCGGGGTTTCTGGTAGTTTGAATGTAATAAACCAATGATGACACCTCCAAATGTGTGGTTTTATATTGATACTATAATTTTATATGTTATCCGAACTTTTACTCTCGATTATTGCAGAATTAGAGAATTTACTGAGTCATTTGAGTGGTCAGTTAACTAGACTAGCGCATTTAAGGGTCAAATTTGACTAGTTTTCCAATTTTGAGAATTTAATGAACCCCCGTGTTTCTAGTTTATATTTTGAAGGTCACTACAACTAATTGACGAGTAAATGAGACCATCTATTCCCTCATATCATAAATTTGGGAGGATTTAGACCCATTCGAACTCATATGGAAATATCTTCCTTCACTAGTCCAAGTGAAGGAATTTACACCTAGTTTATTTTCTGTCCACTGGATCTCATTAAAATCGGTATATCAGGTCTGAAATAGGTTGATAACAGTCTGATCAGTCCCTTGAAGGTTTATTAGCTTCTATATTTCACCAGAAGCAATGGATTTTCCAGAGAAGTCCTGGGGCCAATGCCTTGAAGACTTTGGCCTAGCCAAAGGAGTCTACCCAAGCGTGACATACTCCCGAAAGTGTAGATGTCGAAGTTAGAACCTTGAGTCAGTCTTCACATCATACTTTCAAAATGTCTAATCCACCCTCACTAATCCCAAGCTGCCAGTCTTGTGTCAAAACCCTCTCTAGTGAGTCCAAGCTTGAAAGTTTTTGAGTTAGTGTGCCTAGACTGGGTTTGGGTACATTACAGTGGTATCAGAGCATGGTACTCTGCACCCGTGGAAAAAAATACTTGAAGAATCGCCAAAGGTACTTATTCTAAGATCATAAATCTAGTAGTTGAAGAAGGATGGAAGATATGTGTGTACCATGATGAATGGGACAGATACTTGAAGAGCTAGGAAAAACATACTCAAGAGATAGAGAATCATTTGCAGCCGATGATGGAGGCCTTATCACACCATATGGAATACAAAGTTTCAAACCATTCTTCTTTGGTTCATCCACAAAGAAAGAATCCAAAATTATTTGTGAAGAAATTGGTTCCGAAGAAGGTGCATCCATTGTCACTGTTCAACTTTCAAATGAGCATGAGAAGAACCATGAACCATCTAGTTCTACATAAGAGGAAGAGACACTTAAGGAGGAGCACAAGCCACTACAAGATGGCTACACAATAGAGAAAGATCATGCAGAAGAAGAGGCCATGGATTTGGAGCATCTTTTTATGGAGTTGGGAGGGACACATTCTTACTCCAACACCATTACAAATCAGGTGTATGTGGATGATTGCACACATGATGAGATGGAGGATCCTCATGTGAGGTTTGTACATAAAATACATACAATTTTTCAAGTGATTGAAGAGAAAATAGACATAGGGAATTTTAATATCCCTTATTTGACATCAGATGATATTATCTCAAATACAAACTTTAAAATTAGAAAATTCACAAGCATAACTAGCTCACAAAACTAGACAACATGAAACTAGTCTTAGTCAGTGAATAACCCACCCAGAGCTTGATAAGAGAACACTTTTGGATTTGAAAAATGACCTAGATAGTGTGTAGAAGCAAGGAAAACAACATCAAGGACAACTTCTGAGTTCTATGCACAAGGTACTGAGCCATTTATGTTTCAAACATCAGCCAAGTTGAAGTCTACTCCAAGGCTTCCTGGGCACTAGCATATGCATAATAAAATAATTAACTTACACCTGAAATCAACAATATGTGCAAAAAATGTCAATAAACCCCGAAATTGATTATGGACAAGAGTTTCTGAGGTTTAGGGAAGGTTTGGCTGAGTTTGGGGAAAAATGAGAAAGTGGGCTATAGTGGACTGCTCCACTAGCTTTCTTCTAGGATCTTCCAAACATGCAGAGAAGGCCATGAATTCTCAATATGGTGGGATGGTATTCATAAATATATTAGGGACCCAACATGACTGACATAACCAAAATTGAGCATACAGATACTTTTTAATTAAACAAACTGCAAAACTGGTCAAATAGAAGTGCTCAATGAGATAGTATTCACAAATATGAATACAAGCAGTCCTAAAGGGTAAAAAATATCCGATTTATGAGTTGATATATCTTATTCAGAAAAATTAACACCTACATCAACTTAAAAAAAGGAAAATTGATTTACAGAACTCAGTATATTGCAAATTTCTGGAAACTAGTCAATAAAATTGCATAGAGAGCTAGTCTCATGAAAGGTGAGCACAATCAGCCTTTAAGGCTCTCGAATTCTCCTTCTGATGAAAAATATGGCTCAAAAACATATAAAACAACAAAATCATACTATGTTAGATAATACTGAGTAGCAAATGAATATAGTTTGATCTCAGACTTTACATAGAATCTCTAACCATGGAATTCTTACAATCTTGAGTGTAGAAAGAGTCTGAGAAGAGAAGAAGAAGCGGGATATTCTCTGGATATGAAATAAAGGTGAAAACAAAGAATATGTATTCTCATGAAGGTGCACCAAGTCTCAATATATTCTCACGGGATCATTCACCAAACTATATAGAAAAGAAAGGGTGCGTTCTTCATAGCTGGAACCCCGGATCCAGTAAAATTGCCATAACTTGCTCATCCAGACACTGTTTCTGATGAAAAAAAAGTGTTTCCTACTGGAAAAAATGCTATAGAAATGATGGAATAGTTCTACAGGTCCATAATTTCTCATAAAATTCGAAACCAGAACCTCCATTTCGGCCCTTCAACATGATTTCCACCAAATGAGAAGAATGCTTCAGAAGATAGAAAGAAGAGAGGATGTAATCACAGAGCTGGATCAAATCTGAAAATTGGTCATCATTGGCTGAAATGGATCATGTGCAGAATAATGTAATAGGAACTATGGGGCACATCTCCCACATGTGGTTAGGGGTGCATCACCAAATCCTAGAGAATCTTGAGCTTTCTCACATACAAATCATCAACTGTCAAAAGACATGAATGTGGTACGCCCTCCTTATTTTATAGAATGGGTGACTTGTTGAGAAATTTAAATTTCCAATAAACCTCCTTGGCCTCCTCCAATTCGCCTTCCTTGACTGAGTTGGCACTTTCCAACTTTTCTACTGACTAACTTTTCCTCTTTTTTTGGAAATTGCACCCTCATGGATTTTCTGGATGTTTCCTTCTTTTTACAACTGGATGGATTTTGTTCTTTTTGGAAACTGTACCCTCAGATTTCTGTATGTTTCCTTCTTTTCCTCACTTGCCTGCTTTAGGCAATGTTTTTGTCAGTTTCCTTCTTTTGTCCTGACACCTTGCTTTGTGTTGCTTTCCTCTAGTTTCCTCTTTTTTCCTTCGCTTTGATTTTTCTTTCACTTTCCTCTTTGGTTGAAAACTCACTGAGCGAACCTTATCTCCTTATGATCCCTTTTCATCATCCAAATAATCATCACATGTAATTAATAATTAAATACAAAAATAATAATTACATCATATTCAATTTAATTAATTGAAACAAATATAGTTTGAATTTTTATTCCTAGTTAATTTAATTGCCTAGGGTAATTTACCAATGTTATCCCCCTCATCAATTAGTTAATTGAATTTCAATAGGATCCATGGGGTTTTCAGGTGACATTGGATGCTTCCTGGTGCTTGACAAAATGGGAACATAACAACCCTCCCTCCCAAGCTTACTTGTCCTCAAGAAAGAAACCAACTCCAACTCCAACCAAAAGTCCACCATGTTTTTGCTACACCACTCTGATTATAGCCATTCTCCCAATGACTAACTCTTTTTCAAAAAAAATTTCAACCCAACTAAGACAACTGAGGAGAATGAATGGATCCCACTGTTTGTGATACATGTCCCCCAGTGGCATTGTTACTTGTGAAAAACTGTCATTCCAAATAACTCCAGGGTCCCATTGTCTCAGCTGCATACTTACAAACATGTAGAGAAGGCCATGAATTCTCAGTATAATGTTGGTATTCATAAATGTCTCAGGGACCCAACATGACTGACAGAACCGAAATTGAGCATACAGAGGCTTCTTAATTAAACAAACTGCAAAACTAGTCAAATAGAAGTGCTCAATGAGCTAGTCTTTAGAAAAATGAATACAAGCAGTCCTAAAGGGTAAAAAATATAGGATTTATGATTTGAGATATATTATTCATACAAATTAACACCTACATCAACTTACAAAAAGGAAAATTGATTTACAAAACTTATTATATTGCAAATTTCTGGAAACTAGTCAATAAAATTGCACAGGGAGCTAGTCTTGTGAAAGGTGAGCACAATCAACCTTCAAGGCTATCGAATTATCCTTCTGATGAAAAATATGGCTCAGAAACATATAAAAGAACATAAGAATACTATATTAGAGAATACAAAGCAACAAATGAATATAGTTTGATCCCAGACTTTACATAGAATCTCTAACCATGGAATTCTTACAATACTGAGTGTAGAAGGAGTCTGAGAAGAGAAGAAGAAGAAGGATATTATTTGGATATGAAATAGAGGTGAACACAAACCATATGTATTCTTCTGAAGGTGCACCAATTCTCAGTATATTCTCATGGGTGCATTCACCAAACTATACAAAAAATCAAGGGTGCGTTCTTCACAGCTTGAACCCCAGATCTAGTAAAATTGCCATAACTTGCTCATCCAGACATCTTTTATAATGAAAAAAAGTGTTTCCTATTGGAAACAATGCTACAAAAACAATGGAATAAGTCTTGGGTCCATAAATTCTCATAAAATTCGAAACCAGAACCTCCATTTCGGCCCTTCAACACTATTTCCACCGAATGAGAAGAATGCTTCAGAAGATAGAAAGAAGAGAGGATGTAATCACAGAGAAGAATCACAGAGAGGATGTAATCACAGAGAAGAATTCCCTTTTAATTGAATTGAAATAGAAATAGAAAGCTGTGCAACATAAATTATCAACCGAGGGCCACAAAGGCTTATGAGATACCAGACAAAGTATATGCTAGACACTGTAATTTGGATGATTTTAACATAGAGGAGATCGAGGAATTGTTGAACTGAAATTAAGATGAAACTATTGGTGAATAGACTCCTAGAAAATTACCAATTACAGAAAGAACCTTGTAATCAAACCAAAGTGCTTAACTATCAACTTTAAGAAATGTTCTGCTATGCTGCAAACAATCTGCTATGCTACAGAAAGTAATCAATGATTAACCACACCCTGTTACACTACAGAAAGCAATAATCGTCTAAATCTAATTTAGCAAACTGATAAATTCCTACCGAAACAATTCGAGAAACCACAATTAAAATGAAAAATTGGACAACTACTTTAATTCTACAATCTGCTTCTACTAGCAACAGAATTCCAATAATGAGCTTAATGCATCCATTCACCACAGAAGTAATTCTAACTCAATGCTCATCATCTGCATATTCCCCTATATTCATTAATGAAATATAATGACTATGCAATCTAGTCATATCACTACTTAAACATCCACACTCAGCTAGGCTCAACACACCAAATTTGAATATGAAATCGTTAAATCAATCAACACTGCATATTAAATTCATCAACATTAACAACATGCATAAAGGAAAGAAATCCTAACTATAGCAGCACCTGTCACAGAAGGGGACCTTGCCTTCGACAATAGGAGCTGAACAACCAATCACTCACACGAAATTGATCAACACATTCAAATAAGGTAAAGATAGGTTTTATATATAAAGTATAACAACAGTGTTCAATAGATCTTATGCAAATTGGTGGCTAACCCTCCTGAAAGAGTTTCCATGTTCTTATACATCAATGCTCATGAGAGAAATATGAAAGATCATGTAGTTACAATGGATTTCCCAATAAGGTCTATCTATGGATTCTCAGAGAAATCTTGTGAGCCATTCCAGGAGTCTGTATCATGGAAGGTGGAGATGATCCCATAAATATCGGAGTGGTCAACTATGAGTCATCATGAACTCGAAATGCTGAGTTAGGTACAAAATCTCCGATCCTTGGATCAATTGCATCATCATCTATATGCTGGGTAGGTGACCAAAGTGATGTAAAAAATACATCATCTGGATACCTATCTTGTTATATAGCTCGAGACTGAGATGCACATCCTCCAGCTCCCATAATTCCTTCATTCTGCAACCTGTAGGTAAAATGATATTGAACCTGAAACACCACTCCTTTAGTAGGCAATAAATGGCATCATAACTCTATCCAAATCATTAGGAATTTAAAAATAACAAAGAGAACGAGATAAATCCTTACCAAGGCCAAAATGTGGCAAATATGAGCAAGAGAGGAAGTGGTGATACCAAATCAGGTAAAAGAGGTTCATAAACAAGGTAGAATAAGGGAACAAAAAGGGTCATATGCACAGCCCATCATCTCCCCCCAACCAAAAGGTTTGCATGTCCTCATGAAAACTAAGACTGTGACCCACTAACCGGGGTGCTTGGAGAGCTGTTTAGGCACTCATCACTCCACTTATAGGAAGGATAGCCACCTTATGTTATACTAAAAAAACCTCTCCGTTCACCAACAATCTTGAAAAATTAACTGTCCTCTCCATCCACCATAGGGCACCAAAGTATATGGAAATGAAATCGGAGCCTGATCTAGTTGGCTTTATGCGTACTCAGGAAATCAAAGTAGATTTGTATTTTGTCTAGGGATCCCTCAAACATTCGTACAGAGAAGGGATCTTTTCTTTTCAATTCTAAACTCAGAGCATTAACCCTTCTTCGTAGACAGAGCAACACCTCCAACCTATGAAAGGGAATCCAATTCCTGCATTCATGAACAACTTTAAGTTGGGCGGTCTCCAGGAGAGTAATGAATGCTTTGTCTTGTCTAACTTGGTTCCTGGCTGTGAATATTTTTTCAACTGAGGGAGAACCTCTCACCCAAAGAGCATCTTCCTATTCAATGTTTTCCACAGCAGTGGCAGCCTAGTTCCATCTCAAATGATTCCCCATGAAAGACATGAATGCCCTCAGTTGTACTTCTCCCACATGAGGGTTTGGATCCCAATCCTCATAGTCTCTCATAACCAGATGATGCATATATAATTCTCATAAAAATTTTTGTTCTTCATTGTTAATCCTGGAAAAAGCAGCAATAAACTGCTCTTCTGTCTCAATATGATCATTATACCCCATGGTTACCATAGACAACCTAAAAGATATAAGTTGTTCCTTCAAGAATACAGAGTAAAGATTCGAAGGGGGTCTTAGATTCCTCATGGAGTGAGCCAAATAATTCATGTATTCTTTTTCAAATTTCAATTTCTCCACTTCTTGACTAAGCCTCCTCATGGCCAAGGCATAATCATGTCTCTGTAGCTGCTCTGTAATTGTTTCCTCCTCTTTCCCTTTCCTATGATAGCTGGAAAATTTTAGTTTTTCTTCTAGGTCTCCTACTGTCGCTTGTAGCTGAGCTACCATTTATTCAAGGTTCTTTATTTGCACTTCATCTGAAGGGATATCTTCTTGCATCTCTCGATTTTCTGCTCCTTCTGCTTCAAAACCCTCCTTGGATTCTATATCTTTTAATTGCACGCTAGCCTCTGCCCTTTCATCACTGAATGTCTCCCTGACATCTTCCCTTTGTTTTCCTTCTAATGCCATGGCCTCCAATAGGGTATCCATCTTATATCTCTCGATCCTCGGAATTTGCTCTTGCAGGGCCACCATTTCTTTTGTTTTCTTCTAATAAGAACCTTTCAAATCCCAGTAATATTTCTTCAACTTACCCTATGCTCTTTAGTATTTGCACAACAGAAAATGATGAAATCTCCTTAGCCTGTTACCTCGTGTCCCTTTGAATATAGCCATCCATCGTTTTCCTTTCTTCTGCTGTTCTTCTACATTCTGCAACCCAAATTGATCCTCCCGGTTTTTACTGGTGCTTTATGATATGATGAATACTTCCCGTTCTTCCTCAAATTCATTGTTCTGGCTCAACAATTTTTCCTGGTCTTGTCGCTCTTCTCGAGCCCTTGATCTTGTCTGAGTATGGGATCCTTCTATCGAACTGGTTGGGGTTTCGGCTTGAAGGCTTCTCCTGCTTCCCGCATGAACTGGTTTCTCCCTTTGGATTTCTGGGGTATTTCCCAATGTTTTCCTCTTCTTCCTCCTTGTCTTCTTGGTGTTCGAGGGTATGCCCATGAATGATTCCCATGTTTGGTTCTGTTTTTGTAGGGAATCTTCCACTAGTAATATAATCAAACCATGACATGCCAGACTTGTGTCTGGATTATTACTGCCCTTAACCATTTTGCTCATTAATTCTAAGGATTTCCACAGAAAATACGACATATTGATGTATTTCTGGTGCCTTAAGTGGTTCAGAATTTTAAAGTGATAAGCGAAAATTAGACTGAACCGACCTTCACATGAGATGAATTTGCATACGTAGAGTGCCACCTCACCCCATGGAATTGGAAATGAAGCTCATTTTGTCCCCTTTTCTGTTCCTTGCACCAGTTCACCAAGTTTCAAAAACGCATCGATAAGAGGCTTTATTGACACACGTCTCTCAAACCATTTTTCACCCATCTGTGGTAATCTAGAGACCCTTGCAATTGTCAGCTCATCCGCTTTAATTTTCAATCCTCGTACTTCTGCAACTTCACTGTCATAGGTGAGCGCAAATTCCATTGCAATCACAACATCTCCCTTCTTCATTTTATCAAAATAATCCAGCCATCCTGCCTATTGAATGCTATATCCGTGTCGGATATACTCAGTGATTATTCAAGCGAATAATCCTCCAATGGAAAATAACTCCATTTGATAAAATAATAATATATAATTGATAATGGATATAAAGATGATGATAAATTACAAAGGATATGGTTGCCTTAAATATGGCTTGGCCATCACATATTGAAGAGACACTTCTCTTCATAAACTATATTTTAATATTATTAACTACTATTAGGAATAGTTACCTATTTATTACTTTTTATTGTTGTAGCATTGCCACTCTCTTAGATAGGCTTTGTCCTCAAAG
The DNA here is from genome assembly GCA_027924585.1 of Larix kaempferi. Lineage (NCBI taxonomy): Eukaryota > Viridiplantae > Streptophyta > Pinopsida > Pinales > Pinaceae > Larix > Larix kaempferi. The sequence continues at coordinate 867,515 of BSBM01000111.1, read as the reverse complement.
CCTTATAATTTTGTCGCACTGTTCTTTGCGATGTCGTGGCCGCCGAAACATGTCGATATGAATTGCTAAGTGTAGAGCATAACTTCCGATACGTCGACGGATGAATCCATCCCAAATTGATTTGTTGTGGACTGATGGGATTCCCTACTGATGTGTCGTCAGGAGATTTGATCACATTAGTACCATTATCTTTCGACAATTCCCACTTTTTCAAATATCGGTTTTTATGGTTGGGGTGTCGATAGGGAACTTTCACGATGTCACTTTCGTTTAAGAATGTTGCCTTTAGAGCATTGATCTGAGTTGGAAGTTGTATTTTCGTCTCTTGAGGATTTAAGTTTTTGTTCTGTATCTTTTCCAACTTGTTTTCTAACTGCCTATTATCATTTTGAAACTTCTTAATCAATTCGACTTGCGATTTTCTGTCATCTTCAGATGTCTTAAGTTGTTCCTTAAGGTCTTCATTATGACTTCTGATACAACTATTTTCTTCCTATTTGTCTAGAAGTTTCCCTTCAATGTCGTCCATAGATTGTTCTATCTTCCGACTATTTTTCAACTTCTTAATTTTTGTGACTAGTATCTTGTTATGATTTCTTAGTCTAAAAATTTCTTCAGCATTGTTAGATAATGCTTTATTACTCTTCGCGATCTCAGACTTATGTGTCTTTTTAGAGTCGTCATTTTGTTGTTGAAGAACTTTTATCTGTTGTCGACACTGGCCGACCTCTGATTCTTGACTTTCTAATTTATGTCGTAACTGCATTAGTTCTTCATCTTTGTCGCTAACGATTTTGTTCAAGCGTATTATTTCTGCTTCGTAATTATTTATTTCCTTCTTTATATCTTGTTTTTTCAATCTCTGATTGAAACCACTTTCATCTTTTAATTCCTTGATTTGCGCACATAATTTTTCTATGTGATTTTTCTGGTTGGACATTATTTGTTCATTGAACCGTTCTTGTATCTTATGTAGTTCAATCTTTATTTCTGATTGTCTATTAATGTCTCGTAATTCTTCATTGTCTTTTTGATAGCGTTTTAACTTGGCTTCTAATTTTCTCGCAAATCGACTGCCATTGTTTCTGATTTCTTTGACGGTGGGATGATCTTCTTTGATTTCTTTGATGAGTCTTTTCTTAAACTTGGTCGTCCTTGTCGTTAACGCGTCTTGACTTCTTGATAAGCCTTCTTTGACTTGAATTTGCTTTGTTTCTTCAAACAAATCTTATTTCAAAAGAATTGATTTTTTTTTCTTTTTTCTTTGATAATAATAATTATTATTAAAATATAATAATAATATTATATATATATATATATATTCCTTTTTTTTTTCACCCAAAAATGATTTTTTTTTTAATATAATAATTGTAATAGTTACAATTATTATCAACAATAACCATATAAATATTTTCTTTTCTTTTGTGAAGGGAAAATAATAATATGTATTATTAAATAATAATACAATTTTATAAATTTCTTTTCTGAAGTGGACAATATATATACTATAAAAATAATATTATATATATTTGAATTTGGAAGATTAGGGTTTTGATAGGAGGAGATAGGAGTGGGTGATGGCAGTCTGCGTCGTGAAGGAGTTAGGCAATTATGAGGTTGACGGTGAGGCGATGATGGTGGAAGGAGCAGGAGTTGAAGAGGGGGGCGTGAGCAGCAGCGAGGGAGAGAGCGTTGTGCAGTATGGTGGCGGGGGAGTGGGGAGTCGCAGGAAGATGGAGGGAAGCTGGAATGGAGGGGTGGATGTGTGTGGGAATGTAGAGGGGATGCACGAGAGGTATGCGTGGGAGGTGCTGTGGAAAAGAGGAGCATGGACAGATGTTGCAGGCGGGAGAGGTGCAGTTCTGGGAAGGAAGGACGCACAGGTGGAGGAGAGGGCGTGGACGCGTTTGGAGTTTGGGGAGGAGGGGGTCGCAGTTGAGGTCTGCGTTGGAGTATGGGACGCGGGAAGTGGGGAGTTGCAGGAGAGATGGCGGGGAGGGAGCGTGGAAGAGTTGAGGGGATGAGTGAAGGTGCAATGCAGCAGTGGAGTGAGCGTGGAAGAGTTGAGGGGATGAGTGAAGGTGCAATGCAGCAGTGGAGTGAGTAGATGGAAAGGGTGTTGCATGGAGCAACGTTGGTGAGTGCAGATGCGCGTGGGGGATGGGATGGCACGAAGGGCATTGGAAGTGTAGGGAGAGCGTGAGTTGGAGTAGTGCACAGGGACTGGAAGGCGTTGGGAGGTGAGGAGATGCGTTACCGAGGAGTGGAGGCTAAGGGAGTGTGGTGCTGATGTGGGGGCGATGTAGACGAGATGGAGTAGAAGCTTGGGTGTAGTAGGGAGATAGATAATGGAGCTGGAGCACTAGACAGAGACGGAGCTTGCAGAGTTGAGCAGAGTTTAGAAAATCTGAGTATGGATGGCTAAAAGCCTAGATCACAGATCCGGGTTCAAGGAATCCTTGAAAGTTTGGCTACAAGACAAAAATATGGCCAAGGGCCAGAATCAATAAGTGTCCGAGAATCAGAGCGCTCTGATACCAATGCTATATCCGTGTCAGATATACTCAGTGATTATTCAAGCGAATAATCCTCCAATGGAAAATAAATCCATTTGATAAAATAATAATATATAATTGATAATGGATATAAAGATGATGATAAATTACAAAGGATATGGTTGCCTTAAATATGGCTTGGCCATCACATATTGAAGAGACACTTCTCTTCATAAACTTTATTTTAATATTATTAACTACTATTAGGAATAGTTACCTATTTATTACTTTTTATTGTTGTAGCATTGAAAAACCGTTTTCACTTCTCCGTTTCCATAGACCATATCCGTGTTTTCAGGTTCACTACGGATTTCCCCCCTCATTGCGCTTTGTTCCTTATTTCTCTCTAGATGCTTACAATGTTTCAAAATTCCTGTCGGTTTTCCGAATAAAAGGATGGACTTGTATTATCCGGAGGTGGGTTATCAATACTGATCTACTAGAAGCTCATAGGTGGTGGAATTATTATCAGGAAAGCAATTGGCTTAATAGAGTTTAGAGGTACCTCTAAATTCTCCCCCCCAAACCAGTTCGGCACACGACCCCGTGTGGAACTAATTGGCTTAATAAATCATGATCCATCCTTTTGTACCTACCAAAAGCGAATGAAGGATGGTTACGTACCTGCCTTACCTGAGAAGAGATGCGTGGAGTTCAGTGGCTGGTTGGTTGCAGGAATGAGAAGAAGAACATAACACTACTACATATGGCTCAAAAGTCCCACGAAAGTTTGCCACGAAACAGTTAAAATTGATGTTTTCGTGGAAAAACAGTTTAAATTTTTGGAAAAAAATTGAAAATCCCCCCGACGATCGTCTCTATAGCCACGGATTAACTTTTCGTCTCTATAGCCACGAACTTTCGTCTCTATAGCCACGAAAAGTATGTTCGTTGCTATAGCCACAAAAAGTATGTTCGTCACTATAGTCACAACCTACAAATAAAGATAGTGGAGTCTAGTAAATACAAATTTGAATTATTTAGTGTTGAGACAATTAGGGAAAACCCTGTTGGAGAGGGATAGGAACTAGTGCACTAGAGCTAGCAATCCCATTGGAGTGAATTTGCTTGTTGTTGAGATGTAATGGTTGGGGCTGATTTAGGTGGAAGTGTTGGGTTTCCATGGAATAGTTCCACATAAACAATATACTTTCCCATACGATAATTCCATTTCAATGTTGAACCAAAGTCGGGGAGAGCCTTATAGTAGTTGTCAATGTATATTTGGGTGGGAATGCATACTCTAATGAAATAGATATGGAATTCTTCTTCTAAAGAATTAATTCGCTGAGAGAGTTGTTGAACATATAATTCTAACAGAGATAATGTCCTATACCAATGATCCAATATCATTTGGCGTATTTCTAATCTATGTAACCTATAAAAATTAGTTTAGAGAGGGAGTGCACCAGCTAAAGGAGAAATAACCTAGACAATATTCAATATTAATAAGAACAACAAAGAGCACACTAATTATCTTTGGAAAGAAAATAGATTAATATTTTTTTGGAATACCAGCTAGTATTATATAGAAATACAAAGTGTTCACACAAGGTGAGAAAATATTAAAATACTAATGCATGAATCCCTAGAGCTGGGAAGATACATTTATATGTCCACAAACAATTACATTGAAGTCAAACATGAATTGGGAATGAGGAACCCTCAACAATTGCTTCAATAATCTAGATAATGATGGATAGGCGAATGCGTCCTCCTTGGGGAGGAAGGGTTCTTACATGGTAACTTGGGATGGATGTGGCTTTTTGGAATAGAGCAAGCATCTTGGGGAAGGCACCTATTAAGCACATGCAAGAAGAATATAATCTCAATTTGGTTGGCATTAAAGATACATAAATACAGGATAATATGAGGTACTTGGTAGAAATGAAAAGATTTAGTATTCCAATAGAACAAGCCTTGGAAGAATGTTGATAATTTGAGGTCAACTGAATTAAATTTCCTGCATATGTACAAATTTCTATTTGGATGAAAAGAGAAAAATCTCTCCTCAAATTTCAGTTTACAACCCACTAATGCTTGCATGACCAAGATTTGAATTATTGGACCCCATAGTATCAATAACTTTAGCCCTCAATGGACACATGCATGGCCAATATTGTTAAGGTTAATAAACCATGATTACATACTGGATTTGTTTTGTTATATTTTTTCTTTCCATCTCCTCCCTTCCTCGGGGCAAATAAGATTTTGATAATAAGGGGGATGTTGGAGGAGCCTAATAGCCTAGTCAACTAGAATAAAGAGTCAACCAAAGCATTGTAATATAGGTAGCTATCAACCAAGTGATGTAATTGATTGGGTAGCTAAGTTATTCAACTAACTAGTTGGGTCAACCAACCACGGTAGTTATGGAAGTTATAACTACCTTCATCTATTGCAATGTATAAATAAACAAAAACGTGAGATGTAATGGTTATTGGTTTATTGTTGATCGTATATTAATAGAGACTATTGTTGTTGGTTCTGTAATTATTATTTATCCTTCTCCTCCTATGTATGCATGCATGTACAATACTTTTTTGTATATCATGGTTAAATGGCTGCACTACTAGTAAATTATTTATTATGTAATACCCTAGATGGTAACACTACTTCAAGAGAAATTGCTTCATTTGGGCATGCTTTGGTTGGTTCTAAAACTACTTCAACAAATTCTTGTACTTTAACTCCTGTCTGCCAAGAACCTTCTTTACAATTGCAATTGCCATTTTCTCCTTTGCCATTTAAGTTGTCTCTTTATTCTTACCTTCTTTAGCCTTTTGTTTGAACCCAATGTGTTCTTCTACTTTTAGGTTTTATTTAGCCTTATCTATTTTTATTAATATTATTCTTGTATATTATTTAGAAACTGGTTGATAACTTTGTTGATTTCCACAACTCTAATTGGATTTCTCTTTGCATGGACTCCGTCAAATTATTATATTTTCTCATAAGGAAACTTCTCCTTTACGGGATCTTCTCAGATCCTGTGATTGAAAATATGATGCTAATTGTCAATAATTTCAATATTATTGTATCAAGTCTAGAGTCTAGTTTCTCCATTTGATCCCTTGCATGAGACGAGTTCTCTTAAGGTGATTTTTCTTAGATATTTCAAAAAAAATCTAATTATAGGTGTCAAGAATTTCATTGTTAGATCAAGTTAAGATTTGAGTGCTTTATCTTAACCTTTTTCCCTTGCATAAGACATCATTTAACATATTGTTAGAGAAATCTTACCAAACCTTCATGGGTCCCATCTGACTCTTAGCCGCACTGTTCTACGAGTGATGTCCCATTACATTTTATAGATCCTATATACTTAGCATATATGTCTTTCAATAATGCATCCTTACAAAATGTAGTTTGGTTCATTGTCCCCAAGCCTTTTCCTCAAACAACCTTTAGTTATCACCAATTCTATACTTTGCTTGATATTCTACATGAACACTTTCAAAAGTGTTATCCGATGGTTATTCTAGACTCAAGGTTTGGTGATTACTATGTGACATATATAAGTTTTTGTCCTTGGGTTAACTTCCATTTTGGAGCCGACTAAAATGCCTTGTGTCACATATCCAATGGCTCTTCTAGTAAGTTTTCATTTGTTTGATACAATAAAATATAGGGTCTCTTTTCTACACCTTCATTGACCTTCCATATGACCACTTTTATTTCATGATCCCGCGTGCACATTGGGGATACACTCCCGTGTTCACATCCATAGCTCGATTGGCCGTCCAGAGAGCCGAGTGAGCAGAGATTTTGTGGTTTATATTCCAAAAAAGATGATGAATCCCGCATGCACATCCATAGCTCGATTGACCGTCTAGAGAGCCGAGTGAGCAGAGACGTGTAGAGCCGAGTGAGCAGAGACGTGTAGAGGAGGGAGGCTAGACCACCGAGAGAGCTGAGTGAGCAGAGACCAACATAGAGGAGGGAGGCGAGACCGCCGAGAGAGCTGATACCGCCAAGAACATTGCAGAGGAGGGATTCCAGACTAAGAGATCAATACCATTGCAGAGGAGGCCGTCGAGACGTCATCGGTAAGTCTGAAATGCACATTTTGTACACCAGGGTTGGGGGTTTGGAATTGAACTCTTTGTTAATGGGGTTATGGGGGTTTGGAAATGAACAAGTGGTGATCGGAAGGATGCTAAAACCGAAGAGGCACTTATCAAAATTGTTATCCTAGTTGTTAACTATGGGTTACTGCCACAATTGGCTTCTTCCTCCTATTGATATCGATTCTGTCAATCAATCCCAGAACCACTCCCACTAGCTCTCTCTGTACGCTATAAAACCTCGGCATATTGCATTACCTCTGGTCCAATGAGTTACCTGCAGATCTGCGTGCGATGGGTCACTACCACCATAGGCTCTCGACCTTCCAATAAAAAACAATGAAGTCTCAATTGTTATCAATGGGATTTTCACCCTGCGCTTGCAACCCAGAAACACAAATTTCTTCTATGTTTCGATCATAGAGTTGAGCCACTAGGGCATTCCAAGCTAATCCCTGCCCATTGGCGTTTCATCATGGCATTTTCAGGCATCATGGTTAGAGTCTGAGTTAAAATCTATTTTTTTCAGGCATGCTGGTGTGTATGCTATTGACATAGGGTTTAAAGAAGGGTTCATTGCTGTCACAGATCAATTAAATAAAATTCTTCAGAATTATTGTAACATTAATGATGTGCAAAAGGATGGAGTTCTTCTAATTCTCCCACTGCTCCTAATGAGCTTTAAAAAATAACGACATCATCATTTTAAGACCAAATACATATTATTGTATTTGCTGGAAAAAAAAATCCCACTATGCAATTGCTAGGGAGAGACCTCATCAACCAATCTCATTATATTCCTTTGCTATAAAGTAGAAAATATTTCTTGAAATTCCCCACATCAAGCCTAACATGCTGTGACTATGTTTTTAACATTTGATGCATCGCCCATTTGTGTGAAATTCATATATGGATCCTTGATCTTGGCAACCTTGAGGTGCATATCAAATCCCTACATTAGGTTTGTCTGCGCCGATGCCTATAATCAATGCACTAAATGCACTGTCACACACAAACATGATCATTTAATGGATCAACCACCGCCCTCACCTAGGCTTTGGAATGAACCTAGATTCTCTCTGTGCAATAAGCAGTTCAACCAATTTGAGAACAATAAAATAAAATTCTTCAGACATATTATAATTTACAACATTGACAATGTGTAGAAAGATGGAGTTGTTCTGCTTCTCCCACTGCTCCTAATGATCTTTAAAAATAATGAATCATCAATTTGAGATCAAATACATACTAAATTAGTTGCCAGAAAAAAAATCCCTATATGCTCTCTAAGTGGAGACCACACCAGTCAATCTCCTTATTAGATACAATGTGTTTTCTTTGCACTAAAGTATAAAATCTTGTTTCAAATTCCCTACATGAAGCATAACTTGCTGTCTTGGTAAGTTCTTAAGGACATTACGTTTCTCTCACAAAGTTGCTTTTAATTCACTTATATCTTTCATCACTATAACAATACAATTGTTTTGTCTTTCTTAAATCTATTTTAATTCTCTTAGGTTACTAAGCGATCTTTTAGCATAACACCTATGTTTATCTAACTTGATCTAGTGAGATTGGTTTTGGTGTGAGATGAAGTTATTGTACCCAAGTTTCTTATAGTGTAGACCCTTGTTATGATCCTAATCATACTAAAATAATTCCTGAGTACCTTGTGGTAAATACCTCCTAGTTGACACTGTTTCTCAAAAACATCATGTTCAGATTGCCAGTTGATATAATTGTAAATTTTAACAGAAAGAGAAGGCGATGCTTAAGAAATTATATGGACTTTACACTAGAAAAACATCTTGTATTTGAGTGAAATGAAGGATGACTAAAATTCATGGAGAAAGCTATATTTTCTCACTTGTCTCTGGCTGCTCTTGGGCACTTAATGGACCTCCTTGCCGGTAGTGGAATATGACAGCCAATTGCTGGTAGATTAGCGATGTCTTGTTGTAATAGATAAGTTGACATTGTACAAAAGGTCTACAATTATAGACATTTCGAATTAAAAAGCTAATGAATTTATCATTTGTATGACTAGCTAAAACCAATGTTCCCCCATGTTTCTGAGATGCATGAGCATGGGAGTGAGTTTGTGGATTTGTTGGGATACAACCACTAAGATATTAAATTTTCTTTGAAAATTTGGTGAATGCTCGTTTTGTATTTGGGATACAACCACTAAGATATTAAATTTGGTGAATGCTTCATGTTCTTGCTATAGCATTTACATCACACAAACCCTAGGTCTTCTTTTCTTGTATCATATATGTGCTAAGACTCAGGCTCATCCCTTGTGCTAGCAGTGGTCTTCATGTCTTCTCTAGCATTTACATCTCAAATCCTAGGTCTTGCTCCCTATAAGACTTCTTCAAGAAAATTACAAAGATGGAACAGTGAGTACATTGATAGTAAGTAATGGAAAATACTCTCTCCTCCCTTATATAGAATAGGTGAGGAGGGCTAACATAAAACATGGACTAGTTCCACATAAGTAACCATAGACCTAAGTAAAAAGGGAAATCGTATATGGAGAATTCTACAATACAAGGATGGCAAGTGTCATGTTAGGGTTTTTCCCAACCTCAAGGTGGTGTGTCCTCCAAGCATGAGGTCTCTTGGGTCCAATGCCCCTCCTCCAAGATGCTCCTTCAAGATGGTGCAATATCCAACATGAATTCCTCTAAATCTAATTGATGAATGGTAATTTGAATTAAGTATGTCTTCATGGTGATATATATGTGTGTGTGTGTGTGTGCGCGCATGTGTGCCCGTGTGTGTGTGTGTGTGTGTGCAACATTTTTGAAAATTTGTCGTATATGTTCCCCTCCTCATATCTATATTTGTTCCCATATTGTAACGGACCCACCCATCCATCCAAGGCAAGGGAGAGAACATGATTCCATTCTAAGGGGCTCTTCATAAAACTCAGCCAATTCATTAGATGCATACAGTTAAAAACAAATGTTGCAGATGTAAATTAAACAAACATGCACAGGGGAAATGAACTCATCCACACACATGTTACATGACTGTTATTCAATTTAACACAGCCAACAAATTAATACATTTGTAGAAGTAATTACATAAGAAAATACTCATCTTGATGTAATGTTGTCCCAACAACTAGCTATGTCGCTGCAACGTTCCTCCCAACCGTAGGTCTCTGCCCAGCCTGTATTATTTCAACACTCAGAGACCACCCCCGAGCTGGGCATGATATCTACAAGGAACTTGGGACTCTCAAACCTTGCACAACCAAAGCAATGGATACCCAACTCAACCCCAGCATTCTCTTGCACATCAAACTCAAATATGGCTCTAGAACACACTTTCAACAGTGGGACTTAGGAAATAGATGGACAGGGGTTTTCCCAAAACGTAGGCACACCAAAACGGATTGTGGGAAGAGGAATCCAACCCCAGGGAACAAAACCGATTTCTCCCATAGATGTATGAGCATACAGTGGGCCAAACGGCCTCGATAAAACCCCAAATCGTTTCCTCTTCTTCCCCACTGTTAGCCACAACAAAAACTCCCTTCCCAACAAGAAAAATGAATGTAAACACAGTAAAACCAGTGAGGAAAACGCCTAGGTATCTCCAAACTCTTGAGAGGGCAAAGTGGGTTGATGGGTAATGGCTTGGGGAGCAATTCATGGCTCTTTTCTTGCCTAAGAATCCAAACATGAATTTCCATGTAGGGTGGATTTCCCATACCTGAATTTGGACAGCCATACCTCCCATTCCCCAAGGCATTAACTACCTCAACCAACTCTTGGGAGAAATCAATGATTGGGTACAAAAGTCAACATGGGTAGTTGAGGGTTCATGGGTTCTCTCATTGACACTTGGCTTGACTCAATTGGCTCAAAGGGTTTGAATATTTCCCTCCCAATTCCTTGCAATATCATGCCCCCATCTCTTGTTGCATTGCATAGCTAGCTGTGGGCATTTATATTAAGATGCATATTTACAATTCCCATGGTTCACTAGCACATGGGTAGCATAATTTCAAATACCTTACTCTTCAAGATCAAGCATTCACTAGCGGGGCCTTGGCCTTGAGCTCCACGCTAGGAATCATACATAATATGCATACAATATTTACATTACAGCCCAAATATTACAAGGGTCAAAATGGGGTACGTGACAATCCCCTCCCCTTGGAATAACACCGTCCTTGGTGTTCCAATACCTAGGAATACATACACGCTATGTACATGTCCAAAATTCACAAAATATGGTAGGTCTGTCCTGCATCTCACCCTTTACTTGGGTTTCCAGGACCAAGTCCTTTGGTCTTCACAAACTGTTCCTGCGGCTGGGACCCTCTAGCTCTGCATGAGGGCATTGTTCCAAAAAAATCGCTTCCCGCTGATCTACAAGTCTGGAAAATTTATGGCGGCTATCCTCTTGATGTTTCATTGTTTGGCAGTTGCGGAGGAAATGATTTCCGTCACATCCCCAACATTTCACTGGTTGCTTTAACTTTTCCTGGTCCGATTCCTTTGAGTCTTCCCACCTGGAACCTTTCTTAATCGGACAATTGGATGAATGCTTCTTCATTGGTCCACTTTCCTTTCCTTTACTAATTGCTCCCAGAATGTTTTTTACCTCTTTTTGCAGACGAATAGAGTCCTGCAGAACCTCGTGGTTCATCTCATTCTGTTGCCTCTGTAGCTTGAGCATCTCTCCAAGATTTTCTTGGGTTTTTGCAATTGTTTGAAGAAGACTTTTAGCCAATTCTAATAGCCCTTGGTCTGCCGCTATGGTCAATGTGCACAGCTGACCACACTTTACTTACTAGCAACACTTGCTTGTGTCGGCTGCAACCAATTGTTTCAATCTCTCACTTGTGAAATTCATCATGGAAACTCTTTGTTAGGATAAGCATAATATAAACATTAAAATTAGTCAATTAATTCCCAATTGACATGGAACGTCCATGCTTCACTCACGCGACTTCCAAATTTTTCATGCTTTCCCAACATACACATGATCTCTTTCATGTTCATCCTTTCACATTGAAATAACTAATTTAGCATTCACATTTTAATTCAAGCAAATAAACACATTCTTCTTCTAGTCATGACATGCATTCAACAATTCTTTGTTTTATAAATGCATCAATAAAAGGAAAGAGAAGAGTAAGAGTTTCTCCCTCTTAGTCTTATTTTATTACGGAGCCATGCCATCACTGTGGTTTCATGCTCCTTAGTCTCTTTCACTTTAATGTGAATGCTGGAATTTCCCTTTATTGGCTATGACACTTAGTGTCTAAGGTCTGTTTAAAGCTTTTCAACTTGGGTACCCCTTCCCATTCTGCTTACAGAACCTTAGGTTGCTAGGACCCACTCATGTTCACTAGCACCATCTTTTATTACTGCTCATATTGAGCTCTTTTAGGACAGTCATATGTCCATATGCATCCCTATGATGCCTTCCTGGTCTTTGCTTCCAACAATACCTACACTCAAACATTGAATCAATTCACATGTTTAGTTTATTTCATAAGGTTTTCCTCTAAACAAGGGTTTGAGAAATCATAACCAAATCATATACACACATATATTCATAAGCAAGAAGCTGCAAGGTAACCAAATACTTATTTGTATTGGATGTATTCACTTTATTCCATGGGATCCTTCCTTGCTTTAAGAGCCTTGGATTTCCCCGTGAACACAATTATGAATGTTGGGCTAGCATGTAGGCTACTCCACAATCATTCGAATAGGCAATGCCAGGCCAATACGCTGACTGGTTTTATCAATTGTTTAAGGGGTATTGGGATAGCATACACGCTGTTTCACAATATTAAGTAGTGAATTCCCAACCAGTTGCTCTCTGGATTTATCAAAATTTCATATCGCCTACTCATTTAATCTCTGGATTTACCAGTAATTTTATAGCGCCCAACCAGTTACTCTCTGGTTCTACCAAGGAATTTATAGTGCACAACCAGTTACTCTCTGGTTTTATCAAGAATTTCATAGTGCACAACCAGTTACTCTTTGGCTTACCAAGCGGTTGTGGCTCTTTCAGGGTCCTTACTTCCTGCAATGGCCAAGGTTTCCAACAAAGAAACAACAGTGTATTAGCTTGGTTGTCATAAGACTTATACCTGAAATATTCATTATTCCAAACAAGACGTAAATGAAAATGAATACTTATCTGTATTGTGCGTTTCCCCTCTGGTCCACAGGATCCTGCTTCGCTTTGCAAGCCTTGGGATCGCCTATGGAATTGGATGTAGTTAATGCTTCACCAGTACACCTTCACGCCGACTGGATTTACCAAGCATTTGGTGGTGCCCAACCAGTCCCATACCTGGTTGGCCCTCTCCATTGCCGAGCCATCACATTCATCTAGGTCATCAACCAATGGAAGGAAACTGCGCCACCCGACCATTATAGGTCAAGGCTCTACTATGGAGCCATAGGCATCTTAGGGTTTTCAGTCAGTCTTCGGCGCCCGCCCTCCCACTGCTATCCCAATAGAGATTTTATGCCTTTACCAATGTCACCACACCTTCTTGCACCATTACCCTTCACACACACCAACTCTTCATTCATACAAGGACGCCACTCCTTCTCTTGTGCAAATCGGTGGTTCCTTTTAGGAACTTTATAGGTGTCTTTCTGGACTACAGGTTAGCATGACCCCACTCACACAAGGATAATAACTCTTCTTATTACACAGCTCTTCGGGCCTGTACATCCCTGCTAGTAATATTTCATGTGAGCATAAAAAGGTTACCAATTCCTATACAGTCCTTTTGCATACCCTTCTTCACTTTGCCTCTTAATGTGAAGTATCAATCTGTATCTTTGTAGGCTGACAACACAAGAAGGATAAGCAAGCTCATCAGTATTGCTGTTCAATTTTTGTAACCAACATTCATATCATTCACTATCAAGTATTGAAACATCAGGAATGCGTCCATTCCCTTAGGGTGTAGTCAATATTGAAAACCCTATCATGACTTAGCACCAGAAAAGGTGTGCACCCCCTTTCCGATGTGCGCCATGTAGGCCCTAATCATACTCAAGCAGTCTGCAAGGATATAAATAAGATAGAGCATGCTCTGCATATTAACCCTAATAATTTAGACATGCATGTTCTTGTCTAGGGTCACAGAATACTCATTCATTTTGCAGATGTGTCTCACATGCCTTCTGGGCATAGCTTTACCATCTCACTTTCATGGTTTACTGACATGCGGTTTAGCTGAGACATTATCAATGGCGTTTCACCCGAAACCCATTTCCAAAGCATGGGGTCCTTCCCATCTAGTTTGGCTTTTGCAGGCCATCACACATGGTCTTCCTTCTCATAACCTTTGGCTTCTACACATGGTAGATCCTGGTCTTTACTATGGACTTATCCTCATTTCCATACGCAAGACCTTTCTACCTGAAAACTGAAATTTCAATCAGCCAAACACGTTGTGAGTATGTATGCATATACTCTCTTTATTGCTACAATAATCACTGAAGTGATCTTAGAATTATAACGCTCAATAATTCAAACACTTTCACCTGTTAACATTTTAAATGCAATAAAATATATACATCTCTATATACGCATTAAAAATTGCAAGACACAGTCACACTATCCATGCAATTTAGATAAACAGTAAATACTCATTACTTCACATCTCACGCAATTCTGTCTTTCCAACAGAGCATTCTTGGTATCCCATCAACATGTCTACCTTCTATATTCAATCATTCTCCTGCATTCACAACGGCTCATTAAATAGATCACCATTTCATCTATTATCTAGTGGTAATGAAACATACACCACAATCATGCATTCACACAATGCATCTCAACATGTGCACCTATACATATGCATGCGCTTTTACATCACTCACATAATCTTTTAGTGTACAATCAGTCAATGTATAACCACAAGATTGTACTTAATATTTTAATGCACATCTCCTCAATGCAACCCTGCATTAACTTATGAGTACTTATGCATTCAAACATATTATGTCCTAACCATGCCTCTCTCATATGGCATACATTATAACAGGACCATAAGTCATCACTTGTTTGGGTTGTTAAAACTTCACAACCAACATCCACAAATGGCATGATACGATTTCATATGAATGCATTGAGATTTCTAAGCAATTATAGGGTGTAAGGATCATTTCCTTCATTTACCCACACCTCACCATACTTGGTAGGTTGACATTCACATTTGTGCACGCAATACTACATGTAAATCAATCAACATAGTTTAAACATAGTTGAAGGAATCTCACCAAATCCTCCTTCAATCATTCATGCAATTAAGCATAAATAACTATTACTTGCATGGCTGTCATTAACATCGCTTGATGTTACCTGATCAGTTGGCCTCTTACCAAGGCTACACAGTCCTTTTTCCAACCTCATAATCATAGATTTGTTGCACCATCCTTTCCTCATAAGGTTTTTGGTCATATACAACAACATCATCCACATCCTTAGCCATGCTTCGGTTGTCTTTGGTCCTACAACCAATACGAACACAACTAATTATTAGCAACCACAATCATTATCTTAAGTGGCTTATTGCATATGTAAAACCTCACTATTTTACCAATATGCAATATCATATACATGCAAAAACATTTTCATATGCATTGTGCAATGTTTATTAATATGCCATTCAGTGCATATTCATTTTATCTATCTAATCTCTTGCATTTCCAGTCATGCTTTTATGGTCTAATTCATACAACCATTCTCAACCATAAGAAATACCATTAATGGGCTATTGCATGTGTAACTTCACTACCTTTACCCATAGGTAACATCATGTTCATGCATAAGCAATTTCACATGCACTATGTAATGACTCCTTAATCATGTCCATTAATTCATATGCATTACTCTCTTGCATTTCCAACATCCCTATGCCATAACTTTCAATTTATGAAATTTAGGAAATATAAATACAATAGCAAGAGAGTGTGATGCACCTGCAACAATTAATTAGTAAGAATATACAAAATCGCAGAAATGACAGAACTCAGAATCACTTTTATATTGATCGCAGGCCACTTCGAGGGGGCAACCTCCTTTGAGCAAGCTCAATACAAATAACTTCACGGTGCCTTCATAGGTCTCAACACACACTTATATACTAAGTCTAGGCACCAATACTATGGGTCAAAACCATGGGCCACTACAAACTATGGATCAACAATACTACGGGCGACTTACAAAGCATATGCACCAACAACAATAACACAAACTATTGATCAACAAATACTACGGGACGACTTACAAAGCATATGCGTCCAACAACAATATACTAACAAAGTAAAGACATGAGTTCCTAACATCCCCTCCCCCTTAAAAAAAAGCTTTGTCCTCAAAGCTTTAGATGTGAAAATTGTTGTTGAATCTGAAGGAGTGGTTCCCATGTAGCATCCTCTGGTTGCATGCCATGCCACTGAATTAAGACCTCCGTGATAGAGCGAGAGCGAAGCTGACGAGTGTGCCAATTGAGGATGGCCTCCGGCTCCAAAAGGATGGATCCTTCATTATCCAGTTCGGGTAAAATCGTTTGTCCACTGATGTTGGTGCGAAGAACTTTCTTCAGACAAGAGACATGAAATACTGGATGAATGCGGGAAGAAGGAGGAAGTTCCAATTTATAAGCAACGAATCCAATCTTCTGAAGAATCCGATATGGCCCATAGAACTTTGGAGCGAGCTTATGACGCCCTTTGAGTTTCAGGGAGGATTGCTTGTACGGATGGAGACGAAGAAAAACCATATCGCCTACTTGAAAAGTGCGATCAGAACGGTGCTGATCAGCTTGTTGCTTCATGTGATTTCTTGCCATGTGAAGATTGTCCCGCAAAATGCGAAGAATCTGATCGCGGTTTCGAAGGATCGTGTCAACTTCCTGAACTGGTGAATTGTTGGGGGTGTATGAAGAAGAACTGGAGGTGCCTAACCATAGATTGCTTCATATGGGGTCATTTTAGAGGCAATGTGGTAAGAGGTATTGTACCACCATTCAGCAAGAGGGAGCCACTTTTCCCACTGATGTTATTGTTTAGAGGTGAAGCAACGAAGATAAGTTTCCAAGCATTTATTGATAATTTCAGTCTGACCATCTGTTTGTGGGTGATACCCTGAAATCATCTTCAGTTTGGTGCCAGTGTGGCGAAATAGTTATGTCCAAAAATGACTAGTGAAAGTCACATCACGATCCGAGACAATGGAAGAAGGGATGCCATGAAGACGAAAGATCTGGTCTAGGAAAATTTGAGCGACTGAGGAGGCTGTATAGGGATGGCTGAGAGCACAAAAATGACTATATTTGGAGAGGCGATCAACCACAATGAGAATCACTGTCTTCCCTCCAGATTTAGGGAGCCCTTTAATGAAATCCATACAAATATCTATCCAAATACGTGTAGGTATGGGAAAGGGTTCGAGCAATCCTTGAAGGAGTGTTGTTTCACCCTTATTGTGCTGGAAGGTATCACATTCAGCCACCATCTGTTGAATTGTCCTTTTCATGCTCTGCCAAAATAAGTTACGCCGTGTCCGTTCATACATTTTGAGGAACCCAGAGTGCCCTGCCGATGGAGAAGCATGGAGTTCATAGAAGACAGCCTGTTGAAGATCTGTGCTCTGGGGAAGCACCAGGCGACCCTTGTATCTTATAAGAAGCACCATACCAAGAGTAATGTGGTACAACGGAAGGGTTGTTGGTCAAGCATTGGATGATTTGAGATAAGGAAGAGTCATTGACATAACCCCGTTGAACATATTGCAACCAATTTGGAACATGCATAGAAATAGCTGAAAGAGAACCTTGGGCATCAAATGTGCGAGAAAGAGCATCTGCCACAATATTGTCTTTACCCTTCTTGTAAGTGATCTCATAGTCATAACCCATGAGTTTGCTAACCCATTTCTGTTGTGCTGGGGAGGAGACACGCTTTTCCAAGAAATATTTCAGACTCTGGTAATCAGTCTTGATGCAGAAATGATTCCCTAATAGGTATGGTCGCCACTTCTGTACTGCATGCAAAATAGCCATCATTTCCTTCTCATATGTAGAGGCAGCTAAATTCTTACCTGAAAGGGCTTTGCTGGTGAACGCAATGGGGTGTTCATCTTGAAGGAGAACAACACCAAGTCCATTGCCACAAGCATCACTCTCAATAGTGAAGGGCTTGGAAAAATCGGGCATAGCTAGAACAGGTGTAGTACACATAGCTTGTTTTAGTTTGTCAAATGCACACTAAGCAGTATGTGTCCATGTAAAAGCATCCTTTTTCAATAGAGCAGTTAATGGAGCTGCAATCTTCCCATAATCCTTGACAAACTTGCGGTAGTAGCCAGTCAACCCCAAAATACCACGAAGGCTCTTGAGTGTCTGAGGATGCGGCCAATTGTTCATGGCATCAATTTTGGCAGGATCCACACGAACCCCTTGTGCTGAGATAATGTGCCCGAGATACTCAACTTCCTTCTTTCCAAAAACACATTTAGACTGCTTGGCGTGGAGATGATGGTCAGAGAAAAGTTGCATGACAAGATCTAGATGCTAGAGATGTTCATCCCATGTTTTACTGTAGATGAGGATATCATCAAAGAATACCAGAATGAATTTCCGCAAGCAGGGTCGAAATATTTCATTCATTAAGGCCTGGAATGTGGAAGGAACATTAGTGAGGCCAAAGGGCATGACCAAAAACTCATAATGGCCATCATGTGTGCGGAAAGCTATTTTAGGGATATCGTCCTCATGAACCCGAATTTGATGATACCCAGAATGAAGATCCAACTTGGAGAAAAATTGAGCCCCATGAAGCTCATCAACAACAGGAATTGGAAACTTATCCTTGATGGTGAGGTGATTAAGTGCTCGAAAGTCAATGCAGAGGCACGATGACCCATCTTTTTTGTGGACAAGAAGAACTGGAGAAGAAAAGGAACTAGTGCTTGGGCGAATAATACCTTGCTTCAATAAGTCCCGAATGAGCATTTCAATCTCTGTTTTTTGGTGAAATGGGTAGCGATAGGGCCTGATGTTGAGAGGAACGCTGCCAGGAAGGAGCTGAATACGATGGTCTTCTGGCCTTGAAGGTGGCAATCCCACTGGTTCAGCAAAGACACCTGGATATCGATCCAAAATTTGTTGTAGATCCAAAGGAGTAGTGGAGACTGCTGATGGTTGCATCTGAATGGAATGGATCTGAGCGATGACACCATGTGAATTCTTCTTGAGGAGTTTTTCCATGCGATGTGAACTGATGATGCTGACAAACTCTGGTTGTAATCTTGTCAATGTGTGTTTTTGTCCATTGAGGAAAAACTGCATCCAAAGTTCAGCAAAATCCCATAAGATAGGGCCAAGTGTGCGTAGCCATTGAGCGCCCAAAACCACATCACATCCGCCTAAGGTGAAGGAAAACATGTTAGAGTGCAAGGTATAATATCCCATAGAGATACGCACATTTCGACACTTCCCTTTGCAAGGTAAGGTGCCCCCATTGGCAACCATGACTTCAAAGTTGGAGCAAGGATGGATAAAACAATCAGCTTGTTTGGTGATCCGAGGGTCAATGAAATTATGAGTGCTACCAGAATCAATGAGTATTGTAAAAGGAAGCTTCTTGAAGTAACCCCTGACCCGCATTGTTTGGGGGGTGGTGATTCCAGCTAAAGCATGGAGAGATATCTCTGGCTAGTCATCCTAAGACGGAGGGTCAATAGGCGGTTCTTGAATGTCGAGCTGAGCATCCATTGTTTTTGGATCTTCGTCACCAATTTCAGAGGCAGGCAGAGAATCCACATCCAAGAGATAGAGCTTTTGCTGAACACATCTATGTCCCTGAGTGAATTTCTCATCACAATTATAGCAAATCCCCTTTTCTCTGCGTGCTTGCATCTCTGTTTCAGACAAACGCTTGATAGGAGTTGGTCGAGGAGCCTGCGGTATAGGTGGTCGTTGAGAACCCATATTTCGGAAGGGAACAAAAGTGGGATTGGAGCGTTGTTGGGATGAAATCTTGTCTTCTGCCAACTTAGCCAACCCTAGGGCTTTCATCATTGTGTTGGGACAGAACATTTTGACCTCAGAGCGGATGGCATCCTTTAGACCACTGATAAAACAACTCCGGTAAAAGTCATCAGACAATCCTTCAGTGTGGTTGGCTAGTTTCTCAAATTCAGTTTGATACTCTCTCACAGCGCCAATTTGGTGAAGTTTATGGAGGGATCCTGTGAAGTCATCAAAAGCACTAGGACCAAATCGTTGCAAAAGGAGCTGGCAAAAGTTTGGCCATTTTGGATTTTCATGAGCCTTGATGTACCAACGGTACCATTGAAGAGCTTCCTGTTGCAAATGAAAGGATGCAAGCGGAACTTTGTTGACATCAAAAGTATTATGCAGACTGAAATATTGTTCTGCACGATAGATCCATCCATTTGGATCAGTACCATTGAAGCGAGGAAAATCAAGCTTCGGACCACGGAAATTGCTGGAAGAAGAGAACCCATTGTCTGATGAAGACTCGGACTGCCATTTGTTGTTCATAGTTGAATGCTCAAGATGGAGGCCGAGAAATTTTTCATCCAGATCCTGGAGTTTGACTTGGATGGCTGCAAGTGCTTCTTCCATGGTTTTTGCTCCTGCATGGGTGACAACCATAACCAGGAGTTTTTTTTTTTTTTTTGGTTGATTGGGTAGGAAAACAAAAACAGAAACTGCTTTAGTAAAGGAAAATCTGGATTTGGGAAAAAATCTGAAGGGTAATTGGGGTTTCACTAGGTTTTGGACACTGTCGAATAGACAGGGAAGCAAAAAATGAGGATTTCAGAAGTGGGGTGAAGGAATGGGAAAATTTGGCAGAGGGGGACAAAGAAGCAGAATTCAGAAAGGAACTCTGTGGTAAAATTTGAAGGTGATTGGGTGAAATCTGAGGAAGTTATGGCAAACCCTAAAAATAGACAAATGTGGGATTTCAGGCTTTGGGAAGTGGAATTGGGGATAGGGTCCTCAGGAATGAAATATGGGATGACAGGGGTTCCCTGAAAATTTCAAGGAAAACAGAGTGAAAACAAGGGAGATATGGAGAAAAAACTGATTTTTTTTCCCCAGACTGGAGCGGCTACGACGCAGAAGGGATATGAAATAGATAGATCTGCAACGGCCCAAAAGTGAGCAGAAATAGAGGGATCTGAAACGACACCGAATGGATTGAAAACGGCTGGATCTGGAACGACTTTCAGAATGGATCTGAAGGGCTAGATCTGAAACAGCGCAACAGTGATTGACAATAGTTCAGCTGTAAATAGATATGGACCCCAGGTATGTGCGGCTTCCTAACAGTTCAGGGGTTTCACTCGGCCACCAATGCTGTCTGACGGCTTGCGTATTGGGGCAGTACCCCTCACTCCACGGCTCAGGTAAAACTGATAACCGCTTTGCCACAAACGACAGCTCTTGGTTTACCTCACGGGTGGGAACTAGTCAATCAGGTAGGGGTCGTTGCCCTTTTCGCTGGTAGGTCCTCTCAATGGGCCAGCTACTTCGGGGTTCCTGTGGTACTCCTCACAATGAGTTTTAGGGATTATGCCCAAGTAATTCCCACAGTTAAGTAGATAGGGATTATTCCCAAATCCGAACCTGCAACAGATGCGAAAAAAAAATTTGGCAGAAATTTCACCCAGCGAGCCCAAGAAAGTGCTCTGATACCAAATGTGATGCACCTGCAACAATTAATTAATAAGAATATGTGAAATAGCAGAAATGACAGAACTCAGAATCACTTTTATATTGATCACAGGCCACTTCGAGGGGGCAACCTCCTTTGAGCAAGCTCAATACAAATAACTTCACGGTGCCTTCATAGGTCTCAACACACACTTATGTACTAAGTCTAGGCGCCAATACTATGGGTCAAAACCATGGGCCACTACAAACTATGGATCAACAATACTACGGGCGACTTACAAAGCATATGCGCCAACAACAATAACACAAACTATTGATCAACAAATACTATGGGACGACTTACAAATCATATGCGTCCAACAACAATATACTAACAAAGTAAAGACATGGGTTCCTAACAGAGAGGAGTTAAGGAATTCCCCCCAATTCCTCATTCTGACATGGAGTTCCTCATCCACATCATAGCTAATCCTTTCCTTGGCTTCCCTACCAAGCATACAAGTAATACTTAGCTATGATATTGTCATGAATTAGCAATTCAACATATACAACCGGAATCATATATGCGTAATCATTTATTCTTGCTATTTCCCAAATATGCAATTCTTATGCTACAAACAGAATTAGTTTTAAGGTGAGGAATTTCCCTTTTATCAACATTGCCTTGCTGCTCCCATTGCTATTCTGCAATGCATATCACAGCCAATTACTTTTAATAAGGCTTCCACAACCTTCCATGCAATTCCTGCTTCTTATCCCAAGAATGTATTTCACACTTTCAACAACTGTCTCCGGGGGACGACGGGGGTCAAGGGGGCTTGTCGTAGGGCGGGTCGAGGGCAGTGCGCTCATTTTTTTTTTTTTAAATCTTTCCATTTCGTGCAATCTGGCGCACAAGTTCCATGGCATTTTTCAACTTTCGGCGCCTGAAAAATCTTCCTGGAAAGCCACTGAAATTTCCTGTTTCGGAGCAACTCAGTGATTTCTTCCGACCTGTTTCGGACCAACTCGCCGAGTTCTTCTGATTGAAAACTCGGTTTTTCCTTCCGATCCACTGCGGACCAACTTGCCGAGTTCCTTTCGGCGTTGCGGAGCAACTCGCCCATATCTTCCGATATTGCGGACGAACTTGCCCAGTTCTCCCGCTGTTTCGAAGCAACTCGCCAAGTTCTTCCGAAATTTCTTCTTTGATGCTGAAAAACACTTAGAAAATTTTTGAAAAATTTCGGACCAACTCGCTAAATTTCTCCACCGTTGCGGACGAAAACTCTTAACTTTTCCGCCATTTCATCCCAAAACTTTTATCTTTCCACCCTTGCGGCAAAAACTTACGAGTTCTTTCCGCCATTGTGGACGAACTCACCGAGTTTCTCCACCGTTGCGAGACAACTCCATGAGACTTGCCGAAATGTGTCGGCACAACCAAACAAAAACGCTTAGAATTTTTTTTGAAACTTTTTCTTCTTTTCCCGGGCATCTCGCAACTTCGTCGGCGCAACTCGCTGAGTTCTTCCGCTGTTGCGGATGAACTCGCTGAGTTTCTCCCCCGTTGTGGATGAACTCGCCGAGTTTCTCCACCGTTGCGGATGAACTTGCTGAGTTCCTCCGTCGTTGAGGACGAACTTGCCGAGTTCCTTCGCTGTTGCGGACGAACTCGCCGAGATTCGCCGGCACAGTTTTTGGCAGAAACTCATAGACACTTAGAAAAATTTTGAAATTTTTTCTTAACTATCAGTGCTGAGCAGGAAGCATACTTACCTCTGCAACTATGATAGGTATCCCATAAAGGCCAATGCTGCAACCAGTAGCTCTGATACCATTTGTAACGTACCCACCCATCCATCCAAGGCAATGGAGAGAACATGATGCCATTCTAAGGGGCTCTTCATAAAACTTAGCCAATTCATTAGATGCATACAGTTAAAAACAAATGTTGCAGATGTAAATTAAACAAACATGCACAACGGAAATGAACTCATCCACACACATGTTACACAGCTGTTATTCAATTTAACATAACCAACAAATTAATACATTTGCAGAAGTAATTGCATAAGAAAATACTCATCTTGATGTAATGTTGTCCCAACAATTAGCTATGTCGCTGCAACATTCCTCCCAACCGTAGGTCTCTGCCTAGCCTGTATTATTTCAACACTCAGAGACCACCCCCGAGCTGGGCATGATATCTACAAGGAACTTGGGACTCTCAAACCCTGCACAGCCAAAGCAATGGATACCCAACTCAACCCCAGCATTCTCTTGCACATCAAACTCAAATATGGCTCTGGAACAAACTTTCAACAGTGGGACTTAGGAAATAGATGGACAGGGGTTTTCCCAAAACGTAGGCACACCAAAACGGATTGTGGGAAGAGGAATCCAACCCCAGGGAAGAAAACCGATTTCTCCCACAGATGTATGAGCATACAGTGGGCCAAACGACCTCGATAAAACCCCAAATCGTTTCCTCTTCTTCCCCACTGTTAGCGACAACAAAAACGCCCTTCCCAGCTAGAAAAATGAATGTAAACACAGTAAAACCAGTGAGGAAAACGCCCAGGTAGCTCCAAACTTGTGAGAGGGAAAAGTGGGTTGATGGGTAATGGCTTGGGGAGAAATTCATGGCTCTTTTCTTGCCTAAGAAGCCAAACACGAATTTCCATGCAGGGTGGATTGCCCATACCCGAATTTGGATAGCCATACCTCCCATTCCCCAAGGCATTAACTACCTCAACCAACTCTTGGGAGAAATCAATGATTGGGTACAAAAGTCAACATGGGTAGTTGAGGGTTCATGGGTTCTCTCATTGACACTTGGCTTGACTCAATTTGCTCATAGGGTTTGAATATTTCCCTCCCAATTCCTTGCAATATCATGCCCCCATCTCTTGTTGCATTGCATAGCTAGCTATGGGCATTTATATTAAGATGCATATTTACAATTCCCATGGTTCACTAGCACATGGGTAGCATAATTTCAAATACCTTCCTCTTCAAGATCGAGCATTCACTAGCGGGGCCTTGGCTTTGAGCTCCACGCTAGGAATTATACATAATATGCATACAATATTTACATTACAGCCCAAATATTACAAGGGTCAAAATGGGGTATGTGACACATATCCGTTTTAGTGCAACTTAGCTTTGCGGTGACCTTTCAACCTTTGTTATGTTATTTGACATTTCCCTCAATACACCCATGAATGCCATAATATATTGCCCTTTCAATTCCTTTTTTAGGCCTCGACATCCTCTACACTAAGATTTATTTTTGATTGCCCAATGAAGTTTATTTTTGTAATCCCTTATTTGATGAACCCCATTGGTGGTGGATAGTGAAAGGAATAAGTGGAGCTTCTGCATCAATTCTACCTCTACGTAAACCCATTTGTTGGCTTTGAAGGAGTTGTGGCAACCATCAAAGAAAGATCAATACTTTACCTGAGCAAACAAATCCACAGGAGGTTGGAGATTAGCGGGGATTCTAGGAAAGTCAATCCATAATGGGCAATGTGCTTGAGGCCTATCCTCGGGGTTAAAGTTAGAGCACCAGGTTTTAACATATGCTAATGAGCCTACAATGTTCCAGGTGTAATATTGAGTCACATTTTGTGCAACCACATCTAAATTAAATATAAGGAAAAGGTACTTGGACTCGAGGCCCCAATACAAGTTCTAGAAAATCCCTTGGTCTCCTAGTTCAAAATAACACATTTATTAAAAGTCGCCTCATCAGACATTTTGTGAAGAAAGAACAAAATGACCCTCTTATGCTTGAGGTCATGACACCCCTATTCATACTTCTTGTTACTATTCATGAAAAATAAATCCCCATCAGATTCAGACACATTACCATGCGATTCACCATGGCTTGGGACTAATGCTTGAATTTATGCTTGGAAGGCTTACTTGGTCCTCAATAGGCTTTGAAGGTAGATCTGAGCCACAATGGGGCTTCTGTGGTTGAATGTGATTACTCTGCAAGCCCATAACCTCTAGCATGAGATATATTGAATGACACTCTGGCTAGCCTAGAAGGAATGACACCTTGGCTAGCCTTGCTCTGTTCCAGTTGGTTCATCTTAGCATCCCTATTGCAATTTGTAACAAAATCATCAATAGTAGTGGTGTTTAGAATTGGATCCCCCACAACCATGGGTGGTGACATCTTCCATTTTGTGTAGTGACCCAAACTGTGGAGTACATTGGTGAAAGGGAATGCCTTTGTGAGGCAGAACCTGTTTAGGATTATGCGAGATCCTGTCTACAAAGAATGGGCTAGCATGAGAAGCTAAGCTCCCATTCAGAGAGCGAACCACATTCCTGTTCAAATCTTCATCATCGAGGGGAATGAAGTCTTGGATAGTGCTGTAGTCCCTTGATTTGCATTGCCTTGTAGAACTTTTTGTCATAGATAAGATTAATCATTGATCGATCCCCATCAAACATGTCATCATCAAAATGGGGTGTGTTACAACAAAATCTAGCACACAAAGTGTAAAGTCCCAAGCACCAAGGTGATATAGTTTTGTGTAATTTAGGAAGGCTGCCCACTATCACCTCAACGACTCTTTCCCAACTTTAGGTTTTTTCTTCTTCAACACAAGGGGGCTTCCTTGAGATAAAGTCTAAGTCCAAGGTCTAAGGTCTGTATTGTAATTTTTTGGAATTGAATTATATCTGGCTTATAACCCGGTGTAGGTTTTTTGATCAAGTTAAGGTTCAGGTTTACAAACCAGTATACAAGTTTAGTATAAGAGAGTATGATTGAAAATTTGAAAGTGTCAAGATTTGGTATAAATCTGATCCATATGATGTCAATATTTGCTGGACTATTCTGATTTATAGGAGTGATGTGTTTGAGCAAATTTGAGATATAGAAATAAGAATTCAATTGCTCAATTGCAAATTACTTGCTGGAAATGCTCAAACTACTTGCTAAAAATGTAGAAATTTGGAAATTAAAATTTCTAAATTGATTTGATTGTTGAAAGTGCAGAAAACTCAAGAGTCAAAACAAAAATTAAATCTAATTTCTAGAATTCAGAAATTTAAGGTTTTGTCTAGTTTGAGATGCCCAGTAAGGTTCCTAGACAAATGCAATGCTAGAAATAAAATTTCTGAAGTAAATAATGTGCTGAAATTGCACAAAACTTAAAAACAGAAGTTTAAAATCAAATTTCCAGCATGTACAAAATCAAACTTTAGTCTAGTTTGAGATATTGAATGGGTTTCCTAGAATAATATGTATAGTTGGAAATAAATTTTCTGATTTAAATGTAATATAGAATACAAAACATTCAAAACAGAAAATTAAATGCGATTTCCAGAATACAAAGGTGGAAAAGTGTTTGAAATTAATATTTTTGGTGATGAGAAAGGAAAGACTAGTGGCTAATTGTTTCTTTGGGCTAATGGGGTCATTAACTTTGCTTGAGGAGGGCATAATATTATCTAAAATAATGGTATTAGAGGATTGCCTAGATGCATGCTATAGAAATCCTATATGGCTGAAAATTAAACTAGAAAGTGTGCAAGGAAACGACTTCTAAAGAATGTCAATTTCAGATATAGGTCTGATTTCAACGGAAAAAAATCAAAGGCATATCTCCCTTCATTGTGAAATTCAGGCCTATCACTTCATATTCCCAAACTTGTGATATGGTAGATGTTTGTACTCTATTCTCATGATGTGCTTTGGAGAATTTTAGCAGGGCTAGCGATTGAAATTTTCTCATTGTTGTACTTCAGGAAGTTTGGGGCCTTGGGCAACTTATTTGTGTGGAATGGCTGCTTGCAGCCTGACAAATGTTGTCAAATCAACATTATTGATAGAAAATGAAACTTTGAATGG
Source organism: Larix kaempferi (assembly GCA_027924585.1). NCBI lineage: Eukaryota > Viridiplantae > Streptophyta > Pinopsida > Pinales > Pinaceae > Larix > Larix kaempferi. The sequence goes on along the minus strand of BSBM01000111.1, from coordinate 840,320 downwards.
TGTCCTGCCAGCTTGTATGTGTCTATTTGCTTCTCCATGATTGTACAACAAATGCACCTACCTGAGCTTTGAGGTAAGGAAGCTAGATTTGTCGAATACATGAATTTCTGTTGATGTTATATATTGTAAACATTGAGATTGTTGGAAATTTGCAAGCAACCCATGAACTTAATTTTCCAACTCACTTTGATTTCAAATTAAGCTGGCAAATGATCTTAATTGGTCAAACCCACTTGTGCTGTATTTTTTAACATATTTTCACGGTTAGCTCGAGAATGTTATGCATGATAATGTAGTGATTTATTCACAATCTAGAACTTCAGTGCAAGTTGTCTGCAATGTATATCTATCTGTTGTTACATGACATCATGTTGCAGGTAAACTTAGTCCTATATCTACCCTTCTTGTCTTTGAATCTATATGCTAATGAATATTCAGTTTAGACTCTAGAGTTAAATTTTGACAATGGTTTGACATTCTAAATGCTGGTGTTGGCATTTCATGGTCTTGTGATACAATTAGTTTTTGTGCACATCCATTTATTTATTTTATATTGACCTTTGCTTTTACTTGTTTCTATTAAATGCAATCACCAAGTCCAGTCCCTTTTTGCATGTGGGGATCACTTTGAATTCTTTCCTATATGAAGTAATAGGTGATAGGAAAGTCGCTCAAATTAGCATGGACATAGGCATTATTTTTGCTTTTTTAATCAGACCTATAGACCTATATTGGTTGTATATGTTACAAGGACAAAGCCAGGTGGTTGCACCTTAAAATGCTTCTAGTCTAGATATCAGTAAGGATGATCAGAATCATTCGTCATGGTATAATCACTTCCTTGTTTCCCTTTGTTTATCTTCTATACTCGTTCTCCATTTGACATGTTTTTGGTGAGGCCATCCCTGTGTGGGTTGCTTGCTTTTTCTTCAAGGCAATTGGAGGAAACGAACTGGAAAGTGTCATAGGTAACTAGGTCTGGTATGGATTAACTGCAATGTTCAAAAAATCATGTCACTGTTGCAAACCACCAAAGCCACAGTGAAAATGAGGATGCCTAATAAGGATGGAGTTATATTTGAACACTGAGCTATGCCTGCTTAAAGTCAAGTATACCTTATATAATTTTTTTAGTAGAAATGTGATCATATTAAGTGCAAGGTTTTATCCGAAACAAAAAATCCACCATATTTTAAGATGCTATATTAATCCCAAGCATTTGTTTTGCACCAGGAACAATAGATATGTACAAATGACTGCTAGATTGGTGCAATGTTGTGCATCATTATTAATATTACTCCTTTTTCTGCATCCTTTGGCTGGGGTGTTAAGGGCTTGACATCTTAATTGCAACTTTTCAAGGGCTCGTTGAGGCGGGAAAATTATTGATGAGTAGTTGCTCCTCTCCATTTAATTCCCTTGAAAGAGATTCTTCTGAAGTCCAAAAATTGTTGGAATGTGGAGACTTTTGGATGGTGGAATTTTAACACTTTTGATTAGCTTCCCCAAATGAAGGTGTCTGTCCAAAACCACCCTACTTTATTAAGTAGAAAAGAGTTTGTAATTGTTTCACAATCCCTAGAAAGTACCCTTTGACTGGTTTTCCCAAATGAAGGCATCCATTGAAAAATGTCATTCTATTATATTGTCTTCAAAAAGAAAAAAAGAGGAGTTAATTGTTTCACATTCCCTACAATCATTATAGATTTCTAAGCTTAAACTCTTCCTAGCTTATCATGTGGTGGACTGTAGTGCATAACAAAGTAGATTAAAAGCCTTGAGTTAATTAAGGCTTTAAAAGACACAAATAGGAACTCATGATCTCCCTCGTTGAAACATTATTTTGCAGAGAAAGTAGAGATTGCTTGTTGTTACGTGATGAAAGTGGGAGTTGACAGTTCACACCAACTAAAGGGCTCGAGTATAGATTGAGTTTGTTTGGAATATGAATGGCATCATGAAGTTGTCAAAGCCATTATAAATTAGAGAACATGCTTTACCTTTTAATGGAGAACCTTGGGAATCACCATTTCTACTTTTTAGAAGTGTTCTATAGATTTTGAAATTTTCACATTAAATCATTAAATTTCAGTTCCTTGAAAATTGAAATAGATCTCAATATAGTAATTGCTTCCTTGCTCTTCGTACTAGTATGTATTTATGTAGATCATGGGGCCATTTGGCTATCAAAAGCTAAGATTATTTGCATTGATTTTGGCATTTTTCTATAGGAATGTTCTTTCTACAGTGAAGGCATCTGCCCGAGTTGACAAGTTCTCCAAAACTGATATCATCGTCTCCCCTTCTATTCTTTTTGCAAATTTTGCAACATTGGGTGAGCAGGTTTGCTTTCAAATCCTTACATTCTCTTCTATACAATCCAAATTTCCTTCAATTGTGAGATGATATTGAATAAAATTGCATGATAATATTTCAGAAGAAAATAGATAAACCAGCTATATAAATATAGTCTTTGTGTTAGATGGTGTAAAAATAAGTTTTCTTTGTTAATAAACTTTCTTAACAACTTAATATTGTACCTTAAATGTTAAAACAAGAAAGTGGCTTACTGTTCATTGCAGTGGCTGGAATGAAATCACTATATAATAAGTTCACAATCAACATTTTTGATAGGGTTTCTTTGTTTCAGGGCTTGGTCATATTTGGGTTCCCTTTGTGGTGAATAGCATGGGGGTCAAATTCATGTCACTCCAAAAGACCCAAAAATTATATAAAAACTAGGGATTTTGCATGTTCTATAAGAAGTTTCCCAAGATTGCCTTTGTGATTTTTCATGACATTACTTTGACCTACAGATTTGTCCTTCTAGATGATCAGTTTCAGGATATTTTGACCAAAAAAGTAGTGGGCCATAGTTGAGTGATTGCTTGGAGAGCAAGTTGCTGTGCAATTCATTCCCTTTGGAAATTCTCAGGCATTTGTGTATTATGGACAGGCACCGGTAGTCAAGCCACTGTATTCCTTGTGAGATCTCTGAGTTGCACAGGGTACAGAGGTGAAATGCGAGGCAAATTGAGGACCTCCAAGTGGCACTCTCTCACCCTAGTAGCAGAATCATGCCACAGATTGATCACAGGGGCTTCACTAGAAGGAAATATAATACCACGTTCATTCATATTGTGGTATTAAATATTCATGAAAACCTAAAAATTATATTGCTTATATATTAAGGGGCAAAGGGTTTTTTTATTTAATGTAACAATATAAAAATACTTTGGCGTCTTGTTTATATGGGCAGGATGACAAATATCCACCAAATGGATATGGCGAGATCACGGTCGGATGAGAAATTGGGTTGAGGCAAGGCTTGGGCTTACCAGTACACAGGGAAATCGTGTCTTGAAGCATGCTTGAGGCCAGGGGGTTTCGTGGTGAAGTGGGTTTTCAGTCGATCATAATCAAGAGACAGTGGTCATTGACAACCAATTGTTACCAATAGCACTCAACCAGTTGTTACTAATAGCCTTGGGAGGCTCTAAGCCTCCAGGGGTTGTTATAAGCCCTCGATAGGCCTTAGGGGCTTGAATACCCAACCACTCGTGCCTATTAAAGGCCTTGGGAGGTTTAGTTAGCCTCCTAGAGCTTGTCATAGGCCCTGGGGCTTGGATACCTAGCCCACAACAAGCTTAGTCAGCGATTGGGGAATTGTAGCATGCAATATAAATGTTGTACTTTGTGCATTGGCTCTAGTGACATACAAGAAGTGATATCCTATCTCTTCATTAGACCAATAGATGTTGCAAATCATAATGATATGTGGTTTATTAATTTCATTGTGGGTGAATTAATGTGCATCCACAATATACATCGAAAGAAGCAAGGTGCATTGTAGAATGCATGTGGGGTCATAAGAGGGGTATCATATCAATATACTAGGTAGAAATATAAAGGGGTATAAAAAATGTTAATGAAAAAATTGATACATACAATATCTAGTGAAAATAGTGTTTTTTTAAATTGGGAAGGCATATTGGGAGGGGGTTAAAAAAAATGATTTTGGAAGGTATTTACAATATTTAGTGAAATTAGGGGTATTGTTTCATATTCCATGAATGAACGTGCTATGATAGTGGTTTATTGAGTGAAGCCCCCGTGAGATTGATGCTAGAAAGGCCAAGGCTGACGAATTATCTGACTTGGTAGCTTGCCAGAACTAAAAGATTGAGATATTGGAAGCAAATATAAACATGTTACATCAGCTGGTTCTTGGTTTGGCCAAAATCTCTCAGTCTTGGGTGTCTCATAAGAAGATCTCCACCGGGTCTGTGAGAATTCTTGCCAAAGAAGAGGAAACAATGCAGCAGGTTTATGAATATATGCCAAATGCAAATCCATCTTTGAAGCTCTCTCTTCAGGCAGACATCAAGCAAGAGGCCATCGGTGGTCATGTTTTCTTTCAAATTTCAAGTTCTCTTATGTTTTTCAAAACAACATTAATTTTAGACCAGTTTATCAGGCATTATACTAACAAAATTTTTAGCTACTGTGCCAGAACTTCTAAATCCTATCAGATAATTAGCATTTTTTTTTTAAATTTTGGATATGTTTGAATCCTTTTCATCAGACTATTTGTTCCTGTTTTATATTATCTCACTGTTCGGTTCAACCGCAGCTTCCTTTTCATACAAAATTTATCCATTCCAGTTTTCTTTTTTTAATTAAATATTACAACACTAGTTTTTGCATTTGCAAATGCTCAATGCAATTAACATTGAAATCCAAATTCATAAAGTGAGATCTGAACATAATCAAATTCCAGAAAAGGGCATTAACATCAAAACAAAATGAAATTGGCAGTCAACAGAACCAGGCTGTCCTTCATTTTTAGAAAAACTAAACTATTTACAATAGCTGACAGGGAATGGGAGGAGGACACCATAAGGTAACCTTTCCCTTGCTGTGATCGCTCAACTCAACTCAATTATTAGTCCTTTTCCCTACTTCTTGCTCCAGAAATTGAAAAATATGCCCAAAAATGCTTGTTGCACTTTCTATAGCTGCATGATGAGCTATTTTCAGTTACATTCAAATAAAAAATTCCTGTTCTTTAGTTGCATCTTTCAATTGCAACTTGGAAGATGATGATTTTCTAATTTTCTGTTACAAATCGCTGATATGCATTATTAATTGTGGGTTGGCTAAGCCCAACTACATACCAACATTGATCAATTTACATATTTGCACATCCTCCAATATCCATAGTGTCTTCGTTCATGATGGAAAATTTCATACATAAGGTGAGCAAAATGTGTTAACATTCGTCTATCATGTAATGCTCAAATTCCGTCAATTAATGTATTATAGCTAACCAGGTCAGGCCTGCAATCTTTCTTCAACATCTCTTAAAGGAGATCCCTGGCCTTCTCTAAATCACCCACCCTTGCTGAACCCATGTATAATTGTAGTGTATGTGATTTCATTATGCTGATGGCCTATTTGCACCAAAACATCTAAAACCAGCAGAGCCTTTTCAAGCTTGCCTTCTCTGCAAAGACCATCAATAAGAGAATTGTATGCAATATCATTTGGATTGTATCCCTTATCCAACATTTCATGAAGCACTTTGGTGGCCTCCTGCCATTTCCCTTCCTCACAAAGATCATTAATAAATGCAGTGCATGTGACAACTTTGGAGCATATCCTTTTGTTGAGCATTTCATAGAAGAGCTTCCTTGCCTTATACATACCATCAATAAGCATATTGTATATGGCAACATTGGGTTATATGATTTTTCTCAACCATTCATGGAAGAGCTTCACACCCTACTCCAACTTGCTTTCCTTACATAGCCCATCCATAAGTGCACTGTATGTGACAAAATTAGCATGTATGTTTTTGTCAGGAATTTCATGGAAGAGCTTCATAGCCTCCTCTAACTTGCCTTCCTTACAGAAACCATCAATAAGCGCATTGTACATGACAACATTAGGGCATCTGTTTTTGCTGGGCATCTCACGGAAGAGCTTCATAGCCTCCTCCAACTTTCCTGCCTTGCAAAAACCATCAATCAGTGCACTATATGTGACAACATTAGGGTGTATGTCCGTGCTGTACATTTCATGGAAGAGCTTCCTAGCCTCCTCCAACTTGCCTTCCTTACAGAAACCATCAATAAGTGCACTATAAGTGACGACATCAGGGCATATGTTTTTGGTGGGCATTTCATGGAAGAGCTTCATAGCCTCCTATAACTTGCCTTCCTTACAGAAACCCTCAATGAGCGCACTGTACGTGACAACATCATGGCGTATGTTATTTTCAGCCATTTCGTGGAAGAACTTCCCAACCTCATCTAACTTGCCTCCCTTACTTGAACCATCAATAAGTGCATTGTATATGAAAATGTTAGGGCACATATTTTTGTTGGACATTTCATAGAAGAGCTCCATAGCCTCCTCCAACTTGCCTTTCTTACAGAAACCATCAATAAGCACACTATATGTGACAATATCAGGGCATATTTTTTCGCTGGTCATTTCGTGGAAGAGCTTCCTAGCCTAGTCCAACTTGATTTTATTACAAAAAACATCAATAAACATACTGTATGTGACAATATCAGGATATATGCTTCTGTTGGACATTTCATAGAAGAAATTCATAGCCTCGTCCAACTTGCCCTCTTTGCAAAAGCCATTAATCAGGGCATTATATGTAACGACATCGGGGCCATAACCTTTGTTCAACATATGATACAATAGTTTCTTGGCCTCTTGGAGTTTACCTTCTTTGCATAGACCATCCATTAAGATTGTAAACATGACTGCATCAGGCTCATGGCCTTTTTGCAGCATAATAGCTAATAACACAAATGCCTGACGGGTTTTCCCTATCTTGCAGAGTTCGTCTAGTAGGGTATTATATGTAAAAAGATTAGGAGCCTGTCTTTTACCTACCATTTGATTAAAAAGTTTGACAACGTGCTCTATCCTGCCCTACTTGCAAATCCCTTTGATGAGAGTACTGAAGGTTATGACATCTGGAATATACTCATGTGCTTCCATTTCTTCAAACACTTTGAATGCATAATCCACTTGACCTGTTTGACAGTGACAATTAATGATAATGTTCAAAGTTATCAAATCTGGAACAATGTTTGCTTTAATCATCAGTTTGTAAACAGATAATGCTGATTCATGTCGATTCTGCCGGACTAGGCTACTTAACAAAAGATTGCATGTGATGACAGTGGGCTTGGATTTAGAATTAGCTGAAAGCAGGTGCTTGAAGGTGTCCAGTGCCTCTTGAAGCCTGTTGGTGTGACATAATTCTTTGATGCGGGTCTCGGCAGTGGCATTGAAAGTGTGGAAGGAGTGTTGGGGAATGATACAGGCATCAACTAAATTCCTCTTACATATGGAAAGCATTGTCTTCCTCTTCATACCGGCCAACATTGCCATATGTTGGGGGGAGCGGATTGAGATTTCAAACTTATGATATGGTCTGCAAAAATTATGATAGCATCACCACGCTTAAAACTCAGCATATCTCCTTGTAATAAAACATCTTGTCAGGCTTTCAACTGAACAACTAATTGGTGGTTAACTTAAGAATATAATAGCATGCCATTGCCATATAATTGTTTGGCACATACTTTGGTTGTTTGTTCCAGTTGTGGCAACATACAATTCTTTGGCACATACTTTGGTTGTTTGTTCCAGTTGTGGCAACAAACATCACAAAGAAGTTATAGGCATTTCAACATATCTTCTTATATATAGGTACCTTGTAGTGAAGCATTTGTCAGCCTTCCAACTTATAATGGGCAGTTAACTTATGAACATGCCACAAAAACGATAAAATTCATAGTGACAAAGTGGTTAAATTCACCACTCTTTTGGACTTCACTCTAGCAATGCTATGGCCATTAGGTTCTCTATCCTCTTGGCCTTGACAGTAGTAAATATGCAAGGCTCTATTAGCTAATTTTTTTTTTGTGAGAAAAATATGGGGAGCTTTCCATGGCTTTTGCATATAGAATTTCTTCAATGGAATCTTTAATTGATAGTATTATTTTGTTGAAGCAAGAACAATTTTAAACAACAAATTACCGAAGCAATACAACGTTCTTTTATTGCACCTCGAGGTACAATTGCTAGTTTTAAAAAAAATAGACATGTCCATTGCTATAGAGACGACAAGCGCTAGCAAGTTTCGACGAACTTGCTATACTAGAGACGGAAATTTTTGTCGCTAGTATAGCAAGTTCGTCAAAAGTAGTCGGGGCTTGTCATTTCTATAGTGACGGACATATTTTTTTAAATATGTGAATCTGTCTCTATAGCCACGCACTTTCGGTGCTATAGCCACTGTTGGCTTGGTTTTGCAACCAAGCTTAGTGCTATGGGCACCTGCTAACTAGTAGCAGCAGTTTCAATACTAAGCAAAAACAATAAACTAAATCTAAATCTAAACTAAACTAGCATGTGCATATCATAATAAACTTTTGAATTAAAAAAAACAAGAACAAGAAATATAAAAAATAACTTTGTATTGAAAATGGGGGAAAGCAAGTGCTTGCAATAACAATACCTCCAAGTGATGAAGATGGTTGAGTAGCTCCAAGGGTGAGCAACTCCAAACTCCAAAGGGTCCCTTCTCCAAGGTTGCTACAATGGCCAAAAGCTCAAGGGAGATTTTGGTAGCATGAGGATAGGAAGATGGGTGGATGTAAAGTGAGGAGCCCTTACCACCTTTTTATAGGTTTTGGTGGTGGGGAATACCATTGTGGTTTTGAGAAAACCAATGGTATTGACCAACATGGTTTAGGTACTTTTTCCCTCCTTTTTCCTTTTTTGAATATTTTTATTCCCTTTTTAATATTTTTGGGAATTCTGGACCCTTTTTGAGGGTTTTTTATGCTTTTTAAGGAAAAATACTCATTTTGAGTGGAAAAAGGGGTGTATTAAGGTCTTTTGGTGACCTTATGTTGGCTTTTAGAGGCTCAAATGGTGAAAAAGTGGACAAATGGGTCATGTGAATAAGGAAATGAGCTATTGAGCACTTTTTGGGTGTTAACAGATTGCCCCCTGATGTGTGAGGGCAGGAGCTCATCGTATGGCCGACAGACATCATAGTTCTTTTATCTTTTTCTGGGGTTTGGGGAGGAGAAGAGACCGTTTGGAGACTAGATCCACGGACCTTGGAAGCTGCAAAAAAAAAAAATATTACATGGCCTCAATATGAATGAGGAATAATCTCTGATAATGGACGAGGCGGGCATACCCATTCTCGTATTAAGACATATACATAACAATTAGTCCCAAGAAGGGGGATCTAATACATAAAAAATATACTGGTACGTCATAATGGTCCATAGGGGACATTATTTTGGGATGTACTCATGATCAAGACATGACTGATCTCAATAACTGATACACTGGTATAACTAATGAACTGCTGAAACTGAAGGTGTCCAACATCTGTAGGGATGTAATGACTGTGAGCCATCTCTGGGAAGTCTATGTAACTGTATACTCGTGGGAGTATAAAACTGGGGTACATCTGAATACTGTCGCCATGCGCAACCCGGATATCAATAGGAATAGTATAACTCGTTGTATCCATAGGTAGACTCTCAAATGTGAAGGAGTCAGATGGTATCCGGGGTCTTCGACTAATAACTGAACGGACCGATGCCCTGTGCGAGTCTCAACGATGTGATCAAGGTGTTGAAGTCGAGCATGTGAGAAACAACCATTTGGAGGAGCACTGAGGACTCTTCTCGAAATGATTCGTAGGCACTCATCATAAATGGTGATGAGTCCAAGACACAGGGACCTCTAGGTCTATCCTCTGGAATAAATTTGGTTGTCGTCGACAGAGGGAGACCAACAACTAACAAGGCAATGATGTTTCCTTGATAGGAGCGCGAGGTGTAGAAACTAAAGTGTGGTAGTACTGGTGGTTGGACTGACATACTTGTGGGGATGGGAAGAAACTGGGGTCATGTAGTAGGTAGACTCAAACTTCCTTTGTTCAGAGCATGATGACATGGTTGACCTGACAGCGTAGGGAACTGACTTGTAGGTTTGGGTATCATTGCCTTTGAGGATTGAAGGGTATGTATTGAATCTGGGGGGGTCAAGATGTGGGTGCTGTCGAGGGATTCTCAGGGTGACATACTGCAGAATACTCTGAACAAAGGCGACCAAAATGGGGAGGCTTCCCTGTGAGTAGACGTGATCTGTTGTGGCACTGAGAAACACCATTGGGTCCTTCTTCGTAGTTTTAATGAGCTCCAAGAAGGGATAAAAGTGTGCTCTGAAATGGTACTGTCCTGTGGATTTTGTGAGCCCAGGACTGTTCGTGCTCATTGGTGCTTTCATTTTTAAGGAGTCTGAAAATGATAAGAAGACTCTGTAGTGGTTATGATTACTATCTTGTTAGTTTTACGAGCCCAGGATGGTGATTGCTCGTGGTCGCTTTCATGTTTAGAGAGTCTGAAAGCGGTAAGTGGACTCCATTGTTGTTCTTTTTCGTAAGTTAGCCTCCAAGGCCCGAAAAAGCATAAAATGATGCAAATGGAGAACCCTTCTAGCCGATGTGACTAGAGTATTCCTTTTTCGTAATTAGTCTACAAGGTCCGGAAAAGGGGTAAACTTATACCAGGTAGACGCCCTTTCAAATACGTTTAGCGAGCATGAAAGGAAGCAAGGTTGCTCGACGATCTTTTCATTGTTTTAGGAGTCAGAAAAGAGCTTAACAAAAACTCCCTAAGTGCCTTTTTCGTAAAAGGGATTGCTCGGCCCGAAAAAGGGATAAAATTATACCGAACAAAAGGGGATTGATGAGAGCGAGAAAAGGTCTCAAGCATCATCATGAGTGTGGAAAACTGACTCCGGTGACATAAAGATTGTCAAAAAGGGGAAACCGCCAATGTGGCACGCAAACTGAGGCGTCGAGGGGTAAAAGATGCCAAAAAAATCTGGAGTTGAGGGAGAGAAATGATCTCAAGCATCATCACGAGGGCGGAAAACTGAATCCGATGATATAAGGCATGTCAAAATGGACGACGGTCGATGTGGCACGCAAACCGAGGCGACGAGGGGGCATGGAAAAAATGCCCAAAAAAATCTGGGTGTGAGAGCGAGAAATGATCTCAAGCATCATCACGAGCGTGGAAAACTGAATCCATCGATATAAGGTTCATAAAAAATGGATGCCGACCAATGTGGCACGCAAACCGAGGCGACGAGGGGGGCATGGAAAAATGCCCAAAAAATCTGGGCGTGAGAGCGAGAAATGATGTCAAGCATCATCACGAGCGTGGAAAAACTGAATCCGGCGATATAAGACTTGTCGAAAATGGACGACGGCCGATGTGGCACGTAAATCGAGGCGACGAGGGCATCCAAAAAATGGTCAAAAAATGGACCTGATGAAAACAGGAAAAGGAAAGATCTATCATGAAGTTCTCGCTGTGCCGATTCCAACGGTACCAACGGTTTGAGAAACGGACGTCGTATGACACCGAAATGGCTGTTTGAAAAATGGTGGAATTTCTATAAATAGGGCGTGGGGCCCATATGACGTGTCATTGTTACGTGCGAGTTTGGCAGAGCAGTCAGAGCTCTTTCTCGATTTCCGGGAGATTTGATTGTTGGTTTTCGATTTTGCGAGTTTCAGGTAACCCTATTTGCCTTAGCCTTTTCAATTATGTCTTTTTTGTTTAGCGGTGGGCCCCCGAAGGCCGCAAAATTGCATGTTGGCCTTCCAACGTGGAATATCGCGGGTTTCGGGTCTTTTGCCGCGATGAACATCACGGGTTTGAGGCTGACAGTCGCGATGTTCATCGCGACTGTCAGGTTGGAACCCGCGATGTCCATCGCGAGTATGGGGGAGACAATCGCGATGTTCATCGCGACTGTCTGGCTCGTACCCACGATGTTCATCGTGGGTTCTGTTATGGAAGCCACGATGATCATCGCGGGTTTTGATGGAAAACTCGCGATGGCATTTTTTGAAATTTTTTTTTTTTCTGGTGCTAAAAATTTCTTCTGTTTTTTGGCAGGATGTTGAGGAGACCATTGACTTCATGGCGAGAGCGGGAGATAGACGAGGATCTGATGGAGAGGATTCAGACTGATCAGGGGGTCCGGCAGACCCTGGCGGTGAGTGGACTTTTGAAGTTCGCTCAGATTCCACCAATGCGTTCAGTAAGACCGTTACTAAACAAGTTGGTGAGTTGGTGGGTACCCGCAGAGGGTGCTTTTGTTGTTGGGGGTGAGAGGTTGGAGATCACCCTCACAGATGTTTATTTTCTTACTGGGTTGCCTCGCTTAGGGGAGGTGGGGGATCTTCTGCCGAGGATCCCGGCAGGTGTTGACATGGAGGATCTCCTGGAGACTTTTTGTGTCCCTGGGTCGATTTTGCAGAACTGTGCGCTGAGTCTGAGGTCACTGCGAGAGTGGGACATGCGGGCTGTCGGGGCCTGTGTTTTGCGGGTGCTGGGTGCCGCAGCGCCACATCGTTTGTCAGGGGGACAAATGACGATGGTGGATTCAGTGCTGAGGGGGACTTATTATGCATGGGGTCAGATGTTTTTAGCTGGTGTCCGGAGAGATCTGGACAAGGCCAGTTGGGAGGGGGGAGAGTTCTATTATGCCTCCTTTCTGTGTTCTTTTTTCTTTGAGCGGGCACCGACTTTGCGACCACGGGTGCCCATTCGTGATGGTTTGGTGAGTGAGCCACGCATGGTGCGGTGGGGGTAGATGATGCCTCGTGGTGGTGGTGGTATCCGGGGGTTCTTCTCGCAGGAGATGTATGAGCAGTGGGAGCAGATGCCCCTGGTGATTGAGGACTATCCATACGCTGGTATGGATTATCGATGAGATCCAGAGATGCCTCGAGCCCAGGGACAGGCCTGGGGTTTAGATGGTATGTTTTGTGTTTTGTTCTCTACTATATCATATGTTTGTAGATTTATCGGCTATGATTATAGTTAGATATGTATATGATGGTTTACTTGCATAGTGCATATATTGGTCCTGTACCACCGGCTAACTATGTGGCTCGCAGGGGACGGGCGATGGTGGTTGCTCCACCTCCGGCAGCTGTACCGCCTCCACTTGTTCGAGGATTTGGGGCTCGTGGTTGAGGGTTCGGCCCTGGAGATGATGCTATCGCCGGTGTCCAAGAGACACTGGGTATGATTGTAGCAGGGTTCCTAGAGGAGGGGTGGAGGGATCTGGATCGGGACATCGTCGAGCGATGTTTCGAGGCGCCTCGTGAGTGGCACTCGATGTTGTTGAGAGCGGCGGTGATGGCGTCCGAGTTGAGGGATAGGGATCATCGGGATCAAGTAGGGCCGGCGGAGGGCAGGATCCGTTTACGGGATGATCCAGCGGGGCTGGCAGAGCGGAGAGTTCGGGCTCGGCATGATCCGGCAGGGCCGGCGGAGGAGGCGCCAAAGGAGCCCAAGGACCGTGATGACTAGATGATATGTATTTGACCCCAAATGCTGATGAGCATATGGGGAAGCACCTTTTTGTACTGCTGATGTATTTTTTGTATATTGGGTGCTGAGAGCACCTCTGACATGTATTGACTTATACGGTGATGTATATATATATATATATGATGTTGGTATATAGTCGTGTATGCACATGGATGCACTTGTTGTCTTTTCGTTCGCCCGTGGAGGCATGTTTGATTTTTTGTATGCCCGTGGAGGCACATATTATGCACGTGGATGCAAAATTTTGATTTTTTGTTTATGCCCGTGGAGGCACATGTTATGCACGTGGATGCAAAATTTTGATTTTTGTTTATGCCCGTGGAGGCACATGTTATGCACGTGGATGCACATTTTGTTTTGGTATAATGCGATTAGTGTGCCAGTATAGAATGTTGTTGGCCATATGGTCCGCTACACTATTGAGGTTCCTTGGGACGTGTGTAAATGAAATGGATTCAAACTACCTAACCATTTGTTTAGTGCGCAGGAATTTTCTGAAAAGACAGGGATTGCGTACGTGGTAATCATTGTTGAGCTGGGAAACAAGGAGTTGTGAGTCCAGGAAAACGTTAAGGTGACGTATGCTCAATTGGAGAGCTGCGGCCAAGAGACCGGTCATGGTGTCGTATTCAGCTTGGTTGTTGGTGGCAGCCCCTAAACACACTCCATCGATGTGGATCAACTCATGTGAAGGGGAATATATTACCCAAGCTGCGGAGGCCAGATTGGGGGACCAACAGCTTGCACCATCAGCGAAATTGACATAGCAGAGTGAAAAATGTGTGTGAACGGGATCAATGGAAGGGGCCAAGCGGACAGAGGGGTATCCAGTGGAGATCGTATAAATGGCGGGGTCAATGCCAGGCATTTCGATATCTGACCAAGTAAAGACATCAGTGAATTCTTGGAACAATTTTTTGTATTCTCCAATCCCATGCTCACTGTGGGAGGCTCCTAATGTAATGGTATGAAGGGCACCAGGTGGGTCAGAGATGTCGATGTGGATGACGGGAGAAATATTGGCTATGTTATTTTCCTGAGAGGCATCAGGAGCAGGAATAGGATCTTTAAACCAGTCGATTTTAGTAGGAAGGAAATCTTTGGACTCAACCGCGAATTGGGTAGCGGTGGGGGATGAGGTCTCTTCTGGGAGGAAGTATGAACGATGGTGCATGTCTTTCCATGGGTAACCAGGGGTAGTAGGAGCCTCGAGAATCTCTTCATCATTGTGGAAGCTATGAGTGGTCAAGTCAATTGACGAGGTTTGGTTAGTCGAAGAGATCATATAAATGGTGTTAATATCTCCGGATCAGGATGATGCGGGAGGGTAGATTTCCTCAATGAGGGGAGGAGATATTTCTAACTCGACGTTATTCAATCCGTACAACGCTGCTCTGTAATCTGGGATATTAGGACAGTGATGTGAGTAATGGCCGTAAACACCGCATATGGCACAAGGGTGATTAGTGCGCAGTGATTTATCATGAGGATTGGGGTTTGAGTCGATTTTGACAACCAGGATGTTGGGGTCGTCATCAAGCATTTGCATGTGTTCCTGTAATGCGGGTAATTGTGGACACTGATGAGTTGGATGGCCTAACTCATCACACAACGACCATTTGGGAGGAGCACGAAACACGGGGGTAGGTTTAACTGCTTTGGGTGGGGGTACCACAGTGTATGGTTGGGCCTCTGCCCCCAGTGGGCCTGATGAGAGGAGGGGGATTCGTAGATGACGAAGGAGTAGTGATACCGGGAGGTGGTTGGGTAGAAGTGACAATGGGTTGTACCAATTGCAGGATGACATTTGGTGTCAATGAGGGAATGGGAGGCGAAATATACCACACGGGTAATCCCAATGTTAACCCGGGGAGACTAGGGGTAGCCATAACCGGAGCGCTTACTACACATGAGGGAGGAAATAGAAAGGGGATTGTGTGGATGGGTGTAACACCAATGTGACTAGGGACCAATGGTGGTTTAGCTAACAAGGATGATTGATTGTTGGGTGTTTGTGTATTGTGGGAAAGAGTACAGAGGTTAGCGACGTGGGTCTCCGGTGACGATGGTGGAATGGACTGGAATGTAGAAGTCATCGACGCGTCGGAGTAAAGTTTGGGTCCCACTGAGGAAACGAATGAGGTAGTTGCACCACAAACAGGTTGTTCAACCATGGGGAGAACATTTTCAGGTGCAGCGGGGGCCTTGGGATCGTAATAGGTGAGTTGGTCGACCTTGACCACGCGTCCCTCATGGGGGAACTGCATGGTACAAAAAATGGATGAGGCAACAGCCCGCATGGCATACATGTAGCTGTGGCAAAGTAAGAGGTTATAGTCAAGTTGGGCATTGATGACCTCTATGTCAATGAGCACGGTTTTACCAGCCAGCTGGACGGGGACATTAGGTAAGATACCTTGGGGTTGAGCCGAATGGCCGTCATAGGCTCGCAACGCAGTGGTGGACTGCTGGAGAGTAGGGGATCCCAACTTCTGCTAGACGAATGTGGACATAACGCATGTGGAGGCACCTTCATCGATAATGCATCGATGGATGACAAGATTCCGAACGGAAACGGAAACTTGGAACGCTAAAGTAGATGGTAAGCGTGGTTCAGACTGGTCTGAATCGAATGTCATCAGTTGTGAATCATTGGGGTCAATAGCGCCAATGGCAGAGAGCAAAGTCTTGCGCTGTGAAGGACAGTTTTTTAAGACTTCTAAAGCAGACATGGATGCAGGAGACTGGGCTAAGTCGTCTACAATATTGTAATTCGACGCAGCACGAGCATTAGGATTATTGTTGATGCGACGAAGTGGGAAGCGAGGTGCTTTAGAAGCACCATCGAGTGGAGCTGGAGGTATACGTAACGTTTGATCGGTGGGATGAACGTTAGTGTTCTTGTCGGCAGGAGGGGCTTCAGGAGTGGAGCCATATTGGTTCCGGCGGGGTTGGAGGTTGGCATATGCGGATGACATCATCAATAAGTGGTGGGTCTTTGAATCAAACATGGGTTGATCAGGAGCGGCATAAGTGATTTGCTGTGGTGGCGCGTTGCCCTGAGGGGGAGCTAACGGCTGAGTATTCACTATGCCTTGGGTTGGAAAGGGGTTTTGCAGCACCAAAGGTTGATGTTGAGGTGGTGGAGGGTTGGGTGGCGGCTGAGGAGCCGCTTGTCCCTGACGATGGGCATCGTCAGTCCAGAGTTGCCGAGCTCGCTCCGAATGTGGGCAAGAATGTGTGTAATGGCCATAGACCCCGCAAATAGAACAAGGATGGTTTGTTCCGAGGTTATTGTTTTTGGGCTTCCTGGGGTTACAATCCGAATTTTGGTTGGGAGGAGCAGCGTTATTATTTTGCGGAGGATTGGGAGGTGGAGGACCTTGATGTTGTTGTTGGTTGTTTCCGCGGTTACGTCCTCTTCCACGGTTCTGTTTCCCACCCTGGTTGCGCTGGTTGTTTTGGTGCTGGGGCTAGTTGTGTTGTGTGTACACTTGCCCTTGAGTAGTGGGAGGATTTTGGTTCTCCGCAGGTGCGGGAGCAGGTTGTGGTGGATAATAAGCCGGTGGGGCTGGAGGTGGTCTAGTTACTTGCTGGGGTTGTTGGTAACCCTGAGCTATTGGAGGTGTTGGGTTAGCTGTTGCAGCTTGATGTGGGTAATATATTGGTTGAGGTGCGGCTGGGGGGGCGTATGCAAGTGGTGCATGACCAAAGCACTGAGATGGACATGAAGGTCCGTGGGTATGGTGGTGATGTGCCATGGGAGCATATGAATTGGTTGCTCCAGATTGAGATGTAGCCCGCGAAAGGACGGGGCCATGGTTAGGATGTGCAATGGAAAAGGGTTGGGGATGCGAGGCCATACAACCAATGATTCCATCTGCGGCATGGGATGCCCTCGGCGCATCGTGTTGGGATGACTCGCCCCGAGGGGCGTTTGGTATAATGGTATACAGATAACCCGATTGGGCGTAAATGAGGTCAAACTGTTGGGCTTTGAGGATGGCCTCTTCTTCAGACTGGGGTCGTTCGGATGCCACATCCTTGGCAATGAGAGGGAGGAGGGATTTGAGAAACCAATCTAAGAAGATACGGTCATCTAACTTGATTTTGCAGAGGCTTTGGCGTCGACGCCACTCATGAATGTGGTCAGTGATGTGGGTGGCCATGTTCTGTCTGCAAGACAGTAGGATCTCAACTCCCGCATCATAGCGGACAGGTAACTGGAAGAACTGCAGGAAGGTCGAGGCATGGGAGGTAAAGGTGGCATGGGTCCCATGGGGCTGCTCGATGTACCACTTAGCTGCAGAGCCAGTGAAGGTGCACTGTAACAGACGGAGGCGGACAGAATCATCCACTATGGAGTTGGAGGAACACCATAGATGGAAGGACATGATATGGTTCTGGGGGTCCTCACCGGCCTGGCCCTCAAACTTAGGGATGTCAGAGGGGAGTTTGGTGGGCATATGAGGCCACGCAGGGTTGTGTCTGATAGGATCATTGGTTAGCCTGGCTAAGTATAGTAAGTTTAGACTTGCCATGTAAGGTAAGCTGGCAGATGGATGTGGCATAGTGACTGGGACATGACTAGTCATGGTGGTATGATGTAGTGGTCCATTAGCCCCTAAGGGTATGCTAGGTATTGAAGGTATGTGTCCTCCAACAGCTGTGGTCTGGTATGGACCAACGTTTCCAAGTGCAACATGGGTTACACCGGGGTTAGGAATAGTAGTGGTGATTCCTGGAATCTGGGTTGTGGTAATCAGAGGGGGTGTGACCCCTATGTTGGGAATACCCATAATAGGAGGTAGTCCTGTGTTGGGCATTCCTAAAGGTGGAGTGTCCCCCATATTAGGCATACCTAGGGGTGTGGTTTTTTCCATGGATGGCACCGCAGTAGAAGGGTTTGTGGATGTGTCCCCTATGGTACTGGTAAACAGTGGGTCGAATGGTGTTCCAGCCATAAGGTTGGTTGGGAATAACGCAGTAGGGTTTTCGGATTCTGCCTCAGAATCATATGTGAAGTGAGGCATGTCAGCATCGGATGACTGTCTGTTTGACCGACGATGTGTCGAGTCAAGGGATAAGGCTCGACGTCGGTGACGTGGAGAGCCAAGTAGACTGAACTCTGGGGGTTCACCCTGAAAACGACAAGAGTGTCTAAAATTCTCAATGGTGAGAAATAAGTTTTTGTGAAAAAATATTCTGTGTAAGATGGTAATGTATAAAAAACTCAAAACCCTAATGCAACCAAGGGTGCAAAAAAGGGGAGTGAAAATAAAGTCTCTCAGGCCAAAAAATCAACCTCAAAAAGCACTTATTATAGCAGCTGTGCTATAATAAGTGGAGGGATGCAAAAAATGGTCAGAGTACCAATAGGCAAACGACTTCTAGAAAAAAGAGGTGCTACTAGACCAAAGGTGGATTGTATCATGCAAACACCTAACTAAAAGTATTGTGAATCAACAAACGATATTCTCTGCAAGGTGATGAAATCCAAGTCAGACAATATTGAGTGTTGAATCAACGGCTAGATATCCCCCTACCGGGTGGGACACCGGGTAATCAATCCTAAAGAATGGCAACTAGGATACTCCGTTCATGACACATCCAGAAAAGGTAAATCTACCGTTTGGTCCTTTTACGGCAATATCCCCATACAGGGATATCCCGAGAACTGCGAATGGTAGCCCTTCGGTTACTGAATGGATTTCGGTATTCCACTCAGGCTTCCGGAACCATCCTTGCGACTTCAACCCTCCTAGGGGAGAGGCCTTCCGATAAACTGGTTATGACCGTGCCAAAAAATAATAGGAGATTTTGGTTCCCTAATGGACAACAGCTATGTCTCAAATGTAATAACTGAGGGGTGTTATTGGAACACCTATCCCCTCAATACTACCTAGCTACAAAGTTCTTTTAAGTGTTCCCCAAGTGGAGTTAAAAGTTGGTTGAAGTTAGGGTAAATTTTAAGGCTCAGTTTAAATTATGTGTTTGAGTGGGTGCACGTGTGGTATTTAAACTGAAATTAAATGCTTTGCAAAAACTATTCAAAAAACAAAGGATCTTTTGAAATAGGAAAGCAACTAATATGACTTCTTTCTTGAAGAAATAAATGGTTTTTTTTTTTTTTTTAAAATTCTGCTATGGGCAAAATATCAAAGAAGTAAACAGTAAATTTTTTTATCTAGATAAAATACAAATAAATCCTTCTTTCAATTTCTGAAAATTTTTAAAAAGACTTTTTTAAATGTGCATTCTAAATAGTAAAAATATTAAATGGCTGTAGTAATGCAGGAATTTTTTGATACTGTAAAATAGCTAAGTGGGCAGAAAATACAGCAAAAAATTAATTTTTTAACGGATTAGCCGAATGGAAAAAATTGGCATCGTGGGTTTTGACAGAACAGCCGCGATGGACCGCGCGGATTTCTGTCGCACTGTCGCGATGGGCAGTGCGGGTTTTAGCCGCGAAGCCGCGATGTGCAGCGTGGGATTTCGTCACACAGTCGCGATGTGCAGCGCGGAAAAGGTCCGTGAAGCCATGATGTGCAGCGCACTTACTGGCCGCGAAGCCGTGGTGAACCATGCGGAAAAGAGCCGCACAGTCGCGATGAGCCGCGCGATTGTTGGGAAAAAAGCCGCGAGGCGAAAGCCGTACGCGGACGCCGAAAAACGAACCCAAAAATTGAAAATTTTGGGCTGTTAATGGCAATAAAATGGGCCAAGATCTAGAACAGCAATGGATCTGCTGTCTAGGGTGGCAGATCTATGAATTAAACTAACTAATACAAACCAAAACTAAGATCTAAAGCGAAAGTGAGATCTAAAAATTTGAAACCAGCGGAGTCGCCAAAAAACTGTTGGCTTGGTTTTGCAACCAAGCTTAGTGTTATGGGCATCTGTTAACTAGTAGCAGAAGTTTCAATATTAAGCAAAAACAATAAACTAAATCTAAATCTAAAACTAAACTAAACTAGCATGTGCATATCATAATAAACTTTTGAATTAAAAAAAACAAGAACAAGAAAGAGAAAAAATAACTTTGTATTGAAAATGGGGGCAAGCACGTGCTTGCAATAACAATACCTCCAAGTGATGAAGATGGTTGAGTAGCTCCAAGGGTGAGCAACTCCAAACTCCAAAGGGTCCCTTCTCCAAGGTTGCTACAATGGCCAAAAGCTCAAGGGAGATTTTGGCAGCATGAGGATAGGAAGATGGATGGATGTAAAGTGAGGAGCCCCTACCACCTTTTTATAGGTTTTGGTGGTGGGGAATACCATTGTGGTTTTGAGGAAACCAATGGTATTGACCAACATGGTTTAGGTACTTTTTCCCTCCTTTTTCCTTTTTTGAATATTTTTATTATTTTTATTCCCTTTTTAATATTTTTGGGAATTCTGGACCCTTTTTGAGGGTTTTTTATGTTTTTTTAGGAAAAATACTCATTTTGAGTGGAAAAAGGGGTGTATTAAGGTCTTTTGGTGACCTTATGTTGGCTTTTAGAGGCTCAAATGGTGAAAAAGTGGACAAATGGGGCATGTGAATAAGGAAATGAGCTAGTGAGCACTTTTTGGGTGTTAACAGCCACGAACGTTCGTTGCTAGAGAGATGGAGATCGCTTTACTTTTTTTTTTTTTTTAATATGAACATTCGTCGCTATCGCCAAGAACTTTTGGTGCTATAGCCACGAACTTTCATTGCTAGAGAGACGGAGATCGATTGACTTATTTCTTTTAAATATGAACATCCGTCGCTATATCCACACACTTTCGGTGCTATAGCCACGAACTTTCGGTGCTATAGCCATGAAATTTCATTGCTAGAGAGATAGAGATCGGATCACTTATTTCTTTTAAATATGGCCATTCGTCGCTCGAGCCACGAACTGTCAGTCCTATAGCCACGGACGTTTGTGGCTAGAGAGACGTAGATCGCTTCATTTACTCTCTTTTTTTAATTATAAACATCCGTCGCTATAGCAAAGAACGTTCATGGCTATAGCAACATCCGTCGCTATAGCAACGAACGTTTGTGGCTATATCAACATCCGTCGCTATAGCAACGAACGTTCGTGGCTATAGCCATGAACGTTGGAAAGTGTTGCTACAACAACAAAATTAGTGCCACGAAAACAAAGAGTCTTGTTTGTCGCTATAGCAATGGAAAAGTGTTGCAATAGAAATGATTTTTCATGGGAAAAATGTCCACATGTACTAGTGGAAGATTCTCCACTCTGTGCACTGATGGATGTAAGAAAATACAATCATTCTTCTTTGTGGTTGACAAGCTACAATGATGTTCCGGTATCGAGTCCTGTCAAGTAGGATTTGATATGACTCGGGTTAGCTGCTGAACGGGATCCGCGATGTTGCGGATCAATGCTGCGTGATCCCTTTTTTCCATTTGCCGGCGACGTCAAATGATACTGGGCCCGTATGGGTAAGAAAGATGCCACCATGTGGATGTGACATGGAAGGTAGCTGAAAATATAACAGTTAAAGTGCCGGCAAAGGCAGAAAAGGAGCCAGTAACATGATGTGAAATGATGATGTGGTGTTGCGGAAAGGTATGAGCAATGGATAAGGGGTTCTGTAATGGGACATAACATGTTCCGTAATGGAATGGAAAGGGGTTCTGTAATGGAGTGGAACATGTTCTATAATGAAGCGGAAAGGGGTTCTGCAATGGAATGGAACATGTTCCGTAATGAAGTGGAAAGGGGTTTTGAAATGGAGTGGAACATGTTATGTAATGGAATGGAAAGAGGTTCTGTAATGGAGCGGAACATGTTCTATAATGGAATGGAAAGAGGTTCTGTAATGGAGCGGAACATGTTCTGAAATGAAGCGGAAAGGGGTTCTGCAATGGAGCGGAACCTATTCTATAATGGAATGGGGAATGTCGGAAATGAGTATAAAATGGAATGGAAATGGTTCCCATAGTGTTGTAGATGAAATAGTGGAAAAACTATGTAAAAAGAATCTGAAGAGTAGTTATCCAAGAAAGCAGGGCCATCAATAGGTGAGTGATATCAGGGGGAAGGATGGAATAAATGGGATAAGAAGGGGGATTATGATAGAATGTCCCTGCAAAGAATCCACAGATAGACGTATTAGTATCAAAATAAAATTTCATTTTTTTTTGTTTTTTAAAAGGACTACGTCCAAGGAGGATTTTCACAGTCCTTCTTCCTTTTTTTTTATTCTTATTCTTCAGAGGTCGAGATGGTAATCTCGAAGTCTTTAGTACACCAGCAGGAAACAATATTGCGGATGAACGCCTCTTTGGACAATGGTTTTTTATATGGCCTCAGTCGGTGGCCATTGGCCATAAGAAGCGTTCCCTCACCATCAATGGTTTCGAGTCGTACTGTACCATTATCAAAAACTGTTTTGATCTCATATGGTCCCAGCCAACGAGTGTGAAGTTTCCCTTTGAACTTTTTGAACCTGGAGTAGTAGAGAAAAGCCCAGTCACCCTCTTGAAAATACTTAGTTTTGATGAATTGATCATGCCACTTGGTTCTTTGTTGCTGCACAATGGCTGTACGTTCTATGGTAGCCAACAACAATTCATCAATCTCATTAAGCTGCTGCAGGTGAGTATGTTGGGCTTGTGATAAATCCATGCCCAATTGAAATGCAGTTCTTAATGTTTTAATTTCAACTTCTATTGGGAGAGTGACTTGCTTGCCATAAACTAATTGATAAGGAGTCAAACCTGTGGTACTTCTCCATGCTGCTCCGTAGGCCCATAAGGATTCAGGAAGCCTATCATCCCAATCCCTTTGATGAAGTTGAACAATCTTTGTGAGAACTGATTCCAGAATTCTGTTTGTACCTTCAACTTTCCCATTAGCCTGCAGGTGATATGGTGAAGTTATTCTATGCTTGATGTGATACTGTGTTGTGAGAGCTTTGATGAGTTTAGATGTAAATTGCAAGCCTCCATCAGTAACAATTTCCCTTGGGACTCCAAACCTTGTAAAAATATTTGCATATAGAAAGTCTGAAACTGCCTGCTCTGTTGCCCTTGGAAGTGCCTTCGCCTCCACCCATTTAGTCACATAATCTGTGCATACTACGATATATGATTTCTGCTTGGATGGTGGTTTGATAAGGCCAACAAAATCCAATGCCCATTTCTCAAATGGTTCCACCACAAGCTAAGCCTGAAGTGGCATTTCGTCTGACTATAGTGGCTGGCCCAATCTTTGGCAGCTATCATAGCTGCGGACATACTCTCAAGCATATTTAAATATTGTAGGCCAATAATAGCCCAGTTGTAGGATTTTGTGGGCTGTTCATTTGTCAGCAAAGTGCCCCCCACATGGGCCATCATGACAGGTTCTCAAAATTGGGTAAATTTCATCTTCACGAACACATTGACGGATTACCAAGTCCGGTCCTGTATAAAACAAATAGCCATCAATCCGTGAAAATATGCTGCTGCGCTGCACAATCCTTTTCTTCTCTTTTGATGTCATATGCCCCAAAATTTTTCCTGCAACCAAATAATTTGCTACATCTGCAAACCAAGGAACATTAGTAGAAATAGAAAAAAAATGTTCATTTGGGAAAGCATCATCCACCAGTTGAGGTTCCTCATTACTATTTATTCTTGAAAGAAAGTCAGCAACCACATTAGTTTTACCAGGCCTGTCCATTATTGAAATATCAAATTCCTGTAGCAACAACAACCATCGAGTGACTTTGCCATTTGTGACGGGTTTGTTCATGAGGTATTTGATAGTAGAGTGGTCAGTGTGGACAATCACTGGGTATCCTGTAATGTAATGGCGGAATTTATTTATGGTATAAATGACAACCAGGAATTCTTTTTCGGTCACTGTATAATTAAGTTCAGCAACAGTAAGATTTTTATTGATAAAATATATGGCGTAGGGTTTCTAATCCTCCTGCTGGCCTAGGACTCCTCCTATGGTGGTATCAGAGGCATCTGTGGAGATTAGGAAATGCAAGGACCAATTTGGTCCTCGTAGGATAGGTGTGGTATAAACTTTCTGTTTTAAGGTTTCCCAAGCTAATTTGCAGGCTTTCGACCACTCAAATTGTTTATTTTTGGACATAAGCAAAAATAAAGGATTTGCAATCTTTGAAATTTTTTGAACGAATATTCTATAATAACCTGCATATACAATAAAACTACGTACCTCTTTTTGTGTGCATGGAACTGGTAAATTAAGGATCACCTGAATCTTTGCTAGGTCTACTTTGATGCCATCAGGAGATATGAGATGACTTAGAATGACACCTTGAGTGAGCATCATTCTGCATTTCTCACTGCTCAGACGGAGGTTCACTTCCTTGCAACGTGTATGTACTTTGTCCAGATTATTCAATGCTTTTGCAAAATCTTCACCATGGGATGTAAAGTCATCCATAAAAGCTTCCATAGTGTCATGAATAAGATCAGAAAAGATGCTGAGAACAACCCGCTGAAATGTAGCAGGGGCATTATATAACCCGAAAGGTAACACCTGGTATGCAAAAGTACCCGATGGGCATGTGAATGTCATTTTCTCTTGATCCTCCGGTGCTATCCTAATCTAGTTATACCTACTGAAGCCATCAATAAAAGAGAAATACTTTTTTCCTACTAACGTGTCTAGCACCTGATCGATGAAAGGTAATGAAAAATGGTCCTTATGCGTAGCTTTGTTTAATTCCCTGTAATCAACACAAACACGCCATTTTCCGTTCTTCTTAGGAACTATGACCAGTGGAGACACCCACTTGCTATCAAAAATAGGATAAATAAAATTTGCTGCCAGCAAATTTTGAAGTTCCTCTTTGACCACCTCTCTGAGTGCTAGATTCATCCTGCACTGGGGTTTCCTGATAGGTCTGGAATCATCCTTGGTATAGATATGATGTGTGCACAGGTCAGGGTGCAGACCTTTCATGTCACTATAATCCCAGGCAAATGCAGACTTATGTTTCTTTAATACTGAGGTAAGTTGTTCTGTTTGATGCTTCGACAATGTGGAGCTAATATTTAAGAATTTGCCAGGTTCAATTTCCACTTCGCTAATCGCAGAATCACCATCGGGTGTAGAAGAAACATCAAGGGTCGTAGATGAACTTGGAATGCTGTCCATTTTTTGGGTAGTGCAAACTGAACTAAACAATTCCATAAAATCTCCTGAAGGACTAGAAGAAATAAATTGACTGAGCAAATCATCCTCAGTTAATTGTTTTGCTACTAGCGATTGTTCAATCATGTACAGCTGTAGGGTGTCATTTGATTTCTCAGTTTCCTCTTCATCTGGCCACAAGGGGAGTTCTGGTTGCATCGTAGGCTTCACAGAAGGATACAAAGTGAGTTCCTTAACAGCATGACCATGAGATATGTGCATGTTTCCTAATCGACAACCAATATAATCATCCACTGTGGTCAACCACGGTCGACCCAGAATTAGGGTATAACCTCCCAAGTTTGATTTAGTCTGTAAAACCATAAAATCCACCGGGTATTCCCAGGAGTCTACTGAAATAACAATATATTCTATAATGTCATCCGATTTTACAGGAGATTGGTCAACCAACTGTAAAATAGTAGAAGTTTGCCGAAGGTTTGTGATGCCCAATCTATCCATTGTTTGTTTAGTCATGACATTAATAGCGGCTCCCAAATCAATCAATGTATTAGAGAGGGAAATGCCATTGATTTTTACTTTGACAATGGGACTACCAGGGTTAGATTACTTAGCAGTAAGAGTGTTACCCATAATTAATTCGGCCAAATCTCCTATCACATGAACTGTTGGAGGGTCTTTTCTCTTTCTGCATGGTTTTTTCAAACATAATTCTCTGACATCTTTGGAGTAAATTAGAATGTCTTTGATAGATTGGAATAGTGGAATCTTCACATAGACATTCTGTAATTCTCCTAGGAGATCAAATTTAGATTGAGGCATGAATTTGTCTATGGTTAAGCGCTCAGGATATGGTGGGAGTTGGTTATGCTTTGCTTGTGGCAATTTCCTGGGTGGGATGGGTGGGATATTATCTTCAGATCGAACTGGTGTCTCTTTCAATTGGACTGGTAAAATTTCTGGTGTCTCTTCATCTTCTTCCTCTGTAATTATGGGAGAGGTAGTTTTATTAACTTTTATACCAGAGTGTAATTGGATGTCGTGGCAATCCGCTGTGGAAATGGAATAGGCTAGATAAATGGAATAGGCTATTGTCTAAGCTTATTATTAGGGTTAGGAGCGGGTTGTGCAAGAAGAAGTGGTTTGGGAGGTGGATTGTTCAATGGCAAGGTTAACTGGGGTTGTGGAAGAGGTTGCATTAACGGTTGTACTGGTGCAAATGGGAATTGAGGATTCTGTAGTTGAGGGGGTAGATGCTGAATTTGTTGTTGATTCCCAAAACTTGAATTTTTCCAGTTTGATTGCCAAGGGTTATTTTTTGGATGTGAAGGTGCCCATGCTTGTTGAGGCATAGGTGGGTACCAAGGCTGAGAATTTTGTTGAACTTGTGGAGCTTGTGACTGATGTAACTGAGCATTATTCCAATAAGGATTAAATGTTTGCATGGGATCCAGTACTGTACCCGAGGGTCCAGGTTTCCATGGAAGCTTCTAAGATATAAAAAAAATAGGTTCTGCTTCTGTCCCTGCTTCCTCATATATGGATTTGAGTCCTGGCAGTGAAGGGCAGTATTTCATGGGATGCTCCTGGTCGCATAGAAGGTAGATTTACACTC
The DNA here is from genome assembly GCA_027924585.1 of Larix kaempferi. Taxonomy (NCBI): domain Eukaryota; kingdom Viridiplantae; phylum Streptophyta; class Pinopsida; order Pinales; family Pinaceae; genus Larix; species Larix kaempferi. The sequence goes on along the minus strand of BSBM01000111.1, from coordinate 813,106 downwards.
TATCTATTGGGAAGTTCTTGAGAGGATGTCTTTTTCTGCATTTAAGACAAAAAATAACCAAGGCTCGGTCTTCCTCCTCTTGCATTTTCTTTGCTTGAAGTGCATTTAACTGAGAGCTTGGGGAACTGAGTATGTCGGTCTTAAGACCCTCCAAGAGGTTTCCAATATCCATCCTTGAAACTCCTTCTCTTGATGTCTTGGTGGTCCTGTTTACTGTATCCCGAATACCTCTTCCTGATTTGGAGGCATTCCTTGAATACCTTCTGTAAAGGTCACATATTTCTACATATTTAAGCAGGGACACGTCCCCTGCACCCATCAGATTCAACAGATCAATGCAATCATCTCTGATTCCTCGTAAGAGAAAATTTTTCAATGTATCATCATTTAACCCATTCTGTCTTGATCTTTGCAAATTATATTGGAATCTCTCCACATAGTCTTCTAGGTTCTCGTCCTCTTGCTGAACCATTTTAAATATTGCTTCCTTTCGATCCTTATCCTTGCAATATTCTTGATATTTATCTAGGAAGACCTTCTTCATTTGATCCCAAGTCAATATATTGTCTCCTCCTAGCCCCATAAACCACCTTAGATCCTGACTTTTAATGTGGCTGGAAAAAGTTTTAGCTTCTGGTGATCTGTAACATAATCGTAGCTCTTGCAGAGGACATCGAATTCAAACAGAAACGTGTCTGGGTCCTCACTTGCCATACCATGAAAATTGGGCAATGCCGAATGTGGAATATTCTTCATCTGGTTTGTAAGTGTAGATCCGAAATTTCAGATTGGAAATTCAAAAGTGATTGTTCTGGTACTTGATTCTCCATTTGTATTTCCTCGGTTTGTCTCCTCCCTGTTGGGAATGTGCTCTCCCTCGCCATCCATATTCACCAAAAAATATTCAAATGTAGCTGATTTGGTTGACAATGGAGATTCAACAAACGATTGTTTCTCATTCCCTTGATTTTTAATACTGAGTTGATTAATAAGTCCTCCTGGAACAAACTCTTCTTCTCGAGCGAATTTTTTCATTGGAAGATCATCCTTAGCATGCGTGGGTAAGACCGTTATGTTGGTAGGCATGGTAGAATGCTCAGGCCTTTCAATCTCTTGCTTAGAAATGCTGATGGAAGGTGACCTCCCTTGAACACGTCCTCCTTTTATTGTACTTTCTGCATGGTTAGTACCTGGGGGGGTATCATATGAATATACAAGCCTACCTGTACTATTTCTTATTCTACGCATGAATGAATTACATGATCTAGGATTCACAGGGACTTGCGGCGGGAAATATTCTTACGAATTTGTCTTTGCATCTTACTCATCCCTCCTCCAAAATCACCCCAAACTATCTTAAAAAAAAATGTCATACGCTTTCTACTAAAAGAAAAGAAAAAATTGCAATTACAGAACCGAAATAATTAATCAAAACGACAATTTCCTTGGCAGCTCCCCGACAACGACGCCAAAATGACGAGCTTTTTAATTCCCTTTTAATTGAATTGAAATAGAAATAGAAAGTTGTGCATAAATTATCAACCCAGGGCCACAAAGGCTTATGAGCTACCAGACAAAGTATATGCCAGACACTGTAATTTGGATGATTTTAACACAGAGGAGATCGAGGAATTGCTGAACTGAAATTAAGATGCAACTGTTGGTGAATAGACTCCTAGAAAATTACTAATTATAGAAAGAACCTTGTAATCAAACCAAAGCGCTTAACTATCAACTTTAAGAAATGTTCTGCTACGCTGCAAACAATCCTTTATGCTACGGAAAGTAATCAATGATTAACCACACCCTGTTACACTACAAAAAGCAATAATCGTCTAAATCTAATTTAGCAAATGACAAAGTGTCCTCAGACACATAATTTTATTAATGAAGAAGGAAAATTACATCACAGAGATGTGAGGGCTAAATCCCGAAAGATTACCTCACATGGAAAACTCAATGGATTTAAATATCCAAAGAGTAACAACTAAATTACCGTTACCAAAACTAACTAAGGGACACCTCACATAATCACGTGAGTGTGTAGATGCCCTTTTACATTTATTAAACTAAACTTCTATTTATTACATTTTTGGATCATAATTCCTAACAATCCCCCCTTTGATCCAAAAATTATTTTGAACAAATACCAAGTTCATCTCTAAACTTATCAAATTTGACCCTTCCAAGAGATTTTGTAAAAATATCTGCAGTTTGATCTTCTGATGGACAATACTTTGGCTTGATGATTTGTTTGACGACGAGAGCCCGAATGTAATGATACTTAGTATCCACATGCTTAGTTTTTGAATGAAAAACAGGATTTTTGGCTAACTTGATTGCTGACTGATTATCAATAAATAATGAAGTTGCTTCTTTCTGATCAACTTTGAGGTCTTGCAAAATCCTTCTTAACCAAACTATCTCACAAGCAGCTTCCCAAGCAGAAATATATTCTGCTTCTGCTGTAGAATTTGCAATTGTATCCTGCTTTTTACAACTCCATGCCACCGCAGCTGATCCCATATTCATTAAGTAACCTGAAGTAGATGCCCTGTCATCAACATCTCTAGCAAAATCCGCATCTGAATAGCCAACAAGTTTGAAATTTTTGTTTCTTTTAAACTCAAGTCCAAAATCCTTTGTTCCTTGAAGATACCTTAACACCCTTTTTGCTGCATTCCAATGACTTTCTCTAGGTTCCTGCATATATCTGGAAAGTATGCTAACTGCATAAGATAGATCAGGACGAGTATTCATCAAGTAAATCAAACATCCAATTAACTGTCTATATCCAGTGCAATTTACAAGTTCCCCCCCTTCAAACTTAGAAAGTTTTAAATTTTGCTCCATGGGAGTAATCGCTGGTTTACATTCCTCCATTCCAAACTTCTTCAATAATCCAGATATGTACTTAGCTTGAGAAATAAATATACTTCCTTCCTGCTGCTTTACTTCAACTCCAAGATAGTAATGAAGTAAACCCAAGTCTGTCATTTCAAAACCTGTTTGAAGTTCTTTCTTAACCTGAAATATATGATCATTATTGTTACCTGTTATGAGCAAATCATCAACATACATAACCAAGATGACTAAGTTGTTTTCCTGGATTCGAACATACAAAGTATCATCTGACCAACTTTCTGTAGGTAGGCATCCATTTTTGCATACCAAGCTCTGGGAGCCTGTTTCAATCCATACAATGCCTTAACTAGTTTACAAACTTGATTTTCTTTCCCTGGAACCTCAAAACCAGGAGGTTGAGTCATATAAACATCCTCTTGTAGATCACCGTTTAGAAATGCACTTTTTACATCCATTTGATGCACTTTCCATCCATTTTGTGCAGCTAAAGCTAGCACAATCCTGATAGTATTCCATTTCGCTGTTGGAGCAAAAGTTTCTTCATAATCAATCCCTTCTTTCTGAGCAAAACCCTTTGCCACCAATCTTGCCTTATATTTATCAATATCTCCATTTTCTTTGTACTTAATTCTGTAAACCCACTTACAACCAATGGGTTTAACATCATGTGGACAATCAACTATTTTCCAAGTCTGATTCGTCATTACTGCATCATACTCACTTTGCATGGCCATTTTCCATTCATCATACTCAACTGCTTCATTAAAAGTAGTTGGTTCAACAACTGAAAGAGCAAAATTTTCTGAACCCGTATTAGAACTCCTTGTACCTGTTTTGCCTTTTTCATCAGACTTAAAATCCTGAAGTAACGTAGTTGCCCATTTTGGTTTCTTCTTTTCAATGTTAACTTGATTTGAATCATCCAAGTTAACTTGTGAAGAATTCAAAGTATCTTCAACCTGTTCATCATCCTGTACTTCTGAAGTGAGATCAAACCATTGTTCATTCCTTGTCTTATTTAAGTGTTGCATCCTTAATTGTTCCTTAGTTACTTTTTCCTCTAAGTGACTAAGTTGTTTATCAACCTCTTCTACACTTAAACTTTCAGTTTCATCAAAAATCACATCCCTGCTGACAATAAACTTTCCATCTGACAGAAGCCTATACCCCTTTTTTTCATGAGAATAACCAATCAATATGCACTTAACACTTCTAGACTCTAACTTCTTTCGTTTTTCTTTTGGGACAAGTGCATAACAAACTGAACCAAAAACTCTCAAATGTTTGACCATAGGTTTGAATCCATACCAAGCCTCAAAAGGAGTTATTCCATCAAGTGATGATGAAGGAGATCTATTCCTCAAATAAACTGATGTATGAACTGCTTCTGCCCAATAACATGATTGCAACCCTTTGAAAAATAACATTGCTCTAGCCATGCCCAATAAAGTCTGATTCATCCTTTCTGATACTCCATTTTGCTGTGGAGTATAAAAATTTGTCAACTGTCTTTTAATCCCTTTTTCCTGACAATAAGTCAAAAAATGATGTGATGTAAACTCACCACCATTATCAGTTCTCAAAGTAGCAATCTTTTCCTTTGTTGATGTTTCAACCAAATTTTGAAATGACTGAAACTTTTCAAACACTTCTGATTTTTCCTTCAAAAAATACACCCAAACCATTCTGCTAAAATCATCAATAAACAACAAAAAATATTTACAACCCCCAAGTGAAGTTTCCAAAGGACCACAAACATCACTATGAATAAGCTGTAATCTCCTTGTTGCTCTCCAAGTGCTTTTTGAAAAAGCTATCCTTCTCTGTTTGCCATAAATGCAAGCTTCACACTTTGCATTTTCCTTCCGAAAAGTAGGCAACCCCTTTACCATTCCTTGTTTTTGAAGCTGTACAAGACTATCAACATTCAAGTGCCCAAAACGAATGTGCCACAAGCGGATAGGTGAAACATCAGTTTCAACTAAACCTACAAATTCCTTCAAATGTTTCTGTGACCTAGGAATGACTGTTCCCTTCATCCTAAGAAGCTTTCCGTCTTCATAACCTGTCATAACTGTTTTGTATGCATCCTTTGTTGAATTAACAAAAAGGATACCACCTTCCATTACAACTTGATGTCCTAATTGACGAATGACAACTAAAGACAACAAATTTTTCTTAAATGTAGGCACATACCAAACATTAGAAATCAATCTTTCTCCAATTCCAGGCAAATCAACCTTAACTGTTCCTTTTCCTTGTGGTAAATGAATAGAATCATCTGCAAGAAAAATTGAATTTAAATGACAATCTTCATAACTCCAAAAGAAATATTTCCTATATGTCATATGCTGAATAGCTCCTGTATCCATAATCCAAGCATCTTCAAAATCATTTTTAAAACAAGAAGAAGACTGAACAAAATTCACTGATTCCAACTGATGAACTTGAACAAAATCCATTGATTCTGATTGTCCAAGTGCTGTAAATACATATTCACAATTTTCACTATCGTCTGCATGAGCATAATGTGCCGCTGATGAAGATTCTTTAGATTCTCTTTCTTTGAGAATTTTTTCAAATGGAACTCTACAGTCTGAAGCATAATGTCCAACTCTATTACAACGAAAACATGTGACCTGTTTATTAGCTCTTCCTCTTCCAGAGACCTGTTGGTTACCTGAACCTCTTCCTCTTCCAAAAAACTGTGACTGTGTACTTTCAAATTCTTTAGAACCTCTTCCTTGATTTCTTCCTCTTCCTCTTCCACGGCCTCTTCCTCTTCCAAAACCCTGACCACGACCTCTATTTGAATTTTGAAAAACTTTCTGATCATTGCCTTTTTGATGAGTACCTGGAGACTGTTTGCTAGTACTTGCAATCAAAACATCTTCTCCTACTTGCTTTGTTTTACCAAAAATCTTTTCATGTGTGGCAAGTAATTCACTTAGTTCATCAAAAGAAACTGTATCCAATTTATTTGTAATTTGTAAAGTTTCCAAAAAATGCTTATATGTCTCAGGCAATCCTGCGATCAAAATGGTCACCATCATGCTGTCTTCAATTTTATCAAAACCAGCTCTTGAAATTTCTTGTTTGATATTTTTTAATCTAGAAATGTACTCCATGACATCACCTCCTGAAGACAATTTTTGTTGAAACAACTTCAATTGAAGATCAATTTTCTTAGCTTCACTTTGAGAATCAAATAAATCTTTCAATGTCTTCCAAGCTGACCACGCATCAGGACTATTTTCAATATGCACATAAATATCATCAGAAACAGTACTGTGAATCAATGCTAAGTCCTTTTCATCTTTTACTTCCCACTTTGCAAGCTGATCATGATTAGTTGGTTTGATAGGCTTAGCATTACAGAAACCCTTCCATAATTCATTGTAAATAAGAGTGCTTTGAATATGACGACTCCAAACTTTATAATTTTTCGATCCTTCCAACTTGTCAGATTCATTAAAAAGACTTATAACTTTAGACATTGTAAAAAAAATAATAAACACCTTATAACTCCAGAAGATGTGTATTATGCAAATCTTATATCCCAAGCATTAAAGAAAGCACCTTATATCACCAGAAGTAAACAATCACCTTATATCACCAATGGAAGATTTTATGCAAAAATATTACCACCAACATTAAAAGAAAATTAATCATCAACAAGAGTCACCATGAAAGAAATGCTGCAAGAAACACCACACACCATGCAAAAGAAAGCTATAGGGGCTTGGCCTTGACCCACTTATAGCCTCAAGAAAATAATTTGATAGAGCTTCACTTTGCTCTAATCAAAAACTTGGATGAAAAGTACAAGTACTCCTTATGACACCAAACAATGCTTCTTATTACTCCAATGCCCAAAAAATTACACCTTATTACTCCAAAAAATAACAAGTCTTTATAGTTGAATTGGAAAGATACATTATTGTTGAGTGGGAGGTCACAAGATCCAATCCCATCAACTTCAAAAAATAACCTTTTTTTTTTAAAATTTATATCTCCACCTTTTTCTTCTTAATATAAAAAATCTCCAAAATATAATTTACTGATGGCTGCAACAATACTGATGGCTGCAACAAGGGCACAGTGGAGTCGCTTGCATCAAGCTTGCATTTCTACAGAGAATTATCAGACGTGCTCATAAATGGCGACATTATAGGATTTGAAAAACATGTGAATGAAGCAAAAACAAACCCTAGAAATGCATAAAACACATGCGTGAGACAGTGTTCTTGGAATTACATGCATAAAGCACATGCGCCAACTCTCGTTTCTCCTCAAATTTCTTTGGAATTCTTGCTTCTCTGTATCTACCCAGTAATCCTGCTCCGCTCAGAACGACTTGAGTCTGGTCTCTCCAAAGCTCTATTACTTACCTTCCTATCAAAGACAAGGTTCTCAACCCTGTCATCTTGTCTAATAATGTTTCCACTGCCAGAAGAGTCAACGTTCAGTTCATCCTTATCATCAAGGGGTCCGCGTCCTTGGAATTTGCTATATTTCCCTTGGCACTATTCACCACAGCAGCTGAATCCACGCCAATAATTACCACATCATCGATGCCACGCTCCTTCAAGACCAATTCGCGTGGTCGTGCCCCACCAAAAAGAGATTTCCTGTTCTTTTCATTACTTGCTTCGAGTTGCTCAACAGGCAGCGAGCGAGGCTTCAAATTTAATTTTGGTCGCTCACTGAATCTGTTCTCCTCCTCAAAGTTACAACAGTGCGTCTCTCTCTGGCTGGTGCGTCTCAATGTTACACCTCTTTTCATGCACAGGAAACCTCCACAGCTATCGGGTTTCTCCACAGACCGGTGGTGCGTTTGACAGATTTGGTACAACAGGCTTCTCTCTATATTGATTGAACTGTTAAGCGATGGCAGCTTCTGCACAAGTTCCAACGAGCACTTCGTTTCCGTTGGTTTACAGCACACAACAACTTTTATTCAGGGCTTCTCTCTATAAATCTTCACCTAGCATAATCTTCTCAATCAATCGCTGCATCAATGGCAGCAGCCGCAGTGGTTCTCGGCAGAAATTGAGCGGATGGATAGGCTCCAGCTTGATGATTTAGAGTTAAAGATACAATCTCCAGCTTGATGATTTAGAGTTAAAGATACAATCGTACATTTCCAAAGAATGCACTGGACGATCTTCTATATTCTTTAGACAAGATATCTTCACTTTCTATCAAAAAAATTCTCTTCCACTAAAATTTTTAAATAACCGTGCCTTAAAATATAATATTTTACTCTCTCTCTGAGACTCTAAAAAGAAAAATTTTCTGCAGAGATTCTTTTTTTTTTTTTTAGCCCAAAAGAATAGGAAGCATTAACTTACGGTTAAAATTTCGCTATTCCAAAACCTTGAAAGTCACCTTCTTCAAACAAGCTTTAGCACCTTCCAACCAGGTTCCAACCAGACCATGCTTCAACCAGACCAAGCTTCAACCGCGTGCTCTGATACCACTTTGACAAAGTGTCCTCAGACACATAATTTTATTAATGAAGAAGGAAAATTACATCACAGAGATGTGAGGGCTAAATCCCGAAAGATTACCTCACATGGAAAACTCAATGGATTTAAATATCCAAAGAGTAACAACTAAATTACCGTTACCAAAACTAACTAAGGGACACCTCACATAATCACGTGAGTGTGTAGATGCCCTTTTACATTTATTAAACTAAACTTCTATTTATTACATTTTTGGATCATAATTCCTAACAACAAACTAAGAAATTCCTACAGAAACAATTCGAGAAACCACAATTAAAATGAGAAATTGGACAACTACTTTAATTCTACAATCTGCTTCTACTAGCAACATAATTCCAATAATGAGCTTAATGCATCCATTCACCACAGAAGTAATTCTAACTCAATTTTCATCATCCATATATTCTCCTGTATTCATTCATGAAATAGAATAACTATGCAATCTAGTCGTATCACTACTTAAACATCCACACTCAGCTAGGCTCAGCACACCAAATTTGAATACTAAATCGTTAAATCAATCAACACTGCATATTAAATTCATCAACATTAACAACATGCATAAAGGAAAGAAATCCTAACTATAGCAGCACCTGTCACAGAAGGGGGCCCTGCCTTCGGCAACAGGATCTGAACAACCACTCACTCACATGAAATTGATCAACACATTTGAATTAGGTAAAGATAGGTTTTATATGTAAATTCTGATAGCAGTGTTCAATAGATCTTATGCAAATTGGTGGCTAACCCTCCTGAAAGAGTTTCCATGTTCTTATACATCAATGCTCATGAGAGAAATATGAAAGATCATGCAGTTACAACGAATTTCCTAATAAGGTCTATCTACGGATCCTCAGAGAAATCTCGTGAGCCATTCCATGAGTCTGTATCGTGGAAGGTGGAGATGATCCCAGAAATATCGGAGCGGTCAACTATGAGTCATCATGAACTTGAAATGCTGAGTTAGGTACAAAATCTCCGATCCTTGGATCAATTGCATCATCATCTATATGCTGGGTATGTGACCAAAGTGATGTAAAAAATACATCAGCTGGATACCTATCTTGTTATATAGCTCGAGACTGAGATGCACGTCCTCCAGCTCCCATAATTCCTTCATTTTGCAACCTGTAGGTAAAATGATATTGAACTTGAAACACCACTCCTTTAGTAGGCAATAAATGGCATCATAACTCTATCCAAATCATTAGCAATTGAAAAATAACAAAGAGAACGAGAACAATCCTTACCAAGGCCAAAATGTGCCAAATGTGAGCAAGAGAGGAAGTGGTGATACCAAATCAGGTCAAAAAGGTTCATAAACAAGGTAGAATAAGGGAACAAAAAGGGTCATATTCATAGCCCGTCAGAAACTAGTCAATGAAATTGCATAGAGAGCTAGTCTTGTGAAAGGTGAGCACAATCAACCTCTAAGGCTCTCGAATTCTCCTTTTGATGCAAAATATGGCTCAGAAACATATAGAATAACATAAGAATACTATATTAGAGAATACTGAGCAGAAAATGGAGATAGTTTGATCTCAGACTTTACAGAGAATCTCTAACCATGGAATTCTTACAATACTGAGTGTATAAGGAGTCTGAGAAGAGAAGAAGAAGCAGGATATTCTATTGATATGCAATAGAGGCGAACACAAAGTAGATGGATGCTCATGAAGGTGCACCAAGTCTCAGGATCTTCTCATGGGCACATTCACCAACTATACAAAAAAGAAAGGGTGCGTTCTTCACAGCTGGAACCTCGGATCCAGTAAAATTGCCATAACTTGCTCATCCAGACACCTTTTCTGATGAGAAAAAAGTGTTTCCTACTGGAAATGATGGTACAGAAACAATGGAATAGGTCTACAGGTCCATAAATTCTCATAAAATTCGAAACCATAACCTCCATTTCCGTTGAATGAGAAGAATGCTTCAGAAGATAGAAAGAAGAGAGGATGTAATCAAAGAGCTGGACCAAATCTGAAAATTGGTCAGCACTGGCTGCACTGGATCATGTGCAGAATTTTGTAATAAGAAATATGGGGCACATCTACCACAGGTTGCTAAGGGTGCATCACCAAATCCTAGAGAAGCTTGAATTGTCTCACATACAAATCATCAACTGTCAAAAGATATGAATGTGGTGCTCCCTCCTTCTTTTATAGACCGGGTGACTTTTTGAGCAAGTTAAATTTCCAATAAACCTCCTTGGCCTCCTCCAATGCACCTTCCTTGACTGAGTTGTCACTTTCCATCTTTTCTACTGTCTAGATTTTCCTCTTTTTTGGAAATTGCGTCCTCCTAGTTTTTCTAGATGTTTCCTTCTTTTTATAACTGGATGGATTTTGTTCTTTTTGGAAACTGCACCCTCCTTGGCTTTCTGGATGTTTCCTACTTTTCCTCACTTGCCTTCTTTATGCACTGTTTTTGTTAGTTTCCTTCTTTTTTCCTGACACCTTACTTTGTGCTGCTTTCCTCTAGTTTCCTTTTTTTTGCTTTGCTTTGCTTTTTCTTTCACTTTCTTCTTTGGTTGAAAATGTTAGGATATCTCATCGTTCACTTTTGTACTTTGCATGCATTTTGCATGCATTGCATGCACCCGCATGTTGCCCAGTCATCAGTATGGTACCTCTAGCACCTAGTCCCTAGTCTCCAGCACTGAGGAGCTACTTTCCACTCAAATTTAGCCCTCCTAGCCAGTCATGCGCCCACTTCTCACCTACCATTGCAGAAGGGCGCCTTTCTCACCTACCAGTCCAATTTACTTCAGTTAGCCACCAGTATTTCCTTGATTTGAGGCTAGACTGAATCCTCACTGCTGTTATCACTCCGATTGAACTCCGATGAGACATGACCACCTATTCTGAGTGCAGTTAACTCCTCATGCACCCTCCACTGAGCCTCCATCCCTAGATTAGTGCCACTTACCATCAGTTACACTTATTACACTCAGTTAGACTCAGTTTGACACCTGTCTGACAGTTACTTGTGCATTGATGACCACCATTGATGATGATGAGGACTCCTAGTTGGAGCCAAGCTATGCCATTCATTTAATTCGAATGATCTCCTTGGTTGATTTGAATTGCTCACTCATTGTGACAGTATTGTATTGTATTTTCACCCTTATTGGGATTATAGAGCACTGATGCATGCTTTTGCACAGTTTACACCATATTTTCTGAGTTTCATCTATTGTGATCGATTTACTTGTTCATTAGATCTACTGTGACTAATTTTACATGGTATCAGAGCCATTGCAGGGACAAGATCTCTTTTCAACAGGTGTTCTACAAGAATATTTGAGTGAATTTGCTCAAAATTACTGAAGTTTTGGCATGAAAGATCTCATGTGCATTCGCTCATGTGCATGCAAAGCAGAAAAATACACTCCAATCCACTCCAGAAGCTTGAGTTTTCCACATAATTCCTAGATTTGATACATTGGACCCATTCAACTTGCTTGATCTCCAATCCTAGGTGTGATGCAACTCTAAAAGGGTGGATTGTTTGACCTTACTGTTCTTGTTTTGATTGTGATTTGCAGGTTAATCATCTCCATCAATTGCATTCGCTCTCTTGTGTTTGACAATTTCTTCTACATCATGTGCACTCGCTATTTGTGATGGAATACTCTTCTTCCAAGCCAGTTCCTACTCCTTTCAATTATTTTGAATGGAAAGATGATATGGATATTATATTGCTCTTAAAAGTGTTCTATAGAGTCACTGTTGGCCTCGAATTAGAGCCAAGCACATTGTCTGAAAGAACCAAACACTACAATAAGCTTGATGAAGCTTATGATCTCCTTTGCCTCTCTATTTCCAAGGATCTTCATTTCTATCTCATCGGATTAACACTCCAAAAGCAGTATGGGAGCAACTTGACAATCTCTTTGGCAAGCAGGATGAGCTTAGGGCTTTTCAATTAGAAAATGAATTGATTGCCCTTAGTACTGATAATTTCGAGACCACCAATGAGTTTTTCACAAGATTCAAGAACTTGCCATTACAGTTGAAGAACAGTGGTGTTGTGAAAGAGGATAAGCAATTGATCCTCTCCATTCTCACAAAGCTTGGGAAAGATTACTCGGTATTTGTATCTACTTTCAATTTCGTTCGGCTAACTACCCCAAATTGGAAGATGCCTACCTTGAATGCCTTCATTGAGTCCGTCACAAAAGAGCATGATAACTTGATTCAAATGGGGTCCATAAACTCTCAAGATTCATCCCTCTTTGCTCAAGGATCCAAGAATTCGAATGGTAAAGGAAAGCAAAGGAAAGAGAAGCCCAAATTCGAGCCTACCAAGCAAAGAGATAAAGGAAAGCAACTGGAAGCACCATCCAGTTCGAGGAACAAACAGAAGGGTAAAGAGGGCAAGGAAAAATCTAAATGTTCATATTGCAACCGTGGCTTTCATCCTAAAATTTCATGCATGAAGAAAACAATAGATCAAATGACCCTCCTTTTGGAAAAGAATAACATATGTCTTCCCGACGGTGCACAAAAGAAGGATAGAAATGATGATCATGAAAGAGGTCAAGCACTCATGGCAACTGTTTCAAAACCCACCACTCTACTGATAGAGTCCGGTGCCTCGAATCATATGGCTACAAACATTGACTCATTTTCTTCATTTGATCCAAGCAGCTCCATCCCCATCCATTTGGGAGATGACTCAAAAATTTCTTCGCAGGGCAGAGGTACCATCCATGTAGAGCATGGAAGTTTCCAAAATGTTCTCTATGTGCCTTCCTTGGATTCAAATCTACTTTCTGTGTATCAAATGAAACACACCGGTGAACTGAAGCAAGTTACATTCGGCCCTAACAAAGTTGAAATTTCTGATATTAAAAGTGGAAGACTTATTGCAGTCGGAAAGGCCAATTGCACTGCAAAATACTATGATTTTTCTCACTTTGTGCCACTCGAAAAGCCCACTGCTCTCCTCACTCATGGAAACGAGGTTAGTAGGATTTGGCACGAAAGGTTTGGACACATTAATTACAACTATTTTCTGCTGTTACAATAGAAATCCATGGTTGATGGTCTTCCACAACTCCGTTCCTTGAAGGGAATTTGCCCTGGTTGCATTGTTGGGAAGCACCCTGAGCACAGGTTCGACCGCGGCAAAGCTAGTAGAGCTTCTACCATTTTGGGGATCATACATTCTGATATCAGTGGTCCACTTCCAAATATGTCCATGAATGGTTCAAGGTATGTTTTGACATTCACCGACGACTTTTCCCGCTTTACTTGGGTATTTTTTCTCAAAAACAAGTCAGAAGTGCTTGGAAAATTCAAGGATTTTAAGGCTTCTGTTGAGACCACCACTGAGAGCAATATCAAAGATCTTAGATTTGATAATGGAGGAGAATATATCAAGACTTAGTTTCTGCAAATTTGTGCCGACAGCGAAATTCAGATCCGACATACAGTTCCCTACACACCCCAGCAGAACGATGTAGCGGAAAGGAAGAATTGATCACTGAAAGAGATGGCTACCTATATGCTTGAGTCAAAAGGTTTGGCTACAAATATTTGGTCTGAAGCCATTAATGTTGCTGCATATATTCAGAACTGAGTTCCACATTCATTTGTGAAATGTAAAACTCCTTTCAAAGCATTCTTTGGTCGCAAACTGGATGTGTCCAATTTGAGGGTTTTTGGCTCCACTACATGGGCTAGAATTCCTTCTGATAAGAGAAAGTCTTTGGATCCAAAAAGTATTGAATGTACCCTGATAGGATATGGGGAAGAATCAAAAGCATATAAACTCATGAATATCAGATCCAAAAAGGTATTCATAGAGCGAAGTGTGAAGTTTGAAGAACCGCTGCCAGATCTGAAACTAGTTGAGGAAAACATTGCCGATCTGCACCCTCCACAAGAAGAAGATTCAAGTGAGTATGAAGAAAGTATTGGATCTGATATCTCTGATATTATATCAGAATTTGATGGCCATGAAATATCATGTTCGGAATCAAACCATAATGATCCTCCTCAGTTACCAAAGTGGGCCCAAAACACTCTACAATCTGCTGCTTCAAACATTGGAAATCCTGCTGATCCAAGGAGAACAAGAGCAGACTATCAAAGAGTAGGTATGGCTCTTTATTTTTCTGATCCATTATTATCTGAGAAATTTTATTTGATGATTGGTTCAGATCCCAAATCATACTATCATTCCCACCGAGATCCACGATGGCAAACCGCCATGGATGAAGAGTACAGTTCTCTTCAAAAGAACAATACATGGGAGCTAGTTTCTCTTCCACCTGGAAGAAAATTAGTTCAATGCAAGTGGATCTACTGCACGAAAGTTGTTTTTGATGGCTCTATAAGCAAATACAAAGCTAGGTTGGTGGCAAAAGGTTTCTCCCAAGTCCAAGGTGTGGACTACACTGAGACTTTTGCATCGGTTGCAAAGATGGATTCCATCCGCCTAGTTTTGGCCATTTTCGCATCCAAGCACTAGGAAGTGCACCACATGGATGTGAAGAGTGATTTTATACATGGAGACCTTGATGAATAGGTATATATGAAACAACCAAAAGGATACATATCATATCCATCATTAGTTTGCAGATTGAAGAAATCTTTGTATGGATTGAAACATGCCCCAAGAGCTTGGTATGCAAAGATGGACTCCTTCCTTCTTTCTCAGAATTTCAAAAGATGCAAATCTGATCCTAATGTGTACCTACAGCAAGTTGAAGGTAATTTGTTGATTTTTATTTTATATGTTGATGATCTTCTCATTACTGGTAGCACTCTCCTTACAATTAACAAGTTGAAAACCGCTTTAAATCTAGCTTTTGATATGAGCGATTTGGGCTTGCTTAAGCAATTTTTGGGCTTGGAGATAGATCAAAATTTTGATGGGATAACATTATCTCAGCATAAGTATGCTAAAGACCTGATATTAAATTTTAATATGGCAGAATGTAAGGCTACTCCATTCCCATTCCTCTCAGGAATCAGTCTTGAAGAGGGAAATACTACACCGCTTGCAGATTGCACTATGTATCGACAGTTGATTGGTTCACTTCTCTACTTGACACACTCAAGGCCTGATATATATTATGCCGTGAGTGCTGTATAAAGGTATATGCAGCAGCCCCATGAGCTTCATTGGCGAGCATCCAAGCGGATCTTGCAGTATGTGCAAAGTACGAAACATTTTGGCATACATTATGCTGCAGATTCTAAGCTAGATTTCATTGGTTTTACTAATTCAGATTGGGCAAGTGATAGCATAGATCGGAAGTCCACTTCTAGATATGTTTTCATGCTTGGACATGGGCCTATTTTCTAGTCAAGAAAAAAGTAGGCAACCATTGCACTTTCTTCAGCAGAGGCAGAGTATCGAGGGGCAGTCAATGCCTGCATTCAGGCAGTTTGGTTGCAGGGTATTCTTTCTGAGTTTGATTTTGGTAGCACTACTTC
Organism: Larix kaempferi; assembly: GCA_027924585.1. NCBI lineage: Eukaryota > Viridiplantae > Streptophyta > Pinopsida > Pinales > Pinaceae > Larix > Larix kaempferi. Next base: position 797,274 of record BSBM01000111.1, on the reverse strand, counting down.
GACTGTCCTATTTTGTGACAATCAAAGTGCTATTAAGATCTCCACCGATCCAGTTTAGCGGCAGAGGACCAAACACATTGATATTCATATGCACTACATTCGAGAATTGGTGCATGATCGCACCATCATTCTGCAATATTGCCCTACCGATGAGCAAATTGCAGACATCTTCACCAAGAGCTTCACTGAGAAGAAGTTCTCTTACCTCCGTTCACTGTTGGGGGTGAGTTCCATCATGGTGGAGACAGATTAGATCCATTTTTATGTTTAGCTTGAGGGGGGGCTTTCTTCCCACTGGGTTTTCCCTCTTTCCTCACTTAGCTTATTTTCAGCATTTTTTGGATTATTGTATTGGGGTGACCTTTGGTCTCAGTAACTAGGGCCCTACACTTTATTTTTTATATCATAGTATAGCTTGAGGGGGGGTGTTAGGATAGCTCATCATTCACTTTTGTATTTTGCATGTATTTTGCATACATGCATTGCATGCACCCGCATGTTTCCCAGTCATCAGTATGGTACCTCCAGCACCTAGTCCCTAGTCTCGCAGCACTCGGGAGCTACTTTCCACTCAGATTTAGCCCTCCTAGCTAGTCATGCACCCACTTCTCACCTACAACTGCAGAAGGGCTCCTTTGTCACCTACCAGTCCAGTTTACTTCAGTTAGCCACCAGTCTTTCCTTGATTTGAGGCTAGACTGACTCCTCACTGCTGTTATCACTCCGATTGACCTCCGATGAGACATGACCACCTATTCTAAGTGCATTTAACTCCTCATGCGCCCTCCACTAAGCCTCCATCCCTAGATTAGTGCCACTTACCATTAGTTACACTTATTACACTCAGTTAGACTCAGTTTGACACCTGTCTGACAATTACTTGTGCATTGATGACCACCACTGATGATGATGAGGACTCCTAGTTGGAGCCAAGCTATGCCATTCAGTTAATTCGAATGACTTCCTTGGTTAATTCGAATTGCTCACTCATTGTGATAGTATTGTATTGTATTTTCACCCTTATTGGGATTATAGAGCATTGATGCATGCTTTTGCACAATTTACACCATATTTTCTGAATTTCATCTATTGGGATTGATTTACTTGTTCATTAGATCTGCTGTGACTAATTTTACAGAAAAATCACTGAGCGAACCTTATGTCCTTACACACCCTTTCCCTCATCCAAATCATCATCACATGTAATTAATAATTAAATACAAAAATAATAATTACATCATCTTCAATTTAATTAATTGAAACGAATATAGTTTGATTTTTTATTCCTAGTTAATTTAATTTCCTAGGGTAATTTACCAATGTTATCCCCCTCATGAATTAATTAATTGAATTTCACTAGTATCCATGGGGTTTTAAGGTGACATTGGCTACTTCCTGGTGCTTGAAAAAATGGGAACATGACAGTCCTCCCCTCCCAAGCTTGCTTGTCCTCAAGAAAGAAACCAACTCCAACTCCAACCAAAAGTGCACCATGTTTTTGCTGCACGACTCCGATTATATCCATTCTCCCAATGACTAACTCTTTTTCAACAAAATTTTCAACCCAACTAAGACAACTGAGGAGAATGAATGGATCCCACTGTTTGTGCTACATGTCCCCCAGTGGCATTGTTACTTGTGGAAAACTATCATTCCAAAGAATTCCAGGGTCCCATTGTCTCAGTTGCATCCTTCCAAACATCAATATTAACATGAAGAATATATCATCATGGATAATGTGTAGATCACTCCACCATACTGGAATTTCATCACTTCCAATGTAAAACCAAACCTCTGTGAGTCCCTCCAACCAAGTATGAAACTCATTATGTTCCATTTGCAAACCAACACAGTGCCTCACATTACTGCTAGCCAATTGGCATAGGTGACAATCCCATGTCTTCAAAGCATCACATAACAACCATATATTCCCATACAAATGCTCACAAAATATGTATGATGTGTCCATAAACCTTCCATTGATGCAAACAACAAACTCACCCTTGGGGGTGCTTAACTCCAATATGTATCCATTCACCCAATCATCCCTATATGTGATGGATTCCATATGTATGTGGGGTGAAGGAAAGTGAACCAACTCTTGGAAACAATTATCCATCAATATTGTGGTTGGATAAACCGAAATGAAATCATGTGCCTCCAAAAGTGTGCAACTTCCTCCATGAGGCAACGCATATTTTTTCTGGCAATAAACATGTGCTTGGCCTTCATCTTCCTTAAATCCAAAATATCCAAGCACATGCAAATCAAATTGTACTCCATGTTCCTAATGCACACAAGTACCAAAGATCAAAACATTGTTGTTCAAATGAAAAGGGTGAAGGTTCCATGTCCAATCACCAAAAGGGTAGGCATCATCAAAACTCCATGGATGCCCATGTTGCTAAAAAAAATGTAAAGTGTATCAAATATTTCTCCATAGATGTAAGGAGGAATATCACTCGTGTGTCTTCTCTCCCAAATAGGAAAAGAAGAGACACTCCAACACAATGGTTCAAATGGAAAGCAAGGTGCTTCCCCATGTGAAGACTCCCAATGGCTCAAATCTTTGCCACTGGTCAAAGTATGCATGTGATCACAATATATCCAACTCAATGAAGTCAAATGGTAACCATATGCCCCTTTATGTGAGGTGGCATCAAATATAGGCATAAGATGCCTCTGAAACTGTTGGGTAGGAACTGGTGCCAACATTAAATCAAACTGGAGGGAATGTGGGAGCCTTTTGCTCCTCTTCAGGCACCATCAAAAATAAATTCTTGACCCAAAATTCATCCTCAAATGACATGGAAGAAGTAGAAGGGTCTGATGTAGGATCATGGACCAAAATATCATCTTTGCAAACCTCATCCATCAAGCTAATGGATGCATGAACTCCATCAAAGGATGGCCCATCAAACATGATCTCTTATGATTCCTCAATGGAGGAACAACTCACTCCAGGAAGAAGCTCAAATTCACTCTGGGGAACATTATGTGCTTGGAACCCATCATCCACATTCGAAATATCCTCAAGAACATGTATGTCATCATGCACCTCATGAACCACCATCTCACGAGGTTCCTCCATAGAAATCCGAATACAACCAACTATAAGTGATTGGTTGAATGGTATGAGTGATCTTTGCAACTTTTGATGAAGTTGCTCTTTGGGAAGACTGGGTCACCCCAAAGGAAACCATAGGAAACTCCCCTTACTGTTTAGTTTATGGTAAGGAGGCCATCTTTCCATCCAACCTCATGATCCCTTCACTACAGTTGACACAATCCATACAAGAGGATGATTCTTCCTCACTCCAGCAAAGAATTGATATGTTACTCAAGCTGGAAGAAGATAGGGGGAAGTCCAAAAACAAGCTGTATCAACATCAACAGCTGGTAAAGAGGTGGTTTGATGAGAAGTCCTCATCTGATAGGGAGTTTACTGTGGGGGATTTGGTTAAAGTGGGATAAGCAACAAAAAGACAAGAATGATTACACCAAGTTACAATGCTTATGGCTAGGACCATTCGTTGTTACAGAAAAGCTTGGTCCTAGTACTGTCTGGTTGTAGACACTGGAAGGTATCTTAGATGCCTACCTAGTGAATGTGCAGTTGCTCAAAAAGTACTTTGTTTAAATGAGAAGATTCGCTTACTTGTACATAAAAGTGTGGTTTTCTTTATTTCCTTTGCTTTCATTTGATTTTTATTTTGTACATTGGTTTTATTCAAAATAAGTCCACACATTTTGGAAAGGGCTGTTGATCAGTATGTATCAGGTTAGCACACGTTTGAAGTTTGAGGTAACAGTGTCAGTTTTGTTTGATTTAGCCTGTAGTTGAAAATGTTTTTCATGAAATTAAACAGTCAATATTTGCAAAGCCTTGATTGATACCTTCCCACCTTAATCAATATCTTTATGGATGTTTCATTTGGTTAATTGAAGTTGAGGAAGCAATTAGATTTTCTTGCCTTATGTTTCATTAGTGAATGGAAGCATATATTCATAGCCTTGTCAGCCTTACCTATTCTGGATCCCACTCTGATCACGTTGAAAATAATTCACTTTAATAATTTTCGATTACGAGATGGGGGGTCTTATTACAAGCCATCCCATTATGTTCATAGATTTTTAAGTGGAATGACATATCCACATCAGGCCACCAAACTTGGGAGGTGACTTTAAGCTACTACTAGAAGGTGGAAGATCCTATCATAGGTTGGTCCATTTATGATCTGCAAAACATTGGTGAGTAACACTACTGTCATGTGGTTACCAAGCCATGGTAGTGTCTTGTAATCTATGCACTAATAAATTTTTGTTTTCCTTTGTAAGAGAGTTTGTTGTATATGAGGATGAGGGGGGTCTTATTACAAGCCATCCCTACCATGATCATGGGTATGATTTTGGATTGAAATAACCACTTATGGTCACCAAGCCATGGTAATTGTTTTTAGTGTCAAAAGCTGAAAGACAGGGAGTCTCCTTACAGAGCCAGCTTGTTCAGTTTCCATATCAGGTCTGTGAATGGCATTTCCAACATCTCATCACCAAGTCAGGGCAATGGCTTGTATCAACAGAAGTCTTGTTCGCATATTTTCATTTTGTTTGAAAAGAAAAGAAAAAAGAGTAAATATAAAAAAAAGAAAAGAAAAGGAATTGTATATATTGTGAGTAATGCGTTTGTACATAAATAAATAATTAATAAAGTCAAGGTGATTCAAGATTTGGTAACCCAGAAAGGCTCTAAGTTTGCTCTAGGCTCATCATAAACTACCTTCCTATGATTGCGTAATGGTAAAGGATTCCTGTTTACTTCTAAGATTTCCTTTTCATATGAACATCATCATTAAATGGTTTTGGATGGAGATATATAAATCATATGATTGACTCTGCTATTTTGATTGTGTTTTTAGAAGAACATATTGTAAATTACAACATCAAGTTTGCTGACATATCTTTCTTGTAGCTAAAGACTTATTTCACAGAGATAACTAGTTCGTCCCGACCAGTCACCATTTGTTGTAGGTACAACAGATCCCATGTTTTAATGAAAACATGGGAGCCCCATTTTTGCATGCAAAGGTAATGATTAAATTCCATGGTCATTTTGGGGTTTTTCATCATGCTTTTATTGCTTTCCCATGATTGGATTTTCCATTTAGTAATTTTCCCTTTGAAAATTCTTTCATTTTTATGTGTTTTTCTGAGTTGCGGAAATAAGCATTTTTCCCAAAATGTGTTCTTTCCGCAACCCGCAATCCGCAATGCGGATTGCAGAAGCTTGGTTTTTGGTTTTGGAATGTTTTCTTTCCACAACCCGCAATCCACAATGCGGATTGCGGATGCGGAAATATTTGTCAATAATTGCGGTTTGACGTGCCCGCAACCCGCAACTGCGGATAGGGGGAAGCCTGTCAAAATAAATTGTGCTTTGCATTTCCGCAACCCACAATGCAAATTGCAGATTGCATAAATTTCTTATTTTGATTTTTTTTGTTTGCATTTCCGCAACCCGCAACCCGCAATTGTGGATTGCGGAAACTTTTGGTTTGTTATATTTAGAGTTGCACTTCCGGAACCCACAACCCGCAATTGCAGATTGTGAATTGCGGAAAGAATGTACATATTTGAAACAATAAAAACCCACAACTTTTCTTCCACATCCTGCATGTTTAATCTCAACCATTGATTTTTCTTGATCCTACGGATGATGTTACGTTGTTTGATTTGAATAACTATTTGGATTTTCCGTTTTTTCTTCGCCAAATTTGAAATTACAATAAGGTTCTTAACTGATATTTTCACCCTCGACCAAACATGAAATCGTAATCATTGCTCCGAATAATTCATAATGATCGAATGTTTAGATTTGACATCAAATCATACGTGAAATAATGAAAATCCTATCTCATCTTAATCCAAATTTCATCAGCACATGCTTTGTTATTTCATTGTAGACGTGATAATTGCCATTCCCAGACCGTAAGATTTTAATCATGGAAATTCATTACACTCAATCATTTTGGAATCTTTATTGATCTTATTAAATAAAAACATCAATATGAGCAATTATTTGGTCATTGTATTGCATAGAAAAGTCTTATTAGTCAATTTTCAGAGATTTCCTTCTAACAGTTGCACTCTGTGAGCAAGATGCAGAAAAGTCACAAATCTTCGGTTATAGTTTGTGAAGAGAAAGAACTTCAGCCTCTTCAATACCATGAGCCTGTGTCGACTCCTTTTATAGCAGATATTTTGGATGACAGCACTGGCAGTGAGACATTAGACTCTGAAATTCAATCCATGTACATACGGTTCCCTCAGAGGAAGAGAAGGAAGGTCACTGAAAATCATGTTGATCGAGATGATACAATTATCCAGGATTTTATAATCAATGTAGCACCTGTCACTCCACCAATCCCCTTGATGGAAGGACAAGTGGCCGAATTTTCATTTTTTGAGGACATTACCAATCATTATGAATCTTCTAAGAAAGATCTTTCGGTTCCCTTGTTATCCTTTGTAGACAGTTAGTAGATTGTTGTTATCTTTCACAACTCACTGCGGGATATTTCCCGAATGTACGTGATGAAATCTTTTGGGAATTTTGTGAAATGCTTAGTATTAATCACTCTTGCAGATGATTTAGCAATGGAAGTTGATTTTGTAATCCCTATTTTATGGGAACCTTATCCTTTTGTAACTTTTTTGTAATTATTATTTAAAGGGTAGAGGTCTCATAGGGGAAAGGGGGGGGGAATAAAATCCCCAGAGAAGGATTGGAGAAACATTGTTTCACTTGAGATCTTGTCATTTATTGCAGACCTGATGAATCAAAGTTAGTTTCTTTTGGCATCTTCTTTGTTTATGTTGTCAAATTTCTTTGATGATATTTGATTTCTTCACCTAAATCATTGAATGAACACTGTTTTGATTTTGTAATCAAGCATTAATGTTGATGTATATGTAAATTCGGAATGTATTTCATATATGTATATTGTATCCCTACAGAGAGGTTATTATTTCTCTGTACGGAAGTGTCGTAACTTATACTTGATGGGTTATTAGACCACCCTGATGGGGTCGGTCCTGTATGAGTCTTGTGGGTTAAAGGGTTATTAGACCGCCCTAGTGGGGTCGACCGAGTTAGTTGGGGCCGACCTAGTTAAGTGGTTAAGTTGGGGCTGACCTAGTTAGAGTTAAAAGGAAAGTCAAGTTGTGTATAAATAGAGTGCGGGAGGCACTCTATTTGATCATTCACTTATTCATCTCTCTCTCTCATTGAGTGATGCGCACTAGTGGAGGAGGAGAAGCTGCTAGGAGTCTATCTCTTATGCTTGGGTTATTGTATCATTGCTCTATCTATCTTTGAGGAAATTATTGGGTTTTTTCACCTTCTTGATTTTCCCCAAGGAAACTCTATGTCTATTGTCTCTTGTGATTGATATACTGTGCTCATTATTCTCTTAGATAAGATCCTAGATCATATTGAATTAATGCTCAAAATCTAACATGGTATCAGAGCTAACCTGAGAAGAAGACACTGTGCAGTTGCGAAAGCTAGGGTTTCTTGTTTTTTGGGTTTCTCTCCACATATCTTCAAAGGCAGAAGGCTAGATTGACTCTCCTTGCAAGGGTGCATCTTTCTGTCGAAACATAATTCAATTCCGAGCACTTTCAGTTTTTGACCTAAAAATTAGGGTTTCTGCAAAAAATGGAATTTCTAAATTCCGAGACCACAGCTGGAAGATCCTCAGAAAAATTGAAGTTTAGAGCTTTGGATCAAACTTTTTAGTTGGATAAAACTCTGGGAAAATCAAACCCTAGTTTGGGGTCCTGTCTAGTGAATCCGAAAATTAGTGTTTCCGCAAAAGTTGGAATTTCTGAAATCTGAGACCACAGCTGGAAGCTCCTTGGAAAAATCAAAGTTTAGAGATTGATCAAAATTTTTGGTTGGGTGAATCTCCGGGAAAGTCAAACCCTAATTCAGGGTCCTCCTAGGGAATCCAAAAATCTAAAAGGTAATTTTTAGGGGTGAAACTTCACAGTTTTCAAATTCTAAGTATACCAGCTTGATCAGCTCATCAAGGCGCATATTTCTATCCTTTCAAAAGTTTGAAATTCAAAGTTTGAATTTTTAGGGTTTCTCTGACAGACCCTAATCCAGCACCAGATCCAGTTTTCAGCAAATCAAGTGGTAAGACATAAATCTTTTATATTTCCATTTGAAGTACTCTTTAATATGTCTCACCACACCAAGCTTGAGGATAAGCTTGAAGGGGTTGATAACTTGCGAGCATGGAAGTATAGGATTGGGTTAATCCTAGAAGAGAATGAGTTGGACACTTACATAAGTGAAGAGATCCCTGTCCCAGAGGGAGAAGAGGCTAAGGACTTACACAAGAGGAACTTTGTCAAGGCTAAGAGGATCATTGTTGATTCTATCAAAGACTATCTCTGAAGACACCCAAGGAGATGTTTGATTCCTTGACTAAGGTATTTGAAGGGAAGAACATAAATCGGAAGATGACCTTGAGAAATCAATTGAAGAATATCAAGATCCAGAATGCGGAGACAATGCAACCTTATTTCTCAAGGGCATCCCACATAAAAGAACAACTTGAAGCTGTGGGAGAAGATATAGAGAATGGAGAAGTGGTAATGACCACTCTTAATGGCCTTCCTAGGTCATGGGATTCCTTCATCCAAGGAATTTGTGCTAGGAGGAAACTTATCACATTCCGTAGGCTATGGGAAGAATGCCCATAAGAAGAAGCTCGAATTGTAGCTCGAGAAGAGAAGATGGGGAATGAATACCAAGCTCTCACAGCCTACACCAAGAGGCATGGCAATAAGAAGACTCACCACCATGATACAAAAGAAAGACATCACCATCAGAAGGGTGATTTCAAACCTCAAAGGAACATGTCCTATGTCCGTTTCTATACTTGTGATGAAAGGGGACACATTTCTAGAAATTGTCCTAGGAACAAAAGAAGAACAATAAGAAAAGACATCATGCTCATACTGGTGAGGATGATGAACCTCCTAGGAAGAAGATAAGAGAAGAAAGTGAAGACTCTTCAAGTGATGAAGAGTATGTTTTAATTTTTGCTCTCACTGGTACCATTACTCATGGGAGCAATGATTGGCTTATAGACAGTGGGGCTTCCAAACATATGATAGGATTCAAGGAATCCTTTATGAATCTATCTGAACATGAATCACCCCACAAGGTGAAACTTGGGGATGACTACCAGTATCCCATAAAAGGAAGTGGTGAAGCCTCCTATAAGCTAGACTCTGGAAAGTCTATGAAAATGAAGGATGTACTATATGTTCCAGGTCTCAAGAAGAACCTACTCTCCATATATGCATTGGATGCAAAAGGCATGAGGGTTGCATTTGTAGATGGCCAAGTATTTATGTGGCCAAAGGGTAAAACTATAGATGATGCAGTGGTGATTGGAGATCAAGAGGGAGGATTATACAAGCTGAAGGGATAAAATGAACGAGCCATGGTACATGAATCCATGGAGCCAAGTGAACTTTGACACAAAAGGCTTGCACATATGCACTACCAATTGCAAGAAAAGCAGTAGAAGGTCTTCCTGAAATCCATTCAAAGATGAAGTGTTTTGATAAGTTCAAGTTATTCAAAGCCTTGATAGAAAATCAAACTAATAAGAAGATCAAGATCTTTAGATCCAACAATGGCGGAGAATTCACTTCAAGGGACTTCAAGAAGTTATGCAGTAATTTAGGGATTAAGAGGGAGTTGACCACTCCCTACAATCCACAATAGAAAGAAGTAGAAGAAGCTACTTCAAAGTTGGACTCCAGCAGCTCCTGCAAGGAAGCAAAGATTCAAAGGGAGTCCACCCAACAAACAAACAAAGATAAGTATTTGAATTTCCATTTCTTGTATATTCTGTTTGTTTAAATAATGTTATTCAATGATGTATATGCTTATGTTCCTAGACTTAGGTTGTGTATTATGCATATTAGAATAATTGCATTAATGAACAAGATACTACTAATATGCAAGTAATGGGTAAGTGGCCTATGGTATTGTACAACATTCCATTGCTACTTATCTAGAATGAAACCTCTTTGTTGACATGTTGGGAGTTGTGCACACTCTTAACAATGTTCAGGTAGAGATGGAAGGCATCTAGAAAGTTACGGGATATGGATAAATGTTGTATTGAAGCATTGGCTAAGATAATTGCATGACTGTATGACATATGTCTTTATGCATAAGAATTGTTTTTGAAAACAATGAGAAGTTTCTAATCATGCAATTGAAATTGACTTGTAGGAAAGATCGTGTACAATCACCTACAAAAGAAGGACTACACCATTTGTTCTAGCAACGAAGTTCAAGAAAACTATCTATTGAAGATATTGAAGAATCTGAAGTTCCCAGGATTCGGGATGCAGTAATGGAAGGATGCCATGGTCGAGGAGTACTAGTCGATCATGAAGAATGATGTTTGGGATGTGGTCCTAAGAACTAAAGGGAAGTCTGTTGTAACTTCCAAGTGGATCTATAAGATCAAGCATGCTGCAGATGGCAGCATAGAGAAATACAAGGCCAGGTTGTGGCTCATGATTTTTTCTCCTGGAGCCAGGTACACTTCCATAAGAATAGTACTTTCTCTGGCTGCAATGATGAAGTGGAAGATACACCATATGGATGTCAAGACAACTTTCTTGAATGGTGTAGTCGAAGAGGAAAGTGTAGGTGGAGTAGCCACTCGGGTTTGAGACACATGACAGAGGGAATCATGTGTGCAAACTAAAGAAAGCCCTGTATGGTTTGAAACAGGCACCCAGGACCTGGTACGACAGGATAGATGGCTTCCTATCCAGTTTGGGATTTACTAAGAGTAAAGTGGACTCCAACATTTACTATAAGGTTGAGGAAGGAAATCCAGTGGTACTACTTCTGTATGTGGATGACCTATTTGTTACAGGTGAGGATAGATTGATTGTTGATACGAAGGGGAAGCTTGTTGCTGAGTTCGAGATAAAGGACTTGGGTATGATGCACTACTTTCTAGATATGGAGGTGTGGCAGAGCACAGATGGAATCTTCCTTGGACAAGGGAAGTATGCAGTAGAGATACTGAAGAGGTTCGGGATGATGGACTGCAAGGCCATGGCCACACCTATGGCATTGAACATGAAGCTTCTGTGTGATGCTTCATCTGAGCCGATTGATGTCACAGTGTATTGTCAGATGAGTGGGTCCTTGATGTACCTGACGAACACGAGACCAAATATTTGTTTTGTTGTGAACACATTGAGCCAGTTCCTGACGGATCCGAGAAGTGTTCACATGGTTTCTATAAGGCATATTCTGAGGTACCTAAAGGGTACGGTTGATTATGGGACCAAGTATGATGTGAATCAAAAGTTTAACCTAAAGGGTTATGTTGATTCAGATTGGGCAGGCAGTGCCATTGATCAGAAGAGCACTTTGAGGTGCTTCTTCAGTATGGGATCTAGTATGATCTTTTGGTTTAGCAGGAAGCAGTCCTATGTGGCACTGAGTACAACCGAAGCAGAGTATGTTGCAGCTTGTTTGGTTAGTTGTGAGGTAGTATGGATTAGGAAGCTACTGTCTGAGTTATTTGATCTCCCATTGGATGCTACCTGTATCTTCTGTGACAACCAGAGTTGTGTGAAGTTGTCTGAGAACCCAGTGTTCCATGACAGGTCGAAGTACATTGAGATCAAATATCACTATATCAGGGATATGGTGCAGAGAGGAGCAGTGAAGCTCCTGTATGTTGCAATAGACGAGTAGATAGCCGATGTGTTGACCAAGGCGCTGGCCAGAGTGAAGTTTGAGTACTTCAAAGAGAGACTTGGTGTACTTCAGATCGAGATTCCTTCCAAGGGGAAGTGATGAGTCCGAAAACATAGATGCACATGAGCCATTCTCACATGGTGGTAGGTGTGTCCTCCCATGGTGCAGATATAAGGGCTGGGGACATTCCGACATGGTTGAAGTGTGTCTTCCTATGGTCGTTGATGTAAGAGCTGTGCCATTCGAGCATGGTTGAAGTGTGTCTTCCCATGGCTGCGATATAAGTGCTGCGCCATTCGAGCATGGTTGAAGTGTGTCTTCCCATGGATGCGATATAAGTGCTGTTCCATTCCTAGCATGGTTGAAGTGTGTCTTCCCATGGCTATGGATATAAGTGCGATGCCATTCTCACATGGTTGAAGTGTCTCTTCCCATGGCATAGATATAAGTGCTGATCCTTTCACGGATGGTTGAAGTGTGTCTTCCCATGCCGGTGAATGTAAGTGTTGTGTGATGTGCATCTGGGTTGTGCTCCATGGAAGATGATGGTGATCTGAAGATGATGAGGTGACAGTATGGTACACAGGTTTTGCAAAGGCATATAATTGGTCCTGAGATGCTTTTACAGGTTTTGCAAAGGTAGTGTAATCAGTCCTTGGAGATCTTGCAGGTTTTGCAGAGGCAGTGTAATCAGTCCCGAGGTATACTTACTTGTTGGCTTGCTCGTAGAGATGATGAAGACCTACATGGAGGCTAGGCCTACAACTAGCATGAAAAAGGGATGGCTTTGTAGAACTTCCTATGAAAAAGGGATGACATAACATAATGCTGAGTGGGCCGACCCCCAATAGGGTGGTCTAATAACCGTTTCACCCACATGGCCGACCCCCAATAGGGTGGTCTAATAACCCTTTGACCCACATGACTCATACAGGGCCGACCCCAAATAAGGTGGTCTAATAACCCATCAAAAATGACGACACTCCCTTATAGAGGAATAATACCATCTCTATAGGAATACAATATACATATATGTGAAATACATTCCGAAGTTACATATACATCAACACTCCCTCTTAACTAGGAAGGTATTTCTCAGCACAGTTCTTCTAGCACAAGTCATCTCCTCTGGATCATCGTCACTGGATAATCGTCATCGAGTCATCATCATCGTCACTGCTGCTGCTATCTCAATCAATCTCTGAATCTACTCGTCATAGGAAGTTCTACAGAGCCAGTCCTTTTTCATACTGGATGTAGGCCCACCACCTGCAGGTCTTCGTCATCACTGGCCATACTATGGAATCCTCAGGACTTTTATGTGCGTCACAAAACCTCGCAAGAGCATCCCAGGCTGTTACGAGCACACAACTCTACCTATAGGATCTCCCAGGGCAACGAATTACATGTGACCTCACCACAAAACCTCGCAAGAGCATCCCAGGCTGTTACGAGCACACAGCTCTACCTATAGGATCTCCCAGGGCAACGAATTACATGTGGTCATGGCAAAACCTCGCAAGAGCATCCCAGGACTGATTACGGGCACACAGCCCAACCTATCGGATCTCCCAGGGAAACGAATTACATGCCATAGGACAAAACCTCGCAAGAGCATCTGCCAGATATCCCAGGGAAACGAATTACATGCCATAGGCAAAACCTCGCAAGACTATCTGCAGATCTCCCAGGGCAACGAATTACATGTCCTCCCAGAGCAAAACCTCGAAAGATCATTTGCCAGATGTCCCAGGGCAACGAATTACATGCCATAGGCAAAACCTCGCAAGACCATCTGCAAATCTCCCAGGGCAACGAATTACATGCTCATCTGCACAACCTGATCCACGGCCACAGAGTATCAACCTGATACTCACCATACATCATCCTGATGTATCCATGATCATCCTGATCATCATCACTGCAACGTCTTGCTGCATGTCATCTGGAGCAACATCCTGAAGCTCGTCATCTATGATCATCCTGATCATCACTGCAACATCCTGCTGCATGTCATCTGGAGCAACATCCTGAAGCTCGTCATCTATGATCATCCTGATCATCACTGCAACATCCTGCTGCATTTCATCTGGAGCAACATCCTGAAGCTCGTCATCTATGATCATCCTGATCATCACTGCAACATCCTGCTGCATGCCAAGTATCTACCTGATACATATCATCATACATGATCCTCCTGATCATCAATGCAACATCCTGCTGCATACCAAGTATCTACCTGATACATATCATCATACATGATCCTCCTGATCATCAATGCAACATCCTGCTGCATACCAAGTATCTACCTGATACATATCATCATACATGATCCTCCTGATCATCAATGCAACATCCTGCTGCATGCCAAGTATCTTCCTGATATATATCATCATACATGATCCTCCTGATCATCAATGTATCCACCTGATACAAATACAAAACATATGATATATATCACCATATATGATCCACCTGATCATACAATGTATCCACCTGATACAGATACATGGTCCAAGCATCCAACATGATGCATATAAAATACATACACATGATCCAACTGATCATATCCAGCATCCAACATGATGCGTACATACATACATAAAATGATCCAACTGATCATATCCAACATCCAACATGATGCGTACATACATACATAAAATGATCCAACTGATCATATCCAACATCCAACATGATGCGTACATACATACATAAAATGATCCAACTGATCATATCCAACAGAAACTAGAACATCATCCTGATGTTCATCATTCAGCGCTTACATCCACAGCCATGTGAAGGATCCTCCTTCCAACATGCTTGGAATGGCTTCAACAAATGTGTCCATCACTTCTTCCTCGAAGTGTCCTCGATCTGAATAACGCCAAGCCTCTCTCTGAAGTACTCGAACTTCACCCTGGCTAGTGGCTTCGTCAGCACATCTGCAATCTGCTCGTCCGTCGCAACATACAGGAGCTTCACAGCTCCTCTCTGCACCATATCCCTGATATAGTGGTATTTGATCTCTATGTGTTTCGACCTGTCATGAAACACTGGGTTCTCGGACAGCTTCACACAACTCTGGTTATCACAGAAGATACCAGTAGCTTCCAACGGGAGATCAAATAACTCAGACAGTAGCTTCCATAGCCATACTGCCTCACAACTAGCTGAATAGGCTGCAACATACTCTGCCTCAGCTGTACTCAGTGCTACGCAGGATTGTTTCCTGCTAAACCAAGAGATCACACCTGATCCCATACTGAAGCAACACCCAGATGTGCTCTTCCTATCTGCAGCACTACCAGCCCAATCTGAATCAACATAACCCTGCAGGTTAAACTTTTGATTCGCCTCATATCTGAGCCCATAATCCACTGTACCCTTCAGGTACCTCAGAACATGCTTTACAGCAACCAGGTGAACACTCCTCGGATCCGTCAGGAACTAGCTCAATGTGTTCACAGCAAAGCAAATATCTGGTCTCGTGTTCGTCAGGTACATCAAGGACCCAATAATCTGACGATACATAGAAACATCAACTGGCTCAGATGAAGCATCACAAAGAAGCTTCAGATTCGATGCCATAGGTGTGGTCATGGCCTTGCAATCCATCATCCTGAACCTCTTCAGGATCTCTACTGCATACTTCCCTTGTCCAAGGAAGATTCCTTCTGCACTCTGCCACACCTCCATGCAAAAACCAAATAGTGCATCATCCCCAAGTTCTTCATCTCGAACTCGATAGTAAGCTTCTGCTGCGTGTCGACAATCAATCTATCTTCACCATACCAAGTTCTGCACATATATGATTTCCTATCATGTGTCTCAGAACCAAGTGGCTGCTCCATATACACTTCTTCTTCAACTACACTATTCAAGAAAGCTGTCTTGAATCCATCTGGTGTATCTTCTATTTCATCACTTTTATATTTCACAATGCTGCCATCTGCAACATGCTTGATCTGATAGTTCCATTTGGAAGTCATAGCAAACTTCCCTTCATGTCTTGGGATTACATCCCAAACATCATTCTTCATGATCGACGGATCATGGCATTCCATTTCTTCATCCCAGATCCTGGGAACTTCAATATCTTCAATATCTTCAATAGATATCTTTGTTGCTAGAACAAATGTTGTAATTCTTCTTTTGTAGGAGATGGCATACGATCTTTCCTACACAACAAGTTAAATTGCATGATTAGAAAACATCTCATAGTTTTCAGAACAAATTCTTACACATAAAGAAATATGCCATACAGTCATGCAATTATCTTAGCCAATGCTTCAATACAACATTTATCCATATTCCGTAACTTTCTAGATGCCTTCCAATCTCTACCAGAACATTGTTAAGAGTGTGCACAACTCCCAACATGTCAGCAAAGAGGTTTCATACTAGATAAGTAGCAATGGAATGTTGTACAGTGCCATAGGCCACTTACCCATGCATATTAGGAGTATACTATTCATTAATGCAATTATTCTAATATGCATAATACACAACCTAATTCTAGGAACATCAGTATATACATTTTTGAACAGTATTATTTAAGAAATGACAATTCAAATACTTATCTTTGTTTGTTCGTTGGGTGGACTCCCTCTGAGTCTTCGCTTCCTTGCAGGAGCTACTGGAGTCCTAATCTGAAGTAGCTTCTTCTACATCTTTTGATGTGGAATGTAGAGAGATGGTCAACTCCCTCTGAATATTTGCATCCTTGAATAAACCACTGGAGTGTACTCCCTCTTGATCTTTGCTTCCTGGATTACCTGTTCTTGAACTCATATTCATCCTTGGTCCCTATGCATGCTTATTAGTATCATGATTAAATCATACATATACTATTAAAGCACAATAATCTCAAGCATGTATAGTCATGATCATTTCAAACAGAAATAATAAGCATTAGCATTCAAGGTTTATGTAGGATTCTTATGGTTAGTTAAAGCATAAGAAACATAACGTGTCTAAACCTATAATTACTCAAAGCTATGACTCTTCGGGTTAGTCATATCATCAATCAAGAGAAGAGATATAATATGCATAAGACCATGACTATTCAAACCTATGGTTTCATGATTCTTCTGGTTAGTCAAATCAATCAATATAAGAGACATATTATTTTACTTATATTCCTATTTGACCATAGGACTTTTCTGGTTAGTCATATCATTAAACAAAGTAAAAAGCATAATATGCCTAAACCCATGATTACTAACTTCAATGAATAATCATAATCAATCATGCCAAGTATACTTATATAAAGGATCTTATCACAAGATGAGATTGTAACTTGATATAGGAAAAACATACCTGGATTAGCATGCTAGCTAGTTATGTCTTAACATACTCACATGATGTCTTCTTGTTCTTCTTCAATGACTTGTGCTAGTAACCTGTATATCTCATAGGTTAGCCATTATAAAACCAAGTTATACATACCTCGTAAATGGATCTTCTATGAGATCCATGATAATGGATGAATCTTTGTCCTCATGTTATCATGATCATATGTTCTTGGACCAGAACATGATTTGTCTTTCTTGGTGTACCTTTCATGTTAGTAGACAACATAAATCTCATACAACACCATAATGCATTAGTACAATCATAAGTGTCAACACCCTAACCAATGAATATCTTCTATCATGCATTCATAAATTTGTTAAGGTGATACGATAAATCTAAAATCAAAATTGTACTAACCATAATAACATGAAGACAAACATACCATAAAATTAATCATGGACAAATATCGAAACATACCTCGATGAGTCATACCTGTTAAGGTCGCTTGTAATCTTCTTATGTAAGGCCTTGGCCTCATCTCCCTCTGAAACAGGAACTTCTTTACTCATGCAGATGATGAATCCATCTTCTTCTAGGATTAACCCAATCCACTTGATTTGCAAGAACTGGACCTGGAGCTAGATATGGGTTTGTCAGAGAAACCCCAAAAATTCAAGCTTTGAATTTCAAACTTTTGAAAGGATAGAAATATGCGCCTTGATGAGCTGATCAAACTGGTATACTCAGAATTTGAAAACTGCAAAGTTTCACTCCTCAATTTTGCCTTTGAAACTCCCGGATTCACTGGACGTGATCCTAAACTGGGGTTTGATGAAGCCCACTCTTTTGCCCCATCAAAATGTTTGATCCAAAGCTCTAAGCTTCTATTTTTCTGAGGAGCTTCCAGCCGTGGTCACAGATTTCAAAAATTCCCATTTTTACACAAGCCCTAATTTTCCACTTTTCTGATCAAAGTCCCGAACTAGGGTCTAATCAAGCCCGGCCTTCTGCCCAACCAAAAATTCTGATCTTGGTCTCTAAATTTCTATTTTGATGAGTAGCATCTAGCCGTGGTCTTCGATTACAAAAATTCCAACTTTCTCCAAAGCCCTAAATTCCGGAAGCCATGAATGAAGGTACCAAAAAATAATTCTATTTTGACAGAAATATGTACCTGATTGTTTTTGGTGTAACTCCAAAATTTTTGATCCACTAACATAATGCTGAGTGGGCCGACCCCCAATAGGGTGGTCTAATAACCCTTTGACCCACATGGCCGACCCCCAATAGGGTGGTCTAATAACCCTTTGACCCACATGACTCATACAGGGCCGACCCCAAATAAGGTGGTCTAATAACCCATCAAAAATGACGACACTCCCTTATAGAGGAATAATACCATCTCTATAGGAATACAATATACATATATGTGAAATATATTCAGAAAGTTACATATACATCAACATGGGAGGCACTCTATTTGATCATTCACTTATTCATCTATCTCTCTCATAGAGTGATGCGCACTAGTGGAGGAGGAGAAGCTGCTAGGAGTCTATATCTTATGCTTGGGTTATTGTATCATTTCTCTATCTATCTATGAGGAATTTATTGGGGTTTTTCACCTTCTTGGTTTTCCCCAAGGAAACTCTATGTATATTGTCTCTTGTGATTGATATACTATGCTTGTTATTCTCTCAGATAAGATCCTAGATCATATTGAATTAATGCTCAAAATATAACAATTAATGCATTGATCTATGATTTGGATTTGTCTTAATTGATGATCTCTGTATATTTATGTTTTATCTGAATTTATTTAATTAAAACATTTATCTATTTCTGCAAATGATTAACAGAAATTATTAAGTTAATGTTAATTTTTCAATTGACATTCCAGATACATGATAAGCTTGCATGCATTTAATTCTTAAGCTACTATCATTTGATTTTTATCTTTTGGTTCTATCTTAAGTTAATGAGTAAAAGATCCAATTTCACATTTCTGTTAAGTTGGTGAAAGGACTTATTAAAACTCAAACCAAGTCATCCTTCACATAAAAATAACACTTTCTTTAGATTAGATCTAACTTAGATTAGATTTATTTTAAGACAGATTCTTTTCTAGAGTTAGAACACTTTGATCTTCCCTCACAGGAAGACAAATCCTTTTAGGATCAAACCGCATAAGTTCCAGCAGAGGCCTTTATATCCGTGGGAGTTAACTACACCAAATAGTCTGGGGATAGAACTTCTCTTGCGTAGATATTTTTGAAGCCTTTCAGGATGGGTTTTCACCCTTTGTTGTTAGCCTTGGAACCCATTCCAGCAACCTACATACCCAAGGCTTCAACAGGTACTAACCGTGAAGCAGAAGAGGCTATTAAATCAACAATATTTTGTAACCTACGAATGACGTTTATGTTAAAAGCATTAAATTTTGATATTAAATTCCATACCTCGGATTGGTACCCTTTTAAATGTGGAGACAAACAATGAATGGTATTCCTTATATGCCTAACAACTATCTCCGAGTCACCAATTTTTTTTAAATTCTTAACATTTAAATCAATGGCCTTTTTCAAACCTTGAACTAAAGCTTCATATTCAACAGTATTATTTGTGCATTCAAATTCTAGTCTATAAGAGAGAAAATGTATGTTTCCTTGGGAATCAACAATAACACAACCAACTCATGCTCCCTCTTGTGTCTTGGAGCCATCAAAATATAAAATCCAAAACTTATCATCCGATTCAACTATGTTAGTATAATTACCTACTTCAGTAACTAACTCTACTATGTTACAGTCAATATCATCAGCCTATGCAAATTGAAGGAGATCAGTCTGTGTGTTTGAATCATGGCCAATATTTTCTGCCTGATAATTTCAAGGTTCAATTTCTAGAAAATAATTTCCCAAAACCGAAGATGAAAACTTCATTGGTTCATTTTTACCTTCTAATTCGGTCACGTTATGCTTCATATGAGGTTCTCTCAATACTTTAATTTGATTCTATTTATTCTGATATGGAAACCATAGGTGAGACCAGTCTGTTGCAAAATAACCATTCAACTTGTTTGACCAATCTCTACTCAATATCAAACCGTAAGCTTCTGGTATATCCACCACCATGATATCGATGAATTGGAACACTCTTGGGTTTGCTGCCAGCCTAATCAATACATTCTTCATTTCCCCAATAACTTTAACATCATATCTATCTAGTTGTATAATCCAAGAAGGGGAAGCTATGGGTTGTCCATTAATTCTTTTGCAAATAGACAGTGGCATAATGTTAGATGAAGCCCCAGAGTCAACCAAGCAATTATCCACATTATAATTAAATATTTCAAAGGTCAAAAGAAAAGGAAGATTTTGAGATTTCGACTTTCCACCAATACTTGCTTTGTTAATATTGGTATCAGACTCAACCCTTTCTGACTGTTTGTCTACTGTATCACCTGTTTTTACATCAAAAGATTCTAATAAATTTTTCCTTTGTTGTGGCAGGTTACACATCTCAAACAGAGATATGTTTGACTTTGTTTTCTTGATGTCATTGTCTTATACAATATCATATCCCATATTGTGATTTCCCCCAATTTTTTCAGCAATATCATATTTGTTAACTATAGGGTTTACTTGCTTATTGATTAATGGATTTGTTTCTTTTACAACCTCTGTATTTACTTTTGGTTGTGACTGATTCATACTGTTATTATTTTTCGTGTTTTCTTTGGTTTCCTTCATTTTGGGTAAGACCATACTTTGCTCTTCTACTGGTCCCTTACTTCTGGTAGCATAATCTACGGATGATATTTGTACTTCTTCCACCTTTTCTTCTTCATATAAAACCAAATTTGGCACCCAATCCCATAATACCAATGTGGTTTCTTCATTTTGATCTTCCGGTTCATTAGATTGGTCTTCTTCCTGATCCTCATGATCTGTTAGTTGTGTATCCAATAATTGATTCATTACTAGAGTCATTGAATCAATCCACTGTGGGAATTTTTTTTCGGAATGGTGTTCTTGATGAAATGTGCAAAAGTGATCCATGCCAACTTCATTCAAATTAAAAACAACAGAATTATTTGATGGTGGTTGTGGTTGCATGCTCTCTTCCTTTTTTTATAGAAAGGCTTAAATGGTTTCTATACTAAAGAACTAGCACCCTTATCCTTTTCCAGACCTATTATTTTATTGGACAACTTTTGAACCATTTTGACCACATTTTTTAATTCATTTGAAGAATCTTATTTAGGTATGGTCAATATCAAAGGCTTGTTATTTACTGCAGGTTTTACTTCCAAATCCATATAATGTTTGATGATATTGTCTATGCCTGCCTCTACTTTCTTTGCCTCTTCAAATTTTTTTGCTAATTTAGTTTTAATAGATCTTTTAATAAACATGGCTATAGATGGGAGAAGCGTTGTAGTATAATATTCTACCAATGATTCTTCAACAATTTTTTTTGCAGTGTTGAAACTATTTAAAATTATAGTAAATCTCTAATTAAAATCATGTACTTTCTCCTTCTTTTCCATCCTCATAGATAATAATTATTTCGTAAGTGAAGCCACAGTATTTTGGGTGCCAAAATTATTCAGAAAAATCTTTTTAAAACTATCCCAATCTGCTATAGAATCAATATGTAAGCTAAAATAGTAGGATGATGCTCTAGGTTCAAAAGTATAAGGAAATAATCTGCACACCACATCCTCATGTTCCACATTGAGCAGATTTAACGCCAAGTAAAATCTTTTTAGGTGATCATCAACAGAGATTCCTTTTCCAAGATCAAAATTAGGTAGCACTTGCTCTGGATACTTAGGTAAATCATACAAAGGAGCAACTAGGTTGAGTGGTCCTCTGGCTCTCCATGCAGTTTGTTGATTTCCATTGTGAGCCATGTTAGAAATACGCCTAGGAGAATGTGGAGGTGTATGAGGTGGTGTAAGAGTCTATGTGTGTGGAGAAGTGATTGATTCCGGAGAATTAGGCCTCAATTTATTAATGGGATCCGGTATATCTTGCAATGATAAATCGACTAATTCTTCCAAAGATTCCATAAGAACGAAATCCCTAGTTTGCACAACTTGTCTTCTAGGAGCTTTCCTTCTAGGTAGTAAAGGTACCACCGATAATCCTCCAATTTTACTCATGTAATATCGAGTATTTCTCCTAAAGTTATCTACTTATGTGTGAGGAACATCATATAAAAGTTCGGTATGATCAACATTAGAATCCAACTTTTCTTGATAATCAGTTTCAGAAATTAATTCTTCTGGTTGGGTTGTTTCCAATGGAGACCCAGAGAAATTTCCTCTTGAAAATGGATTTCCTCTGCCAACCATGCACTAGAGGCCCTCCTTCTAGGGCCAAAACTGTTGATACCCAGAAAATCCTTGCATCGATAGTAGGGATTCTCCCCAATGAATAATCCCAATTAGATCATTCATTGTTTGGTATGGGGAATCCATCCAGTTTATGGTCCGACTACTGTAGGTCTATTTGTTTAATTTATGTACCAGTTGCGGACCAACCCACCGTTTATATTTTATGTTTTAAAGTATGATTATGCAAGTGATTCTAATCTAACTAATGCACCTAACCTATAATTGACAGGAATAAACCTCACAAGTGATGCATAGGTTCTTACCTCCCGTCTTACCACTTCTACCTAATCAATTATCTAACTTTACCCTAAACTAACTAATCTATCCTTGCAAGGAGCGGAATTAATAAGAGTAATAATCTGAGAATGCTTATACAAATCTAACAGATAGACACTAAGATCAAGTATGCACACTCACAATAGAAAATTACAAAGATAGCTTTGATTACAATTAAATCAATTTATTACTCTGATATCACATAGACAAGTAAAATCATTCATCATGATTGAAATAATTCAACAAAGTTTAGAAAGATCTGGTAGAATGATCCTGAACATAATAAGAAATAATTCTGATATGTTAGTTACAACATTCCATGCAAATCATCTGTGCAAGATTTTCCCAGCAAATAGGTCCTTCTCATTAGCAGAAAAATAATTCTCTTACAAAATGTCT
The DNA here is from genome assembly GCA_027924585.1 of Larix kaempferi. NCBI lineage: Eukaryota > Viridiplantae > Streptophyta > Pinopsida > Pinales > Pinaceae > Larix > Larix kaempferi. The sequence continues at coordinate 774,076 of BSBM01000111.1, read as the reverse complement.
CCAATCTCTATTTCACTAGCAAAAGTCCCTTATCTAGTACCCTTCCACCTCTATTTATATTACAAGAGAATTTTTCTTTACATAACTAATCACTTCACCTACCCCTGACTCTTGAGATGCCCAAAATTTGTCTCTTGTGTTTGCACAAATAAAACAAAAAAATATTTACAAATTAATATTACTCAACTGGTGGGACCTCCAGGCTAGAAATATAATTGTCCCACAAGTCCGTTTCTTGAAATGTTATATTACATTGTAATGGTTCTAATAAATTTAAAGAAATCTCATGAGTGGATAACTCTTTTCCCACATTTATTAGTCCCCTAATAGTCATTCTATAATTTTATTCCAAAATATAAGCATTTATAGATGCTTGTCCTATGTGCTGTTGGAGGTCTTCTTCATTTGGTACATCTAGCTTTCTTATGCAATCCAACTCTTCCTTCAGGAAAATTTTTAACTCTGCTATGCGCTGGTCCTGGATGGGTAACTCGCACATATCCCGGGAAATTGGTATATGGCATCTCTCATGCACTTGACAAATGTTCTTGTATATTTCTTCACACTTTGTGATAGATATTGGTACTTCTGCTTGTATCGTTCTCTCTTCTTTTCTGCAACTATCCAAAAGAACTATATCAACTTGAGCTCTGCATATGATTTGTTTGGCAAATGATCTGGAAAACCTGGGTGTTCTCTTTTCCAGCCGTTCAATTTTTTTTATCTTGTGAAATGTAGTGTTCAATTTCTGTCACACAGCGAAGGCTGCTATAGAAATATCCTTCAACCTATCTATCATCTTCTGCATTTTATAAACTTTTCTAGCCAACAATTCCTGCGAATGACAGATCTGTTCTTGTATCTTGCAGGCCTGCTTGTGGAATGGAGTCATATCTAACTTTTTATTTTTAGCCATGTGTACCTGTTCTAAGAGAGATTCCTTATCTCCTACCAACTCACTCACCTGAGAATACAAAGCTTCCCTTTATATTATCATCTCGTCTATGTGCACTTATAAAGACTCCTTTTCATTGATAAAAGCTTCCAAATGTTGGTTTGACCTCATTTCCTTTTCCTCCAACTCATTGATGCGAGAATCAAAGTCAGTTTGCTCACCTTCCATAATGAAAAGTTGTACATTCAAAGCATCCCTTTCATTTTCCAAGTTCTGGTAGTCTGACAGTAACTTAATCTTTTCATCTATTACAACATATTGTTTCTTCTTTAACCCAATCCATTCACCTCTTTATTTTACTAAGTTATCCTTCAGCTTTAACAATTTTCCTTTGTTGCGTTCCAGGTCATTCATTAGTTTATTAACATTGTTGGCATTTTCTTGAGTGGCTACTATGTTGATTGATGCAGTGAACTTGGGATCCTTGTGGGTGCCTTCCATTATGGTGCTTTCCTGAATAGTTACCACATCTGGTTGTGCACCCATTTTCATCCTTTTCACTGTTCTCCTTGAAATAGATTTCCTTTTGGGGTCAAATACTATTGTATCCAGTTTTGCTACTGAATGTTGCTTTAAAGGAGTAAAAGGAGTGAGACTAAGCTCAACAAATGGAATGTGGCCTCCCGTAAGTGGAATTATGGAGATGTCGGGGATATCTATATCCATGTATTGAAGACTATAGTCTCTTTCTCCTGCTTCTTTGTCTTCCACAACTTTCTTGACCTTATCTTCTTCTTCCCTTTGTCTCTCCAGTTTTGTTGTTCTATCCACTGCTTCTTGTCTTTCCTTACTAAGCCTCTCTTGTTTTGCTTCTTCCTCTCTCCTCTTTTGTTCTTATTCCTTCTTTTTTCTTGCTTCTTATTTCCTTTTATCTTCCTCTTCCATTTTCTGTATTTTTGCTTCTTCCGCTCGTAGTCTTTCTGCTTTCTCTGCTCGTAATATTTCTGCTTCCTCTACTACCACATCTTCTTCTCTAGACTTTTGTAATTCTGCTTCTTTAGAAGAATCCATAGTATGACTGGAACCTATACCACTTTTCCGGCCAAATCGTTTATTAAAGTATGTCATGTTATTTTCCCTCCGATATACTTCCTCATTCTTAAGGAAAAGATCTATTTATTCAAAGTGGATTTTACATGACGCATAGTGTTGAGCGGCCTTTTGTAGTTTGTCATTTCTGACAAAAATATTCTCTCCAAAATGAAATGCTTCTAATTCTTTTACAAAAACCTCCGCTCCTTTCACCTCAGGGAATTCATACGCCCCAATGACAAAGGGAATTGGTGGGTAGGAATCCTTCTTATGTTCATTTAAAAAATTTCTTACTCCATTGATGAAGACTTATCTTATCGCCTCTTTGTGTACCACATAATCTGTTGCATACCTTGGCATTAGTGATGGAGCTTTGGTACCCCCATACATCCTGATATACATTCCTTTCAGGGTAATATAGAAATCTCCATATTCACATATGATGACCATCGCGTTGTCCGACAAGCAATTGGGTTCTTCATTAAATATTATCCAATACAGAGGAATTATGAATTCCTCACAGATAAGCTTGTAAAAGCTTGCATACTTGTGTTCCCACATTATTTGGTAAGCTACATATAGCGGGGTCTCATCTAGGATCCAATAGCACCCAAACTTATGGAATGGGTGTCTAATCAAGATGCATTCAATAAGGTAGGAAGACATACAAAACTCAACTTTCTTCTGGGTCATCCCTCCTTAGGATGCTGTTATTGTTGATACCATACTCTCCGAGACAATGTACGCCCTATTGAAGACGGTACCATGGGAGGCGATGTGATACATGAGAGGCACCCAATTGAGCTTATCGATGATCCCATTCGCCTTGCCGAATATTCTGCTCAACATTAAAGCTATGATTCTGAATGGTGTTTTCAAATTCTGGCTATCGTATTCCCCACTTTCCCTTTTTCCCAACTGTTTTCCAGAAATCAACATTTTATTAGCATATTCAAAGTGATCTATGTTGAATCCCCTTATTTAGTCATCTATCATCACAAATTTAGGAGAGGGTAAATTGTATGCTGCGCTAATATGACTTGGTTGAAATGAAGCGAATCCTTCTCCATTCACCCCAGCTATGATCTGTGTGCCAACATCCACATGGGGTAAAATCCAACCAATAACTTCTGAACATGGGAAAAGCTTTGGTCGAGTTGTAGCTTTATGAAGAACTGATCTTTTGATATTCTGATACACCATCATCTCTTCAATGGATGCATCTGGTACGTTTAGATCTCATATGAGGTGATATAGTTCACCCCATTTAAATTTAGGGACGCTCCTGGTCACCGCTATGGTATCCTCATATATGGTTTCCATCGGGGTTTTTGGAACAACCTCAATGTCGGAATGTGATTCTGATACCTTGGGATTACGTTTAAAAGCTCTTATTTGCATCTCTGAGTCTCGAGTTGAATAGAAAGTTAATGTACAAAATCAAATGTAAATGTAATAATTTCAAGCAAAAATGATAATGAGCATATTATTCTAAAAATAAATTGTGTATGCATGATTTGTTAAGATTGTTTACAAAAATAACCAAAACAAGAGATTCATACTTCCATGACGTCCAGTGTGTTTGGATCTTCTCCTGAGTTAAATTACTTAGGTATGATTTATCGATCAAAGGGATTTGTCATTGGTTAGTAGAAATGCTTAGTTCGGCGAGAAACGAATGAATCTATAAAAGGAACAATCCGCTTAGAGCGAAAATGGTCCGAAACAACAATGATTAATCAATGTATCCGAATGTATATGCAAAAAAGAGAAGTATAAGGAAGTGTTTATGCAATGAAAGTAATATAGTGAAAACCTAATGGACCTTGTGTTAAATTATTTACAGCAATGTAGATCTATCCATCTGCAGATATGTACTTTATTGGTTACATTATACTAGATTCCCTAAAACGACAAATTATTTTGTAGAAGTATAACCCTTGTCTATGTAAGGTGAGCAAAAGAACACATGTAATTTTCCTCTTCTGGTTATGTACTCAACCCTGACTGTTTAATCCACGAAAAACCCTTCTTTTAGTCAAGTGAATCTGTTCTTTAATAACAACTGATTTTCCCTATGCTACTCAGGGTTAGATTCCCTCCCCGACCTGAAATATTTACTTTAAAAGATACTTTGATGTTGAAACTAGGGTATGCTACATGCATGGAGATCATCTAGACAATGGCCAGTCGGTCTTCACTCGCTCAAATAACCATTGGAGGAAAGCCCCTCTCTCTCTCTCTCTATATATATATATATATATATATATAGTGGAGGCTTAATCTCGTTTTTAAAAACTAGGGTAAAAGAATAAAAGCATAGAATACAACATAAAATGGGACGCCTTCATAACTTGTACAAAGGAATGGGAGATACCTACCTGGAAGCGTGAGAGTGGTTGTAAAGAAAATACAATGGGGTTAAAAGACCTTATATATACCCACCAAACCTAGTATTAAATGTGCCTCGACATATGTGCGAAATGGTGTCCATTTACCCGTTTCGGCGTATTTCTCATTTTACATCGATAAATTATTTGAAAAACTGTGTTGGAGCACTTTACATTTCAGTAGCGAACTGTGTCGACAGACTTTTCTTTTGGTAGCGACATGTTTCGACCTCATTTTCAATTTTATGCCGATCTATTTGGGCAGCGAAATGTTTCAGAGAGATTTTACATTCGACAGCGAATAGTTTTGGCATACTTTTTTTTATGTCGATTCTGTTTCGTAGATCAGTTCCTTGGAACCGATATGTTTTGTATGCGCTTTTCATTTGGAACCGATGAAATATTTTGGGCAATGCCTCTTTGGCGCAAGTTTTAATTTCCTTCGATCAATTCCAAACTCGACCATGAAGATGGTTTCGATGCAAAATACACTTACGCTCTGAAATGCATAAATGCGGGATGCAGAAATGTAGGAATAATTTTTGAAAATAACCAATTTCATCCCCCCGCAATCCGCAATGTGATGCGGGAAATGCGGGAAAGCGGAAATGCGGGAATGCAGAAATGAGGGAATGCAGAAATGAGGGAATGCGGAAATGTGGTCATTATTTTCGAAAATAACCAATTTCATCCCCCCGCAATCCGCAATGAGATGCAAAATGGCGGAAATACGGGAATGATTTTAAAAAATAACCAATTTCATCTCCCCGCAATCCAAAATGAGATGCAGAAATGCGGAAACATAGGAATGATTTTTGAAAATAGCCAATTTCATCTCCCCACAATCCGCAATGTGATGCGGAAATGGGGGAATGCGGAAATGTGGGAAATGCAAGAATGCGGAAATGTAAGAATGCGTAAATGCGGGAATGATTTTTCAAAATAACCAATTTCATCCCCCCCTGCAATCCGCAATGCGATGCAGAAATGTGGGAATGTGAAAATGCGGTAAATGCGGAAATGTGGAAATGTAGGAATGATTTTCTAAAATAACCAATTTCATCCCCCCGCAATCTGCAATGCAAGGCGGGAATGAGGAAATGTGGGAAATGCGGGAATGCGAAAACAATTTTTAGAAAGTTAGAAATGCAGAAATGCAATCCGCAATCCGCAATCCGCAATTGGAATTAGTTAAATTAAACCCCTTCCGACTGTGTCAGTGCGACTTCGGATTGTCCTCCGACCGTTTCGACGGAACATCTAATTATGCTCTGAGACACAATTTATTCAATAAAACCTAAGTGTTTCAGCGTCTCGTAACTGCTCCGACCATTTCGGCGGAAAATCGAAAGTTCTCCCGACTCAGAAAATGTCTTTTCTTTTGTATTTCAAGAAAAAATCTAAGTGTAAAAAACGAGTAGATCCAAGATGAAACAAACTTTGAGTAAAATAAAAAAATAAATGATGGGCCCTACAATTTTATAAAAAAATTTGGGATGAGATTGCAGCTGCAACATGATTTTAATCTTCTTCTCGGACGAGATTATGTTTATGTGATGCAAGCTTGCATGTCCACACTCTTTCGAGTGTTGTCTTTCCCTCATGATGGGCGCATTATGAATATCAACCAACTTTCGTTTGTTGACTCTCATCTGACTACCGATCATCTAACTTATGCCCATGTGGTATATTACCTGTCACAGGTCAGTTATGTGGCATTATATCCCATCCTTTCAACTTTCGTTGAACATGGGCCTCTCTCTTATTGCTCATCTTCTTTAACCTTAGATTCTGGGAGTTGGCATGTTTTATCTTCCTTCCAATGACGACCTCTTAGAATCCATGATCAAGGCTTATCCTTCGATATGTATTCCTTCTGGAACATCATCATCTTGGGAACCATGAAGTGTTCTGAGCATAGTTCCATTTCTGTGTCAAGCTCGTTAAAAAATGAAACAAGTCATATGAGCATAGTTCCCTTTTTGTGTCAAGCTTGTTAAAAAATGAAATAAGTCATTATGAGCATATTTTCTTTTCTGTTTCAAGCTTGTTTAAAAAATGAAATGGGCCACCATGAGCACATATTGGTCTCTGTTTCTAAGCTCGTTAAAATATGGAATAGATCCCTATAAGCATATTTTACCTCTCGTTTCAAGTTTGTGTAAAAATGAAACCATTCCCAAGCATAGTTTACCTTTAGTTTCAAGCCTGCGTAAAAATGAAACCAACTTCACGAGCATGGTTCTTTTTCTGTGTCAAGCTCGGTAAAAAATGAAACAGAAGAAAGCGAGCATAGTTTTTTCTTGTGTCAACCTTTGTAAAAAATGAACCAGAAGAAAGCGAGCATAGTTTTTTCCTGTGTCAAGATCGTTAAAAAATGAAACAGATCCCTTCCCTTTGAGTCGAGTCTTTCTCTAGATTTAATATCTGAACCTTTATTTCATTCGCCTATGTTATTTAATCCTCTTTTTTCTTCCTCCCCTGGTGAATATATTCCTATTAGTAACCACGAGTTTGATTAGATGAAGAAAAAGAGCAAGCGAATGAAATGAAGCTTGGGGACAAGTATCCAGCCTCTGGACATCATACTAGAGGTAAGCTGTGAGCTTCTTATGCTGGGGGAAAACTTCCAACCTATGGATATCATGTTGGGAAGAAACCTGCCAATGGGAATTATACTGAGCATAGTTTGTTTTATGTTACAAGCTCGGTAAAAATTGAAGCAGACATCATGAGCATTATTTTCACCTATCTTTGAGCTCGTTAAAAGCAGTAAGATGGTATTGAGCTTACTTTTTAATTTTTCGTGCTCTGGTTCGAACATGAAAAATATTCTGAGTGCTTTTGATACCATTGTCATACTCATTAAAAATTGAGTAAAAAGGTGTTTTTAACGAGTATAGGTTTATCACTTTATCTGGCCTCGCTAGACTACTTACGAAAAAGGAACCGTGCTAATTTTACTTTTTTCTTTGTCTTACTCGGTCATCAACCATGACAAAGTTGTACATGGAATTCTCTTTAAGTTATTTTTAGACTCCCTAAATATGAAAATATTGTTGAGCGAACTTGTTTCTTTCATGCTCGTAAAAGGATTTGAAAGGACGTCTATCCGGTGATAGTTTATCCCTTTTTCGGACCATTTAGACTATTTACAAAAAATGAATACTCTAGTCAATCATGATTAGAAGAGTTGTCTCTCACATTATTTTATCCTTTTTCGGGTGAGGGGACTAACTTTTACAAAAAAAAACCATTAGGAGTCTTCTTTTGACCGTTTCAAACTCTCTAACTGTGAAAAATCACCGATTTTACCTTCTTTGAACTCATAAAATTATACATGGAATTAATCTTTTTGGGACCGAAACCCTCATTTCTCAGGTTCATAAAACATGTGAGATTGGACTCATCATATGATGAGCTACATAGATATTTTGTTACCCTCTTCGAGCTCGTTAAAAATCAAAGAGGCACTCATCCATCATGATGGAGAAATTAAGGGAATGGGAAGATGTATTTGATTTTGTATTAATGGTAGCTTAAAATAACCTTTGAACATGGCACCTGTCTGCATTCTAGTCAAACAGTTGGGTAGTTAGCTTGTCTTCGAGTCATAACAATTCCATGAGTCATTCTACTCCTTTGGGTACTCCAAAGAATGCTTTGGTCATTTGTTGCATTATGTCTTGGTCTCTGCTATGTTGATTCAATGGTTCCAAGTCGATTTTTGTGTCGTTGATTTTGGCTGTAATCAACCTTTGTAGTCATTAAGCCTTCCATTGTGTCAGCTGTCCCTTTTTATCATTACACCTTTGTGTCAGTTCAAAATCATTTGATCTACCATCTTATATCACTTCATGTGTTAGTTTTGTGTCGATGATGTGGGATACATCATGGCTCTTCTTCGACGATTCTATTCCTGCCAACATCAGCTCATCATCTAGGAATTAGTCTTAGAAACTAATCGATGCCTTGGAGCCTACATGCCTCAATGGAAGGTTTCCTCACTTTCGACAGTAGGTTTGCATCATTGACCTTAGATCGAATGATTCCACAGATGTTTTACTCCAACTCATTTATTCGCATTTGTTGGGATGTACTAGTGATACCTTAGGGATCATTGTTATCATTAGTGATTTCCCTCGCACTTTTTAATGGTTTACATGATTGACCGATAATCAAGTGGTTTCTGCCATGTTAAACCTCAATACCTTGTAATCACGTGGTTAGATTCGTATCATTTCGGGAATGAGTAGAAGGCCCTGGGTTGTTCTTAGTTGCAATGAATATTTTTTAGTAGGTTCCCACACAAATGTTATGGTGGTAACCTCATTGATGTACTGTCACATAGATCCACTTTTGTATTGGTCATGGCTATGATATTATCTCGTCATGGATCTACGCTTGTATTTTAGTAGCCATGATTGTGTTCAGTCATTCAGATATGGATCCACGCTGTATTTTGGTGGCCATATCATCAGTAAATATCAACATGGATCTGCAATGTATCGGTCGGAATCCATGTTGTGAGTCGCTTGGATGATAAAATTATTGTATTGCAAAAAGATCCTTGGTTATTTTTGACATATTTCCAACCGATTGTTCCTTGCCTCGATCCTTTATACTTTATCCATCAGAGTATTTCACCTATCCCATTACTCTAGCTGCATACTTTGGGGGCATTCTGTTACACGGAATTTTTTTACTCATCATGATTAAAACCATGTACACTTTCTCCTTGCCTAAATACCTAAAGTACTTAGCCAAAAATCCTTGAAAGATGAGCCATGAGGTTTTTTCCCTGTAAAAACCTTGTTTATAGAAGCCGACACACCTTTCCTTACAACAGAGCGCGTATTTCCTGATCGACACACCTTGCTCTACTACAGAGCACGTCGCTGGCACATGTTGTTAGTGTCTAGAGCGCGTCGATTCCTGTACAGAGGGAAAAAAAGAGAAGTTTCGAGAAGTCTCTCGAAGGAGAGCCTCGTGGAGGATTACCCCTTCCATTTAGGTTGGATCTTACTCACCTCCCAACTTAGTAGGATTCCACCTCCTCCTTCTCCCTAATCCCCTCCTCTCCTCCTCATCTCTTTTGGCCTATAAATGAATCTCCTCTTCATGAGATAGGGGGTTTAAAAGGAGGGTATCAAATGATGGAGAAATTGAGCCAGGAATCCATTCTTCCATGATTGGAAAATTGAGGCAAGGTTCCATTGGAAAGAATCTTCAACACCAAGGATTCATTGGTTGTAATGATTTCCTCTATTTTAATTAATACATCAATGTCTTCATTTCCCATAAATGATGTGTAATTTCATCTATAGTAGTTCTCATTAGCCAATTGCTTAGATGTATCATGTTATCTTGTAGTTTTTTGTCTTTGTCCTTTTGAATATTTTGTAGGTAATCTCTTCATCAACAAGCGAGAATGCGAAAGCTTCAAGCCACAAGGAAGACCTTCGTAAATAATGTATGAACTAGACTCTTTGTATTCAAGTAATTTGATAGATCTAGGGAAAGGTTTTCATTCTTGTTTTGTTTTTTTCTAGATCCGAACCATTCAGACTAGGAAGATTGGTTAGTGTCCATACTGACGGATTTATCTGTTAACACTAAGTGGGTAATGCAATATTTTGAAAAGTCATCGATGTAAATGATTTTCATATAAAGTATGGAGACACTTTTTACCATGGACTAGTATTAATCCATTAGTGGATATTTAGTTGGAAACTCATATATTGTAGTAATTGACATTTCATATAATATAATTTATGTGGTCGAAATTATATATGTTTGTACTTTGTATTATTTAGTGTTGTGATTAACTAATGCGACTTTGCATGATTTAGATTTAATATTAGATGAGCATGAATATTGTATGACAATTTTTTAATAGTCACAATATCATACTAATTAATTTATTGTATTGATCAATATTAATGAATGCAAATAAAATGAATATAAAACTACTAAATTAGTAGTTTATATCGATTAATAATGAACACAAATAAAGTGAATATAAAATGACTAAAATAGTCATTTATATTGATTAATAATGAAAGAAAATGAAATGAATATAAAACTATTAAATAAGTCGTTTATATAATGAATATGAAACTACTGAAAATAAATAACTAACTACTACAAATGATTAATTCGTGACTAAATACATGACTAAAATTTGCATATATACGACTATAAGCAGAAAATTTTCAATATCTTATAACGTGACTAACTTTTAGTTGTATTTAGCCTAGTCATTAATTGGTTGCCTTGATTTATCATCTACTAGTATATTTGTTCGCGTATTTGGTCTTTAATTGTGACAATCAATGACTGAATTAATGATCAAATACATGACTAAATATACTACTAGATGATAAGTTAAGGAAATCAATTAATGACTAAGCTAAATATGGCTAAATATACTTCACAACTAACTTTTGGTCGTACTAGTCATAGACTCAAAAATAGTCATTTATATGTGAATTTTAGTCGTTTTTTAGTAACACATCAGCCATTTTGGACTAGTGGTCTGTGCATTCGCATATAACGATGGCATATGTAGGATCCCCACCCATTTAGGCTATTTTTGAGTTTTTCCTAAAAATGTGTAATTTAATCTTGGTTAATGGATTGGGATCTATTTATAATCTAGTTTAACAGATTAAGGTTTGGGATGCTATTGTATTGTGAGTGGTTAATAATCATAATGAGAAAGTGAGAGGTGAGGCTCCAAGTTTTGTTGTTTTTCCCAATTAAGGGTTTCTAGGGTAAATCTCCTTATATTATGTGTGAATGTTGTCGTGTAATATCTATTTTTCTTAAAAGAATATGTATGATTTTCTTCTGTGCATAGGTTTAAAACTTACAAAAATAATGCTCTACTGTTCTGTGAAATTTTAACTCACCCTAGGGGAAATTTCGACTGATGATATACTTTAGCTTGGCATGGATCCATTAAGATTTTAAACTCTATTTTCAGATATTTTAGGTTAATCTCTCGAATAAAAGTAATTTAGGATGCACTAAATGAGCTAATGACCATACTGGTAGGGACACACTAAATAAGCTAATCGCCATACCATTAAGGCCTACATTTTCTTCAGGGTGAGTGAATTTGTTTTTATAGACCCCGCACTCATGAAGATTGAGGTATTTTGGAGAGTGTCCTAGGGAACTAGGACTGTTATGAGCATAATTTTCGGTCCAAAAATTTAACAGAATGAACTCATATTTTGTTCCTACAATTGTGCCCTAAGGTCACATGTCCAGTTTGAGCATTTTACATAAGCTTATTTTGCAAAGATGCTAAGAGAATACAACCTATATACTAATGGTGTAGAGGAGATTGTAATATTAAAAATCATGGGCCTAAGGTCCAAGCAAATACTAAATCTTTGGGATAAAAATAGAAAGAAGGGAAAATAATATTTCATAAGCTATAAGTTGACCATAACCTAGTCATACATTCTCAAGGATTCTGACTTATGAGGGCTATCATCATAAAACAAGATTATTGATTTAATTACAAGTAAGCAATGCCATGGGAAATACATAATTCATGATTTAGGGTTTTCTATTGTGTGTTCCACAGGGAAGGGACATTTTGTGAAAGACTTACTTTTTGAAATCCTATCCCACTACATCATCTCCTTCGGGGTTCTCAATAGAAACTTCCATGGCCTTCCTCTCCTCCTTGACTTTGTCACGTATTTCATTATCAGTATAACCATGCTCAGTTAGAGTATCTTTAAGAAAATATATTTTGAAATACACCTGTCTCTTCCTGTCATGCTCAAGAATATCTTGGCTAGCCTTATTTATAACCCCTCCAGTTCCTTGACCCTCCTCAAATCCCTTACCCTCAACTCTTGTAGGCTTTGGCCTTATGGAGGATTTATTGCTCTAGATGTAGTCATCTATCCCCTATCCACCGGGTGTGTGCAATCCTATGTCGTTATACATCCTTTAAACCATAACTTAGGCAACATTAAATTTCATAGTATTCTCTCCTTATTCCTATCCTTGCGTAAAGGGAACTCGTGCTATTTAATGAAATTTGGGAGAATTGGATGAATTTATGTTGGATCTAACAGCCACAGAACACAATATGCAGCGGAAGCAAATAAAACAAGAAAGACAATAAATACACACACATGAGATATATGCAGAGATTTACGTGGTAAAACCCGCTCTTAGGGAAACATCCACGGAGCAATGGTATCGGTTTCTTATTATTCAGAATCTGAAGATTTACAACAACTCACAACTCTCCAATATCTTCTCTTATGAGAATACAAGAAACATATACATTTCGTACACGGTTACTAATAACTGCATATTTAGTTAGTCAGTTACATAGTTACCGTCATAGCCGGTTGTCACCCGTTTCTAACAATCTCCACCTTAACAACAATTTACCTGATACCATTGCTCATTGCTCTATTGATCACCTTTCCTGCAAGCCTAGAGAAGCTAAGCACCACCGTAGATTCTCTGAAGTAACTGGCTTCGTGAACATGTCTGCACTATTCTTTTGAGTGTGGACCTTTTCAAGAACCACTCCACCTTCATCAATAACATGTCTTACAAAATGATATTTTACAGGAATATGTTTTGTCTTACTGTGATAAGCTGGATTTTTAGCCAAATGAATAGCACTTTCACTATCACAGAAAATCTTTATAGAGTTCTGAACCTTTCCTAACTCACCCAGCAAACCTTTTAACCAGATTGCCTCTTTGCAAGCATGTGAAGCAGCTATATATTCTTCCTCTGTAGTAGATAAAGCAACAATATTCTGAAGCTTTGACATCCAACTAATAGCTCCACCTGCAAGAGTAAAAAAATAACCTGAAGTGGACCTCCTCTTGTCCAAATCACCTGCAAAATCAGAATCAACATAACCACAGAATTTATTACTGCAACCATCAAAAGTGATACAATAGTCACTTGTGCCTCTAAGATACCGAAGCACCCATTTCACTGCTGCCCAATGCTCTTTTCCTGGATTTGCCATGTATCTACTGACAACACCAACTGCATGTGAAGTATCTGGTCTTGTACTTATCATCGCATACATCAAACTTCCTACTGCATTAGCATATGGTACACGAGACATATATTGCTTTTCTTCATCATTTTTAGGACTCAAACCTGAAGAAAGCTTGAAATGAGAAGCTAAAGGGATACTAGAAGGTTTCACCTTATCCATACTGAATTTCTGAAGTATTTTCTCCACATACTTCTTTTGTGATAACCACAGCTTGCCATTTTTCCTGTCTCTGTGTATCTGCATGCCCAAGATCTGATTTGCTGCTCCTAGATCCTTCATATCAAACATCCTAGCCAACTGAGCCTTTAACCTGCTGATTTCAAACATGCTCTTGCTTGCGACAAGCATATCATCAACATACAATACCAAAATAATGAACATGTTATTTTCCAACTTTTTAAAGTACACACAATGATCATACTCACTCCTGGTAAAATTCTGACTCACCATGAAAGAATCAAACTTCTTGTACCATTGCCTGGGAGTCTGCCTCAGGCCATACAATGATTTTTTGAGCTTGCAAACAAACCTCTTGTTGCGATTTTGAACGAACCCTTCTGGTTGTTCCATGAAAATTTCTTCATCTAAATCTCCATGTAAGAAAGCTGTTTTGACATCTAGCTGCTCTAACTCCAAATCATATAAAGCAACTAGTGCTAACAAAATTATGATAGAAACAAGTTTTACAACTGGTGAAAAAATCTCATGAAATTCAATACCTGCTTTCTGAGAAAATCCTTTTGCAACCAGTCTTGCTTTGTACTTTGGAACAGTTTCATCAGCTCCTTTCTTCAGTTTGTACACCCATTTGCAGCCAACCACTTTCCTACTCTCTGGAAGTTCCACAATATCCCAAGTTTTGTTCTTTGCCAAAGAATCCATTTCTTCTTTCATTGCATGTTTCCATTTGTCACTGTCAGACACTTCTAATGCTTCCTTATAACTGTCAGGTTCTCCTTCATTAGAAATGAAAACAAAATCATCATACCTCTTTGGAAAAGTTTTGTTCCGCGTAGATCTCCGTAGAGTTTGCTGTGGTATTTCCTCTATTTCTGTTTGCTCATCCTCTTCCTGAGGAGTGTCCTCATGAATATCCTCTTCCTGGACATCCTCATGAGTCCCCCTCGCAGATGACTGAGTATCAAACTGAATTTGCTGAAACTGTGGTACATTATCCTGTTTCAAATCATTACTTACATCTAAATTTGTCAGAGAAAGTTCATCAAATTTTACATCTCTATTTATGATGATTTTGTGGACAGTAGGATTCCACAACCTATATCCCTTAACACCATCACCATATCCAACAAAGATCAATTTTCTTGACTTAGGATCTAGTTTGGAACGCTGATTTTTCAGAATAAGTGCATAGGCTTCACAACCAAATACTCTAAGATTAGAATAATCACATGATTGACCTGTCCATACCTCTTCTGGAATTTTGCAGTCAATTGTTGTTGATGGTGATCGATTGACCAGGTAACAAGCTGTAAGCAATGCCTCTCCCCACAATTCCTGCTGCAACTTCGCATTACTGAGCATACTCCTTGCTCTTTCAAGAAGAGTCCTGTTCATGCATTCAACAATGCCGTTCTGCTGCGGAGTGTAAACAGTGGTCTTATGCCTCTCAATCCCATCCTGCTTGCAATAATTATCAAACTCCTTTGAAGTAAATTCAGTTCCATTATCTGTTCTAAGACATTTAATGAACCTGCCAGTGCTCTTTTCAACCAAAGCTCTAAACTGCTTAAATATATAAAAAACATCAGCTTTTCTCTTTAATAAATAGATCCAAACTTTCCTCGAGTAATAATCTATAAAACTGACGAAATATGACGATCCCCCATAAGAAAATTTTGGAGATGGACCCCAAAGATCAGAATGTATGTAGTCTAGGATACCTTTAGTAGTGTGTTTTCCAGATTTAAATTTTTGTCTAGCCTGTTTACCATAAATACAGTGCTCACAAAACTTCAAATCTACAGATTTTAAACTAGGAAGCAACTTTCAATCAGCAAGTACCTTCATACCTCTTTCGCTGATATGACCTAACCGTTGATGCCATAGACGAGTGATGTCTACTGCTGCACCAACCGATGCTATTGTTGCGTGACCAACTTCCATCCTCCCTTCAAGTCTATACAGGTTCCCAACTCTATTTGCTTTCATAACAACCAAGATACCTTTCGATACTTTCATAACTCCACCTTGAACTGTAAACTTGTAACCAGCATCATCAAGAACTCCCATTGATATCAAGTTCTTCCTTAGTTCAGGTACATGTCTCACATCTGTTAGAGTCCTAACAGTCCCATCATACATTTTAATTCTGATACTCCCTACCCCAACAGTTTTACATGTAACATTATTTCCCATATAAACTACCCTGTCATCTATAGATTGGTATGACGAATACCAATTTCTATGAAGACACATGTGGTGAGATGCTCCAGAATCAATTAACCAGTCATAATGGTATTGCGAAACAATAGATGTAGATAATACCTCATCGATCATACCTGAATCATTCTCGGCTATGTTCGCCTCCTTTGTAGAGTCCTCCTCCTTAGAAGCTCGCTTGCGTTTCCAACAATCTTTCTTAAGATGTCCTGCTTTATTGCAGTACCAGCACTTCAATTTACTCTTTTTGCCCTTCGACTTTGACCTTGATGTACCCTTTGAATGTTGTCCTCTTTCACTGGTTCTTCCTCTAGCCACCATTACTTCTGATGTCGAGGTTTCAAGACTAGATTTCTTTCGAGTTTCCTCAGAAAGTAAGGCTCCCACAACTTCATCGAAGGTAATAGACTCAGTAGAACTAAAACTGATAGAGGTTACAAAATGTGCCCATGACTCAGGCAGAGAGCACAACAGTAAAATCGCCTTGTCTTCAGATTTAATAATATCTTCCATACTAGTCAACTGACAAATAAGAGTATTGAACGCATTCAAGTGTTCAGAAATCTTTGTACCTTGTTTCATACGCAAGGTAAACAACTGCCGCTTCAGGAGGATTTTATTCGTCAAGGATTTAGTCATGTACAAACTTTCCAACTTTGTCCAGAGACCTGCTGCTGTAGTTTTGGACACGATGTTAAATAAAACATCGTCGGCCAAGCACAGACGAATAGCACTGAGAGCTCTTTCATCCATCTCGCTCCAGTCTCCATCTGAAATATCTGTGGGTTTCTTTGTTTTCCCTGCCAGTGCCTTCACCACTCCTTGCTGCACGAGCATATCCCGCATCTTGACCTTCCACAACTTGAAATTATTGCTCCCATTGAACTTCTCAATTTCAAACTTAACACTCTGCGTTTTTGCCATTTTCTCAAGAAAACACCAGGTCAAAAAACTTTATAAGGGAATCCCTTTTGGAAATAATGAAATAAAGGTTTTCTAATACTCAAAATAATATATAAGGTTTTGTAATACTCAAAATATATTAAACCTTATAACTCCCACCTCAAGCCTTTGTTAAAACAAACCTTTATAAAACATCCCTTATAACTCCCACCTTTTAAAACATACATCCACTTTTAAATATATATTTTAATAAGCTTTTAAATAAGCCTCCCTATATCCATGTGAAAAATTCACTTCTTTTAACATAAACTGTAATGTCCCCTTTTCCCATCATCAAATGCAGGGAAGGAAACATTAACAACACACCGGGATTTTGGCAGAATTAGCTCCAATATTTTTACTCATAAAATATTAACAATTAAAAACTTCTCCATACAGATGTAAACCTTAATAAAACACAATGGATTTTAAACATAACAACACATATACGCATAGATTCGCATCAACATATTTATCTCAAGCAATCAATAGGCAGCAAATTCAATCCCCTATTTAAGCTACATCATATTGATTTCAACCTCATGAATACATAACATTCATATTTAGCACATTGCAAAACACAAATTGTATATAATTTAATCCACGAAGAATACTTATCTTGCAATGCAAATGTCCAACGACTGGCTACGTGAGAGCAACGTTCCACCCAACCATAGATCTCTGTCCAGCCTGTATTCCTTCAGCTGAGAGATCACCCCCGAGCTGGGCTATGTATCCACTAAGGAGGAATTAGATGGCTCACTCACAATCAGGGTTTCACTCAGGCAGCCATGCTAAGCCAACACACAATTGGGTTTTTCAAGCATGCAATAGGAGATGGAGGAGGATGCTAGTCCACTGAGCTCAATTCCAGAGCCACATACACTTCAAGCTGGACTCAGCAATCCCATCCTCTGTTCATACATCCACTCTTGGATTTCTCACAACTCTGTCACAAATAGCTCCAAAACCGTCACTTATTTTCTGGGCAGTTAAAACTGGGTTTCCCCATGGATTTTGGGGTAGCTATTGCTTCCAAATTCTCCCCAAGGCTCATACCAACAGACCCCCCATTGGATTTCACTATCCAATACCCATTCTAGGCATTTTTGGCTTCCCAAAACGTGGGTTCATTCCAAGTCGCAATTTCTGGTTTTCTCACTGTTGGGAGCTCGTTTTTGGATGAGGAATGATGCTATCCCCTTCCACAGTGGAATGGGGATGAGGATGAAGCAACCCTCTAAGAGGTAGAGTGCCTTGTGGCACAAGTAAACAGAGCCCATACCTACCCATACGAATTTCAGGGCTGCCCATGCTCCATTGAAGCCATGGGCTGACATCTCAACCACTTCCTTACAACAGGCATAAATGTCATCTAGGGAAGTCAATGGGTTCTCATAATGACATATGGCAGCCTATGGTTCCAACCCATAGCCCCCTCACCACTCCCTAGTGGATACACGTGGCCCCTTCTCATTCGTTGCCCTCGTAGCCAATTTTGGTATTTTATATTGTATGATGTTTATTTACATCCTATTACAATTTCCATGGCTTAAGAGCACATGGGCATCAAATATCAATGCTTGCCTTTTAAGTCAAAATTCGGGCTTTCACTAGCGGGGCCTTGGCCTTGAGCTCCACGCTAGGAAAACATACAACGTGTGTATACAATATTTACATTAGAAGCCAACATTTCCTAAGGGTCAAAATTGGGTGTATTACATAAACCTCCCTTTACCTCTTTTTATCCACGTGAAAACAAAAAATCACTTAAGCTCATTAAACATTTCACGCTTATTCACTTCTTTTAACATAAACCTCCCTTTACCTCTCTTTATCCACGTGAAAACAAAAAATGACTTAAGCTCATTAAAATTTTCACGGTTTACATCGTTTAGCTTTCTTTCACGCTTAAACTTGAAATGAAAAACAAGGTTTAATTTCAAAAGAAAAACAGTACCGCGCTCCTCGATGAAGGAAGGTCGCGGTAGTTCCAAACGCTGTAAGGGTGCTTAAAAGTGTCGCGCTTCACCAAGCTTTAAACCCGCGGTAGTTCAAGATTACCGCTCCAGCTTCAGGTTTTTCTCTTCTGGTAACTCTTGACCCATAAAACGAATTAAAATTTCTCGAAACAATGATCACTCAGCTTTCTTGTTCTCTGTGGCTTCCTACCAAGCTCTGATACCACTTGTTGGATCTAACAGCCACAAAACACAATATGCAGCGGAAGCAAATAAAACAAGAAAGACAATAAATACACACACATGAGATATACGCAGAGATTTATGTGGTAAAACCCTCTCTTAGGGAAACATCCACGGAGCAATGGTATCGGTTTCTTATTATTCAGAATCTGAAGACTTACAACAACTCACAACTCTCCAATATCTTCTCTTACGAGAATACAAGAAACATATACATTTCTTACACGGTTACTAATAACTGCATATTTAGTTAGTTAGTTACATAGTTACCGTCATAGCCGGTTGTCACCCGTTTCTAACAATTTATATGCTGCACATCAAACAAAAATACAAGAATTAGAATTCATTTATCAAAGAGCCAATGCTTTTAAAAAACTGTCCCATTTAAAAAATAAAAATCAGGTGCAAAGCAATTCAAAAGAATATAGAGACTCCATAGTCGAATGGAGTGGAACGAATACCTTATTTAACGAGTTAACTAAGTTCGGTAGCCAAGTGTTATATAAAGAAATATACCCGATCTTCCTGAGGAAGGTCAAAATCTTATGAAATGTGCATGCTCCATTGCTGGATCATTGTGCAAGGGTCAAAATATCAATGTGGTTAGTGGAGGCACCACCGAGAGGAGTTTGTGTGGGGAGTTGTAAAATGTTGGCGAGTCCTCTATCTTTGTAAAAAGTGGGGAAAGGGCATTATATAAAATAAAGTGAGAGAAGTTATTGGTGGGTATAACCCTTTTAGGAGGGTTACAAACCATGTGTACTTTTGTATTAAAGCATCAAGGCAAAGGGTAGGAGCAACCCATCCAAGCACCATATGTCCAGTAGATACTTCATGGGATTCATTGAATAGATATATGGCTAGTTATATTGTCCTTACTTACGAGGGAACTCACTCATTTATTCAAAATGACTTTCTCCACAAACAGTAACTTAGGGGCCATTTATTGTTTATAAAATAAACTACACGCGAAGGTGCAACGGAGTGTTGATATAACAGACATCCTAAGAAAGGTAGAAAGTCTATATTATAGCACCAATATTAACCTATAATTTGGAATTACACATGTCCCTACTTTAGAAAAGAAAGGTAGGGTAGCTATGAGCTGCAACATTGGATCCACCTAGGGACATTACCTCCTTTAGGAGAAAATCATGACCTCTAAGCCTTATCCATTGGGCCATGGAGTCACTCATAAAAATTCCTTAAAATAAAAAGGAGTAAGGTTTGCAACAAAAACTTAGGGTTCTTCAGTGATTCTCCCTTCCCACTAAATTAGTCATTTTTAGTTGTGTCACTTATTATCGAGTCATATTTTTTATCCCACGACTAAATTAGTCATTTTAAATTGTGCCACTTAACATTGCTCAAATTTTGTAGTATTTAGCTTAAAAAAATTGTCGTGACTAACTTTTTAGTTGCATAGCCTTAATTTACCAAATTGTACTAGTGATCTTTGCAAAAGAGTTTGGAACTAAGGGATTTTCTAGTGTCAATTTATGGATGAAACTGCATAACCTAGCAAGTGATATATATTAGCATGGGTAGGTTGACCATACTTTATTAGTCGGAAACACATTATAGTTTATGGCAACAACTTCTCCAAAGCTTCCCGTGTAGACGAAGTCCAAAAGGGTTGAACCTTTGGATGGAGGGTGGGACTAAAGTGATGGAGCACTTTGTTGCGAGGAAACCTATTCAAAATATTTATAATAACATTATGTACAACTTGTACTCAGCACTATCTATCCCCTGAGGTTTGGTGTGTTGCATCAAACTGAAAGTAGCTCTTGAGGAACTTCATGTATTCTAGAGAGTGCATAATCTCCAAAATGTCTCTATTTGCATAGATTAACATTGAATTGTAAGTTAAGTGAAAAAATTAAAAAATAAATTGTAGAATCAACAATTCAAAGCTTTCATGTGCATTAAAATGGCTTGGAGATAGATTATTAAATGATATACAATTCTGGCTCTAGAAATTTGCAAGGTTGTTGATCGAAGTTATTGATGTTGAAAACAATTGAAAACCACCTCTAGTCATATGAATGTAGCTACCAGATTTATATAATAGGCTTGTTAAAATATGGAAGAGAGCCAAAGCCATGCACTCTAGTGCCCCAAATACATCACTCATTTGCACGACGAGCAAGGCATGGATTTGGTAAAGTAATTAGTTTTGTGTTCGTGCTTTCCCCATTATGGGTTTTCATGTGCCAATTTCAACTTAAGGCATATTGTGAAGTCTGGTCCCATACTACTCTCTTATTCCTTCATAGGCATCAACTGTATTGTCGAGTGATGCTTCCTCTAAAGTGATTTCCCAAAAAAAACCTTATCTTGTTGTCCTCGTCACCCAACATTATAACTTACCGTGTTGTAGCTGGTAGCATTGGTATTTCCTTTTAATAAGCTAAGGTAAATTTCCTTCCATTCTATAAGCCAAGGAAGTTTAATTGCATATGTAGTATTTTGCATTGTAATAAATGTGAAGAAAGGGAGTTGGTAGCATTGGTATTTCCTTTTCATAATAAATGTGAAGAAAGGGAGTTGGTAGCATTGGTATTTCCTTTTCATAAGTTAAGGTAAACTTTCTTCCTTTCCATTAGCCAAGGAAGTTTAACTCCATATGTAGTATTTTGCATTGTAATAAATGTGAAGAAAAGAAATTAAGATTGTATACCTTGTAATGAATGTGAATAAAGGAAATTAAATTGTTATATACTATTGAAAAATAGACTTGTGACAAGAACTTCATCTTGCCACATGTATAATTATAATACTAATCTATTTTTAAGATCATAGCCAAGCCACACACCAATTTGATGTATGAGATTCCCTTGTTTTTGGGACAAGGGACCCCTCCTTAGTTATATAACTGCTAAACTCTATAGAGATATACATACCCTACCTCCTTTGAATTTGAAACTATGATAACTTAGGAGAATAACACATGCTCTTAACCATTAGGCCCACTCAAGTTGTTAGAGACACCCAAGCTTTTAACAAATTTATGAAAAGAAAACAATTTTGATATTGCCATTTGAATCTTCTAGACTTTGTTCCCCAAAATCCCAACGTGCTCAAAGTATTGTTGCTTCTATTTTACCAAAGTATCGTTGCATCTATTTTACCAAATGGTTTGATGTTCACCAGGTTTGTAATTAACGTGGTGAAAATTGCTGCTGGAATAACTATGTAATCATGGAAGCAATCGACCTAGAGCTTTGGGAGAAAAAGAGAAAAGCGAACGGTACAGATGCCACTTGGGAAAGAAAAAAAAGGCTACAGATGTCATGTACTATTCCAGGTGGCCTGGAAGTTGCATGCAGAATACTACTATCAGCTGACACATAGCGATCTTGTTGCTGACCTCTCATGGCTGGTTGTAGTTTGTTCTGTGTTCTTTATTTTCAACCATTTGGGTTTTAAGTTTTGCAAATTATTTGTCAATGATAGGATGTGAGTAACTATTCCCGTTTTGTTTGTTGATTGATTTCTACAGAGCAATTATTTGGATGAGTTTCTGATCCTGAAAACTAAAACTGTCTAGTATGGACCCATTTGTACCAATTGTAATTTTTGCAGGAAAGGTGGCGAAAAATGGCATGGCTGTGTTACAAAAATAATGACATCTCCCTGTGAGAGAATATGGAAGTTGAGTGCAGATTTTATAAATGTGAATAGATATGCCAAAAACATCCTCAGATGCGACCACGTGGAAGGAGAAAAAAATGAAATCGGGTGTGTGAGATTTTGCAGTGGATCAGATGAACGTATGCTATGGGCCAAGGAGAAATTGTTAACAATGGATACTGTGAATCGTTGTTATAGTTACTCCGTCGTCGATGGTAACCTGGGAATAGAAGGCTATGTGGCCAACTTCAAAGTATACAATACCACCAATGGAAACTGTGTTGTAGAATGGAGTTTCCAGGCTGATCCGTCAAAATACTATGAAGAGGAAGAATTTATTCGTTTCTTAACTGGTAAGATAGAGCAGATGATCGAAGGGCTTGATGAAACAGCTGCATCAGAGGAGTCCACATAGGTTACCTGTTGCACAGATATTTTTTATGTATCCATCTGAGCTTTATCATAATCGAAACGGTGTGAAAATGGATTTCTCATTTATGTTTTTCCTTTTTCTTTGCTTTGCTTATAACATAAACAAAGATGCAGTGTGAAAATTAGCTTATGTTTTTATTTTTTTCTTCTTCTAATTTTACTCATAAGAATTTTACTACGTTTTGATTAGGATTAGAGGAAAGATTCAGTGCGAAAATGAGTTCATGTTAATTTGAATTCATTTTATTTTTTTCAGTTCTCGTGTGGAATATGACTGTGCATGGATGGTTTTTAGAATCTTAGATATGTGTGGCATTTTTGGATGAGGTTTCAATGCGTTACACATCAAGTTTGGATTTTCAAACTGATGTTACTCGTCAAAATTGACAGTTTTAACTAAATTGTTGAAAGTTTTAAGCATTTCAAGCTATGTGTTGACTGGTTTACTGAAATGTTGTAACAACTTGTCGAGAATAATAAGATAATTTTGATTAAATATATTATTTCATTTTAGTAGTAGGGCAGTTAGCCATTGTATTGGAGGTTAAGTCATTATAGGTTAAATCTGTTCAATTTTTGTGGATAAGGGTAGAGAGTGAGAGTCTTTAGAAAGAGAATAAAAGTGATCTAAAGACTAAAGTTTAGGATGGTCTTGTCTTTATATAAATCTGATATCCTAGTGGGCAGGCTTATAAATCTGATAGTTGTTGACAATCTAAAGAGTATTTAGGATGGTCTTATTTTTGTACACTCTAATAGATTGGTGGGTAAATCGTTATTCCATTCAATATTAGGGTCAAAGTCCTCATCTTGATATTGGTGGGTAAATCGTTATTCTGTTCAATATTAGAGTTAAAGTTCTCATCTTTATACAAATCTGATAAATCTGATAGCTCAATGAATAGATAAATATTAAAGTTGATTCTAGCCTAAGTTATAAACCCATATACTTCATACTTCAGGCATCATAATTATGTGGGTGATTAATAGATGCAGTTTTTATTTGTTATTATTGATTATTTTATGAAATATGGTGAGTTTTTTTTTTGTTATTATTGATTATTTTATGAAATATGGTGATTTTGGATGGACAATATTGATTATTGATTACTTTATGATATATTATGAACAAATGGCTTCTTCCTGTTCGTCAAGGAGCCTTCGCAATCGTTTGATCAGTTTGTCATTTTTATTTTCGAACTTGCGATCGATGGTATCCTCGATGTTAGGATATTCCTATACTCCATCCTAGTCCTACCAGCATTTTCATTATTTGTATTTTCAGTCTTGCATGCATTTCTGCATGCAACATGCATGCATCCCAGTCATCAGTCCCAGTACTTAGCCTCAGTTAGCTAGCCTCCGGGAGCTTCTCTCAGATCAGTTTTAGCCCTCCTAGAACTTAGTGCGCCCTTCCTCCTTGATTTAAGGAAGCCACTCGTCCTCTCTCACCTACCACTCAGTTGCACTTCAGTTATCTTTAATTCTTTCCTTGATATGAGGAAAGACTGATTCTCAACTGACTGTATCACTTCGATGGACCTCCACTGGTACTAGACTACCCATTCTGACTCTAGTTAGCTCCTCATGCACCCTCCACTGAGCCTCCTTCATTCAGTTAGTTCCAGTTACACTCAGTTACACCTACCACACTCAGTTAGACTCAGTTTGACTGATGGTTGACAGTTACTTGAGCTTTGATGACTCCACTGATGATGATAAAGACTTCTAGTTGTGCTCCGATGACACTCCAGTGATCTTTTGATCACTCCATGGAGGCTAATCGAATTTCCACCTTGGCATTCGAATCCTCATGAATTGTACTATTTATTTGTCCATATTGTGATTAATGAATTAGTGTGAAGTTATTTTGCTTCTATCCAAGTTCTACTGTATTATTATTATGTTGCTCATTTTACTGCATTGACCACTCTTAATCTTATTCCTAAATTCTTTCGTTGTGACGTATACATTAGCTCTTAGATCTGCTGTGAGGATTTTCACATGGTATCAGAGCATGTTGAGAGTATTGTTTATCTCCATTCCTGAGAGTTTTTTGCAGGTTATTATCAAGATTTCGAGTGAAGCAGTTTCTGCATTTTTGCAGCAGTAGCAGTTGCAGATATTTTCTATTGTTTTTGTAGGTCTTCTACAGCTTCCATGTATTCAAAATAATTTCATCATCTTTCTCCATTCAACTATGATGAATGGAAACAAAACATGATAGCATATTTGAAGAGCCATGACCTCTTTGATTGTTTTTTTGAAAGAGAGTTCGAATCCTCTCAACAAAAGAATGTCTGGTTAAATAAATGTGACAGTGTCTATGCAACAATGATGTTTTCTATGCCTCGTTGCATGATGAACCACTTCATTGATTCTGCTGAATCTCCAATAGAGCTATGGGCCCAACTGGATGTAATATTTGGCAAACATATTGAAGGAAATGGTCCAAACCCTTTCGAGAGCAAGCAAAGTGATGCATTCGCCCTCCTTGATGATCTCATTGATCATGAATATCTCATATCTCATATTGAAGTTGTCCAGAAAGAAGAAGCAGATTCTACACTCATGCTCCAAATTTCTTCTATTTCGAATTCTGTGGCAGCTCACACTCTAGAAATTGCAGAGGTTCCTAAATCCTCTCTTGCACCAGAGTCTGTTAGTTTGCATTATGATCTCATGAATGTTTCGGAGGTTAAATCATCCATTGGAGGTAATGCATTCGCTCTCCTTGATCAATCACCTCTTATTTACTATTGTAAGATCATTATTTCATGCTCTCAGAAGGTTATTGAAGATGATGGCCATTGCCATTTGCTTGGGATAACTTCTCATGCATTTACCGGTTTAGATCTCACCTCAAATGGTTCAAAGGAGATCTTAAGCAACCATGATTTAAGTCTTGGATCTAATTTGGATTCCAAGCAATCAGTGATATTTGATGGTTCTTTTGAGCATAATCTCATCCATGATGGTTCGAAGGAGAATACAAAAGTCTATCTACACATTCATAGATTTGATCCTACCTCAGCTGATTCAAATCACAGTTTCAAGGATCATCCTTATACTTCTGGATTTGTTCTCATCACATTTGATCTGAAGAGCAAGTACAAGAACATGCCTTTTGAGCATGAACCACTTCTTCCCAAGAAGAATATACCTCCAGACATATGACCAAGCATCACACTTGCTTGAGTTTGGAGCATTTATTTTTGTGTGTGCCTTACAGTCTATTTTGAGGGGGGGTATTTTTCCCATGAGGTTTTTCCCATTTCCTCGGTTTATTGACTGTTATTATTCATTGTATTGGGTGACCTTTGGTCTCAGTTACCAGGGCCCAGGATGGATTAAGGGGGGGTGTTAGGATATTCCTATACTCCATCTTAGTCCTACCAACATTTTCATTATTTGCATTTTCAGTCTTGTATGCATTTTGCATGCATGCATGCATGCATCCCAGTCATTAGTCCCAGCACCTAGCCTTAGTTAGCTAGCCCCCGAGAGCTTCTCTCAGATCAGTTTTAGCCCTCCTGGAGCTTAGTGCGCCCTTCCTCCTTGATTTAAGGAAGCCACTCATCTTCTCTCACCTACCACTTAGTTGCACTTTAGTTATCTTTAGTTCTTTCCTTGATTTGAGGAAAGACTGACTCTCAACTAACTGTATCACTCCGATGGACCTCTACTGAGACTAGACTTCCCATTCTGACTCCAGTTAGCTCCTCATGCACCCTCCACTAAGCCTCCTTCATTCAGTTAGTTCCAGTTACACTCAGTTACACCTACCACACTCAGTTAGTCTCAGTTTGACTGATGGTTGACATACTTGAGCTTTGATGACTCCACTGATGATAATGAAGACTTCTATTTGTGCTCCGATGACACTCCAGTGATCTTTTGATCACTCCGTGAAGGCTAATTCGAATTTCCACCTTGGCATTTGAATCTTCATACATTGTACTATTTATTTGTCCATATTGTGATTAATGAATTAGTGTGTGTGAAGTTATTTTGCTTCTATCTGAGTTCTACTGTATTATTATTCTGTTGCTCATTTTACTGCATTGACCACTCTTAATCTTATTCCTAAATTCTTTCATTATGAGGTATACATCAGCTCTTAGATCTGCTGTGAGTATTTTCACACTTGATTCTCTTCTCCATTGAATCCAAGTCCATGTTGTCACATTTCGCCTCCAGCTTTTGCTGAAGCTCTTTTATCCGCTTTTCTAACTGATCCACTCTTCGGTCGTATGCATCAAAGTCGCTAGTCCTTCCAACAACGCCACAACTGCTACCTTCCTCCATTATATAACAAGGAGATAGGCATGAAGAAATGTTGTAACAAATATTCCGGTACGGAAGATCGCTTCCACTAAGTAGAGCACTGGTCGGAATCTGGTGCCTACCTTTTTCTAAAAATTCAACAACCAAACGATGAGGGCCAGTGGAGGGATAAACCATCGAATACAGAGTTAATTTAGACAACATTTTTGGCAAACACCAAGGAACAGGGGAAGATCATATTTAAAGGAGCAAAAATGAAAAAAAACCTAAATGGATCGGAATAAATATCCACAAACGTCGAAATTAAATGTCTAATGAACAAAAAACCTGAACACGGTTTGGAAGAAATCTCCACAACCGTCGAAATTACATATCAAAATACTTGAAAGAGGGTTATATGATGTTACGAGTCAGAGATCTTACCCTGACCGAACTTTGTATTAGCTGATGGGATAGATTGACTACTAAGGTTTGTCGATATAATCAAGGGTTGAAAGAGGGTTATATGACATTATGAGTTAGAGACCTTTACCGAGACCTTACCCTAACCGACCTTTGGATTAACTTATGGGACAGATTGACTGCTAGGGTTCATCGATATAATCAATGATAGGGTCCAATTTGACTTTGAAGGGCTATGAGATATTGAACCATTCTTTTCATTTGAAAATGTAATAATACATCAAAATTTCATTATCGCTTTTACAAATTTCTTAATATAGTGACGATATTTGCATTGTTCCTCTCTATAAACTTTAATAAGCAATGTTATATTAATATGTTCTAGTTAAATAACCCAATAATCCATATAGAATAAATTTAAAAAACATAAACACAAAAAAGCTAACAATATGAATAAATCACTTGTTTGTTCAATTATACCAATTCTAGACATGGTTTGTAGATGGGTTTGTAGAAGATATAGTGTAACATGGGAAAAATTCGGGGAAGAAGAGCGAGAGATGACTATAAGAGATAAGAGAAGTCTAAACAACAAGATCAATAATCCAATATGGCATTTAGATGAAACATAATTAGGAAAATAAGGAGAGATAACATGTCGTAGGAATAACATCTAAGGTTGGTGTTAATTTTTGCATAATTCTACCATTCAAGGTTTGGAAATTGCGAAAAATGGCAGTGAGGTTGTACAATATGGGAACTATGATTTTTTGTTGGTTCATTAGTGTGGGTCATTTGAGACTTTGCCTCCATAGACTAGTCATATAATGCATTACAAATTTCAAACAATTTGGTTGTGGAAAGTTAAAACCCTACATCGACTAACTCTTTATCCACATACAAAATGCTACACATATTCGAAAATCCAATCCATAGTGAAAAATTATGCACATACTTGCAAATTCACAGCAGCACAGACATATAAGGAGCCCACTAGACGAATCACAAATGCAAATGTTGCATAAGATGTTTGTAAGGATCCCGTTGGACGAATCACGAATGCATAGTGAATAAAATGAGGTGGAAACGACAATGGGTACGAATTACCCAAGATAAACTATATTTTAAGTTTCACCCCTACGTAGTTGGATTATTGGGCATGGTTGCATCCAATTTCTCAAAAAAACAACAAAATTTGCATCGTTCCACTCTATATCTTTTAATAAGCAATGTCTAACACAAATAAACCAAGAACTCATATAAAGGAAATTTTAGAAACATAAAAAATACCTGACAATTTGAAAAAAACATTTGAAAAACATTTATAACCATGGAGATTGAATTGACAAGTAATCAAACTTCTAATATAAAAATCAAGGTTGGATGGAAATGAAATACAATCTATGCAATTTCCAATGAATATAGAGATCGATAAATACAAAAGAGGGAGTGAATCTAAAAAATATGTTCATGAATACAAAAATTATTATCTTGAATCACTTCAATAACAAACTTAACTCCTCTGAAGCCCTTTGGCAACTTGAAAGTGGACAACAAACTGCAAAGGTATTTGGCAAATGACTGCCACAAATTACCAATTGGGAATTGGGGTCCCTTAAGTACTCTAATGCTATTTCAAGATTAGTAATATTCTCATAAGATATGGGATTTAATCTTTAAATTGAGTGTGCTTTTAAGATTAATATCCATATCTCAAGCTATCTACCATTGTATCACCAATTATGATTCCTTCTAAATAATCAAACTATGCAACATCATCTCTCTTTTGAGTTAATAGATTGGATTTGTAATCATCCTTCTTATACATATCACCATTCCCATACCATGGATGAGGTAAACCAAGACTAAATTATGCAAGACTTTGTTTTATAAAGACCTTTGAATCTAGTAATCTCTTCAGCCAATGCTTTAGATTTGTCTTGAGTTCTGTACATCAAGACCTCTTTGGTAATCATTTGGTTGGATATCTTTATCATATGAGTCTTGTTTTCAACCTACAAGTCCTCCAATTGCTTCTTAGTTATACTAGTATTCAGGAAATTTATTATTTCAGCATCTTACTCAGTCATTTCTCTAAGCTGCTTTTCAACATCTTTGATTTCCTTTTGACATTTTTCATACATCTCTAACTCATCTTGTATAAGATCAAAATAATATCATCTATCTAGTATTCCAACTTACATTTTGTCCCAAAGGGTCTTTCTAATTCTTCTCAACAACTCTTCACCATAGACATCTAGTTACATCTTGGTAATTTGACTTTTTAATTCATTTATCGTTGACTCTTGATCATTGGTACCTTTGCATTTTTTTGTTCAATTTCAAGTTCACGAGCAAGGTTCAAGAGTTACTCAAGATAAAGATAAAGGCTCTTAAAGGTTAACAATAAAATATTAAGCTAAATCATTCTCTTAGAGTAGTATAAATAGGAGAGGAAAATTTGCATCTTCATCGTCCAAAATTGAAGAGCTCAGATGCAAGAGTAGAAGGTCAAATTTAAGGGAAAGATGAAGTGAAGAAGGCCGAAATTCTAGTGGAAGATGAAATCTTGCGATGATTTCTACTTGTTTTTTTTTTTGTTTTATTGTTTCTGGGATTTTCAGACCGTGAAATGTTTATGGGATGGATACATGTTAAGACGTGTGAATGTCTATGGTAAATATTTCAGATGCTGATTTGCTATAGTTCCGTAGATATGACCTCAGAAAGTTAGGGTTTTTCAATAACCTTCAAACATGTCAATTTGACATTTTCCTTATAAGTTTTGATCCAAAATGTTTCAGATAGTGCCCTTTGGAAGAGATGCAAAATATATCTTTAAGAACATATGGTTAAATTTTAGGATCTTGGTTCGCTATATTTTTTGAAGATATGAACTTGGGAATACAGGGCTTTTAAATGACTCAAAAAACATCTTTAAACAAGTTAGTTTGGAATTTTCACTAAATTTTGTTCCATGACGTTTCAGAGAATGACCATTAGAGGAGATGTCGTAGAGATATTGAAGAATATGTGGTAAAAGTTTCATATATTTGTTTAATATTTATACTTGTTGAATGCTAGGGTTTGTGACAATGACAGAGACAATGAAAATTCAAGAGAAGAAGGTTGACAAAATATTGCATAAATTTCTCATACAGTATCAGAATCAGAAACTTGTTGGCACGTTGGATCAACATACTTAATGATGATCTTAGTAATTATCTCGGAACATTCTATGATGATCTTGGCATAGATATTATTGTTGATTGTATTGAAATCCATGGTAATGTTATCGGCATGAGATCCCTCTAATATTTTGGAATGTACTATGAGGTCTATGATGTAAGGGTTCAAAGGTGCAAATAAATGAAGTCTATTGGTGATATTTCTGGGATTTGATTACACTCTTTGGAGGCATATTTCTAGTCCTTCTATACATATGAAGTATATCTTGGCATAAGTTGTTGGCATTCTTGGAGGACATATTTGAGGCATGTACAGGTTGACATTGTGATAGAGATAGTTTTTGGGGCATTGTGACAGAGACAATGACTATGTCATTGTGACGAACATGGATTACAATAGTGAAAGAAATACAATGATTGTGAAAATGATAGATATAGGTATAGGGACAATGATACAGGTACAAGGACATAGATACAGCTATAGGTTGATGGAGATAGTGATACAATGATAGTGGACTATTGTTCTTCTTATTCATATCAGGTTGGTAGGATGGGGCAAGGATAGGATATTGAAGTCTCCTTTAGGTTGGTGCTTGTGATATCAGGGAGTTGGGGATTCCTTCTAGTTGGTTCAAGTAAAAATATTGAGTTGGATTTTACTGAGGACTG
This sequence comes from Larix kaempferi, assembly GCA_027924585.1. NCBI lineage: Eukaryota > Viridiplantae > Streptophyta > Pinopsida > Pinales > Pinaceae > Larix > Larix kaempferi. Next base: position 742,478 of record BSBM01000111.1, on the reverse strand, counting down.
GAGTCCTATCTATAGGTTGGAAATTATGAAAACCAAGGGGTTGTAGCCTTCTTCTAGTTGGAGCTAGTAAACCGAGGAGTTGGAGATTCCTTCAAGTTGGAGAATCCTTCCATTTGGTGCAGGTAAATTAGGGATTTGGAGATTCCTTCAAGTTGGATCTTGTAAAATAGGGGGTTGGTTCCTCATTCCAGTTGGTGCTGGGGTGCTTCCTATGAATGCAATCTTGTTATTTTTATATAAGAAAAGCATTATGTGGTTTTCTCTTGAATGTGTTGGTTTTATGTGATGGTGAATGACATTGTTAATGGTTAATGTTACATGTTTTACTTAAGGTTAAAAGTGTTAAAAAGTGCTAAATATTGATTCACCCCCCCTCTTAGTATAATTTTCCAAACAGTATATTGGTATCAGAGTCAATTCCTTCAATAAAGTCTGATAGTTGGAACAAAGATCTATAGAGTGTTGGAATTTTCTCACCATTGTCATTTGTATTTGCATGCATGCATTGCATGCATTATGCATGCATGCATGCATTGCATACTGCATGCATCCAGTCATTAGTATGGTAGTCTCCCATCACCTAGTCCTTATTTTTTAGCCCTCTGGAGCATGTTTTTGCTCAGTATTGGCCCTCCTAGCCACTAATGCGCCCTTGTTTCCATCACTCGAGTACAACTGCTCCCTCTTCCACTGATTTAGGAGATCTATCAGTCAGTTCCATGATTTGGGGGTCAATTCCTTGATTTGAGGACTGATTACTTAGTTAACTGACTGTATCTCTTAGATTGACTGTTACAGAGACTAAAGCAGCTCTACTTGACCACTGACAGCTAGACTACGCCCTCCTTGGAGTAGCCTTCCCTAGATTTGTGCTCACATGCATCAGTTAGACTCAATTAAACTCACATTGGTTGATCTTTGACTATCTGTGACCACTACCACTGATTGGGTGATGTCTCCAATGCAATCCAAGCCATGCCTTGAGGAGAATCTGAATCACCTTCACTGATATCAAATTCATTCTATTGTATTGTCATATTTTTTCCAGCTTACAACTGATGAATGTATCAACAACAGTTTCTCACATCTTTTGAGTTTCATGTGTGAATTTTGATCATCTTCTATCTATTCTTCTCTGCAATTCTTTGAGTGAAATTGTGAGGTTTGTTCAAGCTAAAGTGATCTCCTCCTATGGAATTTCACATGGTATCAGATCTTGTTATAGATATTCGAATTGCAACAGTTGCAACAGTTTATTGAACAACTGTTTTTCAGTAGAGCACCAGAAGCATTTGGATTTCCACAACAAATCCCGGTGCCATTTCATTGAATTCACTGGAGAAATCTAGTTGGTTCTAGCCAGGTGTGAAGGATCCGGATAAAAGTGCTCACTGTGCTAAATCAGTGTTCTTTATATTCTGGCACAAACCTCCAGCCAAATTTCATTGTCTTATTGCAGGTTATTCCATCTTCAGTAGCAAAATTAGTAGCTATTATGGATTTCAAACTCACCTCCTGCAACTATTTCAAATGGAAAGAAAAAATGGAGATATTCATGCTCAACAAAAGTCTCTCCAGAGTGTTGAATGGTACAATAGGAGAACCCACTGGTGCTACTAAGAAATCCAAATATCTTGATAGACTTGATGAAGCAGTTGGACTGCTACTCCTCAGTATTTTCGATGATCTACACTTTCATGCCATTGGTCTCAAAACTCCCAAAGAGGTGTGGACCAAGCTCGAAAATCTGTTTGGGAAAAAAGATGATTTGAAAGGGAACCAATTGGAAAATGAGCTTATCTCTATGAGCCCCAGCAGTTTTGACTCAATCAATGAGTTCTTCACAAGGTTCAAAAATTTGGTTTCAAAGTTGAATTCATATGGAATAGAGAAAGAAGACAAGCAGCTTATCCTTGCCATTCTGTCAAAATATGGTTCTGATTACTCAATTTTTGTCTCCACCTTCCAATCAATGAAGCTATCCATTCCAAATTGGAAAATTCCCACTCTTGAAGCCTTCATCCAGTCTCTCTCAAAAGAGCAAGACAAACTAGTGCAAATGGGAGTGATCAAACCAAGGATGGATTCAACACTTGCAGCCCCAGAAGGGAAGAATGCGAATGGCAGAGGGAAGCAAAAAGTTAAAGAAAATAAGTTTGATGAGCATAAGCCAAGAGAGGCTCTCTATCAGTCAGAAGGGGCTTCTAATTCTAAGAGTGGCAAGCAAAATCAAAAGGAGAAGTCCAAATTCCCCTATTTCAATAGGGGCTTCCATCCTGAGAGTGCTTGTATGAAGAAGACAATAGATCTAATGGCTCATCTACTGGAGAAGAACAATATTCTAGTACCAGCGAATGCTAGAATAAATTTTATCCAAAAGATGAGGACAAGGAGAGGTGTCATGCACTCATGGAAGGCACTTCGAATGAATCCTCCTTCATCATTGATTCTGGAGCATCCAGGCACATGTCTGCTTGCAAGAATCTCTTCTCTGATTTCGAATCCACAGTTGGTCCTTCAATCTTGATGGGAAATGATTATGAAGTCTCCTCTGAGGGGACTGGAAGGATTAATATTGAGCATGGGTATTTCAGTGATGTACTCTATGTTCTTACTCTTGCAACAAATCTTCTTTTTGTATACCAAATGACTCATACAAGAGTACCCAAGAAGGTCATATTCACTCCTAATGAGGTTGATATAAAAGAGATCTCAACTGGAAACATCATTGAAAAATCTATTATTGATCATCATTTGAAACTCTATGAGTTTTCTCACTTCCTACCTTACTCAAAACAGAATGCACTACTCACACATGCAAATGAAGAAAGTAAACTTTGGCATGATATATTTGGGCACTTCAACTACAAGTACTTGCAAGACATGCAAAAACAGGAAATGGTTGAAGGACTACCCAACATCAAATTTTTAAAGGAACTTGTAAAGGTTGCTTGATGGGAAAGTATCCAGAGCATAAGTTTGAGAAAGGGAAGGCGATGAGAGCCTCTCAACCTCTTGAAATGATTCACGGTGATATTTCAGGACCACTTCCTCATCTGTATCTGAACAAAGAAAGGTATATCTTAACTTTGATTGATGACTATTCTAGATTCAGTTGAGTGTATTTTCTTAAATTGAAATCATAATTTTTTGGATACTTCAAGTTCCTCAAAGATTCTGTAGAAAAAGTCTCTAACAAGAATATTAAGGTCCTCCGAACTGACAATGGAGGAGATTATGTAAAGAGTGAGTTCCAGTCCTTTTGTGCAGATGAAGGTATAGAGATGCAACACACTGTTCCCTACACACCACAACAAAATGGTGTTGCAGAGTGAAAGAACAGAACCTTGAAAGAGATGGCAACCTGCATGCTAGAGTCTAAAGGATTGCATCCTATTCTTTGGGAAGAAGTTGTTAATTGTGATGCTTACCTTCAGAATAGAGTACCTCACAAAGGAATACAAGGTAAAACTCCTTTCGAAGCATGGATGGGATACAAACCTGATGTATCTCATCTAAGAGTATTTGGATCCAGATCTTGGGAAAGGATTCCAAAAGAGAAAAGGAGATCCTTGGATCCACATAGTAGAGAGTATATTCTTGTTGGTTATTCACTTAGTGTAAAGGCCTACAAACTTCTAGATCTATCCACTATGCATACATTTATTGAGAGAAGTGTACAGTTTGAGGAATGGCCACTACATGATGCTCATCCTATTGATGAAGACATCTTTCCAACCACACCTCCAATACTTATTGAGCAAGATAGTAAAGCATCCTCTTATGAAAGTTCATATTCTGACTCTGAAAGTGATAAAGAGAAAATCTTAGATCCAGATCCAAAAGAACCTTAATATCTAGCACCTGAAAGTGAAGATGAGCGAATGCTAGATCCAGATCCACAAGAACATGAAGATATAGCACCTGAAGATCCAACTCCTCTTCCTATATGTGCTTCCACAACTCTTAGATCCATCGGTGATCTTATTGGAGATCCACTTGATCCAATAAGAACCATATCTGATTTTCAGAATGGAAGGTTTGCACTTTCTCACACGGATCCATTTATTGCCGACAAATGATTTCTCGGTAAAGAAGTTCACTTACCTCCTCTTGGGGTGAGTGATGCACATGCTTGATTACATTTTTACAGTCTATCTTGAGGGTGGGATTTCTTCCCACTGCGTTTTCCCTTTTTCCTCACATTTTCATTTAGATTGTTGTATGGGGTGACCTTTGGTCTCAGTTACTAGGGCCCTACTATTTTTCAGTTCCTGTTTTTCCTCATAGTCCGGCTTGAGGGGTGTGTTGGAATATTCCCACCATCATCATTTTTATTTGCATGCATTGCATGCATTCTGCATGCATGCATTTTGCAAGCATCCAGTCATCAGTATGGTAGTTTCCCAGCACCTAGCCCTTATTTTTGAGCCCCCTGGAGCTTGTTTCTGTCAGTATTATCCCTCCTAGCCACTGATGCACCCTTGTTTCCATCACTGGAGTATAACTGGGCCCTCTTCCACTAATTTAGGAGATCTATCAGTTAGTTTCATTATCTGGGGGTTAGTTCCTTGATTTGAGGACTGATTACTCAGTTAATTGATTGTAGCTCTTAGATTGACTGCTACAGAGACTAAAGTAGCTCTACTTGACCACTGACAGCTAGAATGCGCCCTCCTTGGATTCTACTTCCCTATATTTGTGCTCACATGCATCAGTTAGACTCATATAGACTCACATTGACTGATATTTGACTATCTGTGACCACTACCACTGATTGGGTGATGTATCCAATGTAGTCCAAGCCATGCCTTGAGGAGAATTTGAATCACCTTCACTGATATCAAATTCATTCTATTGTATTGTCATATTTTTGCCAGCTTACAGCTGATGAATGTATCAACAACAGTTTCTCACATCTTTTGAGTTTCATGTGTGAATTTTGATCATCTTCTGTCTATTCTTCTCTGCAATTCTTTGAGTGAAATTGTGAGGTTTGTTCAAGCTAAAGCGATCTCCTCCTGTGGAATTTGACATAGAGCACATGGATGAACATGAAAGTATCTACTCTGTAGATGGGGTTCGAATGTTCTATGGATTAAATTTTGATCATTGGATTATAAGAATGAGACTCCATTTACATGCACGAGGTTTTGATATATGGAAATCTATTGTAAATGGTTACATTGCTCCAAAAAGACCACAAAAACTGCAGTCATGAAGGAGCTAAGAAATAATAATGCAATGGAAATGGATATCATCTTGCATGGAATATATGATCATGTGAAAGATAAATTTGGAAAGTGTTCTTCAGCTAAACAGATCTGGGACAAGGTATAAGACCCCATTGTTAGCATTATTTTTGTCCCAAGTACCTAAGAAGATCAGGTAAATAGTTCATGAGGTTTGGAGTCCAAAGAAAAATTAAAAATTGTAAGGGAAGTAATATTACCTTAGGGAGCCTACAAATTTATGCCAATAGGCCCGAGCGCTTAAAATATTAAGCAGAGGTGCTAGAACATCAACTACACAGGAGCCTAGCCGATGTCCGGGGTGCTATGCAGCGGGTGTTGGTTTATTCAACAATATTGAGAGGTGGGGGGGCGAATCGGTATTGCCTTTTTCAAACCTTTTTGTAAACAATTAGTATTAAGCACAAGTTAAATAATCATAAGTAAAATGAATAAGACAATTAACAATTTGAACACACATATTTATCGTGGAAACCTCAAAGGTAAAACCAACAAATATTTCTTATTAATAAGCTAATCTTATACAAAATTGTTTTACAAGCACCAACTTGATGGAAAACTTAATCTCCTAGATTCTTCTTCCACTACAGAAAGGATGCACCTACACCCCTTGTTTTCTACCTGCTCAATAGATAAGGATGCCCCAACACCCTAATTCTCTAGCCACAACTGGAAGGAGGAAACAACCCCCTTAGCAGGCCTCAACTTTCCCCAAGCACCACCCAACCACCCTCTAATTTATAATAGTTTTAACTTTAGTTTTCTAGATCTTCAATGGAAGCTCAAAATTTTGTAATGCATCATCTGTCTCACTGGCCTCTTTCTTGCTTTTGATATGAAATTACCAAAACTTCAGAGACACCTTTGGTCCTCTTCGTACATTTGACTTGTATGGTTATATATCTAAATTCCAAAGAACTTTATTATTTGAAACATTGTGTCTTTTTAGGAAAATCATGCCTCTTCATAAAAAATATTGTATCCTTATAATGGCATCAATCCATCATTGATATTCAGAGTCTTTTAATCTTGTTTTAATTAATAAGGAATTACTATTTTGCAGAGTTAACCAATTTTGGCATTCTCCAAAGTTGGCAATTTGGCCAAATTGTTCTCTAAATATACCATTGCCAAACCTCCGTTCAACAGAATGGATGTCAAACCGGTGGTCAACTAAGATTTACAAATTTTTTGTGTTTGATCCTTTTAATTAACCCTTGAGCATCTTTCAACAACGAAATGATTCAAAACCGTTGGATCTTCATCAATGGTGGACTTCAACATGCACTTAGCTATATTTCATAAATATTTCAGATCACATTCTGATATTTAAACTCTGAACAACATAACCCATCGAAATTGTCGTGTACCATTGGATTGGCCCATCCAACATCGATGATGGACTTGAAAATTTTATGATCCCAATTAAAAGTGGATTTCGGGTCACATTCTTGGGTTGAAATTCATGCATGTTAACCCAGCAAAATGCGTGTGATCCATTGGATTTGATTCCTCTGAGATCGATGGTGTTCTTTGCAATTCAACTTCATGGGCTTCATGATTGCACACAGGGGATTCAAATGCATGGAGGAGCTTCAAATGACCAAGGGAGGAGATGGAAAAGGTGCTAAAAAATTGAACAAATCACACCAAAAGTTGCAAACGTGTAAACTCGTGGAGGAATAATGATGCATACCCACCTAGTAGAAAATTGTCAGTGGAAAGGGGTTTCAGAGCGAGAAAGTGCACAATGGTTAAACTTGGAAAGGTGGAGCGAAAATTAAACCTATTACCACGTGGAAAGCATTGGTGGATTCTGCTATGAAAAGTGGTTAAAGTTAAACCGCTTATCGCAAGTTGTGAAACCAACTAAGCATATGTTGTATAAAAGGTTTGTTCAAAGTTTGAAAAAATGCATTTGTTGATTATTGCCTGGAGGAAAAAAAGCCATGGGAAAAACGTCACTTGTCTTCGTCAACAAGAACAAAAATCAACAAGCTCACTTCTCAGGTAGCTCAAAACCCTCAGTTTTCAGATTTTGTTTCCCAAATGGAGAAAATTGAAGACCTTGTTCCATTCAATGAAAGTTTAGATGAAAATGAGGAGCTTGTAGTTTACAGGGAAAGGGATATTTTTGACCATGTTTTATCTGTGTGTAGTATTTCGCATTCTAAAGAGAAATCAATGGAGTTTAAGTTGCAGGGAAAGGATCTATTTAATTTTTTTGGTTCTTTTCTGTATTATTTTGTATCGAACAGACCCTACACTTCCCCGGATTTGTTTGTTGGTGTGCAGCGAATTATTCACGGGGAGAAAGGGTAATCATTAATGTAAAATACAACAAAAAATCTATGTCGAGTCAATGCGCAAACTGCCCTTGAGGTTCTAGGTTTACCTGGAACATTTCCCAAAAACCTTGAGTCATTTAACAAAGAAAATTTGGTAAAGTTTTATAGAAATTGCAGTCCGACAGAAAAAGACAAGTTTTTATTACCAGTCTTGAAAGGCGGCCAGTCGCATGAAAACCTATCGTTCCCTTTGAGTATTGATGTCTTTTAGTGAGATACCTAGTTATTTTTGTCCTTGCTGAGTCAAATTTTAGGTCTAGATAGTGATAACTTAATCACGGAAGTTATGTTAGGTTTCCTTATGCAAATAATTTCACCCGATTCATAGTCGAGTCCAGTGTGTTGTTTTAATTTTGATGAATTCCTAGCTTAAGCGATTCATGTCCAGATTGTGAATTTCCGTGAGTTGAAGCACTTCGGATATCAGTCATATCTCCTGAATCTGTTCTTGTGTTCAAATATTTCAACTTCGGAATTGATGTTTCTTGGAACCATCTTTTGTCATGACCTTGCTAAACAGTTCAATATGTTTGAGTTCACCAATACAATCATGGCAAAAATTTACATAATTATTTTTAATGTTGAATTGCCTTGAGTGTTAGAATAAATGAAAGAAATGCTGCAGCCTACACTAGAATTCGAAACAAGTGACTGGTTCTTGTATAAAGAACATACTATAATTAGAGTGTATGGTTTTATTGGAGCACCATATATGTTTCCAGCCTTTTTAACACCAAGGGTTTTTTCCTTAGATTTTATTAGACAAAGGTTACATTCAGAAGAAGAACATTTTGGTGTTTTCAAAAAATCATCAAATGTGAAATTCCCTCTTAAAGTTGGTCCATTCATCATTAATACTAAGGCTCCCTATCTATAATAGAAAAATTATTGAATATCATGGATTTCCAAGAGGCTGAAAGGATTAATTATGATCCTCATCAAATTATATCGCAAAGGAGACAGAAAAATAGAAACAAGGATTTTGATCATCAAACAGTTGAAGGATTAAAAGAAATGGAAAATTTATTCAAATTTGAACAAGATAAGGAAAAAGTGAATATGGAACAAACAAGCAATTTGGCAATGCTAATTCGAACACTAGCTAAATCTGATATGACCAATAAGAGTACTGTTTCAGAAGTTGATAGTATGGAAGTCGACGAAGAATTTTCAAGCAAGAAATCAAAAGTGGAACAACAAAAGGAAATTATTAGTATGGAGGATCGAGATTTAATTGTTCCAAAAAAACTACTTTGATTTCGCAACAACCTGTAAATATGAAACAATATTCTCTTTAAGAAATAAAGGAATCTAGAAGTAACTCTTAGTATAAGTCCAAATTTTATTTCCTTTCACAATATGTAGAAAAGAAGCAAAAGTCTTTGGAAGAAACTCTAAAATTGTTCCCTCAAGAAATAAAGTTGGCAGAACAAAATTTTTCCCTTCTTACAGTTAAGGATCCAGAAATAAACATTATAAGGTTTGCAGTGGTGAACAATGAGAAAGTTTATGAAATGGAAGTTAAGGTTGATAAGATTAATATACCCGAAAAGATTCAATTTCATAGACAAACAGGAGATGTCCTGTATTTCGATTTATTACAATCCACTTAAAAAATTTCTAAATTGCGATCTATAATAGCAAAGTTGGAGAGTCAATTGAGGCAAGAGAAGTAAGAAAACAAAGCAAATTTGAACCAAATTAAAAGACTACAAATGGAACTTGTGACTATGGGAGCCGAGCCAAGGAACACTCATTGTACCAAAAGGCTCCTTGATGAAAAATAAAATACCATTCAAATGCTCAAGAAAAAATTGAAGGTGCCAAATAATCAACATGTGCAATCTCGAGAGTTGACAACATTACAACAAGAAAATGAATCCATATATCAAGAAATGATGGATCACAAAGGTAAAATGTTAAAGTTACAAGATGAAAAGCATGCTTGGGAAAAAGAAAGGATTGAATTGTTGTCGCAAATTTAAGTGTTAAATACCAATCAGAATGAAACTGTGCAAGTGCCAGAGAAGCCAAGGGATCAATCTCTATGTACGGATCCTCCACAGAGGAATTGACCAATGCCGTGTGTTGATGCCTCGGTTGTGCATGTTAGGTGCAAAGGTGCTGGAATGGTTCCAAGGCTCCCAATAGAGGAAGAAAACCCAAGCTGAAAGGCTTTGAAAGACCTTGCGCAAGGGCAGTTCTATCCCCAGCTTGTTTGGTATGGTGATCCCCCATGGATATTCGGCCTCCGCTGGCACTCTAAGAGTTGGTGATTCGACTGATTAGGTTAGTTTCCCAATCAAGGAAAACAAAGGTGTGAAAATGGTAAAGCTAAGCTAAGCTAACCTATTTTAGAAGAGGAAACTAATCAATGTTAGTCCTATTCTAAAAAGAAAGCTTGATATTGTGCAGATCAACCTTGAGGTATGATGAACAAGTAAAATACCACCTTCAACAGAAATGTCTTTGATGTGTTACTTATTAACTTAAGTCACAATCCATTAATGAAAATTAAAAGACAATAATTCAAGTACTTAATCTTGTTCAAGATTCAATCCGTAATCATTCCTTCGATTGAAAAATTAACCATGATTATTTTGTGCAATGAATCATTTGCAGAAATTGATAAAGAAAGTATCAATACTGAATAAACTCAATAAAATACCTCACAACATCAATCAATCATACAGGGAAACCAATATAACAGACCCATACATTACATATATATGCAATATGATATCATTCATTGTAGATGACAATCTAAAGTATACAACTAGTAATTCTCAAATAAACTTGAAAAATAACAAGAGATAGATCAAAATATGACTTTACTGTATTAAAAGAGTCTTGTACAGAAATTACAAAAGCTCTGATGAACAGAGTATCCCCAGCCTTTCTCCTGCTGATATGTAACTCCAAAATTACCAACCCCCTAACTACGAGAAGCATTGCTCCTTAAATAGGAAATTACAAAAGAGTGCAGGTGGAAATTCCCCATAGGTAGGGATTACAAAATTTCAAATTAGACTATGAATCCAAAAAATACTGCCATTTCTCATAGATCTCTAACAACTCGTCTATATTCGGAAATTTAACGGATTCTAGAGCTATCTGAGTATTGCAGATCTCCATGTCATGTTTAGCCAATTTGTGCCAAGTTGGAAGGTAAATGTGGATTTTTCCTTCCATAGCAAGCGGTTTTCTGATTAACCTCTCCACGTCATTGATGTTGACTTCATCAAGGACCTGGATATTGTGCGCAGCTTCCTCACATTTGCGCTCCATCTCTTCAAGTTTGCATTTTGGTGGTAGAGCCTCTAAAATCGGGTCCATAAGCTGAAGCTGTAAGGCGTCCATGGTATTATCAATTGCGTACCAGTGTCTTTTGCAGATACCTATATACTTCTTGATGATATCATGAGCGGTTTCATTGAAATCGAGCCAAGTGTTTAAAGAGGATTTAACCTTCTTGAGTTGAAAAGTGTTCAGAATCGGGATATCTCCTGGCACATTCTTTATGTACCCCTGCCATTCCCTGATTTTCTCCTCTGCCTCAGTAGTTAGGAGTCTTTTCCTTTTCTGCTCTTCTAGAGTAGAAGACATCTTAGAAAAAGCAATAAAATTCTCCTTAATCTCATTCAAAGCAAGGTAGAGTTTCTCAAGCAACTTAAAGTGGTCCTAATTTACCTTAAGAGCCAAGTCCTTGAACTCCTCCGATGACAACTTAAAGAAACTTATTGAGGCTGCACTTAAAGTTGCATCCTCAATTTGCTTTTCCAAAGTGATAATCTTCTCTATATCTGTGGATTTTTTAGCCTGAGCAAGCCGAAGTTCAGTATGTAGGGTATCATTCTTTTGCTCAAGATCTCGCACTTTATCTGTCCAAGTATTCCTTAGGTCAGCTGTATAAGCTCCATGTTGTTCCTTGGTGTTAGCTAGTTCCTCCTCTAGATTCTTGATTTCCTCTTCCTTCAAATCAAGTTCCCTGCTCAACACTTGTATCGAATCCCAATTTGCCTTCCCAAAAGCCCATAGGGCTACAACTGTCTCTATTGCCTCAACCTTAGGGTCATTACTTCTTGGAGCCCATATCACCTGATCTGGGACAGGGGATTCTAACCCATCCTGACCTTTTCCTTGCTTTCTGGTTCTCCTCACCACTGCCTTGTCATCCTTGTTGTAAAAGTAGTTCTCGAGAGGGACAATATCATCATCTGTATACTCATTCACTAACTCTATGGAGGAAGAAGTATTACTTACCGTCGAAACCAAAGAGGGTGTCTGAGTGACAACTGGACTAGGAATGGGCAAGGTGACTTGAGGGGTGATCAAAGGCAGTGAGATGGGTTGGGAAACTGATGAGACTTCGGTTGGAGAAGGAACTGAGGAAAAAGCTTCAAAAATTGGAACTTGACTGTCAACATTGGTTTCAGGCAATTGAAGTTGACTATCAGCAATTGTGGGTGGTGATGAAGACGGGAGTGAAGATAATTCACCAGTAGAAAAGGATAGAAGAGTGGATACAGGTGACTATGAAGGATCAATAGGAGATTGTACCGCTATATCAATAGGCGGTGGATTGGAAGAAGGGACCAAATGATGTGATAATGGAACAGTGGTAGGAATGAGGGCATCATACAATTGTGACAAGGAGAAAGGGATTGTCACTCCTGGAGATGTGACAGGAAACTGTTTAATGGATGGCAACACGAGTGCCGAGGATGAAATACTAGGGGCAACATTGAATTCGAACACTGGCTGCTCATGGAATGACTGGTCCATGTCTATGCTATTTAGCAAGTTAGTGACAGTTTGTGAATGTTCAGTGGGTTCCTCTGTCACCGATACTGGAGGATGTGGCACCACTTCCTCATCACAGTCAATTATATCAACTGTAGGAACTTGTGAGGTAGAGGCCAAGACCTTTTGCCTCTTTGCTGGGCTAGGTTGGGCCATCACCAGATCATCATCTTCCTGAGCCGCTGTAGTAGATAACTGAATTTCCACAATAAGCTTAGGGGGTGTCATCATCTGAGTATTTACCATTGAATTGAGCTGTGCTAACACCTGCTGAGATTGCTGGAATGTTTTCAACAAGACTTGAACCTCGTCAATTATTTTCTCCCTAGGAGGGTCTCTAGAAGAAGTTTTACCTTTGTCCCCATCATGAATGGTGAGCATCAGGGAAGATTCATCCTTCTGATCTTCTTTCTGTTCCTGGTCCTTTCTCACCTGTTCCATCAAATTTAGTTGCATAGCCCTGTGACTCAAAGCTCTAGATTTGACTTCCCTCTAATATTGTAAAATGTTATGTTGATCTTTTGGTCTCTTTGCTCTGGTAAGGACTTGGGAAAATGTGTCCACCCCTTGATATATGAAATCATCAGGAATCAACTCATGCACATAGTCTATCTTGACATGTGTTTGCTTGAAGTGTGCATCTAGGAACTTCTTAGGATCATGCTTCCTCTTGGTAGCAAACCCTAGTTTCAAAGCCATTACCTGTTCACCAAGGACTGGAGCCCAATTGGAAGTTGGAATGACTAGTTGTCCAAGATTTAAAGCAAACTTAGGCCAGCCCTTTTTTTTGGGGCCTGTAAGTTTCTTGTACATGCCATTAGTGACAATTTGAAATGATACTTCCTGTATGACCAACGTATCAGGAACAATCCTAGGAAAAAGGTGAACTGTATCACTTCCCCAGATCCTAATTTATGAGAAATATTCGCACATACTAATCTCCAATGGTATTGATGAAGGCTTTGGCATCTTCTGAGAATGCAGGTGCTTCCTGCCTGAAAATCTTAAAATAAACTGTACACATAAAATGGTCACAAATGTAGTAGAGTGAAGAGACACAATTTCCTTCCCACAACGCTGAGTGATAAATGTGAATAGGTGGGTCTGAAGGGGACCAGTTCCAACCTAAGTTAGGGTACTGGAAATCCGCGCAGAAAACATCAACTACATATGCAGATAAGTAGAAATGGGGCTTTTTATGAGCAAGCGCTTTTTGGAAATCATGGATGGAATTATTCATTTCCGAAGACAGGATGGAGGCCCATGGAAAAGACTCACCAGTAGTTAACACACGATGTGCTATAGGGGCCCATTCGACCTTGAACAGAGAGTAGTTAGGAAGACCAACCAACCAGCACAACATGGCTGCTAGCAAAGAGTAGGGTTCCTTAAACCAAATAATAGGATAGAGGTGGTCGGCCTTTGGCACGAAGGTATTAGGCTTGTGCATCCATGATTTTAACATTTCATCAAAATTATACTGGGTTTTCGAGGATTGTAAAAACTCAGCCATGAGGGTTTGCTGATGCGGTTTAAGGACAAAAGCTCAGATAAACATATCTGAGCAAAAATGAGTCAACTCATATCCTATGCTATCGTTAAAAGACCGGTCTTTAACGTTTGCATTCTCAATTATCCATTTTACGACATCAGTGTAAGGTAAAATGGCTGGCCATGTAGCAATTGCGTGAATTTGAGAAGACTTGATCTTCTCATATGCGGATATGTCTTTTTCAACGTGGGAAAGGTCATCGTTGTAAAAAATGGAATAGATTTTTTACCAATCCACCTGATAAGTTTCAATGACCCTTTCACTGGTATTCGAGAGGATACCAAAATTGGGGTCTTTGGTAAGAGAATCCCTCTGTGCTGTCTTGGACCGGGTGTTTTTCGACATGGCGACGAAATTTTCAATTTCTGATAAATAAAAGAAATCAAAATCAAACTAAAATCAGAAACAACAAAGAAAAATCAATTACGAATGTGAAGATAGTAAGCTTACCTGGAATAACTGAAAAACTGTTTAAAACGGCCTGTACCAACAAATCCGCAGTAAAAACAGGCGCATCACAGTAATTTTCAGCAGTTAAAAATGATAAAAGAAAAATAGAAAACCCTTATTTATGGAATTTACAAGATCAAATCCTGACCATGAGATTTAGAATGAATGAACGGCTCAGATTTCCCGATTCGGGATTTGAGTTCCGGTGATGAGTGCTTTATTCACAAGGTTTATTTAGGTTCCCGAAAGCTAAAACCCGAAAAGTTGAGTTCGGGTTTCGGGAATGCAAACCACAGAAGTTAACAAAAGAATGATTCCCGAAAGCCGCAACCCGAACTGTCGGGTTCGGGTGTCAGAACGGTAATCAATGAAAACGCAAAATATGTTTCTGAAAGCCGCAACCCGAAAGTCGGGTTTCGGGAACAACAACACGACTAAAACTTAAAATAAATTCCCGAATGCTGAAAGACGCAATGGCAGGTTTCAGGTTTCGGGATGCCATATGGAAAATTTATTGTAAAGGAAAACCCGCAACCCGCATCTATCGGGTTTCGGGTTGACAACAACTGAAAAGCAGGAATGCGAAATCCCACAACCCGCACCTTTCGGGTTTCGGGTGCACAAACAGTCAGGTTTTAGGATGGTGAAAGTAGAAGTCAAAATACTCAAAATTAAAGGCTTCCTCCAGACCGAAATACTTAGAAAATTTATTAGAAAGATGGAAATCAGGCCAAACAAAGGTAAGGTTAAGGATGACAGGGATAACACTGAAGAATCTAGCGTTTAAAGAAACACTTACCCAAATACCTTTGTACTTATTAAAAATTTGGGGCTCCCATGCTTTAGCTAAAGCATAGGATCTGTTGTGCCTACAACAAATGGCGACTAGTTGGGACAGACCAGTTATCTCTGCAACGAAATTCAACTAAATAAAGTATGTCAGTCAACAAAAATTTTCAACCTGAACTTCTAGAAAATGTTGACAAAGAGACAGTTTAATAAACAAGAATCAAAAAATCAATACACTCCCATACAAGATCATGTTAAAGATAATGCCATCCTGATAAGGAGGTTCAGGAAATAACAGGGATTCTTTACCTTCACGTAATCATGGAAAAACAGTTTGTGTTGAACCTGGAGATAAACTCAGAGCTGCTCATGGATGTCCTAATTACAGATCATCTTGATTCATTGAAATTTTGTTTATTCGCAACTTCATTTCGTTATATGCATATCTTTCTCAATTTTTTTTATTTTTATTTATTTTTTAGATCCAAAGATAAAACAGTGCATAGGGCCTTGTTGATATAGGACCACTACCCTGAGTTGGTGATCAGATATCAGCAGTGCCATTCACAATCCTGATCCGGAAACTGAACAAGCAAGCTTGGTAAGGAGACTCATTGTCTTCCAGTTGTGAAACTGAAAGCAACTACCATGGCTTGGTAACCATATAATGATAATTTCAGTCCAGGATTAGACCCATGATCATAGCAAGGATGGCTTGTGATAAGACCCCCTTGTCCCTATATACAAATGGTGTCCTACAAAAACAAACAATATTTTATTGAAGTGTGAATCACAAGGCACTACCATGGCTTGGTAACCATATATCAGTAGTGTTACTCACCAGTGCATTGCAGATCATGAATGGATCGACCTGTGATAGGACCTTCTACCTCCCAAGAGAACTGAGAGTCATCTTCCAAGTGTGGTGCTTTGATGTGAAGATGTCATTCCACTAAGCACCTATGAACCTAATGGGTTGGATTGAACTAAGACCCCCCACCTTGTAATTTACTTTAATTAGGAACATTATTATTATCAAGGTGATTTGTAAAAGGATCCAGAGTAGATAAAATCGAGCAGGTTATTATAATATGCCGTTTTAACCATGGAACATGAGATAAGAAAATGCAGTCATACCCCAGATCTCAATTAAACAAACAAGACATGTATAAGATGATGACCAGGATGGAAGGGTACCAATCAAAGCCTTGTAATTATTAACCGTCTAACTTCTGGTAAGCAAATTCTAACATAGGCCGAATAGCTATGAATGACAGACAAATCTAAAACTGCAGTTGAAATGATTACTAAGAAAAACTGATCATCGTACATCACCGAGAGTGTAAAGTTATTCAAAAAGTTGCAAGCAAATAAAATCATCAAACAAAGGAAAGAAAACAGCACACCAAACCTATGTACAAGTGGATCATACAGATCAAACCAAATACTTTTTGAGAAGTGAAACATTCACTGGATAGGTGTCCACAACTCCCTCCAGTGTCTGTAATCGAACAGTACTAGGACCAATCTTTTCTGTAACAATGAAAGGTCCTAGCCAAAGGCGCTGAAACTTGGTATAGGCATTATTGTCTTTATGTTGTTTGTCTCATCTTAATACCAAGTCTCCAACAGAAAACTCCCTGTCAGATGAAGATTTCTCATCAAACCATCTTTCCACCATTTGTTGATGATGATATAACTTGTTCTTAGCTGTCTCCCTATCCTCTTCAAGTTTGAGCAAGGTATCAATTTTGTGTTGAAGGGGAGAAGAGTCATCCTCTTGGACAGACTGGGCTAATTGCAATGAAGGGATGGTGAGATTAGAAGGAAGAATGGATTCCTTGCCATAAACTAAACAATAAGGGGAATTTCCAATTGCTGCCTCTGGAGTGATTCGATTTGCCCAAAGAGCATTATTGAGCTAAGTGTTCCAATATCTGTGGTGAGAGGCTACAGTCTTCTTGAGAATGTTTACCAGTTTTTGTTTGAAGATTCAACCAACCCATTACCCTGTGGATTGTAATTGGCAGAGAATTTCAGCTTAATCCCTTTTTCAAGGGCATATTCAGTCAAATAAATTGATGAAAAGTAAGATGCATTATCGAAGACGAGGTACTCTGGAGCACCAAATCGCGTGACTATCTGACTGTCAAGAAAGGAAATTACTTGGCTAGTAGTACATTGTTTTAGTGGGACTGCCTCTACCCATCTGGTAAAGTAATCAGTGGCAGTGAGGATGTATCGGTGTTGTAGGGAAGAGGCAGGATTGATAGGTCCAACAAAATCTAGTCCCCATTGTTGAAATGGGAACTAAACAGTGACAGGCTGCAAAGGAAAAGCAGGCTTCTTGAACTTCCCTGCACACTTCTGGCATGGTTCACACTTCCTTACATAATCATGAGCATCCTTAAACAATGTAGGCTAGTAATAACCTACCCTGATAATTTTATGAGCTGTTGTTTCGCCCGAGAAATGACCTCCAGTAGGTCCTACATGAAATTGGAAAAGAATATCATCAGTTTCATGCTTTTCCAAACACCTAAGGAAAACCCCATCATAGGCTTTTCTAAACAGAACTTCATTAATAAACTGATAAGGAGTAGCTTTCAATCTTAAAGCTCTGCGTTTTTTGAAATTAAGGGTTTCAAGAGAAAACCCATGGTTTAGGAAAAACTTGATATGTTCATACCATTTGGATGTCAGGGTGTCAATAGCGTTTACAAAACCTGTGGGGAGATCCTCCTCCTGCTCCCATTCAGTCCGCTGCTGTATAGGATCATTAGACTGAGCGGTGAGAAAACACAGGCCTTGTCCTTTGACTATTTTGGTTGGATGGATTTCAAGATCATACTCCTGTAGGGTTGTCATCCAATGAGCCCTTTTCTCCCCCAACTCTTTCTGGATAAGCACATTCCTGATAGCAGAGTAAGGTACAATGACCTTCATTTTGGATTTCAACAAATAGGGCCTGCAATGCTTAATAGACGTATAAACTGCATAGGCATGTTTGTCTATTTGAGAATAATTAAGCTCTGCTCCCTTGAATGTTGAGCTCATGAAAGATATTGGGATTTCAGCGTCATTGTCATGCTTCTGTGTCAAAATAGCTGCATAAGAGAAATCGGTAGCAAAGGTATACAAAATGAAATCCTTTTCAAAGTCCGGGGACATTAGAGCAGGCGCTTCGGCAATAGCTCTTCGGATTTGAACAAACGCATCTTTCTGTTCCTGTGACTAGGTGAACTGTACATCATTTTTAACTAAATGTTTTAAAGGTTTAACTATCTGTGCACAGTTTGGTACAAATCTTCGTACAAAGTTGATCTTACCCAAGAAAGACTGCATTGCTTTGCGCGAATCGGGAAAACCAATTTTTGAAATTGCATCAGTACGTTCAGGGTCAATTATCATACCTTCCTTTGAGACAATGAAGCCCAGGAGCTTTCCTTCCGTCACTGCAAATATGGATTTCTTCGGGTTCAGGGAAATCCCGTACTTCCTGCAACATTCGAAAACCTGTTTCAGAGCAAGAAGATGTTCATGTCATTTCTTTGAATAGATGGTAATATCATCAAGATAAACTATGACAGAATCATGCATTAATCCTCAGAAAGATATATCCATAGCTCTCTGAAAAGTGGCTCCTTCATTAATCAACCCGAAAGGCATCCGCCTATAGGCGAAGGTACCCCAAGGGGTTCTGAAAGCTGTCTTTAGTTGGTCGTCTGGGGAAACCATGACCTGGTTGTATCTCGAAAAACCGTCCAAGAGAGAAAACATCTCTGAACCTGCTACTCTTTGCAGAATCTGCTCCATGGGTGGAATAGGATAGTTGTCTTTTTGAGAAGCCTGATTCAATTTTTGAAATCGACACACAGTCAAATTTCCCCGCTTTTCTTATGGACAGGTACCAAATTGGCTATCCATTGCGTATACCTAACTAGGAAGATAATTCAGGCCATTAGTAGCTTTTCAAGTTCTTTTTTGACAGAGGGTTCTAAGCTAGGGTGCATTTTTCGCAACTTCTGTTGATATGGCTTCACTTCCATCTTCATGGGTATGTTATGATACATGATGCTAGTATCAAAAGTTTTCAACTCATCATAAGTCCAGGCAAAGACATATTTATATTCTTTACAAAGTTTAATGATGGCTTTGCATTCTTTGGGGATACAATCGACTCCTAAATTGATAAAATGGGGTTCTTGCTCGGTTCCTAAATTGACTTTCTCATTATTAAGCAAGGAGCTCTGAGTTTTGAAGTTTGTGTTGCATTTGAATTTGTCTTGCAAATCATAGAACTTATCCAAATTGACCACCGATTTCAGGATGACACTCGAGGGATTAGAGAGTAATTTTTCATGTTCAGCCTCATCTATAGCCATGTCCTAGAACGTATCTTGGGCTGTCAGAAAATCAAGGATCTGTTGATCGTCATCAAACACCTTCCAGCTTGTTACATTGTCTGGTATGGAAGGCCTGTACATGAGCTCTATCGAGAATGTTTGAGGAGATAGGCCCTCTGGTGAGATCAATCTGGACGCTGTATTGTCCAATAAGTCAGCATCGAAATTCTGAGACCTAGGGACTGCATTAATATTGAATGTAGTGAAGGAGCTGGTAAGATCTCTTACCAATTTATGATAATTCATTAGGTGGGGGGATAGACAATGTATCTTATTCCTCACCTGTTTCACAATGATTTCTAAGTCACCAAATCATTGAATTATTTGCACTTTCATATCGATTGCCTTCTTAAGTCCCTGTACTAGGGCCTCATACTCAGCTATATTGTTAGTACAATCAAATTCTAATCTGCATGAAATCATAGTTTTCGTCCCTCTTGGGTCTATAAGAACACAACCTGCACCAGCTCCATCTTTGGATTTAGAGCCATCAAAAAACAATGTCCAAGCAATAGGATCTAATCTAAAATTTGTATTTACATTAAAAACATTATGTACAATGTCTCCTGAGAAAGGCACAGAGGTGAGATGAGTTACTTGAGATTCATTCTGTACATTCTTTTATGGTGAAATGTCAGTTGGCAGGTCCCCAAAGAAAGTGTCAAAGGTGAAATGCTTAGTTTGTGAGTTGAAGTAGCCTGCAGGTTCACTTGAGTCATTTAAGTCAGTGATTGTCTGCTTCGTGAAGGGTTCCCTACTGATCTTGATTTTATTAGGCTGTCCGTTATAGGTTAACCACAAATGGGACCATTCAATGGAAAAATAGCCTTTCATCTTTTCAGACCAGTCTCTGCTGAGCCACATACCATATGCTTCTGGGATGTCAGCTATGACAATGTCAATTGTTTGGTGGATCCGAGGGTCTGCTGACAGTGTAAGCAAAACATTTCTAAGTCTCCCTATCACTCTTACTTTAGATCTGTCAAGTTGTACTATCGAAGTGGGGCAAGGTTCCCATGTGGCATTCAAATTTATACAAACAGAAAAAGGCATCAAATTCGATGAGGCACCCGAGTGTATCATGTAGTTATGCACATTTCTATTGAAAATATCGAAAGTAAGCAGGAAAGGAGGTGTCCTCCTGCTGCCAGTTTTTAGATCATCAGGTTTAGTTAAAGAGTCAAGGTTATTATTATTCAATTCTCTTGGTTGTTTGACCACCATACTTTTGGGTAAAGTATCCCTCATAGAAGGGATTTTCAATAGTTCAAACAAAGAGATGTTTGCCTTGACCCTTTTTATTTCTTCAACTAGATTGTACTCCATTTCGGGAATGACTGTGTCCTTTTGGGGAACAGTCTTGCATTTGTTAGGAACTGGTGTAGAAGAGGAAGGTTCCTGAGGGGGTTGAGGTCTAGACCTTGTGTTGTAAGGATGTTGTACATTGAACACCGTCTCAGTTTCTTCTTCTTCTTCACACATGGGGAGTTCCGAAAAGTAACTTACAATATTGATTTTTGGATCCTGTTCTTCTTCTTCTCCTTCAGGTAATTGTGGATCTGGATTGGTTTGATCATTGGAAAATTTAGGGGTGTTTTGGGATTCTGTTGCTAAGGCTCTGAAAATAGAATAGATTTCTTCATTTGTGAGGCCTTCCGTTGGATTAGGAGGTGGTGCATTCGGTGGAGGTTGATAAGGTCTCCTAAAAGGTGGCCTTATAAAACCTCTATTCTGGTTTTGATTTTCATTGTTTGTCTTTTTCAAATCAACCATCTCATTTGACATTTTCTGGATGAAATTTTTCATATCAGTCATGTCAAATGGATCCTTGTTTTGGATAGTGGGTTTGGATGCAGTATAGATTCTCCTTCTAGAAGTGGAAGGTTGCTCCTCTAAAGTTTCAGGATTATCTTTTAGGTAGAACATGTCCTTCTCTACCTGAATTGCTTCAGCAAATGCTTCAAATAAGGTGCCCTTTTGTGCTCATTTCATCCACATTGCAATAGGTACAGGTAGACCTTTTTCATAATAGGGTACCAACAGTTCTTCCGCAGGAAGAAGGTTGGTGGGAATTCTATTCTTTAGGTATGAGAACCTTTGATTAAAATATTTAACTCTTTCTTTTCCTTTGATATTCATGGAGGATAGCTCCAAAACAAGATCCTGTGGTGTCTTGTCATCTCCAAACTTTTGGATGAATAATTTTTCAAACTCATCCCAAGAAACGATAGACCTCGCTGGTAAGGAAAAATACCATGTGGCTTCCTTTCCTTCAAAAGTACAAGGAAAGAGTCTACAGACCACATCCTCATGAAAAACACTCCTAAGTCTGATAGCCTACATAAAGGTTTTAATATGATCTAATGCAGGTGACTTGTCATCTGGGTTAAACTTGGGTAACCATTTCTCAGGGTTTTTAGGTAATATGTGCTGGTCTCCAAGTACCCATACCACATCTTAGTCGAGCCATGGTCTGTTTTGGCCTTCTCCAGCCATAGGTATTTCTTCTTCTTCTTCTTCTCCGAAGAACCAGAAGAATGTTCACTGTCTGAGGAGGATGATGAAGATGAAGGAGGAGATGGTGGTGGTGCACTAGCTCCAAAGTTTGGTTGACCTTGTGCTCCTTGAAAAAGTGTCTCAAGATTATATTGAGGAGAACCTTGTTGATCAACCAGCTCTTGGTTTTCAGGGTGTTGATTAATTGTCTGTTGATTCTCAGTATTTGGATTAGTTGTTTGTGTAATCGTATTTTGTGGACCCTCTTGATTGTTGGTTTGCAAAATGTTATCTAGATTGATAGCTGCTAGACCACGATCCCACTGAATAGCAGTCTTTGTTCTGCTCTAACGACATTTTCGTTGGATCTTTTCAAAATTTCTTCAAGCAAAATTGATCCTCTCGTAGGGGATATAATGAAGATCTCCTTCCTATTTTCCTGTCGCGCCGCAGGTGTTACAGGGATAATAGTAGGTTGGACAGGTGTAATAGGAATAACTGTAGGTTGAGAAGATGTAACAGGAAGGATTGTAGGTTGTAACTCAGTCGATTGTTCAGAGGTTGAATCCCTTGACTAGCTTCGAGTTTGAACCATTGAAGTACTTGCTGGAGGAGGTTTCTTAGTAGCTTGTTTAGGCATGTTGTACTAGTGGCCCTCCTTCTAGCGCCATTTGTTGATGCCTCGGTTGTGCAGGTTACATGCAAAGGTGCTGGAATGGTTCCAAGGCTCCCAACAAAGGAAGAAAACCCAAGCTGAAAGGATTCGAAAGACCATGCGCAAGGGCAGTTCTATCCCTATCCTGTTTGGTATGGTGATCCCCCACGGATATTCGGCCTCCGCTAACACTCTAAGAGTTGGTGATTAGACCGATTAGATCATTTTCCCAATCAAGGAAAACAAGGGTGTGAAAATGGTAAAGCTAAGCTAAGCTAAACTATTTTAGAAGAGGAAACTAATCTATGTTAGTCCTATTCTAAAAAGAAAGCTTGATATTGTGCAGATCAACCTTGAGGTATGATGAACAAGTAAAATACCACCTTCAACAGAAATGTCTTTGATGTGTTACTTATTAACTTAAATCAAAATCCATTAATGAAAATTAAAAGACAATAATGCAAGTACTTAAGCCTGTTCAAGATTCAATCTGTAATCATTTTGTGAATTGAAAAATTAACCATGATTATTTTGTGCAATGAATCATTTGCATAAATCGATAAAGAAAGTATCAATATTGAATAAAATCAATAAAATACCTCACATCATCAATCAGTCATATAGGGAAACCAATATAATAGATCCATACATTACATATATATGCAAGATGATATCATTCACTGTAGATGACAATCTGAAGTATACAACCAGTAATTCTCAAATAAACTTGAAAAATAACAAGAAATAGATCAAAAGATGACTTTACTGTATTAAAAGAGTCTTGTACATAAATTACAAAAGCTCCGATGAACAGAGTATCCCCAGCCTTTCTCCCTCAATATGTAACTCCAAAATTACCAACCCCCTAACTACGAGAAGCATTGCTCCTTAAATAGGAAATTACAAAGAGTGCAGGTGGAAATTCCCCATAGGTAGGGATTACAAAAATTCAAATTAGACTATGAATCCAGAAAATCCTGCCATTTCTTGTAGATCCCTAACAACTCGTCTATATTCAGAAAGTTAACAGATTCTAGAACTATCTGAGCATTGCAGGTATTATTCTCCATGTCATGTTTAGCCAATTTTTGCCAAGTTCGAAGGTAAATGTGGATTTTTCCTTCCATAGCAAGCGGTTTTCTGATTAACCTCTCCACATCATCGATATTGACTTCATCAAGGACCTGGATCTTGTGCGCAGCTTCCTCACATTTGTGCTCCAGCTCTTCAAGTTTGCATTTTGGCTGCAGAGCCTCTAAAATCAGGTCCATAAGTTGAAGCTGTAAGGTGTCCATGATATTATCAACTGCGTACCAGCATCTTTTCCAGATACCTTTAGACTTCTTGATGATATCATGAGCGGTTTGATTGAAATCGAGCCAAGTGTTTAAAGAGGCTTTAACCTTATTAAGTTGAAAAGTGTTCAGAATTGGGATATCTCCTGGCACATTCTTTATGTACCCCTGCCATTCCCTGATTTTCTCCTTTGCCTCACCAGGTAGGAGTCTTTTCCTTTTTTGCTCTTCTAGAGTACAAGACATCTTAGAAAAGGCAATAAAATTCTCCTTAATCTCATTCAAAGCAAGGTAGAATTTCTCAAGAAACTTAAAGTGGTCCTGATTTACCTCAAGAGCCAAGTCCTTGAACTCCTCCGATGACAACTTAAAGAAACTTGTTGAGGCTGCACTTAAAGTTGCATCCTCAATTTGCTTTTCCAAAGCGATAATCTTCTCTATATCTGTGGATTTTTGAGCCTGAGCAAGCCAAAGTTCAGTATGTAGGGTAGCATTCTTTTGCTCAAGATCTCGCACTTTATCTGTCCAATTATTCCTTAGGTCAGCTGTATAAGCTCCATGTTGTTCCTTGGTGTTAGCTAGTTCCTCCTCTAGATTCTTGATTTCCTCTTTCTTCAAATCAAGTTCCTTGCTCAACACCTGTACCGAATCCCAATTTGACTTCCCAAAATCCCCTGGGGCTTCAACTGTCTCTATTGCCTCAACTTGAGGTTCATTAGTTCTTTGAGCCCATATAACCTAATCTGGGATAGGGGCTTCTAACCCATCCTGAACTTTTCCTTGCTTTTTGGTTCTCCTCACCACTGCCTTGTCATCTTTGTTGTAAAAGTAGTTCTCGAGAGGGACAATATCATCATCTGTATACTCATTCACTAACTTTGTGGAGGAAGAAGTATTACTTACCGTTGAAACCAAAGAGGGTGTCTGAGTGACAACTGGACTAGGTATGGGCAAGGTGATTTGAGAGGTGATCAAAGGAAGTGAGATGGTTTGGGAAACTGATGAGACTTCGGTTGGAGAAGGAACTGAGACAAAAGCTTTAGAAACTGGAACTTGACTATCAACATTGGTTTCAGGCAATTGAAGTTGACTGTCAGCAATTGTGTGTGGTGATGAAGACAGGAGTTAAGATAATTCACCAGTAGAAAAGGATAGAAGAGTGGATACAGGTGACTGTGAAGGATCAATAGGAGATTGGACCGCTATATCAATAGGCGATGGACTGGAAAAAGGGACCAAATGATGTGATAATGGAACAGTGGTAGGAATGAAGGCATCATACAATTGTGACAAGGAGAAATGGATTGTCACTCCTGGAGATGTGACATAAACTGTTTAATGGATGGAAACACAAGTGCTGAGGATGAAATACCAGGGGAGGCATTGAATTCCAACACTGGCTGCTCAGGGAATGACTAGTCCATGTCTATGCTATTTAGCAAGTCAGTGACAGTTTGTGAATCTTTAGTGGGTTCCTCTATCACCGATACTAGAGGATGTGGCACCACTTCCTCATCACAGTCAATTATATCAACTGTAGGAACCTGTGAGGTAGAGGCCAAGACCTTTTGCCTCTTTGCTGAGATAGGTTGGGCCATTACCAGATCATCATCTTCTTGAGCCGCTGCAGTAGATAACTGAATGCCCACAATAATCTTACGGGGTGTCATCATCTGAGTATTTACCATTGAATTGAGTTGTGCTAACACCTGCTGATATTGCTGGGAGGTTTGCAACAAGGCTTTAACCTTGTCAGTTATTTTCTCCCTAGGAGGGTCTCCAGAAGAAGTTTTACCTTTGTCCCCATCACGAATGGCGAGCATCAGGGAAGATTCATCCTTTTGAGCTTCTTTATGTTCCCGATCCTTTCTCACCCGTTCCATCAAATTTAGCTGCATAGCCCTGTAACTCAAAGCTCTGGCTTTGACTTCCCTCTAATATTGTAAAATGTTATGTTGATCTTCTGGGCTCTTTGGTCTGGCAAGGACTTGGGAAAATGTGTCCACCCCTTGATATATGAAATCATCAGGAATCCGCTCATGCACATAGTCTATCTTGCATGTGTTTGCTTGAAGTGTGCATCTAGGAACTTCTTAGGATGATGCTTCCTCTTGGTAGAAAACCCTAGTTTCAAAGCCATTACCTGTTCACCAAGGACTACAGCCCAATTGGAAGTTGGAATGACTAGCTGTCCAAGATTTAAAGCAAACTTATGCCAGCCATTTTTTCTGGGGCCTGTAAGTTTCTTGTACATGACATCAGTGACAGTTTGAAATGATACTTCCTATATGACCAACCTATTAGGAAAAATATTGGGAAAAGGTGAACTGTATCACTTCCCCAGATCCTAATGTATGAGAAATATTCGCCCACATACCAATCTCCAATGGTATTGATGAAGGCTTTGGCATCTTCTGAGAATGCAGGTGCTTCCTGCCTAAAAATCTTAAAATAAATTGTACCCATAAAATGGTCACAAATGTCGTTGAGTGAAGAGACATAATTTCCTTCCCACAACGCTGAGTGATAAATGTGAACAGGTGGGTTTGAATGGGGCCAGTTCCAACCTAATTTAGGGTACTGGAAATCCACGCAGAAAACATCAATTACATATGCAGATAAGTAGAAATAGGTCTTTTTATGTGCAGTTGCTTTCTAGTAATCATGGATGGCATTCTTCATTTCCGAAGACAGGATGGAGGCCCATGGAAAAGACTCACCAATAGTTAACACACGATGTGCTATAGGGGCCCATTCGGCCTTGAACAGAGAGCAGTTAAGAAGACCAAACAATCGGCACAACATGGCTACTAGCAAAGAGTAGGGTTCCTTAAACCAAATAATAGGATATAGGTGGTCGTCCTTAGGCACGAAGGTATTAGGCTTGTGCATCCATGATTTTAACATTTCATAAAAATTATACTGGGTTTTCGAGGACTGTAAAAACTCAACCGTGAGGGTTTGCTGATGCGGTTTGAGGTCAAAAGCTCGGATAAACATATCCGAGCGAAAATGAGTCAACTGAGCTCCTGTGCTATTGTTAAAATACCGGTCTTTAACGTTTGCGTTCTCAATTATCCATTTTATGGCATCAATGTAAGGTAAAATGGTCGGCTGTGCAGCAATGGCATGAATTTGAGAAGAATTGATCTTCTCATATGCGGATCTGTCTTTTTCAATGTGGGAAAGGTCATCGTTGTCAAAAATGGAATAGATTTTTGACCAATCCACCTGATAAGTTTCAGTGACCCTTTCACTGGTATCTGAGAGGAGACCAAAATTGGCGTCTTTGGTAAGAGATTCCCTTTTTGCTGTCTTGGACTGGGCGTTTTTCGACATGGCGACGAAATTTGCAATTTCTGATAAATAAAAGAAATCAAAATCAAACGAAAATCGGAAACAACAAAGAAAAATCAATTACGAATGTGAAGACAGTAAGCTTACCTGGAATAACTGAAAAAATGTTAAAAACGGCCTGTAGCAACAAATCTGCAGTAAAAACAGGCACAACACAGTAATTTTCAGCAGTAAAAAATGATAAAAGAAAAATAGAAAACCCTTATTTATGGAATTTACCAGATCAAATCCTGACCGTGAGATTTAGAATGAATGAACGGCTTAGATTTCCCGATTTGGGATTCGAGATCCGCTGATGAGTGCTTTATTCACAAGGTTTATTTAGGTTCCCGAAATCCGCTACCCGAAAAGTCAGGTTCGGGTTTCTAGAACGCAAACCACAAAAGTTAACAAAAGAATGATTCATGAAAGCCACAACCTGATCTGTCGGGTTCAAGTGTCGGGACGGTAATCCATGAAAATGCAAAATATGTTTCCGAAAGCCGCAACCCGAAAGTCGGGTTTTGGGTTTCGAAAACAACAACACGACTAAAACTTAAAATAAATTCCCGAAAGACGAAAGCCGCAATGGCGGGTTTCAGGTTTTGGGATGCCATATAGAAAATTTATTGAAAAAGAAAACCCGCAACCCGCATCTATCGGGTTTCGGTTTTCGGGTTGACAACAACTAAAAAGCAGGAAAGTTAAATCCCGCAACTCGCACCTTTTGGGTTTCAAGTTTCAGGTGCGCAAATAGTCGGGTTTCAGGATGGTGAAAGCAGAAGTCAAAATACTCAAAATTAAAGGCTTCCTTCAGACTGAAATACTTAGAAAATTTATTAGAAAGATGGTAATCAGACCAAACAAAGGTAAGGTTAAGGATGACAGGGATAACACTGAAGAATATGGTGTTTAAAGAAACACTTACCCAAATACCTTTGTACTTATTAAAAATTTGGGGCTCCCGTGCTTTAGCTAAAGCATGGGATCTATTGTGCCTAAAACACTATGTCACAAATTAGTCTAAAATATGTAGAGATAGAAGAGTGGAAAGTGGAAAACCAGAAGTTGAAACACGAAATAATTCAAAATTATGAAGAAAAGAAAAAAGCTTTGAGTGATAGAAAACAGTTGAGAAAGAAAGTTGATGAATTAAAGGATAGATTGACAGGTAAGCTTCCATTACAAGGAGATAAAAACCTTATATGAGATGTGATATCAGTGGAAGTCACCAAATTATGGTCACATTTGAATTCTATGGAAGATAAATTAGTTTCTATAGCAAACATAGCTCTCTAGAGGTGTAAAGTGGAAAACGAGACATTATGCAAAAGGCCTTAAGAAACAACTCAAAATATAGTCATATTTTTAAACACTCTAACTCAATTAGATATTCAAATTTTTGGAATCATAGAGAGACCATCAATCATCATTTGGGCAAGAAGAATTATTTGCAATCATGATAGTGTTAAATAAGTACAAGACGAAGCGCAACAAATGCTCCTTGAACTCCAAAATTTTAAGAAATTATTTCAGGGGATTTTTGAAAATGTTCTACCTTATTTTTGGAGTGATGATGGAAAAATAATGACTCAAGAAAATCATCACATTTTGATAGTACAGGCTCATATGGATCACTTGAAATTTGAAGGTTTGTTCAAAGGATTAACTGGAAAGACAATAATTGATAAATTAACCGATGATTTTGAAATATTTGAACAATTTCTAATGATTAAGAAGGATCTGCCAGCTGTATGTTACACAACATGCATATAATTGGAGGTGATGGTGAAATAAATGATGGATTATGAAATCCAAAATCAAGAGCAATGGAAAATTGTTGAAAATTTTGGGAAAACAAAATACAGGATATATCAAGGATGAATATTCTGGTGTCTTAATTTGAAATGAAGTTGTGGTTCCTTTGTTAACTTCCTGAGTGTTACATCAGCCCAAATCAAAACAACAATATACAATCTTGGCCGACAACAAAACAAATATTCCTAAAGTTTAGCTATTTATTTGAAACTTCTATTTTTAGCGAAGAACCAGTTAGGGTTTATTCAAAGAACATTTTGTATAAATTTTGATTTTACAAAGTAATCGAGGTTGGATCCGAGAGCAAAAAATACAGTGATGTAATATTTTTTGAGGGCTTTAATGAAGAGTAGAAGTACAATTCTATTGGAAACAGAGATTCATATGTTGTCACTTTCTATAGTCTGTTAATTTCTCTTTTGTCAATGTATTTCGTGTTACACTAGATTATCGCTTTGCCTTGTATTTGACTGTACTATGTGAGTTAGAATTCATTTTATATGATCTGATCACACATTTAAATATTGTCAATGTTCTTTCTTCCAAATTAATGCAGAATTCATCCTAGTTAGATGCTCTCTTTTTTTTCCCCAGAAGAAAAAGAGCCTCTTGATATTCATATTAAGAATCAAAGAAAATACACATATTCGTGTCCATAAAAGTGAATGATCATGATAATCATTTGTTACATGTGAAAGATACTTGTATCCCAAATGGCCACTATTCCACATGTTACACAGGTTTTTATCTCATAATAACATTGTTTTTCATCTTCCATCCACATCAACATTTAGCATTACTTATCGCAATCAATAAACCAAAAACTATTTATCTATGCAATTTAGCTAATATTCTACTGTATTATACAACTATTTTAAGTAATGTATCAAAATAATATTGTCCAAAAAATCCTTCCCTACTTAGTATATATTGTGAAATTCAAGCACAACAGATCTATGGAACAAGCACAATAGTTACTAGAGATGCATGCAGCAAAATGTATGGAAACACTGTGTAGAAGTTTTGAAGCAGTAAAATAATCTCATAAACTCAGAAGATATATTACAATGTGTAACAATGGCTACAATAAGCCAAGCAATTCAAATTCCAAAGTGGTTATTCAAACTGAATGCATGAGAGTGGCTTACTTGGCAGTTAACACCACTCAGCACATCTGTTAACCACTTAACTACCATAAGATTGACTCAAACTGACTCTAAAACTGTCTAACTGAGTCTAACTGATTTAGAACTAAACTGATTTCCCAAAAATAGGGGAGGGCGCCTATATGTTTGCACTTAACTGAATAGTAGGTGAAAATAACACCAGATGAAGCCAACTAGTGTAGTAGGTTGCCTTCTAGTTTTCAGTTGGATAAATAAACTAGTAAATGTTGTCAGTTGGACTGAGTAGTGCGCATAAGTCATGAAAATGACCCCCTGAATGGTGGAGAATGCTCCGTTGATGGCCTAGTTGGCTCCTAGAATGTAGGAGGAGGCCCAGTTTACTGAAACTGTGATCTGTTGATGATGTAAGCACATGATTCAGTCAAAATACTTAGGATAAGTGGAAAATTAAGCTATGAGGCTCAAATAAATTATGTGTGGTTGGAAAATTCTCCAACACCCCTCCTTAAGCTAATATCATGAAGGAGTAAAAAATAATAAAAGGGTCCTAGCAACAAAGGCCATAGGTCACATAGTATAGAAAATAATCCAAAAATGCTAGAAAAAATCTAAGTGAGGAAAGAGGGAAAAACTAGTGCCAGAAAGAAAAACCCCTCCTCAAGCTGAAAACTGAAGGATCTAATCTATCCTCACCATAGTATAACTCACCCAAGTAGTGAGTGAAGGTAAGAGAACTTCTTCTCAGTGAAGCTCTTGGTGAAGATGTCTGCAATTTTCTCTTCTGTAGGGCAATATTGCAGTACAATGGTTATGTCATGGTTCTGTCATGCAATATGCTTGGTCCTTTGTCTCTGAGATATATTTTTCAAGATCTTGATAGCACTCTCATTGTCACAAAATATGACAGTAGAAGTGGTGCTACCAATATCAAACTTTGCTAGAATAACCTGCAACCAAACTTCCTGAATGCAAGCATTGAATGCTCCTCGATACTCTGCCTCTGCTGAAGATAAGGAAATGGTGGCATGATTTTTTCTTGAACAGAAAATAGGCCCTATTCCAATCATGAAAACATATCCGGAAGTGGACTTTCGATCAATGATATCACTCGCCCAATCTAAATCAGTGAATCCAACCAAATCTAGATCGGAATCCGCAGCATAGTGAATGCCAAAATGTCTAGTACCCTGCACATAATGCAAGATCCTTTTGGATTTCTTCTAGTGAAGCTCATGGGGCTGTTGCATGTACCTTGACACAGCACTCACAACATAATAAATATCAGGGCTAGAGTGTGTCAATTATAGAATACTTCCAATCAATTGTCGATAAAGTGTAGAATCCACCAATGGTGTGGAATCACCATCCTCAAGTCTGATTCCCGAGAGGAATGGGAATGGTGCCACTTTAAATATACCATATTAAACTTTCTTATCAGATATGAAGCATATTTTTACTAAGATAAGGTGATCCCATCAAAATTCTGAGTGATCTCTAAGCCAAGAAATTGCTTCAGCAGGCCTAAATCACTCATGTCGAATGCTAGATGTAGTGTGGTTTTTATATTTCCGATCAAAGAAAGAGTGCAACCTGTAATCAAAAGGTCACAAACATAAAGGAAAATGATCATCAAATTAACTTCATGCTTATGTAGGTACACATTTGGATCTGATTTTCATCTTGTAAAATTTTGTGATAGAAGGAAGGAATCCATATTTGCATACCAAGCTCTTGGGGCCTGTTTTAAACCATACAATGATTTCTTCAATCTGCACACTAATGTTGGATCTGATATGTATCCTTCAGGATGATTCATGTAAATATCTTCCTAAATATCTCCATGAATAAATTCACTTTTCACATCCATGTGGTGCACCTCCTAGTGCTTAGATGTGGAAATTTCCAAAACTAGGTGGATAGAATCCATTTTTGCAACCGGTGCAAAGGTTTATGTGTAGTCGACACCATGAAATCGTGAGAAGCCTTTTTCCACCAACATAGATTTGTATTTGTAGGTTGATCCATCTGCACCAACCTTGGTTCGGTATACCCATTTGCATTGAACTAATTTCCTCCCAGGTGGAAGAGAAACTAGCTCCCATGTAGCATTTTTCTGAAGAGAATTGTACTCTTCATCCATGGCGGTTTTCCATATTGGATCTCGGTGGGAATGATAGTATGATTTAGGATCAGAACCTATCATAAAAAAAAAACATAAGCAAAGGATTAGAATATGAAATATCCATACCTGCTCTTTGAAAGTCTGCTCAAGTTCTTCTCGGATCGATAGGATTTCCAATGTTAGAACCAGTAGAATTGAGAGTCTTTTCTGCCCACTTTGGAAAATGAGGGGGATCATATGGATATGAATATGAACCTAATATTTCATGTTCATTAATGTATGATAAAATATCATAAATATCAGAACACAAAATTTCATCTTCTTCTTGGAGAGGAGGCAATTCAACAATTTCTTCCTCAACTAGTTTTAGATCTTGAAGCAGTTCTTCAAATTTGACACTTCCCTCGATGAATATATTTTTGGATATGATATCCATGAGTTTGTATTCTTTGGATTATTAATCATATCCAATGAGTATGCACTCAGTACTCTGTGGTTCCAAAGATCTTCTCTTCTCAGTCGGAATTCTAGCTCGTGCAGTGGAGCTAAAAAACCTGAGATTGGACACATCAGGCTTGTAATCAGTGTAGGCTTCGAAGGGAGTATTACCTTTGAAGGATGAGAATGGAACTATGTTTTGAATGTATGCAGCAACATTCATGGCCTAATCCCAAATATTTTGATCCAAACCTTTCGACTCAAGCATACAAGTGGCCATCTCTTTCAGTGCTCGGTTTTTCCTCTCTGCTATGCCATTCTGCTGAGGTGTGTAGGGGACCGTGTGCTGGATTTGGATTCCATTTTTTGCACAAATTTGCAGCAGATATGATTTAATATATTCTCCACCATTATCAAATATAATATCTTTGATCTTTCTCTCAGTATTAGTCTCAACAGAAGCCTTGAAATTCTTGAATTTTTCTAGCACTTCTGATTTGTTCTTGAGAAAGTAGACCCATGTGAATATGGAGAAGTCATCAATGAATGTTAGAAAATATATTGAGACATTAATGGATGTATTTGGAAGTGTGCTGCTGATATCACTGTGAATCAGCCCAAAAATACAAGAAGCTCTGCTAGCTTTTCCTCGATCAAACTTGTTCTCGGGGTGCTTCCCAATGATGCAACCCTTGCATATCCCTTTTGAGGATTTGATGTTCGGAAGTCCTTCAACCATGGAATTATTTTGTAGCAGCTGAAAATATTTATAATTTAAGTTTCCAAACCTCTCATTCCATAGCTAACTAACCTCATTTCCATGAGTCGGAAGGGAACTTGGCATTGAATGTGGCAAAAAGTGGGAAAACTCAAATGTTTTTGCAGCATGATTTGCCTTTCCTACTGTAATGAGATTTCCGGTGGACATATCAGAAATTTCAACATTATTAGGGCTGAATACAACCTTCTTTGGAAAACTAGTGTGTGTCATTTGATACACAGAAATCAGGTTTGAAGCTAGAGAAGAAACATAGAGAAAATTTTGAAAACTGCCATGTTCTAAATGAATGGTACCTTTTCCTTTCGAAGAAATTTGTGAATCATCTCCCATGTGGATGGAGATTTAGTTGTCAGATTCCAATGATGAGAAGGAGTCTTTTCTTGAAACCATGTGATTCGAAGCTCCCGAATCTATGAGAAGAGCTGTAGAATTCGAAACACTTGCCATGAGTGCATGACCTCTTTCTGTATGATCATTTTTTTCCTTCTTCCTTGCGCCATTTGGAAGATTAATGTTGTTTTTATCCAAGAGAAGGGCCATCTAATCAATATTTTTCTTCATGCATGAGCTTTCAGGATGAAAACTCCTACCACAGTAAGAACACTTTGTCTTCTCTTTTCCCTTTCGATTGTCTTTTCTTGAACAGAGGGTTCATCTGACTGCTTGGTCTTCTCCTTTTGCTTCGGATGATCAAACTTGGCCTTCTATTTATTTTTCTTTCCTTTACCATTCGTAGCTTTGGGTCCTCCAGCAAAAAGGGATTGATCTTTATAGGTTTTAATGGACCCCATCTAAATAATATTATCATGCTCTTTTGTTAAGGACTCAATGAATGCATTCATGGTAGGCATATTCCAATTCGGAATAGTGATTTTTCCCAAATGGAAAGTAGAGACAAACACTGAATAATATTTTCCTAGCTTCATAATGATAGAAAGAATCAATTGCTCATCTTTCTTCTCAACACCACATTGCTTCAACTTGATGGTATCGAAATTCTCAGGATTTAGGGAAATCAGTTCATTCTCCAACTAATAATCCCTCATCTCATCTTGCTTACCAAAAATATTGGCAAGTTGTTCCCACACTTATTTTGGAGCAATCAATCCACTGAGATGGAAAAGAAGATCCTTCGAAATATTGAGACAAAGAAAACCATAAGCTTCATCAAGCTTATTGAAGTACTTGGAATTCTCTACTGCAGAATTAGGCTCTGGTTCTAGGCCCATGGTGACTCTATAGAATCCCTTAGAGTGCAACACAATCTCAACATCATCCTTCCACTGCTTGTAGTTGAAAGGAGTGAGAATATTTTGTGAAGAAGAGTCAATATCTACAATAGAGAATGCAATAGGAGGGAGTGAGAAACCTGCAATCACAAACAAATAATAACTTTTTAGGTCGACAACCTACACTTTTCAAGTTGCATCACACCTGGCATAGACTATCAAGCAAGCTTGAAGAGTCAGATGCACAATATCCAGGAATTATGTGGAAAACTTTTGGCTTCTAGTGCAGAGTTGTAATATTTTGAGCAATAGCTGCAACTGCGGAAAGTGTTGCAACTGCAAAAACCTGCTACAATATTTTTGAGAAAAAGTTGCTCAAAATTCATATGAAATCTCTGCAGAAGAGTTGTCTTGTCCCTGCCATGGATCTGATACCATGTGAAATTCAATCACAACAGATCTATGGAACAAGCACAATAGTTACTAGATATGCATGCAACAAAATGTATGGAAACATCGTGCAGAAGGTTTGCAGTAGTAAAATAATCTCATAAATCAGAAGATAGATTACAATGTGTAACAATGGCTACAATAAGCCAAAAAATTTGAATTCCAGAGTGGTCATTCAAATTGAATGCATGAGAGTGGCTTACTTGGTTGTTAACACCACTTGGCACATCAGTTAACCACTTAACTACCATAATAATGACTCAAACTAACTCTGAAACTGTCTAAATGAGTATAACTGATTTAGAACTCAACTGATTTCCCAAAAATAGGGCAGGGCACGTATATGTCTGTAGTTAACTGAATAGGAGGTGAAAATAACACCAGATGATGTCAACCAATGTAGCAGGGCTCCTTCTAGTCTTTAGTTGGCTGAATAAACTAGTAAATGCTTTCAGTTCGACTGAGTAGTGTGCATAAGTCATGCAAATCACCCCTTGAATGGTGGAGGAGGCTTAGTTGATGGCCTAGTTGGCTCCTAGAATGTAGGAGGAGGCCCAATTTACTGAAATTGTGATCTGTTGTTGATGTAAGCACATGATTGAGTCAAAATAATTAGGATAAGTGGAAAATTAAGCTGTGAGGCTCAAACAAATGATGTGTGGTTTGAAAATTCTCTAACATATATTTATGTCAATTTCATCCAACACTTGGTGTTTTTGAAAAAGGAAGATATGATCCCTTCCTTCCTCCATAATGAGACCACTTTTTGATAGCCTACATGCTTACATGTTATAGATCTTGCTCAGATGTTTATAACATATATATTCAAAATTAAATGTTCGTCCTTTGAATACAACTGAGGATATGTTCTGTAAGAATACACGAATGTTTTGTGCCCAAAATCCGATCTCTGCCAACCACAATCTGGAAACCATTTCCCTTTTCCAGGAAAGCCATCGCTGAAGAAAAGTAATGGTTTTCACTAATCCCATCCAGATAACAAAGATCTAATATTTTACCTACTTCACTGATCGAAGAAAACTAACCACTGTATTCGATAAATATATTTGTCCTGAGTGAGATTTCCCGACTTTCGACTTCTGACTTCCAACTTCCTACAAGAAGGATCAATCGCTCCTTTGTTTAGTAGAGAATTGTGAACACCTATATCCATAAATTCACATATATCTAGAATGGTGAACATAAGAAGGATCGACCGACCCTTATTGTAGTTTAGAACTATTATGAACATAATATTGGGCACAAGAAGGGTCAGCCTCCCCTTCATTTATGAGGGAATTGTAAAAATATTCAACATACAAATGCCAGGCCATCAATTCATGTATATGAATAATGGTGAAAATTGGAAGAATACTGAGCACAAGAAGGGTCGTTCGAGCCTTCATTTACGAGACAAATGTAAAAATATTTAATCTATGAGGCTGACAATTCCTGACTTTCGACTTCCGCGGTAAATGGTAGGGATTGGGACATTGGCTAAGTTATAACATATAAAAAACATTTATCTCGACTTCTGACATCTGACTTCCGACAAGAAGGATCGGTCACCCCTCATTTAGTAGATAATTGTGAACACCCATATCCAGCAATTCACATGTATCCATAATGATGAACAAAAGAAGGATCAACTGACCCTTCTTGTAGTCTAGAACTATTATGAAAATAATTCTGGGAAGAAGAAGGGTCGGTCGCCCCTTCATTTCTGAGGGAAATGTACAAATATTCAGCCTATGAAATCTTGGCCGTCAATTCAAGTATATCTGGAATGGTAAATATTGGAAAAATACTAAGCACAAGAAGGGTCGGTTGACCCTTTATTTAAGAGAGAAATGTAAAAATATTTAATCTATGAAGCTTGGGACGACAATTGCCGGCTTCTAAATTCTGGAGTAAATAGTAGGGATCAGGACATTGGCTAATTTATAACCTATAAACACTATTTATTCCGACTTGCGACAAGAAGGATCGAGCTCCCCTTCATTTAGTAGATAATTGAGAAAATATTTAATCTACAAAGGTTGGGATGACAATTCTCAACTTCCAACTTCCGCAGTGTTGTATTCAAGTGGATTGCATAGTTACCAGCGATACATGATATATAATAAATAGTAAATTAGATAGATAGGAACACAAGATAAGTAATGGTGGAAGATCCAACAAGTCTTTCTATTACTCAGGACCTGTTGACACAGATCTATCAATAGGGGTTCACTTCGGACTATGTCAACAAATCTCAACACAAACTCCCATAGATATTGACCTAGAAATGGTTTAGTGTTGGATTACTACTTTGTTCTTTAACTTTCTTTTACTGACCCAGGTTTGGCACAGTTGTGGTCCAACAAAACCCTTCTTCACTGTCCCTTTCAGCAACAGTCTGCGAGTAGACTGAGGTCTCACCCGAGGAGAAGCTATGGGGGGGTTGTAGAAGCATGTTTCTACATCCAAGTGATGCACAGATCATAAATTGGCGGGCTGCGTGAAGTCACACCTACTTCGCATTTACTTCTTATGCTACAACACACACTGGGACTGCGCACTTCACAAACTAATATGATACAATTCAATATAACAACGCAACTCCAGGACCGCACTTCTAGGGAATCACACGTATTACAGACTTCGCCGACTTAGTGTTTACCCAAATAACTCATACATTCAACTTGCTTGGAAGTACTAGAGAATTCAGTTATACATATTCAACACTTAACATATTATTCTCATCCGTCATGCATGTGAAAATACATATAAAAGAGCGAAAATACACAACATGAACATAAACATAAGTAATCAGATAGATTAAGTCACACAACACAAGTATTTATGGGGCTCACCCCTCGGATGGGAGCTACATCCACGGGAATTGTTGTTTATATTAATGGGAAGGGTTCAAAGGTTCCAGTCTGCACACTCAGCTACAGACTCTTCTCTCTACAATAGGTCATTGCGCACTCAGCTGCAGAGCCTCTTTTCCTCTTCTTGTTCTTACAATACAAAACTAAGACCCAAAAATGACCAATGAAGATCAACAAAAGACCAACAAAAATCAACCCTTCCCTTACAAAATTTCCCCTTTTATAGATCATGCTCGAAGGTCACGTCTTTACAATGATTTTGGGCCAAAAACCTATGCTGCCCAAAAATATGCCAAAAATGGTGCGGTTACCCCGCTAACCCAGCCTGTCGTAGTCGGCAGCTGCTTCACTTTCCTTCAGCCGCCTTTTTGCACCGCTTCTGGCTCTGACGCCTCTTCTGACTGCGTGGATATGACTACGTACTGGCACATCGCTTTCATCTGCTCCACTTATTCTATCATTGTCGGCCCACCGTTTTGCTTCTAAGGGTCTTAGTACTCTTCATGTACTAAGGTGACAGGTCGCTTTCCTCCAATTCCACGCCGCTCCTTACCCAACTCTCGGGAGTTATGAAGTCGCTTACCCAAAATAGGCTACTGTTGGACCTCGCTTTACTTGTACATGTTACCAAAAATAACTGCTACGATGGCACTACGAATTAGCAAAACTGCGCCATGCTTAAACTTTGCATTCCCAACTGAACTTGGACTTCGCTTTGTCCAAAAACTGTGGCACTTGGGCCACGCCCAACATTTAGCCTTCCCAACAACACTCACAGAGCGAGTGAGGTCTCACCCGAGATACCTAAGGGGGCTGCAGGAACCAAGCTTCCGTAGGTATAAGAGGACATGCGTCATTCACATTCAATCACATCATAACCCAAAGATCGAAATAACTATCATTCGCATCATAACATCATTATTGCGTACCAAGACATATTAATTAGATCTACTCATTAACACATCATAGAAACACAGATCATCGACACATATCAAATCTATCCAGACTGCGACAAAATACATCATAATGAAATATAATACATAAGTGATAGAGTTATAGACAAACATTCCTTCTCATTATCCATCAAACATTCTTACAAATCGGGAATACATATCCGCAAAACCCATCTCAACAGCTCAGGCCAAAATACAAAATGTTACCCAGCGCAAAATATAGATCAAAATTCTGTAGATATGAAGATCCATTCATCGATCAAGATATCAAATCAGAGCACAAGATTTCCTAAGATCCACCAATGATAATATTAGATCAGATGCCTGAAGGCTTACACTACTACTCCTATTTATAGGCTCACTAGTTGTTACAAACTTGGTCCACTTCACAAAGTGACCCATTAACTAACTAGCTAATTAATTATCTACTCTGCTTTGTCCGCTTTACTTCCTCTTTATCCACCTTTTTGCGCTCCGTGATTGGCCCTTTACCCTTGTTGCTAACCCCTTAATCGCTGGTTGTACCAAAATTTCTGTGACTTAAACCCTTTCCAACAGGCCCCCAAAGAAAAATTGTGGCTCACCATCGATCCACTTCAGTCGGATGCTACTGGTGCATCCACTTGTTTCTTGAACTCTTCATATGCTACTTTGATTTTGTCAAGATCGTCCCTTACTGCAGCTTTGAGCATTATGCAGTCCTCAACCTCCTTCTTTGTTGGATGCTCGCTTTTTGACTATTGCACTTTCTATAATTTTTCTTGTATCCATGACAATACTAGCATAGAGTCAATTGCCAGTTGCTCCTCTTTCGACTATAGTTCATCCAATTGCATTGTTATCCTCTATTGTCTGGTCCACCCCTTTTTGAATGGGCGTTGCAATTCCTTCAATTATGTCACTTTTTTCATCTGCACAAGTAGGGGCTGTTACACCAAACTCTCGTCATCATGATTCATGTTTCATCTCTATTTCTTAACCCTTGAAGTTCCTTGGCTAAAACATTAGAAGAAAGTTTGTTGTCCTTTCCTTTTACCTTTTTGTAGTCACCTCGACATGCCATGAATTCTATCAAGGAGTGTCGAGCTCAATTTTACGTACTCTACACCTTATTAGAGTGCGTCGTCAATGCAGTGTTCCTATGTACAAGGTGCAGTGATCTACTTTGGGCACATGTTTCCTTCATACAAGGTGCATCAGAGTTGGTTAAAATCCATAAAAGGAAGCTTCGATCGACTTCTCAAAGCTTGGTGTCATGGAGGCTTATCCCTATATGCTTGGAAAGGTGGCATTCAATCCCCTAACCTAGTTGGATGATCCCTTAAGCCTATACCCTAAATCCTCAACCTCTCCTATCCCTTTAGCCTTATATATATGAACCCCTTCTCCATTGTTAAGGGAGGAAGGAAAAATAATCCATATGCTGGTGGAATTCGGTCAGGATTATATTCTTCATCCATAGGAGGTTAGAAGGATTTGATCTTTGAGGCAATATCATTTGAGTTGGATTCATAATGTCAAGGCATCAGTTGTAACTCTCTACTTTGCATTTGCTGCAAATTACATTTAATATAAATATCTTTCCATAAACTTGTTATGTCTTATAATAATTTTTAGGATTGGCTTCTTTGACCATTAATCTAGTTAGATTTGTAATCATATGCTTTCATATTGTTTGTTTGTTTCCACTTGCTCCATCTTGTTTTGCAGTCGAATATCGAGGAACTGTAAGTAGATCAAACGAGGAGAAGGGAATTGAAATCATAAGGTAACTCACTTTATGATCTCCCTTGCAATTTAATCTAACTAGGAAAGATAATTATGTTATGTGCTCTTTTGTTCTAGATCTAAATCATTTAGGCTAGAGAGATCAGTTTTTGTCTGCATTAACATATTATCTTCAAACAAAAATGACGATCGTACTGGGGAGCTATAGCTCATAGTTTTGGTTTTTTTTCAATTCATTATTTTTCTTGATTTAGCCTCTAATTTCCTTTCCCTCCATTGGATCTGATCATCAGAGAGTTTCTGGGATATCCAGACTCTGATTGGAATTTTAATTGAGCCATTTATCTTTTCATTCTTTGAGATTTTCTCATTTTTCTTGCTTGGATCCCGCCCGACATAGTTGGGCAGTTCGTAGCCTGCATCACTGTAATTATAATGCACTTTTCCTTAGACAAACCTGCGTCGCTGACGTTGTCTGACAGTTTCCATCCTGCATCGCTGACACACTTCCCGAGTGATCAGAGCACATCGTTGGGGCTCCCAATGCTCTGGTGTATCCTTGCAGGACGCGTCACCCTTCACCACTTGGTGCATAAGTTGAAAAACTCCCAATTTGATGTTTGGCTTGGTTTGCTGAGATTTGTCCTTTGCTGGTGTCAGTCTCAGTCTAGATCTGTCATTTTCCTCTATTTTTGGGTATTTTCGAGATTTGGATCCATGTTTGGCCCTTTGAGTCAAAACTAGTGTTTTGCTTGCATTTTTAGGCGAAATGGGGCCATGAATCGTGTATCCTACAGTCTATTTGACCCATATTAAGGTTTTAAGATAATTTTTGGTTTCGTGTGATTGGCTTGTTTTAAAGACTTGAGAAGTGTGGGATATCCATGTCTTTTTTAGCCTCTTTTTCTTGGGTTATGCATCTTATTTCCTTTACATGCTGAGCAATCTAGTGATTGTTGGGAACGATTGATTCCTTGTCTCCACTTTAGTTCAAAGAGAAGCTTGATTTTGTCCCTCTTTTGCTATATTCACAAAATTGGAAAACATAAATATTCTTCTTTCTTTAATTTGATCATTTGACATTCATTGTCTTACACTCATAAGAAGAAGAAATGCTTGTTTCATATTTGTGTGCATTTGAGTTAGACAAGATTTCTGAGTGTTTTTATTTGTCTTGCATTTGATTGGAAACGTTTGTGGAATCCTTCTTTACATATCTTATATGTATCTTTTTCGAGTGTAAAAGGATAGGAAACATATTAGAATTATAGCATTTCTTGTTGATAGAATGATCTTTTTTTTGCCACTTTAGGATGATTTGGAGTGCATGATTTTTAAATTTTCGTTTTGAAAAAGTTAAAATTGCATTTGCATGGGTTTGTGTATTTGGGAAGAAAAAATATCTCTCTCTCCTTCTTAAGTAGGACTTCATAGAGAAGAAGACTTACACTTTCATATAGATCAGATTTGCATCTTGTTTAAATTCCAAGTCTTCACTTCATGGATTCACTTAACCGTACAAGATAAAATCAAGCGCTAGTTTAAGTTAAAAACTTTTAGAAACTTGTGTGGTAAGTTAGATACATGTTCTGGTGTCTTTAATCATGGCATTTGTTGTTATTTTCTTGCACTACATACCAGAGGCTTGTAGTTCTTCCACATACCAATTGGTATATCGAACGACCTTTCACGTACCTTAGGGTATATAGAAAGGTACTTCACGTACTCGGTAGTATATCATAAGGCTCCTTTCGTATGGTTGTAAATTAGACAGCACCACTATGGATTGGCGTTGCCATGTACCTTGAGTATATCGGGAGACCCCATTAGGATTCCTTGAACCATCCGAGTAAACCTTTTAACTATCTTGTTGTCGAAATACACCGAGAACAACACTCAGGGATATTACTAAGCATGTACTGTTAGGTAGTCGAGTTATACTACCAAGGCTACGGTCCCAATCCTCCTTGGTTATTTCTCTGAAAAATTGGGCCGAGTATAATTGTTGGACCCTACAGTAAATCGCAAGTTGTGACAGCTTGAAACACCTCTGAGGATCCATCTTTTACACCCCTCCTATTCACAAGTTTTCCTGTTTCTTTTAGTTTGAGTAGCATTTCTTGTGCGTGATTATTAGGACTTAGAGAGTTTAGATCTGGCAACCCATTTTGGGACTACCAATCAAGAGGCCCCTTTTCAAGGGGTACCTTTTGTATTTCCTCTAGTTGGAGATATTGTTCCTCCCTTTATTGCCACTTTAAATCTTTCTGGATTAACCATTGGATTATCAGTATGGTTATTCAATCTGGTGATTCTGGCTATACCTAATGTTTCAAATGTTATCTCTCCATCACGTGAGTGTCAATCCCAAATTGATCCTTCCCTTTATTCATCGGATGCATCTTCTTTTGTTTCTTCTTCGTCGCCTGATCAAAGCAATAGTGTTAGTAATGAGGAGGATAAGAAGAAGAAGAAACATAATATTAAAAAGAAGAAGGATATGAAAGATACCAAGCATCAACCATCTGCCTCCGATGGCACTCATTCCATTCGAACACCTCGTAGACCCAAGTTCCCTTGTAAGATTTGCAAGGGTGATCACCTTCTCAAGGATTTTCCTAGTCTTTCCAAAGTGTTAAAAGAGTGGTCTAAAGCCTCCAATCCACCTATATCAACAACCTATGGACATCATACTGATGATACCCCATCAACTAGTGACTCTATGGTTAAGGGTCAGAAAGGTAAAGTCGATAATCCTTGTTTGTTATGCAAGGGCATGCACCTTACTTACCTTTGTCTATGCATGGATGAAGCTTCTCAATTGTTGGAAGACATTATTGTATCTCAAAAACACCTTCCAAATGGATATCGTAAGTTGTCCCTTGAACCCCCATTAGTTGATGAAGCAATTGATCTAGCTCCATCCTCGGTCGATCTCATTATTTCTTCAAAGAGTAAATATGAAGTGGTCAAGTCGATTCCATATTCGCTTGATCCCACTCTTTCATCGGAGAATGCTCAGACTCAAGTAGTCACCATGACACAATCTTCATCTCATTCTATTTTTCTGGTTGAGAGTGAATTGAAAACCGTTGATGTTTTCCTAGTCAGTTCAAACTATTCAAGGCAAGGGGAAATCTTGTCCATTTCCATAGGACCTCCTCTAAGTATTCAGGTTATTTCCTTTGATTGGAATAACCTAGAAAAATCTTGTCTTCCTTCAGATGTTCCTTTCCAGATATCGGTAGGAGTTTTCAATAAGGAAATATTTCGCACTATAGTTGACGAGGGAGCTTCTGTTAGTATTTTATCCTCAACTGCTTGGAAAGCTATAGGTTATCCTCGGCTTATTTCAGTCACTGACCAGATACTGGATTTTAATAGAAGGCCTACTGGACCTTTAGGGATCCTTCCACAATTACCTATCACCTTAGGATGGAAAACTATCTATATTGATGT
Organism: Larix kaempferi; assembly: GCA_027924585.1. NCBI lineage: Eukaryota > Viridiplantae > Streptophyta > Pinopsida > Pinales > Pinaceae > Larix > Larix kaempferi. The sequence goes on along the minus strand of BSBM01000111.1, from coordinate 698,115 downwards.
TATGGTAGTCCAAGGTCCCTTAGATTTTAATCTGCTCCTTGGATGTGATTATGTCTATGTTATGAAAGTTGTAGTGTCCACACTCTTTCAAGTGATGCATTTTCCTCATCATGGAAACATAGTGACCATTGATCATATTTCCTTTGTGACACTGAATCGTTGCATGACTTCCAGTCATCATACTTCCCTGAATGTTCCACATGTTTTAGTGGTTTCTAACCCTTAGGGATGGGGGGCATGTCTCTAGCCTCTGGACATCATGTTGGAGTTATCCCCCTATCTTCTTATGCTGAGGGTCACACTACCAACCTCTGTACATCATGTTGGATAGGACCCAGTTTCCAAGCATAGTTTACCTTTGGTTTCAAGCTTGTGTAAAAATAAAACCAACTTCACGAGCATAGTTCTATTCATGTGTCATGCTCGTTAAAAAATGAAACAGATGATCATGAGCAGAGTTCCATTTCTATGTCAAGCTCGTTAAAAAATGAAACAGGTTCCCGTGAACATAGTTTCATTTTGTTTCAAGCTCATTAAAAAATAAAATGGGTCCTTTCAAGCATATTTTACCTTTGGTTTCAAGCTTGTATACAAATGAAACCATTCCCAAGCATAGTTTACCTTTGGTTTCAAGCTTGTGTAAAAATGAAACCATTCCCAAGCATAGTTTACCTTTGGTTTCAAGCTTGCGTAAAAATGAAACCAGCATCACGAGCATAGTTCTATTCCTGTATCGAGCTCGTTAGAAAATGAAACAAATCCCCTCCCCCTTGAGTTGAGTTTTTCGCCAGATTTAATATCTGAACCTTCATTCCATTTTCCTATGCTATTTAATCCTATTTTTTCTTCCTCCCGTGGTGAATATATTCCTATTAGTAACCATGAGTTTTATTGGATGAATAAAACAAGTAGGTGAATGAAACGAAGCTTGGGGAGCATGTCTCCAGCCTTTGGATATCATACTGGAGGCAACTCATTAGCTTCTTATGCTGGGGGGGAGCTTCCAATCTCTGGATATCATGTTGGGAAGAAACCTGCCAATGGGAATTATACTGAACATAGTTTATTTTATGTTACAAGCTCATTACAAAATGAAGCAGACATCATGAGCATTCATTTCACCTATATTCGAGCTCGTTAAAAATATTAAGATGGTATTGAGCTTACTTTTCACTTTTTCATGCTCTGGTTGAAACATGAAAAGTGGTTTGAGCTTACATTTTACTTTTTCATGCTCTCGTTCAAATATGAAAAATATTTTGAGTGCTTTTGATACCATTGTCATGTCGAGTTTACTTTTTCTTTGTTGTACTCGGTCACCAACATTGGCAAAGTTTTCCATGGAGTCCTCTTTAAGCTCTTTTTAGAATCCCTAAATATGGAAAGATCGCCATGCAAACTTGATTCTTTCACACTTGTAAAAGTATTTGAAAGGTCATGTTTTTGGTGATAATTTACCCCTTTTTCGAACTAGGAGGACTATTTATGAAAAAGGAGTGCTACGGTTAATCATGAATGGAAGAGTTATCTCTCATGTTGTTTTATCCTTTTTTGAATGAGAAGACTAACGTTTAAGAGTTATCCACTTAGCTTATACTGTGTTGTCAACCAGTGTTTCTCTGGATCTGTCCGTCCATGCCTGGATGAAAATTTATTAAGGCCCTACTACGAGCCTCGCGATCCTCCTATACTTCTTTGATGTGTCCTTCATCAGTCGCAGGACCTTCACCGTTTGTGTGCGTAGCTCTTCTAAATAGATATAAAATTGAATATTATTTCCTTTATGCCTTTGTTTGTCATTCAGATCCCATAGGTTCTGGTACCGTGCCCCATGGCACACTTTAGCAATTTTCGTCTCCATGCCTTGATATTGTGGTGTCTCCATCCACGCGACCAATGTTATTAGTAGTAGGATCCATGAGTAAGTGAATGGCTTACCCTTCTCTTGTGTTGCGACTCCATCCTCCATCAATTCATTCATTAAAAATAGAGACCAGTTCATTTGAACTCCGACCACGCATTGCTCCGCTGATGCAATTACCCCCGATGGGCACTGGTTGGGGCGGTTCTTCCTCATGACCTTGATAGCTAGTAATTTTTCCGTGAGCGTAACAACTTGGTCATTGATTGCGTTGACTAGATACGCCCAGGTGTTTTTCTCGACCCCATACTTTGCTTTCATTTTTGCAGCCAATTTTTTGTCGTTTTCCTTTCCTTGGAAGTACTGTGATGGATCTACCCCTACCTTGGGTAACACGGTAATCTGTGCAATCATCTCCACAGTGATTGGGATCTTTGTATCGAGACATAAGTAACCATCGTGTAAGAATACAAGCAATTTCTTGGTGTGTGAGTTCACCTCCACCAATCGCCCAAAGTGTGGCATGTGGATAATTGACAACAATCGTGATCGTTGCAAAACCAATCCCCATTGCATTGGTTCCCTGGTGATTGGGCCTCCATTTTCATGGACTTTGTCGATACATTTCTGCTGGGTTCACTTCGAATAAGCGATAATGTCATGATCTCTATATTGCAGTTTTTTCAATCACTACAACACATCTCCAGTGGTGTGGACACCCTCCAGTGTTTTTGGTTCCGCTATGGTGTACTTGGAATTCTTCCCAAGTCTTACCGATGGAGCCCCTTCTTTCCTTGATGGTACATAAATAGGAATTTTCATTATGGTCGGACCTTGCTGCATTCCTCTCATTGTTGTCATCTCTTCTTCTACGGCGCATGAAGTGCTCGCCTCTCCTCCTGCAGCTGCATCCCTTGTCGAGCTGTGGGTAGTTTTTCTTCTTTTTTCTGTATCGACCAACCGGTTGGCAGATCTTTTCTTCTGAATTACCGATCCAAGGCCAATGCAATTTATGGTTGTTCTTCCATGACTGGTCCCCTCTCCCTAGGTGTCTCCGGCTCACTTGTGCTAGATATCACATGCACCATCGCGACTCTCCTAGTTGTGCTCTTTTCAAAAAACAAAGCACTCTCACCAACTCAATTCGTGCTCGCTCTCTGGTTCCTTTAAGCTTCACAACGCACAATAAATCTGAATGTTTACCCGTGCGTCCCCTTTTATAACTATGGTCTTTCCCATTGAGTCGATTCGGACAATGATTACCCAATCCTCCGTCGATTTACCAAATCCAGTGCATGCATTCGTCATTTAATGCATCTATGTCAACTTGCGTCGTCATCTACAGCCTCTTAACTGTTGCATTTATTGTCCGATATGACCATTCTGTCACCCGATATATGAAGTCAAACATCGTTGTCGTTTGATCGACATACTCCTGAACCATGTGATGTACTTTTAAACAGAAAATTATTACCATGTCAACTTGTTAGCTTTCTCATTCGATATGTGTAGGGCTATCCCGATAGGGGTTTATCTGGCTCCCATTCACTAAGTTTGTCAAAAGTCTTCCATCCAACTTTTGCATTTGAACTGCACCTGCGTCAATAATTAAATTTATGACATATGGACCAAGCCAATGCATTTGGAGCTTACCTGGGTGTTTTACAAATTTGTTGTCGTATAAAAGAACCATCTCTCCATGCTGAAAGTGATTCTGATTTACATGGTGATCATTCCATTCCAAGAAGGGTCGGACGACCCTTCATTTAAGATATAAATGTAAACTCATTTTAATCTACAAAGGATGGGATGACAATTCCCGACTTTCGACTTCCGCAGTAAATAATAGGGATCAGAATGTTGGCTAAGTTATAACATATAAACAATATTTATCCATACTTTTGACTTCCAAAAAGAAGGATCGTCCGCCCCTTCGTTTAGTAGATAATTATGAACACCAATATCCAAAAATTCACTTGTACCTTGAATGGTGAACACAAGAAGGATCGACCGACCCTTCTTGCAGTCTACAACTATTATGAAAATAATACTGGGTAGAAGAATGGTCGGTTGCCCCTTCATTTATGAGGGAATTGTAAAAATATTGAACCTACGAAGGCTAGGCCCTCAATTCATGTATATCTAGAATGGTGAACACTAGAAAAATATTGAGCACAAGGAGGGTCGGCTGACCCTTCATTTAAGAGAGAAATGTAAAAATATTTAATCTACAAAGGCTGGGACGACAATTCCTGACTTCTGACTTCCACAGTAAATAGTAGGGATCGGGACATTGGCTAAGTTATAACATATAAACAATATTTATCCATAATTCCCACTTCCGACAAGAAGGATCGTCCACCCCTTCGTTTAGTAGATAATTTTGAACACCAATATCCAACAATTCACCTGTATCCAGAATGGTGAATATAAGAAGGATCGATCGACCCTTCTTGCAGTCTAGAGCTATTATGAAAATAATAATGGGCAGAATAAGGGTCGGTCGCCCCTTCTTTTATGAGGGAATTGTAAAAATATTCAACCTATGAATTCTAGGCTTTCAATTCATATATATCTAGAATGGTGAACAATGGAAAAATACTGAGCACAAGAAGGGTCAGTCGACCCTTCATTTAAGGAGAAATGTAAAAATATTTAATCTACGAAGGCTGGGACAACAATTTTCGATGTACGACTTGTTGGGATATTCCTATACTCCATCCTAGTCCTAACAACATTCTCCATTTTTCATTTTCAGTCATGCATGCATTTTGCATGCAGTCATGAATTTTCATGCATGCATCCTAGTCATCAGTCTCAGCACCTATCCCTCAGTTAGCTAGCCCCGGGAGCTTCTTTCTAATCAGTTTTAGCCCCCCTAGTGCTTAGTGTGCCCTGCATGCAATTGCATGCATCCCAGGCGCCCTCTCTCACGTACCACTCAATTGCACTTCAGTTAGTTGAGTTATCTTTAGATCTTTCCTTGATTTAAGGCTAGATTGACTCTCAATTGACTGTATCACTCCGATGGACCTCCAGTGAGACTAGACTGCCTATTCTGACTCTAGTTAGCTCCTCATGCACCCTCCACTAAGCCTCCTTCATTCAGTTATTGCCTCCATGTGCCAGTTACACCTACCACACTCAATTAGACTCAGTTTGACATATGGTTGAAAGTTACTTGTGCATTGATGACTCCACTGATGATGATCAGACTCCTAGTTGTGCTTTGATGACACTCCATTGATCTGATGATCACTCCATGAAGGCTAATTCGAATTGCCACCTTGGCATTCGAATCCTCACCATTGTATTATTTATTTGTCCATATTGTGATTAATGAATTAGTGTGTGATGTTATTTTGCTTCTATCTGAGTTCTACTGTATCATAATTCTGCTTCTCTTTTACACTGCATTGTCCACTCTTCTTCTATTTTCCTGCTTAATATTTCTTGTGAGGTATACATTAGCTCATAGATTTGCTGTGAGGATTTTCACACGATTTCCGTAGTAAATAGAAGGGATCAAGACATTGGCTAAGTTATAACATATAAACAATATTTATCTCGACTTCCGACTTTCAACTATCAACAAGAAGGATTGGCCGCCCCTTCGTTTAGTAGATAATTGTGAACACTAATATCCAACAATTCTCCTGTATCCATGATGGTGAACACAAGAAGGATTGACTGACCCTTCTTGTAGTCTAGAACTAGTATGAAAATAATACTGGGAGGAAGAAGGGTCAGTCGCCCCTTCATTTATGAGGTAATTGTAAAAATATTCAACCTACGAAGGCTAGGCCGTCAATTCATTGATATCTAGAATGGTGAACATTGGAAAAATATTGAGCACAAGAAGGGTCATCCGACCCTTAATTTAAGAGAGAAATGTAAAAATATTTAATCTACAAAGGATGGGATGACGATTCCCGACTCCCGACTTTCGCAGTAAATAGTAGGGATCAAGACATTGGCTAAGTTATACCATATAAAAAATATGTATCCCTACTTCCGACTTCCGACAAGAAGGATCGGTCGCCCCTTCATTTAGTAGATAATTGTGAACACCTATATCCAGAAATTCACCTGTATCCAGAATGGTGAACACAAGAAGGATCAACCGACCCTTCTTGCAGTCTAGAACTATTATGAAAATAATACTGGGTAGAAGAAGGGTCGGCTGCCCCTTCATTTATGAGGGAATTGTAAAAATATTCAACCTGCGAAGGCTAGGCCATCGATTCATGTATATACAAAATGGTGAACAGTGGAAGAATAATGAGCACAAGAAGGGTCGGTCGACCCTTCATTTACGAGATAAATGTAAAAATATTTAATCTACGAAGGTTGGGTCGACAATTCCGGACTTCTGACTTCCGCAGTATATAGTAAGGATCGATACATTGGCTAATTTATATCATATAATCAATATTAATTATCCCGACTACTGACTTCGAAAAGAACGACCAGCCTCCCCTTCTATCATGGTCACTCCTTCTATGATCGATTCTATCTCAAATGACTACATAAAATGTGCATTCGATCTCTCATGGATAATGCTAATAGATTTGTTCTGAATCAATCAATTGATTTTTGAAATGAGCAGTTGATCCTTCTCCATCGATCATTATCCTAAACATTTGCAAGTATACATCTAATATTAAAACACTAATTGATAATTATAAACATTGTATGTATTCTTATATTAACTACACAATATTTATTGTTTTGCAGATAAAACATGTCTGCGTTGTTGAGCCTTAGTCAATACCAGGAAATCTTGTTCCTTGATTTGTTAAATTATCACCACCTTGGTTTATTCAAGCATGGATGGTATGTTGCGATGGATGAACTAGATAATTTGTACCCAGATTTATATATATTCTGCTTGGATGAGGAAGGAGCTCCAACTCGAGTTGGAATATTGACATCTACATATCCCATTTCTAACGATTTATTGTGTGTTCAAGTTGAAGTGGTCAAGAGAGACCAGTGTTTCCTTCTACAGGTTGATCTTATGGTTTGTAATTTTCAACCATATCTAATGAAAAGTGGTCCTGATTCAGATCCGGTTTCCTATGCAAAGAAAGAGTGGGTTTTTCCCTCGTATGATGTTGGCACGAGATAGATCCATAGGAAGTGCGGAATCCAATAGGTGCGAAAGGGTCATTCCGCGAAAGAAGGACCATTCGTGGCGTTTGCGGAAGTGCAAGAATTGTTATATTAGTTAAGTCGATCATGTGGACCGTTTTGTAATCAAATAGAAGCATATAAATAGAGTAGGATTGTAAGCCTAAGGGCAGCCAATTTTGGATGATTGATCCTATCTTTCGGGTTTTGTTTTGTATTCGCAACATGGTATATTGACAGTTTCTGCGAGGTTCATTCCGCAGGGTTAGTGAATGAATGGAGATGTTCGGTTATGGTGTAATCTCTATCTTTATTATTATGCAATGATGCAATGATGAATGTGAAATATGTTATGTGAATGTTTTATATTGATTGATACGAATATGCTGTAGGTGTAACAAGTAATGCTAATCTAAATAAGTATGTCGAATATTTTTTTCCGAATGTTTGTTGAAATCTGTGAATGACTTAAAGTGCGAAAGATAAGTTAATAACATGTTGCAAATATTATAATCTCTGGTTATTGCAAGGGTAATGTGTGTTGAAATCATATCCTCAACTTCACTATGGAAACTTGGTTCCAGCAGCCCCCTTATCCATCTCGGGTGAGACTGCGCTTGCTCCGCAAGTGTTTTTGGAAAGGGTTACACCTTTCCGGGCTGGTGTATAAGGGAGTTTGGGTTGATAGTTTGTTGGCGACAGTGCAAAGTGAACCCCTGTCGATAGACGCTACGTCAACAAATGGTTCCATTGTCGGGACCCCGAGGAAGAAAAGAAGAGGATATGCTGTGGCATCCGACAAGATAAGAAATCCAAGAGTGCTTCGACAAGAAAGCAGAGGAATTCGCAGAAAGTGAGAAGCGAGATCCTAAACAGAGAGCGGCTAGTTGGTTAGAAAGATACATCTACTCAGATATCCACTAAATATTCTTCTATGAATTCCTGGTGTTGTTCCATGATTTGCTAGCAAAGCTAACGTTCTAAAAGAATCACTGCCAGAAGACTGAACTTGATTGTTGGACCCCAGAGTTGGTTCGACAGCTGAAGCAAGTCAATAACAAGGTATCACAAGCAGTTGATTTTTGGGTATATAGTATCCTCGAAGGGTACGTGACTGAGTTCGCATCAAATACTATCAAGTCGTACAATGATGCTGAAAGGAAATTTTTCAGGGGACAAAGAGGAATGTTCCTATCATCGTTAAAACTGTGGATTGAGATGCTTCTCTGCGAAAAAGGAATATTGACGATGTCTGCTGACGAGTAGAAAAATTGGTGTGTGGAGGTTGAAGGTATCACATAAATGCAGATCTGACAGAAATATGTGGGGTAGATGGACATGAGGGACGACGAATTTCTAAGGGAATTTGACGAAGAGTGTGGTACTTTGAGAAGTGGAGGGATATTCCAACGTATTGAGAAGAAGAGGAGGACTGAGAGAGAATCTCCTGAGAGGACTGGAACAAAGAACTGTGAAACAGGACCACAAGGAAGGAAATGACCTTATTGCAAAGGAGACGTCGACCAGAATACCCTAGAAGCATAAGGAGGACAGATTGTAAGTTACAACATACCTTCAACCCCGCACACTACTCTGAATTTTATAAGAAGAAATACAAACTACTCACGAAGTTGCCCTACGTGCATCGGTAAGAGTAACGCTTCAGTAAATAAGAATAGTAACAACATTAGGATGGAAGACGAGGCAAAGATGCCTACCTTCCATGGGAATGGGACCGAGGATCCCTAACAGTATTGGTTCATATGCGAAGCAGTCTAGACTGTGAAGCAGGTCTAGGATGACGCTATCATGATGGGGCAGCTAGTGATGACCCTTAGGGGTCGGGCGTTAGACTGGTACATGAAGTTTGTGAAGGTTCCAGTGGGAACAACAGCTAAAACATTGGCGTAGGTTAGAACGACGATGATTGACGAGTTTGAAAACCCAAAATCTGAGTCACAATATGTTATTAAGATTAAGGAGATTAAGCAGTTCCCAAATGAATCGGTGTGGGAATTCGATCAGTGGTACAAGACATTGATAGCAAAAGTGAGTTTCCCGATAAATGAGCTGCAACACAAAGAATGGTTCATCGCGGGACTGGTACTGCATATTTGAGGACCACTGATGCAACAAAAAGTTACGACACAGGCGAAAGCGTTAGAAATTGCGATGAAGTTGGAGGCTTCACCAATCGGAGAAGCAAGGATAGGAATGGACAGAGTCCAGGTGCAGTTGGCCAACTTAACACTTCAATTGGAGGACATCAAGAAGGGAAAGGAAACCCGCAGAGACATATGGTGCACTCGATGCAGAGTTGAGGGGAACCATAAGGACAGTTGCCTAAAATTATGTGAGTATTTGCAGTCGGGGGCATCAAACCCCCTTCTCCAAGGAGGCGTGTCATGGTGTCCTGTCTGTCAGACCAGAGGGCATCGACCAGAGGAATGTGTATATCTGCAAAAGATGGTATCAAAGCTAGCAAACTTATACTGCAATTTCTATCGATCGGTTGGTCATGATGAGAAGGAATGTAGGGTATATGACCTGCTGCAAGATTGGACCACTGATGCATACTTTATGAAGAGAGAAGAGCCGTCGGTGGTGCAGCAGCAATCGCAGTATAGTCAGCCGCAGTTTAACCAACCGCAGCAATACGACCAGGGGAAATACGGGCAGCTGTTACACCCAAAATCTACTCATCATCAGATTCAGTGTATACACCCCTGAAGATACCTAGACCAAGTAATCACCCTGGGAGGATTTGCACTCAGTTCTGCAATCTTTTGAGAGCTCGTCGCAGGTTGCACACTAGCAACATGCAACGTTGCATCTTGCTCCACTGCAGGGTGCGATGAGGTCAGTTAATGGGCAAAAATAGCTTATTCGAGATCCTTCTCGAAAACTTGCTCATTTAGGGGCTTATCCCTGACCTCTAGGGGAGCTGGTACTCGACCCCTAACTCTTTGGGAGGATCCTCTATCTCTCTCCTACCATATCTCAACCTATCTTATCCATACCCTATCCACTTAGTCCTATATAAGTGAGGTTCACTCCCATCCCAAAGGGAGGAAGACTATGGTATCTACATGCTGATGAAATCTCTCTTCATACACCTCCATTCACCTATTGGAGAACTCATACTTCCTTGGAAGGACATGGCAATTGGCTTGGTCGGAGAAGGGCTACTACGTTAAGTATTTGGTTGGAATCAATATTTGGAATCAGGATAAGAGTTAGGGTTAGGGATAAAATAATACAATAAATATTATTAAATAATAATAATAATTTATTATATATATTAATAATAATAATAATTTATTATATATATTAATAATAATAATACAATAATTATTATTTTAAATTATAATAATTTATTATGTAAGAAAAATATAATAATAAAAAATTTATTATTAATTTTTTTTTTTTGAATTTTTGCAGGTCATTGGTCGTTGGGGATGGCGTGAAGTGATGGTGGGGAGGTGGTGGTGAGGGAGTAGAGGAGGGCGAGCAGGAGGTGGGTGGAAGGGTAGGAAGGCGGGGGTGAAGAGATGAAGCTGGGGAGAGGGAGGGCGAGTAGGAGAGTGCGGCGTGAGGGAGCAGGAGAGCGCGAGTAGGGAGGGCGTGAGTAGGGAGGGTGCGGCGTGAGGGAGCAAGAGAGCATGAGCAGGAGAGCACAAGCAGGGAGGGCATGGCATGAGGGAGTAGGAGAGCATGAGCAGGGAGGGAGCGGTGTGAGGGAGCAAGGAGGGAAAGTAGGAGGTGGGTGGAAGGGCAGGAAGCAGGGGGAGGCGGACGTGGATGAGGTGAAGGCAGGAGGATGAAGAGAGGATGTGTGGAGGAGTCGGTGTGGGAGCTGCAGAAGCGGATGGTGGAGGGTGGCAGGAGCGTGGCCACACAAAGGAGAGAAGAGATGGACGAGTTCGAAAGGGAGATGGGGAAGGTGCTGGGCGGTGGAGTGTTGCAATGCGGGCAGGAGTGGTGTGGAGATGGAAATGGCTGGTGGAGATCGCTGGTGTGGAATGGAGAACCCTGGAACAGATTTTCGCTGAGAGAAATTCACGCAGTGAGTACTAGAGTGAAAACGTGCTGAGAGCCGAAACCGAGCTCAGAGGAGCGAGACTGCCGCAACCGTATCCGGTTGGATTTGAAGGGAGATCCGAAACCGAGATCTGATACCAAATGCAGTGAATGTATCCGTTCACTAGGTTAAGAAGCGAATCTGCCTTCCATATTTGAGATAAAAAGATAATATTATATTGATAGATGATGATAAAGTTACAATAAGCTCGCCTTTATAGGGCTTGAGCAAGAATAGCGAAGGGTTACACCCTTTCACTTATTAACCTAATAATCTATTTAATATATAAATAATAATATTAATTAAATATTCACAGCAGTTTTGAGCTTTGCTTGCTGCTGCTTGATTTTGAGTTAAGTGTGTTTTTCATCTTGGTTGAGTGCTTGTCTTTTCTCGAGTTTTCTGAATGTATGAGTGCTGCAAGTAGTGTTTTCTTTTCAGTCATTTAGATCTGAAAGCAGAGTTGTTATCAAAATTATTCTTTGATGTATCCATCGAAAAGTTTAAAAATGCTTCTTTCCCATTGTTTCTCAAAAAATTATTGAAGAAATATTGTTGCGCATTGGAAAATTCTCATTTATATTTTGGAAAATGTGAATGAATGTATGATCTATTGTGTTTTTCTCAAATTATGAATCGCTCATTTTCTTGAAAGGCTCAAAGCACGGTTCAATTTTTGCAAAATTAATTCCATGCTAAGGAAAGATAACTGCATTTTTAATTCTTGTTTCTCTTAGACCATCGAAATTGAAATTGAAAAGCTTGCATTTCTCATTTCAGAATCCTCTCTTTTCATCATTTGGTGTCATTTTACTTTGAAAAGAAAAAGAAAAGGAAAAGTTGTTTTGATTTGGTTTAGTAGTGTTGTGTAGTTTTGCGTTTCGCTGAAAGGAAAAGAATACTTTCATTGTCGAATTTGTTTGCATTGGGAATTGTGTTGCATTGAGTTTGTTTTGGCAATACCATTGGAAAAAAAAGCTTTCTCCTTTCCATAGCTAGAATTCATCGAAAGAAAAGAACATTTCGTGCATGTAGTCAGGGCTTGCATTATGCTTCCGATTATGTACTCACCTCATACATTCACCTAACCGTCCAAGATAAAATTAACGGTAGAACTAGGTAAAATTTTTAGCAACTTGTGTGTAAGTTAGAGACGTGTTCCGGCATCGTAAAGCATGGCAGCTATCGTTATTTTTTAGCACTGTATCCCGGGGGTATTGTAGTCTTCCACGTACATCGGTATATCGAGCTCCTTCACGTATCCACCAAGTACCATAATCTGTACTTGGTGTATATCGAAGGGTGTATCACGTACTCGACACATATATCGGAAGGTCTCTTGCCAAACGATTGTGCATTAGACATCACCACTACGGATTTGAGCTCCCACGTACCTTGTGTATATCAGGAGACACCATTAGGATTCCTGAAACCAACTGAGTTAACGATTTGGCCATCTTGGCAAAGCAATACATTGAGAACAACACTCGAGGAGATTAGCATGCACGTACTGTCCAGGTAATCGAGTATGTAGGAAAGGGTATGGTCCCAATCCTCCTTGTCGCATCATATTGTTCGACCCTGCAGTATATCGCGGTTTGCAATGCCTTGATAATCCCATGAGGTTCCAGACTTTTGAATCCACTCTGTCACATAAGTTTGCTTGTTGCCTTAGTTTGAGTAGGTCTTTTTTTTGGACTGCTTTTCTTTTAGCATACCCTTAGGAGAAACATTGTTTCAGCCTTTTTGGATGATTTTCCTGATACTCTAGTGGATTTTCCCTGGAGAAGGTCCCGTAGGGTCTTGAACTTATTACTCAAATATCCCCTTAATCCAAAGGTTATTTCGAGGATAAGAATGGATCAGCGTAATGTGGTTGTAGTTACTGAAGTGGAGAACCCCACTTTGAATGTTGGCGGACTTTTGTTTCCACTAGATTCACCTGCCTCTCATCCTGCGTAGGATGGAGAAGCACACACCCCCTCTTCACAAAACCTTTCTCCCGTCATCCCGGGAGAACCTAGATCATTGGAATGGATAAACTGACCCTAGGACGACCCTACAGCAGCTGCTGGTCCTTCAGCAACTTATTGGACGTCTTCTACAAACCACCCAGTGGCTCATTTTTCCATCTCATCCCCACCTAACTAGACAACTCCAGAGTTCTCTAGGCCTTACTATACACCTGACCCTACCGATATTTTCAAACCCATCCATGAACGTTTGGAACAGTTACGTATCAAATGAGATGAGCTTCAAAGACAAAGTCTCGGGCAACACTCTGAAGAGTTCCATAATCACCATTTCCAAATAAGATTTAACGATGGAAACATCCCAGTTCATTCGATATCTTTCGGATCACCTGAAGCATCCCACCACTTGACCACTAACAATATTGGTCAACCCTCGCAAGAGTCCAGTCCTGCACCTCAAGTGAACCAACCGGTGGAAGGACAACAGTCCAACACACTTGTCACTACCACGGTTACTTTACCAGTTCCTCCCCCACCTCAGAATTCGAGGGGAGGGTATTCCATTCCCACGGATTATATTATTGGTAATGTTATTACCATGGTAGCTAGTCAACAACCTACGTTGGTTCAACCTTTGACTAGTGGTCAACCTTTTGTGGCTGGGGGGAAACCCTCGTTTCCTAACCAGAACGTAGGCAATGGAATCCCCAATGGACCTTCCATTGGACCTTCCCAACCCACTAGACCATCCACCATAGGATTATATCATGTTGGAGGGCCGTCAAATGAAACTCAACCCTCATAGAGTCAAGCGTATCCAGGTTCTGCTAACCCTGTGCCGGGCCAACCTAATCCTGGAAACGCACCATACGGGATACCTTATCCCGGGAATCCATACATTCTATGGGGGCAATAACATGTCTTGAAACACAGACCCCAACTGACTATTCCTCAAGTACCACCACCCCTGATCGGTCCTCCACCACCTCCTACTGGAGGTGGCAGACCCCCACCTAACATTGGTGGAGGCCCCACCTCATTTTTCCTACAGTACCCTTCACCCCTCCCGTGGTGGCAGGAATGGTCCACCACCCCCCTAGGCGGAGGCAGCGGGGGACCACCCTATCATGGTGGAGGAGGACATTTCCCTTCGGGTGGTGGCGGTGGTCCACCACCCCTTCCAGGCGGAGGCGGTGGAGGACCTAATTACTATGGTGGTAGCGGTGGTGGTGGAGACCCTCATCCTTTCGATGGGGGAGGTGGTGGGGGCCCCCATCCTTATGGCGATGGAAGTGGACCACCATTGCCTCCAGGTGGAGGCGGTGGTGGGCCACCTTGTTATAGTTATGGACCCCCACCTCCTCCCGGTGGTGGCGGCGGACCTCCTCCCCCTCCCAGAGGTGGAGGTGGACCCCCACCTTATTGTAATGGACCACCTTATGGTGGTGGACCTCCTTACGGTCTTGGCGGCACACCCCCCTACGGTCAGTTTCATCCTGGAACACCTTATGATCAGTTTGGTCCTTACACGCATTATCTGTATTATCAATACGCGTATTCTAATCCACAGCTGCCCTTCCTGGCTACTTTGGACCTGCCAGACCTATCTCGTTTAACAAATGATCCTATTTTCCACAGATCTAACTGGCCACCGATTCCGGTGAAACTTCTGTCTGATATCCCCATGTTTGACGGCAAGCCGGGTGAAGACCCCAAAAACCACATGATGACATACCACTTATGGTGTTCATCTAACTCCTTAATGGATGATTCAATTCATCTTAGATTGTTTCAAAGGACTCTCACCGGTTCGGCTGCCAAGTGGTACATTGAGTTGCCATCGCACTCTTTTCTTGATTTCGGCTCTCTTGGTATGAACTTTTTGATGCATTTCCAGCTGCCTATACGGTATGAGACTGGTACTGAGATTTTAACCTCGCTCTGCCAGAATACCACCTCTCATATTTTCGATCATATCCATGAGTGGTGCAGGAGATGACATCTCATTAAAGCTCCCATTCTAGATCAACTCCTAGCAGACTATTTTACAAAATCGCTCATCCCCACCATAGCAAAAGATGTCGCAATGAGAGGTGCTGTCACCAAAGAACAAGCCATCGTGAGTGCCCATCTGCTAGACCTGGTCTACACTCAATCTAACATTCTATTTAATATTCTACCTGATGCACCTCGTGATGTTAATGACCCCGTGAAACCACATAAGGGACTCCAAACCAATGGAATCATTGGA
Source organism: Larix kaempferi (assembly GCA_027924585.1). Taxonomy (NCBI): domain Eukaryota; kingdom Viridiplantae; phylum Streptophyta; class Pinopsida; order Pinales; family Pinaceae; genus Larix; species Larix kaempferi. Next base: position 682,816 of record BSBM01000111.1, on the reverse strand, counting down.
TCCCTTAACACCCAGCCTGCCTCTAGTACTGTTGGATCATCCAACCTTCAAGGGTCTTCCTCCTTACTGGCTCAGGATGGCCACAGCACCACCAAGTCGACCGCTCCTGCTATAACTGAAGAGGTGAATTTTGTTCAATCAACTTCATCTCAGAAGTTTAATGGAAAAAAGAAGAACAAAGGGAAACCCAAAAAGTATTCTGCCCAGCAGGAACCCAAGAGCATTCCTGACGATACCAAGCAGAAAAGGAAACTGAAGTATCCTTGTTTACTGTGTGGAGATGACCATTTCTCCAAAGAGTGTCCCCATAGAAACGAAGTGCAAAAGTTTCTTGGGGGTAAACTAACTCCCGCAATCCTCAACGATCCGTTTCCTACTCCAAACCAGTAGATGATTGCTCAACCTCCCCCAGCCCAGGGGGAACCATCCAATACCACGCATGTTCTCATGCTACGTAACGCGACGATCAATTTAAATACTCGCTCACAATCTTATGAACCAGTCCCTTCGAAGGAATCCACTGGAAGTAATACTGAAAATGCTTCCGACTCTTTGATTGAAGTCACTGTACCATCGACTTCTCTCACCATTGAGAAGCCCTCCTTAGACTCAATATTGCGACCGCCCAAGAGTATGATTCGAAAAGCTGTTTTCAATCCTAATGCTCGAGCGACACAAAATTACAATATCGTAGAGGACTTGGCACAAGCTCCTTGCACCATGTCTACCCTGGAAGTTTTGCAGAATTGTCCCAATCAATGCAAAACTCTCTTTGCAGCCATTGGTGCAGTAGACCCGGATTCCTTGAACACCATCATGTTCCGACTTGACAACTTTAAGTTGAGGCTCTCACACCATCTCGCATTCCAAGTTTCTGCGAACATTGCTGGGAAGATTGTCCATCGTACCCTTTTGGACGAAGGAGCCTCCACTTCTGTCCTATCCATCACCTGTTGGAGAGCCATTGGCTCCCCCGAATTGAATCATTCTCCTACAACGTTGAAAGCATTCGACGGGCGTGGCTTTCAACCTCATGGGCTCTTACAATCTCTTGTAGTTGAGTTGGGCGGAAAGACCATAACCATTAACGTGGAAGTGGTCTCGGCCCCGTTAGATTATAATCTCTTGCTTGGTCGCAATTGGTTTTACACCATGCAGGCGGTAGCCTCTTCAGTCTTCCTCATAGTACAATTCCCCCACCAAGGATGAATTGTTACTATCGACCAGTTAGATTTTTTTACACTGGATGCCACTACTCATCTTGGTGACCATGTTCCTTCCATTGGATAGATGTCAAAACAGTATGAGAGTGTAGGGGTTGGCCTTTTGAAAGATTCATCTCTCATGAGAGTTTTTCCAGCCGTGGACCCCCCTAATCATGTTGCTACGGTGAGCATGATCTCCACATAGATTTTATCTCACTCTAACGATGCTTGGCTTGTACCGGATGAAGCCACAACACACCTGCTTGGAGATATGATGCCTCTTTCACCCACTGAACGTATTTATGAGGTTATCCAATTATCATTGGAGGACCATTTAACCATGGCCTCCCCATCCTGTTCTCTACGATGGACGTCCTCTCTACCTGATCTCTTACTTCGGACTTTTCATTCAGACGAGTCCATCATGGAAGTAATGAATGTTGACGACAGTCCGTGGGATGATCTCCATCATAGGTCATCTTTTCTTCCTCCTTTGGAATACATAGAGATCAACATCCATACCCTCTTCTCACTAGATATCTACCCATCCCCTCATTCCCCCATCCTTACATGTCTTACGGACATGGAGGGCAACATGGCCAACATTGATCCAACCACCCTGGTAGACATCTCGGTGAAACCTGGTATAGTGGAACACATTCGCATAGGCCAAAAGTGTTCCCTTGAAGAAATCGCTGTTAGAACGACCTTGTTCAAGCAATTTCGAGATGTATTTGCTTGGTCATATGAGGAGATGCCTGGGATAGACCTCACAATTGTTTCTCATGAAATAAAAACCTATCCCAACATCAAACCTGTACGTCAAAATTTGCGACCGGTACACCCCCGGAAGATTGCGGCAATAAAGGCAGAAATTGAAAAGCTCTTAAAGGTTGGTTTTATTTATCCTGTCCCATTGACGGATTGGGTCTCAAACGTCATTCTTGTGAAGAAAAAGCAGGGCACCATTCACGTCTGTGTTTATGTAACTAGGGTTTTACCCCTAGCTTGTGCAAATGAGCACCTACTAAGGAGAATGGACTCCTTAGTAGCAGTTCAGTAAATGTAAATAATTAAGCTAAAACAGAAATAAAAACTACTCTAAAACATGTGCATGAAAAATAAAGAACAATTTGTAAACAAGGGTTTTGTATTAATATTACCTTCAATGTGAAGGTTGATGAAGCTCCTTGCAATGTCCAAGAGGGTTGCTCCAAGCTCCAATGTGCTCCTTCTCTTTCTCCAATGGTGGGAATGGGCCAAAAGTGGCTCTCAAGGTGAAAGTAGTTCAATGGTGAACTAGGGTTTCGAGAGAGATTTTGGCAGAGTAAGGGTATACTTGATTGTGGATATGGAATAAGGGATCTCCATCACCTATTTATAGTTTTTTTGTGGTGGAGTGCTGACCCATGGTTTTGGGTAACACATGGTTTTGGGCAGCTGTATAGGGTTTTTTCCTCCTTTTCCTCATTATTTTATATTTTTTCTTCCCTTTTCTAGGGGCTTTTGCTATTTTTAGAGGAAAAAGGGGGTTTTTTAGCCTTTCTGAGGCTATTTTGATGGTTTTGTGGCCTTTTGGAGGCATTTTAGGCCTTTTGGAGGCTTTTTAGTGGGATGTTTTTGGGTTTTTAAGGGAAATATGGTAGGAAAATGGACAAATGAGCCATATAATGTGGTGATGCAGCAGTGAACACTTTTTGGGTGTTAACAGTTTATTATCGGGACCTTAATCGGACTTGTCCAAACGACAACTACCCAACCCCCTTCATCGACCAGATCATCGACAACTATGCCGGAAGCGTCATATTCTCATTCATGGATGGATTTTTTGGTTACAACCAAATTAAGATCAACCTAGCCAACCAACATAAGACGGCTTTCATCTGACCGTGGGGAACGTTTGCATACCGCAAACTCCCATTTGGCCATAAAAATGCTGGTGCCACGTTTCAGCGGGCTATGTCGTATGCCTTCCATGATATTATGGACTTTGTGGAACCTTACTTGGACGATCTCCCTGCTCATTCAAAGCAGCGCGAGTTCCACATTGATCATCTGAAGACCATTTTCCTTAGATGCAGATGGTACAATATCCATCTGAATCATCATAAGTGTATATTTTGCGTTGAGTCCAGACGCCTCTTAGGATTTATCATTTTGAAGGATGGGATCCGCATTGATCCCTTAAAGGTGGAGGCCATCATCAACCTACCACCCTCGATTGATGTGACGGAAGTTCAAAGTCTCCAAGGGAAGGTGACTTATTTACGACATTTTGTTTGCAATTTCACAGAGAATACTCAGGGCCATATGAGACTACTCAAGAAGGACGTCCCATTCATTTGGGATGATCAAGCTCAAAAATCCTTCGAAGTATCAAACATGCCATCATGCATGCCCCTGTGCTCCAACCGCCTAATTATTATCGAGATTACATCTTATATCTCACCACTTTTGCTACCACTATCGCCATGGTTTTGGTACAGGAGGATCAAAACGCCCAGGAACATGTAATATACTATGCAAGTAAGGGTCTAGTCGACGCTGGAACTAGATATTCGCATGTCGAAAAAATCACTTTCGCGGCGGTCATCGCCGTCCAGAAGTTCCGGCACTACATCTTGTTCTGCACCACCACTATCATTGCCGACTCAAACCCCATGTACCATGTACTGACACGTCAGGTGCTTGGGGGCAAGTATTCATGTTGGATTGTGATACTGCAAGAATTTGATCTTCTTTTCGAGAAAGCTAAGTCTAAGAAGTCTTTGATGTTTGCTGAGCTCATTTGCGACCTTCCCCGTTCTGATGTAGAAGTTGAGCACAATGACTCCTTTCTGGATGAATCATTGTTTCTCATCAGTATGACTGACCCTTGGTATGTAGATATCTCATTGTATCTTCAAACCCAACGCTTCAACCCTCAACTCTCTCACGATGACTGTCATAAGATACGTCACCATGCAAAGTATTATTTAATCATTAATGATACTTTGTATCGCCATGGCATTGATTCAATTCTTCGACGTTGTCTCACTCATGATGAGGTTGAACACATTCTAAATGACTGTCATGCTAGGGCATGTGGCGGTCACCTCTTTAGGATGGCTACAGCCCACAAGATTTTGCACGCAGGATATTTCTAGCCTATTATCTTCAAAGATTGTATTGAGGCCATAAAAAAATGTCCTCCTTGCCTACACTTCCATACGAAGAAGCGCACTCATCCCGCCCCGTTACATTCGATTATTGCCGTTGTCCCATTCGCAAAATGGGGCATTGATTTTATGCATTGTAGGCCTACCTCGGCCGGGGGGCATAGTTACATCATTGTAGCTGTGGATTACTTCACAAAGTGGGCCGAAGCTATGCCTACATACCAGAATGACGGCAAAACCACCGCACTCTTCATGTTCAATCATGTAATAGTGCGGTTCGGAGTTCCTCAGGCAATTGTTACCGATCATGGTTCTCATTTTCAGAACCATATGGTTGATGAATTGAGCGAGAAGTTGGGTTTTCGCCATGAAAATTCAACACCCTACTACCCGCAATCCAATGGACAGGTTGAGGCCATTAACAAGGTCTTGAAAACTATGGTCCAAAGGATGGTAGGGACACATAAGTCCAATTGGCACAACATGCTCTTTTAAGCGTTATGGGCCTACCGAACTTTCGTCAAAACTGCCACAGGCTTCACTCCTTTCCAATTGGTATATGGATTGGAGGCTGTTCTGCCGATACAGTGCGAAATTCCATCTCTATAACTCGTTGTCGAACTTCTTCCTAACACTACTACTGAGGAAGAACGTCTCTTGCACTTATCAAAACTCAACGAGTCTCGATGAGATGCCGCTCTTGCTAATGAAGCGCACAAGAAACACATCAAGGCCCAATACGATAAGTCAGTTGAACTTCGTATCTTTAACGAGGGTGACCTGGTCCTCACTTATGACCAGAAGCATGACAAACTAGGAGTAGGGAAGTTCGAGTCCATGTAGCATGGACATTACGTTGTAAAACATGTGTTGGAAAAAGTTGCTTACGAGCTTGAAGATTATGACGGAATCTCTTTGGGTGAACCCCTCAATGGGCTTTACCTGAAGAGATACTATGCTTGATTCCTCATGCATAGAATTGATTATATATACTGTACATGGTGAGTTTTTGTGTGGTGTGATGCATTTCTTTTTTGAGTGTCTTTTGATCTTGTTTCCTCTTCTTATACCATGTTCTATCTGTGTATGCAAATGGCAACGTGCTATGGATTCACGGACAGCGCCAACCGTCATACCCATAACCTTGCTTCAGCAGCCTGGGTACTGTATTCCCCAATAGGTGAGCTCATTATCTCAGGAGGAAGTTGCCTAGGGTTTGCAACCAATAATGCCGCAGAGTATCAGGAAATAATCAGAACCCTAGCTAACACTATTTCCTTGGGTATGAACCACATTGTCATCCACATGGATTCTCAATTAGTGGTTTCCCATTTGAACTGGGTGTACACCATCCGTGATCCCACCTTACTCTGTCTCTTCAGACAAGTACGTCTCCTGGAAAGGTCATTTGAATCCATTCAATACCTGCACATTCCACGGGAGCTAAACATAGTTGCTGACTTGATGGCCAACTTCATTTTGGATTGGTACATCACACACACATAATATCCATAATATGTAAAAGCATTCACGACATGTAAATACAATGTATAAAAGAAAACATGTAAACAAGATCACATCAGTAATCATTTTAAAAACACATAATGTATAAATCGTCGGTAATGTCTATATATATATCGCTCAAAACATAGTGCTGGTACAAAATCTGAAGCACGATGGCTTTCAATGAGTCTCTACAAAAATGTGAAGCATCATATCTTTCAGTAGTACAATATCAGAGGCCTCTAAGCTCTCAGTACAAGTATAGAAGTGTCATCAGGCCTGGCACCTGACCCGTACACCACCCCTAGCTCGAACGACACACTGCCACTGGGTGAGGAAACAATCTACTGTTCGAGCCACCTTGCGGAGTAAGGCGTTGAAGTGCACAGACACTCCAACCCCAAATCTCTGCATAGGCCTCGGTAAGTCATCGATAGCTGGCTTCGGTACCTCCACGGTCAGCTGAGATAGGTTCCTGTACAGCTCCTCCATCTCCTCGATGGCAGCATGAGCACCTGCAGGAATGACTGCCTCCCCGCCTCTGTCTCTCGTCTCCAGAAGGGAGAGACCCACCGACCGTACGGGGCCCACATCTGTTAACACCTAAAAAGTGCTCACTAGCTCATTCCCTTACTCACATGACCCATTTGTCCACTTTTCCACCATCTGAGCCTCTGAAACCAACAAAAGGTCACCAAAAGACCTTAGTACACCCCTTTTTCCATTAAAAAAGATTATTTTTCCAAGAAAATCATAAAAAACCCTCAAAAAGGGTCCAAATTCCCAAAAATATTAAAAAGGGAATTAAAATATTATTTTTATTCAAAAAAGGAAAAAGGAGGGAAAAGTACCTAAACCATGGTGGGAAATACCATTTGGTTAACACCTAAAAAGTGCTCACTAGCTCATTCCCTTACTCACATGACCCATTTGTCCACTTTTCCACCATCTGAGCCTCTGAAACCAACAAAAGGTCACCAAAAGACCTTAGTACACCCCTTTTTCCATTAAAAAAGATTATTTTTCCAAGAAAATCATAAAAAACCCTAAAAAAGGGTCCAAATTCCCAAAAATATTAAAAAGGGAATTAAAATATTATTTTTATTCAAAAAAGGAAAAAGGAGGGAAAAGTACCTAAACCATGTTGGTCAATACCATTTGGTTTCCACAAAACCACAAATGGTATTTCCCACCACCAAAACCTATAAAAAGGTGGTAGGGGCTCCTCATTTCACATCCATCCATTATCTCATCCTTATGCTGCTGAAATCTCCCCTGAGCATTTTGGCCATTGCAAACCACGTTGGAGAAGAGACCATTGGAGATTGGAGTTGCTCATCCTTGGAGCTATTCAACCTCACCATTAGAGGTATTGATTCCGCAAGCACTTGCTTGCCCCATTCTTTCAATACAAATTCTTTATTTTATATGTTCTTGTTCTTGATTTTAAATTATTTTTGTTATTTGCTTAATATCTTTGCTTAGATCCATGAATAGTCTTGTTTAATTAGTTTATTGTTATTTATTTCCATTGAAACTGCTGCTACTAGTTAGCAGGTGCCCATAGCACTAAGCCTGGTTGCAAAACCGGGCTAACAGTTTTTGGCGACTCCGCTTTGGTTTGAACAATAGATCTCTAGTTTTGCCTTTAATCTTAGTTTTTTATTAGTTTTTAACCTTTAGATCCATAGATCTGCCATCTTAGACAGCAGATCCATTGCTGCTCTGAGTTTTGGCCCCATAAACAGCCCGAAATTTTCAATTTTCGAGTTCGTTTCTCGGTTTCTGTGCACGGCTTCCGCCTCGCGGCTTTTTGCCAGACAGTCGCGCGGTCCATCGCGACTTTTCTGTGTTTTTCCGCGCGGTCCATCGCGGCTTTTTGCCAGACAGTCGCGCGGTCCATCGCGACTTTTCTGCATTTTTCCGCGCTGCACACCGCGGCTTCGCGGCCAATTTCCGCGCTGCCCATCGCGACTGTGCGGCTAAAACCCGCGCGGTCCATCGCGACTGTGCGACCAAAACCCGCGCGGTCCATCGCGGTTTTTCTGTCAAAACCCGCGCGGCTGAATTTTTCATTCGGCCATCCCGATTTTGAAAAAAAAATTTACTGTACTTTCTGCCCATAGCACATTTTTTACAGTATTAAATTCTGCATATTTGACAGCTTTGAAAAAAATTTTACTATTTAAAGTGCATATCTAGAAATCTTTTTAAAAAAATTTCAAGAAAGTGAAAGAAAGACTCATTTTGCATTTTCATCTAGATTCAAATTTTTTCCTGTTTACTTCTTTAAAATCTTGCCCTTAGCAATTTTCTTGAATGAAGAAATCCATTTATTTCTTTTAAAAGAAGTCTATTATTTGCTTTCATAAATCCAAAAAATCCATTATTTTTTGAGTTATTTTCTGAAAAGCATTTAAATTCCCTTTTAGTGAAAAAGTCATAAATATTTGCTTTTTATTTTCGAAAAATCCTTTATTTTTTGAAAATTTCCTGTAAAGCATTTAATTTTTTCAAGTTCAGTTTACAACACCTTACGTGCACTAACACGATCACTTAATTGAACTAAGCCTTAAAACGTACCCTAATTTGAACACACTTTTAACCCCACTTGGGGAACACTAAAAGAATTCTTGTAGCTAGGTAGTATTGGGGGGATAGGTGTTCCAATAACACCCCTCAGTTCTTACATCTGAGACATAGAAGTTGTCCAATTAGGGAGCTAAAATCTCTTAGTACTTTTTGGCGCGGTCACAACCGGTTTGTGGGAATGCCTCTCCCTTAGTAAGGTTGAAGTCGCGAGGATGGTTCCGGAAGCCTGAGTGGAATACCGAAATCCATTCAGTAACCGAAGGGCTACCATTCGCAGTTCTCGGGATATCCCTGTATTGGGATATTGCGATCAAAGGACCAAATGGCAGATTTACCTTTTCTCGACGCGTCATGAATGGAGTATCCTAGTAGCCTGTCTTTAGGATTGATTACCCGGTGTCCCTCCCGGTAGGGGGATATCTAGTCGTTGTCTCAACATTCATATTGTCTGACTTGGATTTCATCACCTTGCAGAGGATATCGTCTGTTTGAGTCACAATACTTTTAGATTAGGTGTTTGCATGATTTCAACCTACCTGTGGTCTAGTTACACCTATTTTTTCTAGGAGCCGTTTGCATGTTGGTATTCTGACCAGTTGTTGCATTCCTCCACTCATTGTAGCACAGCTGCTAGAATAAGTGCCTTTTTTTTTTAGGATTGATTTTTTGGCCTGAGAGCCTTCTTTTTTCACTCCCCTTCTTGCACCCTTGGTTGCATTAGGGTTTTGAGTCTTTTATATATTTATCACCACCTGATACTTAAAACAAATTTTTTACCCAAACACATATTCTCACCATTGAGAATTTTAGACGCTCTCGTCGTCTACAGGGCGAACTCCCAGAGTTTAGTCCACTTGGCTCTCCACGTCACGGATGCAGAGCCTTATCCCTTGATTCGACACATCGTCAATCAATTAGACAGTCATCCGATTCTGACATACCCCACTTCACCTTTGATTTGGAGGTAGAATCCGAAAACCCCACTGAGTTACCACCAACCACCATTATGTCTGGAACACCATTTGATCCACTATTTACAACTACCATAGGTCAGACATCCGCAGACCCTTCTGCTATCGTACCATCCACGACAACAACCACCCCCCTGGGTATGCCCAATATGGGTAACACTCCACATTTAGGAATGCCTAACACAGGGCCACCACCTGTCATGGGTATACCCAACATGGGGGTCATACCCCCTTTGGTTTCCACAAACCCCATACCAGGAATCCCTAGTACGATTCCTAACCCAAGTGTAACCCATGTTGCACTTGGGAGTGCTATCCCAGGAATCCCTAGTGCGATTCCCAACCCAAGTGTAACCCAAGTTGCACTTGGAGGCGCTGGCCCATACCAGACTACACCTATTGGAGGGCACATACCCTCCATACCTAGCATACCTTTAGGCGCTACTGGACCCCTACACCATACCACTATGGCCAGGCATGTCCCAGTTCCAGTCACCACATCTGCTAGTCTACCATACATGGCGAGTCTGAACTTACCAGACTTGGCCAGACTCACTAATGATCCGATCAGACATGATCCGGTGTGGCCTCAAATGCCCACCAAACTCCCATCTGACATCCCTAAGTTTGAGGGTAAGGCAGGAGAAGACCCCCAGAACTACATCATGTCCTTCCATTTATGGTGTTCCTCCAACTCCATAGTGGACGACTCAATCCGCCTCCGGCTTTTACAACGCACCTTCACTGGCTCTGCAGCCAAATGGTATATCGAGCAACCCCATGGGACGCATTCCACATTTACCTCCCTTGCCTCGACCTTCCTACAGTTCTTTCAGTTACCTGTCTGCTATGATGCGGGCGTCGAGATCCTACTGTCTTGCAGACAGAACACGGCCACGCATATCACTGACCATATTCATGATTGGCGTCGGCGCCGAAGCCTATGCAAAATTAAATTAGACGAACGTATCTTCCTAGATTGGTTTCTAAAATCCCTCCTTCCTCTCATTGCGAAGGATGTAGCATCTGAAAGACCCCAGTCTGAAGAAGAGGCCATCCTCAAAGCCCAACAGTTTGATCTCATATACGCCCAATCAGGTTATCTATACACAATCATACCTGACGCCCCACGAGGTGACTCTTCACGTGGTGACGCACCGGGGGCATCACATGCCGCTGATGGCATCATTGGCCAAATCACCCCGCAACCTAAACCTTTCAGCATGGTGAGCACAATGCCCGCCCCAGACCTCTCTAGGGCTACATCCAGTTCCGGAGCAACAACTTCTTATGCTCCAACAAACCAGACCCATCACGTTCATGGACCCTCTTGTCCACAACATTGTTACGGCCAAGCGCCATCAGCATATGTACCTCCTACATACTATGCTCAACCTACGGTACAGACCCCCCTGCAGTTCCCACAACAGCACATGCATTACCCACAACCGGTTGCACCAGCTAACCTCACACCTCCACCAGCTCTGGGGTACCAACAACCCCAATAGGCAACTGGATCACCTCCAGCTCCACCTGCATACTATCCACCGCAACCTGCTCCCGCACCTGCGGCTCCTCAGAATCCCCCCAATGCTCAAGGGCATGTGTACGCACAACAACATCAGCCCCAATACCAAAATAACCAACGCAACCAGGGTGGGCAACCAAACCACGGAAGAGGACGCAACCGTGGCAACAATCAAAACCGTAACCAAGCTCCACAACCTACCCATCCTCCGCAAAACAATAACGCGGCGCCCGCTCATCAGAATCCTGATCGACCACCTAAGCAAGCCAAAAATGCTAATTTACGAACAAACCATCCTTGTTCCATTTGCGGTGTCTATGGTCACTATACCCACGCTTGCCCACATCTGGAGCGAGCTCGACAACTATGGACAAATGACGCCCATCGTCAAGGGCAGGCGGCTCCTCAGCCGCCACCCAACCCTCCACCACCTCCACAACAACCTTTGGTACTACAAAACCCCTTTCCAACACAAGGAGTGGTGAACACTCAGCCGTTAGCCCCCCCACAGGGCAACGTGCAACCACAACAAATTACTTACGCAACTCCTGACCAACCCATGTTTGATTCAGGCACCCACCACTTATTGATGATGTCCACTGCCGATGTCAATATCCAAACCCGACGGAACCAGTATGGTCCTACCTCCGAGGCTACTCCTGCCGAAAAGGATACTAATGCTCATCCCACTGATCAGACATTGCGTATACCTCAGGTTCCACTCGATGGCGCTTCTAAAGCACCTCGCTTCCCCCTTTGCCGAATCAACAACAACCCCAATGCACGGGCTGCGTCCAATTACAACATTGTAGATGACCTAGCTCAATCTCCCGCAGCCATGTCTGCGTTAGAAGTCTTGAAGAACTATCCTACGCAGCGCAAGACTTTACTTTCCGCCATTGGGGCGATTGACCCAAATGATTCGAAATTGATGACCTTTGATTTGGACCAGTCCGAACCACGTCTGCCTTCCACCATAGCAGTCCAAGTTTCTGTTTCTATTCGGAATCTTGTCATCCATCGATGTATCATCGACGAGGGTGCCTCCACATGCGTCATGTCCACATTTGTTTGGCAGAATTTGGGATCCCCTACTCTCCAGCAATCCACCACTGCATTGCGGGCCTACGACGGCCGGTCAGCTCAACCTCAAGGTTTACTACCCAAGGTCCCCGTCCAATTAGGTGGGAAAACTGTGCTCATCGACATAGAGGTCATTAACGCCCAGCTCGATTATAACCTTTTACTTGGCCGCAGTTACATGTACGCCATGAAAGCGGTCGCCTCCTCCGTTTTTCGCACCATGATGTTCCCCCATGAGGGACGCGTGGTCAAAATCGACCAACTCACCTACTATGATCCCAATGCCCCGGCAGCACCCGAAAATGTTCTTCCCATGATTGAACAACCTGCTGCTGGTGCAACTACCTCCTTTGTGTCTTCTGTGGGACCCGGACTTTACTCAGAAACACCAATGACCTCTAAATTCCAGGCCATTCCACCACCGTCACCGGAGACCCATGTCGCAAACCTCTGTACTCTTTCACAGAATACACAGACACCCGGTAGTCAACCACCATTGATCCCTAGTCACATCGGTGTTACACCTATCCACACCATCCCCTTTCTATTTCCTCCTTCGGGTGTAGTGAGCGCCCCGGTTATGGATACCCTTAGTCTACCCGGGTTAACATTGGGATTACCTGTGTGGTATATTTCACCTCCCGTTCCACCGCCGACACCAAACGTCATCCTCCAACCGGTACAACCCATTGTTACCACAAATCAACCTCCTCCTGGTGTCGCAATCCCTTCGTCGTCAACGAAACCTTCTCCTGGTCTCATGATTGCTTCGACATCAACGAATCCCCCTCTTCTTGCTAAGCCCACTGGGGGCAGAGGTCCAAAACTGTACACTGCTATACCACCTCCTAAGGCAGTTAAACCCCCACCAGTGTTTCGAGCTCCCCCCAAATGTTCATTATGCGATGAGATAGGCCATCCAACTCATCAATGCCCACACTTACCGGCACTCCAAGAGCATATGAATATGTTGGACGATAACATAAGCATCCCAGTAGTCAGATTAGAGCCACCTCTACAGCCTTGCGATAAATCACTGCGCACCAACCATCCTTGTGCTATATGCAGTGTTTACGGCCACTACTCTCACCATTGTCCTGATCTACCTGACTATAGAGCAGCGTTGTACGAGTTAAACAACGTCGACTTAGAGATATCTCCTCCCCTCATCGAGGAGATCCACCCCCCGCCATCATCCTCGTCGGAAGAAGTCAATACAATATATATGATTTCAACAACTTTCAAACCAGAACCCCTTGATTTATGGTCTGACTACTTCAATACTGATGAGCAAATTTTGGAGACACTCACTGCACCCGACTACCCTTGGGATGATATGCATCATCGCTCGTACTTCCTCCCGGAAGCATCTACATCCACTGCATCCAACCAGCTATCGGTCGAGTCAAAAGATTTCATACCCACTAAGGTCGATTGGTTAAAGGACCCCATCCCAGCACCAGATGCCTTTGAAGAAGGGAACATGTCCAACATTTCACCCACTATACAGATAGACATTTCCACAACACCAGGGAAACCTGAGCTCATCTCGCTGGGCGCATCTTGCACTCAAGCAGAAACTCAGGCATATAAAAAGCTCTTTCAAGAGTTCCGAGACGTCTTTGCCTGGTCCTATACCGAGATGCCTGGTCTCGACCCCGCCATTATTGAACACCACATTGATACATGGCCTGAAGTACCCCCTGTTCGTCAGAAACAGCGACCCATTCACCCTTCCAAGCTCCCCGCTGTTAAGGATGAGGTCGAGAAACTTCGAAAAGCAGGGTTCATTTACCCTATTCCGTACACCACCTGGGTGTCTAACCCCGTTCCCGTCAACAAAAAGCAAGGCACCCTTAGAGTATGCACTGACTTCCGTGATTTAAACCACGCTTGTCCAAAAGACAATTTCCCCATGCCATTCATTGACCAACTCATTGATGAGTGTGCGGGCCATGAAGTCCTATCCTTCATGGACGGGTTTTCCGGATATAACCAGATTCACATCCGCAAGGAGGATCAGTACAAGACTGCCTTTACCACCCCATGGGGCACCTTTGCCTATCGTGTCATGCCATTTGGCCTTAAAAATGCTGGTGCCACTTTCCAGCGAGCCATGACCTATTGCTTTCACAACTTGGTCCATATCCTGCGAGTCTATCTCGACGACCTCACAGCTCGTTCCCGAAAACGATCAGACCACCTTAACGACCTCCGGCAAGTTTTCCTGCGTTGTCGCAAATATAAAATCCGCTTGAACCCACACAAGTGTGTCTTTTGCGTCCCGGCGGGCCGGTTGTTGGGTTTCATTGTTTCCCAAGACGGAATCACTGTCGATCCCCTGAAAGTCAAAGCCATCTTAGAACTTCCCCCTCCTCGCACGCTTCGGCAGCTTCAAAGCTTGCAAGGGCGGTCCAATTTTCTTAGGCGCTTTGTGCCTGATTACGCCACCAAAGTCCATGGATTCTTACGCTTACTCCGTACCCACATACCCTTTGTTTGGGATGAGCAAGCAGACACGGCATTCGAATCCCTCAAGAAAGCTCTCACACAAGCCCCCTTGATATCCCCACCGGATTTCTCTCAAGACTTCACCCTTTATGTCTCGGCATCTGAACATGTTGTGTCCGGAGTTTTGGTCCAAGAAGATGCCTCACACCGAGAGCATGTCATTTATTACGTCAGCCAGACCTTGTCTGGCCCACCTCTACGTTACCCATACGAGGAAAGATTAGCCCTAGATGTAGTCTTTTCCGTACAAAAACTACGACACTACATTTTGCTTAGTCATACCACGGTTGTCGCCGACTCCAACCCCATGGTCTATCTCCTCACCCGGCGGCTCCTACAAGGTCGTGTTGCTAAATGGGTCATTATCCTCCAAGAATATGACCTCACTTTCAGAACACCCAAAAGCACTAAAGCCCTCGCACTTGCTCGCCTCATCACAGACCTCCCATCCTCTTCAACATCACCCGTTATCCAAACGGACCTGATTGACGAGCAGATCTTCATCATTTCGTCTGACGACCCTTGGTATGGAGACATATTGACTTACCTTCGTACGCAAAAATTTAGACCCCACATCGATCGTGATGGACGCCGTCGCATACGACACCACGCCCCCCGATACCTCCTGATTGGGGATGTACTTTACCGACGCGGCGTTGATACGATCTTATGCCGCTGCCTATCCCATAGTGAGGCAGAACAAGTCCTCAATGATTGTCATAGCGGTGCCTGTGGAGGTCATTTCTCTGGCATGGCTACCGCCCAGAAAATCATTCGGGCCGGTTATTTTTGGCCATCATTGTTTACTGATTGCATCACCGCAGTCAAGCATTGCCAGAACTGCCAGCTATTTGCCCCCAAAGAAAGAACCCCCCCTGCCCCCCTTCATCCAGTCATCACTGTTGGACCATTCTGCAAATGGGCCATTGACTTCCTCGACTGCAACCCCCCGTCAGCCGGCGGTCACAAACACATCGTGGTGGCCGTAGATTATTTCACCAAGTGGGCAGAAGCCATGCCGACCTATAATTGCAAAGCCGACACTGCAGCACGGTTTTTCTTCAACCATGTTATCGCTCGTTTCGGAGTACCACAGCAACTAGTCTCTGACCACGGATCTCACTTCGAAGATGCCGTCTGGAAGGAATTATCAACCATGTTGAAATTTGAACACCATTTCTCTTCCGCTTACTATCCCCAAGGAAACGGCCAAGTCGAAGCGATCAATAAAATTTTGAAGACCATTCTCCAACGTACTGTAGACAAGCACAAATCCAATTGGCACCACATGCTTTTCCCGGCACTATGGGCCTACCGCACCTCAACCAAAACCGCCACCGGTTTTACCCCTTTCCATTTAGTTCACGGTGTCGAATCCGTCCTCCCTATTGAGTGTCAGATCCCAGCCTTGCATATCGCCGTTGAACTCCTACCGGACACTTCCCCGATCGAGCAACGTTTACTACTCCTAGAGCAGGCCGATGAAGATCGGCGCACCGCCATTCAAAACATGGAAGCAGCTAAACAACGATCGAAACTAAGTTACGACAAACACGTCCACCCAAGAACCTTTTTTGAGGGAGACCTTGTCCTCGCTTACGATCAAGCTCATGATAAAACCGGGAAGGGAAAGTTCGTGTCCATGTGGCAAGGCCCCTACATCATACACACCTGCCTCGGGAAGGGGGCATACATTCTGACCGATTCAGAAGGCAACACCCTACGCAACCCACGCAACGGGTTGTACCTTAAACGATTTTACCCATAGAAAATCTAATGGACACCATCGTCCATTTTAGTATAGGCATACATTTTTTGTTCACAAAAAATTTCAAAAAACCTAAATATTTGTTTTTCTCTGCATGACCACAGATGGAGCCTCTTCCACTCTGCCATGTCGGTTTCGCTGATGGTGCAAGCCGTTGGTCTCCCAATCTCGCCTCCGCAGCTTGGGTAATATATTCCCCTTCACATGAGTTAATTCACATTGACGGAGTATGTTTAGGTGCCGCTACCAATAATCAAGCTGAATACGATGCCGTGACCGGTCTCCTGGCCGCTGCTCTCCATATGAGCATACGTCACCTCAACGTTTTCTTGGACTCATAGCTCCTAGTTTCCCAGCTCAACAATGATTACCAGGTACGCGATCCCTATCTTTTCAGAAAATTCTTGTGCACTAAACAAATGGTTAGACAGTTTGAATCCATTACATTCACACATGTCCCAAGACACCTCAATAGTGTAGCAGATAATATGGCCAACAATGTCCTCGACTGGCACACCAATCACATCATGTCATATCCATAAACAAAAAATGCATCCATGTGCAAAACATGTGCCTCCACGGGCATATACAAAAACAAATATTGCATCCACGTGCATAACATGTGCCTCCACGGGCATAAAACAAACAACCAAAATAATGCATCCATATGCATAACATGTGCCTCCACGGGCATACATAAATCAACAAACATACTGCATCCACGTGCATAACAGGTGCCTCCACAGGCATATACAAAAGACAAATGTGCATCCACGTGCATACACGACAATATATCTAAAATATATATCCACATATATATATAAATCAAATAGTCAACATGTCATAAGTGCCCTCAGCACCCGATATACAAAAAATACATCTGTCATACAAAAATGCTTCCCCATATGCTCATCAGCATTTGGGGGCAGATACAATATATCTACTCATCTGGATCCCTAGGATCCTCCGGCTCCTCCTCCGACTCCTCCTCCGCCGACCCCGCCAGGTCATGACGACCCCGAACTCGCCGCTCTGCTGGCCCCGCTGGATCGTCCCTCAGACGTATCCTCCCCTGAGCCGGCCCTGCCGGAGCATCTCGTCTACCATCCCCGTGCCTCGCCACGAACACCACTGCCCTCAACAGGAGCGACTGCCACTCAGGTGGCGCACCGAGACATCCCTGCAAAATATCCCGATCCAGGTCTCTCCAACCATCCTCGGGGATCCCAGCTACGATCCGAGCAAAGGTCCGTAGGACACCATCTATGGCGTCATCATGAGGGCCAACCCCTCGCCCACGAGCTGCATATCCTCCACCACGCGGAGGAGGTACAGGTACAGGTGGATGAGCGACCACCATCGCCCACCCCTGCCGAGCCACATAGTCAGGTGGTGGCACTGGACCCACATCTGCACAAAGCAAGCAAGCCATCAGATACTATACAAAAAAAAAAAAAAAATCATCAATGATAAATCAAACAACACATGATATAATATCAAATAAAACACAAACACACCGTCTAAACTCCAGGCCTGTCCTGGGGCACGAGGCATCTCTGGGTCACCTCGGTAGTCCATGCCGACGTAGGGATAGTCCTCAATCACCAGAGGCATCTGCTCCCACTGCTGATAGAAATCCTCCGTGAAGTAGCCGCGGACACCACCGCCGGCACGGGGCATCATCTGCCCCCACCTCATCATACGAGGCTCGCTCGGAAGACCAGCACGAACGGGTACCCGTGGCCGCAAGGTCGGCACCCGCTCGAAGAAAAAACAACATAAAAACGAGGCATAACAAAACTCGCCTCCCTCTCTAATGGCCTTGTCCAGATCTCTCCGGACACCAGCCAGGAACATCTGCGCCCAGGCATAATAAGTACCCTGTAGAACGGAATCCACCATCATCGTCTGCCCCCCAGACATACGATGTGGTGCAGCAGCACCCAATATCCTCAGAACGCAGGCACCAACAGCTCGCATATCCCACTCACGTAGGAATTTCAAACTAATAGAGTTGTTTACCAAAACAGCATCATCCACACAGAAAGTCTGTAAGAGGTCCTCCATATCTACACCCGGAGGCAACCTCGGCAAAATATCACCCACCTCACCCAAGCAAGGCAACCCAGTCAAAAAATATACATCCGTGAGAGTGATCTCTAACCTCTCACCACCAATAATGAAGGCACCCTCTGCCGGCACCCACCACTGCACAAGCTTGTTCAGGAGCCGTCTCACTGAACGTATAGGCGGGATCTGAGCGAACTTCAAGAGTCCGCTCATAGCCAGGGTCTGTCTCACCCCTGCATCAGTCTCAATCCTCAACATGAGATCACCATCGATCTCCCTCTCCCGCCACACAGACTGAGGTCTCCGCAACATCCTGCCAGGAAAACAGAAGAAATTTTTAGCCCCAGCATAAAAATTTTAGAAAAATCCCATCGCGGCTTTTACACAAAAATCCGCGATGCCCATCGCGGCTTTTCCACAAAAAGCCGCGATGACCATCGCGGGATCCATGCAAAAACCCGCGATGAACATCGCGGGTTTTGGCCGGACAGTCGCGATGAACATTGCGACTATCCCCCATGAACTCGCGATGAACATCGCGGGTTCCGACCTCACAGTCGCGATGAACATCGCGACTGTGAGCCTAAAACCCGAGCGGTTCATCGCGGGTTCAGCCCCGAAACCCGCGTGGTTCCACGTTGGAGAGTCAACGTGGAGTTTCGCGGCCTTCGGGAGCCCGCCGTCAAACAAAAAAGACATAATTGACAAGGTTAAGGCGAATAGAGTTACCTGCAACTCGCTAAATCGAAAACCAACGGTGAAATCTCCCAGAAATCAAGAAATAGCTCTGACAGCTCTATCAAACTCGCACGTAACAATGACAAGTCATTTGGGCCCCACGTCCTATTTATAGAAAATCTACCAATTTTCCAACAACCATTGCTGTATCATACGAAGTCCATTTCTCAAACCGTTGGTACCGTTGGGATCAGCACAGCGAGAACTTCATAGAGGTTCCTTCCGTTTCTCGTTTTCACGGGGTCTATTTTTTGACCATTTTTTAACCTCTCTCGTGGCCTCGGTTTGCGTGCCACATCGGCCGTTATCCGTTTTAGACGTGCCTTATATAGCCGGATTCAGTTTTTCGCGCTTGTGATGATGCTTGAGATCATTTCTCTCTCTCACCTTTAGATTTTTCGGGCATTTTTTCCATGCCCCCTCGTCACCTCGGTTTGCATGCCACATCGGCCGTTCTCCGTTTTCGATGTGCCTTATATCGCCGGATTCAATTTTCCGCGCTCGTGATGATGCTTGAGATCATTTCTCGCTCTCACCTTTAGATTTTTCGGGCATTTTTTCCACGCCCCCTTGTTACCTCGGTTTACGTGCCACATCGGCCGTTCTCCGTTTCTGACAATCCTTATATCGCCGGATTCAGTTTTCCGCGCTCGTGATGATGCTTGAGATCATTTCTCTCTCTCACCTTTAGATTTTTCGGGCATTTTTTCCACGCCCCCTTGTTACCTCGGTTTGCGTGCCACATCGGCCGTTCTCCGTTTCTGACAATCCTTATGTCACCGGATCCAGTTTTCCGCACAGATGACGATGCTTGAGACCTTTCCTCGCCCTCATCAATCCATTTTTGTTCGGTATAAGTTTATCCCTTTTTCGGGCCGAGCAACCCCTTTTACGAAAAAGGCACTTAGGGAGTTTCTGTTAAGCTCTTTTCTGACTCCTAAAACAATGAAAAGATCGCCGAGCAATCTTGCTTCCTTTCATGCTCGCTAAACGTATCTGAAAGGGCGTCTACCTGGTATAAGTTTACCCCTTTTCCGGACCTTGTAGACTAATTACGAAAAAGGTATACTCTAGTCACATCGGCTAGAAGAGTTCTCCATTCGCATCATTTTATGCTTTTTCGGGCCTGGGAGACTAAACTTATGAAAAAGAAACACCAATAGAGTCCACTTACCGTTTTCAGACTCTCTAAACATGAAAGCAACCATGAGCATGCGCCGTCCTGGGCTCACAAAATCCACAGGACCGTACCATTTCAGAGCACACTTTTATCCCTTCTTGGAGCTCATTAAAACTACGAAGAAGGAATCAATGGTGCCTCTTGGCGCTACAACACATCATGTCTACTCACATAGCAGCTTCCCCATTTTGGTCGCCTTTGTTCAGAGTATTCTGCAGTATGTCACCCTGAAACTCCCTCAACAGCTACCATCAGCTTCACCCCCCCAGAGTCAGTACATACCCTTCAGTACCTAAAAGATGATCCCCACACCTACAAGTCAGTTCCCTACGCTGCCAGGTCAACCATGTCATCATGCTCTGAACAAAGGAAGTTTGAGTCTACCCATTTTTTGACCCAGTTATTTCCCATCCCCACAAGTATGTCAGTCCTACCAGCAGTACTACATCACTTCAGTTCTACACCTCGTGCTCCTATCAAGGAAACATCATTACCTTGTTAGTTGCTGGTCTCCCTCTGTCGACGACAACCACATTGATTCCAGAGGATAGACCTAGAGGTCCCTGTGTCTTGGACTCATTACCATTTATGATGAGTGCCTACGAATCATTTCGAGAGGAATCCTCAGTGCCTCTCCCAATTCTTGTTTCTCACATGCTCGACTCCAACACCTTGATCGCATCGTTCAGACTCGCACAGGGTATTGGTCCGTTCAGTTATTAGTCGAAGACCCCGGATACCACCTGACTCCTCCACATTTGAGAGTCAAACTATGGATACAACCAGTTACATTTTTTCTATAGATATCCGGGTTGCGTATGGCGACAGTATTCAGATGTACCCAAGCTTTATACTCCCTCGAGTATAACAGATACAAATACTTCCCAAAGATGGCTCACAGTCATTGAGTCCATACAGATGTGGGACACCTTCAGTTTCAGCAGTTCAACAGTTATTCCAGTGTATCAGTTATTGAGATCAGCCATGATCATGAGTATATCCCACAATAATGTCCCCTCTGGACCATTACAATGTACCAGTATATTTCTTCACGTATTAGATCCCCCTTCTTGGGACTAATTGTTTTGTATATGTCTTGATACGAGCATGGGAATGCCCGCCTCGTCCTTTATCAGAGATTATACCTCATTCATATTGAGGCCATGTAATATTTTTTGTTTTTGCAGCTTCCAAGGGCCGTGGCTCCAGTCTCCAACCGGTCTCTTCTCTCCCCTAAACCCCAGAAAAAAGGACAAAAGAACTATGATGTCTATCGGCTATACGATGAGATCCTGCCCTCACACATCAGGGGGCAATCTGTTAACACCTAAAAAGTGCTCACTAGCTCATTCCCTTACTCACATGACCCATTTGTCCACTTTTCCACCATCTGAGCCTCTGAAACCAACAAAAGGTCACCAAAAGACCTTAGTACACCCCTTTTTCCATTAAAAAAGATTATTTTTCCAAGAAAATCATAAAAAACCCTAAAAAAGGGTCCAAATTCCCAAAAATATTAAAAAGGGAATTAAAATATTATTTTTATTCAAAAAAGGAAAAAGGAGGGAAAAGTACCTAAACCATGTTGGTCAATACCATTTGGTTTCCACAAAACCACAAATGGTATTTCCCACCACCAAAACCTATAAAAAGGTGGTAGGGGCTCCTCATTTCACATCCATCCATTATCTCATCCTTATGCTGCTGAAATCTCCCCTGAGCATTTTGGCCATTGCAAACCATGTTGGAGAAGATACCATTGGAGATTGGAGTTGCTCATCCTTGGAGCTATTCAACCTCACCATTAGAGGTATTGATTCCGCAAGCACTTGCTTGCCCCATTCTTTCAATACAAATTCTTTATTTTATATGTTCTTGTTCTTGATTTTAAATTATTTTTGTTATTTGCTTAATATCTTTGCTTAGATCCATGAATAGTCTTGTTTAATTAGTTTATTGTTATTTATTTCCATTGAAACTGCTGCTACTAGTTAGCAGGTGCCCATAGCACTAAGCCTGGTTGCAAAACCGGTCTAACAACATCTACACACACATATTACACACTTGTCAGCACTACATCAAAAAAATGATATAATATACAAAACTAAAAATACAAGGGTTTTGTTCTCACCTAGGTCACCCCATGCTCCATCCTCTGGAAGCACCAAATCGGGATCCTCTCTGAAGTCCGTGCTACTGTATGGAAAGTCCTCGACCATAAGTAACTGGCCCTCTAGCCAGCTAAAAAAATCGGGACCAAAGCTAATGATGGGCCCACCACCATGACGGGTCATGACCTCAACCCATCTGAGCATATGGGGATCCCTGGGCTCCCTATCATCAAGTAGCAACTGCAGATGTAGAAGAGGAATCCGCTCTAAGAGGAATGATACTATGATCGATCCATACCCAAACTGCTTGAGCTCCCCTCGCCGACACTTGGTCAGCTAAACTCGGATGTTTGTGAGGAGACCCTCACACTAGTTGAAAACCATGGGGGACATATAGTCCTCCGCATACAGCATCTGGGTCCGAGTAGCCATGTGTGGGGCTTGGCTACCCGCCACCCTAGTAATGGTAAGCAATATGGTCTGTAGTGGATGGCTCACCATATCTCTAATGAGAATCTTCCCGCTGGAAGGACGAGAAGTAGCAACACAGTGCTGTGACACCATGTCCTCAACTGTACGGTCACTGGCCCATGTCCCAGTAAGTTGTACAATGTCCCCTCTTCAGGATAAACCGGTAAGAAAGTAGATATCCTCAATGTCTATCGTGAGGATATGCTCACCTATCACAAAGTACTGTTGGGACGCATCCCAACTCTAGAGCATGTGTGTCAGTAGCAGGATATGGGATCTCATCCCCTAGATGTCAAAGAACTTGAGTAACCCGCAATTTCTCAAAGCATCCACGCATTGTGGATCATTCGCGGCTTGTTCATCCTCGAGTTTGTGTTCTCTCTCTTGCCACTCCAATACCATATTGGCTAGCTGATAACCTGCCAAGAAGGACATTTAAACATTGTTAGGTCCTGCTTCAACCCTCAGAAGTCCATTTTTTGAATTATTTTTGATGTTTGGTTTGTGGTTTTCCGCTGTCGCACTGTACATTTAGGTACAGTGCAATGTCGTCACACTTGTCATTTTAGAGACTTGCGAAGACTCGGTCTCATCGTAGGTCCCGAAAGGGAAACCTGTGACGAGCCAAGGGTGCATAAAGCCCTCCATAACACAATCAAAAACCCAAAAAATGGACATGAAAGCAAAAACTAAACCACTGGAAAGTTGCTGGATGAATTTTAGGCCTACCTGTTCTAGACGGTTGGTGAAATGGCGGATCGTAGCTCCCGGAATCGGCAAAGGAAGTTCTGGCTCCAAATTGGTACTTCTCCACCCAAATTGGCAATTTGAACAATCAAATCTATTTTTGGTCCATATTTCTATTTATAAATAGAATGGAATATTCCTTTTCAAATATTTTGATGCTTTTGGGCCATTTACTATAGTTTTGACCATTTGTCATTATATTTCGGACTATTTGACACTTTCTCTAGTGTACAGGAGTCGTAAAGTGGTCTTTTGTGCCGTTTCTCGCATCACCAACTGTAACTACAGGTATGAACACCCCTTTGAATGTTTTGTCATCATTATTTTTGGTTAGTTGTAATTGTTGCTTGAGGATGAGTTTACTCTTCATTTGTTCTTGTACTCACATAATTATGAGAACAAGTACCGATTTATAATTTATCACTTTTTCGGGCTCATTAAACTTCCACGAAAAAGGACACCCCCCGGAGTCTACCGTTAAGGTCTTTTCAGGCTCTCGAAAAATGAAAAGATTGCCAAGCAAACTTGTCACATTCACGCTTGTTAAAGTATTTGAATGGTCATCTTCCTGGTGATAGTTTACCCCTTTTTCAGACCAGGAGGCACTAATTACGAATTAGGAATACTCCAGCCAATCAAGACTGGAAGAGTCCTCTCCCACGTTGTTTTACCTTTTTTCGGGCGATGAGGCTAACTTTACGAAAAAGGATCGTTGGAGTCTTCTTTAGTTCTTTTCAGACTCTCTAAACATGAAATGATGACCAAGTTTACCTTCTATGGACTAGTTAAATTTTCACATTGACGGGCTCGTCATGGGACGAACCCCTCCTATCCGAGGTTCGAAAAATATTTGGGATTGGACTCATCTATGAGATGAGCTATACTGAGCATCTGGTTACCCTCATCAAGCTCGTAAAAAACACATGAGGCACTCATCAATCATGATGGGGAAAAAGGAAAGTGTTTGTGTTACATACCTTAGTGGCAGTATATAGTCGTTCTTGAACATGGCACTCATCTGCATTCACATATAGTACTTGGGTCATCTGTTTGTCTATGAGTCCCCGGTTACTTTCTGAGTCTTGTTACTCCTCTGAGTCATTCATAGAAAGCTTCGATCATCAGTTGCATTAGAAGTTTGCTTCATTCTCATTATGTCAATACTGCCAAGTCATGCCATGCCCATGTTCAAGAACATGTCCACTATCTATCATCTACAGTCAGTACACACGTCATCATGCCATTGTTACTTTGAGTCAGTCTTACATGTCACTGTACCATCTGATCCACTCTACACATCTTTTGTCGTGTTTCGTGTCGATTGATGGGGGATTCATCATGGCCCTCCTTTGACGGATTCATCCTTGTCGACTTCAACTCATCATACAAGGATTGAATCTAGAAACCAACCAAGTACCTTGGCCCTACATGCCTCAATGGCAAGTTACCTTGTCTTCATCATGAGTTTACATCATTGGCTCTTGATTGAAAGATTTCATCTTGCGTTCAACTTCAAATCATTTATTCACACTTGGTGATATGTATGTACTGTGATACCTTGGAAATCATTAACATCAATGGTTATCTCCCTTGCACTTGTTAACGGTTTACATCAATGGCTGGTAATCAAGTGGTTTCTACCATGTTTGACGTCAAGACATTTGTAATCACATGGATAGATTCGTATCATTGCAGGTTCAACTTGAAGACCCTGGGGAGTCATGTTTTACCCAGGTTGCGATGGAGTTTGTATTGAGTCATATTACATAGATCCACTTTTGTATTGGTCGTGGCTGTGTTATCATCTCATCATGGATCTACGTTTGTGTCTAGTAGCCATGATTGTGTTCAGTCGGTCATTACTACCATGGATCTGCAATGTATTGATCGGCAGCCATGTTGTACTTCATATGAGATTGTCCGTTCAAAGTCAGTTGTACTGCATCAGTGTCCTTCATCCGTTGAGCCTATTGCCATTATTTCTTTCAAAGCACTTCACCTGTACATCCTTAACAGCTTCATGCTTTGGGGGGAATTCTGTTACACCTAAAATATACCCATCATTAGATTCAGTGTATACATCCCTAAAGTCACCTGGACTAAGTATTTTCATCTGGGAGGATTTGCACTCAATCATGCAATCTTTTGATAGGTCATCGCATCTTGCTCCACTGCAGGGTGTGACGAGGTCTGTTAATGGGAAAAAATAGCCTATTCGAGATCCTTCTCGAAACTTACCCATTTAGGGGCTTATCCCTGACCTCTAGGGGAGCTGGTACTTGACCCCTAACTCTTTGGGAGGATCCCCTATCTCTCTCCTACCATCTCTCAACCTATCCTATCCATACCCTATCCACTTAGTCCTATATAAGTGAGGCTCACTCCCATCTCAAAGGGAGGAAGACTATGGTATCTACATGCTGGTGAAATCTCTCTTAAGACACCTCCATTCACCTATTGGAGAGCTCCTACTTCCTTGGAAGGACATGGAAATTGGCTTGGTAAAAGAAGGGCTACTGCGTTAACTCTTTGGTTGTAGTTCTATATCTCTATCATGTACTCCTCTATTTGCAATAATACAAATTCTTTCCACCAATATTGTTCTTATGTGCAATGATATTGTGTAGTTTACCTACTTAACTGTTTACTTAGATCGCTTATTGTATAGGTGTCTTTTACTGGTTTCTCTTGTTTCTTTGTCTTAATAGGTCTTGTAGCTTCGATCTAACGACCATGGGATGTGGATCAACATTCGGGAGAAAGGATTGCGTAGTAAAAAGGTAAGACATATAGTACTTCGTCCTTAAGTAGATCTAGGAGATGTGTTTGTAGTTTGTTCTATTTGTTCTAGACTCACATTGAGGTAGGGAGATCTGGCTCGCATCCGCTCGAGTGGATTGTCCGATAACACCCTTCCCTCATTTGACAGTTTGAACCTTGGTCTGATGTATGAACTCTCTCTGGGCTACAAGATCCAGCCAGAGACCCCATTTATGATTTGTATGTTGAGAGTTTGGTTTCATTTGGATTGACTTTGGGTTCTGTCTTGGACAAGTTTGAGACAGGTAGTGGTGGATACTTTAGTCTCCTCCACCTTCATTTGCTCACTCTTGCATTCCCTTCCTTCCATCCCTGATCTGATCATTGCATTAGATCAACCTCCAGACCTCATTTACATTTTTTTTGAGCCTTGCTTGCTTAGTTTGCTTGCTGCTGCTTGATTTTGAGTTAAGTGTGTTTTCGGCTTGGTTGAGTGCTTGTCTTTTCTTGAGTTTTCTTAATGTATGAGTGATGCGGGTAGTGTTTTCTTTTTAGTCATTTAGATCTGAAAGCAAAGTTGTTATCAAGTTTACTCTTTGATACATCCATTGAAAGATTAAAAGTGCTTCTTTCCCATTGTTGCTCAAAAAATTATTGAAGAAAGATTGTTGTGCATTGGAAAATTCTCATCTGTGTTTTGGAAAAGTTGAATGAATGTATGATCTATTGTGTTTTTCTCGGATTATGAATTGCTCATTTTCTTGAAAGACTCAAAGCATGCTTCGATTTTTGCCAAATTGATTCCATGCTAAGGATAGGTAGATGCATTTTTAATTCTTGTTGCTTTTATATCATTGAAAGTGAAATTGAAAAGCTTGCATATTCCATTTCAGAATCCTCTCTTTTCATCACTTAAGGTCATTTTACTTTGAAAAGGAAAAGAAAAGAAAAAGTTGTTTTGATTTGGTCTAGTAGTGTTGTGTACTTTTGCGTTTCGCATAAAAGGAAAAGAATACTTTCATTGTCAAATTTGTTTGAGTTGGGAATTGTGTTGCATTGAGTTTGTTTTGGCAATACCATTGGAAAAAGATTTCTCCTTCCCATAGCTAGAATTCATTGAAAGAAAAGAATATTTCGTGCATGTAGCTAGGAATTGCATTATGCTTTCGATTATGTACTCACCTCATGCATTCACCTAACCGTCCAAGATAAAATTAACGGTAGAACTAGGTAAAATTTTTAGCAACTTGTGTGTAAGTTAGAGACGTGTTCCGGTGTCGTTAAGCGTGGCAGCTGTCGTTATTTGCCAACACTGTATTCTGGGGGTATTGTAGTCTTCCACGTACATCGGTATATCGAGCTCCTTCACATACCCACCAAGTACCATAATCCATACTCGACGTATATAGAAGGGTGTATCACGTACTTGACACGTATATCAGAAGGTCTCTTGCCGAACGGTTGTGCATTAGATAGCACCACTACGGATTTGAGCTCCCACGTACCTTGCGTATATCAGGAGACACCATTAGGATTCCTGAAACCAACCGAGTTAACCATTTGGCCGTATTGGCAAAGCAATACACTAAGAACAACACTCGGGTAGATTAGCATGCACGCACTGTCCAGGTAATCGGGTATGCAGGAAAGGGTGCGGTCCCAATCCTCCTGGTCGTGTCATATTGTTGGACCCTGTAGTATATCGCGGTTTGCGATGCCTTGATAATACTGTGAGGTTCCAGACTTTTGAATCCACTTTGTCACATAAGTTTGCTTGTTTCCTTAGTTTGAGTAGATTTTTTTTGGACTACTTTTCTCTTAGCATACCCTTAGGAGAAACGTTGTTTTGGCCTTTCTGGCTGATTTTCCTAATACTCTGGCATATTTTTCCTGGAGAATATCCTGTAGGATATTGAACTTACCACCTGAATATCCCCTTAATCCGGAGGTTATTTCAAGGGTAAGAATGGATGAGCGTAACGCGGTCTTAGTTACTCAAGTGGAAATCCCCACTTTGAATGTTGGAGGGCTTTTGTTTCCACGAACTCCTCGAGATTCACCTACCTCTCATCTCCCGTTGGATGGAGAAGCACAAACCCCCGCTTCACAAGTCCTTTCTCCCATCATCCTGGGAGGACCTGGATCGTTGGAATGGATAAACCGACCCCAGGACGACCCTACAGTAGTAGATGGTCCTTCGACAGCTTATTGGACATCTTCTACAGACCACCCAGTGGCTCATTTTTCCATCTCATCCTCACCCAGTGAGACTACTCTGGAAGACACTTTAGCCTACTTTCGTGGCCAATTGGCTCACTTTCGTTCTATGGCTTAAGAGTGTCGGCAGTCGAGTCTCCAACGATGGGTTCAAGACCCATCGTTACTCCCTTATCGACCCATCCTAGTTCATCTGATATCTTTCGGATCACCTGAAGCGCCCCACCACGTGACCACTAATGAGATTGGTCAACCCTCACAAGAGTCCAGTCCTGCACCTCAAGTGAACCAACCGGTGGAAGGACAACAGTCCAACACACTTGTCACTACCACAATTACTTTACCAGTTCCTCTCCCACCTCAGAATTCGAGGGGAGGGTATTCCATTCCCACGGATTATCTTATTGGTAATGTTATTACCACAGTAGCTAGTCAACAACCTACGTTGGTTCAACCTTTGAATAATGGTCAACCTGTTGTGGCTGGGGGGAAACCCCCGTTTCATAACCATAATATAGGCAGTGGAATCCCCAACGGACCTTCCGTTGGACCCTCCCAACCTGCTAGACCGTCCACCATGGGATTATCTCATGTTGGGGAGCCGTCAAATGTAACTCAACCCTCATGGAGTCAAGCATATCCAGGTTCTGTTAACCCTGTGCCGGGACAACCTAATCCTGAAAACACACCATACGGGATACCTTATCCTGGGAATCCATACACTCTATGGGGGAAACAACCTGTGTTGCAACACGGATCCCATCCGATTATCCCTCAAGTACCACCACCCCCGATCGGTCCTCCCCCACCTCCTACTGGAGGTAGCAGGCCCCCACCTAACATTGGTGGAGGCCCACCTCATTTTTCCTACAATATCCCTCACCCCTCCAGTAGTGGCGGGAATGGTCCACCACCCCCTCCCGACGGAGGCGGCGGGGGACCACCCTATCATGGTGGAGGAGGACATTTCCCTTTGGGTGGCGGCGGTGGTCCACCACCCCCTCCAGGCGGAGGCAGTGGAGGACCTAATTACTATGGTGGTGGCGGTGGTGGTGGAGACCCTCATCCTTCTAGCGGCAGAGGTGGTGGGGGCCCCCATCCTTCTGGCGACGGAAGTGTTCCACCACCCCCTCCAGGCGGAGGCGGTGGTGGGCCACCTTATTACGGTTATGGACCCCCAGCTCCTCTTGGTGGTGGCGGTGGACCTCCACCCCCTCTAGGAGGTGGACGTGGACCACCACCTTATTGGAATGGACCACATTATGGTGGCAGACCTCCTTACAGTTCGGGCGGCACACCCCCCTGTGGTTAGTTTCATCCTGGTACACCTTACGGTCAGTTTGGTCCTTACACGCCTTATCCGTATTATCAATACGTGCAGCCTAACCCACAACTGCCCTTCCTCGCTACTTTGGACCTACGTGAACTATCCCGTTTAACTAACAATCCTATTTACCACGGATCTAACTGGCCACCGATTCCGGTGAAACTTCCTTTAGATATCCCCAAGTTTGACGCCAAGCCGGGTGAAGACCCTAAAAACCACGTGATGACATACCACTTATGGTGTTCATCTAATTCCTTAATGGATGATTCAATTCGTCTTAGATTGTTTTGAAGGACTGTCACCGGTTTTGCTGCCAAGTGGTACATTGAGTTACCACCCCACTCTTTTCCCGATTTTGGTTCTCTTTCCATGAACTTTTTGACACATTTCTAGCTACCCATACGGTATGAGACTGGTACCAAGATTTTACCTCGCTCCGTCAGAATACCGCGACTCACATTTCGGATCATATCCACGAGTGGCGAAGGAGATGATGTCTCATTAAATCTCCCATTCCAGATCAGCTCCTAGCAAACTGGTTCACAAAATCCCTCATCCCTACCATAGCAAGAGGCATTGCTATGCGAGGTGTTGTCACTGAAGAACAAGCCATCGCGAGTGCCCATGTGCTAGACCTAGTCTACACTCAATCCGACACTTTGTTTGATATTCTTCCTGACGCACCCCGTGACGTTAATGATCCTGCGAAACCACATAAGGGACTCCAAACTGATGGAATCATTGGTTCCCTTAACACCCATCCTGCTGCTAGCATTGTTGGATCATCCAACCCGACTCCAGCTGGCCATAGGACCACCAAGTCCACCGCTCCTGCTGTAACTGAAGAGGTGAATTATGTCCAATCAGCTTCATTTTAGAAGTCTAGCTGTAAGAAGAAAAACAAGGGGAAACCCAAAAAGTCTTCCGCCCAGCAGGAACAAAAGAGCACTCCTGACGATACCAAGCAAAAATGGAAACTAAAGTATCCTTGTTTACTGTGTGGAGATGATCATTTCTCCAAAGTGTGTCCCCATAGAGACAAAGTACAAAATTTTCTTAGGGGTAAACCAACTCCCACAGTCCTCAATGATCTGTTTCCTACTTAGAACCAACAGATGATTTCTCAAACCCCCCCAGCCCAGGGTGAACCATCCAATACCGCACATGTTCTCATGTTGCGTAATGAGATGATCAATTTGAACACTCTCTCGTGATCTTATGAACCGGTCCCTTCAAAAGAATCCACTGCAAGTAACGATGAAAAAGCTTCCGACTCCTTAACGTAATGTCACTGTACCATTGACTTCTCTCACCATTGAGAAGCCTTCGTTAGACTTGATATTGCGACTGCCCAAGAGTACGATTCGAAAAGCTGTTTTCAATCCTAATGCTCAAGCGGCACAAAATTACAATATCATAGAGGAATTGGCACAAGCTCCTTACGCCATGTCTACCCTGGAAGTTTTGCAGAATTGTCCTATCAACGCAAAACTCTCCTTGCAGCCATTGGTGCAGTCGACTCGGATTCCTCGAACACCATCATGTTCCGACTTGACAAATTTAAGTCGAGGTTCTCACACCAGCTCGCATTCCAAGTTTTTGCGAACATTGCTGGGAAGATTTTCCATCGTACCCTTTTAGACGAAGGACCCTCCACTTCTGTCATGTCCATCGCCTATTGGAGAGCCATTGGCTCCCCCAAATTGAATCGTTCTCCTACCACGTTGAAAGCATTCGACGAGCGTGGCTTTCAACCTCATGGGCTCTTACAAGCTCTTGCAATTGAGTTGGGAGGAAAGACCGTAACCATTAACGTGGAAGTGGTCTCGGCCCCGTTAGATTATAATCTCTTGCTTGGTCGCAATTGGTTTTACACCATGCAAGCGGTAGCCTCTTCAGTCTTCTGTGTAGTACAATTCCTCCACCAAGGACGAATTGTTACTATCGACCAATTAGATTTTTGTACACCAGACGCCACTACTCATCCTAGTGACCATGTTCCTTCCATTGGACAGATGTCAAAACAGTATGAGAGTGTAGGGGTTGGCCTTATGAAAGATTCATCTCTCATGGGCGTTTTTCCAGCTGCGGACCCCCCTAATCATGTTGCCACGGTGAACATGATCTCCACAGAGATTTTATCTCACTCTACTGATGCCTGGCTTGTACCGGATGAAGCCACAACACACCTTCTTGGAGATATGATGCCTCTTTCACCCGCTGAATGTATTTATGAGGCTATCTAATCAGCCTCGGAGGACCATTTAACCATGGCCTCCCCATCCCGTTCTCTACAACGGACGTCATCTCTACTTGATCTCTTAGTTCGTACTTTTCATTCAGATGAGTCCATCATGGAAGTAATGAATGTTGACGACATTCCGTGGGATGATCTCCACCATAGGTCATATTTTCTTCCTCCTTTGGAGTACATAGAGGGAAACATCCATACCCTCTTTTCACCAGATATCTAACCATCCCCTCATTCCCCCATTCTTACATGTCTTATGGACACGGAGGGAAACTTGACCAACATTGAGCCAACCACCCTGGTAGACATCTCGGTGAAACCCGGTATAGTGGAACACATTCACATAGGCCAGAAGTGTTCCCCTGAAGAAATCGCTATTAGCACGGCCTTGTTCAAGCAATTTCGAGACGTATTTGCTTGGTCCTATGAGGAGATTCCTGGGATAGACCCCGCAATTGTTTCTCATGAAATAAAAACCTATCCTGACATCAAACCTGTATGCCAAAAGTTACGACCAGTACACCCCTGGAAGACTACGGCAATAAAGGCAGAAATTGAAAATCTCTTAAAGGTTGGTTTTCTCTATCCTATCCCATTGACAGATTGGGTCTCAAATGTCGTTCCTGTAAACAAAATGCAGGGAACCATTCCCGTCTATGTTGATTATCGGGACCTTAATCGGTCTTGTCCAAAAGACAACTACCCGACCCCCTTCATCGACCAGGTCATCGACAACTGCGCCGGAAGCGTCATCTTCTCATTCATGGATGGCTTTTCTGGTTACAACTAGATTGAGATCAACCCAGCCGACCAACATAAGATGACTTTCATCTGCCCATGGGGAATGTTTGGATACTGCAAACTCCCGTTTGGCCTTAAAAATGTTGGCGCCATGTTTCAACGGGCTATGTCGTATGCCTTCCATGACGTTAAGGACTTTGTGGAACCTTACTTAGACGATCTCCCTGCTCACTCAAAGCAGTGCAAGTTCCACATTGATCATCTGACAGCCATTTTCCTCAGATGCAGACGGTACAATATCTGTTTGAATCCTCATAAGTGTATATTTTGCGTTGAGTCTGGATGCCTCTTAGGATTTGTCGTTTCGAAGGATGTGATCCACATTGATCCCTTAAAGGTGGAGGCCATCATCAACCTACCACCCCCGACTGATGTGACGGAACTTCAAAGTCTCCAAGGGAAGGCGACTTATTTAAGACATTTTGTTTGCAATTTCGCGGAGAAGACTCAGGGGTATATGAGACTGCTCAAGAAGGACGTCCCATTCATTTGGGATGACCGAGCTCAAAAATCCTTCGACAGTATCAAACATGCCATCACGCATGCCCCCGTGATCCAACCACCTAATTATTATCGAGATTACATCTTATATCTCACCACTTCTGCTACCACTATCACCATGTTTTTGGTACAGGAGGATCAAAACGCCCAGCAACATGTAATATACTATGCAAGTAAGGGTCTAGCTGACGCTAAAACTAGATATTCACATGTTGAAAAACTCACATTCGCGGCGGTCATCGTTGTCCAGAAGTTCTGACACTACATCTTGCTCCGCACCAACACTATCATCGCTGAATCGAACCCCATGTACCACGTACCGACACGTCAAGTGCTTGGGGGCAAGTATTCACGCTGTATTGTGATACTGCAAGAATTTGATCTTCTTTTCGAGAAAGCTAAGTCTAAGAAGTCTTTGGTGTTTGCCGACCTCATTTGCGACCTTCCCCATCCTGATGCAAAAGTTGAGCATAATAAAACCTTGCTAGATGAATCATTGTTTCTCATCAGTACGACAAATCCATGGTATGGAGATATCTTATTGTATCTTCAAACCCAATGCTTCAACCCTCAACTTTCTCGTGACGACCGTCATAAGATACGTCACCATGCAAAGTATTATTTAATCATCAATGATACTTTGTATCCCCGTGGCATCGATTCAATTCTTCGACGTTGTCTCACTCACGATGAGGTTGAAGGCGTTCTGAATGACTGTCATGCTAGGGCATGTGGCGGTCACCTCTTTGGGATGGCTACAGCCCAAAATATTTTGCGCACAGGATATTTCTGGCCTACTATCTTCAAAGATTGTATTGTGGCCGTAAAAAAATGTCCTCCTTGCCAACACTTCCATACGAAGAAGCGCATTCATCCTGCCCCATTACATCCGGTTATTGCCGTTGGCCCATTTGCAAAATGGGGCATTGATTTTATGCATTGTAAGCCTACCTCGTCTGGGGGGCATAGTTACATAATTGTAGCTGTGGATTACTTTACAAAGTGGGCTGAAGCTATGCCTACATTCCAGAACGACAACAAAACCGCCGCACTCTTCATCTTCAATCATGTAATAGCGCGGTTTGGAGTTCCTCAGGCAATTGTTACCGATCATGGTTCTCATTTTCAGAACCATATGGTTGATGAATTGAGCAACATGTTGGGTTTTCGCCTTGAAAATTCAACACCCTACTACCCGCAATCCAATGCACAGGTCGAGGCCATTAACAAGGTCTTGAAAACTATGATCCAAAGGATGGTAGGGACATATAAGTCTAATTGGCACAACATGCTCTTTTTAGCGTTATGGGCCTACCGAACTTCCATCAAAACTGCCACAGATTTCACTCCTTTCCAATTGGTATATGGATTGGAGGTTGTCCTACCAATAGAGTGCGAAATTCTGTCTCTACAACTCGCTGTCGAACTTATTCCTAACACTACTGCCGAGGAAGAATGTCTCTTGCACTTAGCAAAATTTGATGAGTCTCGCCGAGATGCCGCTCTTGCTAATGAAGCACACAAGAAACGCATAAAATCCCAATACGATAAGTCAGTTGAACCTCGTATCTTTAACGAGGGTGACCTGGTCCTCACTTATGACCAGAAGCACGACAAACTAGGAGCAGGGATGTTCGAGTCCATGTGGCATGGACCTTACGTTATAAAACGTGTATTGGAAAAAGGTGCTTACAAGCTTGAATACAATGTTGGAATCTCTTTGGGTGAACCCCGCAATGGGATTTACCTGAAGAGATACTATGCTTGATCTCTCATGCATAGCCTTGCTTGTATATACTGTACATGGCATGTTTTTGTGTGGTGAGACGCATTTCTTTTTTAAGTGTCTTTTGATCTTGTTTCCGCTTCTTATACCATGTTCTATCTGCATGTGCAGATGGAAACGTGCTATGGATTCGTGGACGGCGCCAGCCGGCATACTCGTAACCTTACTTCGGTAGCCTGGGTACTATATTCCCCAACAGGTGAGCTCATTAGCTCAGGAGGAAGTTTCCTAGGGTTTGCAACCAACAATGCCACAGAGTATTAGGCAGTAATCAGAACCCTAGCTAACGCCATTTCCTTGGGTATGAACCACATTGTCATCCACATGGATTCTCAATTAATGGTTTCCCATCTAAATCGGGTCTACGCCATCCGTGATCCCACCTTACTCCGTCTCTTCAGACGAGTACGTCTCCTGGAAAGGTCATTTGAATCCATTCAATACCTACACATTCCACGAGAGTTAAACACAGTTGTTGACTCCATGGACAACTTCATATTGGATTGGTACATCACACACACATAATATTCATAATATGTAAAAGCATTCACGACATGTAAATATTGCAGAAGCAAACATGTAAACAAGATCACATCACTAATCATTTTTGAAAAACACATAATGTATAATCGCTAATAATGTCTGTATATATATATATATATCACTAAAAAAGTAGTGCCAGTACAAAATCTGAAGCACGGTGACTTTCAGTGAGTCTCTACAAAAATCTGAAGCATCATAGCTTTCACTATTAAAAAATCTGAGGCCTCTAAGCTCTCAGTACAAGTATAGTAGTGTCATCATGCCTGACGCCTGACCCGTACACCACCCCTAGCACGGATGGCACACTGTCATTGGGTGAGGAAGTAGTCTACGGTCCGAGCCACCTTGCAGAGTAAGGCATTGAAGCACATAGATGCTCCAACCCCAATTCTCTGCATGGGCCTCGGTAAGTCATCAATAGCTAGCTCCGGTATCTCCATGATCAGCTGGGATAGGTTCCTATACAACTCCTCCATCTCCTCAATGGCAGCATGAGCACCTGCAGGAACAACTGCCTCCCCGCCTCTGTATCTCCTCGCTTGAAGGGAGAGACCCACCGGCCATACGGGGCCCACATCTGCATACACATATTATGTACTTGTCAACACTACATCAAAAAAATGATATAATATACAAAACTAAAAATGCAAGGGTTTTGTTCTCACCTATGTCACCCCATGCTGCACCCTCGAGAAGCACCAAGTCGAGATCCTCTCAGAAGTCCATGCCGCTGTATGGAAAGTCCTCAACCATGTGTAACTGGCCCTCTAGCCAGCTGAAAAACTCTAGACCAAAGCTAATGATGGGCCCGCCACCATGACGGGTCATGAACTCAACCCATCTGAGCATATGGGGATCCCTGGGCTCCCTGTCATCAAGTAGCAACTACGAACGTAGAAGAGGAATCCGCTCTAAGAGGAATGATACTATGATCGATCCATACCCAAACTGCTTGAGCTCCCCTCACCGACACTTGGTCAGCTGAGCTCAGATGTTTGCGAGGAGACCCTCGCACCAGTTGAAAACCATGGGGGACATACAGTCCTTCACATACAACATCTGGGTCCGAGTAGCCATGTGTGGGGCTTGGCTACCCGCCACCCTAGTAATGGTAAGCAATATGGTCCGTAGTGGACGACTCACCACATCCCTGATGAGAATCTTCCTGTTGGAAGGCCGAGAAGTAGCAACACAATGCTACGACACCATGTCCTCAACTGTACGGTCACTAGCCCGTGTTCCAGTAAGATGTACAGCGTCCCCCCTTCGGGACAAACCAGTAAGAAATTAGATATCCTCAATGTCTATCGTGAGGATATGCTCACCAATCACAAAGTACTATTGGGCCGCATCCCAACTCTGAAGCATGTGTGTCAGTAGTGGGATCTGGGATCTCATCCCCTGGATCTCAAAGAATTTCAGTAACCCGCAGTTTCTCAAAGCATCCACGCATTGTGGATCGTTCGCAGCTTGTTCATATTCGAGTTCATGTTCTCTCTCTCGCCACTCTAATACCATATTGGCTAGCTGGTAACCTGCCAAGAAGGACATTTTAACACTGTGAGGTCCTGCTTCAAACCTCAGAAGTCCATTTTTTGATTTCTTTTTTATGTTTGTGTTATGGTTCTCCGCCATCACACTGTACGTATACTGCGATGACATCGCACTCTCGCATTTGAGGCTTGCAACGACTCGGTCTCGTGGCAAGTCCCGAAAGGGAAACCTGCGACGAGCCGAGGGCGTATGAAGCCTTCCATAACACCATCAAAAACCCCAAAAATGGACCTAAAAGCAAAAACTAAACCATTGGAAACTTGTTGGATGAATTTTAGGCCTACCTGATCCGGATGGTTGGTGAAATGGTGGATCGTAGCTCCCGAAATCGGCAAAGGAAGTTTTGGCTCCAAATTGGTACTTCTACACCCAAATTGGCAATTTGAACAATGAAATCTATTTTTGGCCCATATTTCTATTTATAAATAGAATGGAATATTCCTTTTCAAATATTTTGATGCTTTTGGGCCATTTACTATAGTTTCGATCGTTTGTCATTATATTTAGGGCTATTTGACACTTTCTCTAGTGTACAGGAGTCTTAAAGTGGTCTTTTGTGTCGTTTCTCACATCACCAACGGTAACTACAGGTATGAACACCCCTTTGAATGTTTTGTCATTATTATTTTTGGTTAGTCATAATTATTGCATGAGAACGAGTTTTCTATCCATTTGTGCTCGTACTCACGAAACCATGAGAGAAAGTACCGAGTTATGATTTATCACTTTTTCGGTCTCGTTAAACTTCCACGGAAAAGGACACCCCCCAGAGTCTACCGTTAAGCTCTTTTCAGGATCTCGAAAAATGAAAAGATTGCCAAGCGAACTTGTCGCGTTCACGCTTGTTAAAGTATTTGAATGGTTGTCTTCCTGGTGATAGTTTACCCCTTTTTCGGAATAGGAGGCACTAATTATGAAAAAGTAACACTCCAGCCAATCATGACTGGAAGAGTCCTCTCCCGCGTTGTTTTACCCTTTTTCGGGCAATGAGGCTAACTTTATGAAAAAGGACCGTTGGAGTCTTCTTTAGTTCTTTTCAGACTCTCTAAACTTGAAATGACGATCGATTTTACCTTCTATGGACTCATTAAAATTTTCACATTGAAGGGCCCATCATGGGATGAACCCCTCCTATCCGAGGTTCGGAAAATATTTGGGATTGGACTCATCTATGAGATGAGCTATACCGAGCATCTGTTTACCCTCATCAAGCTCATAAAAAACACATGAGGCACTCATCATTCATGATGAGGAAAAAGGAAAGTGTTTGTGTTACATACCTTAGTGGCAGTATATAGTCGTTCTTGAACATGGCACTCATCTGCATTCGCATATAGTACTTGGGTCATCTATTTGTCTATGAGTCCTCGCTTACTTTCTGAGTCCTGTTACTCCTCTGAGTCATTCGGAGAAAGCTTCCATCATCAGTTGCATTAGAAGTTTTCATCATTCTCATTATGTCAATACTACCAAGTCATGCCATGCCCATGTTCAAGAACACGTTCACTATCTATCATCTACAGTCAGTACACACGTCGTCATGCCGTTGTTACTTTGATTTAGTCTTGCATGTTACTGTACCATCCGATCCACTCTACACATATTTTGTCGTGTTTCGTGTCGATTGATGGGGGATTCATCATGGCCCTCCTTCGATGGATTCATCCTTGTCGACTTCAACTCATCATCCGAGGATTGAATATAGAAACCAACCAAGTACCTTGGCCCTGCATGCCTCAATGGCAGGTTACCTTGATTTCATCATGAGTTTACATCATTGGCTCTTGATTGAAAGATTTCATCTTGCGTTCGACTTCAAATCATTTATTCACGCTTGATGATATGTACTGTGATACCTTGGGAATCATTGACATCAATGGTGATCTCCCTCGCACTTGTTAACGGTTTACATCAATTGCCTGTAATCAAGTGGTTTCTACCATGTTCGATGTCAAGACATTTGTAATCACATGGATAGATTCGTATCATTGCGGGTTCAGCTTGAAGACCCTGGGGAGTCATGTTTACCCAGGTTGCGATGGAGTTTGTATTGAGTCATATTACATGGATCCACTCTTGTATTGGTCGTGGCTGTGCTATCATCTCCTCATGGATCTATGGTTGTGTCTAGTAGCCATGATTGTGTTCAATCGGTCATTACTACCATGGATCTGCAATGTATTGGTCGGCAGCCATGTTGTACTTCATATGAGATTGTCAGTTCAAAGTTAGTTGTACTGCAGCAGTGTCCTTCGTCCGACGAGTCTATTGCCATTACTTCTATCAAAGCACTTCACCTGTCTATCTTCAACAACTTCATGCTTTGGGGGGCATTCTGTTACACCCAAAATCTACTCATCATCAGATTCAGTGTATACACCCCTGAAGATACCTGGACTAAGTAATCATCCTAGGAGGATTTGCACTCAGTTTTGCAATCTTTTGAGAGGTCGTCGCAGGTTGCACACTAGCAACATGCTACATCGCATCTTGCTCCACTGCAGGGTGCGACGAGGTCAATTAATGGGAAAAAATAGATTATTCGAGATCCTTCTCGAAAACTTGCTCATTTACGGGCTTATCCCTGACCTCTAGGGGAGCTGGTATTCAACCCCTAACTCTTTGGGAGGATCCCCTATCTCTCTCCTACCATCTCTCAACCTATCCTATCCAAACCCTATCCACTTAGTCCTATATAAGTGAGGTTCACTCCCATCCCAAAGGGAGGAAGACTATGGTATCTACATGCTAGTGAAATCTCTCTTAAGACACCTCCATTCACCTATTGGAGAACTCATACTTCCTTGGAAGGAGGTGGCAATTGGCTTGGTTGGAGAAGGGCTACTGCGTTAAGTCTTGGTTGTTGTTCTATATCTCTATCATGTATTCCCCTATTTGCAGTAATACAAATGCTTTCCACCAATATTGTTCTTATATGCAATGATATTGAGTAGTTTACCTGCTTAACTGTTTACTTAGATCACCTATTGTATAGATTTCTTTTACTGGTTTCTCTTATTTCTTGTCTTGACAGGTCTTGTAGCTTGGATCTGACGACCGTGGGACATGGATCAACATTCGGGAGAAAAGATTGAGTAGTAAAAAGGTAAGACATCTAGTACTTGGTCCTTAAGTAGATCTAGGAAATGCACTTGTAGTCTGTTCTATTTTTTCTAGAATCACATTGAGCTAGGGAGATCCTGCTAGCGTCCGCTCGAGTGGATTGTCCGATAACAGCAGCCGCAGTATGGGAACCCACGGTATCTACCACCGCCGTATGTCCAACCGCAGTATGGGCAGCAACAATATCAGCAACCACAGTACGGGAAACCGCAGTATCAACAATATGGACCGCCACGCTGAGGTTTCAGGGGAGAATTCTGTGGAGGACGAGGTGTCGGTATGGGACGTGGAGGAGCTGCTGGACGAGGAAGAGGTCCAATCATTTGTTACAATTACGGATAACAGGGGCACTATCAAAGAGATTGTCCAAATCCAGCACCGTAGTGTACATACTGCAGTGCTGTGGATCATAGTGTAGAGGACTGCCCTCAGCTCATTACGAAATGGAAAACTAAGCATCCACCCCAGAACCATAACCAAAATAATTAGAATGCACCATCAGCTGTGTAGATGATATCGATAGAAGCCAGGAGTATCCATGTGACGGTTGGAATAGTGACAAGAGGAGGGGTGGTGACAGGTGGTGATAGGTCACACACCAATGTTAGACCAACACAAACATAGCATAAGCAAATCACCTTCGACATAGAAGCAGAAAGGAATGTCTTTTTTAAGGCACATGATGCAATGAGGAATAGGCGACAGCGACCTCTTGAGGAAGAAATCTATGACATG
The DNA here is from genome assembly GCA_027924585.1 of Larix kaempferi. NCBI lineage: Eukaryota > Viridiplantae > Streptophyta > Pinopsida > Pinales > Pinaceae > Larix > Larix kaempferi. Next base: position 641,582 of record BSBM01000111.1, on the reverse strand, counting down.
CCACCGACGTTTGACTCGACGAATTCGCGAAGGAAGGAAAACACTCTGAAATACTTCTTGGAAAGTTTCCTGGACTTGGAAAAAGACCCAAATGCACTGGAATAAATAGCTAGTCTACTGCAACGACGGGGAGGTGCATGACTGGAACAGAGATTTAATCGCATACATAAAAGTAAGATAGGTAGGTAGATGTGGATGTCAGCACAGATCGGAGAATTTGATGTCGACTCCATAATTTTGGATTTGGGTTTGGATGTGAATATCCTGACTAAACAGACGTGGGAGACAATGGGGAAGCCGCGGATGACTTGGTCACCAGTACAATTGCGACTGGTGAACTAGAGCAAGGTCACCCCGCTCGATCGGGTATGTCAACTTCTAGTTGAAATTGAAGGGCTCAGAACGTATGTTGACTTCGATGTCATCGAAATTGTGGATAACACCGGTCCCTATCCGGTACTGCTGGGGATAGACTGGGCCATCGAGAACCAAGCAATTATCAACCTTAAGATAAGGATAATGTCATTCGAGAATCAGGAAATGAGAGTCATTGCACCATTGGATCCTGTGGAAGGGCTGTGTTATATAGAGCCATCCAGAGACGAGTTTGCGGAAGGGTGGAAAAATTTGTATAACATCTCTGAAGATTATGTTAATCCCACTACAGATGGAGAATTAGGATGGCGCAGTGCCAGTTCATCATCCTCATATTCAGATAAGGCCTTTGAGAATTGGCAGATTCGGTTGCATGAAGTGTCCTTTATAAGATGCGCATGGGTAACGCAGTCCCTGGGAAGGGTAGCCACAGAGGAATGCATGTTACCTACATATGAGGGATTTCCCAACTTTGGCAATTCTCTCATGGAATTTGAGGAAAAAGTGGCAGAACTGCAGCATCTACTGGCCCTGGAGGAATCCTTGAAGGATACTCCTGTGCGATGGTGGGCAGCGCATAAACCAAACATCATAACTTGGCCACTATGTCAATGCCTCATGGAGGTTCGGTTCGGCGAAGTTGCGGAGTACGAACAACTGAAATATGATGGAAGAAGCGACCCGAAGGAGCCTCTGAATGCCTCCCAACACTAATGGGGATCGAGAGCAAGACAGGAGTGGGTACATGCGTTTGTACACACATTCGATGAGGTACCCGGGAGCTGGTATGTCGCAGCAGAACTACGACGCAGGAAGACTTCTTGGGAGTAGCTTACCATTGGCTTCAACCAATCGTTCTCGTTCTCAGACGAGAATCCCTTGATCCACACCGCACTACAGGAAATCCATGAAAAAATATTTGAAGTAGCACCGAATGGAAAACCGGTGGCACTCCAATGGACTGCGACACCAGAAATGTTGATGGAGTGTTACAACATCACCGGAGAGCCCGAAGATGATGATGACCCCAGGGCTACATATGTACCAAAATTGGAGGGTAGTCGCAGTGTTGTGGAACTAGATATACCGTCGGACAAATTTCAGCAACCATTAAAGATCAAGAAGATGAACATTGGGTCAGAGGAAAGCCCCAAGTTCGCAAGCATTGGAGACTACTGGGAAGAGTCGACCATTGCGAAGATGACTGACTTACTACATGAGTTTCAGGAATTGTTTCCGACGGAATTCTCAGAAATGAAGGGAATTTCTGGAGACTTAGGGGAAATGAAGATCCCCCTGAAACCTTATGTGAAGCCGGTTAAGAAATGGCCGTATTGATTGAACCCGAGATACAAGGAATACGTGCAAGCCAAAATCAAAAGAATGTTGGAGGCAGGAATCATAGAACCAGTGGATGAATCAGAATGGATCAATCCAATGGTCGTCTAGGAAAAGAAAACCGACAAAGTACGAATATGTGTCGACCTAAGGAAACTGAATGATGCCTTCCTACATGATCCATTCCCGACCCCATTTACGGATCATGTCAGGAGATATATTCCTTTATGGATGGATTTTCAGGATATCACCAGATCAAGATTGCAAAAGAAGATCGACACAAGACTACATTCGTCATAGAGTGGGGATGCTTTCAGTACACGGTGATGCCATTTGGATTAAAGAATTCTCCTGCAATCTTTTCCAGAATAGTGGTAGTGGCATTCAAATATTATATTCATAAGTTTCTCGCCGTCTACATGGATAATTGGATGGTATATGGGCTAGTCAAGGATCATGTAGCGAACTTAAGACTCATGCTAGAACGTTGTCGACAGCACCAAATTTCCCTGAACCTCAAGAAGTCTATCTTTTATGCTCCGTTCGGCATCTTGTTGGGACACATTGTATGCAGAGAAGGAATGTTGGTAGACCCGGCAAAGATTTCCATCATTGACAACCTCCCACCACCAACGACGGCCAATCAACTACGAGCGACATTGGGACACACAGGTTACTACAGGAAATTCATTCGAGGATATGCAACCATCACCACACCCATGGAGAAGTTACTAAAGAAGGATGCTAAGTTTGAATGGACTAAGGAATGTCGGAAAATCCTGTACATACTGAAAGAGAAAATGGTCGCAACACCAATCCTCGCATTTCCAGATTGGACAAAAGAATTTCACATACACGTTGATGTGTCATCAATTGCACTCGGTTTTATCTCAGTGCAGCCAGGAACTGGCGACATTGACCACCCAATAGCCTTCACAAGTCGAAAATTGTCCACTGTGGAGAAGAACTACATGACCATCGAGCGGGAAGGGCTGGCGATGGTATATGCTTTGTAGAAATTCTGGCATTACCTCTTAGGGGGCCACTTCAAGATGTTCACAGATCATTCTGCGTTGAAATACTTGATGAACAAGCCTGTGTTTCGAGGGAAGATCTATCGCTGGTTATTGTTGTTTTAGGAGTTTGACTTTGAGATTATCGTAAAGCTAGGATGATTGAACACGGGACCTGATCATCTTTCACGAATAGAGTCAGGGGAAGAACCAAGGAGCATCGATGAAGGATTGTCAGACGCTCAGTTTTTTAGGATCGGCATGGTCGATGTTATAGGTCAAATCTACACTTCTCCGTCCCGTGATCACCTTTCCTTGTAGATCACACAAAAGGACACAAAGGATGGAAGAGCTAGATTGCCTCAGATGAGTTACTTCCAGAAGTACACTCCTCACCTGAAAATATTGCAGTTTCTCCTACTTTTGCCACATTTACGCCCCTCTCTACATACAAGACCAGCGTACTGTACCCTACTCTCCTCAAGGGAAACCCGCATACACCTCCCAAAAAATTGTAAATGCATGTTCTAAAGCATAAAAGTTGCTTCCTGTACGCTGCTCTTGTTGTATGAAACCTGCATACATCTTAAGATGAAATAAAAAATATATTAATTTGACGAATTGGGATTAGTTGAAGTTGGTTCTACAACTTCCCCAACCTCCCAATCCAACCACCTCTCAATCTAAACTGCCTACCTTGTCCCATAAATACAAGGAGGATCCATGAGAGGGGCTACTCATTGTATTGAGAAAAAATTGAGAGAATACTTGGAGGACTGTTATGCTGGAGGAATTCCCAAGTCATTGTGAAGAGCAGGAGCCTAGAGTCTGGTTGCAGAAGCATCTCGACACATCAGGTATACTTGTACTGATTTCATGCTTCTTTGACAATAAAAAGGTCGAAATACCCTTCCTGTCTCAAATTGAATGTCTAATAGATTGTATGTTCATTTGGTTAATATTCGATTATATTTGATGTTAGATTACTGTCTAATTTCATCATATTTATATATAGTCAAGATACACTGAGGAAGGTATTGCCTTGTGTTGCAGGTTCGTCAAGTGAAGGATCAAGCAAAGGATCAAGCAGAAGACCAAGTGAAATCTAGGATCAGTTGTCGGTAATAAGGTGCCTCTTTCTATACCTTGATCTATTTCATTTGTAAGAACTAGTTGTAATGCAAGTAATGTATTTACCTGTAAACCCTGCCTAGTTGGTATTGTCCATCTCCTCACTATAGGGTAGAAATTATGAACCACAGATGGGCGACTCCACAAGGGAGTAACCATGTATTTCTTTCTACTCTAGGACACCTAGTTAGGTGTTCCTTCCAGCCCTTGTTTAAGTTTTTGATTGTCTGAGAGGCCTTGTAGGTATTTTTTTTTTTGTTCCTTATTGCCTAACTCATCTCAAGAGTCTGTTGCAAAGCCTGTTTGTACCCTGCTTAGGTACATACATTGGTCTCCCCTACATATAGTAGTGTTTGCTGGTTGATGTGCGCCCCTCCCTGAACTGAACAGTAGCATAAACCTCTTGATGTACGTTGCATTAGAGGAGATTTCAATTTAAAATGGGCCTTCCAAAAATAATGCAAATTCCATGTCATCATGTATTAGCCAATCAAAACGCTTTAAAATTCAAAAAGGGAGCACCTAAAAAAATTAGGGGGAAAAAATAAAAACTACTTTTTTGGATCGTATTTTCAACTTATCTCATTGTAGGTTTACTCAAATTTCAAGCAGGAGGACTCGTTGGATTCATAATTAAATTATGCATCCAACGAGTACCTATGTTTCATAATTTTAACAACATCCACACCATGAAAAATCAAAAATACATTAAAGAACGTGTTTTCTCTTACTAGAAACACGTTTTTTAATGTATTTTCAAATTTTCATGGTGTGGATGTTGTTAAAAGTATGCAACATGGGTACTCACTGGATACATAATTTAATTATGCATCCAATGAATCCTCTGGCTTGAAATTTGAGTAAACCTACAAGGAGATAAGTTGAAAAGACGATCCAAAAAAGTAGTTTTTTTACTCTCTCTCTACTATTATTTTATTATTTTCTTATTATTTTCCTTAGGAGACCCATTTTTTACCCAAATTTCCTCTAATGGTTTTCAACACTGCACAGTGGTGTATAATCCTGTAGTGTCCAGTTTGTTGTTAGGGTTTGTTTCCAAGCTTTTGGTTTCTATTTCAGCCTGTTGCTTTTCCTTCTTTACTGACCCTTGAGACCTTTGATGTCTCCCTTGAGTCTTGTTGGCCTCTCCAATCTCTTTTAAGCTTGTTTTTGCTTGCTTGAGTCTTTGTAAGTGTCTTCACTGCCTTCTAGCATTTTGAAAGTGTGTGCACTTCTTTGTTTTTGGTCTAGTTGCACACCTTGATCCTAGTTGCTAGTTGCAATCATGCGAACCTGTGTTTCTTAAGCATTAGTTGTTTGTAGCAATGTTAGCATGCTTCCTTGGTCTCTTATCCTTTGCTTAGGGTTTGACCTAGTTTGAAGTCCTTAGGATTGCTTTGGAGAGTTGCTTGGTTAGTCACTTCCTGATTGTCTTTCAGTTTGAGTCCAAGTGAGTAGAAGCCCTCTAGTTTGCTTTCTTTTGAGTCAGTGTGCTTGGTAAGTTACCTTTTTGGTTCGCTTGCTTACTTTATACTTGGCTTAGTGTTTTCCTTAGGGTTTTGATGCTTAGGAGCAGCCTTGTAGGTCTTCCTTTCCGCTTAAGAGTGTCTCTTTTCCCTTTTTCTTTTGCGCTTTGTTTCCAAGTCTCAAGTTTTTCTTTTGCAAAAACTTGGTAAGTCAAGTCTTCTTCAGATCAGTTGATTTGTTTTTGTGAGCCATTTAGCTGTTAGTTTTACCCACACTTTTGCATTTAGGTCTTGCTTGCATTTTACAGTTTCATTTTCTTGCACAATTATTAGAAAAAACAAAAAATGTTTTAAGTAGTTTAGTAGTAAGATCTCTTTCTGTTTTGAGGTAGCTTAGTTTACTTCGAAATATTAAAAAGAAAATACAAAAAGATTTTTATTTTAGGGTTGCCCAATTTTCGATTTTTGAAAGAATACAAACGGGAAAGAGAAAAAGTTTTTGTAAATTTGAGAGTTTTGCATTTACATGCACTTTACATTCATACAAACCATTCCACACACCGCACTACAACCCTTGAGTAACAAGTACCCCTTAAAAGGAATTATTAATAAAATTTATTAGCAACATTTTTCTTTTTAGGAATACACGACATCAACTAGCCTAGGCTAGAGTTTCAAGCTTAAATCACCTTAAACTGCTCGGAACTAGATTCATTACTCAACAATCGTAGTACGACTTTCATTTAGGTAAACCCATGTATATCAAATAGTCTAGGGAAACTCTACTTAAACCAGAGCTAAGCATGAGGTCGTGGGAGACTGGAATTGTTGAGGATATCCCCTCACTTTCCTTTTGACCATAAACCAGAGTCAATTCGCATATGGGGGTCCTTTCAAACTTTGAACTTTGCTAACCTGTCCATGCGTTTCGACTAGGTTGACGACTGTCCCCCCAGGTTATTTCGCATTGATGGTAGCCTTAGTATCAGACCTTTAGGATTCTACACAGGTAGAGTGGGCGGTTATTCCCACTTCACCTCGGACAGGTGTGGAAGGTAACCCTCTGGTAGTAATCCTGGAAAAGCGGTTTGTTGATTCAAGCGCTTGCACCTAGTGGACCTGTGGAAGATTCCACGTAACTAACTGTCGATACTCTATTAGTCTGTTCTGGGCCCTGATCATCCTAGACTTGCTTTTGAGAGTATTTTCCATCTGTTTTCCTGGTTTGATTACCTAGGACCTTTTTAGTGGTGTGCTCTTTGTGTCGTTCGTTTCTAGTTCGCCTTAGATATTTTCTGGCCCGTTGAGTCGGAAACCATGGATAGCATGCTGGTGAGCACCAATCAAGGAACCCCTGTTGAATGGGCTTCTTGTGCTTTTCCATTCATTGGTAACATTGGTACTCCCTTAATGGCTACTTTGAATCTTCTGGGATTCACTATCGGGCTACCGATTTGGTTGTTTTCCACTCTGAACGCCTTGCATGCTCTTGATGCTTATCAAGTAAGCTCCTCACATCAAGAGCATCAGAACCCTATGCCCGCTTCACTAGTAACATCTCCTCCTCCTCCTTCTACCTCATGTGGTGAAAGTAGTAATACTAGTAACCAACAGTCTAAAAAGAATAGATGGAGGAAGAATAGGAAGAAGATGCCAAAGCAAGGGGGCAGCCACCCAGCCTCTGTACGTCATGCTGGAGGCACCTACCCAGCCTCAGGAGGTCATGCTGGGAGAAAAATTTCAGTCACTGCAAATCATACTGAAAGCATGTCTTCAACCACTATTGCTCATGTTGAGGACACGTCATTGATCACTGCTGGTCCTATTAATGACAAGTCACCAGTTCCTGTGAGTCATACTAGAGACACTAAATCAGCCACTGCAAGTCATGCTGAGAAAGTTGACATTGTCAGCAAACCTAATAAATAGAAGCTTAAGTTCCCTTGTAATTTTTGCGAGGGAGACCACCTTATTCATTGGTGCCCTGCTATTCCAGAGGTGCAAAGAGTGTGGTCCATAGTTCAAAAGTCTTCTGCTTCTGAGCAACCAACCAATGCAAGTCATGCTGGGGGAAAGCTGTCAGCTAATGCTAGTCATGCTGAGAGTATTGTTGTTGGTACGGAGTCTAAGCGTATAGGATGCAAGCCAAAGTTCCCTTGTCAACTTTGTAAGGGACATCACCTTACTCACTTGTGCCCTGCTATTCCATAAGTGCGGAGAGTGTGGTCCAGGTCTGAAGGATCCTCTACTCCTGAATTGTCTATAGATTCCCAACAGCCTGATCAACCTTTGGTTAATGAAGTGGTTGAACCAATGCAATCTTTGGTCAACCCCACTCTTCCTTTGGAGAGTGAAGTGATCGAATCGATGCAATCTTCGACCGATCCCATCAGTCCTTCAGAGACTGATGCACCTATCCCTGAAGTCTTATGCATTACTAGTTCGGATGTCTCTGAAAATGGGGGCACTACATCTGTGCCGAGTGAACCCCTACCAAGCTCTGGGATCATTTCCTTTTATTGGAATATTCTAACTGGGCCTTTCCTTCCTTCTTCTTCACCTTTCCAGATAAAGGTTGATATCGGCAACCGTACGGTTCACCGATGTATTGTAGATGAAGGAGCCTCTATTAGTATCTTATCCCCTTATGCTTGGAGAGATTTAGGTTTCCCTAACCTTGTTATAGTTGTTAATTGGCCGTTGACCTTCGACAGAAGACCTAGTGAACCATTGGGATTCCTCCCTCGGGTACCTGTTACTTTGAGTGGAAAAACAGTCTTAGTTGATTTTATGGTTTTAAAGGACCCTACGAATTTTGATATGATCCTCAGACGTGATTACGTATATGCTATGCAGGCTATGGTGTCTACACTCTTTCGTGTGATGCATTTTCCTCACAACAGAAGCATTGTCACTATCGATCGGCTTACATTTGTTGATCCCTCTTATTACCCAACTATAGACCAAGTATGTCCCCCGTCAGTATGCACTACCATGTCACAATCAAATTATGTGGCATATTTTTCCTTGAGTCCAATTGCTACTAAGAAGAATTCTCTGAATTCATGCTTACCTTCTCGGGACTGGGTCCCGACAATTGACTAGGCGATTACTCCATCTGAATTTTTAGATATGTGTTCTATCTGGGATGATATACTTCCCTCTGATGAATTTTTCCTAGATTTTATAATGCAGTCTGCCATTCATTTAGACATTGATCCATCTACGAGCAGTCTTCCACCTTTCCTTCAAGCTCGTTAAAAACAGTAAGGAAGTTACGAGCATTCTTCCACCTTCACTCGTTAAAAACAGTAAGGAGGTTACGAGCATTCTTCTACCTTCACTTTGAGCTCGTTAAAAACAGTAAAGAGGCTATGAGCATTTCTTCCATCTTCACTTCGATCTCATTAAAAATAGTAAGGAAGTTATGATCATTCTTCTGTATCTCCTTTGAGCTCATTAAAAACAATAAGGAGGTCATGAGTTTACTTTTTTGGGCTTGTTAAAAACTTTACGAAAAAGATCTTTATAGAGTTCTTTCATGCTCTTGTTTGACTCTTTAAATATGACAAGATTGCCGAGTATAGTTTTCATTTCAGACTCGTTAAAGGATTTGAAGCGACATCCACTTAGGTATAAGTTTAACCATTTTCCGGACCTCTGTGGATCATTTACGAAAAAGGAATACTCTAGTCATGCGTGGCTAGAAGAGTTCTCCTCTCATTGTTTTATACTTTTTCAGGGGAGGGGACTAACTATACGAAAAAGGCCTTTTGGAGCCTCTCTTTAGGGTTTTCAGGCTCTCTAAATATGAAAACACCAAGCGAGAATTCACCTACTCGGGCTCGATGTGAAATCCACGAGAGGGTAAATAGAGGATTGTTTAACTTTTTTAGACTCTATAAACAAGAAAACACCAACGAGCATTAACCTACTTGGGATCGATATTAAAATCCATGAGTAGGTGTATGGAGTTATTGTTTAAGCTTTTCAAACTCCTTAAAATTGAAAACACTAGTGAGCAAGAACAGATCTTGGCTCAATATTAAAATCCAGAGATCAGTACTATAGAGTATTCTTCTATCTCTTCTTCGAACTCTGTAAACAATGAAGAAGGTCCCGAGTCTTCCTCCCATGGGCTCGTTAAACTCTTTACATGGTTGGACCTATTGAGTTTTCTATTTTTCTTGGACTCATTAAATAAACAAGAAGAACATTCTTTTACCAAAAAGAATAAGGGATAAGAAGGGTCTATTGCATCTCTTTTAGCTTCAAAGACAATTAAGTCAGTCATATCCTTGAACACAGCACCTACTTGAGTCTTTCATGTCAGTTGGGTTTTAGTTTTTGACCTTAGGGTGAACCTGATCTCCGAGTTTTTACTCCCCCGGTTGGTTATTCTTCCAACCATATGGAGGGTTTGTTCTGTCTCCTATATTGCAGACTTATATCATTCCCCATTATGTTGAAAATTGCCTAAGTCACTTTGTGTCGTGCTCACTGTTCAATGATATAACTTGTGTTGGCTATTCTGCATTTTACCTTGACTTCATGTGTCGGCCATCCTAGTGTCAGTTTGTTTCATCGTGTTACTCGTCCTACTCCACATCAGCTCTTACCTGTGAGTGTTCCTCGTGTTGGATGATGGAGGATGCATTAATGCCTTCCTTCCAGCGAACTTCTTCCCATCAACCTCGGCTCATTATGCTCTGGGAACGAATTTTAGAGTTTTGGTTAGTACCTTGGGGATTGCAGTCATCAGTGGAAGTTTCCCTCGTTGTTGAATAAATGGGAATACATCAATGTCTCTTATTTCGACAGGTTCCTCAAGTGTTTGACTTCAATTCCTCTTATTCACACTTGTTGGATCATACTAGGTACCTTGGACCCCATTATCATTATCGATGGAAGTCCTCGCGTTTGTTAACGGTATACATCAATGACCGGTAATCAAACGATACCCCCCATGTTTGACTTTAGCTCATTTATTCGCATGGTTAGGGTTTGTACCTTGGGTTATTTTGGATTAATACCTTGGGACTATGATAGCATCACCATATTTATGTTATCCCCCAAGCTGCGCAAGACTGAGCCTCACTCATTTTGGCTCTTTATGAGACATAGATCCAGCTTGTTGTTATGGCTATGATCTATTTGTTGACATGGATCCACGCTTGTATTTTAGTGGCCATGATCTATATATACATCTCCTAATTATGTATCGGAGATCATGTTACACATCTATATGATGTCAAGATTGTAATTGCTCGCTGACCTTGATCGTTGTTTCAAGTGTTTTTTGTGACTTGGTTCTACGGTTTCTTGCTCCTCCTTTGACTTGGACTTATAATGTATTTCAGCCATCGTTTCCCTCTAACCTCACACATTAGGGGGCATCTATTATAGGTCAAATATGCACTTCTTTGTCTCGTGATCACCTTGCCTTGTAGATCACACAAAAGGACACAAAGGATGGAAGAGCTAGATTGCCTCAGATGAGTTGCTTCCAGAAGTACACTCCTCACCTGAAAAGATTGCAGTTTCTTCTGCTTTTTCCACATGTACGCCCCTCTCTACATACAAGACCAGCGTACTGTACCCTACTCTTCTCAAGGGAAACCCGCGTACACCTCCCAAAAATTTGTAAACGCATGTTGTAAAGCATAAAAGTTGCTTCCTTTACGTTGCTCTTGTTGTATGAAACCCGTGTACATCTTAAGATGAAATCAAAAATATATTAATTTGACGAATTGGGATTAGTTGAATTTGGTTCTACAACTTCCCCAACCTCCCAATCCAACCACCTCTCGATCTAAACTGCCTACCTTGTCCCATAAATACAAGGAGGATCCATGAGAGGGGTTACTCATTGTATTGAGAAAAACTTGAGAGAATACTTGGAGGACTGTTATGCTGGAGGAATTCCCAATTCATTGTGAAGAGAAGGAGTCCAGAGTCCGGTTGCAGAAGCATCTCGACACGTCAGGTATACTTGTACTGATTTCATACTTCTTTGACAATAAAAAGGTCGAAATACCCTTCCTATCCCAAATTGAATGTCTAATAGATTGTATGTTCATTTGGTTATTCTTTGATTTCATCATATTTATATATAGTCAAGATACGCTGAGGAAGGTATTGCCTTGTGTTGTAGGTTCGTCAAGTGAAGGATCAAGCGAAGGATCAAGCGGAAGACCAAGTGAAAGCTAGGATCAGTCGTCGATAATAAGGCACCTCTTTCTATACCTTGATCTATTTCATTTGTAAGAACTAGTTGTAATGCAAGTAATGTATTTACGTGTCAACCCCGCCCAGTTGATAGTGCCATCTCCTCACTATACGGTAGAAATCCCGAACAACAGTCGATAAGCACTATGAAAAAATTATTCAATTTTTAGCCATAGGGGAGGCACCGACCGAGTTCACTACCAGCCAAAAGAAGCAGCTAGTTGTCCGAGCGCAGAATTCCAGTTTATTGCAGGAGAATTATACAAAATGGGCCCAGATGAGATTTTGCGACGGTACGTCCTCCGCATGAACAGGAGCAAATTTTGTCGGAAGCCCGTGATGGAGTTTTTAGGGTACACTATGGTGGATGAGAGACTCCTAGGAAGATTCTTCGAGCAGGGCTATGGTGGCCAACTTTACATGGAAAAGCTATGGACTATGACAAGAACTGCGGTGTATGCCAACGAACTGAAAAGCCCTCACGTCGAGACGAAATTCCATTAGTGCCACAGGTAATGTTGTAGGCTTTCGAAAAATGGGCCGTTGATTTTGTGGGACCCATCAACCCACCTGGGAAGAGAACAGGATCACGTTACATCATCACTGCGACAAACTACCTGACGCATTGGGCGGAAGCTGCACCAGTAAGAGATTGTTCTGTTGCGACTGCAGCATGATGCCTATTTGAAAATGTGGTCACCAAGTTTGGGTGCCCAAAAGTGTTGTTAAGTGACCAAGGGATGCACTTTTTCAACCAAACAATTGCCGCGACAACAGAAGAGTACACCTTACCACCCGCAGGAAAATGGGACAGTTGAGGCGTTCAACAAGATACTAGAGCATGCCCTCACCAATGTATGCAATGTGAACCGCGACGAATGGGACCTAAAAATCCTAGCGGTCCTTTGGGCATATCACATCACATGTAAACGACTGATTGGCCAGACCCCATTTAAGCTTATTTATGGCCAGGAAGCAGTTATGCCGATGCAATACATAGTACTGAGCTTGCGCATTGCAGCAGTAATAGGGATGAGCAATGATGGTGCGATGGAGGAACAGTTGACACAACTAATACAGCTTAACGAAGATCGATTAATCACAGGGTTCCATCAGAAAGTAGAAAAAGACCACCAGAAGGCGTGGCATGACCGCCATGTCAAGTCAAAACACTTTCATAACGGGGATACAATTCTGTTGTATGACAGTAAGTTTGCGAAACACCCTGGTAAGTTGCAAATGCACTAGTTGGGACCATATGTTATCACTTTTGTCACCAACGGAGGCGCAGTGCAGTTACAAAGTCTGGATGGAGTATTTTTACCTAAATTAGTCAATGGGAATAGGCTGAAGCCCTATCACCATGATTAGATGCAGAGCGGATGAGGACCAATGTTAAAAAAAAAAACAGGATACTAGGTGGCAGGACATGATAATAGATTAAGTTGTTTGCAAATATGGAGTTAGATCTGCAACATATCAATCTATCTTACTAAGAAATGGTGAGTTTCTATGTCAGCAATATGAAAAGATTATCACAAGTTTACAAATATCTATATTCATTAATCAAAACTCATTAAGATCTAGATTCATTTAAGAATTAAATTCACACATGATAAGCAAAATTCAAACTCTTAGATGGTAGAAACTTGAATCCATTCATATTAAAACAAGGAAGAAGTACATCCTTACCAATGATCTTGGTTTGAATCCCTCCTCCATTGTTATGAGCTTCCCTTCCTTCACCCTTGCTTTTGAAGAATTTGAGCTCTATTCTCCTCCTTCAGAATCTCTCCAACATGCATTTTCTCTCCTTTTGTGTACTCTATAATGCCTCCCATGCCTTTCTTATATAGCATTGGAAAATGATCCCTCATGTTTCTCTTTTCAATGTGGGATTATCCCTTTTCATATTTTTTTATTATTTTAGCTCAAAAACCCACTTTTCCATAGCTTTTAGGCCTTTTGCACAACTTTAACATACTTTGAGTACAATTAATGCACTTTAATGCATTCATCTTCACTTATTGATTGGTGTAGCTTAGTTTTAGACCTTTTATGAGCGGTTCAATCACTGAACTTGGTCTTATTAGGTTCTTACTGTCTTCACCTAATCTTTCCATTTATGGGAGAAGTGATTAGATCAGAGAGGACTTGTCTCTAAATGTACTTATGTTTCTGTCTTCATGTTGTGGGCACATAATAAAAATGTGCTTCCTCTGTCACATGACTAGGGTGTTGATTTGATTGTTAACAGGACGACGCACTATCCGGGAGAGAATGTGCAAGCAGGAGTGGTCGTACAACAGTTTGGGGTTCGGGTTGAGACAGTTGTAGGGTCGCGACCTTGTCAAATCAGCAATCATTCTGGATCGTCAACAGATGGGAATCTTTCAGATGATCAGTCTTTTTGGTAGGTATGATCGTTAGCTGGCCCGGAATGGCGTCGGGGTCAGGCACGTTTGGCACATGGAAACACACCGTGGCAGCATGGACGGTAGCACCACGGGTGACGGTTCGCACAATTTTGCAACGAAAAGTAGCTGGGAGAAGTATGGTCTCCAATCACACATGTAGGAATTCTGGTCTCAACACGTAGGAAACAAATGATGACAGAATCAACACATTAGGTGAACGGATTTGCAAATGATTTCCAAGGCAGGCATCCGGGAAGATGGAAATGCATAAATACAGACACCAGAGGCTGGCGGAACAAAGAGGTATTTACTAGGCGAGATAAATACATGCTGCGAGTAGGTCAGGTAATTGGATAAGCTAGGAATTCCAAGGAGGCTATGGAAATGATCCATTTCATTTCGTGCGGTAGCACGCCAGGTGCACTGTGAGCCCGAACGACGAGTGTGCATGATCACCTTGAGCAGGAAGAGTCGTGGGAACTCAGGTGTCACAGAGACGAAGTATCATCTGATAGGTATAGGTATGTGGTGGTAGTTCAAAGCTTCATGGTCCCAGTGACCACCATATTGACAGGGGCGACGGCCCCCTGGTCCCGATAGGAAGTGATCCCAGGTGCGAAACAGATGTGCTAGAGCAGTTGGCCTAGTTCGCACCTCGGCGTTGTCTGTCAACTTTTCCTCAGTCTGCATTAGGCTCCCAGAGATTGAAGGATGAGTTTGAGAGGTACATGACAACAATCTAGCCGATCCCTGTAAGAGTTTGAGAAGTACATGATAGCGAGCCAACGATCAATGACCAGAGTTGAGAAGTACACAACAACGAGCTCTATATGACAAGAACAGTTCCAAAAACATAACATAGCGAAGGATGAGTACAAACCAGCAATGTCAAGTTGAGGTGGATCGGGACGAGCCACAAGTTTATGTTTGGGGCCTGTTGGCACGGGATAGATCCACAGGAAGTGCGGAAGCCGACATGTGCAAAAGGGTCATTCCGCGAAAGAAGGACCATTCGCGACATTCGCGGAAGTGCAAGAATTGTTAGATTAGTTAAGTCGGTCATGTTGATCGTTTTGTAATCAAATAGAAGCATGTAAATAGAGTAGGATTGTAAGCCTAAGGGCAGCCAGTTTTGGATGATTGATCCTATCTTTCGGGTTTTGTTTTGTATCTGTAACATGGTGTATTGACAGTTTCTGCGAGGTTCATTCCATAGGGTTGGTGAATGAATGGAGATGTTCGGTTATGGTGTAATCTCTATCTTTATTCTTATGCAATGATGCGATGATGAATGTGAAATATGATATGTGAATGTTTTATATTTATTGATGCGAATATGTTGTAGGTGTAAGAAGTAATGCTAATCTAAATAAGTATGTCGAATATGTTGTTCTGAATGTTTGTTGAAATCTGCAAATGACTTAAATTGCAAATGATAAGTCAATAGCATGCTGTGAATATTATAATCTATGGTTATTGCAAGGGTAATGTGTGTTGAAAGCATATCCTCAACTTCACTGCAGAAACTTGGTTCCTGTAGCCCCCTTATCCATCTCGGGTGAGACTGCACTTGCTCTGCAAGTGTTGCTGGAAAGGGTTACACCTTTCTGGTCCGTTGTATAAGGGAGTTTGGGTTGATAGTTTGTTGGCGACAGTGCGAAGTGAACCCCTGTTGATAGACGCTGTGTCAACATATGATTTTTTTAATCGGTTCGGAATTAATACCGTGTCATTTTTTAAGAAAGGAATTTTGTCGGTATGAAGAAAAGAATCATGGCTGCGAAAACTTCGTCTGTATTGAATTACATGAATATTGAAAAGAAGTTGACAAATGTATACCATGAAAAGACTATTTTCTACCTTAGAAGAACATTTCTCAATCATATTGAAAAATATGTGACCAAATCTTCCTTCAAAGCACTCAAATCAAGTCCTTATGTAGCGATGATGCGGAAAGTGACTAAGAGCTTCGAAAGTTCAAAATAAGTTCAACAAGAACAGACCAAATACTTTTTGTTCAATGAGAAAAAAAATTATGTTGACCTAACAAGATGTTTTGTTGCTTCTCCACATTTGCAATATCAAAAATTTGATGAGGAGGTCGTGGAAAATATGGTTTTATCTCTTCTCTCAACTTTTACAACAGCATTGAGATATGTTATTCTATTGCCTTTTGATAAGGAGACCACATTGGGATTTCTTCCTAGAAATGAAGATGAAATTAATTTGCCTTCAGTAAATTTTTATATATTGGATGGGCAGCATACTATTTCTGCACAGAAAAAAATCATTGAAACTGATAAATATAAATCGGTCCATTTAAGGTATTGACATCAAACAACTTGTCTTCTACATAAATATGTTCCTCAGCACATTAGCAGCAAATTATGCAAACAAAAAAAATTATCAAACAAGGAATTTGCAGACACTCCATTCATTTTTCAAGTTGTAAAAGCAAGGGAGAAATGGATATCCTACGGTAGGCCATCCCGCCTGGGAAAGGGAAACGCTTCAAGTGATGATTGGCAGGTATATAATTTTTCTTCTTATCAATCAAAGTCTTTAGATTGCTTCCTGTGTTATGAAATCAACAAATTAAATATTATCTTTAATTTAACATGTTTACAGTCTTTCCAAGGTGAATATATGGATATCTTTGTTGTTCAAACAAATGACAACCTTAAAGACAAGCTTACTCTTGTTTTGACATCGGATCGAATGTGGAGCAAATGGATGTCTGTGTTCGAGCTTTACAAAATTGGTTCATTGCCATGCTCACCCAAGAGCATCACTCAGGTTGATTTTGTTCAAAATAAAATAAAGAATCATGGATCTATTTTTTTTAGACCATTTCGTGATCTTGATGAAGATGAATTGACCGTTGTGGAGGACAATATAGTCAACAGATCGGTTTGGCTGAGCACATAAGTCGAAAAAAATGTTTGCGAGAGACTTTATATCAATATTGAAAGCAAATCAAGGACGAGAGGTCAACCAGACATTCAATCACAGATTGTCATTGATGATAATGTCATTGAAATCTATAAAATTGCACCAAATCATCTTCAGCAACTGTGCAGTATTTTATGCTCCGAAAAGCAAGAAAAATATCCAGGTAAAAAGAGAAAGAAATAATTTGAAGAGGATAATGGTACCAAATTACCAAATGATGATGATAAAATATTGAACATATATATCAATAAAGAGGGGATGGGCATGTCCATTGACTTCGTCAAAGATATTTCAGTACAGTTTTCTTGTTAATGTTGTTATCTTGCATCTTTGGTCAACACTAAGATCCATTACATTTTTTGGTGTGGGAATCAGCTGTGAATTTGTTGTTGTTGATATGTGTAATTGTGATAGTCCCTGGATAGAAGAAGATATGCTTGCATTGTTGCACTACTTAGAATCAAATGAAGTGGCATGTACTTGTATTTTTTTAGCTGATATGGAAAACTCTTGTTTGATTTCTAAAGCTTTCACACATTTCATCAAGAAATAAAAAAAAAAAGGTAATGCAGAATCTTACCAAGGGAGTTTATAGAGATTTATCCAAGGACTTATTTATAGGATTCTCTATTATACAGTGTTGGATAATTGGAAGGGATGAGGATAATTTGTCTACTTTTCAAATAGATATGGATTGGAAGGATGACGGCCTACCAATGATTGATTTACCTTTGCCCAAGGTTAACAATGATAATGAGAGAAGTCATGTTTTTGCAAAAGAAAGGACATAGGAATTCTAGGATCACATAGTTTCCAGATTGGTTTCTTATAAAGGTACAGTTCTTTCGTTGTACGCAGGAGGTAGAGTTATCCGTTCGTTGATCAGGTCGCCAAATAGAATAGTTATTTATATTGTGGAGACAGTACAACAAGAGATGTTTATGAACAGTTTCTATCATGAATTGGGTCTAAACCAAGGTATTTGTATTAACATGTTCATATGTCTTAATTCATTGTATTTTACTTTTCTCAATCGGTTATGTTCAATAAATTCTTCAAATTCCTATTCTACTACAACTTCAAATAAAGAGCACACTCAGGTATCGTCCAAAAAAATTATATTATCCGATGACAACATTGAATGTGATGGAGAATCGACAAAGAACTACCAAACTGGAGAACAAGATGGACAAGGTAAAAAAGTATTTTTCGAATAACGTGGTTAAATTAACTAAATTATGAACAGGGATAGTGACCTTGAATACTTGCAAAAAGTTATATAAAATGTATACCTGCAAATTTCCAGGTCAAGATGATTATATTGCTATTCAACATGTGGATCATCCACAACCAGAGCTGGGATCGACGATGTCCATGGATATTAGCCAAAAAATCACATTGGATAGTAATTAACCAGGGGAGAGCTTGGATAATAATGAACCAGGAGAGGGCTTGGTGTCAAAACACGATATCTCCAACAATGTTACTCACCACTCAAATGATGGCCTAGAATTGACAGGTAAAAGACAAAGATTATTTTCTACTTAAATTGATAAAACAAATTTACTCCGAAATATATAATGACAAGCAATATTTCTATGAAGCTCCCCATACAAAAATGTTATTGATATTAGAAATGGAAGGTTTTCTATTTTGCAAGAAAGTCACAATAAATGACTCCAACAGAGAAAAAAAATG
Organism: Larix kaempferi; assembly: GCA_027924585.1. NCBI lineage: Eukaryota > Viridiplantae > Streptophyta > Pinopsida > Pinales > Pinaceae > Larix > Larix kaempferi. Next base: position 622,964 of record BSBM01000111.1, on the reverse strand, counting down.
GAAATAAAAAAAATATTGTTGGAGGGAAAAAAGTAAAAATGGGGGAAGAAAGTATTGTTGGTGAATTTGAACTTAAACACAAAGAAACTTCATATGAGTCACGAACATATGCCATACAATTTTCTGTATTATGTCTTTCCAAATTCAATGTTTGGATTTGTTCATCTAAATGTGGGGTCAATGAGGGGAAGTAATTGTTTACAAAAATTTTGAGGGCGGGTAGTGCAGAAAAAACATATGGGGAACAAATTTATTTTTATGGTTTCGAGAGAGATGTACCATCGATAAAGAAGGAAATACACAAAAAAATATGGAGAGTGTGTGGGAGGAGTTCCCAATGAAATCTTCACAAATTAATACATCAATGATTGTTTTGGAGGGTGATGATGTGAAAGCACATCCATGTGAAAACTGTATTTTGAGTAAGCCCTTTATTGCATCGTCTGCTAGGACAGATAGTGAATTGGTACATCGACTCTAGCAGGGTCTTAGTAAAATGCATAAATCTACTGATATCAGAACCTTCACTTCCTTATTCTAGTTGAGTGATAGCCATCAAATGTAACCTATCATTTCCTCTTTCAAGAGCGGGAAACACTAGATGTAACCTATGGATAATTTAAATCATTCAATGTGTTTTCTATTTTTTTCAGTGGCGTTGCTATTTTCGATCATTCAATGTGTTTTCTGTTTTAAATCATTCATTTGAATTTGTGAAATTTTGGGTAATTTTTGTATTAATATTTGGAAATCAAAATCTTCATTTATAGTTGCATGTTTGTGATCATTAACGTCATGAATGAAGTGTTGTTGTTGTGGTTATATATATAGTCACGGTTTTTGTATTCAGTCTGGATATCACCGCAAAAGAAACTCTTGGTCCTGGGAGTAGAGGGATTTCTCTTTGGAGTTCGGTTATTATCCAACATTGAAGATTTTTCCAAACAACCTCATTTTGTCCATAATTTCTATCATTATTATGCACAAATGTTCAGCCCCGATATTATCAGTGTTTCCAGAGAACATTTTGACGTTTCTCTGTGGTTTCCCACGCTCAACAACATGCAAATTAAAAAATTCCTTGGTATATCCGAATGGTTGAAGAATGAAGAATTTGTATTTATTTGGGGTCGAGAGCAATGTAAACATAGTACTATTTATCATTACTTAATGTCGAAATCTTCATTGAGGAGAGGAAGGCGTTTCTGGGCTCCGCTAGGGTTTGTGGAAGAACCTTGGCGGCCATGGATTCTTCCATGGTCGCCCTTCCTCCTTCCTGTGTTTGCTTCATTGATGGAGCGTGATGGTTTTTTCCGAGTTTGGAGAGAGGGCGGCGCCTTTGCGCGGCGACCCATTGGGTCTGTGAGCTCCAGATCTAGTGGCGGCGGCGACAGTTTCCGGGAGGCTCATCGGCGGAGATGGTCGGCAGCTGTGGGTAGGCTTGGCAGCATCAGCACGACAGTGGGCAGGGCTGCTCCAGGGCGCGTCAGCTGTGAGCAGACCCTGCGTGCGGTGGTAGTGGGGGCATCTCACCCTTGACGGAGTGGGGTGGCTCTCCTCCAGGCTCCTGATCCTTCGACGGCGGCAGCTCCTTCGATGGCGGCTGCTACACTAGATGGTGGCGGCTCCTTTTCTTGGCTGCTCCTTCGTCGAGCACCCAGATCTGAAACCGGTGGCCCTATTTTCTCCTACTGTTCAAGAGTTATTTGTTTCTTTGGCAACATTTTCTCTTGGGTTCTCTTTTTGGTTTCCTGAAGGGCGGTGCCCTTTCATCCGGTGGAGGCTCCAACGTTGGTCTGCTCTAGTTTTTTCTTCATCTGGGGTCTGCATGCTGGCCGTTTTTTGCTGGTTTGGGAGGTCTATCGAGCCTGCTGCTTGTCCACAGACATAGATCTCCTGCATACTTCAATGAGGGTTTCGGCTGGGACGGATTTTCTGTGGAGGGCTGGCTCTGCTCTTGGTTTTCAGGGTTTGCCGCCTATTATTGGTGCTGCTCCCTTTCACGTCGCCACCTCTCCTTTCACGCTGTAGGGAGCTCTGTCTTAAAGACTGCCTTTGCTGCTGGGGAGGTCGTCGGTTGCATGATGGAGAGTTTCCATTAGTGGAGGCGGATCCTGGGAGATGCGGATCGGCTGGTGGTTGTGGGGCACCCTTTCTCTGGAGTTTGGGGTCTGCCGTCTTGACGGAAATGTTCTGTTTACAGTTTTTTTCTGTTTATACAGCTATTACTACAGACCATTCCATGCAGATTTTGAGGCTCAATAGCACAGTTTGTACTGTGATGATCACTTCCTCATATATGTTACTGTTTTTATGCGAGCTGTATGGACAGTCATTCATTGTACTATGTTTTTTCATATAGGAGACTATAGATATGATATTAATGGGAATGTAAATATGTGACAATGTAGGGATCTATGTGATCCTATTACATGTGCAGAATGTAATTTTGTTCATCTTTTTCAAATAAAATTACGACTTTTTCCAAGGAAAAAAAAATCATTACTCAATGTCTGCATATTATAATGTTGGTGAAGTACTGCGCATATACAAAAATTCGTTCAAGGATGTACTTATCCAATATGGAGATATATATAAAAAAATGGACATGTTGTTTATAGATGAAGGGAAATATCATTCAATAGATAATAGCAAGGAAAACTACTTGAAAATGCCAACTAGTTGGACATTTGACTGTTCACAAGATAGAGAAATAACTATAAAACAATGTTGTGTTCTTTGTTGAATTATCTCGGGCCTCGTTAAAAAATGGGGCATTGGTTAAATACATTCAACTTCAAATGACCTTCATATTATACAGACAACAATTCATTTAGTGATTTGTATATTTTTGACAATTTCTACATTTAATTGAGGTAAATTTTATTGGACAATTCTCATATTATTTATGGACATCTTATCATGTATCTGGTGATATGTTTCAAAAATTGTTTCAAAAATTGCAGAACATGAAAGCAATATACTTAGAATCATTGAAACATAATATTTTATTGATTGGGTTGTGAGTGTTTTTTTGTTTGTTTGCAAATACTAGAATATTTGTTACTAGTAAACTATTGATTATTTTCGAGTTCAATGGAGTTTTGTTACACACAGTTCATAAAAAAAAGAAATTCGGATTGCCACAAACATCGGATATCGAATCAAACACAAAGTATTATTTTATACGTCCAAGATTTAGGGATTTTTTTTTTAAATGCTTTAGCATATTTGAAGTTGGGCTATGAACATTTGCACAACAAAAAAACGTTGATGAGTTCTTTCCAACATTATTACAAAGAACATGATTGCAAAGGGAAAAATTTAGAGTGATTTTAACACAGGAATATTGTTCTTGCATAGCCAGAGAGGGTTATTAGGATGATGGAAATCCTTATGTATTTCTCAAGCCTTTAAACTAAGTTTGGGACATTTTGATGCTACAAATACAGTTACTGTAGATAACTCGAAAGAAAAACATGTTTGTAACGAGGAAGGGAACTGTATTATAACAAAAATGTATACTTGCCAAGATGTAAATGACACATTCTTGTTAGATCGATTATGGCCTTGCTTGTTGCACCTGGATGGCATTAGTGGTGTGAGGCCAATTGTGAATAAAATGAAAATGAAAGTATTTTGTTAAATAATACACTTATGTTTGTTTGTACTAGTATGTTCAATTTCACTGTGATTCTAATACTTGTAAAGTGTCGAGTTTGGTTTTCGAAAATGCAAAATCAAAGCTTGAAAGTGCCAAAATCGATTTTCAAAATTGCAAATTTAAGTATTGGAAGTGTCAAAAGTAGCCTTCCAAAAGGGAAAAATCAGGTTCTAAAAGTGCCATTATCATATTTATCATATCGTAAAAGGGCAAAAACCAATTTCAAAATTGGGGATATCAAAAGAAAAAGTATGCTTTTGGAACTTGGATTTGGCACTTTTGGAACCGGATTTGGCACTTTTGGAACCAAATTTTGCACTTTAGAAACCTTGATTTTGGGGTTTAGATAGGTTGTTTTTTACCCATCTTCAAAGTGACTTGGACTATAATATGTCCAAGTTTTTCACGTCCCCTCTCGTTATCTCGACCCATAGAGGGAACGTGAATGCAACATGGGGTGTCTAATTCTCCCCCACATCCATATGACAGAATTCACAATTAAAAATAAATGCATAATTAAATTATACAACGGAATAATTTAAAACATTTTAACACACACACAAAGTAGAATGTATCATCATGTTTCTCCCAGCTTGAAGGATGGAACAACATGCATATATTTAATCCCCTTCTCATGCTATGCATGGGATTTATGTTGATTAACTTAAGATAATCATTTCATTCAATTAACAAAATAGTCACTAGTTAACACATTGCAGAATACAGAATGGACATAATTCAAACCACAGAGAATACTTATCTTTAAGATGAAGTTGTCCAAACAACTGGCTATGTGAGAGAAACGTTCCACCCAACCGTAGGTCCATGTCCATCCTATATTCTTTCAGCTCAGAGACCACAGCTCACTCACGGCCATGATTTCACACAAACAATCATGCTAAGCCAACACACACTTGGGTTTATCAAGCGTGCAAGAGAAAAATGAGGAGGATGCTAAGCCAGTGAGATCAACCACAGATCTACAGGCATCTCAACTAAACTCAAACAGTCATGGCACCCACAATACCTACCACACCCAACACAAGGAAGGTCCCCTTCTCTGTTGCACAGTCCCTCAGGCACCCCTTCCCTCCAGTGCTATTCAGAGTGGGCATAGAAAGGTCCAAGATTCTAAATCCTTGAGATTCTATCCTTCACCGGATTTATCAAGAAGTTCCAACCTTTGTTCTCTCTTCTTCTCTATTATTCACACTTGTATTTTTCTAAATTCTATCACCAAATATTTTGTCCCGTAATTGGATTTTCGGGCTATAAAATCGGGGTTTTCCTATGGATTTATGGGCATATAAAAAAATCAAATTCGCCCCAAGGTTCAGGTCTATGGATCCCCCATTGGATTTCACTGTCCACATGCATTTTTGGGCGTTTTTGGCATTTCAAAACGTGGCTTAATTCAGAGTTCGATTTCTGGTTTTTCTCATTGTTGGAACTGTGTAATGGATGAAATTGATGCTTAGATGTTCCACAATGGAATGGGAATGAGTAAGAACGAATTTCCATGAGCTAGAGTGACTTGTGGGTCAAGAAAACAGAACCCATACCTTCCATACGAATTTCTAGGCTGCCCATGCTCCATTGAAGCCATGGACTGATTCTTCAACCACTTCCTTACAACTGAATTAAATGTCAGCAAGGAAAGTCAAATGGGTTCTCAAGATGACATTTGGAAACATATGGTTCAACCCCACAACCCCCTCACCACTCCCTAGTGGAATACACATGGCTCCCTCTTATTAGTTGCTTCCATAGCCAATTTTTGGTATTTTATTGCAATATTGATATTTACATCATTTTACAATGTTCCATGGCTTAATAGAACATGGATACCATAATATCAAATACTTGCATTTTTAATAAAATCTGAGTATACACTAGTGGGGCCTTGGCCTTGAGATCCATGCTAGGGAAACATCATCGCATGTATACAATATTTACATTAAAAGCCAATATATTCCAAGGGTCAAAATGGGGGTATTACAATTTTTAATGAAATAGGCGTTATAATATAAGGTGGTGATCAAACCTAATGTAGAATATCAAAAGTGGCTCTATGTTTTAATTAGTGTAAAGAAGAAAATCAACATTGCTGCATAAGAACAAACTCCCACGAGCTCCATTGTGAAACGGGGCATTGTAGGATTCATAAAACATTGTGGGACAAAGATTTCAAGTCATCTTTGTGATACTAAGAGAGTTGAATATGAAAATCACATCTCCTAGAATGTTCTATGTACATCCACATTAAATCTCAATTTCAAAACATTTTTTACAATATTGATCTTCCTAAGCTTTTAACTCATCACAATTATGATGATCTAGGAAGGCTTATTTTAAAGATTTTCATGTACATAAATAAAATTTTAAAGAAACCCAAATGATTACTTATCTTTTTTAAGGTCTAATAGACCAAAGTTGGTTTGAGTGGATATTAATAATAAATTATAATAATAATCATCATCAATATATTACTAAATTTTTTATTCAATTCAAATATTAGAAAAACGCATTTACATATTAATATTATTATCGCATGTATATATGAAGAACAATAACAATTTTTTATATTTTATTTCAAATTAAATTAGATGAATCTTTCCCTCAAGGTATAGACCAGTTGGCAATAGGGTGCATTGTTAAGGCAGTCTTTGTGATATTGTGGATTCAAATTTCGACCAAGCCTTGTGTGCTATATGTGAGGCAACATCGGTATGCTTAGGGGTATAATGGTAGTGTACCAAAATCAACCTCATATTACATGAATATAAGCTTGGCCCAATTATCAATTATCCTCGTTACAAAAATAAAAATAAATTATTCATACTTTATGTTAAATGAATATAAAATGTTTACTTGTAACCATCTTTGAAATTAAATAAATATGATTACTTATAATAAATTCATGCATATCTAAAGAAAATGAATTATTTGTCTTCATCCATACAATTCTTACGTGTCATGGTCTTTGAATTTATGTGAAAATGATGTATTCGTAATTAAGTCATGCATCCCATCTGAATAATATGACTTCTTTGTCCCATCCATACAACTTAATACAATAAGGTATTAATGAATTTTTGTAAAGCTTCCTTTAACTTGATATATAAAATAAAAAAATATTAATAAACTTTTTAGCTTCTTTTCCTAACATTTTTAATATTTAAAGTATTAATGTCCTAATAAATGTGGTGATATTAGATTATTGTATCTTAGCTGAAAAAGGTAAATGTTTTTACTTGGAATACCTCGACTCTATGTTAAAATTTAAATACTTTGTAACTTGTGATTACGGATCAATGTTATACTAAAATAAAATGAATGATGTGAAGGGGACAAGGATTTATTGGCATATTTTCTTGAAAAATATTTGTTAACTAAATTTTTACTTTAGTTTATATTTTTTTGAAAATGATTTGTTAACTAAATTTTTACTTTAGGTTATTTTTATCGAGTATACTCTCGATCTGACATTATGAACTTTAGAAAAACATTTTAATAATATATCCTTTCTTACAACAATGATTATTTATTGTATTTTATTTTTTTTAATTAGTTATAAGGATTACTAAAAAAAAGTATTCAAATTTTGCAATGTTTTTAAACAATTTATTATTAAAATGTTTTTCGAAAATTCATAATGTCATTTAACTACTTTTTTATGTTTAAAAACAAGGTCATGTGATGTGTTTTTTCATTTCCAAATAATAAACAAATACTTTTTTCATTAAAATTTTGAAAAAATACAATGCACAATTTTTGCAATGTTAAAAAATATAATTTCTATTAGTTTTTTAATGTCTGATTTAACAACTTGAAAATAAAGTATGCATGGCATGGACTTTAACTTGTAAAACACTCAACCAAAATTGAATATTATTAGCTTGATATGGTCAAAAATATTAGTAACTATAATTTCAATATGAACAATTTCATCTAGAAATATAAATTTTCAAATTCAATATAATATAAATTCAAAATTCAAAATAATAAAGTTTTAAAATTTCCCATGAATAGAGTGGTAGGGAGGATGGGGAGGGCCATACAATGAGTAAGGATCATATGATCAAACCCTCATCTCAACCATAAAATTGATTTTGAGTAAATAGGTGGTAGAATACATGCACTAGATCATTATGTCAGGCTCAATGGAAGGGATGCCTAACTCTATAGGAAGCTATTATTTCAAGCAAGGTATGGATATGGTGATAGATAGTCGACATTTGAAGGGTTTAGAAGATCGACACAATCATGAATGGAGATGGAAGGTGGATGTTCCTTGTGTTTAGGTGGATGTAGCACATTGGACCACCCGATGAGTTCATGAATTAGAGAACTTGAATGGTAAAAGCAATCCCTTATGGAGGGAGTTGGATATCTTTTCAGAGGAATACTTTTATATTTTACTAGAGATTATCCTTAGCTCTCAAATGGTGATTGTTTTCATAGATAGGGATTACGTGAGGGAGGGGTACTGGTCTTTACCAATTCTAATGGTGACTAAATGTTTGAAATATGGGATTGAGCTAGGGACTTTGGAAAGAAAGGGTTGCAGTGCCATGTAGGAATGTGGCCGAGGAAGAAATTCTCACTGTGGAATGGACATTGTTCCTTTTTCCAAGACTGCATAGAGAGACTTTGAGTTTACCTCAACTCATTAAAAGTTGAACCCTGTGATATTTTAGAGGATAATTGATCATTATGACAAGGTGGTTAGGATTCATCATAATCTCACTTCCAATGATGATACTGATAGAGATACATAGAAATGGGTACCCGACTTAGGAAGCACTCAAACCTAGACCACTCAATACCATAGAATGGTCAAACTCCATCAGTATACAAAATCTCTAATAGGGAAAGCTCTTGGGGACATAGATTTTTCCAACATAGAAGTCTCGTAGCAACTAAACGGAAGACAAGTCCAAGTCATGAGGTTCTTTTCACAATCCCTTCTAAATATGAACAACCAAACTAGTTTTGTTCCAAATTTGAATGTTATTTTTTCTTTTCATTCATACTAGTTTTGTTATGCCTTGTCTTAGATATTATTGTTTGCACCATAACTTTTGGCAATGCCCAGCATTAATTTGTCAGCTTCAATATATTAGGAATGACAAATTCCTCTTTTGTTGTTGGTTTGATTTCCCGTGTGGTAGGACAACAATATCAAACTTCCTATATTATTTGGCGAATAATACAAAAATCTCTATTAAGTTACAAAAATAAAAATAAAATAATTCATACCAACTTATATTTCAACTTCAAATTTCAATACTTGTACAATATATTTTATAACATCATAAAGTTATTAGTGCAATGATTAAGTTTATTTTAGTCATAGGCCTTGTTGATGAATATCTTATCATGTTCATTCATAAAAGAGAATCTTTAAGTTGTGAAAAATAGGGTCAATATATTGTAGATATTGGTGGGTATGTAGGGTATATGGGATTTATATGTATTAGGGGGTATAAAGAAGGGTAGTTGGTAATGATAGAGGATATTTAGTTAAAACATTGTTTTGGTAATTGAAAATATGTATTTGGATGGGGGATCAACAAAAGGATTTTGCTAGGTATTTATCAATATGTTGTGAAATTAAGAGTATTCTTTAATATCCCACAAATGTAGGCGTTATGGCATAATTTCACTAAGCGAATCTACCTTGCAATTTTAGTGCACGGATAAAAAAATTATATTTAAAAATATTTCACAATAAATTTATTTTTATTTATTATTTTTATATTGATTTATAAAATTTAATTCTTTATTTTTCTCTTCAAATAATATGGCGATGATTTTTTGAATTAAAAACATATGTAGATTAAGCAACATTTTTATGCTATAGAAAAATAATATCAATTATTCAATAAATTATTATTTTTTAATGTAATTTAGTTAATAATTGTATAGCTCAAAATTAATTTAAATTAATGGTAGTATCATATAGTGAAATAAAATTATGTTTTACTATTCAAATGAAATAATAGTATATTTTGATAGAAGTTTACATATTCATTCCAAAATTATATGTATTGAATAATATATATTGATTATGTGGATAAATATAATTGAAGTGGATGCTAATTTGGTTAATCTTAGGTGGTTGTGAGGGATAATTATTGTACTTCCCGCTTGGGTTTAAAATCTATTTGTGCCATGTTTTCTCTTAATAATGAGTAATTGTTGATTGAGTTTTTTCATGAGCCATGATGAATATTTCACATTCACAAGTTGGAGAGTGAGGTGCGTGTTAGTTCATAAGGGACTGAATCCCTTTTATTTGCATATATATATATATATATATATATATATTGTAATTAAGCTTTTAATTTTGTAATTATTTTTTTTAAATTTTATAGAATAAATATTTTAGAATTATATCATTTTTTAAAGATGTGATATTGTTGAAAGGTTGTGCCTCCTCATAGTATGGCTTAGTATATGCACATATTCCAATCCCTCTCTTGAGAGAGTCAAGGTTATTCCAACTTTGATATCAAAATAAAAAAATGAGCAAAGCAAAATTCACACACATTGTTGAGATCAAACAATCTCAATCACACCACATTTCATTATTTCATAGTTTGGAAATACATTACATTTATAGGGTTAGATGAATCTTTTAGATCCATGAATAATGAATCTAAATTACTAAAAATTATCTAATACACTCTAGAACCAACTTGGAACCTTGTTCCAACAATAACTTCTTGTGTTTCCAATGACCTCATTTCTTCAAACAAACAACAACCAAATCTTATTAATGTAAGCATTAATTCCAACACTCTCTCTTTTTTAGTATTTTTATTTGTTAACTCTTGTTTATGATAGTGACTATTGTTTTCTACATTTTCAATTAAATATATACACTAAAAAGAGTCATCCAAATTTTACAATGTTTTCAAACCATTTATTATTAAAATGTTTATTTAAAAATAAAAATATTATTTAATTACTTTTTAATTATGCATAAAAACAAGGTAATATAATGTGTTTCATAATTGCAAATCACAAAAAATATATTAAACTTTTCATTAAAAAAGACAATGTACAATTTTTGCAATGTTTGATAAAATATGAAGACAAGTACAATTTGTTATTAGTTTGTTTGTGTGATTTGACAACATAAAAAGGAAGTATAAATATCATAAATTTTAACTTATAAAACACTCAACCATAATTGAATACTATTGGTTTGACATGGTCAAAATGATGTTTTGGATTTTAACTTGTAAAACACTCAATTGTAATTGAATATTAATTTTAACTTGTAAAATACTCATATATAATTGAATACTATTGACTTGGCATGCTAAAAATTCATGAGTAACTATAATTTTAATATAAACAACTTCATTATGATATATAAATTTCCATGTTCAATATAATTGAATACTATTGACTTGACATGGTAAAAATTCATTAGTAACTATAATTTTAATATAAACAACTTCATTATGATATATAAATTTCCATGTTCAATATAATGTAAATTTCAAAATCAAAATAATAAAGTTTTTAAATTTATTAATAACTTATATTTCAAATTTCAATATTTGTATAATATACTTTTATAACATCATAAAGTATTTAGTGTAATGTTTAATCTTATTTTAATGATATATAAATTTCCATGTTCAATATAATGTAAATTTCAAAATCAAAATAATAAAGTTTTTAAATTCGTTAATAACTTATATTTCAAATTTAAATTTCAATATTTGTATAATATATTTCTATAACATCATAAAGTAGAGCTTTGGCTACAGTGCGGCGATGAGAACACAAAATTTTTTCAAGCCTATGCTAAGGGGAGAAAATTCACAAATTCTATTTGGGAACTAACTTCTGTTGAAGGGGCTCAGGTATCCAGCTTTGATGGATTGGCGGAGATGGGTGTCAGACACTTTGGTGACTTATTCACTGCTCAACCCGGGGCCTCTATTGCTGAGGTTATTCGGGTGGCTCAGCTTTTCCCTAGTTTTGTGGGGGAGGAAGAAAATAGATTGTTGATGGAAGAGGTGTTGCCGATTGAGCTCTCGTTGGTAATGCATTCATTTCAGAAAGATAAAAGCCCGGGGCCTGATGGCTGGCCTATAGAATTCTTCTTAGGATTCTATGACTTCTTCGGGGAGGAATTACTGAATGTGGTGGAAGAATCTCGAAAGGCTGGGTATGTACATGGTCCCTTCAACTCGACCTTTATTGCACTTATCCCAAAATCGGATAAGCCTGGTTGCTTTGATGAATTCAGGCCTATCTCTCTCTGCAATTGTATCTATAAGATCATCTCTAAGGTGATGGCGAGGAGACTCAATAATATTTTGTCTAAGCATATTTCTGGTGAGCAATTTGGTTTCTTGGAAGATTGCCAAATTCATGAGGCCATTGGAGTGGCCCAGGAAGGATTACATACTCTGAAAGTGCAGAAGCAGAAGGGAGCTGTGATAAAGATTGATCTCTCTAAAGCATTTGATAGGGTCAGCTGGCTCTATATTCGAATGCTTCTTACTCACCTGGGGTTCTGCTATGAATTTATCAGATGGATCATGGCCTGCATCACTACGGTGAGCTTTGCTGTACTGATCAATGGCTCTGCTAGTCCATTCTTCACAGCTGGAAGGGGACTGCAACAGGGATGCCCCCTATCTCCGCTGCTGTTTCTTCTTGTGGCTGAAGGCCTCAGTCGTTTTATTCTGAATGCAAAAGCTGATGGTTCATTTCGTGGCATTTCCATATCATAGGTAATGTTTATTACACATCTCCTTTTTGTTGATGACATTCTGATATTTTGTGATGGCACGAGACAGGATATAGATAAGGTGGTGGAAGGTCTCAATTTAGTGCAAACTGCTGCGGGTATGGTCGTGAACATTGACAAATCTACTATTACATGCTCGCAATTGACTGAGCAGGAGATTCTTCGTTTGGCTAATAGACTTCCTTACCGGACATTGGATATTGATGAAGGTTTAAAGTACCTTGGATTTCACTTGAAACCAAATGCTTATTTAAAAGCTAATTGGCACTGGTTATTAGCTAAATTAGAACAGCGTCTTCATGGATGGAGTCATCGATGGCTCTCACGGGCAGGAAGGCTGGTACTGGTTAAATCTGTTTTGGAAGCGATACCAGTTTATTGGATGTCTCTAGCCTGGATTCCCAAAGGAGTCTTGGAGCAGATACGAAGATTGTGCTTTGCCTTTCTATGGAAGGGTAAGTCTGATAATCGAGCTTTGGTGTGGGTCAGATGGGAAAAATTGCAGTACCCAAAGCACTGGGAGGATGGGGGTTGAAGAATATCTTTCTGTTTGCAAAAGCCTTGGGAGCCAAGGTGTCGTGGAGACTTATTCATACACATAGTCTTTGGACTAGGGTGGTATATCATAAATATATTGCCCCTCTTACACTTCTCGAATGGATTAGGTTGGGTGATAAGTCGAGGGCAAATTGCTCTGTGGTTTGGAAAGCGATGGTACAGCATTTTCCTTTGGTTGGTACTGGATTAGTGTGGAGGATAGGTAATTGGCAACACATTCGTATTGGACTGGACCCTTGGGTTGGCTGTAGGGGTGGACATGTCCTTCCAGTGGAATTGAGGACTTTTCTAGCAACTCGAGGATGTCATTTTCTGGCTGATGTAGAGGATCCGGGATCATCTACTCTTTGGAATTAGGGATGGATCTCTGCTCAGCGACTTGAGATTCCTGTCGATATGCTTGGAGCTTGGGAGGATTTTCTCCGGATTTTAAGACATTCGTATATTCGACTGACCAATCGGACGGATGTACTTATATGGGATCACCATCCCTCTGGTATTTATTCCCCTAGGAATGGATATATTCAGCTGAACGTGGATGCACATAACAGGGAATTAGTGTGGTGGTGGAAATCCCTGTGGAAGTTAAAGTGTCCGAGTAAAGCTAAATTACTATTTTGGGCTATTCTGGAAAATAAGGCTCCAACCTGGGACATCCTACAAAAACGCTTCATCCAGGGACCGGGGTTCTGTCCACTTTGTAAGGAGGCGGAAGAGACCATTATTCACCTTTTTGTTCACTGCCGATTTACTCAGGCAGTTTGGGCGGATATATGCAACATGCTGGAAATAAATGTGAGATGGTGGGGTGCAAATGTTCTTGATGCGTTCCATTTGTGGTGGACTGTATACAAATCTGCTACCTTCCGGGCTACTCCTTATATTTTCTCCTGGGGCATATGGATTACCAGGAATAGGATCATTTTTCATGATTGCAGGGTACCGAAGGAGATTGTCGTGGCACAAGCCATGGCAATTATACAACAATACAAAACTCCTGCTTTCGAGACTCATGCGCGACCAGTGCATGTGGAAGAGATTGACACAACCATGCCGTGGGCATATTTTGATGGTGCATCAATAAACCATCAATCGGTGTGTGGCGGGGGCGGAGTCCTATACAAATCTGAGAATCATTACTATCATTTTGTGGCGGGTTTGGGGAGGGGTTCGAACTACTTTGCTAAACTCATGTCTCTTAGGTTGCTGCTGTTATTTGCACTTGAACACGGATGTCTATCTCTTCAGATATTTGGCGACTCCATGATTGTTATTGAATGGGCAAAGGAGATTACTCATTGTCATGTGATGGTACTATTACCTATACTGGAGGAGGTAATTCGGTTAAAACAGTCATTTGACCATATCATATTTACACATGTCTACAGGGAGCGGAATGGGTTGGCTGATCAGCTTTCCAAAGAAGCGACGCATCAACATTTAGCTCATGGCACTTGGAGGATATCTATGTACTCTACTGAGGGCACCTACAGCTACTACCACAGACCATTTCATGATGATATAGGGATACAGATCTGAGCTATAGCTCGAATTTTTGATGATCAGGGATGGACACCTTATTACAATTTCTGGAATATTTTTTGTTTATTTGTTTGTGGATATATGTGGGCGATATAGCAGTTTTTCATCATCCAGTGATGGACGCCTTTTCGTTCTCTGGATTTCTGTATACGATTATATGTGGGCTGTATGTACAGCTGGTTGCAATTTTTGAACTTTGTATGGGACTTATAGTCTCGAATGGAACATGGGACAGTAAATATGTGTCAATGTAGGGATCTCTTTGATTCCCTTACATGTGCAGAATGTAATTTTGTTCATTTTGTTTGAAATAAAATTACGACTTTTTCCAAGGAAAAAAAAACATCATAAAGTATTTAGTGTAATTTTTAATTTTATTTTAATGTATGGATAAATTTATTTTACATTTAACAATATTTAACAATAAATTTATTTTTATTTATTAATTTATATTGATTTATAAAATTTAATTTTTTATTTTTCTCTTAAAATAATATGACATAATGATTTTTAATATTAATAGCATATATAAGTTACAAAACATTTTATATAATAATAAAATAATATAAATTATTCAATAAATTATTTATTTTTTGTTGTATCTTAACTTGTCTTCACCATTCATATAACTTTCTCTCGAGAAAAATAAAATGGATCAGGAGTTTTGGGTGGATGTTAGGTTTTGCAAAGGGTTACAATGATATTGAGTTAATCCTTGATGGCCTCAAAGTGGGGAGGGAGATATTCCCCCTCCCACAAGGATGTTTGAAATCACAAAGAGAAGGAGACGACATCCCCTCAAAGGAAAACTATAATTAAATAACAAACCAGAAACCAAAACGCCACCAATGGGATTGCAGGGGAGGGCGCAGCAGGAAATATTAGATCGATGTCACTGACTGCACTAGAGGGAAGGAAGGTCCTAAATATAGTAGTAGATCTACATCATTAGATGCCATGCATCCTAAAAATGAATACCATTATGCATTACAAGGTTACATAGACCAACATTGGAAGCTACATACAATACATGAAGGATCATGTTGTGATCGAGATGTTTCTAGGGTTTTGGCCCACAAAAAGGGATCTGAATGGATGGATTGCGGCAAAATGAAAACCAAAGGGACATGTTGAGCAGAATCTAGGCTCCAAGGGATTTTTCACTGTGATTTTTACAAATTTAGAGGACAGAAATAGGGTTTTTTATAACAACCCTCTTTTATTTCCGCGGGGTTGCTCATTAAAGATTGAATGGAACATTTTTCCCATGAAAAATAATACTTAATGATGGCATTGGTATGGATTTGATTATACTCCTTATCACATGATTTTTAGGATGAAGAGACCCTATAAGGAATTAGAAACACATTGGAATCCTTTGTCAATATTGCAAACACAATGAAACAAAGGAATTATACATCATATGCTCGAATATTTGTATATGAACATCTCAAAACCTCTATCTGATTTGATCAACTTAAATTACCAGGGTTTGGAATGGATACAGATTGTGGACTACGAGCATGTTCCATTTTGTTGTTGAAGATTCCATGAGCATGGACATTTGTTTCGAGATTGCACCCTGAAAAAGCAAGCCTCAAAAGGAAATGCAAAGGAAAATGTAGACCCATATGGATTCACCAACATACCTAATAGGAGACGACAATGAGGTAAAAAGGAGCCACAACTTTCCATGGAATTTGAGCCCTAATCCAAAAACATATTCGATGGTTTGTCCAACACTAAGGGTTTTGAAGAGAACTCAAGGAACGTGGAGATTGAATCACAACCAAAAAATCAAGGCACCCATGCCCTAGATCAACTCCAATTAGATGGAAACAAAAGGAGATGATTGGAAAAAAAACAAATTCTAAGAGGAGGAGAGTGACTTATCTGAGGAATAGGTATACATGGATGAAGAGGTGAGTGCCTTATTTGAGGATGGGGAAGATATGGATCTGGGAAACCTAGGTCTACAAGGTATTATAGAAGCTTGTGTAAAGCAAGAAGTCCAAACCCTACCAACAAAACAACATGATTTGATATAGGAATCTCTTGTGGAAGCTAGAACCAATTCATCCCCATACAAATCAAGGGGAATCTTAGGTCACCCACCTTTAGGATTCAAGTTTTCCCCACCAAAATAACAATAAAGTTACCTGAAGAAGGAGAAAGGGAGAGGGAGGAAAACTAAGTAGAAGGTAATGAAAGAATTGGGAGAAAAGTTGATTGACTTGGGGCTATATGCAATTATGGATATAAGGTACTTATATCCCTCCCCATATATTTAGTCACGAATATTATATAATGGAAAATTAGGGTCCTTAATGGTAGAAATAAGAAGAGAATGTTCGAGAATAAAATTCAATTTGAGAAACCTAGTTTCTTCATGTTACAAGAAACAAAATACAGTAGTGATATGCTGGTGAGGATCATAAGATATGTCTTAGTGAATGCCCAAGTATTAGCATTGGATAATAGAGGGACTTTCCGAGGAATGGCCCTCTTGTGGGATCCCCAAGTCATAACTCTGGAGGATTTATTTGCTACCCCTAGAACCATTTTAGCCTCCTTCTTAATTTTGGGAATGGAAGAGAGAGGGGTAATCACTAATGTGTATGGATCGGAAAATGTAGAAGACAATATCATATTTATTATATATTTGAGTGATATCAATTCACTTTTGGGAACCCAAAAATGGATCATTGGAGGGGATGTCAACTTAATCACCTCCCACTATGAAAACAAAGGGCGCATCTAATGGATGGAGCCTACAAGTGATATGTTTAAGGACATCATTCTAGATCTGAACCTAATTGACATAGAGATGGTCAATGGTATGCACATATGGAATAACAGGAAAAGGGGGGTCCCAACATATAGCCACTCGGTTAGACGATTTCTTATTTCAGTGGAAATCATCATCAAGAATCTTATCATAGAAGCTACCATAATGTCATGTGCGGGATTGGACCAATGGCGTATTTACCTCTTTGTTGAACTAGATGACCGACCCAAATATCACCCCTTTAGGTTTGATTAATTTTGGTTATAACATCTTGATTTTTTGTAAAATATAACACTATGGTGGGTGGAAGAAGAGATTATGAATGGAAAAAAAATGTATCAATTTCAGCAGTGATTAAAACATCTTCAACAAAGGTTGAAGTTATGGAATATGGAGGTCTTATTTGGAAATATTATCCAAGTCCAAAATAAGCTCGAAAAGAAAACATAGCAGCTTCAAAAAATAATAATTTAGGAAGGTTGATCCAAACAAATAATGTTTGATGAAGCTATGCAATCACAGATCGACCTAAGATATAAACAAGAATAACTTTTATTCAGGAAAAATCAAGGGCTCACTGGCTAAAATAAGGGGAACATAACTCAAAGTTTTTAAATCAGTCCATGATTAACAATTTTCACCATAAGTACCAAATCACTTGACTCTAGGATGTGCGAGGAAACTCCTTAACAAGGCATGAATATCTAGAAAGAGAATTTATCTCCTTTTATAGATCCATTTTCTTAGAGCCCACAAGAAACACGGGTAAGGAAATTTAGGAAATCGTCCACCATATCCCCAAGCTCATCATAGAGGATCAAAATGAAAATTTAATGTGCCCAATATCATTTAAGGAAGTGGAGTAGGCAATGATGGAAATGGAAAATTGTAAATATTAGGGGCCTAATTGATTCAACATATATTTGTTTTAATGCTTGCTAGTCAAAAATCAAATGAGATGTTTGGGGGATGATGTAAGAGTTACCATTGTTTAGATGTGCTCCCAACTATGAGTTCAATGTTCATTACCTTGATCCCCAATGAATAAGAATCTAGACACCTAGATAAATTTCACCCTATATCCCTATGCAATGTCATCTATAAAATCATTACCAAAGTTATCACTAACTGAATGAAAGCCCTGCTACCTTCTTTTATCTTCCCAAAGAAATGTAATTTTGTGGAAGGATTCTAGGTCTTGGATGGAATCAACTTTTCCCATTAAACCTTTTATTCTCTCAAGAGACAAAAGAATCTAGGGATGCTTTTCAAATTGAATGTGTCAAATTTATTTGATAGGATAAGCTAGCAATATATGGAGCAAGTCCTTCTCATTTGGCTTCTCGGTGAATTGGAATCAATGGATTCTGGAACTTACTTCATTTTCATTCTTTCCAATTCTTCTCAATGGTTATCCTACCTCTAAATTTGTTCCCTTGAGGGGTATTCGACAAGGTGATCACCTCTCCCCTTTCTTATTTATTCTTATGGATGATGGGATTGGTCACTCCATAAAAGAATCCATCCTTGAAGGATATCTAAAGGGACTTAAGCTTATTGGGGAAGAGTAGACTACATATTGCCTCCAGTTTGTTGATGACACTATGCTCCCCGGAATCCCCTCCATCCGTGAATCTAAAGCCATAAAATTTGTCTACAAAATTTTATCGAGGCCTCTAGTACCTTAATAAATAAATACAAATATTAGGTGCTATTTTTCAATGTCCTCTTGGGGATCCAATCTCGGATATCTCGTATTTTGGGATTCCAAATAAGCACCCTCTCATTCAATTTCTTGGTAGCACCCCTGGTGGACAAATCTTAGGGGAAATTTGTCGTGGGAAAAGCTTCTTTCCAAATTGGAGAAAAAAATTAGAAAATCAAGAATTATGATCTCTTAATTTGGATATAAGACTTCCTTTGAAAAAGTATGTGCTTCAAGCAATGCCTATCTACCTATTCACCAACTTATTGGCCTCCAAATGCATCCTGAAAGCTATAAAAAAATTACAATGTAGATTCCTCTAAGGTGGAACCAAACAACACTGAAAATGGGCCTTGGTGGCTTAGCCAAAAATATTTCACCCAAGATAGATGGAGGACTAGGCTTAAGGGATCCATATTTGGAAAATGAAGCCGTAGGGGCTAAGCTGTGGTGGAGATGAATAAAAAATATACTCTCCCCATGGGGAAAAATATGGATGCACAAATATGTGATAGGAATAGACCCTTAAGATCTTATTTGATTGACTGCACAATGACCCAGATCCATGATTTGGAATGCATCATGTTAGAATTGGGATCTCGTTCAAAAGCATAGTTTTGGGAAATTAGAGATGACAAATCATCTTTGTTCTAGGAATACTTTTGGTCGTAAACCCCTCAAGTAAATATTCATATGAGATGGAAACCCATCTTCGAACAAATGATACCTCTAAATATCACCAAAGTCCACCAGTATCGGTAGACCAATAGTGCTCCCCCTCTCTTTCAATCGTGGTTACCCCTAGAAGAATGGGACCTACATGAGAATTCTCTTAGGGTGGGAGGATATTTCTAGATAACTAAATCATCGACGAATTAAATTTGTGGAACAACATGACATTCTCAAATGGGGCTATGAGTTGAAAGTAAGCTTGTTAGGAACCCATGTCTTTACTTTGTTAGTATATTGTTGTTGGACGCATATGCTTTGTAAGTCGTCCCGTAGTATTTGTTGATCCATAGTTTGTGTTATTGTTGTTGGCGCATATGCTTTGTAAGTCGCCCATAGTTTTGTTGATCCATAGTTTGTATTGGCCCATGGTTTTGATTCATAGTATTGGCGCCTAGACTTAGCCCATGGTTTGTATTATCCCATGGTTTGTATTGACACATAGTATTGACCCATGGTATTGGCGCCTAGACTTAGTATATAAGTGTGTGTTGAGACCTATGAAGGCACCGTGAAGTTAATTGTATTGAGCTTGCTCAAAGGAGGTTGCCCCCTTGAAGTGGCCCGTGATCAATATAAAAGTGATTCCGAGTTCTATTATTTATGATATCTTGTGTATTTGCATTAATTAATTATTGCAGGTTCTTCACATCTGGTATCAGAGCACTTTCTTGGGCTTGCTGGGTGAAATTTCTGCCAAATTTTTTTTTGCATCTGTTGCAGGTTCGGATTTGGGAATAATCCCTATCCGCTTAACTGTGGGAAGTACTTGGGCATAAGCCCTAAAACTCATTGTGAGGAGTACCATAGGAACTCCAAAGTAGCTGGCCCATTGAGAGGACCTGCTAACGAAAAGGGCAACGACCCCTACCTGATTGACTAATTCCCACCCGTGAGGTAAACCAAGAGCTGTCATTTGTGGCAAAGCGGTTATCAGTTTTACCTGAGCCGTGGAGTGAGGGGTACTGCCCCAATATGCAAGCCGTTAGACAGCATTGGTGGCCGAGTGAAACCCCTGAACTATTAGGAATCCACACATACCTGGGGTCCATATCTATTTTTAGCTGAACTGTTGTCGATCACTGCTGCGCCGTTTCAGATCTAGCCATTCAGATCCATTCTGAAAGCCATTCCAGATCCAGCCATTTTCAATCCATTTAGGGACGTTTTAGATCCCTCTGTTTCCGCTCACTTCCAGGCCGTTGCAGATCTATCTGTTTCAGATCCCTTCCGAGCCGTAGCTGCTCCATTCTGAACAAAAAAAAAGAGAGTATAAAATTCATTTTTTTCTCCATATCTCCCTTGTTTTCACTTCGTTTCCCTTGAAAATTTCGGGGAACCCCTGTAATCCCATTCTGCATATTTCACTCCTGAGGACCCTATCCCCAATTCCACTTCCCAAAGCTTGAAATCCCACATTTGTCTATTTTTAGGGTTTGCCATAACTTCCTCAGATTTGTTCCTTTCTGAATTCTGCTTCTTTGTCCCCCTCTACCAAATTTTCCCATTCTTTCACCCCGCTTTTGAAATCCCCATTTTTTGCTTCCTTGTCTATTCGACAGTGTCCAAAACCTAGTCAAACCCCAATTACCCTTCAGATTTTTTCCCAAATACAGATTTTCCTTTACTAAAGCAGTTTCTGTTTTTTTTTTTCTACCCAGTCAACCAAAAAAAAAAAAAAACTCCTAGTTGTCACCCGCGCGGGAGTAAAAACCATGGAGGAAGCACTTGCAGCCATCCAAACCAAACTCCAAGATTTGGATAAAAAATTTCTCAGCCTCCATCTTTAGCATTCAGCCATGAACAATAACTGACAGCCAAAATCTTTTGCAGCCACCAGGTTCTCTTCTTCCAACAATTTTCGTGGGCCGAAGCTTGATTTCCCTCGCTTCAATGGTACTAATCTGACTGGATGGATATACCAAGCAGAACAATATTTGAGTCTGCATAATACTTTTGATGTCCAGAAAGTTCCACTTGCATCTTTTCATTTGGAATAGGAAGCCCTTCAATGGTACCATTGGTACATCAAAGCTCATCCAAAGCCAAACTGGACAGATTTTTGCCAACTCCTTTTGCCACGATTTGGTCCTAGTGCTTTTGATGACTTCACAGGAGCACTCATTAAACTTCACCAAATTGGCACAGTGAGAGAGTATCAGACAGAATTTGAGAAACTGGCCAATCACACAGAAGGATTGTCTGATGAATTCTATAGGAGTTGTTTTATCAGTGGTCTCAAGGATGAAATCCGCTCAGAGGTCAAAATGTTCTGTCCCAACACAATGATGGAAGTCCTAGGGTTGGCTAAGTTGGCAGAGGACAAGATCACAGCTCAACAATGCTCCAAACCCACCTTTGTTCCCGTCAGAAATATGGGTTCCCAACGACCTCCCATCATGCCTGCTCCTCAACTAACTCCTATCAAGCATTTGTCTGAAACAGAGATGCAGGCACGCCGAGAAAAAGGACTTTGTTATAATTGTGATGAGAAATTCACTCGGGGACATAGATGTGTTCAACAAAATCTCTATCTCTTGGATGTGGATTCTCCACTTGCCTCAGAACTTGATGAAGAAGCTCCAGATATAGTAGTGATCAGGTCGACATTCAACACCCGCCTGTTGACACCCCATCTCAGGATGACCCACCCGAGATCTCTCTCCATGCTGTAACCAGCGTCACCACCCCAAAAACAATGCAAGTCAGGGGATACTTCAAGAAGCTCCCTCTTACCATACTCATTGATTCTAGTAGCACTCATAACTTCATTGACCCTCGGATTGCCAAACAGGCTGATTGTTTTGTCCATCCTTGTTCCAACTTTGAAGTCATGGTTGGCAATGGGGCCACCTTAACTTGCAAGGGGAAGTGTCACAATGTGCGTATCTCTATGGAAGATTATAACCTGCGCTCTGACATGTTTTCCTTGTCCTTAGGCGGATGTGATGTGGTTTTGGGCGTTCAATGGTTACACACACTTGGTCCCATCTTATGGGATTTTGTTGAACTTTGGATGCAGTTTTCAGTCCGTGGGGCACAACACAAATTTATGGGCTTACAACCAGGGTCTCTCCGCATCATCAGTTCACATCGCCTGGAAAAATTCCTTAAGAAGAATTCACATGGTGTCATCGCTTAGATCCATTCCATTCAGATGCACTCATCAACGGTCTCCACTAATTCCTTGGATAGATATGCAGGTGTCTTTGCTGAACCAATGAGCTTGCTGCCTTCAAGAGACCTTTCCGGTAAGAATTTAGCCACATCTACCTCTCAGCAGGAAATGATGGCTATTTTCCATGCAGTACAGAAGTGGCAGCCATACCTATTAGGGAATTATTTCTGCATCAAGACTGATCTCCAGGGTCTAGAAAATTTCCTGGAACAATGGATCTCCTCCCCAACACAACTGAAATGGGTTATCCAACTCATGGGTTATCCCCGTGTGATCACTTACAATAAGGGTAAGGACAATATGGTGGAAAATGCTCCTTCTCGCACAATTGATGACCCAGTTTCTCTTACAGCTATTTCTCTGCTTGTTCCAAATTGGTTGCAATATGTTCAACGGGGCTATCTCTTCTATGAACTCCATGTTTCTTCATCAACAGGGCACTCTGGGTTCTTCAAAATGTATGACCAAAAACAATGTAACTTCTTTTGGCAAGGAATGAAAATGAAAATTCAACAAATGGTGGCTGACTGTGATACTTTCCAGGTCAACAAGGGTGAAATGACACTCCTTTCGGGATTGCTCAAGCCCTTGCCCACCCCTACACAGATTTGGCCAACTATTTCTATGGATTTCTTAGAAGCGCTCCAGTGGTATAGTACCACATCTCAAAGGACACCATATGAAGCAGTGTCTGGATAGGCACCACTAGTTCTTCTTCCAAACACCTTCAGCAGCTCCCCAGTTCAGGAAATTGACTCAATTCTTTGAAACCATGATCTGCTTCTTCTCATTCTGTAGGACAATTTTCACATGGCAAGAATTCGACTGAAACAACAAGCCGATCAACACCATTCTGAGCGCACTTTTCACATCGCTGATATGGTTCTTCTTCATCTACAGCCTTCCACGCAACCCTCCTTGAAACTCCAAAGGCACCAGTGGCTCGGAATGCAACCCGAGGATGCTACAGGGGACCCACTCCTTCAGATTCTGCATCAATTTCCATATCTAAAGCTTTGAGGACAAAGCTTTTTCTAAGGGAGAGGGGATGTTAGGAACCCATGTCTTTACTTTGTTAGTATACTGTTGTTGGACGCATATGCTTTGTAAGTCGTCCCATAGTATTTGTTGATCCATAGTTTGTGTTATTGTTGTTGGCGCATATGCTTTGTAAGTTTCCCATAGTTTTGTTGATCCATAGTTTGTATTGGCCCATGGTTTTGACTCATAGTATTGGCACCTAGACTTAGCCCATGGTTTGTATTGACACATAGTATTGACCCATGGTGTTGGCGCCTAGACTTAGTATATAAGTGTGTGTTGATACCTATGAAGGCACCGTGAAGTTAATTGTATTGAGCTTGCTCAAAGGAGGTTTCCCCCTCGAAGTGGCCTGTGGTCAATATACAAGTGATTCCGAGTTCTATTATTTCTGGTATCTCATGTATTTGCATTAATTAATTATTGCAGGTTCTTCACAAAGCTACAATCTAAACGAATCCTACTCCTTTCTCCTGCAAGATGATGGCAGAGATGGAAAAAAGACATGGAAATAGATCTGGACTCAGGATATGTGTTCAAAGATATCTACCTTCCTATGGTTGGTTTCCATAGGCCAAGCAACTATTTTGGATCAAATTAGGAAACTGGTCTTTGAAGACCCTTAAAGATGTCCTTTATGTGCTTAGGAGGAGTAAATCATTAAGTTACCATATCCTCATCCCATGCCCCTTATCTTCCTTGATATGGGATTAAGGAACCACTTCACTTAAACCTTAGATAAATAGATATAATGCATCATATATACCATTCAATCATGGATATCAACTGCCTTCAAGAACAAAATCCTGAATAGAATTTGACAACTTCTTTCAGGATTCATCTTTCAGGAAATATGGAAAGAGAATTATTAGAGAACTCCTAATAGATTTAATTCCATATATGGAATCAAATAAGGAAATACATCCTATAAATTATCAAGATCTCATCTTGGTAGGAAGAAGATCGACAATGTTCGGACTTAGAGAAACCCATCCTAGCCACCTGGCTTTCACATATTTCCATATCATCTCTCCCACCAATTTAAAAATCATCCTCGCTCTTTATTTCGGGTAACTAGTCTCCCCCTCCAATAGGTTTCTTGAAGCTCAATTTTGACAGAGCTTCCAAAGGTAGTCCAGGATCGGCTGGAGTTGTTGGATCCTTTCAAGGAGATGATGGAAGGATTATTTGGGTTTATGTCATCTCTCTAGGATGTGACAATAAAAACGTTGGAAAATTACAAGCCCTTACTCCATGCATCTTCATTTTTTCCCAAAAAGGATTCACAAAGCTTATTGTGTAAGTTGGATACTCTCGAGTCATCTTTCATTTTATCAAAAAAATGATGCAGGGTACTACTATCAGCAAGATCTCCAATAATTGGATATTGGTGGCTAAAATTGAGAAACTAATTGGCATTCTTCAAAATATCACTCGTCGAGTGGCCCTCACTCCTTCACATATTCGATAATTGGCCAAAACGATGAGATACCACCTAAAAAACATTAGACTCGATCAACTACGTGAGAGGATCTATTTAGATTGGCCATTAGTTGAAGCCACGACCTTAGTCAAGCTTACAACAATTTTAGAAATTAGTAATTTTGGTGCTAGATCTAGGTGTGTGATTTGGAGGCTTCCACCATCCCTACGACTGATAGAGAATACGAGACACTTGGCTAACCATTGGAAAAAATAGTAGACTAGACCGAACATTTGTTGTGATGCATGGTTGGGAGGGAAGGTGTATATGGATGTGGGGATTTGGCAAGTTCCGACTTGGAAATATGTTGTACCTCTCAAGCAACTAATGGGTAATAATCAATGTTAAAATGATCAATGATGATGGCATGTGAACTTGTTTACTTCCATTGTTGTCTTGATAGTGATGAGGAAGTGGGTGCAGATGAATGATGATATGAACTCTCCCTATCATGGATATCATTCGGCCATAGCATGCTTGGGTAGTTGTGTAAATATCATGAGTAGTTCATGCAGTCAGTATGGTTGTTCCAGATGTAAATTCTATGATATCTCAGAGGGAGGATATATTTTTATTGGAGAGAGGCATTTCGTTGTTCCTAAGGTTGTACCTCTCGAGTTGATGGTCATTTATCTTCTTAGAACACTAATAAATATCAAATAAAACACAATTGATGCTTTTAGAGGGTTACAAGTCCAAGAAGGGTCATGTAGAATTCACCTTCCTATGCCACTTTAGGCCATCGAGCCAGTCCTCAAGCCAAAGGAGGGTACCCTATGTTTGGGAGGCCATGTTCCTTAGTCCATCACGCTAAGGTACCTCATGGATTCAGATATGCTTTTATTAATTGAATTTGCAGTAAAACCTACGATGCATGAATTTGGTTCTAATTTCTCTTGGGGGGTTTGAAATTTATTTTGAATGGGGAGAAACAAAATAGTTTAGGGAAACACAAATTAAATGCGAAAAAACAATGGGGATACCTTAATCATAGCTCGTTTATTTGAAAGAAGAGGATAAAATCATATAATCAAATTAATTATAGATCCACAGATCCAGGAAATAAAATAAATAACATTCAACCATAGAGATAAAAATCAACAACCTACATGACACGACATTTCCTCAAAGGCAAATGGCAAATTTCCTCGGTCGTGGCTTCAATTAAACAAAAATATCATCAACAACAAATACATGAGACATAATATCCTCAAAACCTAGTGGAAAATTTCCTCGATCCTGGCTTCAATTTAATTACAGTCTCATTCAACCTCAACCACAAGGGACTGTAATATCCCTAATTTGAAATTTTACACAATTTGGCCAATTTTCGAACCTTGGACTAGTGAAACCCCAAACTGCCCCAAATGATCCAAGATGGTTTAGAATTATGTATGGATGGAATTAGGAGGGTATAGGGCACTCTAATACACCCTTTATACACCCAAACCTTTGTTATAAACATTCATGGTCTGCAATTTTCAAGGAGGGAAGACTTGTGACAAAACTAGTCAATTAGATTGGCAAAAATCCCCCCTAGGTATGCCACTATTTTCCCTTCCAAACACTATACGGCCTTCCATAATATTCAATATGAGAATTGGTTTTGTTATATGGCATCAAGGAAAACATGTGTGCAGCACTATATCAGGTTTTAGGGCCGGATATGTCTCCCAAAGGACAACAACTTCCAAGGCATACAATTTATGTGAAAACGGTGAACAAGGGAGCATGAATTAATGTTGAAAACTATAGTATGAATTGAGGGGTATTAATACACTATTTTGAACATCCATTTAATTTCCATATGCATATTAAATAATAGGAAACAATTCCATAAAATTATGATATCAAACTGATACAAAACATGCTATAATCACCATGAGAATATAGTGAGGAAACTAGCTCAAATATCAATGTTACTTGGAGAAATAGTACATGAAGTGCTTAGTATTTCGAGCTATGTATCTCATGATATATCCATTACAGATTTATGCATCCATTAATAAGTTCATAAGGTCGAAACAACAACCTTCCATTCTCTATATTCAACAAAGAGTGCGATATCCCACTTTACATGAACATTGAGAGAAAGATAGTGGAATGAGAGAAGAGAATAAAGAATGAACATGAACTCGAACTTAGATGGGGGTTGAACCTGAACCAAAACATCTCCATGAAGATCTGTTGAAAGGTCTGAATGGCCTCTCCATTAACCAACTTGGATGGGAATCTTGCACCCTCGAAATTGGTTCTAAGGCATGGAGGATGAACATCCACTGTGCAAGGACAAGCTTTAAGCTATCCCAAAATTGCAAAGATGCAAATGAAAAATGACCAAAAGCTGATACATTTCGACTTGGCCTCCTTTTAATAACTTTAGTTGAATCATTTACCTCCTTATAACTCAAATTATCTCCTAATTACTCATGAAATTTGAATTAGTGGGGGTTATGACCCTTCATTGGCCCCACATGACACTTGGCTCATCTTTTGTCTCCAAATCCTCCATGAATTCGAATTGGGGAATATTTTGGATGCTTTGGATATGTGTAACTCCTCTCGTGCGCCCTCTTGTTCTATTTTTGTCTCTTACATCATCATATATGTCATAGAATCTGTCATAAGTGTCATAATTCTTGTCATAGTTGTCATAGAATCTGTCATTGCCTATTTTTAGCCCTATGACTCTTCCTCTTCCTTCATGAATGTTACCTCTTCCCTCCAACTCGAATTTTGGGGTGGATCCATGTTTAAAGGAGGAATATTCTCTCATGTAGATCCCACATGTCCACTTATGCGCCCCCAAGTCCAACTAGGACCTAATTCCACTTCATTTTGGGGAATTTAACATTTATTCCATAATTTATTGGCCTATTTTTCCACCATCAATTTATAATATTGAATTTTCATGAGAAACTATAGACCTTGGGGTTAAATGTAAATATTTTAATTTTTCCACATAACCCTTAGGAATTGGGTAGGCCAGCTTAATTATTTATCTGAAAATCATTTAATTGGGGACATGATAGTCCCCCCCTCTCAATATTTCTTGTGCTCAAGCAATTTCAAACATGGATGTTGAAGAACCCGTTTTCTTTCCAAAACTTTGCTTCCGAAACTTTGATTAATGGCACTTATGTACTGCAATTGTGTTTCTCCAAAATTAAGGAGATGTGTGTTTTATTTTTCATATTGATATATATTGTGACATCACCACTAAACACCAAAATATTAATTAAATCTATCAAAAAAAGGTGTGCACAATTAATATTTACCTCTTTCATATTTTGGAAACCCTTTCTGAACTTTAAACCCTTTTTCGCATTGTATAATTGTTTGAAGTTGCCACTAAGTTTCCCAACTTTGAGTCTTCAAGATTCCATGAAAATTTTAGAGAGGAAACACCATGCTTGCTTCTTCACTACTCTTATTAAAATCACCTTCTCAAGTGGTGACTCAATCCCATACTACTTGTTGCCCCCAAAAATTGAAACCAATGCGACCAAAAATGATCCTAGGGTCTCAAATGATCATGATACATGCATGGTGTGAACTGTCTAGTATGAAATGCCATGAACACCAAGCATGTGAAGATTGAATCTATCCCTACGCAACTTTGCCTTAGTCAATTTGGCATCCTTTCGTATTTATATTTGAACCTCCTACTTTTATCTTTTTTTGTTTCCTTTATGGCTTTATTTTCCTGACTGCAACTTCTCACCTTATGCTAGCACATATGAAGGGGCGCGTGGAAAATTTCCATATCAGGTGTAATCGTGGAGGAGACAATGGTCTATTATGACCATACATGAATGCTAGGAAATTTTGAATCAAACTTCATCCCCATTCTATTATTGTGGCATATTTTTATCAGATCTTCTACTTTATTAGGAATCTCTATTTCGTTCTGATTTGAAAACTATGATCATGTTGGATATTTCATTGGACAATTGTGGTCACATATGAAATGGCTATGGTCTTATATTTTACTACCCTTCCCCAATCACCTTACCTATGGTATCACTCTTTATCTAATGATTATGATCATTTTTAACACTTCATTGAATAGTTGTGAATGGTTGTCAGACTAGGCCTTCCAAGCCTTCTTTTAATCTTCTTTAGGAAACTGTGATACAAGTGTCTCGATATAAGCACTATGACAATCACTCAGATGCTTCCACTTGTCGCTACAGCAAGGATTACCAGTCAGGAGTTCCTTATGGGTGCTCTATTTTCAACCACAATATATAAGCTCTGATGGCCATCGGACACTTCCACTTGACACTGCAATGGGGCTTCCCAATCAAAGGTTCCTTAGGAATTCCTTGTTTTAACCCTCAATCTATATGCTTTGAGAGAAACCAAACACTATAACTTGTCATTCTGTTGATGGATGGAAGACTCTACCTATCGACCTTTTCCTACTCTTTCGTCGTTACAAACTCCACAGTGCAACCTTTGATGCTGTAGTGCTTGTGTCATCGTGGCTTCCACATCGGTCCATTCTTTGATGTCACCTTTTTGCATCACCAAAATTCCACTCCGATTATAATGTACCAACTAGGGTTGATGATACACTAACTCAATCGCCTACCAGACTCAGCTCAAAACAATGGATTTAGTGGGATAGTTTTACTAGAGGTAGGAAAAATCAAGCACTCTGTATGGTAGGAGGAATATGATAGCTGATAATACCTTTTCAAAAATAAATGGGACCATTGATAGTTTGAAATAAACAAGGATGAAATATACTACAATGCTCCCAGAAACCCCAGCATATGCAAACTAGTACTTCACTAATCATTGACTGGAATTTATTGGTGAATTATTATGACTTTAGGAGGATAAATAAAATCAATTTAAATTCAATATACATTCAGGTTTCATTCCATAAATTTAAATAAGGTTCTGAGAAATTCTCACAAAGATACAATGAAAATTGTGGCCTATTAGGATTACACAACTAGTTAGAATTCAGGACTCCAAAAAATTCAATGAAGGATAATGAAATTATTATATGAGACTTGTTATAATTCATATGACATATTAAAAAACTCCAAGAACAACAATTACTTCATTTGGATCAAAACTCATTCATTTATCAAATGCATTCTGGAAACTAGTTAAATTCTATGCAAATCTAGAAGGGGTGTAGAAAACTCGGAATATTTAAGACTTCTGCAATATTAAAGTTTATGATGATATCATAGGATCATAATGAATTTAATTAAATCATATGGAATCCAATAGGATTCTCAAAATAACACAATAAATCATCTACTCTCAACACAACAAACTAGCACTGGAAATCAATAGGAAGCTTGAAGATTCGAACCACAGACTTCATGACACCTCTTTTGAGCTTCAAACCAGACTTGAATCAACTACAGGAACTGCAATAAAATAATTGACAATGGCTGAATTCCATCATCCTCTCACAAGATGTAGGGGCCAATCACCCAACTTGGACTAGGGGCTTATCTCCCAAGTCTCTGAGGCATAATTGCTCTCAAACCAATACTCAAACTAACAAAAGATGTGAATTGGGTGCACACTCCTTTATTTATATATGGAGGATGAATTGAGGAGCAAGTATCCTTGAATAATGCGCCCTCATGATTGGATAAGGAAATCTAGCTTTCCTTCCTTTTCCCTTTTTGCTTTGCTTTCCTCCTTGTTTCCTTCTCTGCTTTCTGCTTTAGCATTTTCTATTTTTTCTAGATTTTTTGACTTATCCTGCTTTTCTGGACTTTCCTGATTTTATGATTTGATCTTGCTTTCTGTTGTTGTGATGTTCTCTGCTTTATGCTGCTTTTCCTAAGATTTTGTTGCTTTTCTGATTTGCACTGATCTTTCCTTCCTTTTTCCTGCTTTTCTAGGTTTGGATGCTTTCTTCTAACTTCTTCTGCAATTCATCTCCAAAGTCAACCTCATCCAATAAGGCTCACTTGTGGAGCATTGTCCTCTTTTATTTATGATAAATTATTTAATGGATGAAAAATAATTATTTCAAGTGCATAATAAACTTTAGGAAAAAATAATTCACACTCCTAATTAATTAAATGCTTGAAATTCAAAATTAACCCCATAGTAAATGAAGTTGTCTCCTCAACCCAAGGGATTGGTCGGGTTAGGAAATTGATCTAATGATCACAGTTGAGGGGACATGAAATTCCTCCCCTCCCAATATTGCTTGTCCCCAAGCAATTTCAAATTGGGATGCTATAAGATGTGTTCTCCTTCCCAAGTAGCATCCTCACTAGGAAATCCTTCCCATTGAACCAAAAATTCCTTAATGATTCTTCTCCTTATATTTTTCTCTTGGACCTCTAAAATATTCTCAAGAAACAACACCAAATTTCCTTCATCATCAAGGGGTGGAAATTCTTGTGAAACCCTGACTTTCTACCCTATTTCCTTCTTCAAACAAGACACATGGAAAACATTGTGAATCCGGCTTTCTGGAGGCAGCTCTACTTCATAAGCCACTTCCCCGATCCTCGTTAGGACTTGGTAGGGACCAAAGAAACTTTGTTTCAACTTCTCATACCCCTTAGAATTCAATGATGACTATCTATAGGGATTCAACCTCAAATAAACTAGATCTCCTTCTTGGAAAGCTTGCTCAATTATATGTTTGTCTCCATGCACCTTTTTCCTATTATATGCTACCTGCAAGTTGTCTTTGAGAGTTCTAAGTATGTCTTTACTCTCTTGGATCCAATCCTTTTCCTTCGGTGTCTTATGGGCACCAAATATCAGATCAGAAAAATTGAGTGCATCATATCCATATAGATCTTTGAAGGGAGGCATACCAATCGAGAGAGGAAAATTAGTATTGTAACAAAAATCTCCCAAATGGAGCCAAGTAGTCCATGACTTTTGCTGGCATGTAACATATTTTATTAAGTACCCTTCCAGCCATTGGTTCACTCTTTTTGTTTGGCTATTAGTTTGTGGATGGTAGCTGGTACTCATGTC
Organism: Larix kaempferi; assembly: GCA_027924585.1. NCBI lineage: Eukaryota > Viridiplantae > Streptophyta > Pinopsida > Pinales > Pinaceae > Larix > Larix kaempferi. Next base: position 590,510 of record BSBM01000111.1, on the reverse strand, counting down.
CAAACTTGTCCCCATTGACTTGAACAACTCTTGCCAAAAATTGCTAGTGAACTTGGTATTTCTGTCATTGATGATGGACTTGGGTATGCCATGAAGTTTGAAGAATCATTTGATGAAAATTTCAGCCACTTGGATGGATGCAATATTAGTTTTGATGGAAAATAAATGTGAATATTTATTCAATCTATCAACCACAACAAAAATACGGTCTTTACCTTGGATTTTTGGAAGCCCGGTGATGAAATCCATTGATACACTTTCCCATTTTTGTTTAGGAATAGGAAGTGGTTGTAAGAGTCATGTTGGATGAGTATGATCTACTTTATTTTTCTTACATGCCACACATTATCTAACATACTCTATCACCTCCTTCTTCAACCCCTTCCAAGTGAACCTTTCCTTCACTTTCTTGTAAGTCTTCACAAACCTCGGATGACCTGCTAGAGGTGCATCATGGGAAGCCTCAAGGATATTCTTCTTTAATGTGGATTTTGTAACTAAAAATATCCTATCCTTATAATAGATAATATCATTGAGAATATTGTAAGTAGCATCATGAATTATTCCATCAAAAAAATCACAAGCAAATTGATTCTTTGTGTACTCTACTCCAAGTTGTACTTTCCAATCATCATAAAATTTGAGCAAAGCAAATGTTGGTTTTCTAGAAATAGCATCAGCTACAATGTTCATCTTACCCTTATTGTATTCAATATCAAATTCAAATTCTTGGACCTTTATTACCCACTTTTGTTTCCTATCATTCAGCTCTCTTTGAGTCAGCATGTGTGTCAAACTGTTGTGGTCAGTCTTGATAATGAACTTACCACCTACCAAATATTGTCTGAACTTGACTAGCACATGCATGATGGCTAGCATATCCTTGTCATAGACTGAATATAATATTTCACGGGGATGCAACTTTATTCTCTCAAAGGCCAAGGGATTCTTTTTTGCATCAAGACTGCTCCAATTACATTCCTTGAAGCATCACACTCAAGAACAAAAGGTTGAGAAGAAAATGGAAGTGCAAGAATAGGACAACTTCTCATTACCTCCTTCATTCTATTGAATGCTTGCTCATATTCTTCTTACCAATGGAAATCTCCTTTCTTAGTAAGGTTTTTCAAAGGAGATGTCAACTTGGAAAACCCTTTGACAAACTTCCTGTAGTAAGTGCATAACCCAATACAACCTCTCAATTCAGTGATATTTTTAGGACTTGTCCAATCTATAATAGCTTGGATCTTCTCCATGTGAACCTTAAACCCCCTTTTCCCAATCACGTGACCAAGATATAGAATCTCAGTCATTCTGAACTCACACTTGAATAGATTTGCATAGAAAGATTGATATTCCAAGATTGTTAGTACAATATCCAAATGATGCAAATGATCCTCCCAAGTTCTAATATAGATCAAAATATCATCAAAGAAAACAAGTACAAACTTACGGAGCTGCCGGCTAAACACTATGTTCATGCAATATTGAAAAGTTGCAGGTGCATTGGTTAGGAAAAAAGGTATAACTACAAACTCAAAGTTCCCATGGTGACACTGGAAGGGTGTCTTCTAGATGTCTTCTTCCCGCATGCTTATTTGATGGTAACCATATCGAAGATCAATCTTTGAAAATCACTTGGCCCCATGGAGTTCATCCATAATCTCATCAATACTTGGAATAGGATATATGTTCTTGATATTATTCTTTTTGAGAGCTCTATAGTCTATACACATTTGCATGGTCCCATATTTCTTCTTCGCAAGGACTACAGATGAGGCAAAATGACTTGAGATCGATCTAATGAATCCCAATTCAAGCAGTTCCTTGATGGTTCACTCTATCTCATCCTTGAATATTTTTGGGTTCTTGTAGGGATGTACTTTGATAGGTGAGGTTCCTATATCCAACTCAATTATGTGCTCCACTCCTCTATCAGGTGGCCTACCATGATTAAGGTGTCCAAACACCTTCTTATTCTTTTGGAGCAACTTCTGAATGTATTTTGTATATTGGGATACTTCCAAAGAGGTACCATTTGTGATGATTAGGCATTATGCATCCCATTCAATGTCTCCATGCCTTAGTATGGATATCATAGTGTGTGCACTTACCACTTGTTTTGGGTAGGTGTTGATCCCTCTCTACACTACCTCCTTTCCATATTCTCCCCTGAAGATCATCTCAGGAATTTGGTAGTATATTGAGTGATTCCCAATGGAATAAAACCATTGTACTCCCAAAACCATGTTAGTATCAACCACATTCACAACATAAAAGATATCTGTAATGGTATGTTCTCCTATATTAATCTTCAATTTATGAATCCATCTAGAACAATTCATAAAATGATTACCTGGAATGATAAGAGTGAAGCCTCCAAATTTTTCAGTAGGTAGATTCCTCCTTTAAAGAAGAGTTGAATCAATGAAGTTATGTGTTGCTCCTCCATCCACTAACACAGTGACTGATTTTCCTTGAACCACTCCTTTGAATATGAGTGTATGGAAGCGAGGCACTTCTGACAGTACTGCAATCTTGCTCACCTCAGGGGTAGGTTCTTCTTCTGCATTCTCATAAGCCACTTTTGCATCTACTGGGGCCTCTTCTTCCTCCTGCTCAGCTTCTCTCTCTGAGTAAACTTCAATGTAGTGTGCTTTTCCTTTAGCACATCTGTGTCCTGGAACCCATGGCTCATGAAAGGTGAAGCACAACTTTCTTCTTCTCAATTCATCTCGATCTTGGGGATAGTTATCCTTTCTGAAGTTTCCAGAAGGACTTTTCATGGGTGGCCTTTGATTCTTGAATTGAATAGCACCAACGGTCCTAGGAGGAAATCTAGTACTCGGAAAAGAGTCTTGCAAATCTATGGTTCTACTTATTGCATCTTGCAAGGTAGATGGTTTGTAAGCTTTCACAAAACATTTCAAAGGTTATGATAATGTCCCTTAAATGAACAACAGGATCAATCTACACATCTAGTTTTTAAAACTCAGAGATGTAGGCTTCAGGAGTTCTAGTCTGCTTCACATGTGTTAGTTCCCTGAAGGTGATCTCATAATCTCTTCTTTCAAACCTTTCAACCAATCTTCTTGTGAACTCTTCATAAGTGGTCACTTGATCATGCCCAAGTGTTTCATTTAGGCCATGAAACCACCAATCATTGGATTCACCGTCTAAGTGTAGAGTAGCCATCTTGATGGTATCTCTCTCAGCCATTGGATTCAACTGAAAATATGTATCAAGATTCTAAATCCAAGAGTTAGCAGTGCATTTCTATGAACCATCAAAGTAAGGTAAAGAAATTTTCCCAATAACATTTCTTATCTCATAGTTCTGATTTGGCATCCAGAAGCTTCCTCTTGGGTTGGTATTGTACTGTAGATAACATAATTATTTTAATGGTAAATCCCTTTTGCACTCTTCATTCAATGTAAGGTACTCAACATATTTGTCTTCCCATGAAGCAAGACCTCCATTTCGAACCTCAGATTCCTCTCTTTGTTCTTCAGTAAACTTGGGTATAGTAGGCCTGGAGTGATGTTGAGATTCCATTTTGAATTCATCAGGTAAATTGTGAGGCCCAATTCTTGAGAGAATATAGCCACCACTGATCATCCTTTCACCAGGTGGGGTACCATTGCTGCTCTCCTCTTCATTCTTGCTTCCTAGCTGCTGAGCTAAGAACTCTCTGGTCTCTTTTCCGGATTGAACAATATTATGAGAGATGTATTGTAATCCTTTCATCATGATTTGAACAAATATTTTTAACTCATCTTTGTCTTAATTGTGAGACATGTCCTACTCTCCTTGTAGTTTCCCTTCAGTAGAATTTATTTCTTCTCCGTCTTCTTCTTCTAACAGAGGATCCTTCTTCTTAGAATCTGAGTATCTTCTTGGACTCATAGAAATAATTCAAGAGCAGTTTCAAAGGAAAATTCTCTGGTACCACTGTAAAGTACCAACTAGGGTTGATGATGCACTAACTCAATCTCCTACCAGACTTAGCTAAAAACAATGCATTCATTGGACTAGTTTTACTAGAGGTAGGAAAAATCAAGCACTCTGGATGGGAGGAGGACTATGATAGCTGATAATAGCTTTGAACAAAGCAAAGAACCATTTATGGTTTGAAATCATCAAGGATGAAATCTACTACAATGCTCCTGGGAACCCCAACATATGCAAACTAGTACTTTACTAATCATTGGCTGGAATCTATTGGTGAAGGATTATGACTTTACGAGACTAAATAAAATAAATTTAAATTCAATATATATTCATGTTTCATTCCATAAATTTAGATAATTTTCTGATAAATTCTCACAAAGATACAATGACAACTGCCTACTAGGATTATACAACTAGTTAGAATTCAAGACTCCCAAACAATCAATGAAGGATCACCGATTTATGATATGAGATGTGGAATAATTAATATGACATATTAAAAAACTCCAGGAACAATAATTACTTCATTTGGATCAAGAATAATTCATTTATCAAATGCATTCTTGAAACTAGTTAATTCTATCTAGAAGGGGTGTAGAAAACTCAAAATGTTTCATACTTATGAAATATTAAAGTTTATGAATGATATCAAAGGATCATAATGACTTTAATTAAGTAATATAGAATCCAATATGCTTCTAAAAATAACACAAGAACTTCTCTCCTCTCAACACAACAAACTAGCACTGGAAATCAACAGGAAGCTTGAAGATTTGAACCACAGACTTCATGAAAATTCTTCTGAGATTAAAACCAGACTTGAATAATAAACAGGACCTGGATTAAAATCATTTACAATAGCCTAATTCCATCATCCTCTCATAGGAATCAGGGGCACATCACCCAGCTTGGACTGGGGGCACATCTCCCAACTCTCTAAGGCACATTTGCTCTCAAACCAATGCTAAAACTGACAAAATATGTGAAGGGGGTTCGCACTCCTTTATTTATAGATAGATGATGACTTGAGGATCAAGTCTCCTTGACTAATGCTCCCTCATGAGTGGATAGGGAAATATATATTTCCTTCCTTTTTCCTTTTTGCTTTGCTTTCCTCATTTTTCCTTTTTTGCTTTTCTTTCTGCTTTCTGCTTTAGATTTTTCTGTTTTTTATGGATTTTCTAACTTATCTGGATTTTTGGACTTTTCTGCTTTTCTGATTTGATCTTTCTTTCTGCTTTTACGTTGCTTTCTTCTTTATGTTGCTTTTCCTGATATTTTGTTGCTTTTCTGATTTGCACCATCTTTCTTTCCTTTTTCCTGCTTTTCTAGATTTGGATGATTTCTTCTAACTTCTTTTGCAAGTCATCTCCAAATTCAAACTCATCCACTAAGGTGAAATTGTGTATAATTATCCTCTTTTATTTATGATAAAATTATTTAATGGATGAAAAATAATTATTTCAAGTGCATAATAAACTTTAGGCAAAAACAATTCACACTCCTAATTAACTAAATGCCTGGAATATAAAATTAACCCCGTAGTAAATGAACTTGTCTCCTCAACCCAAGGGATTGGTTGGGTTAGGAACTTGATCCAATGATCACTGTTGAGGGGACATGACACTGATATTCTTACAGTGACGTACTATCGTCACTTCCAAAACTTGTCATGTTTTGAACCTTGATACATTGTTCCTGATGTATTTCTCTTTACCCATCGACCTTTCCAAAGTTTCAACTCCTTCGCAACCTTGACATCAGTTGTTCAATGTCACTTGATTGCTGGCCACTTTTCACGACAGTGGGGCTTCTCATTGAGAATCCCTTAGGAATTATTTATTTTTAACCTCAATTTCAAAGCTCTAATGATTCTACATTGTCACATGTCACCACAATGGGGTTTCCTAGTTGGAGGTTCTTTATGGTCACTCTATTTTAAACCCCAATCTATAATCTCCAATCACCACCAGACTGTGAAATTCAGTTCACACCAAGATATGATCAAGAAATTACACACTCTCACAAAGATATCACACAACTATTCAAGAACACAGAAAATTACTCACAATAGATACAAACTGTATTAACTCTCATGAATAATAATACATCAGCCAACATTTGGAAAGTAATGGGATGTCAATATATAAAATTACAATAGATATTCGAATGGATAGATATGCCATTTGGATCATCATAAAATCAAACTTACTAAAACTATGCAAATCCCCCCTAGGTGGCAAGTGTGTTCTCCAAGTCATTTCAAAGGCTCACGAATTTCTGAATTAGTGACATGTAGCTGATGTGTGATGAAAAAACATGCCAAATCCAAAAAATGGAAGGAATAAACATCATAGAGGATGTGTGGTCCCAAAATCAAGTTTCCCTAGTTGACTAGCTTTTCCCCATAAGGCAAAAAGCAGTAAAAATCAGTGGAGCGCCTTTTACACCAGAATATTATCCATAATATTTTAGAAATGTGCCCAAGTGGTATAGGAAGCTTGTGTTCCACACCTGGAATTCTTGTGGTCCCCCCAAAGTTGCCTTGTGGTCCACACAATGGCACAAATGGCAATTATCTAGTCTAATACATAGGAATTAATCATAAGATGATTAATTAATGCTACCAATGTATTTAAATGACATGGATAGGAGGATTTAATATTCCAACACCCCCCATAAATCTGACTTTATGATCTAAATATCAGAAAATAGAAATACTAAGGGCCCAGTAACAAGACTTGGTCACCTTGTACAATATTGTCGGTCCACAAAACAAGGATAGAAGGAAAACCTCATGGGAAAAACCTTCCCTCAAAAAATGGATATATAAAAATTGAAATATTGTTGATCAATCCTTCACTCCACCACATGTTCAGCCATCCCAATCAGTGATCTAAGATGTTGAATGTCTTCTCAGTAAAATCTTTGGTGAAGATGGCTGAAGTTTGCTCACTTGTTGGGCAATATTGCAAATCAATGATCTAGTCATGCACTAATCCTCTGATGTAGTGCATATGTATCTCAATATGCTTGGTCCTCTGTCTTTGTACTGGATCACTTGAGACCCTTGTAGCACTCTGATTGTCACAAAAGATGACAGTAGGAGTACTAATGGCAATCTCAAACTATGAAAGAATACCCTGCAACCACACACACTGAGTAGCAGCATTCACTGCTCCTTTGTACTCGACCTCTGCAGAATATAGTGCAATGGCACTTTGTTTCTTGCTAGACCAACAAACCGGACCACCTCCAAGCATGAATAAAAATCCAAATGTGGATTTCCTATCAAGGCTATCACTAGCCCAATCTGAATCAGTGAAGCCAAGAAGATCTAGGCTAGAATCTGCAACATAGTGAATCCCATCAGTCTTGGTTCCTTGCACATAGTGAAAAATTATTATTGCAGCCCTCCAATGGATCTCATGTGGCTTCTCTATGTATCTTGATGCCACACTCACAGCATAAGAAAGATCAGGTCGAGTTTGAGTCAAGTATAGCAAGCTGCCAACAAGCTGCCTATACAAGGTGCTGTCAACCAAGGGTGTAGATTATGCTTCTTCCATTCTAACTCCTGAAAGAAATGGATTCTTTGAAGGCTTTCAATCATCCAATGTGAACTTCTTTAACAAATCAAATGCATATTTGGACTGAGATACCTTTGTTTCATTCTCTATTTTGAGAAATCTCAAGCCCCAAAAACTGCTTAAGAATTCCCAAGTCACTCATGGAAAAAGCTTGATGCAAAGCAGTCTTCAATGAAGCTATTTGATCAGTAGAGCTACCTGTGATTAGAAAATCATCAACATACAAAACCATAGTCATTATTGAACCATCAATCAACTTCATATAAACATTAGGATCATATTTGCATCGAACATAAGATTGTGACAAGAGAAAGTTGTCCATTTTGGCATACCAAGCCCTGGGGGCTTGCTTAAGCCCATATAAGGACTTCCTCAACCTGCACACATAGTTAGGATCAGATGTATAACCTTCTGGATGCTACATATATATATCCTCCTCAAGATCCTCATGGAGGAATGCACTCTTGACATCCATATGGTGCACTTCCCAGCACTTGGATGCAGAAATTACCAGAACTAGTCTTATCGAATCCTTTTGTGCAACTTGTGCAAGCATTTCATTGTAGTCAAGGCCTTGGACTTGGGAGAATCCCTTTGCTACCAGCATAGCCTTATATTTCACTTATGTACCATGAGCCGCACACTTTGTTTTGTAGATCCACTTACACCTTACCAATTTTTTGCTTGCGGGGAGCTTGACTGGCTCCCACGTTTCATTCTTTTGCAATGAATGAAACTCTTCATCCATGGAATCCTGCCATCTTGGGTCATGTGAGGATTCCTCATATGTATGAGGATCATAATACACCATCATATAACATTTCTCAGAAAGGTAGGGGTCATTCACATTGAGAGCAGTCTCAAATTGTGATCTAGTCCTCCTTCTGTCCTGAGGATTGCCCACTAGTTCACATGTTGCTTGCAAAGTCTTAGAATCCCAATTGCGATTTGTTGGTGAATTATCATCTGAAATAAAATGGTCCTCATCATCAGAAATACCAGAATAAAAAATTTCAATAGGAGCATCACTTACTTCTTCAGGCGATGGTGAAGATGGTTCTCCAATTTCAGCACTCTGAAAGGGCTCTTCTTCAAACTGAACACTTCTTTCTATGAAGGATTTTGGAGTGCTCATGTTCAGAAACTTATACTCTTTGGATTACTCTTAATATCAAAAAAAAATACATGGTTCACTTTGGAGCTACATAGCCCTCCTCTTCTCAAGTGGAATCCTAGCCCAAGCCATTGAGCCAAAAATGCCGAAATGAGAGATATCAGGTTTGTGCCCTGTCCAAGCCTCAAAAGGAGTGATACCTTTGAGAGCTTTGTGTGGCACTCTGTTCTGAATATATGTGGCACAATTTATTTCCTCATCCCATATATTGGGAGACAATGACTGTGCCTCAAGCATACATGTGGCCATCTCCTTAAGAGACCTATTTTTCCTCTCAGCAACCCCATTCTGCTGAGGTGTATATGGAACTGTGTGCTGCATCTAAATGCCTAAAGAGGCACAAAATTGCTGAAACTTTGATTTCACATATTCACCACCATTATCAGATCTAATAATTTTTATATGTCTACTAGACTGGTTCTCAACTAAGGCTTTGAATAGCTTGAACAGACCAAAAAATTCAGATTTTAGCTTGATGAAATAAATCCAACAGTACCTGCTAAAGTCATCTATGAAAGTGAGGATGTATTTGGCATGGTTCAAAGACTCATGAGGAAATGGACCTGATATGCTAGTGTGAATAAGCTCTAGTGGTGCAGAGGTTCTCACAGTTTTGGATCTCCCATACTTATGTTCGGGGTGTTTTCCTAGGATGCAAGATTGACAGACACCTTTGGAAAATCTGATATTGGGCAGCCCTATGACCATTTCTTTCTCATGAATTTGGGAAAGATATTTATAGTTCATATGGCCAAATACTTCATGCCATAATTTTCTTGACTCATTTGCATGGGTTAATAGATTAGAAGGTGAGGGATATGTCACAAAGTGAGAAAACTTGTATATTCTAGAGCTGTGGTCAACAGTGCCTAATGCAACAATTCGGCCTGTAGATATTTCATATATCTCAACATTATTTGGGGTAAAGGTTACCTTCTTGGGAAGCCCTGTATGGGTCATCTAATAGAATGAAAATAGGTTTGCAACAATTCCAGGAACATACAAGACATCATTGAATGAACCAAACTTGAGATCTATGCTACCTTTGCCTTTGCTAGATGTTTCAAAATTGTCACCCAATACAATATTTGGACCACTGGAAGAGTCAAGTGAAGTAAAAAACTTACTTGTAGACACCATGAGTCTTGAAGCTCTGGAATCAATAATGAATGAGGTAGGCTTGGATGTGCTTTCCATCAGTGCATGTACTCTCTCCTTATCATCGGAATGTTTTCCTCCATCCTTCCTCCTTGCGCTCTCTAGAAGAGGAATGTTGGCTTTCTCCAGGAGTTGAGCCATTTGGTCAATGGTTTTCATCATGCAAGAGCTTTCAGGATGAAATCCCTTGCTGCAATAATTTCACTTTGACCTCTCATTCTTTTTATTTGGATTCTTCTTGAAATTCGAGGAGTCTTCATGAACTTTCTGCTTGTCTTTCCTCTCACCGGTGGGCTCCTTGAAATTGCCCTTCTTCTTCCCTTTCAAACCATTTGAATCTACAACATTCAGATAGTGGTCTTTGGATGGATTTTTAATGGCTCCCATATAGACTAATTTGTCTTGTTCTTTTTCCAAAGACTCCATGAATTCTGAAAGTGTCGGGCTCTTCCAATTTTTAACTGCCTTCCTTGTGGAATGGAAGGTCAAGACAAATATTGAGTAGCCGGGGCCAAGTTTGGAGAGAATGGCCAAGACTAATTGCTCATCTTTTTTTTCAATACCACATTGCTTCAGCTGCAACACAAGTGATTTGAATTTGGAGAAGAAATCCTGTAGATTATTGAAATTTTGTGGACTCAATGAAACTAGTTCATTATCCAGTTGGTGGCCTCTTAATTCATCAGTCTTTCCAAACAATTCTTGAAGCTTTAGCCAAACTTCATTGGGAGAGGTAATACCATCGAGATGGAATAGAAGTTCCTTGGATGTAGTGAGACACATCATCCCATAAGCTTCATCTCTTCGATTATGCCACTTTGATTTCTCAACTGCTGAGGTTGGCTCAACTTCAGTTGCCATAGTCACCCTATAGAGCCCTTTGCTCCTCAGTATGATCTCCATGTGTGCCTTCCAGTCAAAATAATTGAATGGAGTGAGGATTATCTGCTGTGACTGATCCGTGGAAGCTCTGAAATTAATTTTGGAATGATTTGGGTGTGCCCAAAGCTTGCTTGCTACGCCTTCTTGGTGATAGAATGCACCTTGTGGATGAATTATTGTGCCCTCCTTGAGACTGGTTGGATCCAGAAAGACAATAGAAGGAGAAAGGAATATCTTGATAGCTCTAATACCATGTGAAATTTAGTTCACACCAATATCTGATCAAGAAATCACACACTCTCACAAAGATCTCACACAACTAGTCAAAAACACAGAAAATTACTCACAATAGATACAAACTGTATTAACTCTCATTAATAATAATACATTAGCCAACCTTTGGAAATTAATAGGCTGTCAATATATAGCATTAAAACAGAGATTCGAATGGCTAAATATGCCATTTGGATCATCATAAATTCAGACTTACTAAAACTATGCAAATCCCCCCTAGGTGGGAAGTATGTTCTCCAAGTCACTCCAAAGGCTCACAAATTTCTAAATTAGTGACCTGTAGCTGATGTGTGATGAAAAAACATTCCAAATAGAAAAAATTGAAGGAAGAAACATCATAGATGATGCGTGGTCCCAAAATTAAGTTTCCCTCGTTGACTAGCTTTTCCCCCTAAGGAAAAAAGCAGTAAAAATCAGTGGAGTTCCTTTTACACCAGAATCTTATCCAAAATATTTTAGAAATGCGCCCAAGTGGTCTAGGAATCTTGTGGTCCACACCTGGAAGTGTTGCAGTCCCCCCAAAGTTGCCTTGTGGTCCACATAATGGCACAAATGGCAATTATCTAGTCTAATACATAGGAATTAATCATAAGATGATTAATTAATGCTACCAATGTATTTAAATGACATAGATAGGAGGATTTAGTATTCCAACACAAACACTACCATGTTTCTCCACAATGTGGTTTTCGATCAAGCCTCCCTTAGGAACATATTGTTTGCACCCATGATTTATGATCTTCGAACCATACACTGTCAGACCTTCCCATGATGGTATTTCGGAATTTTATCAGATCAAACTTCTCCTATTGGACCTTTCTGCAAGTTCCTTCATCACAATATTTGATGGAATTGGTTCGAAACTCCTATCAAACGTCTGACATTGCGTTAAATATATTAGTGAACAAATGATATTTAGTTTTCATGGAACTTCTACTGACAATTGCAATACATTCAACTTTTCTATGTCAAGTATGGAGATGGTTGCAACAACACCCAAAATCCTTAGTCTAAGCCTGCAATGCTGGTCGAGTGGAAAATAACCACCTTTATGGGAAATTGAAATAGTCATTCCCTTCGGATAAGTCATTTTTCTTGTATGTTCAATTTTATCTAGCACTGAAATATAATAGGTTTTTGAGCTATGGTATTTCCAAGTGACAACATCATCTCCTTTTGTGGGATGGCTTCTCCTTGTAAGGTGCCACGAATCCAGAAATAATTTCTAGGATGAGCAGACCAGTGCTTTATCCATTGGGATATGGAGTCAAAAGTTGGGCATGGAGTCAAAAATATTTTTGTCTCAAAACTCAATTTTTCAAGACAGTAGATGGAAAATAAAACAAAGAACTGGGAATGTTGAAAATTAAACATTTGGATTAACTAGGAAATATGGAAACCTACCTACATAACCTAACTGGAAAGTGGGCCTATTAGGTGACATGAAACTTCTAGGGAAACCATGCATGTAGTTTGAGAAGGCTATGGGATTTATAAATGAAGAGAATTGATGGGATGGTGAATGGCGTTGGGTTTAAGTGGACAAAAGAGTGAGTTAATGCATCTCCATTGACTGGAAAATGTTCGCAGGAAGGACAAGAGTTGCTTGAAGCATAACCAAGGTTAGAACTACAACCAACAATCTCAGAAGAATAATTTAAAGGAGTATGAATAAAGGAAAAGAATGCATGAGTTATCCATTTCTAACATTTTCTTTGTTTCTCTATCTTGTGTAAAATCTCCTTCATCCATGTTGCAATTGGAATTTCATGAAAAATTCCTTCTTCGGTGTATGTGTGATGCAATGTAGGTGAAGGAAACAAATTTGATTCATCATTGAGTATAGTGTATGCACATTTCATTGGATTCTAGGCCACGCCATCAATTTTTCCATGCATGCCATCTTCTTAATTACCTATTCAACTTGAAGTTCTAAATCCCTATGCTTTGGACAATCTGGAGTCATCATGTTTTTCCAACCATCATTCTCATACAAACACTTCTTTCCCTCTTTTTCATCACTTCTTGGAAAATTAAAATATTGATGGTGCATATCTCCTTCTCCTCGATGCTCATCTTCATGGTTTCCATCCTCCAAAGCAACATTGGAATTTTCTAAACATGCATCTACAACAATTCCTTTTGATAGAGACGGGGTTTGTTTGAGTGAATAATTCACTTCATAACCTGCTAGCTTCCATTTATCATTTTCATTGCTTGGATAGTCTTGAATATGCTCTCCAAAATTTATTGACGCCCCCACTTCAATAATATCTAATGGCCTATCATTTTGAGAGTGTTTCTCTATTTGCTCAATGGACACTAAAAACTCATTTGATAGGTGATTTTGCAATTTGCATGGAGCCCCACATGTTTCCCTTCCATCTTCTTGGGATGCTTCATTTTATTTGGTAGGATGATACGGGGAGACCAACAATTCAGAATTTACATGTTTTCTTCCAGCTCTAAGGAATCATCAATCATGGAGTTCAAATATAGGGATTGCTTCTCTTCAAAAAGTAGTGAGAAATGGAAATCACTAGCAAAAACAAAAATGTCATGGAATCCACCTTTGAATTCTTTTTACTTTTAGGCATTTCATGATAAGTTTTGAGAAATGTATCCCTAAATGCAGTCACACTTTCATCATTGCCTCTTTTCAAAGAATAAAAAGACATTAAGAGTTCCATAGGGCCTTTCCTCTTTCCCCATTGATGCAAGAAGGCATCACGCAGTTGTTACCAAGTGGAGATAGAATTGGTTGTCAAGTGCCTGAACTAGGATCTAGCATCTCCTTAGAAAACCAACCTAAATGAATGGTATTACTAAGAAGCAATATGCATCATAGATGTGTGTGGTTATAAGCCTGTAGCATGCACCATTTCAATAATTGATGCAATTTGGAGTCAATGGGTGAGTTATTGTTGAGGGGATACATCATCTGGGATAGGATATATAACATATTTGATGGGGATGACTTCTCATAATTCAAGGAGGAAGCCCCGATCTATCAGAATATTAGTAACTCCCAATTTCATGGCATTCTTGCTCATCCTGCGGTCATGCCATACACCGACATGGTCAAATGGATGATCAAATATGCTTAGATTCCAAACAGTACCCTTAGAGATGTGAACCATGTGGTATACGCTTCATTCAAGATGGACACTTTTACTAGTATCTATGCCCTAAAATCTCCACAATAACTACTTACACAAGACTTCATCTGAGCATTTGAAAGAAAATATGAACTGGATGTTCTACTTAAAACCTGGATGGCTGGCCCTAATACATTTATCTTGAAACTGAACAGAAAATACCCTATTGTCTTATTTTGGGAGTCCTACAAACGTTTGGAAGCCATTCTAAGTTGTTTTTATGATGCTGATACTTGTCAGTACTTCAATCTGGAATGGGTACCCCTCGCCTATTGCATTTCTACAACAGGTAAAATTTTCAACTAGCCTCAGATTTTTTTCGTCACTTTCAGAGATGCTATTGCTCGGTCTCAAAAGACACCGACCATCAAAAAGCCTAAATTCTTTATGTTTGCATATCTATGGACATTATTTGTGCCAATTTTTCTTACCTTACTATGAGTTGGAATTGGACCAAGGACAAGCCACCTATTCATATCTATTGTTCAATATTGTGGGAGGACAACTATGTTCCTTATATTTATGGTATTTGTGACAATTTTTTTAGTGCAGTGTACTTTTCCATTTTTAAGAAAAAATCCCCTAGGGTTTCAGAGGATGTCATCTCCTTGATTTCCACTATGGTAGATTGGAACATTGGAGAGTATTTTACCTACATCTGCATTTGGGGCAGCAAATCAGTTCATATGTTACCAAGGATTGTTCCTAACATGATGGTCCTATCATAGGTATCTTTCCAGACAGTCTACAATGGAGTTCACAGCCAGTTCCATTCTTCCAAAAGGAGCGCTTGGCTTAAGTTCCCTCTATATATTGGGCACCTGACTATCCATAATGCTACACATGGCATCACTCTTTCCAAAGAGTTCAATAAATTGAAGTTATTTTTTTCATAAAACATAATGCATGACCCTAAAGGTCTCATTGCAGAACACTTTGTACAAGCCCATTTGAGGAATACTTATGTGCATGAGATGGAGCCAAATGACTCATTGTGTCAAAATGCACATAGTTTCGAAGAGGTAATTAGAAAATTAGTTGACCAATATCAAAGGATGATCATGTATGATGCACAAAGGAAATAGAGAATCAGGGTGGTGGAAGAAAGAAACATGATCTTCCAACAGTAGCAGGATGTTTCCAGAGAGGCTATGGAAGCTGCAAACAAGGCTATAGTGCTAAGTTCAGCTTCATTTCAGTCTACTACACAACAATAACTATATAATAAGAATGGAAAACAACCTATGAAAGAGGATCACCATACTAATCCAATTCATAATCTTAATCTTCTTATACAACATACTCATACTCTTCAAAGTAAGTCATCTGCTCACACTCAGTCTATTTATGACGTTGCTTATGTTCCTAGGATACTCCCAACCATATCTATAAATATTGAAAACCTATCCCAGTTTTTTGTAAACCCTCCACTCCACACATCCAATAGTGGATTTTTTTACTTAGAGAAGGAACAACCTACGGAGGTGATAAACCCAACACTAGTAGTCCAAAAAACTTCCCATGTAACTTCTATGGACACCACCCAAGTTGTTGATACTAATATTCCTCATCCTTCTCCAAATAGTGGCTTCTCATGTGTACCTATTGTTGATGCTCCCATCCAACAGTCCACTTCCAATTCACCTCGTCCTTCATCTCCTACCCCAAATCCACTTAATACAACTACTCAATCCTCTGATCCACCTATAACAACTACATTAAATGATTTAGTTGATATTATTACCTCAGAACACCCCACAACTTCTCAATCAAACTCTCTACTAGCCCAAATTATTACTCCTTTGCCATTTGAAACTACTAACCCTTCTACCCAATCCAATGTACTTCTATCTGCTAGTCTGACTGCCACCTCTTCTTCTAAAATTGACCCACCAGTATCCTTAGATCCACCTAAATCAATAGTTGTCACTACCAGTCAATCATTTCTTTTTGTTCATTCTATGTAACTTTTATTTTCTACAGCTGAAGACTCAATTGATTTTGGTGAAGATGTTGCAGTAGTGTTGGGAGATTATTGTTTCAACAAAAGGAGGAAAGCTCCAAAGTCCAACACTCAAGGTGAAGTATAGGCTAGGAAAGTCTGAGATTAGGTTATTTGTAAAAAAGCAACTAATGATCCCTAGAGGGAAGCTATAGAGGTTCTTGTAGCAATGGGAGCCTTCATTGGGGATAATTTTGACTCTGTGTCTATCCTCAATAGAGCACTAGAAGAAGATAAGGCCAAGAATTTGGAATTAAAAGCTGAAAAAGACTCCATCCACATAACTTGTACTAAACAAGTAGAAGACCTCAAGGCCAAGCATGAGTCAATGATACAAAGTCTGCAAGTTCAAATCCAACAGTTAACACAGCAGAAGGTAATTTCAGAAGCCAAACTAATTGAACAAGCTACTAGCTTGGTTGATCTGAAGATGCAGGTTGAACAACTTAAGTCTCAAATGCCTTCTCTAATTTAACTAAGTTAATTGTGCAAGAGTTTAAAGAGGGAGCCGGATTGTGTAATGATATGTTGAGACAAACCCCAACCTCATATTTTCTAGGCCTTAATGAGGTTCGGGATGAATTTAATTCTTTTGAAAATCCATCGGATATGCTTGCTGATTATTTTGATAGATAGAAAAAATCAAATTCTTCTTATGAAAAGTTGTGTGAATAACGAGCTCATATAAAAAATTCCCCTCAGGTGTTGCCTTGTTTGGATGCATTCAAATTGATGAGATCCCACATCTCCATTAAGTCCTGGGGACTTGTTTGTGACGAAGTATCCCATATGATTGAGAAGGGATAGAAAATTTGTGCTAGGCAATGTATGCTAATGGATAATCACATGGAAATCATGGAGATGCATGTCTTCACTGATTTGGCAGAGTCTATGCCAGCAAATCGAAGGATTTTTGAGGTGGATGATCATAGAAATCAAACAGCAGAGGCGATCCGAGATGCTACCCAATCGAACATGTCATTATTCCGGTCTTTTAGTCCAGATCCCAATCATTAACAACCACGTTGTCAGGATTCCTTGATTCCTGGTCTAATATTTGAACTAAATATGTCAGGTCCTATTTGTGCAAATCTCAGTTACAGCTTGAACACACGAGCTATCCTAATGTCACGGAGATGTGGGATATGTACAATGCATGGAAGGACTATGTCACCAATCCAGATAAGATTAGTTATTGTTTTTCTGCTTAGGTTCAGGAATTTGATCCTTCTTTTCAGGATTCATTTGTCCTATGTAATTTTTATTTATACAGACCTTAGAACATGAAAACAAGAGGGGAACTTCTTATGCAATTTCTTGTATCAGACTTTGTGGAATGCTCTATCTCTCTGAGACTAGTCTGTAATTTTTTGCATGCTTGTTAATGAAAGATGGGATGCTTCCTGCATTTGGTTCCAACACATGATCAGATAATTTTTTCTTGTTTTGATTATGTTCTTCTTATGTTATTTATCAACTAATTTGTTTTAAATGTTAATAATTGCAATAAATGATTGTTCACTTTGAATGTCTTCTGTGAATGAATTGTGATGACAGAGTATATTGAATGTTTTCATTTATTCCTGTGCATGACATATTTCCTTTGTTGGTTATTAGCACTTTGAGATACTAACTATTTATCTTTATTGAATGATAGCATTTAATGATTTAGCTTCTTTGTCTCTACAATATTTACTAATCGATGCAAGTTAAGTGATTTTTCATTTTCATTGTTATCAATGAATGTTCAACAAAGAATCATGAATATTTCTCTTCTTTATTCCTATTGGCATATTCCATTACTTAAGCAGAACTTAATTAACTAAGGTTAATACATTTCAAAATAAAAATCCTTTATAAATAGTGAACCTAAGAAATCATTTATTAACCTTTCTAAATTAGTCACTTAGTTCACACAACCAATAAGGCTAACAGAGGCTTAAATCCGTCAGAATCAATCATCCCAAATGATTGGGAAATAGGGAAATCCTTACGAGGGTTTACTGAATTTCTTGGTTTGTATTCTTGTCCTTTATGTTGACACTTGGACCCATTCTAGCCTAACCTGGGTGTCAACAAGCGATGATGAAGTTCCACTTCCATTGGTGATCTAGATCTTGTACCGGTGTTTTCGAGGTCATAAATGGATTTATGGTTTGATATTTATGTGCATTTATAGGTTGTGAGAGGTGTTACATTGCATCCATAGCACCATTTCTACTTGGAAAAACTTTTCATTTCACCGAAAAGGTTTATGTTTTCCCAAGATATGACCATTGTACCAGATCCGAAGGTATGTTGTTTACAGCTACGCATTTTTAATTTTTTTCTCATATTCTTTCATATTTCTATATGGTTTTTCTTTCATTTATTGTCTGCTACCTTTTCAATCTATGTATTCTCTTTGTTTTGTACTCTTTGCGAACTTGAAAAATTAGAATCTAAGTCCAAAGGGTTTTCTTCATTGTGTATGCTCTTTGTAGCGTGCTTTGTGCAAACTTGGTAAATTAGAAACAATGGGAAAACTTGATTTATGATAAGGCTAACCAAATACTAAACCCAAAATCCAAACATTTTTAGTTTTAGAACCTTTTTTTTTGTTTTTTGGTGGTTGTTTAAAGTGTCTTGCAAGAAAAAAGGTAATTGTTTTGGGTAGGCACACTCTTCCAACAACAACAACACCCCCATTCTCCTCCATAGTATTGCTAAATTTTTTTCTTAGTTCACTTGGTTAAAAGTTACTTTAAAAATAACTAGGTCTTGGGTTCAAGTCCTTATTTTTGTTACTTTTTGTAAAAGTTCATGTAACTTAAGTTATAAAGTTACCATATTGTAAGAAGTGCTTCCCACTTGTTTTATAAAAGTGGGTCACTTCTTCTAAAGAAATTTATTTGTACAAGTGAGCTTATTGGAAAATTTTGTAAGGGGAGGGGGGATTATTACTGCATTTTTTTTCTCTACCACGTGGATCAACCTTTTCTTACCACATGGACATTTGGTTCCCTTTTATGCCTTTCTTAAAAGGGGCATAACTTCGTAGTCCGTTTTTAGTGTCGTTTTCTTAAAACCTATTTTATTGATATATTTGCATCCAAAACATAAGTTATTTTTTTCAACCTGAATATAGTATGGCTTCCCCATGTGATAGTATACTTACTAGTTCCAACTACTCATGGAAATCTTGTATGGAGGATGTCCTATGAAGTAGGGGACTTTACTAAATTACCTCAAGGAAAGAAAAAAAACCTATTGATTATGAGAAGAAAATAAAATGGCCCGATAAATGTGATGAAGCTCGTGGATTTACAATTCTTGCTAACTCATTCAGTTAAGGTACGGGTCTTGTTAGCAAGGCGACTTGGGTTCAATTCCCCTTAGGAGTGAGCTATTTGGGAGGAGAGACCCAAAATCCAACCAATTGAGGGTTGGTGTGGCCCAGACCAAGTGAAATCCCCGGGTGATTTTGATAGATTATATGCCCCTAGGTCATGGTTTCTTAGACCAAATGCCACTCCCACATGTCAGGGAGATTCTAGCAAAAATAAAGATGAAGCTCGTGGATTGACTAGGATGTCAATTTCTACTGATTTGTGATTCCGCCTATCTAGAATTGATGAACCGGATAAATTGTGGGAAAAGTTGGAAGTTGTGTTTGGTCACAACACCTTGAGATTCAAGGTCACTAGCTAGAAAATGAGTTGATTTCCTTAAATCCAAGTGACTTTTTTTGCATTCAATATTATCTATCTAAGTACAAAAATACTAGTCTCCTAGTTGAAGAATAAAAAATAAAAAGGGAAGATGAGCAATGTGTTTTCATATTATTTATAAACGTGGACTTGCGTATTCTATTTTTGTGTATACATTTTACTATATGAAAGAATCTATAGGGGTTCACTATACAAAGTCCTCTCTTGAATCCTTTTGTGATTCCTTGATTAGAGATCACGATAAGTTGACACATCTTGGAATACTTAGAAATGTAGATACATCTAGAAAAGCCTTAGTAGCACAATAGAAAGAGAATTCCAAGCATCCCAAGAAGCAACATCATCGTAATAATAAGATAAAAAGGGTCTTGAACCCTCTCTTCCAGTTCATCCTTCCAAAAATGACATAGGAACCAAATCAAAAGGTAAGAAGATTGAGTGTCATTGTAAATTTTACAGGAAAAATAATCATGATGAATCCAAATGATTCAAGAAGAAAGAATCCTTGGAAGTAGCAATGAAGAAGCACAACATCAACCTTAATTCTTGATTCGTCTTTGAAATCTACATCTCGGGGACATGCACTTTGTGCTTCTAGTTTTTCCTTCAATGCATATTCTTCTTCTTCTTCTTCTTCTTCTTCTTCTTCTAGTGAATGGCTCATTGATTTTGGAGCATCTTATCATATGGCTAAGGATAAAGCAATATTTTCTACTATGAATGAATGTAACACGAAACAAATATTTGTGGGTGATGATAGATCTCTTAGTGTTATAGGATATAGAAAATTTTAGATAGATGATCATTAGTTAATTAATGATGTACTATGTGTTCCAAGAAATTCCTACAGTTTGTTGTCAATCTATAAAATCACTCATTCTGGTGAAGGAAAGACTTTATTTTTCGTTGGTTTTGGAACCTGATCTTCCTTATTTAGAGGTCATGTTTCAACCGTGTCTATATCCCATTCCATGATGGGGGGGATTCCCCCCTCCCAATATATTCTCCATGGGGGATCCAGGGGGGGCAGAAAATTTCGGAAAAATGCCTTGTCAAATGTTTTAATTTCATAGTTATGACTTGGTCAATAATGGGTGATTTACGGTCCCATGGTATTGGTTGTCCCATAGTATTTTCCCATGGTAATCCCTCTTTAAAGGGAAGGCATTGTAATGTGATTGTGTATTGTAGCATTGTAAAGATCTCTATGATTGTGTAAGAGAGATTGTGAGAGAGTGAAGAGGAAATTGTAGCAGATGTGCTATGGGTTGTATCCCTTCATTTGTTGGACTGTATAATAAAAGGATTGGCAATTTCTCCATGGGTGCATCCCATATTGGGTGAAACATGTATATTGGTGTCTCTCTTGGATTGTGTTTATGTGATTTATATTTTCATCTTATTTATTGTTATTGCTCTGTGATCGTGTTTTTCTAACAATGTTTACACCTCACTAAGTTGTAATCAAGGATTTCAAATATCCTAAGCATGCCCTTGCTAGTAGAATTGTTATGATGTTACTAGGTTGTACAAATTTAACAACTTTGGGTCATCACTTTTTCCCTCAGTTTTTGTTGCTCATAGCAATGACTTGAGAAAACTTTTGCATGAGCGATTTGGTCACTTAAATTATTGCTCATTGCAAAAACTATGTAAATAAAATATGGTGGTGGGTCTTTCAAACTAACACATGAACAAACAAACCAAACTATCAACAGTCATCGAATAAAATTGACATCATCTATGTCATCCAACAATAGAGAAAGAGGTGTGTGAGCTTCATGCTCCCCTCATCTCTTTATATCCTTGAGAAAATTTCCATGTGTCTCTCACATGCATAATTAGGACATATGTAATTACCTTTTGTTTTATTATTCACCACCCATGTGTCACTTGCACACTAATTCATATTTTTCCATTTATTTATTAAAGATTTATCCTCACCTTATTTTCCTGGATTCTCTCTTAGATGTTTCCTTTGATTTCTCCATTTCTCCTATTTTTGTGTCTATGTGCTTGGAGTTCACTAATTCTTAATTTAATAATTCAATCATTTTTATTTATGCACAAGTTAATTCCATTTGCAATTTATAATTTATGTTCTTCCCTATTTGGTCATAATTATTTAAACCCATTTCATTTCTTTTTAAAATAAACATTTTTACCCCCTTGTGTTTTTATTTTATCTAGGCGTTGCATTTCGAAGGGCATATGAAGGGTGCCATGACTTTCGTAATTCCCTTCAAGCATCCATTTCCTATGGCGGGGATTGGTGTGATGGATGAGACCATGTAAACTTGGTCATGTCAACCCTGATGAGAGACTCATGACTCCTGAGGAATAATGATGTGTCTTAATTATGTGCCCCTCGGTAGATCCTCGTGAGTGACTGAGTCTATGTCCTACCCTCATGGAAACATCCATCTCATGGGTAATATCTTCTCTCATTTTTCAACCCGACGCATGGAATAAATCACTAGTCTTACAGGTATCTCTTCCTCATTCAACCCCATTACCTTTATGTGGTTCGATTGCCAATCATGATCCGACACCTACACATGAAAACACCACACACATCAAATCATTCTAATCAGAAATATAATACATCAAATTGTACCATGTTAACACTACTTGACGTGGATACTCGACTCAATCCGAATTCGATGCGGTATCGACGCAACCTTGGATCAATTGTGTATGCATTTCCCTCTCACACTTAACCACCCATCAAATCACATGATACATAATACATAAACATTTATTAACCGTCATTTCATAAATTGCAGGAAACATAAACATATAATTTTCATCATTCATCTTATTCATAAGCAATAACTTCAAAAATTCAATTTATTCATAAATGAGCTAGATCTTCAATTTCCAACGCCAAGGCATTTCCACACAAAACCGGGTAATTCATAATAAAATTCCCTCAAATAATATCATAATATAATAATGAAGGTCCAAAGCAAAAGTAGGGTACTACATACATCTCCTCTTCAAGAAACTTCATCCTGAAGTTCTAGGATAGATAAGGAAACGGTTGACGCATAAGTGTTTTCTCACACAAGTAAAGGTAAAATTCCTTCAAACAAAATAATGTACATAATCCTAGCTACACTGGGACATTACATACTCTCCCTCTTTCCAACATACTGACTACGAATATATATATATATATATATATATAATCTTTCTTTCATTCTAAACCAAAATAAAAATCATTCTTTCATTCTAAATTAAAATCACATTTATATTTCAACATATAAATAAACATAAACATGTCAATCATTAATAGTGCATCTTTTCCTATATAACTCCCTTATTATGTTTATACATATAAACATATATAGTATTTTATAACTTTGCATTTTATATAATATGAAAATTTCAAATTTAAAAAGCAAAATCATTAAGTCACCACATTAAAACTCTAAGAATCCAAAATTTAAGAAAAATAGTTTTAATAACTTTAAAATCACGGTGATGATAAAAATATATAATGCCACATATATTCTCCTTCTTTCTATACAAAGTAAACCCATCAACAAATTCTCCAATGAGTCTATCTCATAACATAATTTTATAATATTATAGCAGTCATCTAAATAATTCCCAATTTTGATGTTATAACGTACCCAAAAATAATAATATTTGAAATAATTACATATTTAAACTTTTTATATATATATATATATATATAAAAGACATAAAATACATCTGTGCATGGCCCCTTAGCATCGAGTTTCTCAAGATTTGTCGCAATACCACTCCAGCAACGACACGGTTATATGGTCACCCTCATTCAAAAGATGGTTGCATGCTAGTTGGAGATAATCAAGGAATATAGTGACGTTCAACAAAAGCATGCCACAGAAGTAGCTGCAGATAATTTTATGGAAGCCGCGGTAGATTATGTCTACATGAAATATTTCCCCCCTCAAATATTTAGAGGGAAATATTTGAAGAGATGGCCATGCTCATGGTTTTTTCTACATTTGGAGGGGGTATGTTCGTATTCCAAGGTTTGGTTTCATTCATTATTCTTGAATATTATATTGAATATTATACTCAACTATACTAGTTGAGTATAGGAGAGCCCTTGAAACATCCATATAAACACATATTCAAGAATAGGTGATGTGCTTACCCATTTTTGTGATCTCTGGGGTTTTAATGAAGTTGCCTAGAGTGTTCCTTATACCAACAAGGATTTATCATTCCTAGAAATTTAGAAATTTTGGGATAAAAACTACATGCATATCAAGATAGGAGAATATTTCATTTCAGGGGATAATATTAATATCCTAACATGCAGATGAAGCCTTGTGGAATTGAAGAAGCACTTCTCATTCTCAAAAACTCTCTCTGTTTTCTATAACACTAGTAACGATTGTTGTGAGGAATCCATTGGACCCTAGATTGAGATCCACTTGGGTTTCCATATTGAATTGATTTGCCAAGTTAGAGCCTCTGTAAAGGGCCAAAATCCCATGAATTTGTTGATGACTAGATGGTCCTTCATTTATTCAATATACTATACCATGCTAGAATAGCTGAATCTATACTTGGGATTAAATGTTTCCTTCACTAAGAATCCCCTTGTTATGGTTTTGGGTTGAAGAGTCATTTTGTTCCTTTTGTCTAAGTTTGTGTTGATGGAATACCCTACTCTTTCAGTCTATTTTATCCCATCAAATATCGATGTCTTGTCCTTTTCCACATAATCCCTTGCATCCTCATCTCTATAGGTAAATTTAAGATTCCTAACACCACATTTAAAATCCTTGAAGGAAATCAGTGATTGTCAATTTCTAATAATGCCTTTTACTTATCCAAGACTTTAATTCTCCATTGAGAAGTAACTGGAGAATACCTACAGAGATGTAGACTTATGAACCCTAGTCAACTTGGTTCTCAATTTCATAATATTATGTTTTCTTATAGGATTATAATATTAAACATGTTTATGGTGATATCTATCATTATAATGTGGTTTATCAAATTCTATATTAAGATATTAAATTCACATCCAAATAAATGTTTTTTGAGATTTTAATTCCATTTGTTCTATTTCCTCATTCTATTTTGTCCATAGTATTATTATAAATCATTAATGTTATTCCATTGCATATCATTGTAAATAATTATTTATCATTTGGTTTAATTTCCTCTCAAGTGACACTTAAAAGTATTGAATTTCATTATCAAGCAATGAATGTCATTATAATGTGGTTTATCAAATTCTATATTAAGATATTAAATTCACATCCAAATAAATGTTTTTTTTAGATTTTAATTTCATTTGTTCTATTTCTTCATTCTTTTTTGTCCATAGTATTATTATAAATCATTAATTTTATTCCATTTCATATCATTGTAAATAATTATTTATCATTTGGTTTAATTTCCTCTCAAGTAACACTTAAAAGTAGTGAATTTCATTACCAAGCAATGAATGTTTAGAAAGCTTAAGATTCTTATAAGATTATTGTTTTGTCTAGGACAATTCAAACATGCATTAACTCACTCCTTGTTTGGCATGCTTAAGAATGTTGGGCCACATACAATCTAATATATGTGTCTTGTAGTTGTGTTTGGCATTTGCATATGCAAAAACTATGTTATGGTTAACTTTCTCACTATTGTGGTTATCGATATTTTAGGCCATATTATTTTCATTTGGTATTCTTCCAAACTACCAAATGACTCTAGTTGGTTAAATTTTGCATAGAGAGGTTTTGTGAAAATATTTTACTTCGATTGAATGTTTAGTTCCAATTAACCTATTTAATCGGGTATATGCAATGAAGTAACAACATTATATCCAAGACTTGTTCTAGGTAACGTCATCTTAGGGGTAATAGGAATAGTAATACCTTGTTCATTCTTCCCAAGTCCTCCCCTAATATATCCCATCTTGCTCAATAGTCAAGACCCCATACCTATCGTGTGTTTCTAAAAATTAATAGAAATAACATTATTAGTAGCCAAAGAAACATGTGAAGGTATACATATATCAACAACATTTTTCTTACAAACAAATAGGCTACAAGCAAGATCATCAAAGGTGGAAGAAGTAATAGGAGAGCCTGACAGCTCAAGAACATTAGTCTTCTTCTCAGCATTTTGCAATCGACTAACCTCCAACTCAAGGTTCTATTTGCAATCCTCCAAGCCCTACTAGTCTCATCCTTCTCAGTCAACTACAATAATAAGGCATCATAATCTTTTTTAAGGCTTGATATTCATCAAAACAATTTATTGTTGTTTTCTTGAAGAGGGAAAAATTCTTCATGAAGCTCATCAACCTAGGCCTACAAGTGGGTAGCCTTATTAGCTATGTAGATATTGGGTTCATCTAGTTGGAAAATTTTCTCCTTCAAGCCATTACATTTTTTTATCAAAAAAAGCTTTCAATTACTCCTTGAGATCATCAATAAGATATGATTTATATCCAACTCCAAATTCATTTACAAGGTTCAGGTTCTGGAAAAATATTCCCATCACTCTTTCAAGGGCATAAATATTTCAAGATTTCTCATCAAACTACAAGGCACAGTCTAAAAAAGGGAAGCCTCATCCTCCAATTGGGTATGGGTTGTCTCCAACTCATTTTTCATTAATATTTTATTATATATCTATAACTAACAAATAATAGTTTGTAAGTCGTTCACTTCTTCATGAAGTCGATCATGAGACACATGTAGAGAAATAGATTTCTTCTCGCAAACCCCTTTCAACTTCTGTAGTATCAAATATTCATCTTCGTCGAAGGCACCCATGCTGCAAAACTCTTATACATAGTAAAAAACACAACTGTATCAACCAAGGAGTAGAGATCTTAATAATAGAAAGTAATACCTCTACTCTTCCAATTAAACAGGGGAAGTAAAAGTAAAATTTAAATATAAGGTATGAATTTGACTATGCCAAGTTGAATATATGTCAATCAAATTCAGAATTGTCCAAGCAAACAAATCTTCATATATTATTTGAATACTTCAATTGACAGTTGACAACTAATACTTCAGGTCTAATATACAAAAATCAAATATTTTTTCATTCAACACAAGGTCGTCCAGAGACCAAAAAATCGATAGATTCAACAAATCAATCATCTAGAGATGGTATTTAAACCAATTCCCAAAATGAAGTCATCAATTGACTCCAATTATCCAAAGAAAATCACAATTGATTGTTCTAAGCAAAAAAAATGCAGTTGCATCAACAGTTGATTATGCATGTCAACTACCGAATCGACAAATCCAATCGATGTAAAAAAACTCAATTTCCTAAAACAAAGGTTCCAATCAATGATAGAGACAAGAGAAAATCAAAGGTTAATTACAAATGTTCAAGCATCCAATCTATTCAAACTCTAATCCAAAAATGAATCTGCAGCTTTGTTAGGATATTCCTATACTCCATCCTAGTCCTACCAGCATTTTCATCCTTTGCATTTTTAGTCTTGCATGCATTGCATGCATCCGCATGCTGCCCAGTCATCAGGTTGATACCTCCAGCATCTAGTCCCTAGTCTTCCACCACTCGGGAGCTTATTTTCACTCAGATTGAGCCCTCCTATACAGTGATGCGCCCACATCTCACCATCCACTTGACAAAGGAGCCCTTCTTCACCTACCAGTCCAATTGTCTTCAGTTAACTAAGTTCTCTCCTTGATTTTAGGATTGACTCACTCTTAACTGACCTTACCACTCCGATGGACCTCCAGTGTGACTAGACTGCTCATTCTGAATCCAGTTAGCTCCTCATGCGCCCTCCACTGAACCTCCTTCATTCAGTTAGTGTCTCCATGTGCCAGTTACACCTAGCACACTCAGTTCGACTCAGTTTGACTGACGGTTGACAGTTACTTGTTCATTGATGACTCCACCGATGATGAGATAGACTTCTAGTTGTGCTTTGATGACACTCCAGTGATCCTTTGATCACTCCATTCGAATTGCCACCTTGGCATTCGAATCCTCATGCATTGTACTACTTATTTGTCCATATTGTGATTAATTAATTAGTGTGTGTGAAGTTATTTTGCTTCTATCCGAGTTCTACTGTATTATTATGTTGCTCTCTTATTGCATTATTCACTCTTAATATTATTCCTAAATTCTTTCATTGTGAGGTATACATCAGCTCTTAGATCTGCTGTGAGGATTTTCACAAGCTTCATAAATATCAATCTAATGTGTATGTACAATGATTCAATGTACCTAAGCAAAGTTGATAGTTGAAATTTCTAACTGTGCTAAGAAAATATCCCTACGGATAGGTAGATATCCCCTTGGGATTAGAAAATGCCCCTGATTTCCTACCCAAGACAGTAAGTAAACAAATAGATACTTAAATCCTTGTAGATCTAGATCATACAACAACTTGCAAACTATGGAAAAACAAAGCAGGTAGATCTTGTACCTTGATTTAGTGGTTTCCCTTGATATCTCTTTGTTACTCTAGCTCTATCCTTTGATCACGAGCTTGTGGACATGTTTACAAAAGGAAGACAACACCTTCTCCAAAGCAATATGCATAGAAAAAGAGATCTAACTATGAAACTAGAGGCAATTTCATGAATTCATCATAAAGACATGAGAATGGGAGGAATACGCTAAGTTACATTAATGGAAAGCCATGAAGACATGTACATCAAAGTGGATTATACCTAATATTGTTGCAGCATGATCATCCTCCAAGATCTCCTTTTATACCTATGCAAGACTCTTAAGATCATAGGTTTGATACCTCCAAAGTTCCCCACTTAGCTCATGGATGGCCTTCTTCTTATAGGATTTGGGAGGCCAACCACTTAAGAGGATATTATGGATGGAAAGGACCTGAATCATACCAAGGAGGGAATGAGAGATGTGATTCAAAGGGAGACCTCATCCCATGAAAATATCCTCGAGATCCAAGATCCAAAATCTAAGGAGAATGGTTATTCAAGGATTTACGTGCCCCCATGATTGAGAAGAGTGCGAAAATGTTGTAATTTTTTCACCCCCACAGGTATGCAAAGCGCGAAAATGTTGTATTTTCGTGTCTTTCACCACTAGCAGGGCACGAAAATATCTCTAAGAGATAGAGAAGTGAGTTTTTTGAAGTGACATTCGACCCATAAGTTGTCGGATTTGCTTCCAAGTATGACTAGGGATGGGGCCAACATGATGATAAAGGGTCCTAACGCCCCTAGTGTTGGAATATTCTCACCATCATCATTTGTATTTGCATGCATTGAAGCATTCTGCATGCATATAGTCATCAGTATTGTAGCCTCCCAACACCTAGTCCTTAGTTTTGGGCCCCCTGGAGCCTGTTTCTGCTCAGTATTATCCCTCCTATCCACTGATGTGCCCTTGTTTCCATCACTGGAGTACAACTGCGCCCTCTTCCACTAATTTAGGATATCTATTAGTCAGTTCCATGATTTGGCGATCAGTTCCTTGATTTGAGGATTGATTACTTAGTTAAGTGACTATAGCTCTTAGATTGACTACTACAAAGACTATAGTAGCTCTACTTGACCACTGACAGCTATTATGCGCCCTCCTTGGAGTCTCCTTCCCTAGATTTGTGCTCACATGCATCAGTTAGACTCAGTTAGACTCACATTGCCTAATCTTTGACTATCAGTGGCCGCTACACCTGATTGGGAGATTGTTCCATTGCATTCCAAGCCATGCCTTGAGGAGAATTCGAATCACCTTCGATGATATCAAATTCATTCTACTGTATTGTCAACGTTTTGACATCTTACAGCTGATGAATGTATTAACAGCAGTTTCTCACATTTTTTAGTTTCATGTGTGAATTTTGATCATCTTCTGTATATTCTTCTCTGCAATTATTGAGTGAAATTGTGAGGTTTGTTCAAGCTAAAGTGATCTCCACCTGTGGAATTTCACATGGTATCAGAGCTTGTTACAGCTATTCGAATTGCAGCAGTTGCAGCAGTTTATTAAAAAGTTGTTTTTCAGTAGAGCACCAGAAGCCTCTGGATTTCCACAGCAAATCCTAGTGCCATTGCATTGAATTCACTGGAGCAATCCAGTGGGGTCTAGCCAGGTGTGAAGGATCCGGATAAAAGTGCTCATTGTAATAGAGGGTTCCATCCTAAGAGTGCTTGCATGAAGAATACCATAGATCTAATGGCCCAGCTACTTGAGAAAAACAACCTCCCAGTACCTGCAGGTGCTAGAAGGAAAGAAGTTGACCCCAGATCTGAGGACAAGGAGTCGTTCCATGCACTCATGGATGGTACTTCAAATGATTCCTCCTTCATCATTGATTCTGGAGCATCCAGGAACATGTATGCTTGCAAGAATCTCTTCTTTGATTTCGAATCTACAACTGGTCCTTCAATCTTGATGGGAAATTATTCTGAAGTCTCCTCTAAGGGATTGGCGGGATCAATATTGAGCATGGTTACTTCAGTGATGTAATATATGTCCCTACTCTTGCAACAAATATTCTTTTTGTCTACCAAATGACTCATATAGGAGTACCCAAGAAGTTCATATTCACTCCTAATGAGGTCAAAATACAAGAGATCTCAACTGGAAACATCATTGCAAAAGGCATTGTTGATCATCATTTGAAACTCTATGATTTTTCTCACTTCCTACCTTACTCAAAACAGAGTGCACTTCTCACACATGCAAATGAAGAGAGTAGAATTTGGCATGAGAGATTTGGGCACCTCAACTATAAGTACTTGCAAGACATGCACAATCAGAAAATGGTTGAAGGACTACCCAACATCAAATTTTCTAAAGGAACCTGTAAAGGTTTCTTGATTGGAAAGAATCCAGAGCATAAGTTTGAGAAAGGGAAGGCGAGGAGAGCCTCTTCACCTCTTGAACTGATTCATAGTGATATTTCAGGACCTCTTCCTAACCTATCTATGAACAAAGCAAGGTATATCTTAACTTTCATTGATGACTATTCTAGATTCAGTTGGGTGTATTTTCTTAAATTGTAATCAGAAGTTTTTGGATACTTCAAGTTCTTCAAAGATTATGGAAAATTTATCTGACAAGAAGATCAAGGTCCTCCGCACTGACAATGGATGCGAGTATGTAAAGAGTGAGTTCCAATCCTTTTGTGCAGATGAAGGTATAGATATGCAACACATTGTTCCCTACACACCACGGCAAAATGGTGTTACAGGTCAAAAGAACAAAACCTTGAAAGAGATGGCAACCTGCATGTGTAGTTAGGGTTTTCACCCTAGCTTGTGCAAATGAGCACCTACTAAGGAGAAGGGCCTCCTTAGTAGCAGTTCAATAAACAGTAACTTAAAGCAGTAAAACAATATGAAATTTAACCTAGCATAATCATTGACATAAAATAAAAAGATAGTAATATGATAAGAATTTTCTTTTGTATTAAAAAATGGGAACCAAGATACATTTACCTCAAGTGTTGAGGTTGGTGAAGCTCTTGTAGTAGTCTAGGAGGGCTGCTTCCAAGCTCCAATGGGTTCCTTCTCCTTCTCCAAAGTGTTTTGGATATGGGCCAAAGAGGCACTCAAATGTGAAATTAGCTCAAAATGGTGAGCAAGGGTTTCAGGAGTGATTTTGGCAGCATGGGGATAGGAGAGATTGTGGATATGAAATGGGGAGCCTCCATCACCTATTTATAGGTTTTTAGTGGTGGAGTGTTGACCCATGGTTTTTGGCACCATATGGTTTAGGTCAATTGTATAGGGTTTTTTACTTCCTTTTTCCCTCTTTTTCCTCTTTTTTATATTTTTTATTCCCTTTTTAGAGGGTTTTTGCTATTTTTGGAGGAAATTTAAATTATTTTGGGGGAAAAAATGGTTTTTTGGCCTTTTGGAGGATTTTTAATGGTTTTGGAGGCAAATATGGTAGGAAATATAGACAAATGAATCATGTAATGAGGGAGATGACATAGTGAGCACTTTTTGGGTGTTAACAGATTGCCCCCGGATGTGTGAGGGAAGGAGCTCATCGTATGGGCGATAGACATCATAAGTCTTTTAGGGTTTTCCTAGGGTGTGGAGAAGAGAAGAAACGAACCAGAGCCTAGAACAACGGTCCCGAACAAACTGCAAAAACTGAAAATACATGACCTCAATAATGAATGAGGAATAATCTCAACATATGGACGAGGCGGGCATACCCATGCTCATATCAAGATCTATAACAATAACAATGAGGTCCAAAAATGGGGACCTGAAAGATACATGGAGAACCACTGTGTACATCATAAGGGTCCAAAAGGGGACACAAATCTGGGACATACTGCTGGGATAACCATGTCTGAGCTGAAGAAATGATACACTGGAATAACAATAGTGGTGCTGAGTATGGTACCAGAGGAACTAATGAACTAGAAGATCATAATGACAGGGAGTCATACCCTCAATGTTACACTGAACTGGAGCTGAACTGGGTACTCAAGGAAGCATATAAGTGGATGGCTTCCGAATACAATAGCCAACGCAACCTGAACATCCACGGGAACATATAACTGGGTGTTCCAAAGTGACTCGCCAATGTGCTAGAGTTGGGGGAAATCTGGGGTCTTCGACCAATAACTGAATGGATATATACCCTGTGTGATTCTCAACGATGTGATCAAGGTGTTGAAGTCGAGCATGTGAGAAACAACCATTTGAAGAGGCACTGATGACTCCTCTCAAAATGGCCTGTAGGCACTCACCACAAATGGTGATGAGTCGAAGGCGCAGGGACCTCTGGGTCTATCCTCTGGAATAGATGGGCTATCGTCGACAGAGGGAGACCTACAACTACCAAGGAAATGATGTTTCCTTGATAGGAGCATGAGGTGGAGAACTGAAGTGTGAAAGTACTGATTGTAGGACTGACATACTGGGGAGGTGGGGAATAACTGGGCAAACAGAGTGGGTGGACTCAAACTTCCTTTTTTCAGAGTATGATGGCGGGGGTGATTAGGCAGCATATGAAACTGACTAGTGGGAAGGGGATCATAACTTTAATGGATCAGGGATGGTGACTAGGATGAGTGATACTCAAGTTGGTGTAAGATGGCAAGACACTGCAGAATACTCTGAACAATGGAAATCTTATTGGGGGTGCTTCTGAGAGGATTGATCATAGTGCCAAGGGGCACTAGTGGGGGCTTCTTCGTGGTTTAAGGAGCTGGAAGAAGTCTTCTCAAAATGGTACTGTCGTGTGGATTTATACGAGCCCAACACAGTTCATGCTCATGATTGCTTTCAATTTTAAGGAGTCTGAAAGCAATAAGAAGATTCTGAAATAATGGAATGGTACCGTCATGTGGATTTGTACGAGCCCAGGACGGTGCATGCTTGTGGTTGCTTTAAATTTTAGAGAGTCTGAAAGCAAAAAGAAGACTCCAAGGGGGTTCTTTTTCATGTGTTAGTCTCCAAGGCCCAAACAAGCATAAAAGGATGCAATGAAGAACTCTTCTAGCTGGTGTGACTAGAGTATTCCTTTTTCATAATTAGTCTACTAGGTCCTTAAACTTATACCAGATAGACGCCATTTCAGGTACATTAACAAGCATGAAAGGAAACAAGATTGCTTGGCAATCTTTTCATTCTTTTAGGAGTCAAAAAAGATCTTAACATAAACTCCCTAAGTGCCTTTTTTCGTAAAGGACTTGTCCGGCCCGAAAAAGGGATAAAATTATAACGAACAAAAGGAATGGCTAGGCAAGGAGGAAGTGCTCATTCAAGGGACACGAATGAGAGTCAAGAATAGGGGGGCGAGAACACTAGTGGGACCTCCTTGCAGGATGATGAATGGTAGCAAAACAACGCTATAACGGCAGTATGGATGGAGTGAATGGCTCATGAATAAGTTGTGATGCAAAGGGTGTGTAAAAACCAACCGCTGCCACTGTGGTATGCAAATTGTGGCAACAAGGTTGATGCAAGGAACCTCGATGAGGTTCTTGATTATCGATTAACACACAAAGCAAACACACAAAGGGCTCACACAGATAATATGTGAACTGGAAATTCTGTCAAGTCGGCTTCTTCTGTTTAACTGGATGAATGTTACAATGTACTAATACAGAGTAAACTATCAAACAAGTCGGCCTTAGCCTGTTACAATATACAGAAATGATCTGTCTTCAGTGTGTTTCTTCTCACTCTGTGTGATCCTCTCCTCCACTCAGACTTCTGCAACATGCATGAACGAATGAGCTATGAGCGACGAGCGATCTCTTCCTCTCTGCCTACGCACTGCTCTTCTACCCTATTGCTGCACATCCCGATGTCCGCTCCAACACCCGAGACACTTTTCCTCTTTGTCCGTCGATCCTCTCTGATCACGCAGACCTACAACTCTATGGCTGTCAGTGACCTCAGGCCGCGCTGTACAACCTTCTCTCGTGGGGACATCTGGCATGTCTTCAACCACCCTCATAACTGCCTTTAATTTCCTCAACAACCACAAACAGTTGTTAAGTACTTTACTTGACTTCCACGCATCCTCCTGACAAGCTACAGTAAACCATCACATCGGACATACTATTCTCTGTTAGCTTCGACTCCTTTGTCGGTTTTCTCTACTTCCTGCGATTCGCCAGTCCTCTCCTTCCTCCGCGCTTGGCTCAGCCAAACCATGTCGATGTCACGGATCGACAACATGTCGACCTTATCGCGACCCTGTGACAACTTGTCGCCTATCCACTATTGCCTGTTGGAATTGACATGTCGACTCTCAACCCCTCCCCTGTCGAACTCTTATCGAAAACTCCTGCCTACTTTCCTAACTTCAACTCGTCCGTCTCCACAGCTTATTCACAACCACCTCCGTCGGCATCCCCTTCGACTAGAGTGCTCATTATCTTCGCCCACCCATCGGAATTCCCATCGATCAGATTGAACTCGGTGTAACCTGCGTCTTCGGTTCCTCATCTTCATCCGTCAAAATTCTCATTGATCGGACTACTCTCAAACCTCCCGCAATCCTTGGCTCTAGCCTTGAGTCCTTTCATATGTTGGTATTCCCTTCGACCAGACTGAACACTGAATTGTTTTGCACCAACGGCCATATCGACTATCTCCGGCTCAACCTTCTCTTGTTGGTTCAACCCACCAACCTATCGTCCTGATTCCAGTTGCCCTGCTCCAACTGTTCATTCACTTGTCAGCCCGATATGTCGTCGTCCACTCTGACTCATCCTCTACTGTCAGTCGATTTTGTGTCGACCGATCTCTACACTCTGGCCTGTCGCCTCTCCTCAGCCAACTACGTCGATTATACTTTTGACACTTCTCATGTGGCTTCAGTTTTTGTTTCCTATCTGTTTCCTTCTGTCCTTGCCAGTTCTATGACTCAACCATTGATCCATCTAATCTCTTCTGGTCTTTCGTCGTCTTCATTCTTCGACCACTCAAATGTAGTTGGCATTCCTTACGTCGATGTCACCTCCGACTCGCCTAGTTCTACGACTAGCCTCAGCTCTACTGTGACTTGGCCCTCCGACCGAAGTTTTCTCTTGGTCATTCATCGACCATCTGATCTAACTGTCCCTTTATTCAATCAGAAGGAAACCACCCTCTGTATGTGACTCCTACGGTCACCCTAATTGGCCTCTAACTCGACCAATCTTTGTCAACCATCTGCTGTCGACTGCTCTTCCGATCTTCCAACCGTCTTCGTCAGTGTCAACTCCCGACTGCTTTCCACGTCCTGTTCAGTATCACCTTCGACCATTCTCCAGGTTGTCGACTATCGACCATCAGTCGCCTCTAGACCGGAAACCTTACAACTCCACTACTCATGTCGACTGTCATCACCCTTATCCTAGAGGTCGTCAACTATACTCTGGGCATCTTCTGTCGGTCATGCCCGACTGCTTCTCTTGGGCTTGGATGCCCCTACATCAGACTCCCGGGGTACGAAAAGAACTACGTCCTCAGTTCTGAACTCCCGTCTGGACTTCCCCTTTCTCCATTTGCATCGGCTTCGATGCCGGACTTGGTACCAAAAACAAGTTGGTCCATCCCCATCTCCTCTCGACTCTGCCGAACTCATGTCCGAGTCTTCCAGAACTTGTTCATTCTGTTCCATTCTGGCGGTTGAAATTGTCTGTCACGACAACTCATTTCGCAGACCCACCTCTAGAGTCAACCTGTTCGGGGTGTTTCTACTCCTTAGCAACTCTATCGAATTCTCCTCAACTAACCTGACTCTTTGGGAATTTATTCCCACTTCACCTGTCGCATCAGACTCGGTGGCTCGCATCTCCTCTGCAAGTTCTTCTTCTGTCTGTAGCAGACTCACTATGGCCCTCATGGAATCACCTTCCACTGCAAGTTTATCTTCAACTTGCTTCTCCTCTTTCGACCATGGATGTCGACTCACATTCATGTCGATAGCTTCTTCCTGGTCTGGGTTCTCCATGGCGCTCTTGCCAACCCTTTCCTCCGCACCCATGCATAGGGACTCTTCTGACTTATCAGTCAAAGTCCTTTCCTCTACGTGGTTCACTGGCAGACTTTCTGTCCTACCTTTTCCCACAGTGGTTGCTCCACTTTCTTCGTTGAAGTCGGCAACAACACTTCCAGCACTTCCTGTCTCAGTCATGTTGGGATTTTCATCGACAAATTCGTTAGCAGCTTCGACATCCGCTTCATATCCACTCGTGTGAAGGTCATCTACCTTCACCTCATCGATCGCTTCTTCGACCGAAATCGTGGCCTCCTCAACAGTTCTTTCACCTGGCTGTCCTTCCATCTCATTGGCGTTGTTCTCATCCGACAGTTCTTCCACAATCCCTGTAGGTGACTGCTCCTGGGAGTTCTCAACTGGCTCCCTTTGTGCGGCACTCTCCTCGCACTTGTCGGCTTCCCGCATGTCTGACTCCTTCGCAGCTCTTACGCAAGACTTCTCTTGCACTTCCTTGAGTGCTTGCACCTTCAGCTCGAGCAATGCATTTATAGTCCTCACCTCCTCGACTGTGAGATGTTTCTTCTTCAGGATTTTCTTTAGGGATATGTCCTCGTGGATGGGTTCTGCACACCCTTGGGCCAGTTCCATGGCTCCAACTTCCCTTACCAGTTTCCTCAGGTTCTTCACAAACCCTTCAAGAAGTGTCCCTTCTTGAGATCTTTGCGTCGGTTCACATCCGACCATTCTACACAACTTCTTGGAGGACTCCATCTGTCCGTCCATGCTTTCTGCAACTCTACCCACAACCACAGCTATGGAGCTACAATGTTCACGTGCTTCGACAGTTTGTCTCTGCAACCCGTTTAGGAAACTCTACCCGACCTCCTATCAGATTTATCCCCTCACTGATCTTCAGTTCTACCCAACCACAGTTGGAGCTGTTTATCCTCAGACCAATCGCAACCGGACTTCCACAATCGTGCACAACTCTACCCAACCGCAGCTGGAGTTGTTTAACGCACTTGCAGGCTTAATACCGCCTCACGCTCTTCTGCGCGCAGGACTCACTTCCCACTCTTGTATAGCTATCCTTTGGCTCTTATGATGCTATGGCTCTGATACAAACTGACGCAAGTCAGGTTGGTATAGTCGTCTTCTCCAACCGGACTCGCCTCCAGGCTCTGATACCAACTAACGCAAGTCAGGTTGGTATAGTCGTCTCCCCCAACCGGACTTGCCTCCGGGCTCTGATACCAATTAACGCAAGGCACCTCGACGAGGTTCTTGCTTATCAATTAACACACTAAGGGCTCACACAGATAATATGTCAACTGGAAATTCCGTCAAGTCAGCTTCTTTTGTTTAACTGGATGAATATTACAATGTACTAATACAGAGTAAACTGTCAAACAAGTCGGCCTTAACCTGTTACAATATACAGAAATGATCTGTCTTCAGTGTGTTTCTTCTCATTGTGTGTGATCCTCTCCTCCTCTTAGACTTCTGCAACATGCATGAACGAATGAGCTATGAGCGACGAGCAATCCATTCCTCTGTGCCTCTGCACTACTCTTCTACCCTACTGCTGCACATCCTGATGTTCGCTCCAACACCCGAGACACTCTAGCTCTCTGTCCACCGATCCTCTCTGATCACGCAGACCTACAAATCTGTAGCTGTCAGCGCCCTCAGGCGGCGCTGTACAACCTTCTCTCGTGGAGACATCTGGCATGTCTTCAACCACCCTCATAACTTCCCTTAATTTCCTCAACAACCATGAACAGTTGTTAAGTACTTTACTTGAATTCCACGCGTCCTCCTAACAAGCTACAGTAAACCATCACGTCGGCCATACTATTCTCTGTCAGTTTCGACTCCTTTGTTGGTTTTCTCTACTTCCTGTGGTTCGCTAGTCCTCTCCTTCCTCCGCGCTTGGCTCCACCAAACCATGTCGATGTCGCGGTCCGACAACATGTTGACCTTATCACGACCCTACGACAACTTGTCGCCTGTCGGCATTAACATGTCGACTCTCGACCCCTCCCCTGTCGAACTCCTATCGACAGCTCCTTCCTGCTTTCCTGGATTCAACTCGTCCGCCTCCGTATCTTCTTCACAACCACCTCCGTCAGCATCCCCTTCGACTAGAGTGCTCATTAACTTCACCCACCCGTCAGAATTCCCATCAATCGAACTGAACTCGATGTAACCTGCGTCTTCGGTTCCTCATCTTCATCCGTCGGAATTCTCATCGATCGGACTACTCTCAAACCTCCTGCAATCCTTAACTCTATCCTCGATTCCTTTCATCTATTGGTATTCCCTTCGACCAGACTGAACACTGAATTGTTTTGCACCAACGGCCATATCGACTATCTCTGGCTCGATCTTCTCTTGTTAGTTCAACCCACCAACCTATCGTCCTGATTCCAATTGCCCTGCTCCGACTGTTCATTCACTTGTCGGCCCGATCTGTCATCGTCCACTCCGACTCATCCTCTGCTGTCAATCGGTTTTGTGTTGACCGATCTCTACACTCTGGCCTGTCGCCTCTCCTCAGCCAACTGCATCGATTATACTTTCGACACTTCTCCTGTGGCTTCAGTTTTTGTTTCCTATCTGTCACCTTCTATCCTTGCCAGTTCTCTGACTCAACCATTGATCCATCTGATCTCTTATGGTCTTTCGTCATCTTCATCCTTTGACCACTCAGATGTAGTCGGCATTCCTTATGTTGGCATCACCTCCAACTCGCCTAGTTCTACGACTAGCCTCATCTCTATTGCGACTTGGCCCTCCGACCGAAGTCTTCTCTTGGTCATTCATTGACCATCTGATCTAACTGTCCCTTTCTTCAATAAGAAGGAAACCAACCTCTGTATGTTACTCCTACGGTCACCCTAATTGGCCTCTCACTCGACCAATCTTTGTCGACCATCTGTTGTCGACTGCTCTTCCGATCTTCCAACCGTCTTCGCCGGTGTCAACTCCCGACTGCTTTCCACGTCCTGGTCGATATCACCTTCAACCATTCTCCACTTTGTCGACTATCAGCCATCAGTCACCTCTGGATCGGAAACTTCTCAACTCCACTACTCGTGTCGACTATCATCGCCCTTATCCTAGAGGTCGTCGACTATCCTCTGGGCATCTTCTGTCGGTCATTCCCAACTGCTTATCTTGGGCTTGGATGCCCCTGCATCAAAGGTGCAATGGCACAATGTCAATAAAGGGTCTGGTGAGAGAAAGAAATGATCTCAAGCATCATCACAAGCACGGAAAATTGAATCCGGTGATATAAAAAGTGTCAAAAACGGATAACGACCGAGGTGGCACGCAAACTGAGATGACTAGGGGCGTTTTGGAAAAATACCCGAAAAATATGAGGGTGAGAGCAAGAAATGAACTCAAGCATCATCACGAGTGTGGAAAAATGAATCCGATGACATAAAATATAAAAAAAATGGGCTACGGCTGATGCGGCATGCAAACCGAGGCGACGAGAGGTATCTAGTAAAAATGCTCAAAATACGGTTTGGAAAAAATAAGAAAACAAGTCGACCATCATGATGGTCTCATCGTGCTGAGTCCAGTGGTGGAAATGGTTCGGAGAATGGACTCCATATGGATCCAGAATGGTCGAATCGAGAAAAAGTCAACTGTCTATAAATAGTAAGTGGACCCATAATGCCAAGTGTCATTATGGGTGCATGGTGCGGGAAGGTCTAATATGGCTTGAACTTTGAGGGGGTTGACAGCGATTCCTTTGTGGGAAACAATGAAACCTAACAACCGGCCTGCCGGAACACAAAAGACACACTTGAGTGGGTTCAAGCGGATCTGAGACTTGCAACAATGCAGAAAAACTTGCCGGAGGTCGTTATGGTGGGCGGATCATTTCTTGAAACGTGCTGTGAGATCATCAAGATAAACTAATAGGATAGGGACCAAGTCGTGAAAACAATAGGTCATGGCCCGCTGGAAGGTGGCGCCAGCATTTTTAAGGTCGAAAGGCATGACATGATAGGAAAAGATGCCCCATGGGGTAGTGAAGGCATTCTTATATTGATCTTCTTTGTGGATCTGAATCTGGTTATACCCAGAGAAACCGTCCATGAAGGAGAGGACCTCATGCCCTGCACATGCATCGATGAGTTGGTCAATAAATGGCGTGGGGAAGTTGTCTTTGGGGCATGCTCGGTTTAAATCATGGAAGTTAGTACAAACTTTGATGGTGCCTTGTTTCTTGTTAACAGTGACGGGGTTGGAAACCCAAGAGGTGTATGCAATAGGATAAATGAAACCTACTGCATGAAGTTTCTCAATCTCGGCTTTAACGACAGGGAGCTTTGATGGATGAATGGGGTGTTGTTTCTGGTGAACGGGGGGGTACATCTGGCCACGTGTCAATGTGGTGTTCTATGATAGTGGGGTCAAGACCAGGCATTTCGGTGTCGGACCAGGAAAAGACATCGCGAAAATCTTGGAAAAGTTTCTTGTACTCTCCGATCTCATGCTCAGTGCAAGAGGCTCCCAAAATAATGAGTTCAGGGGCACTGCCTGGGGCAGAGATATCAATATGGATTGTGGGTGAGATATTGGCCATGTTATCATCCTCGAAGGCATCGAGGGTAGGAATGGGATCTTTAAACCAGTCAACTTTGGTGGGGAGGAAGTCTTTGGACTCAACCGAAAATTGGGTGGCTATGGTGGTGGAGGACTCCTCCAGGAGGAAATAGGAATGATGGTGCATATCCTCCTAGGGGTAATCAGGTGCAGTAAGAGCCTCGAGAATCTCCTCATCATTGTGGAAACTTTGTGTCATTAAATCGGTTGACAAGGGATCACTAGTAGTAGATATCATATAAATGGTGTTGACCTCGCCTGTTGGCCGAGATTCCGGGGGGTGTATCTCTTCAATGGTGGGGGGAGACGTCTCGAGGTCCAAATTATTCATGTTGTAGAGAGCGGTTCTGTAATCTGGGAGATCAGGGCAGTGATGTGAGTAATGGTCATAAATACCACATATTGCACAAGGGTGATTGGTACGCAG
The DNA here is from genome assembly GCA_027924585.1 of Larix kaempferi. Taxonomy (NCBI): domain Eukaryota; kingdom Viridiplantae; phylum Streptophyta; class Pinopsida; order Pinales; family Pinaceae; genus Larix; species Larix kaempferi. The sequence goes on along the minus strand of BSBM01000111.1, from coordinate 549,143 downwards.
TGATTTATCGCGAGGCTTAGGGGTAGGGTCAAGTTGGACAACCGGGATGTTGGGGTCATCGTCAATCATTTGCATGTGCTCTTGTAATGCAAGTAATTGTGGACATTGATGGGTAGCATGGCCCAACTCATCACACAAAGAGCATTTGGGAGGAGCACGAAACACAAGGGGGATTTTTAATTGTTTTGGGCGGGGGTAGAGCGGTGTATGGTTGTGGGCCTCTGCCCCCAATGTGCTTGATAAGAGGGGTGGGACTGGTGGATGAGGAAGGAGTAGTGACACCGGGAGGTGGTTGACTAGCAGTGGTGATGGGTTGCACCAGTTGTAGGATGACATTTGGTGTCGGAGGGGAAATGGGAGGCGTGAGATACCACACGGGTAATCCTAAACTTAACCCAGGGAGGTTGAGAGTAGCCATAACCGGGGCGCTTACTACTGTCGAAGGGGGGAATAGGAAGGGGATCATATGGATGGGTGTAACACCAACATGACTAGGCACCAATGGTGGTTGGGGTAGCAAGGGAGTTTGATGGTTGGGTATTTGTGTATTGTGGGAGAGGGTACATAAGTCAGATATTTTGGTCGCGAGTGACGGGGGTGGAATAGATTGGAATGTTGAAGTCATCGGCGTATCTGAGTAAACTCCGGGTACCACTGAGGAAACCAACGAGTTAGATGCATTGCAAACGGGTTGTTCAACCATGGGGGCAGCGGGGGCATGGGTATCATAATAGGTGAGTTGATCAACCTTGACCACGCGTCCGTCATGGGGGAACATCATGGTACGAAAAACAGATGAGGCAACCGCACGAATGGAGTACATGTAACTGTGGCCAAGTAAGAGGTTATAATCAAGTTGGGAGTTGATGACCTCTATGTCAATAAGCACTATTTTACCAGCCAACTAGACGGGGACATTAGCTAAGAGACCTTGGGGTTGAGCCGAATGGCCGTCGTAGGCTCGCAGCACAGTGGTGGACTGGTGGAGAGTAGGGGACCCCAACTTCTGCCAAACGAATGTGGACATAACGCACGTAGATGCACCTTCATTGATGATGCACCGATGGATGACAAGATTCTGAATGGATACAGAAACTTGGAATGCTAATGTGGAAGGTAGGCGTGGTTCGGATTGGTCCAAATCAAAGGCCATCATTTGTGAATCGGTTGGGTCAATAGCACCAATGGCCGATAACAGAGTCTTGTGCTGTGTAGGATAGTTTTTTAAGACCTCTAATGCAGACATGGCTGCGGGAGATTGAGCTAATCATCTACAATGTTGTAATTAGATGTAGCAGGAGCATTGGGGTTATTGTTGATGCGGTGAAGTGGGAAGCGAGGGGCTTTTGAGGCGCCATCTAATGGGGCCGGCGGTAGTCGTAACGACTGATCAGTGGGAAGAGCGTTGGTGTTTTTATCGGCGGGGGGGGCTTCAGGGGTGGAGCCGTATTGGTTCCGACGAGTTTGAAGGTTGACATCGGCGGATGACATCATTAACAAGTGATGGGTACCTGAGTCTAGCATGGGTTGATCAGGAGGGGCATAAGTGATTTTCTATTGTGGAGGTGCGTTTCCTTGAGGGGGAGCTAACGGTTGAGTGTTCACCACGCCTTGGGTTGGTAAAGGGTTTTAGAACACCAAGGGTTGAGTCTGAGGTGGTGGGGGGTTAGGTGGTGCCTGAGGTGCCACGTGTCCTTGGAGGTGGTCATCATCGGTCCAGAGTTGTCGAGCCCGCTCCAAATGTGGGAAAGCATGTGTGTAATGGCCATAGACCCCGCAAATAGAACAAGGATGGTTCGTTCGCAAATTAGGGTTTTTGGCTTGCTTGGGCGGCCTATCGGGGTTTTGGTTGGCAAGTGCCGCGTTATTGTTGTTTGGGGGATTAGGTGGCTGGCCACCTTGGTCCGAAGGGGGGTTGTTCCCGCGGTTACGTCCTTTTCCGCGGTTTTGTTGGCCTTGTTGGCATTAGTTATTTTGGTTCTGCTGTGGATTTTATTGGGCATACACTTGCCCTTGGGCAGCAGGTGGGTTCTGGGGTTGAGCAAGTGCGGGAGCAGGCTGCAGTGGATAATAATTGGGTGGAGGCGGTGCAGGTGCTGAACCTTGTGGGGGTTGTTGATACGTTTGTGTGAGGGGTTGTGGGTTTGCCGTAGGTGCTTCCTGTGGTGGATAATAAGCAGGGGGGGCTTGAGAGGACATAGGAGCGTGCGCGACCTACGGGTGGTAATATGGCTGAGGTGCGACTGGTGGGACGTAAGAGGGGGATGTATGGCCGAAGCACTGAGGTGGACATGATGATCCGTGGGAATGGTGGTTATGGGTTATGGGAGCATATGAATTGGTTGCTCCAAAGTGGGATGTAGCCCGCGAAAGGTCGGGGCCAGTGCTAGGGCATGCTATGGAAAAGGGCTAGTTATGCAAGGCAATACGAACAATGATGCCATTTGCGGCATGGGATGCCCCTGGTGCATCATTTCGGGAGGAATCACCACGGGGGCATCAGGTATAATGGTATATACATAACCAGACTGGGCGTAAATAACATCAAATTGCTATGCTTTTAGGATGGCCTCTTCCTCGGACTGGGGTCGCTCAGATGCCACATCCTTGGAAATGATAGGAAGGAGAGATTTTAGAAACCAATATAAGAAGATACGGTCATCTAACTTGATTTTGCACAGGCTTCGGCGTCGACACCACTCATGAATGTGGTCAATGATGTGGGTGGCCGTATTCTGTCTGCAAGACAGTAGGATCTCAACTCTTGCGTAATAGCAGACAGGTAACTAAAAGAACTGCAGGAAGATCGAGGCGAGGGAAGTAAAGGTGTCATGGGTCCCATGGGGCTACTCGATGTACCATTTGGCTGCAGAGCCAAGGAGGGTGCGTTGTAACAGACGAAGTTGGACAGAGTCGTCCACTATGGAGTTGGAGGAGCACCATTGATGGAAGGACATAATATGGTTCTGGGGGTCTTCACCTTCCTTGCCCTCAAATTTAGGGATGTCTAAGGGGAGCTTGGTAGGCATGTGAGGCCATGCAGGGTCGTGTCTGATGGGATCGTTGGTCATTCTGGCCAGGTCAAGAAGGTTGAGACTAACAATGAATGGAAAACTAGTAGAAGGATGTGACATGCTAGTGGGGGCAGCCATGGTAGGACCGCTGCCCCCAAGTGCAAGGGCTGGATTCAGGTTGGGGATGTTTCCCCTAGGCGGAGGAATGAAGGTGGTATGAGAAGGTCCTATGCCTCCAAGTGTAGTGTGAGTCACTAGGGGGGATGGGTTGGGTATGGTAGCCACTGGAATTGGCACAGTGATTGGAATGGTGGGTGTGGGCCCCATCAGGGGCATACCCAAAGCGGGTGTGGTAACTAGGGTGGTGGTGGATGCTCCATCAATGGTCCCTACAAAGAAAGGGTTGGATGTCGTGCCATCCATGGGGCTGGTTGGTGCAGTATAAGTGGGGTTCTCGGACTCTGCCTCAGAATCAGATGTAAAATAAGGGGCGTCAGTGCCAGGGGATGAAGCTCTATATCATCGATGAGTGGAGTCAAGTGATGAATCCCTACGTCTATGACGGGTGATGTAAAGTGAACTGTGTTGCAGGGGCTCACCTCAGAGGCACCGAGAATGTCTCGGGGACTCAATGGTGACAGATGGTGTAAAGTATCTGGGGGTTGTGTCGAGTGAAAAACAAGCTCAAAAATCCCTAACACAGCCGAGTGTGTAGAAGGAGAGCGTAAAAAATATGGCACTCAGGCCAACAACCGACTCAAAACACTCACTGTAATAGCTGTACTACAATAAGCGGAGCGTCAACAACAATGGTCAGAAAACCAACAAGCAACAGGTTTCCTAAAAAATAAAAATAGTGGACTCGCTAGACCAAAGGGAGGTAAGGGAGCATGCAAACACCTAGCTAATAGTATTCTGACTCAACCAGACATATCCCTTGCAAGGTGATGAAATCCAAGTCAGACAATATGGATAGTAGAGCCAAGTGGCTAAAGATATCCCCCTACCAGGAGGGACACCGGGTAAGACAATCCTAGAAGAAAGGAAACTAAGATACCCCGTTCATGACACGTCCAGAAAGATGAATCTATAGCTTCGGTCCTATCACCGTGTGGGCCTAAAAGGAATCACCACATGCAAACCAACGAGTAGGTAGCCTTCGGTTATTGAATGGATTGTGGTATTCCACTCAGGCCTCCGGAACCAGTCTGGCTACTTCAACCCTTCTAAGGGAGAGGCCCTCTGATAAACTGGGTGTGACCGTGCCAAAAACTACTAGGGGATTTTGGTTCCCTAATGGACAACAACTATGTCTCAAGTGTAAGTGATCGAGGGGTGTTATTTGGATGGCTATCCCCCCTGTCCTACCTAACTACAATATTCTTATGTGTTCCCCAAGTGGAGTTAGAATGTTGGTTGTGTTAAGTAGTATTTTAAGGCTCACTTGAATTAGGTGACAAAGTGTGTGCATGTGAGATAATGAACCCAATTAAAAGTGCCACGGGGTGGGCAACTTTCTAACTAATAATAATAATGCAGAAATTAAACTTGTAATGCAAAATTTTCTTTTTTCAATTGAAACGCTTAAACTTAAAAAACTCTGTAAATGGAATAGAAAGAAAACTGCAAAAAAAGATTGTAGGTAAGTATGGCTGTAGATAGAACAGGTGGCTGTGCAGGTGTAGAAAATATTGCAGCAAAGTTCTGGGTTCAAACAGGGTAAAAAAGTGCAGAAAATAGATCGCGGGTCTGTGGCGAAACTGCGCGGTCGAATCGCGGGAAACAGGCTGAAATCTGCGGGGAGATCATAGGAAATAGGCTGAAAGCCGCGGGCAGATCGCGGGAAACAGGATGAAAGCCACGGGGAGATCGCAGGAAACATGCTGAAAGCTGCGATCGGATTGCAGCTGTGAGGAAACAATACACAATTTCCGGCAGCAAACCCAACTACCGAAAAGGACAGCCGAAGGGGGAAAACAGAAAAATACTTCCAGAAAATAAAACTTTTAAAATTTTTTAACTAGAAATTCAAAGGAACAACAGTGGAGTCTCCAAAACTGTAGCTAGGGTTTTCACCCTAGCTTGTGCAAATGAGCACCTACTAAGGAGAAGGGCCTCCTTAGTAGCAGTTCAATAAACAGTAACTTAAAGCATTAAAACAATATGAAATTTAACCTAGCATGAGCATTGACATAAAATAAAAAGACAGTAATATGATAAGTATTTTCTTTTGTATTAAAAAATGGGAACCAATATACATTTACCTCAAGTGTTGAGGTTGGTGAAGCTCTTGCAATAGTCCAGGAGGGTTGCTTCCAAGCTCCAATGGGTTCCTTTTCCTTCTCCAAAGTGTTTTGGATATGGGCCAAAGAGGCACTCAAATGTGAAATTAGCTCAAAATGGTGAGTTAGGGTTTCAGGAGTGATTTTCACAGCATAGGGATAGGAGAGATTGTGGATATGAAATGGGGAGCCTCCATCACCTATTTATAGGTTTTTAGTGGTGGAGTGTTGACCCATGGTTTTTGGCACGATATGGTTTAGGTCAATTGTATAGGTTTTTTTACTTCCTTTTTCCCTATTTTTCCTATTTTTTATATTTTTTATTCCCTTTTTAGAGGGTTTTTGCTATTTTTGGAGGAAATTTAAATTATTTTTGGGGGGAAAAGGGGTTTTTTGGCCTTTTGGAGGCTTTTTAATGGTTTTTTAAGGTTTTGGAGGCAAATATGGTAGGAAATATAGACAAATGAGTCATGTAATGAGGGAGATGAGATAGTGAGCACTTTTTGGGTGTTAACAACATGCTAGAGTCTAAAGAATTGCATCCTAGTCTTTGGGTCGAAGTTGTTAACTGTGCTGCTTACCTCCAAAACAGAGTCCATCAGAAAGGACTACAAGGTAAAACTCCTTTTGAAGCATGGAAGGAGTACACACCTGATGTATATCATCTTAGAGTCTTTGGATCCATATCTTGGGCAAGGATTCCATCTGAGAAAAGGAGAGCCTTAGATCCATAGAGCAGAGAGTGCATATTTTTTGGTTATGCACTGAGTGCAAAGGCCTAGAAACTTCTAGATCCATTTACTATGCAAACATTTCTTGAAAGAAGTGTTCAGTTTGAGGAATGGCCACTGCATGATGCTCATCATGTTGATGAAGACAACTTGCCTACCACACCACCACTACTTGTTGAGCAAGAGAGCGAAGCTTCCTCTCAAGAAATTTTAGATTCTGACTCTGAAAGTGATGAAGAGAAAATGCTAGATCCAGATCCACAAGAACTTGAAGATCTAGCACCTGAAAGTGAAGATGAGTGAATGCTAGATCCAGATCCACAAGAACCTGAAGATCTAACACCTAAAGATCCAACTCCTCTTCCTAGATGGGCTACCACAACTCTTAGATCTACTGGTGTTTCGCAGACAATCTACCGAGAGCGGACTCAAGGACTGATCTCCCTAGCTTAACGTAAGTCTAGAAAAAATAGCACAGAACATAGATTACTTTCCTAGATCTTGTAGAAGTACAAATGTAAGGATAGATCGCTCACCTTAGATTTGTAGATCCCTTTCTCCTTCATTGATCCAATGCTCCAGCACTGCCGGATTGCGAGTAGCTAAACCCTGTTGAACATATCACAGACCACGAGAAGTGAAAACATATATCTCATATGACAGATCTAAGTTAACTGTTAAGGAGGAAAACTCTAAACATTATCCAAGAGACAACATTTATGGAAACCAATTATATTAACTGTATTGAAAAGTGGATAAGTACAATAAAGAAGAAGGTTACAACCATTGCCTTAATGCTGCAAGCTCCTTCCGACAAGCCATGCCAAAGCTCCTTGATAGAAGTGAAGGTTCCCTATGCTAGAATGTTAGATCTATTGGGCTTGATTTCACCAGCATAAGAATACCATACACTTCCTCCCCTTAGAATGGGAGTGAGATTCATTTAAATAGGACTAAGTGGATAGGATATGGATAGGATAGGTTGAGAGATGATAGGAGAGACTTAAGGGATCTTTCCAAAGTGTTAGGAATCGAGTGCCAACTTTCCCAAGAGGTCAGGGATAAGGTCCCAAGTCAGCAAGCTTCGAGAAGGAACTCGAAGAAGCTATTTTTTCCCTCTAACTGACTTCGTCGCACCTTGTAATGGAGAAAGGTGCGACGTCACATGTTGCGGGATTTCAACCTACGACGACCTCTCAAAACCTAGTATACAATAGGTACAAATCCTTCCAGGTCAATCACTCAATCAAGGTAACTCCAGAGGTGTATACACTAAATCTCATGGTGGGAAGATTATAGGTGTAACAGAATGCCCCCCAAAGCATGAAGTTGTTGAAAGATAGACAGGTGAAATTCTTTGATAGAAGGAATGGCAATGGACTTATCGGACGAAGGACGCTGCTGCAATACAATTGACTCTAAGTACACAGTCTCAAATGACTCATAACATGGTTGTCGACCAATACAATGCAGATCCATGGTAGTAATGACCGACTAAACACAATCATGGTTACTAGACACAAACGTAGATCCATGATGAGATGATAACTTAGCCACGACCAATACAAATGTGGATCCGTGTGATATAACCCAATACAAATGCCATCGCAACCCGGGTAGAAAATGACTCCCCAGGGTCTTCAAGCTGAACCGGCAATGATACGAATTTATCCATGTGATTACAAATGTCTTGACGTCGAACATCGTAGAAACAACTTGATTACCGGTCATTGATGTAAACCGTTAACAAGTGCGAGGGAGATCATCATTAATGTCAATGATTCCCAAGGTATCACAGTACATATCATCAAGCGTGAATAAGTGAGTTGAAGTCGAACGCAAGATGAAATCTTTCAATCAAGAGTCAATGATGTAAAATCATGTTGAAAGCAAGATAACCTGCCATTGAGGCATGCAGGGCCAAAGCACTTGGTTGGTTTCTAGATTCAATCCTAAGATGATGAGTTGATTTCAACAAGGATGAATCCTCCGAAGGAGGGCCATGATGAATCCCCCATCAATCGACCACGAAACACGACAAAAGATGTGTAGAGTAGGTCGGATGGTACAGTAACATGCAAGACTGACTTAGAGTAGACCGACATGGTGGTGGGTGTACTGACTGTCGATGACAAATGATGGACATGTTCTTGAACATGGGCATGGCATGACTTGGAAGTATTGACATGACTAGTACGACACAAATTCCTAATGTGACTGATGACGGAAGCTTTCTTTGAATGACTCAAAGGAGTAACAAGACTCAGGAAGTAAGTGGAACTCGAGGACAAACAGACGATCCAAGTAATATATGCAAATGCAGATGAGTACCATGTCCAAGAATGACTACGTACTGCCACTAACAAAGTGTGTAACATAAAAGCTTTCATTTTTCCCCATCCTGAACGATGAGTTCCTCATGTGTTTTTTACGAGCTTGATGAGGGTAACCAGATGCTTGGTATAGCTCATCTCATAGATGAGTCCAATCCCAAATATTTTTCGAACTTGGGATAGGAGGGGTTCGTCCCATGGCGGGCCCTTCAATGCAAAAGTTTAACGAGTCCATAGAAGGTAAAATCGGTCGTCATTTCATGTTTAGAGAGTCTGAAAAGAACTAAAGAAGACTCCAACAGTCCTTTTTCGTAAAGTTAGCCTCATCGCCCAAAAAAGGGTAAAACAACGCGGGAGAGGACTCTTCCAGTCATGATTGGCTGGAGTATACCTTTTTTGTAATTAGTGCCCCCTTGGTCTGAAAAAGGGGTAAATTATCACCAGGGAGTCAACCATTCAAATTATTTAACAAGCGTGAATGTGACAAGTTTGCTTGGAAATATTTTCATTTTTTGAGAGCCTGAAAAGAGCTTAACGGTAGACTCCGGGGGTGTCCTTTTCCATGGGAGTTTAACAAGCCCGAAAAAGTGATAAATCGCAACTCGGTACTTATACTCATGATTTCAAGAGCACGAGAACAAACGAAGAGTGAGCTCATCGTCATGCAATAACTACAATCTAACCATTGTAAAAATAATGACAAAACATTCAAAGGAGTGTTCATACCTGACATGACCGTTGTGACGCGAGGAACGGCATGAAAGACCGCTTACAACTCCTGCATACTCGGAAACTATGTCAAATAGCCAAACAATATCCCAAATATGATTAAAAATATGGCAAATGACCCTAAAGCATCAAATATTTGAAAAAGGAATATTCTTTTTCGTTTATAAATAGAAAAATGGGCCAAAAATAGTCACCATTGTTTCATTTGCCAATCGGGGAGAAGAAGTGCCAAATTGGAGCCAAAACTTCCTTTGCCGATTCCGGGATCTACGAGCCACCATTTCACCCACTGTCGGGAGCAGGTAAGCCTAAAATTCATCCAGCAACTTTCTAGTGGATTAGATTTTGATATTAGGTTCAATTTTTGAGTTTTTTTATGGATTCATGGAGGGCTATTGTGCCTTCGGCTCGTCGCAGTTTGCCCTTTCAAGAACTGTGACGAGACCGACTCGGTGCAAATCCTGAATTCGTGGGGTGTGACATCATCACACTGTGTACAAAATCACAGTGCGATGACTGAGATGCATTTCCCAAACATCAAATTAAACCCAAAAAGGGAACTTGTTGTGATTGAACTAAGACCTAACAGTTTTTAAATGCCCATTTTGACAGGTTGCTAGCAAGAAAAAATGGTTTTAGAGTGGCGGGAAAGAGAACACAAGGTAGAAGACGTACAAGCTTCCAATGATCTAGAGTGTGTGAATGATTTGAGAAACTGCGGTTTGCTCAAGTTATTTGAGATTCAGGGGATGAGGTCCCAAATCCCTCTACTATCACACATGCTCCGGTGTTGGGATGCGGCCCAAGAATACTTTGTAATCGGTGAGCACATTCTCATTATAGATGTTGAGGACATCTATTTTATTACTGGTTTGTCCCAGAGAGGGGACCCTGTAGCTCTCACCAGAACACGGGCTAGTGACCGCACTGTCGATGACATGGTGTCACAGCATCGTACTGCTCTTGCTTGATCTTCCAGTGGGAAGATTCCTATTAGGGATGTTGTGGACCGCCGACTGTGTACCATATTGTTCACGATTACCAAAGTGGTGGGGAGCCAAGCCCCACACATGGCCACTCAGAATAAAATGCTTTATGCGGAGGACTGTATGTCCCCCAAGATCTTCAACTGGTGTGAGGGTCTCCTCGCAAACGTTCGAGCTCAGATGACCAAGTGTCGACGAGGAGAGATTAAGCAGTTTGGATATGGATCGATCGTGGTATCGTTCCTCTTGGAGCGGATCCCTCTCTTGTGCCCATAGCTACAACTAGATGACAGGGATCCTAGAGATCCCCACATGCTCAGATGGGTAGAGGTGATGGCCCGCCATGGCGAGGGTCCTATCATCAGCTTTGCTGGCGAGTTATTCAGCTGGCTGGAAGGCCATTTACTCATGGTTGAGGACTACCCATACGACGGTACAGATTACAGAGAGGATCCTGACTTGGTGTTGCCCGAGGGTGCAGCATGGAGGGTCATGGGTAAGAAGAAAAACCTTTGTATTTTTTCGTTTTGTATATTTATGATTTTATTTTTTTGTAGTGCTGACAAGTATATAACATGTGTGTGCAGATGTGGGCCCCGTACGGCCCGTGGGAGCCTCTCTTCTGGCGAGGAGAGATAGAGGTTGGGAAGCAGTGGTGCCCCCAGGTGTTCATGCTACCATCGTGGAGATGGAGGAGGTGTACAGGAACTTATCCTAGCTGACAGTGGATGTTCCTGAGCCAGCAGTGGATGACTTACCGAGACCTATGATGAGGTTTGGGGTTGGAGCATCAGTACGCTTCAACGCCTTACTCCGCATGGTAGCAAGGATTGTGGATAGCTTCCTTACTCAGCGACAGAGAGCTATCCATCGTGGGGGTGTACGTGCCAGGCGTCAGGCCTAATGACATCATTATACTTGTACTGAGAGCTTAGAGGCCTCAGATTTTGTACTACTGAAAGCTATGAGGCTTCATATTTTTGTACTAGCACTAATTTTGATGATATATATATATACAGACATTCTCGGCGATTTATACATTATGTGTTTTAAAAATGATGAATGATGTGATCTTGTTCATATGTTTGCTTTAATACAGTACATTATTTACATGTCGTGAATGCTTTTACATATTATGAGTATTATGTGTGTGTGATGTACCAATCTAGAATGAAGTTGGCCATCGAGTCAGCAATCGTGTTTAACTCTCGTGGAATGTGTAGGTACTGAATGGATTCAAATGAATTTTCTAGGAGACGTACTTGTCTGAAGAGACGGAGCAAGGTAGGATCACGGATAGAGTAGACCCAGTTGAGGTGTTAAACCACTAATTGAGAATCCATGTGGATGACAATGTGGTTCATACCCAAGGAAGTAGCATTGGTTAGGGTTCCAATTACTGCCTGATACTCTGGCATTGTTGGTTGCAAATCCAAGGCAACTTCCTCCTGAGCTGATGAGCTCGCCTATGGGAAATACACTACCCAGGCTGTCAAGGCAAGGTTACGGGTATGCCGGATGGCACTGTCCGCGAATCCATAGCACATTGCCATCTGCACATGCAGACAGAACATGGTATAAGAAGTGTAAACAAGATCTAAAGACACTAAAAAATAAACGTGTCACACCACACAAAAACACAAAAAACACGCCATGTACAATATATACAAGAAAATATATGCATGACAAGTTTAGGGATAGTACCTTTTTAGGTAAAGCCCATTACGGGGTTCACCCAAATAGATTCCGTCATAGTCTTCAAGCTCATAAAATCCCTTTTCCAAAACACGTTTGACAACATAAGGCCCATGCCACATGGACTCGAACTTTCCTGCTCCTAGTTTATTATGCTTCTGGTCGTATGTGAGGACCAAGTCACCCTCGTTGAAGATACGAGGTTCAACAGACTTTTCATATTGAGCTTTGATGCGTTTCTTGTGTGCTTCATTAGCAAGGGTAGCATCTCGATGGGACTCATCAAGTTTTGCTAAGTACAGGAAACATTCTTCCTCGGTAGTATTGTTAGGAAGAAGTTCGACAGTGAGTTGTAGAGACAGAATTTCACACTCTATAGGAAGGACAACCTCCAATCCATACACCAATTGGAAAGGATTAAAACCTGTGGTGGTTTTAACGGAAGTTCTGGAGGCCCATAACGCTGAAAAGAGCATATTGTGCCAGTTGGACTTATGCGTACCTACCATCCTTTGGACCATAGTTTTCAAGACCTTTTTAATGGCCTTGACATGTCCATTGGATTGTGATTAGTAGGGTGCTGAGTTTTCGTGGAAAAAACCCAATCTATCACTTAGTTCATCAACCATATGGTTCTGAAAGTGAGAACCATGGTTGGTCACTATCGCCTGTAGAACTTCAAACCGGGCTATTACATGATTGAACATGAAGAGTGCGGTGGTTTTGCCGTCATTTTGGTATGTAGGCATTTCCTCAGCCCACTTTGTAAAGTAATCCACAACTACTATGATGTAACTATGCCCCCCGGCCGAGGTAGGCTTATAGTGCATAAAATCGATGCCCCATTTTGTGAAGGGGCCCACGGCAATAACCGGGTGTAACGGGGCGAGATGGGTGCACTTCTTCGTATGGAAGTATTGACATGGAGGACATCTTTTCACAACCTCAATACAATATTTGAAGATAGTAGGCCAATAATATCCTGTGCGCAAAATCTTCTGGGATGTAGCCATCCCAGAGAGGTGACCGCCACATGCCCCAGCGTGACAGTCATTCAGAACGCGTCCAGTCTCATCGTGAGTTAGACAACGTCGAAGAATTGAATCGATGCCACGGCAGTACAAAGTATCACTTATGATAAGATAATACTTCGCATGGTGACGTATTCTACGATGGTCATCGTGAGACAGTTGAGGATTGAAGCATTGGGTTTGAAGATATAATGAAATATCTCCATACCATGGATCAGTCGTATTGATGAGAAACAATGATTCGTCCGGAAAAGAATCATTGTGATCAACTTCTACATCAAGATGGGGAAGTTCACAAATAAGCTCAGCAAACACCAAAGAATTTTTAGACTTGGCTTTCTCGAAAAGAAGGTCGAATTCTTGTAGTATCACAATCCAGCGTGAATACTTGCCCCCAAGCACCTTATGTGTGAGTACGTGGTACATGGGGTTGGAGTCTACAATGATGGTGGTGGTGCGGAGCAAGATATAGTGGCGGAACTTTTGGACAGCGATGACCTCCGCGAAAGCAAGTTTTTTGACATTTGAATATCTAGTTTCAGTGTCAGTGAGACCCTTACTTGCATAGTATATTACATGTTCCTGGGCATTTTGATCCTCCTGTACCAAAACCATGGCGATAGTGGTAGCTGAAGCAGCGAGATATAAGATGTAATCTCGGAAATAGTTTGGCGGTTGAATGAGGGGGGCATGCATGATGGCATGTTTGATGTTGTTGAAAGAGTTTTGAGCTTGGTCATCCCAAATGAACAGGACATCTTTCTTAAGCAACTTCATATACCCCTGATTCTTCTTCGCGAAGTTACAAACAAGATGCCTTAAATAAGTCACCTTCCCTTGGAGACTTTGAAGTTTCATCACGTTAGTCGGAGGTGGTAGGTTTACAATGGCCTCCATCTTTAAGTGATCAATATGGATCCCATCCTTCAAAACAATAAACCCTAAGAGGCATCCAAAATCTACACAGAAGATACACTTATGAGGATTCAGACGGATATTGTACCATCTGCATCTGAGGAAAATGGTCGTCAGATGATCCATGTGGAACTCACGCTGCTTTGAATGAGTAGGGAGATCATCCAGGTAAGGTTCCACAAAGTCCTTAATATCATGGAAGGCATACGACATGGCCTGCTGGAACGTGGCACCAATGTTTTTAAGGCCAAATGGGAGTTTGAGATATGCAAATGTCCCCCAAGGACAAATGCTAGTTTTCTTATGTTGGTTGACTGGGTTGATCTCAATCTGGTTGTAACCAGAAAATCCATCCATGAATGAAAAGATGACACTCCAGGCACAATTGTCGATGATCTGATCGATGAACGGGGTCGGGTAGTTGTCCTTTGGACAAGCCTTGTTAAGGTCCCGATAATCGACACAGATGCGAATGGTGCCCTGCTTTTTTTTCACAGGGATGAAGTTTGAGACCCAGTCCATCAATGGGACAGGATAGATGAAACCATCATGTAAGAGCTTTTCAATCTCTTCCTTGATCGCTGCAGTCTTCTGAGGGTGCACCGGTCGTAAATTTTGACATACAGGTTTGATGTCGGGATAGGTTTTTATTTCATGAGAAACAATCGCGGGGTCTATCCCAGGCATCTCTTCATAGGACAAAGCGAACACATCTCGAAATTGCTTGAATAAGTCCATACCAATAGCTATTTCTTCAGGGGAACACTTATGGCCTATGCGAATGTGTTCCACTACACTAGATTTTACCGAAATGTCTACCGGGGTGGTAGGCTCAATGTTGGCCGGGTTTCCCTCAGAGTCTGAAAGACATGTAAATATGGGAGAATGAGGGAATGGGTAGATGTCCGGTGAACAGATGGCGTTAATGTTGTACTCTATGTACTCCCAAGGCAGAAGAAAAGATGACCTATGGTGGAGGTCATCCCATCTACTATCATCAACATTCATGACTTCCATGATGGACTCGTCTAAATGAAAAGTCTGAAGTAAGAGATCAGGGAGAGATGATGCTCGTTGTAGAGAACAGGATAGGGAGGCCAAAGTTAAGTGGTCCTCTAGTGCTGATTTGATAGCTTCGTAAAGATGTTCAGCGGGTGAAAGAGGCATCACATTACCAATCAGGTGTGTTGTGGCTTCGTCTGGTACAAGCGAAGTATCAGTGGAGTAGGATGAAATATCTGCGGAGATCATGTTCACCGAGGCAACATGAGTAGGGGGGTCCGAAGTGGGAAAAACGCCCATGAGAGATGAATCTTTCAAAAGGCCAACCCCTATACTCTCATACTATTTTGACGTTTGTCCAATGGAAGGAACATGGTCACTAGGATGAGTAGTAGTGTCTGGTGTGCAAAAATATAATTGGTCGATGGTAACAATTTGTCCTTGATGGGGGAATCGCACTACGCGGAAGACTGAAGAGGCTACCGCTTGCATGGCGTAAAACCAGTTGCGACCAGGAAAGAGATTATAATCTATTGGCGCGGAGACCACTTCCACATTGATGGTCACGGTCTTTCCGCCTAACTTGACTACGAGAGCTTGTAAGAGCCCATGAGGTTGAAAGCCACGGCCGTCGAATGCTTTCAACATGGTAGGATAATGATTCAATTCAGGAGAGCTGATGGCCGTCCAACAGGAAATCAACATGACAGAAGTGGAGGCGCCTTCATCCAAAAGAGTACGATGGATAATTTTCCCAGCAATGTTTGCAGCTACTTGGAATGTGAGCTGATGGGAAAGCCTCGATTTGAAGTAGTCAAGTCGGAACATGATGATATTCGAAGAATCAGGGTCAACCACACCGATTCCTGCAAGGAGAGTTTTGCGTTGATTAGGACAATTTTGCAAAACTTCCAGAGTGGACATGGCGCAAGGGGCTTGTGCCAACTCTTCTACGATATTGTAGTTCTGAGCTACCCGAGCATTAGGATTGAAAACAACTTTTCTAATCATGCTCTTGGGCGGTCGTAATATCGAATCTAAGGAGGACTTCTCAAAGGTGAGAGAATTTGACGGTACAGTGACATCAGGTATAGAGTTGGAAGTTTTTTCAGTATTACTTCCAACGGGTTCTTTCAAAGAGACTGGGTCGTATAATCACCAGCAAGTGTTCAAGTTGATCGTCTCGTTACGTACCATGAGAACATGTGTAGTATTAGATGGTTCCCCCTGGGCTGAGGGAGTTTGAGCAATCATCTGCTAGTTTTGAGCAGGAAATGGTTCGTTGAGGACTGCGGGAGTGGGTTTACCCCTAAGAAACGTTTGGACTTCATCTCTATGGGGGCACTCTTTGGAGAAGTGATCATCTCCACACAGTAAACAAGGATATTTTAGCTTCCACTTCTGTTTGGTGTCCTCGGTAGTGCTCTTTTGTTCCTGCTGGGCAGAAGATTTCTTAGGTTTTCCCTTGTTTTTCTTCGTATTACCGGACTTCTGAGGTGAAGCTGACGAGACAAAATTCACTTCTTCAGTAGAAGCAGGAGCGAATGACTTGGTGGTGCTAAGACCAGCCTGTGTTGGTGATGGGGACGAACCCTAGGGGTGCAAAGAATCAACATTTTGATGAGAAGGATGGGTGTGAAGGGATCCAATGATGCCATTGGCTTGGGGTCCCTTGAGCGGTTATGTGGGGTCGTTAGCGTCGTGGGGTGCGTCAGGAAGAATATCAAACAAGGTGCCAGATTGAGTATAAACTAAGTGTAGCACATGGGCGCGCGTGATGGCTTGTTCTTTAGTGATAGCACCTCCCATGGAAACATCTCGTGTTATGACAGGAATGAGGGACTCCGTAAACTAGTCTACTAGGAGTTGGTTTGGGATAGGAGCTTTAATGAGACGACATCTCCTTCGCCACTCATGAATATGATTGGAAATGTGAGTAGCGGTATTCTGACGGAGCGAGGTTAAAATCTCGGTACCAGTTTCATACCATATAGGCAGCTGGAAATGAGTCAAAAAGTTCATGGCAAGAGAACCAAAATCAGGAAAAGAGTGGGCTGGTAGCTCGATATACCATCTGGCAGTCGAACCGGTGAGAGTCCTTTGAAACAATCTAAGACGGATCGAGTCATCTATTAAGGAATTAGATGAACACCATAAATGGTATGTCATCACGTGGTTTTTAGGATCTTCACCCGGCTTACCATCAAATTTTAGGATATCAGATGGAAGTTTCACCGGAATAGATGGCCAATTAGTTCCGTGGTAAATGGGATCGTTGGTTAAATGAGATAGGTCAGGTAGGTCCAAGGTATCCAAAAAGGGTAGTTTTGGATTAGGCTGCGCGTATTGATAGTATGGATAAGGCATGTAAGGACCAGTATGATCATAGGGTGTACCAGGAGGAAATTGGCCATAGGGGGGTGTGCCGCCTAGACCGTAAGAGGGTCCGCCACCATAAGGTGGTCCATTCCAATAAGGTGGGGGTCCACTTCCACCACCTGGGGGAGGTGGAGGTTCGCCGCCACCGCTGGGAGGAGGTGGGGGTCCATAACCATAATATGGTGGCTCGCCACTGCCTCCGCCTAGAGGGGGTGGTGGACCACCTCCACCGCAAGAAGGATGGGGGCCCCCACCACCTCCGTCGCCAGAAGGATGAGGATCTCCACCACCATGATAATTAGATCCACCACCGCCTCCGCCTGGAGGGGGTGGTGTACCACCTCCACCGCCCGAAGAGAAATGTCCTCCTCCACCATAATAGGGTGGTCCTCCGCCGCCTCCTCCTTGGGGGGTGTTGGACCATTCCTGCCATCGCCAAAAGGGTGGGGGGCGTTGTTGGTAAAATGAGTTGGACCACCACCAGAAGGGAGATGTCTACCCCCTCCTAAGTTAGGTGGGGGCCCACCACCTCCAGCAGGAGGTGGGGGGGGACAGATCGGGGGTGGTGGCACTTGAGGGATAGTTGGTTGGGGTCCATGCTGTAAAATGGATTGTTGCCCCCATAGAGTGTAGGGATTTCCCGTATGGTGCATTTCTGGGATTATATTGACCCGGCACAAGGTTAAAGGAACCCGTATACGCTTGACTCCACAAGGGTTGAGTTACATTGGATGGCCCCCCAACACGAGATAATCCCATGGTGGATGGTCTAGCGGGTTGGGGAGGTCCGTTGGGGATTCCACCACCTATGTTCTGGTTAGGAAACGGGGGTTTCCCCCCAGCCACAATAGGCTGACCACTAAACAAAGGTTGAACTAACATAGGTTGTTAGCTAGCTACCATAGTAATAAAGTTACCAATAAGATAATCCGAGGGAATGGAGTATCCTCCCCTCGAATTTTGAGGTGGGGGAGGAAATGGTAAAGTAACTGCGGTAGTAATCGGTGTGTTGGACTATTGTTGTTCAACCGGTTGCGTAGTAGGAAGTACCGAACTGGTCTCCTGCCTGGGAGATACCTGTGCAAGGATGGATGGTTGACCAGTTTCGTCGGTAGTCGCGTGCTGTGTGGATGATTCCTGGGAATCGAAAGATTAAGAACGACTTGGGATTGGTCGTCGGGACTAACCTGACTGGGTGGGGGTGCAACGGAAAAATGAGCCACTGGGTGGTCGGTAGAAGATGTCCAATAAGCTACTGAAGGACCAACAGCTGCTGCGGGGTCATCCTAAGGTTGATTTATCCATTCCAACGATCCAGGCTCTCCCGGT
This sequence comes from Larix kaempferi, assembly GCA_027924585.1. Classification (NCBI taxonomy): domain Eukaryota; kingdom Viridiplantae; phylum Streptophyta; class Pinopsida; order Pinales; family Pinaceae; genus Larix; species Larix kaempferi. The sequence goes on along the minus strand of BSBM01000111.1, from coordinate 530,717 downwards.
GCAATGGGAGATAGGTCTTGTGAAGTGGGGATTCGTGCTTCTTCATCCTACGAGGGATGAGAGGCAGGGGAATCTGGAGGAGTATGTGGAAACAAATGTCCTCCAATATTCAAAGTGGTGTTTTCCACTTCTTGTGACTTGACCCTTGCATGAGGATTCATCCTCACCCTCAAAATTACCTCCCGGTTAAGGGGATATTCGGGTGGCAAGTTTTGGATTCTGCGGGGCCTTCTCCAAGGAAAGTCAGCCATAGTGACTGAAACAAAAGGTTTCTCCTAAGGGTATTCTACAAAAGAAAAGCAATCTAGAAAAACCTACTCAAACTAAGACAACAAGAAGACTTATGTGAGAGAGTAGATTCAAAGTCTGGAACCTCACGGGATTATCAAGGCATCGCAAACCGCTATATACTGCAGGGTCCATCAATATGACACAACTAGGAGGATTGCGACTGTACCCTTGCCTGCATACCCGATTACCTAGATAGTATGTGCGTGCTAATCTCCCCGAGTGCTGTTCTCGATCAATTGCTTTTCCAAGATGGCCAAATGGTTAATTCAGTTGGTTTCAGGAATCCTAATGGTGTCTCCCGATATACGCAAGGTATGTGGGAGCTCAAATCCATAGTGGTGCTATCTAATGCACAACTGTTTGGCAAGAGACCTTCCGATATACTACCGAGTATGTGATACACCCTTCGATATATGCCAAGTGTGGATTATGGTACTTGGTGGGTACGTGAAGGAGCTCGATATACCGATAAGTACGCGGAAGACTACAATACCCCCGGGATACAATGCTAGAAAATAACGACAGCTGCCACGCTTAACGACGCCGGAACACATCTCTAACTTACACACAAGTTTCTAAATATTTTACCCTAGTTCTACCGTTAATTTTATCTTGGACAGTTAGGTGAATGCATGAGGTGAGTACATAATCGGAAACATAATGCAAGCCGTAGCTACATACGAAAAGCATGCCTTTCTTTCGAAGAATGCTACCTATAGTAGGGAGAAATATTCTTTTTCTTTCCAATAATTTTTCCAAAGCAATGCAATGCAACACAATCCCAACTCAACGAAAAATGATACCAAAACATTCTTTTTCTTTTTCAACAAAACACACAAAAAAAACCACTACACTACTAATCCAAATCACGACATTTTTTCCTTTTCTTTTTCTTTTCAGAGAAAAATGACACTAGGTAATGAAAACAGAAGATTCTAATATGGAGTATGCAAGCTTTCAAATTTCACTTTCAATGATCTAAAGGCGATAAGAATTAAAAATGCATCTATCTTTCCTTAGCATGGAACTAACTTTACAAAAATTGAAACATGCTTCGAGTCTTTCAAGAAGATGAACGATTCATAATTCAAGAAAAACGTAACTGATCACACATTCATTCAATTTTTCCAAAAAAATGCATGAGCAAAACATTCCAATGCACGAATTTTCTTCAACAATGCTTGAGAAATGATGGGAAAGAAACACTTTTAACTCTTCAATGGACGTATAAAAAGATTAACTTGATAACAACTGCGCTTCCAGATCTAGATGACTGAAAGAAAACACTACTTACAGCACTCAGTACACTCAGAAAACTCAAGAAAAGACAAGCACTCAGTTAGACTGAAAGACACACAAGTTTCAAAATCAGATAGTAGCAAGCAAACCAAGTAAGCCAAGCTCAAAAGAATAATGAAAACGAGGTCTGGGAGCTAATCTAATGTGGTAACCAGATCAGTTAATGGAGAGGAGGGAATGGAAGGGTGAGCAGATGAAGGTGGAGGGGATGGAAGTATCCACCACTACCAGTTCTCAGACTTGTCCGAGACGAAACCCAAAACCAATCCAAACCAAGCCAAACACTCAACACACAAATCAAAGATGGGATCTCTGGTTGGATCTTGCAGCACAGAGGGAGTTCATACAACAAAATAAAGCTTAGATCAAAAGATGGAGAGGGGATGCCTGCATGCCAAATTTGACAAATCGGCGCACTCTGTGTTTGTACACAGTGCCACGTCGCAGTTCACCAATGCGGGAAGTGTGACGGTGTCACAGTCTGCCAATGAAAAGACTGCGACAAGTGACCAACAGGCAAAGAACAGAGACCAAGAGAGACATAGTGTCACTTTGTTTTCACTAACCAGGTGCGACAGGAGAGATCTAAGTTCTGAAATGGATCAGATCTCTAAGCAATGGACCATGGAATGGTTTGGGAATGAGTAGTATAAACTCAGAGGAAGTAGATCAGAGTCTTCGATGTGAAGATCTGATGGTGAATATCGACTCAAGAAGCAAGTGACAAATAAAAGGCTTGTGTCAAGCAATCAACTGAAAATGACTCCCAGATTGACAACTATTAAGACAAAATGAACTGTATTCCCCAGTATGGTCGCCAGATTTGTTTCGCAAACAATCTACCAAGAGCGGACTCAAGGCCTAATCTCCATAGCATAACGTAAGTCTAGAACAAATAGGACAGAACATAGATTACTTTCCTAGATCTTGTAGAAGTACAAATGTAAGGATAGATCGCTCACCTTAGATTCGTATGTCCCTTTCTCCTCCATTGATCCAATTCTCCAGCGCTGCCAGATTGCGAGTAGATAAACCCTATTGAACATATAAGAGACCACAAGAAGTGAAAGCATATATCTCATATGACATATCTAAGTTAACAGTTAAGGAGGAAAAATCTAAACATTATCGAAGAGACAACATTTATGGAAAGCAATTATATTAACTGTATTGAAAAGTGGAGAAGTACAATAGAGAAGAAGGTTACAACCATTGCCTTAATGCTGCAAGGTCCTTCCGACAAGCCATGCCAAAGCTCCTTGAGAGAAGTGAAGGTTCCCCAAGCTAGAATGTTAGATCTATTGGGCTTGATTTCACCAGCATAAGAATACCATAGACTTCCTCCCCTTAGATTGGGAGTGAGCTTCATTTAAATAGGACTAAGTGGATAGGATATGGATAGGATAGGTTGAGAGATGATAGGAGAGACTTAAGGGATCTTTCCAAAGTGTTAGGAATTGAGTGCCAACTCTCCCAAGAGGTCAGGGATAAGGTCCCAAGTTAGCAAACTTCGAGAAGGAGCTCGAAGAAGTTATTTTTCCCTCTAACTGACTTCGTCGCACCCTATAATGGAGCAAGGTGCGATGTCGCATGTTCCAGGAGTGCAACCTGCGACGACCTCTCAAAACCTAGTATACGATAGGTACAAATCCTTCCAGGTTAATCACTCAATCAAGGTAACTCCAGAGGTGTATACACTGAATCTCATGATGGGAAGATTTTAGGTGTAACAGCCGATGATCTTGTTTGGAATCCACTTGATCCAAGAAGAACCAGATCTAATTTTTAGAATGGAAGGTTTACACTTTCTCACACATATCCTTTTCTTGCTGACAGATGCTTTCTCAATGAAGAAGTTCACTTACCCCCTCTTGGGGTAAGTGATGCACATGCATGATTATATTTTTACAGTATATCTTGAGGGGGGGATTTCTTCCCACTGGGTTTTCTCTCTTTCCTCACATTTTTGTTTATATTTTTGTACGGGGTGACCTTTGGTCTCAGTTACCAAGGCCCTATTTTTTTAGTTATATTTCCTCATATTTCAGCTTGTGGGGGGGTGTTGGAATATTCTCACCATCATCATTTGTATTTGCATGCATGCATGCATACTCCATGCATCCAGTCATCAGTATGGTAGCGTCCCAGCACCTAGTCCTTAGTTTTGGGCCCCCTAGAGACTTTTTATGCTCAATATTATCCCTCCTAGCCACTGATGCACCCTTGTTTTCATCACTGGAGTACAACTGCACCCTCTTACACTAATTTAGGAGATCTATCAGTCAGCTCCATGATTTGGGGATCAGTTCCTTGATTTGAGGATTGATTACTCAGTTAATTGATTGTAGCTCTTAAATTGATTGCTACAAATACTAGAGTAGCTCTACTTGACCATTGAAAGCTATTTTGCGCCCTCCTTGGAGTCTCCTTCCCTAGATTTTTGCTCGCATGCATCAGTTAGACTTAGTTAGACTCACATTGACTAATATTTGAATAACGGTGGACACTACACCTGATTGGGAGATGGTTCCAATGCAGTCCATGCCATGCCTTGAGGAGAATTCGAATCACCTTGGATGATATTGAATTCATTCTATTGTATTGTCAACGTCTTTCCATCTTACAGCTGATGAATGTATTAACAACAGTTTCTCACATTTTTTAGTTTCATGTGTGAATTTTGATCATATTCTGTATATTCTTCTCTGCAAATATTGAGTGAAATTGTGAGGTTTGTTCAATCTAAATTGATATCCACCTATGGAATTTCACATGGTATCAGAGCTTGTTACAGCTATTCAAATTGCATCAGTTTATTGAACAACTATTTTTCAGTAGAACACCAGAAGCCTCTGGATTTCCATAGCAAATCCTGTTGCCATTGCAATGAATTCACTAGAGCAATCCAGTCGGGTCTAGCCAGGTGTGAAGGATCCGGATAAAAGTTCTCATTGTTGTAAAGCAGTGTTCTTTAGACTCTGCAACAAACCTTCGACCAAATTTCATTGTTTTTGCAGGTTAATTCCATCTTCAAAAGCGCAGTCAGTAGCTACTATGGATCTCAAACTCACCTCCTTCAACTATTTCGAATGGAAAGGAAAAATGGATATCTTCATGAAGAGAAGAATTCTCTCCAGAGAGTTACTTGGGACAATAGTCGAACCTACTGGTGCTACTGAGAAATCCAAATATATTGATAAACTTGATGAAGCAGTTGGAGTGCTATTCCTCAGTATTTCCAATGATCTACACTTTCATCTCTCTAGTCTGAATACTCCCAAGGAATTTTGGACAAAGCTCAAATTATTGTTTGGGAAAAAGAATGATTTGATAGGGCATCAATTGGAGAATGAGTTAATATCTATGAGACCCAGGAATTTTGACTCTATCAATGAGTTCTTCACAAAATTCAAAAACTTGGTTTCATAGCTGAAGTCATATGGAATTGAGAAAGAATACAAGCATCTTATCCTTTCCATTCTGTCAAAACTAGGTCCTGATTACTCAGTTTTTGTCTCCACCTTCCAATCATCAAATTTATCCATTCCAAGTTGGAAAATGACCACTCTTGAAGCCTTCATCCAGTCTCTCACAAAAGAGCAAGACAAACTAGTGCAAATGGGAGTGATCAAACCAAGGATGGATTCATCTCTTGCAATTGTAGAAGGGAAGAATTTGAATGGAAGAGGGAAGCAAAAATGAAAAGAAAATAAGTCGAATGAGAAGAAGCCAAGACATGCTCCCTATCATTCAGAAGGGGCTTCGAATTCTAAGAGAGGAAAGCAAGGTCAAAAGGAGAAGACCAAATGTCCCTACTGAAACAAAGGGTTCCATCTTGAGAGTGCTTGCATGAAGAAGACCATAGATCTAATGGCACAACTACTTGAGAAAAACAACCTCCCAGTACCTGCAGGTGCTATAAGGAAAGAATATGACCCCAGATCTGAGGACAAGGAAAGGTTCCATACACTCATGGATGGTACTTCATATGATTCCTCCTTCATCATTGATTCTGTAGCATCTAGGCACATGTCTGCTTGTAAGGATCTCTTCTCTAATTTTGAATCTACAACTGGTCCTTCAATCTTGATGGGAAATGATTCTGAAGTCTCCTCTAAGGGGATTGGAAGGATCAATATTGAGCATGGGTACTTCAGTGATGTACTATATGTCCCTACTCTTGCAGCAAATATTCTTTCTATCTACCAAATGACTCATACAGGAGTACCCAAGAAGGTCATCTTCACTCCTAATGAGGTCGAAATACAATAGATATTAACTGGAAACATCATTGCAAAAGGCATTATTGATCATCATTCGAAACTCTATGATTTTTATCGCTTCCTACCTTACTCAAAATAGAGTGCACTTCTCACACATGCAAATGAAGAGAGTAGACTTTGGCATGAGATATTTGGGCACCTCAACTACAAGTACTTTCAAGACATGCACAATCATAAAATGGTTGAAGGACTGACCAACATCAAATTTGCTAAAGGAACCTATAAAGGTTTCTTGATTTGCAAGCATCCAGAGCATAAGTTTGAGAAATGGAAGGTGAGGAGAGCCTCTTCACCTCTTGACCTGATTCACAGTGATATTTCAGGACCTCTTCCTAACCTATCTATGAACAAAGCAAGGTATATCTTAACTTTAATTGATGACTATTCTAGATTCAGTTGGGTGTATTTTCTTAAATTGAAATCAGAATTTTTTGGATACTTCAAGTTCTTCAAAGATTCTATAGAAAATATCTCTGACAAGAAGATCAAGTTCCTCCACACTGAAAATGGATGAAAGTATGTAAAGAGTGAGTTCCAATCATTTTGTGCATATGAAGGTATAGAGATGCAGGACATTATTCCCTACACACCACAGTAAAATGTTGCAGAGCAAAAGAACAGAACCTTGAAAGAGATGGAAACCTGCATGCTCGAGTCTAAAGGATTGCATCCTAATCTTTGGGCAATTTGTTAATTGTGTTGCTTACCTCCAGAACAGAGTCCCTCGCAAAGGACTACAAGATAAAACTCCTTTTGAAGCATGGAAGTGGTACAAACCTAATGTATCTCATCTTAGATTCTTTGGATCCAAATCTTGGGAAAGAATTCCATCTGAGAAAAGGAGATCCTTAGATCCACGGAGTAGAGAGTGCATACTGGTTGGTTATGAACTGAGTGCAAAGGCCTACAAACTTCTAGATCCATCTACTATGCAAACATTTCTAGAAAGAAGTGTTCAGTTTGAGGAATGGCCACTGCATGATGCTCATCATGTTGATGAAGAAAACTTGCCTACCACACCACCACTGCTTGTTGAGCAAGAGACCGAAGTTTCCTCTCAAGAAAGTTCAGATTCTGACTTTGAAAGTGATGAAGAGAGAATGCCAGATCCAGATCCATAAGAACCTGAAGATATAGCACCTGAAAGTGAAGATGAGCAAATTCTAGATCCATATCCATAAGAACCTGAAGATATAGCACCTGAATATCCAACTCCTCTTCCTAGATGGGTTGTCACAAATCTTACATCTGTCGGTGATCTTGTTGGAGATCCACTTGATCCAAGAAGAACTAGATCTGATTTTTAGAATGGAAGGTTTGTACTTTCTCACATAGATCCTTTTCTTGCCGAAAGATGCTTTCTCGGAGAAGAATTTCACTTACCCCCTCTTGGGGTTAGTGATGCACATGCATAATTAGATTTTTACAATCTATGTTGAAGGGCGGATTTCTTCCCACTGGGTTTTCCCTCTTTTCTTGCATTTTTTTTTAGATTGTCGTACGGGGTGACCTTTGGTCTCAGTTGCCAGGGCCCTGTTTTTTCATTTATATTTCCTCATAGTTTGTCTTTCGGGCGTGTGTTGGAATATTCTCACCATCATCGTTTGTATTTGCATGGATTATGCATGCATCCAGTCATCAGTATGGTAGCCTCCCAACATCTAGTCCTTAGTTTTGGCCCCCCTGGAGCCTATTTCTGCTTAGTATTATCCCTCCTAGACACTAATGCACCCTTGTTTCCATCACGAGAGTACAACTGCGCCCTCTTCCACTGATTTAGGAGATCTATCAGCCAGTTCCATGATTTGGGGATCAGTTCCTTGATTTGAGGACCGATTACTCAGTTAACTGACCGTGGCTCTTAGATTAACTACTGCATAGACTAGAGTATCTCTACTTGACCACTGACAGCTATTCTACGCCCTCCTTGGAGTCTCCTTCCCTAGATTTATGCTCACATGCATCAGTTAGACTCAATTAGACTCACATTGACTAATATTTGACTATTGGTGGCCACTACACCTGATTGGGAGATGGTTCTAATGTAGTCCAAACCATTCCTTGAGGAGAATTAGAATCACCTTGGATGATATCGAATTCATTCTATTGTATTGTCAACGTTTTCCCAACTTACAGTTGATGAATGTATTAACAGTAGTTTCTCACATTTTGAGTTTCATGTGTGAATTTTGATCGTCTTATGTATATTCTTCTCTACAATTATTGAGTGAAATTGTGAGGATTGTTCAAGCTAAAGTGATCTCCACTTGTGGAATTTCACATGGTATCATAGCTTGTTACAACTATTCGAATTGCAGCAATTGCAACAGTTTATAGAACAACTGTTTTTCAGTAGAGCACTAGAAGCCTCTGGATTTCCACATTAAATCCTGGTTCCATTGCATTGAATTTACTGGAGAAATCTAGTGGGGTCTATCCAGGTGTGAAGGATCTGGATAAAAGTTCTCACTGTCCTAAAGCAGTGTTCTTTAGACTCTACAGCAAACTTCCATCCAAATTTCATTGTTTTTGCAGGTTAATTCCATCTTCAGAAGCGCAGTCAGTAGCTACTATGGATCTCAAACTCACCTCCTTCAATTATTTTGAATGGAAAGGAAAAATGGAGATCTTCATGAAGAGCAGAAGTCTCTCCAGAGCGTTACTTGGGACAGCAGTAAAACCTACTAGTGCTATTGAGAAATCCAAATATCTTGATAAACTTGATGAAGCAATTGGAGTGCTATTCCTTCGTATTTTCGATGATCTACACTTTCATCTCTCTGGTCTGAATAATCCCAAGGAGGTTTGGACAAAGCTCAAATCACTGTTTGGTAAAAAGGATTATTTGAGAGGGAATCAATTGGAGAATGAGTCAATCTCTATGAGCCCCAGCAATTTTGACTCTATCAATGAGTTCTTCACAAGATTCAAAAACTTGGTTTCATAGCCGAAGTCATATGGAATTGAGAAAGAAGACAAGCAGCTTATCCTTGCCATTCTGTCAAAATTGGGTCCTTATTACTCAGTTTTTGTCTCCACCTTCCAATCAGCGAAGCTATCCATTCCAAATTGGAAAATGCCCACTCTTGAAGCCTTCATCCAGTCTCTCACAAAAGAGCAAAAAAAACTAGTGCAAATGGGAGTGATTAAACCAAGGATGGATTCATCTCTTGCAGCTATAGAAGGGAAGAATGTGAATGGAAGAGGGAATCAAAAAGGAAAATAAAGTAATTCGAATGAGCAGAAGCCAAGAGATGCTCCCTATCATTCAGAAGGGGCTTCGAATTCTAAGAGAGGAAAGCAAGGTCAAAAGGAGAAGACCAAATGTCCCTATTGTAACAGAGGGTTCCATCCTGAGAGTGCTTGCATGAAGAAGACCATAGATCTAATGGCCCAGCTACTTGATAAAAACAACCTCCCAGTACCTACAGGTGCTAGAAGGAAAGTAGCTGACATGCGTCCACTGGGATTACATTGCATAGTACTTTGTCTTCAAGCTTTCGAACCTTAAATTTTAGCAGGCAGTGTCTAGTTACCTTGACATGATGTCTTTTCTGCAACCATGATATCTTGTATGGATTTGGGTTTTCCCGAAATCTCAAACCCAACTTGTCAATGACCTCTGTCGACACAAGATTCTTTGTACTACCACCATCGACTATGGTCTTGCAATACTTGTCGTCGATCAGCACTCTAGTTTGAAAGATAGCCTTTCGTTGTGTCGGCTCCTTCTCGTCGCGTCGGTCATCTTGAACCAACGTTCTCCTAACCGTCATAGTTCGACCTCCTCCTCTGCCCTCTTCTCCACTGTTGGATTTTGATTTTTTCCTCTCGTCCACTTGCTCATCTCTTCGACATCTGGGATTCGACTCCTCTGCCACATCTAGGTTCTCTGGGAATTCATAGTACTTGTGTCCCATACTGCGACACTTATAACTGACTACAGCTGGTATGTCATCTCCTTTCTTTTCTGTCAGACCAATTTGACCATACGCACCTGACCGCGGGTCTCTCGATCGTCCCGTCAGTTTCCTTGCGTTCTCTCTCTATTCATTGTCTTTTCCACACGTCGGTTATCTTCGAAGACTTCCCTTCTGATTCCGCTACTTTGGGCCTTCACAGAAACAGTCTTCGCACCTCGACCAGTCGCTGGGCAAGAACTTCTCCTTCAGCTTGGAAACCATCCTATCCCAAGACTTGATTTTCTCCTTGCCTTTCTTAACTCTGTCAGCTTGTACATTGTCCCACCACAATGAGGCATGACCCTTCAACCTCAGACATGCAGTCTTAACCCATTTAGGATCCTCAATCTGCTCTATGTCGAAGTATTTCTCCATCTCTTTGAACCAGTCGATCAAGTCTTCTGAATCCAGACTTCCTGAGTAGGTCGGTACATCCATCTTCGTCCGACCTCTCATCTTTGACAGTAGCTTGATCAGTCTATCTTCTGGTTCTTCCTCAGTTGCTTCTCGTGCTTCCACTTCCTCGACTTCCTCGTCGTTGTGGCCTAGCGCATCAGGAATACAACCACGTCTTTGGCTCTCTTTGATCGTTGTGACTTCACTCGTCAAGTTTCGCATTGTTCACATGCACTCGTTGAACATTTCACGATCAACTATGACTGCTACACCACGCGTTCTTCATCTCGTATCTTGAACATTAACGCCCCTTTGAGCCATCTGTCAAACTTAGCTAAAATATTCACTCGTCCAATCACAACCGGACTTCACCACTATGCACAACTCTATCCAACATCAGTTGGAGTTGTTCACACACATGCAGGTTCTTCCTTCTCTGATACCAACTGGCGCAAGGCAGGTCATCACTTTTTCCCTCAGTTTTTGTTGCTCATAGCGATGACTTGAGAAAAATTTTGCATGAGCGATTTGGTCACTTAAATTATTGCTCATTGCAAAAACTATGTAAATAAAATATGGTGGCGGGTCTTTCAAACTAACACATGAAAAAACAAACCAAACTATCAACAGTCATCGAATAAAATTGACATCATCTATGCCATCCAACAATAGGGAAAGAGGTGTGTGAGCTTGATGCTCCCCTCATCTCTTTATATCCTTGAGAAAATTTCCATGTGTTTCTCACATGCATAATTAGGACATATGTAATTACCTTTTGTTTTATTATTCACCACCCATGTGTCACTTGCACACTAATTCATATTTTTCCATTTATTTATTAAAGATTTATCCTCACCTTATTTTCCTGGATTCTCTCTTAGATGTTTCCTTTTATTTCTCCATTTCTCCTATTTTTGTGTCTATGTGCTTGGAGTTCACTAATTCTTAATTTAATAATTCAATCATTTTTATTTATGCACAAGTTAATTTCATTTGCAATTTATAATTTATGTTCTTCCCTATTTGGTCATAATTATTTAAACCCATTTCATTTCTTTTTAAAATAAACATTTTTACCCCCTTGTGATTTTATTTTATCTAGGCGTTGCATTTCGAAGGGCATATGAAGAGTGCCATGACTTCCGTAATTCCCTTCAAACATCCATTTCCTATGGCGGGGATTGGTGTGATGGATGAGACCATGTTAACTTAGTCATGTCAACCCTGATGAGAGACTCATGACTCCTGAGGAATAATGATGTGTCCTTATTATGTGCCCCTCGGTAGATCCTCTTGAGGGACTGAGTCTATGTCCTACCCTCATGGAAACATCCATCTCATGGGTAATATCTTCTCTCATTTTTCAACCCGACGCATGGAAAAATCACTAGTCTTATAGGTATCTCTTCCTCATTCAACCCCATTACCTTTATGTGGTTCGATTGCCAATCATGATCCGACACCTACACATGAAAACACCACACGCATCAAATCATTCTAATCAGAAATATAATACATCAAATTGTACCATGTTAACACCACTTGACGTGGATACCTGACTCAATCCGAATTCGATGCGGTATCGACGCAACCTTGGATCAATTGTGTATGCATTTCCCTCTCACACTTAACCACCCATCAAATCACATGATACATAATACATAAACATTTATTAACCGTCATTTTATAAATTGCAGGAAACATAAACATATAATTTTCATCATTCATCTTATTCATAAGCAATAACTTCAAAAATTCAATTTATTCATAAATGAGCTAGATCTTCAATTTCCAACGCCAAGGCATTTCCACACAAAACCGGGTAATTCATAATAAAATTCCCTCAAATAATATCATAGTATAATAATGAAGGTCCAAAGCAAAAGTAGGGTACTACATACATCTCCTCTTCAAGAAACTTCATCCTGAAGTTCTAGGATAGATAAGGAAACGGTTGACGCATAAGTGTTTTCTCACATAAGTAAAGGTAAAATTCCTTCAAACAAAATAATGTACATAATCCTAGCTACACTAAGACATTACATACTCTCCCTCTTTCCAACATACTGACTACGAATATATATATATATATATATATATATATATATATATATAATCTTTCTTTCATTCTAAACCAAAATAAAAATCATTCTTTCATTCTAAATTAAAATCACATTTATATTTCAACATATAAATAAACATAAACATGTCAAATCATTAATAGTGCATCTTTTCCTATATAACTCCCTTATTATGTTTATACATATAAACATATATAGTATTTTATAACTTTGCATGTTATATAATATGAAAATTTCAAATTTAAAAAGCAAAATCATTGAGTCACCACATTAAAACTCTAAGAATCCAAAATTTAAGAAAAATAGTTTTAATAACTTTAAAATCAGGGTGATGATAAAAATATATAATGCCACATATATTCTCCTTCTTTCTATACAAAGTAAACCCATCAACAAATTCTACAATGAGTCTATCTCATGACATAATTTTATAATATTATAGCAGTCATCTAAATAATTCCCAATTTTGATGTTATAACGTACCCAAAAATAATAATATTTGAAATAATTACATATTTAAACTTATATTTATATATATATAAGACATAAACTACATCCTACAAATATTTAGTTCTAAAGTAATGAAAAATTGTGCATGACCCCTCGCACTCTCATTAAGCAGAAGCTTCGTCATCCTTAGCATCGAGTTTCTCAAGATTTCAGGTTGGTTTGTCGCAGAAGTAGTTGCATATAATTTTATGGAAGCCGCGGTAGATTATGTCTACATGAAATATTCCCCCCCTCAAATATTTAGAGGGAAATATTTGAAGAGATGGCCATGCTCATGGTTTTTTCTACATTTGGAGGGGGTATGCTCGTATTCCAAGGTTTGGTTTCATTCATTATCCTTGAATATTATACTCAACTATACTAGTTGAGTATAGGAGAGCCCTTGAAACATCCATATAAACACATATTCAAGAACATAAACACATATTCAAGAACAGGTGATGTGCTTACCCATTTTTGTGATCTCTGGGGTTTTAATGAAGTTGCCTAGAGTGTTCCTTATACCAATAAGGATTTATCATTCCTAGAAATTTTGGGATAGAAACTACATGCATATCAAGATAGGAGAATATTTCATTTCAGGGGATAATATTAATATCTTAACATGCAGATGAAGGCTTGTGGAATTGAAGAAGCACTTCTCATTCTCAAAAACTCTATCTCTGTTTTCTATAACACTAGTAACGATTGTTGTGAGGAATCCATTGGACCCTAGATTAAGATCCACTTGGGTTTTCGTATTGAATTGATTTACCAAGTTAGAGCCTCTGTAAAGGGCCAAAATCCCATGAATTTGTTGATGACTACATGGTCCTTCATTTATTCAATATACTATCCCATGCTAGAATAGCTGAATTTATACTTGGGATTAAATGTTTCCTTCACTAAGAATCCCCTTGTTATGGTTTTGGGTTGAAGAGTCATTTTGTTCCTTTTGTCTAAGTTTGTGTTGATGGAATACCCTACTCTTTCAGTCTATTTTATCCCATCAAATATTGGTGTCTTGTCCTTTTCCACATAATCCCTTGCATCCTCATCTCTATTGGTAAATTTAAAATTCCTAACACCACATTCAAAATCCTTGAAGGAAATCAGTGATTGTCAATTTCTAATAATGCCTTTTACTTATCTAAGACTTTAATTCTCCATTGAGAAGTAACTAGAAAATACCTACAAAGATGTAGACTTATGAACCCTAATCAACTTGGTTCTCCATTTCATAATATTATATTTTCTTATAAGATTATAATATTAAACATGTTTATGGTGATATCTATCATTATAATGTGGTTTATCAAATTCTATATTAAGATATTAAATTCACAACCAAATAAATGTTTTTTGGGATTTTAATTCCATTTGTCCTATTTCTTCATTCTATTTTGTCCATAGTATTATTATAAATCATTAATTCTATTCCATTGCATATCATTGTAAATAATTATTTATCATTTGGTTTAATTTCCTCTCAAGTGACACTTAAAAGTAGTGAATTTCATTATCAAGCAATGAATGTCATTATAATGTGGTTTATCAAATTCTATATTAAGATATTAAATTCACATCCAAATAAATGTTTTTTTTTTAATTTTAATTTCATTTGTTCTATTTTTTCATTCTTTTTTGTCCATAGTATTATTATAAATCATTAATTTTATTCCATTTCATACCATTGTAAAGAATTATTTATCATTTGGTTTAATTTCCTCTCAAGTAACACTTAAAAGTAGTGAATTTCATTATCAAGCAATGAATGTCTAGAAAGCTTAAGATTCTTATAAGATTATTGGTTTGTCTAGGACAATTCAAACGTGCATTGACTCACTCCTTGTTTGGCATGCTCAAGAATGTTGGGTCACATACAATCTAATATATGTGTCTTGTAATTGTGTTTGGCATTTGCATATGCAAAAACTATGTCCTGGTTAACTTTCTCACTATTGTGGTTATTGATATCTTAGGCCATATTATTTTCATTTGGTATTCTTCCAAACTACCAAAGGACTCTAGTTGGTTAAATTTTGCATAGAGAGGTTTTTTGAAAATATTTTACTTAGATTGAATGTTTAGTTCCAATTAACCTATTTAATCGGGTATATGCAATGAAGTAACAACATTATATCCAAGACTTGTTCTAGGTAACGTCATCTTAGGGGTAATAGGAATAGCAATACCTTGTTCATTCTTCCCAAGTCCACCCCTAATATATCCCATCTTGCTCAATAGTCAAGACCCCATACCTATAGTGTGTTTCTAAAAATGAATAGAAATAACATTATTAGTAGCCAAAGAAACATGTGAAGGTATACATATATCAACAACATTTTTATTACAAACAAATAGACTCCAAGCAAGATCATCAAAGGTGAAAGAATTAATAGGAGAGCCTGACAGCTCAAGAACATTAGTCTTCAGGTTCTATTTGCAATCCTCTAAGCCCTACTAGTCTCATCCTTCTCAGTCAACTACAATAATAAGGCATCATAATCTTTTTTAAGGCTTGATATTCATCAAAACAATTTATTGTTGTTTTCTTGAAGAGGGACAAATTCTTCATGAAGCTCATCAACCTAGGCCTACAAGTGGGTAGCCTTATTAGCTATGTAGATATTGGTTTCATCTAGTTGGAAAAAAAATTCCTTCAAGCCATTACATTTTTTTATGAAAAAAAGCTTTCAATTACTCCTTGAGATCATCAATAAGATATGATTTATATCCAACTCCAAATTCATTTACAAGGTTCAGGTTGTGAAAAAAAGCTTTCAATTACTCCTTGAGATCATCAATAAGATATGATTTATATCCAACTCCAAATTCATTTACAAAGTTCAGGTTCTAGAAAAATATTCCCATCACTCTTTCAAGGGTAGAAATATTTCAAGATTTCTCATCAAACTACAACAAGGCATAGTCTAAAAAAGGGAAGCCTCATCCTCCAATTGGGTATGGGTTGTCTCCAACTCATTCTTCATTAATATTTTATTATATATCTATAACTAAGAAATAATAGTTTGTAAGTCATTCACTTCTTCATGAAGTCGATCATGAGATACATGTAGAGAAATAGATTTCTTCTCGCAAACCCCTTTCAACTTTTGTAGGATCAAATATTCATCTTCGTCGAAGGCACCCATGCTGCAAAACTCTTATACATAGTAAAAAACACAACTATATCAACCAAAGAATAGAGTTCTTAATAATAGAAAGTAATACCTCTACTCTTCCAATTAAACAGGGGAAGTAAAAGTAAAATTTAAATATAAGGTATGATTTGGACTATGCCAAGTTGAATATGTCAATCAAATTCAGAATTGTCCAAGCAAACAAATCTTCATATATTATTTGAATACTTCAATTGACAATTGACAACTAATACTTCAGGTCTAATATACAAAAATCAAATATTTTTTCATTCAACACAAGGTCGGCCAGAGATGGTATTTAAACCAATTCCCAAAATGAAGTCATCAATTGACTCCAATTATCCAAAGAAAATCACAATTGATTATTCTAAGCATAAAAAATGCAGTTGCATCAACAGTTGATTATGCACGTCAACTACCAAGTCGACAAATCCAGTCGATGTTAAAAAATTCAATTTCCTAAAACAAAGGTTCCAATCCATGATAGAGACAAGAGAAAAACCGAGGTTAATTACAAACGTTCAAGCATCCAATCTATTCAAACTCTAATCCAAAAATGAATCTGCAACTTTGTTAGGATATTCCTATACTCCATCCTAGTCCTACCAGCATTTTCATCCTTTGCATTTTCAGTCTTGCATGCATTCTTGCATGCAACATGCATTCTGCATGCATCCGCATGCTACCCAGTCATCAAGTTGATACCTCCAGCACCTAGTCCCTAGTCTTCCAGCACTCGGGAGCTTATTTCCACTCAGATTGAGCCCTCCTAGCCAGTGATGTGCCCACATCTCACCATCCACTTGAGAAAGGCACCCTTCTTCACCTACCAGTCCAGTTGTCTTCAGTTAACTGAGTTCTCTCCTTGATTTTAGGCTTGACTCACTCTTAATTGACCTTACCACTCCGATGGATGTCCAGTGTGACTAGACTGCTCATTCTAACTCTAGTTAGCTCCTCATGCGCCCTCCACTGAGCCTCCTTCATTCAGTTAGTGTCTCCATGTGCCAGTTACACTCAGTTACACCTACCACACTCAGTTAGACTCAGTTTGACTGATGATGGACAGTTACTTGTGCATTGATGACTCCACCAATGATGAGATAGAATTCTAGTTGTGCTTTGATGACACTCCAGTGATCCTTTGATCACTCCATGAAGGCTAATTCGAATTTCCACCTTGGCATTCGAATCCTCATGCATTGTACTACTTATTTGTCCATATTGTGATTAATCAATTAGTGTGTGTGAAGTTATTTTGCTTTTATCTGAGTTCTATTGTATTTTTCGGTTGCTCTCTTACTGCATTATTCACTCTTAATCTTATTCCTAAATTCTTTCATTATGAGTTATACATCAACTCTTAGATCTGCTGTGAGGATTTTCACAAGCTTCATAAATATCAATCTAATGTGTATGTACAATGATTCAATGTACCTAAGCAAATTTGACAGTTGAAATTTCTAACTGTGCTAAGAAAATATCCCTACGGATAGGTAGATATCCCCTTGGGATTAGAAAATGCCCCTGATTTCCTACCCAAGACAGTAAGTAAACAAATAGATACTTAAATCCTTGTAGATCTAGCTCATACAACAAATTGCAAACTATGGAAAAACAAAGCAAGTAGATCTTGTACCTTGATTTGGTGGTTTCCCTTGATATCTCTTTGTTACTCTAGTTCTATCCTTTGATCACGAGATTGTGGACATGTTTACAAAAGGAAGACAACACCTTCTCCAAAGAAATATGCATATAAATAGAGATCTAACTATGAAACTAGAGGCAATTTCATGAATTCATCATAAAGACATGAGAATGGGAGGAATACGCTAAGCTACATTAATGGAAAGCCATGAAGACATGTACATCAAAGTGGATTATACCTGATATTGTTGCAGCATGATCATTCTCCAAGCTCTCCTTTTATACCTCTGCAAGACTCTTAAGATCATAGGTTTGATACCTCCAAATTTCCCCCCTTAGCTCATGGATGGCCTTCTTCTTATAGGATTTGGGAGCCCAACCACTTAAGAGGATATTATGGATGGAAAGGACCTGAATCATACCAAGGAGGGAATGAGAGATGCAATTCGAAGGGAGACCTCATCCCATGAAAATATCCTTGAGATCCAAGATCCAAAATCTAAGGAGAATGGTTATTCAAGGATTTATGTGCCCCCGTGATTGAGAAAAGTGCAAAAATGTTGTAATTTTTGCACCCCCACAGGTATGCAAAGCGCGAAAATGTTGTATTTTCATGTCTTTCACCACTAGCAGGGCGCGGAAATATCTCTAAGAGATAGAGAAGTGAGTTTTTTGAAGTGGCATTCGACCCCTAAGTTGTTGGATTTGCTTCCAAGTATGACTACGGATGGGTCCAACATGATGATAAAGGGTCCTAACGCCCCTAGTGTTGGAATATTCTCACCATCATCATTTGTATTTGCATGCATTGAAGCATTCTACATGCATCTAGTCATCAGTATGGTAGCCTCTCAACACCTAGTCCTTAGTTTTGGGCCCCTGGAGCTTGTTTCTGCTCAGTATTATCCCTCCTAGCCACTGATGCGTCCTTGTTTCCATCACTAGAGTACAACTGCGCCCTCTTCCACTGATTTAGGAGATTTATCAGTCAGTTCCATGATTTGGGGATTAGTTCCTTGTTTTGAGGACTAATTACTCAATTAAGTGACTGTAGCTCTTAGATTGACTGCTACAAAGACTAGAGTAGCTCTACTTGACCACTGACAGCTATTATGCACCCTCCTTGGAGTCTCATTCCCTACATTTGTGCTCACATGCATCAGTTAGACTCACATTGACTAATCTTTGACTATCGGTGGCCACTACACCTGATTGGGAGATGGTTCCATTGCAGTCCAAGCCATGCCTTGAGGAGAATTCGAATCACCTTCGATGATATCGAATTCATTCTACTGTATTGCCAACGTTTTTCCATCTTACAACTGATGAATGTATTAATAGCAGTTTCTCAAATTTTTTAGTTTCATGTGTGAATTTTGATCATCTTCTGTATATTCTTCTCTGCAATTATTGAGTGAAATTGTGAGGTTTTTTCAAGCTAAAGTGATCTCCACCTGTGGAATTTCACATGGTATCAGAGCTTGTTACAGCTATTTGAATTGCATCAGTTTATTGAACAATTGTTTTTCAGTAGAGCACCAGAAGCCTCTGGATTTCCACAGGAAATCCTGGTGCCATTGCATTGAATTGACTGAAGCAATCCAGTGGGGTCTAGCTAGGTGTGAAGGATCCGGATAAAAGTGCTCACTGTAATAGATGGTTCCATCCTAAGAGTGCTTGCATGAAGAATACCATAGATCTAATGGCCCAGCTACTTGAGAAAAACAACCTCCCAGTACCTGCAGGTGCTAGAAGGAAAGAAGTTGACCCCAGATCTTAGGACAAGGAGAGGTTCCATGCACTCATGGATGGTACTTCAAATGATTTCTCCTTCATCATTGATTATGGAGCATCCAAGAACATGTCTAATTGCAAGAATCTCTTCTCTGATTTCGAATCTACAACTAGTCCTTCAATCTTGATGGGAAATTATTCTGAAGTCTCCTCTAAGGGGATAGGAAGGATCGATATTGAGCATGGGTACTTCAGTGATGTACTATATGTCCCTACTCTTGCAGTAAATATTCTTTTTGTCTACCAAATGACTCATATAGGAGTACCCAAGAAGTTCATATTCACTCCTAATGAGGTCGAAATACAAGAGATCTCAACTGGAAACATCATTGCAAAAGGCATTGCTGATCATCATTTGAAACTCTATGATTTTTCTCACTTCCTACCTTACTCAAAATAGAGTGCACTTCTCACACATGAAAATGAAGAGAGTATACTTTGGCATGAGAGATTTGGGCACCTCAACTATAAGTACTTGCAAGACATGCACAATCAGAAAATGGTTGAAGGACTACCCAACATCAAATTTTCTAAAGGAACCTGTAAAGGTTTCTTGATTGGCAAGAATCCAGAGCATAAGTTTGAGAAAGGGAAGGCGAGGAGAGCCTCTTCACCTCTTGAACTGATCCGTAATTATATTTCAGGACCTCTTCCTAACCTATCTATGAACAAAGCAAGGTATATCTTAACTTTCATTGATGACTATTCTAGATTCAGTTGGGTGTATTTTCTTAAATTGAAATCAGAAGTTTTTGGATACTTCAAGTTCTTCAAAGATTCTGGAAACTTTATCTAACAAGAAGATCAAGGTCCTCCACACTGAAAATGGATGTGAGTATGTAAAGAGTGAGTTCCAGTCTTTTTGTGCAGATGAAGGTATAGAGATGCAACACATTGTTCCCTACACACCACAGCAAAATGGTGTTACAGGTTGAAAGAGCAGAACCTTGAAAGAGATGGCAAATTGCATGCTAGAGTCTAAAGGATTGCATCCTAGTCTTTGGGTAGAAGTTGTTAAATGTGTTTCTTACCTCCAGAACAAAGTCCATCACAAAGGACTAGAAGGTAAAACTCCTTTTGAAGCATGGAATGGGTACAAACCTGATGTATCTCATCTTAGAGTCTTTGGATCTAGAGCTTGGGCAAGGATTCCATCTGAGAAAAGGAGAGCCTTAGATCCATAGAGCAGAGAGTGCATATTGTTTGGTTATGCACTGAGTGCAAAGGCCTACAAACTTCTAGATCCATATACTATGCAAACATTTCTTGAAAGAAGTGTTCAGTTTGAGGAATGGCCACTGCATGATTCTCATCATGTTGATGAAGACAACTTGCCTACCACACCACCACTGCTTGTTGAGAAAGAGAGCGAAGTTTCCTCTCAAGAAAGTTCAGATTCTGACTCTGAAAGTGATGAAGAGAAAATGATAGATCCAGATCCACAAGAACCTGAAGATCTAGCACCTGAAAGTGAAGATGAGCAAATGCTAGATTCAAATCCACAAGAACCTGAAGATCTAGCACCTAAAGATCCAGCTCCTCTTCCTAGATGGGCTACCACAACTCTTAGATCTGTTGGTGTTTCATGGACAATCTACCGAGAGCAGACTCAAGGCCTGATCTCCCTAGATTAATGCAAGTCTAGAACAAATAGGACAGAACATAGATTACTTTCCTAGATCTTGTAGAAGTACAAATGTAAGGATAGACCGCTCACCTTAGATTCGTAGATCCCTTTCTCCTTCGTTGATCCAATGCTCTAGCGCTGCCAGATTGCGAGTAGCTAAACCCTGTTGAACATATAACAGACCACGAGAAGTGAAAGCATATATCTCATATGACAGATCTAAGTTAACAGTTAAGGAGGAAAACTCTAAACATTATCAAAGAGACAACATTTATGGAAAGCAATTATATTAACTGTATTGAAAAGTGGATAAGTACAATAGAGAAGAAGGTTACAACCATTGCCTTAACGCTGCAATCTCCTTCCAACAAGCCATGCCAAAGCTCCTTGAGAGAAGTGAAGGTTCCCCAAGCTAGAATCTTAGATCTATTGGGCTTGATTTCACTAGCGTAAGAATACCATAGACTTCCTCCCCTTAGAATTGGAGTGAGATTCATTTAAATAGGACTAAGTGGATAGGATATGGATAGGATAGGTTGAGAGATGATAGGAGAGACTTAAGGGATCTTTCCAAAGTGTTAGGAATCGAGTGCCAACTATCCCAAGAGGTCAGGGATAAGGTCCCAAGTCAGCAAGCTTCGAGAAGGAGATCGAAGAAGCTATTTTTTCCCTCTAGCTGACTTCGTTGCACCCTGTAATGGAGCAAGGTGCGACATCACATGTTGCAGGAATGCAACCTGGGACGACCTCTCAAAACCTAGTATACAATAGGTACAAATCCTTCCAGGTCAATCACTCAATCAAGGTAACTCCAGAGGTGTATACACTAAATCTCATGATGGGAATATTTTAGGTGTAACAGAATGCCCCCCAAAGCATGAAGTTGTTGAAAGATAGACAGGTGAAATGCTTTGATAGAGGGAATGGAAATTGACTTATCGAACGAAGGACGTTGCTGCAGTACAACTGACTCTGAGTACACAGTCTCAAATGACTCATAACATGGTTGTCGACCAATACAATGCAGATCCATGGTAGTAATGACCGACTGAACACAATCATGGCTACTAGGCACAAATGTAGATCCATGATGAGATGATAACACAGTCACGACCAATAAAAATGTGGATCCGTGTGATATAGCCCAATACAAACTCCATCGCAACCCGGGTAGAACATGACTCCCCAGGGTCTTCAAGCTAAACCCGCAATGATACGAATCTATCCATGTGATTACAAATGTCTTGACATCGAACATGGTAGAAACCACTTGATTACCGGTCATTGATGTAAACCGTTAACAAGTGCGAGGGAGATCATCATTAATGTCAATGATTCCCAAGGTATCATAGTACATATCATCAAGCGTGAATAAGTGAGTTGAAGTCGAACACAAGATGAAATCTTTCAATCAAGAGTCAATGATGTAAACTCATGTTGAAAGCGAGGTAACCTTCCATTGAGGCATGCAGGGCCAAGTTACTTGGTTGGTTTCTAGATTCAATCCTCGGATGATGAGTTGATGTCGACAAGGATGAATCCGCCGAAGGAGGGCCATGATGAATCCCCCATCAATCGACATGAAACACGACAAAAGATGTGTAGAGTGGGTCGGATGGTACAGTAACATGCAAGACTAACTTAGAGTAGACTGACATGGTGGTGGGTGTACTGACTGTCAATGACAAATGATGGACGTGTTCTTGAACATGAGCATGGCATGACTTGGAAGTATTGACATGACGAGTACGACACAAATTCCTAATGCGACTGATGACGGAAGCTTTCTTTGAATGACTCAAAGGAGTAACAAGACTCAGGAAGTAAGTGGAACTCGAGGACAAACAGATGATCCAAGTATTGTATGCAAATGCAGATGAGTGCCATGTCCAAGAACGACTACATACTGCCACTAACAAAGTGTGTAACATGAAAGCTTTCCTTTTTCCCCATCATGAACGATGAGTTCCTCATGTGTTTTCTGAATCTAGGATAGGAGGGGTTCGTCCCATGGCGGTCCCTTCAATGTAAAAGTTTAACGAGTCCATAGAAGGTAAACCCGGTCGTCATTTCATGTTTAGAGAGTCTGAAAAGAACTAAAGAAGACTCCAACGGTCCTTTTTCATAAAGTTAGCCTCATCGCCCGAAAAAGGGTAAAACAACGCAGGAGAGGACTCTTCCAGTCATGATTGGCTGGAGTATACCTTTTTCGTAATTAGTGCCCCTTGGTCCGAAGAAGGGGTAAATTATCACCAGGGAGACAACCATTCAAATTCTTTAACGAGCGTGAACACGACAAGTTCGCTTGGCAATCTTTTCATTTTTCGAGAGCCTAAAAAGATCTTAACAGTAGACTTCGGGGGTGTCCTTTTCCATGGGAGTTTAACGAGCCTAAAAAAGTGATAAATCGCAACTCGGTACTTATTCTCATAATTTCAAGAGCACAAGAACAAACGAAGAGTGAGCTCATCATCACACAATAACTACAATCTAACCATTGTAAAAATAATGACAAAACATTCAAAGGAGTGTTCATACCTGAAATGACCGTTGTGACGCGAGGAACAGCATGAAAGACTGCTTACAACTCCTGCATACTCGGAAACTATGTCAAATAGCCAAACAATATCCCAAATATGATTAAGACTATGGCAAATGACCCTAAAGCATCAAATATTTGAAAAAGGATTATTCTTTTTCAATTATAAATAGAAAAATGGGCCAAAAATAGTCACCATTGTTTCATTTGCCAATTTGGGAGCAAAAGTGCCAAATTGGAGCCAAAACTTCCTTTACCAATTCTGGGAGCTACGAGCCTCCATTTCACCCACCGTCTGGAGCAGGTAAGCCTAAACTTCATCCAGCAACTTTCTAGTGGATTAGATTTTGATTTTAGGTTCAATTTTTGAGTGTTTTTATGGATTCATGGAGGGCTATTGCGCCTTCGGCTCGTCGTAGTTTTCCCTTTCGGGAACTGCGACGAGACTAACTCAGCACAAATCCTGAATTTGTGGGGTGCGACGTCATCGCACTGTGTGAAAAATCATAGTGCGACGACGGAGATGCATTTCCCAAACAACAAATTAAACCCAAAAAGGGAACTTGCTGTGATTGAAGTAAGACCTAACAGTGTTTAAATGCCCATTTTGGTAGGTTGCTAGCAAGAAAAAATTGTTTTAGAGTGGCGGGAAAGAGAACACAAGGTAGAAGACGTATAAGCTACCAATGATCGAGAGTGCGTGAATGCTTTGAGAAACTACGGTTTGCTCAAGTTCTTTGAGATCCAGGGGATGAGGTCCCAAATCCATCTACTATCACACATGATCTGGTGTTGGGATGCGTCCCAACAATACTTTGTGATCGGTGAGCACATTCTCATTATAGATGTTGAGGACATCTATTTTCTTATTTGTTTGTCCCAGAGAGGGGACCCTGTAGCTCTCACCGAAACACGGGCTAGTGACCACACTGTCGATGACATGGTTTCACGGCATTGTACTGCTCTTGCTCGATCTTCCAGTGGGAAGATTCCTATTAGGGATGTTGTGGACCGCCGACTGTGTACCATGTTAATCACGATTACCAGAGTGGCATGGAGCCAAGCCCCACACATGGCCACTCGGACTCAGATGCTTTATGCGGAGGACTGTATGTCCCCCAAGATCTTCAACTAGTGCGAGGGTCTCGCAAACGTCCGAGCTCAGCTGACCAAGTGTCGACGAGGAGAGCTCAAGCAGTTTGGATATGGATCGATCGTGGTATCGTTTCTCTTGGAGTGGATCCCTCTCTTGCGCCCACAGGTACGACTAGATGACAGGGAGCCTAGAGATCCCCACATGCTCATATGGGAAGAAGTGATGACCCACCATGGTGGGGGTCCTATCATCAGCTTTGGTGGCGAGTTCTTCAGCTGGATGGAAGGCTAGTTACTCATGGTTGAGGACTACCCGTATGATTATACGGATTACAGAGAGGATCCTGACTTGGTGCTACTCGAGGGTGCAGCATGGGGAGACATGGGTGAGAACAAAAACCTTTTTATTTTTTAGTTTTTTATATTTATGATTTTTTTTTGTTGTAGTGCTGACAAGTATATAACATGTGTGTGCAAATGTGGGCCCCGTACGGCCCGTGGGAGCCTATCTTCTAGCGAGGAGAGATAGAGGTGGGGAAGCAGTCGTGCCCCCAGGTGTTCATGCTTCCATCGTGGAGATAGAGGAGGTGTACAGGAACTTGTCCCAGCTGACAGTGGATGTTCCTGAGCCAACAGTGGATGAATTACCGAGACCTATGTAGAGGTTTGGGGTTGGAGCGTGGGTACGCTTCAACGCCTTACTCCTCAAGGTAGCGAGGACTGTGGATAGCTTCCTTACTCAATAACAGAGAGCTATCCGTTGTGGGTGTGTACAGGCCAGGCGTTAGGCCTGATGATGTCATTATACTTGTACTGAGAGCTTAGAGGCCTCAGATTTTGAACTACTGAAAGCTACGAGGCTTCAGATTTTTGTACTAGCACTACTTTTGATGATATATATATACAGACATTCTCGACGATTTATACATTATGTGTTTTAAAAATGATGAATGATGTGATCTTGTTCATATGTTTGATTTTATACAGTACATTATTTACATGTCGTGATTTCTTTTACATATTATGAGTATTATGTGTGTGTGATGTACCAATCTAGAATGAAGTTGGCCATCGAGTCAGCAATTGTGTTTAACTCTCGTGGAATGTGTAGGTATTGAATGGATTCAAATGACCTTTCCAGGAGACGTACTCGTCTAAAGAGATGGAGCAAGGTAGGATCACGGATAGCGTAGACCCGGTTGAGGTGGGAAACCAGTAATTGAGAATCCATGTGGATGACAATGTGGTTCATACCCAAGGAAGTAGCATCGGTTAGGGTTCCAATTACCTCCTGATACTTTGCGGCATTGTTGGTTGCAAATCTGAGGCAACTTCCTCCTGAGCTGATGAGCTTTCCTGTGGGGAATACAGTACCTAGGCTGCCGAGGAAAGGTTATGGGTATGCCGGCTGGTGCCGTCCGCGAATCCATAGCATGTTGCCATCTACACATGCAGATAGAACATGGTATAAGAAGCAGAAACAAGATCTAAAGACACTAAAAAATAAATGCGTCACACCACACAAAAACACAAAAAACACACCATGTACAGTATATACAAGAAAATCTATGCATGACAAGTTCAGGCATAGTACCTTTTCAGGTAAATCCCATTACGAGGTTCAACCAAAGAGATTCCGTCATAGTCTTCAAGCTTGTAAGCTCCCTTTTCCAAAACACGTTTGACAACATAAGGCCCATGCCACATGGACTTGAACTTTCCTGCTCCTAGTTTATCATTCTTCTGGTCGTATGTGAGGACCAGGTCACCCTCGTTGAAGATACGAGGTTCAACAGACTTGTCATATTGAGCTTTGATGCGTTTCTTGTGTGCTTCGTTAGCAAGGGCAGCATCTCAGCGAGACTCATCAAGTTTTGCTAAGTACAGGAAACGTTCTTCCTCGACATTAGTGTTAGGAAGAAGTTCGACAGTGAGTTGTAGAGACGGAATTTTGCACTCTATAGGAAGGACAGCCTCCAATCCATACACCAATTGGAAAGGAGTAAAACCTGTGGCGATTTTAACGGAATTTATGTAGGCCCATAATGCTGAAAAGAGCATATTGTGCCAGTTGGACTTATGCGTACTTACCATCCTTTGGACCATAGTCTTCAAGACCTTGTTAATGGCCTTGACCTATCCATTGTATTGTGGGTAGTAGGGCATTGAGTTTTCATGGCGAAAACCCAATCTATCACTTAGTTCATCAACCATATTGTTCTGAAAGTGAGAACCATGGTCGATCACTATCACCTGCGGAACTCCAAACCGCACTATTACATGATTGAACATGAAGAGTGCGGCGATTTTGCCGTCATTTTGGTATGTAGGCATTACCTCGTCCCACTTTGTAAAGTAATCCACAGCTACTATGATGTAATTATGCCCCCCGCCCGAGGTAGGCTTATAGTGCATAAAATCGATGCCCCATTTTGCGACGGGGCCCACGGCAATAACCGGGTGTAACGGGGCAGGATGGGTGCGCTTCTTCGTATGGAAGTGTTGACATGGAGGACATATTTTCACAGCCTCAATATAATCTTTGAAGATAGTAGTCCAATAATATCCTGTGCACAAAATATTTTGGGCTGTAGCCATCCCAGAGAGGTGACCACCACATGCCCCAGCGTGACACTCATTCAGAACGCGTTCAACCTCATCATGAGTTAGACAGCATCGAAGAATTGAATCGATTCCACGGCGATACAAAGTATCACTTATGATCAGATAATACTTTGCATGGTGACGTATTCTACGACGGTCGTCATGAGACAGTTGAGGATTGAAGCATTGGGTTTGAAGATATAATGAAATATCTCCATACCATGGATCAGTCGTACTAATGAGAAACAATGATTCGTCCAGAAAAGAATCATTGTGCTCAACTTCTACATTAGGACGGGGAAGTTCACAAATAAGCTCAGCAAACACCAAAGAATTTTTAGACTTGGCTATCTCGAAAAGAAGGTTGAATTATTGCAGTATCACAATCCAGCGTGAATACTTGCCCCCAAGCACCTGACGGGTGAGTACGTGGTACATGGGGTTCGATTCTGCGATGATGGTGGTGGTGTGGAGCAAGATATAGTGGCGGAAATTTTGGACGGCGATGACCTCTGCGAAAGCAAGTTTTTCGACATCTAAATATCTAGTTCCAGTGTCATTGAGACCCTTACTTGCATATATTACATGTTCCTGGGCATTTTGATCCTCCTTTACCAAAACCATGGCAATAGTGGTAGCAGAAGCAGCAAAATATAAGATGTAATCTCAGAAATAGTTTGGTGGTTAGATGACGGGGGCATGCGTGATGGCATGTTTGATGCTGTCGAAATATTTTTGAGCTTGGTCGTCCCAAATGAATGGGAAGTATTTCTTAAGTAGCTTCATATACCCCTGATTCTTCTCCACGAAGTTACAAACAAAATGCCTTAAATAAGTCGCCTTCCCTTGGAGACTTTGAAGTTCCATCATTTTAGTCGGAGGTGGTAGGTTGACAATGGCCTCCATCTTTAAGGGATCGATACGGCTCCCATCCTTTGAGACAATAAACCCTAAGAGGCATCTAGACTCTACGCAGAAGATACACTTATGAGGATTCAGACGTATATTGTACCATCTGCATTTGAGGAAAATGGCCGTCAGATGATCCATGTGGAACTCACACTGCTTTGAATGAGAAGGGAGATCGTCCAGGTAAGGTTCCACAAAGTCCTTTATATCATGGAAGGCATACGACATGGCCCATTGGAACATGGCGCCAGCGTTTTTAAGGCCAAATGGGAGTTTGCGATATGCAAACATCCCCCAAGGACAGATGAAATCCGTCTTATGTTGGTCGGCTGGGTTGATCTCAATCTGGTTGTAACCAGAAAATCCATCCATGAATGAAAAGATGATGCTCCTGGCACAATTTTTGATGATCTAATCGATGAACGGGGTCGGGTAGTTATCCTTTGGACAAGCCTTGTTAAGGTCCCGATAATTGACATAGACACGAATGGTTCCTTGCTTTTTATTCACAGGGATGATGTTTGAGACCCAATCCATCAACGGGACAGGATATATGAAGCCATCCTTTAAGATCTTTTCAATCTCTGCCTTGATCGCTGCAGTCTTCCGGGGGTGTACCGGTCGCAACTTTTTACGTATAGGTTTGATGTCAGGATAGGTTTTTATTTTGTGAGAAACAATAATGGGCTCTATCCCAGGCATTTCTTCATAGGACAAAGCGAACACGTCTCGAAATTGCTTGAATAAGGCCGTACCAAAGGCTATTTCTTCAAGGGAACACTTCTGGCCTATGCGAATGTGTTCCACTACACCAGGTTTTACTGAAATGTCTATCAGGGTGGTAGGCTCAATGTTGGCCAGGTTTCCCTCAGAGTCTGAAAGACATGTAAATATGGGAGAATGAGGGAATGGGTAGATGTCCAGTGAAGAGATGGCGCTAATGTTGTCCTCTATGTACTCCCAAGGCGGAAGAAAAGATGACCTATGGTGGAGTTCATCCCGCAGACCATCATCAACATTCATGACTTCCATGATGGACTCATCTGAATGAAAAGTCTAAAGTAAGAGATCAGGGAGAGATGATGCCCGTTATAGAGAATAGGGTAGGGAGGCCAAAGTTAAGTGGTCCTCCGGTGCTGATTAGATAGCCTCTTAAATACGTTCAGCAGGTGAAAGAGGCATCGCGTTACCAATCAGGTGTGTTGTGGCTTCGTCTGGTACAAGCCAAGTATCAGTGGAGTAGGATGAAATATCTGCGGAGATCATGTTCACCAAGGCAACATGATTAGGGGGTCCAAAGTGGGAAAAACGCCCATGAGAGATGAATCTTTCAAAAGGCCAACCCCTATACTCCCATATTGTTTTGACGTTTGTCCAATGGAAGGAACATGGTCACCGGGATGAGTAGTAGTGTCTGGTGTGCAAAAATCTAACTGGTCGACGGTAACAATTCGTCCTTGATGGGGGAATTGCACTACGCGAAAGACTGAAGAGGCTAATGCTTGCATGGCGTAAAACCAGTTGCGACCAAGGAAGAGATTATAATCTATCGGGGCGGAGAGCACTTTCACATTGATGGTCATGGTCTTTCCGCCTAACTCAACTGCGAGAGCTTGTAAGAGCCCATGATATTGAAAGCCACGACCGTCGAATGCTTTCAACGTGGTAGGAGAATGATTCAATTCGGGAGAGTCGATGGCCCTCCAACAAGCGATCGACATGATAGAAGTGGAGGCGCCTTCATCCAAAAGAGTACGATGGATAATTTTCCCAGCAATGTTTGCAGCTACTTGGAATGCAAGCTGATGGGAAAGCCTCGATTTGAAGTAGTCAAGTCGGAACATGATGGTATTCGAAGAATCAGGGTCAACCGCACCGATTGCTGCAAGGAGAGTTTTGCGTTGATTAGGACAATTCTGCATAACTTCCAGAGTGGACATGGCACAAGGGGCTTGTGCCAACGCTTCTACGATATTGTAGTTCTGAGCTGCCCAAGCATTAGGATTGAAAACAACTTTTCTAATCGTGCTCTTGGGTGGTCGTAATATCGAATCTAAGGAGGACTTCTCAAAGGTGAGAGAAGTTGACGGTACAGTGACATGAGGTATAGAGTTGGAAGTTTTTTCAATATTACTTCCAACAGGTTCTTTCGAAGAGACTGGGTCATATGATCACGAGCGAGTGTTTAAATTGATTGTCTCGTTACGTACCATGAGAACATGCGCGGTATTAGATGGTTGCCCCTAGGCTGAGGGAGTTTGAGCAATCATCTATTTGTTTTGAGCGGGAAACAGTTTTTTGAGGACTACGGAAGTGGGTTTACCCGTAAGAAACGTTTGGAATTTGTCTCTATGGGGGCACTCTTTGGAGAAGTGATCATCTCCACACAGTAAACAAGGATATTTTAGCTTCCGCTTCTGTTTGGTGTCCTCGGGAGTGCTCTTTTGTTCCTGCTGGGCAGAAGATTTCTTAGGTTTTCCCTTGTTTTTCTTCTTATTACCGAACTTCTGAGGTGAAGCTGATGAGACAAAATTCACTTCTTCAGTAGAAGCAGGAGCAAATGACTTGGTGGTTCTGAGACCAATCTATGTTGGTGATGGGGACGAACCCTGGGGGTGCGAAGAACCAACAGTTTGATGAGAAGGCTGGGTGTGAATGGATCCAATGATGCCATCGACTTGGGGTCCCTTGAGTGGTTTCGCGGGGTCATTAGCATTGCGAGGTGCGTCGGGAAGAATATCAAGCAAGGTGCCAGATTGAGTATAAACTAAGTCTAGCACATGGGCGCGCGTGATAGCTTGTTCTTCAGTGACAGCACCTCCCATTGCAACATCTTGTGCTATGATAGGAATGAGGGACTTCATAAACTAGTTTGCTAGGAGTTGGTCTGGGATAGGAGCTTTAATGAGACGACGTCTCCTTCGCCACTCATGAATATGATCGAAAATGTGAGTAGCAGTATTATGACGGAGCAAGGTTAAAAGCTCGGTACCAGTTTCATACCGTATAGGCAGCTGGAAATGAGTCAAAAAGTTCATGGCAAGAGAACCAAAATCAGGAAAAGAGTGGGGTGGTAGCTTGATATACCATTTGGCAGCCGAACCAGTGAGAGTCCTTTGAAAAAATCTAAGACGGATCGAGTCGTCTATTAAGGAATTAGATGAACACCATAAATCGTATGTCATCACGTGGTTTTTAGTATCTTCACCCTGCTTACCATCAAATTTTGGAATATCAGATGAAAGTTTCACCGAAATAGGTGGCCAATTAGTTCCGTGGTAAATGGGACCGTTGGTTAAACGAGATAGGTCAGGTAGGTCCAAGGTATCCAAAAAGGGCAGTTGTGGATTAGGCTGCGCATATTGATTGTATGGATAAGGCGTGTAAGGACCAGTATGATCATAGGGTGTACCAGGAGTAAACTGGCCGTAGGGGGGTGTGCCGCCCGGACTGTAAGAGGGTCCACCACCATAAGGTTGTCCATTCCAATAAGGTCGGGGTCCACCTGCACCACCGGGGGGAGGTGGAGGTACGCCACCACCGCCGGGTGGAGGTGGGGGTCCATAACCATAATACGATGGCTCGCTACCACCTCCGCCTGGAGGGAGTGGTGGACCACCTCCTCCGCCAAAAGGATGGGGGCCCCCACCACCTCCGCTGCTAGAAGGATGAGGGTCTCCCCCACCACTACCATCACCATGATAATTAGATCTTCCACCGCCTCTGCCTGGAGGGGGTGGTGGACCACCTCCACCACTTGAAGGGAAATGTCCTCCTCCACCACAATAGGGTGGTCCTCCACCGCCTCCGCATGGGGGGGTGGTGGACCATTCCCACCACTGCTAGAAGGGTGGGGGTCGTTGTTGGTAAAATGAGTTGGACCTCCACCAGAAGGGAGAGGTCCGCCCCCTCCTAAGTTAGGTGGGGGGCCGCCACCTCCAACAGGAGGTGGGGGGGACCGATCGGGGGTGGTGGCACTTGAGGGATAGTTGGTTGGGGTCCATGTTGTAAAATGGGTTGTTTCCCATATAGAGTGTAGGGATTTCTGGGATAGGGTATTCCGTATCGTGTGTTTCCAGGATTAGATTGGCCCGGCATAGGGTTAAAGGAACCTGGATACGCTTGACTCCACGAGGGTTGAGTTACATGAGATAATCCCATGGTGGATGTTCTAGCGGGTTGGGGAGGTCCAACGGGAGGTCCGTTGGGGATTCCACCACCTATGTTCTGGTTAGGAAACGGGGGTTTCCCCCCAGCCACAATAGGCTAACCACTAAACAAAGGTTGAACTAACATAGGTTATTGGCTAGCTACTGTAGTAATAACATTACCAATAAGATAATCCAGGGGAATGGAGTATCCTCCCCTCGAATTTTGAGGTGGGGGAGGAGCTAGTAAAGTAACTGTGGTAGTAATGGGTGTGTTGGACTGTTGTTGTTCAACCGGTTGGGTAGTAGGAGGTACTGAATTGGTCTCCTTCCTGGGAGATACCTGCGTAGGGATGGATGGTTGACCAGTTTCGGCAGTGGTCGCGTCCTGTGTGGATGATTCCGGGGACTCAAAAGATAAAGAGCGACCTGGGATTGGTCGATCGTCGAATCTTATTGAAATTTATGACTTCGAAACTCCTCACCAATGGCACGTAAATGAGCCAATTGCTCGCGATAAGGTGTCAAGCAGTCGTCGGGACTAGCCTGACTAGGTGGGGGTGCAATGAAAAAATGAGCCACTGGGTGGCTGGTAGAAGATGTCCAATAAGATGTTGAAGGACCAACAGTTGCTGCAGGGTTGTCTTGGGGTTGATTTATCCATTCCAATGATCCAGGCTCTTCTGGTGCAATGGGAGATAGGTCTTGTGAAGTGGGGATTCGTGCTTCTTCATCCTGCGGGGGATGAGAGGCAGGGGAATCTGGAGGAGTATGTGGAAACAAATGTCCTCCAATATTCAAAGTGGTGTTTTCCACTTCTTGTGACTCGACCCTGGCGTGAGGATCCATCCTCACCCTCGAAATTACCTCCTGGTTAAGGGGATATTCGGGTGGCAAGTTTTGGATTCTGTGGGACGTTCTCCAAGGAAAGTCAGCCAAAGTGACTGAAACAAAAAGTTTCTCCTAAGGGTATTCTACAAAATAAAAGCAATCCAGAAAAACCTACTCAAACTATGGCAACAAGCAAACTTATGTGAGAGAGTGGATTCAAAGTCTGGAACCTCACGGGATTATCAAGGCATCGCAAACTGCTATATACTACAGGGTCCAACAATATGACGCGACAAGGAGGATTGGGACCATACCCTTTCCTGCATACCCAATTACCTGGACAGTACGTGCGTGCTAATCTCCCTAAGCGCTGTTCTCAGTGTATTGCTTTTCCAAGATGGCCAAATGGTTAACTCAGTTGGTTTCAGGAATCCTAGTGGTGTCTCCCGATATACGCAAGGTACGTGGGAGCTCAAATCCGTAGTGGTGTTGTCTAATGCACAACCGTTCGGCAAGAGACCTTCCAGTAAACTACTAAGTACGTGATACACCCTTCGATATACGCCAAGTACGGATTATGGTACTTGGTGGGTACGTGAAGGAGCTCGATATACCGATAAGTACGTGGAAGACTACAATACCCTCAGGATACAGTGCTGGAAAATAACAACAGTTGCCACGCTTAACGATGCCGGAAAACATCTCTAACTTACACACAAGTTTCTAAATATTTTACCCTAGTTCTGCCATTAATTTTATCTTGGACGGTTAGGTGAATGCATGAGGTGAGTACATAAAAGGAAACATAATGCAAGCCCTAGCTACATACGAAAAGTATGCTTTTCGTTCGATGAATGCTACCTATAGTAGGGAGAAATCTTCTTTTTCTTTCCAATAATTTTTCCAAAGCAATGCAATGCAACACAATCCCAACTATATGAAAAATGATACTGAAACATTCTTTTCCTTTTTCAATGAAACACAAAAAAAAAATCACAACACTATTAATCCAAATCACGACATTTTTTCCTTTTCTTTTTCTTTTCAGAGCAAAATGATGCTAGGTAATGAAAAGAGAGGATTCTAATATGGAGTATGCAAGATTTCCAATTTCACTTTCAATGATCTAAAGGTGATAAGAATTAAAAATGCATCTATCTTTCCTTAGCATGGAACTAACTTTGCAAAAATTGAAACATGCTTCGAGTCTTTCAAGAAGATGAACGATTCAAAATTCAAGAAAAACACAACTGATCACACATTCATTCAATTTTTCCAAAAAAATGCATGAGCAAAACATTCCAATGCATGAATTTTCTTCAACAATGCTTGAGAAATGATGGGAAAGAAACACTTTTAACTCTTCAATGGACGTATCAAAAGATTAGCTTGATAACAACTGCGCTTCCAGATCTAGATGACTAAAAAGAAAACACTACTTGCAGCACTCAGTACACTCAAAAAACTCAAGAAAAGACAAGCACTCAGTTAGACTGTGTTGATGCCTCGGATATCGTAGCATCAATCAGAAAGGGATTCTCCCCGAGAGACGGTCCCAATTAGACTATCTCCCGTTTGGTGTAGGGAATCCGTCCGGTTAGCGGTTCCGGTAACGGTGGTTTTGGACTTTAAATCCGATTCTACCGGTTATGGCCCGATCCACCTTTCTTTTGGGTTTTATGTGTTTTATATGAGATGCACATGCCTAAATTATACTTAATCTAAATGCAATTGAAACAGATCTAAATCTAGAAACGGGAACACGTCTATCTATCCCTGCAGGGAACACGCTTAAGGGAGGAGCAATCAGCTGTAACAGATATCGTAATCAAAGAACAGATAGCTATTATTTCTCACAATGAAAGCTACAGCAACATGAAGATCTTGAGAAGGTAGCTTCTCATTCATCACGGAACGCATCTATTGCTCAGACAACAGAGGGAAACGAAAGAATAAAGAACGCATCTATTGCTCATAAACAGAAGAAAGCAAAACTATTTAATCTATGTAACAAAATAAAGAAACAGATCTAAACGTAACAAAACTGGAATTAAACTCAAAGATCCCTGCAAGGAGCAATTTAAAGTCATGAACAATGAGCCACATAGATTACCCGGAAGAAAGAACAGTTAGCTATTCGATCTAGACAAAGAAATCTACAGCAATACATTTCATTGTTCACAAAAAAAAAGAGAACGCGCGCCTAGAGGAGAGCAAAATCATTAATGCAAAGAAATAATTCAGAAGTCAAGAATGATCTCACATTGCAGAATTGCAGTCATTAGAATAGTTCAATATAAAGCAACCCAACATTCCAAGCAAAACGTCCATCTCCCGTGGCTTCTATTAGAAAATTCAATTTACAGACCCGATACAAGATAGCTCATATCATTTGCCCAAAATTTTCATTCCCTGCCAAAAGTCCTTTCTAATCTTTCCTAGCTCCTATTTATAGTTACAAATTTGCCCTCTGGGCTGACACCTAGCATTCCCCACCTGTCATTTACAGGAATTTCCACTATATTCGACCCCCAAAATGGCCACTTCCTTTACAAAAAATATTTTGACAAAATCAGGGACAGCTGTCCCACGGCTTACGCCTTACATATTCCAATATATATAACAGAAAATTTGCTAAAATCAAAGCGTTCCCTGCTGGGCACGTGTCGGGCTGAAGAGAGTGGCTCACTGAATTCATCTTCTTCATTCCTGTGCGTGAGCTTCTGCTGGCAAAGGGTCGCCCAAGTTGATTGTCACTGGTGCTGCCTGGGCAGAGGCCCTCGAATCCCCTGTTGATGCTGCTCCTAATTGGGAAGGGGGAATTGAACTGGCCGGCTTTTCTGTCATTGCTGGGGAAGAGGCTGCTGGGAGAGAGGCTGCCGGATCCACTGATGTTCCTGCTGCTACTGCAGCTTTCCTGTCTTCCTCTTCAATGTAGCTGTGCCACACACCTGTGTCCCTTATGATTACGTTTGCTGCAGCAGGAAACAGGATCTTCTGGGAAGTCACATTCTTCCCGAGCTCTGTTTTAATGCCCTGGACTTCTGCTTCAGCAGCTTGATGCGCTTCCTTTAGCAGATGGTTGTGAAGTGTTGATGAACCAATGTAATGTTGGAGATCATCCATGGCAAAGACATCAATCTTTCTCACATACTCCATCTGGACGCCTAGCTCTTCTTTCAGTTGAGACAACCGCTGTTCCTTTTCCGGGAAGTCTTCTAGAGTCTGAGGGAAGCTCAATGTGCAGTTGTCATGGACTCCTTTGAGCGTTTGGTACAGGATGTTGATTATATCTGTTGTCCTCTGCACATTGGCCATCAGCTTATTGGCACAGTTCCGGCCAAACTCCAACAAAGCTATATCTTCATTAAAATCTTCCACGGCCTTAAAAGGAAGATGCAGGGGAAAACCTCCTCTCCCTTCTCTCCATGCCATCTGATTTATGACATTCGCCTTGACACGGGTATTCTTAGCTTTGAGCCTATGGGCTTCCATATTAACCTCTTTTAATCTGGCTGTCATGGCCTTGAGTTTGCAAACCTCGTCAGTGATCAGCTCCTGCGTGTCATTTATTTGTTTCAGAATGCCGCATGACAGCTCATGAAAGGGAGCCAAGTCTATCGTTTTGCTCTCAGCCTGCTCTAACCGCTCAGCTAATGTTTGCTTGTCTGCTTCTAGCTGAGAGGCCTTTTCCTCCACTCCATTCTTCTCCGCTTCTACAATCATCATTTGGAGTGCCATTTGGTCCTTCTCCTCTTCCAACTGGCTGCACTTGTTCGACAGCTCCTTATGCTCAGCGTACAAGCAGCTATACTTGTTTACTATCAGATCTCTTTGGGCTTGTTCATTAGCTACATTCTGTTGCAGCATGCGTGCTCTTTTCTTTGTCAATATATTTTCTTTGACTATAACCCCTACATTGGCAAATGATGCCTGTGCTGTTGCTATAGCTGCGGATGCCATGGCGATGGGATCTGCATCTGTTTTCTGCATGACAGTGACCTCTCGGTGAGTAACTATGTCGTCATGGAAGGGAATTTTAATCCTCTCTTCTGATTGGAGGACCATTGTTTTCCTTTTCTTGTCATAGACAAACTCATTCCATTTGGACACCGTACGCTTCCCAGATGGAGTGTATGGGACAATTGGTCGGTTTATGATGTCTATGTCTTCTTCCATAGGTGGGGTTCGGACTTCCTGAGCGGGGTCTGCTCCTTCCTTTTGGGTACCAGAGCCACCTGCTTGAGAGGTGTTTATCTCCATGTCTTGTACACCGGACCCACCTGCCTTGGCATCTTCACTTGCCTTCAATTCTTCCTCCGCCTTCCTCCTTGCCTCAGCTTGCTCAGTCTCCGCTTCTTTCTGCTTTTGGGCTTCTTCAGCCTCCTTCCGCAGTCTTTCATTTTCAGCGTCTTGTTGCTTTCTTGCTTCCTCGGCTTCCTTTTGTAACCTTGCCTCTTCTCTTAATCTGAGCTCTTCCTGAGCTCGGGCATCCTTGGCTTCTTTCTCCTTTTGCTGGATGGTCTTCTGGGCTTTGGTTGAACTAGAGCTCGCTCCAGTACTTTGGCGACAGATCCGTAGCTCAGTCATGTTGCTGATGCCTCTGAATGCTTCCTCCTCGGCATCGGGGTAGTGGTAG
Source organism: Larix kaempferi (assembly GCA_027924585.1). Lineage (NCBI taxonomy): Eukaryota > Viridiplantae > Streptophyta > Pinopsida > Pinales > Pinaceae > Larix > Larix kaempferi. The sequence continues at coordinate 492,919 of BSBM01000111.1, read as the reverse complement.
TATTCGAAGTTAGCATAGTTCCCCTTGCAATGCTCGGCCACTTTACCCTTTCTGTCGTTCCTGTGGAAGATGACCTCACCGAAGTGGAAGGCCTTCAACTCTTGAACAAATTCGTCGGCAGAGGCCACCCCCGAAAACTTGTAAGCACCTATGCAGAAAGGTAGGGGGGGAAAGGAAGCCTTGTGTAGCTTGTGGAGGAATGCTCCAATCCCATCCAAGAAGAGTTGTCTTACTGCTTCTTTGAGCACCACATAGTCTGTGGCATACTGCGGCAATATGTATGGGGGCTTAGTCCCTCCGAACATTCTCAGGTAGGTACCTTGTTCTGAAAAGTAAAAGTCCCCATAATCCCCAAGGACTTCCAAAGCATTTTCTGACAGACAATTTGGTTCTTCCTTGAAGATCTTCTCGTATAGGGGCATGATGAACCCCTCACAGATAAGTTTGTAGCTGGGCTTGTAATTCTGAGCCCACAACATCTTGAATGCGATGTAGACCGGGGCGGTTTCCCTATCCCATGTACACCCCAATTTGGGGAACTCTATCTTGGCCAAGATACAATCTATCAGGTATGAAGACATGAAAAATTCAGCCTTCTTCAAGGCCAGTCCTGGCTTAGCAGCAGCTATCATCGAGGCCAGACTATCCGACAGGATAGTGGCCCAGTCAAACACTGTCCCCTGAAATGCCACATAGTGAATGATAGGGACCCACTGAATCTTGTATATTGTGCCATCGGGCATGCCGAAGATTCTGCACAGCATTAAAGCGATCAATCTGAAAGGGGCCCTCAGGTTCTGTACGTCATATTCATCATTTCCCTTCTTTCTCAAATGCTTCCCTCCCCTCAATAGCTTCTTGGCCATCTCGATGTTATCCATTTGGCCCAACCATTAGTCAGTCAGAGCTTGTTGGACACGGGGAAATCTGTAGGCCGCCGCAACATACGCGGGTTGAAACGAGGCAATAGCCACTTTCCCGCTGTCATTTATCACTCTCCCTTCAGCATCTGCATGTTGGAGTATCCACCCGATCACTTCAGCACAGGGGAATAGCTCAGGGCGGGTAGCGGCTCTAGTTATGCCTGAGGCTCTGATATTTTGATAGATCGGTGCCTCCTCCAGCAACATGTCTGGGATCTCTTGGTCCCTGATCATTCTATATATGTCATCCCATCTGATTTCTGGAGATACACCAGTGGTGCATTTGGTGTCCTGGAGCGAGGTTTCAATCTTGAGAGGGGCAGGCTTCTTTTCTATCGTCTTTGCCTTCTTCTTACCGGTTTTCGGCATCTTGATTTATCCCTGATAACATCCATATCAAAGTCATCATTTGAGCAACAGGTTGTAAAGTTTTAGCAGAGAGCAACATCGTTTTAACATCAATGAGATAAGTCAATGAAGCAAATATTTAGGAAGCAAAACATTATTTCAACATAAGGCGCAAATTGAAACATTTGAAGCTCTTAGAAGATGAGTCTGGGATAAGCTATGTTGCGGAAGCTATTGGTTTTCGGACCGATAGGTGATTTGCGGGAGCAATTGGCTTCCGGTTCCACCTTGCGGAAGGAGATGTTTTCGTTATATGTGCGGTTGGAGAGGTCGATGGCGGGGAGACGCGGGTTGACTCGGTGAGGGCTTTGAATGCTATCGTCATGCGCGGCCACTTGCCGAGTCACTACGGGGTACTTTTAGTCTGAGCGAAGGTGACGGTGCCGGGGATATGTTGACGGGGACTGCTAGGGCAGCCATGGCTTCAGGTTTCGTCTCTCATGGCTTAAACGTTCACGGGTTTCGGCTCGCGTGTAGGGGCTGGGGCTTACGGAAGGGCCCAGGGTTTTAAGTCCGGGTTTACAGCCGGGGACATGGAAAGCCCATGGGGCTTCGACAAAATCTCCAAGACGAGGGGCGCGGCCCGGGGTTTAAAAAATGGGGCATGGTTAACCGCCCGCACCCACCACAAAATAAAAAATTAACGTTTTAACGAAGGTCTATGACGATTTTGTATAGCGAAAACTCCGTTCACTGTACCTGACGGGCAAAACATATCCCTTGACGGGTGTTTTGCCCGTCAAAACCCCACTAAAACCATTGTTTTCCCCAAAAAGACAACTCAGTAGTGAAAATCAAGGTCAAGATCCTACCTGGCACCGTGGGGATTGCTTGAGCGAGGTGGCTGCGAGCACGGATGAGCGAGGTGAGCTGGAGCGATTTGCACGGTATCGCACGTCGTTGGACGATTCAAAAAAAACAATGGTGTATTGGTCTAGCCCCTACCGTACTTTATAAAGAATGGGCACGTGTGAGCCTTTAATTCGGTAGGTGGCGCGGTTAAAACGGGGTTTAAATTCGCCGCGCGTAGCGGTCACGTCAAACGGTCTCGATTTTCGTGCAACCGTCATTCGCGGGGCCAGTTCGCGAATTGTATCCGCCGTTGCGGAAGGATTCAATGAAAGCTTCCGACGTTTCGGGGCTTACTGTGGAAAGGAAGCTCGAAGCCTTCCGCGGGAGACCGCCGCGTAGCGGACGGGTAACGCCAAAGCTTCCGCCCTTTCGGAACGATATAGCGAATGCTCCCGGTATTTTCGGAAGACTTTTGCGAAAGCTTCCACGATCCAAAATTTCAAAGTCTCGTTGATTTTTCGAGAAGGTTTGGCGGAGGTTCCCACTAGTTTCGGAAAGCTTTTGGGAATGGCTTCCGCCGTTTCGGAAGCAAAACTTATACTTTTCCGCATATTCACCCGGGATCGTTTCGGAGTCCTTTGCCGAGCGGTTTAAGCGATTGGCTTCCGCCGTTTCGGAAGGGTAGCCCGAAGGCTTCCGCGGTTTCGGGAGCAAAAGGCTGAAGGCTTTCGCTGAAGCTCTCCGAAAAAATTCTAAGTTCTTTCATACTTCGGAGGGAAATCGTGAATCCCTCCGCGGGACTTATCCGAATGGCTTCCGCCGTTTCGGGACGTTTTACTGAATTCCCCCGCCGTTTCGGGAAGGGAACTCCAATTTCTCCGCGGACGGTTGTAAAATGTTCTAAGTGTTTTCCGGGAGACTAAGGCGAATGTGTCCCGCCATTTCGGGAGGAAAGCCGGAACCTTTCCGCGGTTGCGGAAGGCTTGAGTGAAAGGCTCCGCCGTTTCGGGAGCTAAGCCGTTTCGGAGATTGATCGAAAAATTTCCAAGTCTTTTACTTCGGAAGAAGTTGATGAATTCCTTTGTGTTATTTCAGCAAGTTTAACCGAATGGCTTCCGCCGTTTCGGGAGACAGAGCTGAATCGTTCCGCCGTTTCGGGAAGGTTTCACCAACGGTTTCTGCAGCTTATGACCATACTCAGAGTCTCTTTTCAGAGAGGTAAAACACGGTGGCTTCCGCCGTTTCGGGTGGCTTTGTTGAATTCCTCGCCGTTTCGGGAGAACAACTCGAGCCTTTCCGTGGTCGCGGAAGGCTTGAGCGAAAGCTTCCGCCGTTTCGGGTGGTTTTTCCCAATGGCTTCCGCGGATTTTGACAAAGAAAATCTAAGTCCTCCTTTCGGAAAGGTTGGACGTTTGACTCCCGCCGTTTCGGGACAATGTCCGAATTATTCCAAAACGTTTGGGAAAAAACTAAGTTATCTTTTGGCTCATTGGGGAAAACATGGAAGGATTGACGGCAAGTTGTTCAGCAGGGAAGTAAAATTTTATGTTGAAAACAGAGCTGACGGCTGGGATGGCTTCTCAAGCAAACTTTCTACAAAAAATACAGGAGGGGCCCCAACATGTACAAAATTTTGGGGAGGGGTGTTGCTGCAACAACAGACTGAAAGACACAAGTTTCAAAATCAGACAGTAGCAAGCAAACCAAGCAATCCAAGCTCAAAAGAATAATGAAAACGAGGTCTGGGAGATGATCTAATGTGGTAATGAGATCAGTTAATGGAGAGGAGGGAATGCAAGGGTGAGCAGATGAAGGTGGAGGAGACAGAAGTACCCACCACTACCAGTTCTCAGACTTGTCCGAGATGGAACCCAAAACCAATCCAAACCAAGCCAAACACTCAACACACAAATCAAAGATGGGATCTCTGGCTAGATCTTGCAACATAGAGGGAGTTCATACAACAAACCAAAGCTTAGATCAAAAGATGGAGAGGGGATGCCTGCATGCCAAATTTTACAAATCGGCGCACTCTTTGTTTGTACACAGTGCAACGTCACAGTTCACCAATGCGGGAAGTGCGACGGTGTCGCAGTCTGCCAATGAAAAGACTGCGACGAGTGACCAACATGCAAATAACAAAGACCAGGAGAGACATAGTGTCACTCTGTTTTCACTAACCAGGTGCGACAGGCGAGATCTAAGTTCTGAAATGGATCAGATCTCCAAGCAATGGACCATGAAATGGTTTGGGAATGAGTAGTGTAAACTCAGAGGAAGTAGATCAGAGTCTTCGATGTGAAGATCCGATGGTGAATATCGATTCAAGAAGCAAGTGACAAATAAAAGGCGTGTGTCAAGCAATCAACTGAAAATGACTCCCAGATTGACAACTATTAAGACAAAATGAAATGTATTCCCCAGTATGGTCACCAGATTTGTTTCGCGGACAATCTACCGAGAACGGACTCAAGGCCTGATCTCCCTAACTTAACGTAAGTCTAGAACAAATAGGACAGAACATAGATTACTTTCCTAGATCTTGTATAAGTACAAATGTAAGGATAGATCACTCACCATAGATTCGTAGATCCCTTTCTCATTCGTTGATCCAATGCTCCAGCACTGCCAGATTGCAAGTAGCTAAACCCTATTGAACATATAACAAACCACGAGAATTGAAAGCATATATCTCATATGACAGATCTAAGTTAACAGTTAAGGAGGAAAACTCTAAACATTATCGAAGAGACAACATTTATGGAAAGAAATTATATTAGCTGTATTGAAAAGTGGAGAAGTACAATAGAGAAGAAGGTTACAACCATTTCCTTAACGCTGCAAGCTCCTTCCGACAAGCCATGCCAAAGCTCCTTGAGAGAAGTGAAGGTTCCCCAAGCTAGAATGTTACATATATTGGGCTTGATTTCACCAACATAAGAATACCATAGACTTCCTCCCCTTAGAATGGGAGTGAGCTTCATTTAAATAGGACTAGGTGGATAGGATATGGATAGGATAGGTTGAGAGATGATAGGAGAGACTTAAGGGATCTTTCCAAAGTGTTATAAATCGAGTGCCAACTCTCCCAAGAGGTCAGGGATAAGGTCCCAAGTCAGCAAGCTTCGAGAAGGAGCTCGAAGAATCTATTTTTTCCCTCTAACTGACTTCGTCGCACCCTGTAATGGGGTGCGACGTTGCATGTTGCAGGAGTGCAACCTGCGACGACCTATCAAAAACTAGTATAGAATAGGTAGAAATCCTTCCAGGTCAATCACTAAATCAAGGTAACTCCAGAGGTGTATACACTGAATCTCATGATGGGAATATTTTAGGTGTAGCAACCGGAGATCTTGTTTGAGATCCACTTGATCCAAGAAGAACCATATCTAATTTTTAGAATGGAAGGTTTACACTTTCTCACACATATCCTTTTCTTGCTGACAAATGCTTTCTCGGTGAAGAAGTTCACTTACCCCCTCGTGGGGTAAGTGATGCACATGCATGATTATATTTTTACAATATATCTTGAGGGGGGGATTTCTTCCCACTAGGTTTTCTCTCTTTCCTCACATTTTTGTTTAGATTTTTGTACGGGGTAACCTTTGGTCTCAGTTACCAAGGCCCTATTTTTTCAGTTATATTTCCTCATAGTTTGGCTTGCGGGGATGTGTTGGAATATTCTCACCATCATCATTTGTATTTGCATGCATGCATACTCCATGCATCTAGTCATCAGTATGGTAGCGTCCCAACACCTAGTCCTTAGTTTTGGCCCCCTTGGAGACTTTTTATGCTCATTATTATCCCTCCTAGACACTGATGCGCCCTTGTTTTCATCACTGGAGTACAACTGCACCCTCTTACACTAATTTAGGAGATCTATCAGTTAGTTCCTTGATTTGAGGACTGATTACTCAGTTAACTGACTATAGCTCTTAGATTGAATGCTACAAATACTAGAGTAGCTCTACTTGACCACTAAAAGCTATTATGCGCCCTCCTTGGAGTCTCCTTCCCTAGATTTTTGCTTGCATGCATCAGTTAGACTCACATTGACTAATTTTTGACTAACGGTGACCACTACACCTGATTGGGAGATGGTTCCAATGCATTCCAATCCATGCCTTGAGGAGAATTCGAATCACCTTGGATGATATTGAATACATTCTATTGTATTTTCAATGTTTTTCCATCTTACAGCTGATGAATGTATTAACAACAGTTTCCCATATTTTTTAGTTTCATGTGTGAATTTTGATCATATTCTGTATATTCTTCTCTGCAATTATTGAGTGAAATTGTGAGGTTTGTTCAATCTAAATTTATATCCACCTATGGAATTTCACATGGTATCAGAGCCTGTTACAGCTATTCGAATTGCATCAGTTTATTGAACAACTGTTTTTCAGTAGAACACCAGAAGCCTTTGGATTTCCACAGCAAATCCTGGTGCCATTGCATTGAATTCACTGGAGCAATCCAGTGGGGTCTAGCCAGGTGTGAAGGATCCGGATAAAAGTTCTCATTGTTATAAAGCAGTGTTCTTTAGACTCTGCAACAAACCTTCTGCCAAATTTCATTGTTTTTGTAGGTTAATTCCATCTTTAGAAGCGCAGTCAGTAGCTACTATGGATCTCAAACTCACCTCCTTCAACTATTTCGAATGGAAAGGAAAAATGGATATCTTCATGAAGAGCAGAAGTCTCTCCAAAGAGTTACTTGGGACAACAGTCGAACCTATTGGTGCTACTAAGAAATCCAAATATATTGATAAACTTGATGAAGCAGTTAGAGTGTTATTCCTCAGTATTTCCAATGATCTACACTTTCATCTCTCTGGTCTGAATACTCCGAAGGAGGTTTGGACAAAGCTCAAATTATTGTTTGTGAAAAAGAATGATTTGAGAGGGCATCAATTGGAGAATGAGTTAATCTCTATGAGCCCCAGGAATTTTGACTCTATCAATGAGTTCTTCATAGGATTCAAAAACTTGCTTTCACAGCTGAAGTCATATGGAATTGAGAAAGAATACAAGCATCTTTTCCTTGCCATTCTGTCAAAATTAGGTCCTGATTACTTAGTTTTTGTCTCCACCTTCCAATCATTGAAGCTATCCATTCCAAGTTGGAAAATGACCACTCTTGAAGCCTTCATCCAGTCTCTCACAAAAGAGCAATACAAACTAGTGCAAATGGGAGTGATCAAACCAAGAAAGGATTCATCTCTTGCAACTGTAGAAGGGAAGAATGCGAATGGAAGAGGGAAGCATAAAGGAAAAGAAAATAAGTCGAATGAGAAGAAGCCAAGAGATGCTCCCTATCATTCAGAAGGGGCTTCGAATTCTAAGAGAGGAAAGCAAGGTCAAAAGGAGAATACCAAATGTCCCTACTGAAACAGAGGGTTCCATCCTGAGAGTGCTTGCATGAAGAAGACCATAGATCTAATGGTACAACTACTTGATAAAAACAACCTCCCAGTACCTGCAGGTGCTATAAGGAAATAATATGACCCCAAATCTGAGGACAAGGAAAGGTTCCATACACTCATGGATGGTACTTCATATGATTCCTCCTTCATCATTGATTCTGTAGCATCCAGGCACATGTCTTCTTGTAAGAATCTCTTCTTTGATTTTGAATCTACAACTGGTCCTTCAATATTGATGGGAAATGATTTTGAAGTCTCCTCTAATGGGATTGGAAGGATCAATATTGAGCATGGGTACTTCAGTGATGTACTATATGTCCCTACTCTTGCAGCAAATATTCTTTCTGTCTACCAAATGACTCATACAGGAGTACCCAAGAAGGTCATCTTCACTCCTAATGAGGTCGAAATACAATAGATATTAACTGGAAACATCATTGCAAAAGGCATTGTTGATCATCATTCGAAACTCTATGATTTTTATGACTTCCTACCTTACTCAAAACAGAGTGCACTTCTCACACATGCAAATGAAGAGAGTAGACTTTGGCATGAGATATTTGGGCACCTCCACTACAAGTACTTTCAAGACATGCACAATCATAAAATGGTTGAAGGACTGACCAACATCAAATTTGCTAAAGGAACCTATAAAGGTTTCTTGATTGGAAAGCATCAAGAGCATAAGTTTGAGAAATGGAAGGTGAGGAGAGCCTCTTCACCTCTTGACCTGATTCACAGTGATATTTCAGGACCTCTTCCTAACCTGTCTATGAACAAAGCAAGGTATATATTAACTTTAATTGATGACTATTCTAGATTCAGTTGGGTGTATTTTCTTAAATTGAAATCATTTTTTTTTGGATACTTCAAGTTCTTCAAAGATTCTGTAGAAAATTTATCTGACAAGAAGATCAAGGTCCTCTACACTAACAATAGATGAAAATATGTAAAGAGTGAGTTCCAGTCATTTTGTGCATATGAACGTATAGATATGCAGGACACTATTCCCTACACACCACAATAAAATGTTGCATCTCAAAAGAACAGAACCTTGAAAGAGATGGAAACCTGCATGCTCAAGTCTAAAGGATTGCATCCTAGTCTTTGGGAAATTTTCTAGTTGTGTTGCTTACCTCCAGAACAGAGTCCCTCACAAAGGACTACAAGATAAAACTCCTTTGAATCATGGAAGTGGTACAAACCTGATGTATCTCATCTTAGATTCTTTGGATCCAAAGCTTGGGAAAGGATTCGATCTGAGAAAAGGAGATCCCTAGATCCACAGAGTAGAGAGTGCATACTACTTGGTTATGAATTGAGTGCAAAGGCCTACAAACTTCTAGATCCATCTACTAAGAAAACATTTCTTGAAAGAAGTGTTCAGTTTGAGGAATGGCCATTGCATGATGCTCATCATGTTGATGAAGACAACTTGCCTACCACACCACCACTGCTTGTTAAGCAAGAGAACGAAGCTTCCTCTCAAGAAAGTTAAGATTCTGACTCTGAAAGTGATGAAGAGCGAATGCTAGATCCAGATCCACAAGAACCTGAAGATCTAGCACCTGAAAGTGAAGATGAGCAAATTCTAGATCCATATCCACAAGAACCTAAAGATATAGCACCTGAAGATCCAAATCCTCTTCCTAGATGGGTTGTCACAACTCTTACATCTGTCAGTGATCTTGTTGGAGATTCACTTGATCCAAGAAGAACCAGATCTGATTTTCAGAATGGAAGGTTTGCACTTTCTCACATAGATCCTTTTCTTGCCAACAGATGCTTTCTCAGAGAAGAAGTTCACTTACCCCCTCTTGGGGTTAGTGATGCACATGCATAATTAGATTTTTACAATCTATGTTGAAGGGGGGGATTTTTTCCCATTGGGTTTTCCCTCTTTTTCCTCGCATTTTTGTTTAGATTGTCGTACAGGGTGACCTTTGGTCTCAGTTACCAGGGCCCTATTTTTTCATTTATATTTCCTCATAGTCCGACTTGCGGGGGTGTGTTGGAATATTCTCACCATCATCATTTGTATTTGCATGCATTGCATGCATCCAGTTATCAGTATGGTAGCCTCCCAACACCTAGTACTTAGTTTTGGTCCCCCTGGAGCCTGTTTCTGCTCAGTATTATCCCTCCTAGACACTAATGCACCCTTGTTTCCATCACGGGAGTACAACTGCGCCCTCTTCCATTGATTTAGGAGATCTATAAGTCAGTTCTATGATTTGGGGATCAGTTCCTTGATTTGAGGACTGATTACTCAGTTAACTGACCGTGGATCTTAGATTGACTGCTGCAGAGACTAGAGTATCTCTACTGGACCACTGACGGCTATTCTATGCCCTCCTTGGAGTCTCCTTCCCTATATTTGTGCTCACATGCATCAGTTAGACTCAATTAGACGCACATTGACTAATCTTTGACTATTGGTGGCCACTACACCTGATTGGGAGATGGTTCTAATGCAGTCCAATCCATTCTTTGAGGAGAATTAGAATCACCTTGGATGATATCGAATTCATTCTATTGTATTGTCAACGTTTTCCCAGCTTACAGTTGATGAATGTATTAACAGTAGTTTCTCACATTTTGAGTTTCACGTGTGAATTTTGATCATCTTCTGTATATTCTTCTCTGCAATTATTGAGTGAAATTGTGAGCATTGTTCAAGCTAAAGTGATCTCCACTTGTGTAATTTCACATGGTATCAAAGCTTATTACAGCTATTCGAATTGCAGCAATTGCAACAGTTTATAGAACAACTGTTTTTTTGTAGAGCACCAGAAGCCTCTCGATTTCCACATTAAATCCTGGTGCCATTGCATAGAAATTAACGGGAGAAATCCAGTTGGGTCTATCCAGGTGTGAAGGATCTAGATAAAAGTGCTCACTATCCTAAAGCAATGTTCTTTAGACTCTATAGAAAACTTCCAACCAAATTTCATTTTTTTTGCGGGTTAATTCCATCTTCAGAAGCGCAGTCAGTAGCTACTATGGATCTCAAACTCACCTCCTTCAATTATTTTGAATGGAAAGGAAAAATGGAGATATTCATGAAGAGCAGAAGTATCTCTAGAGTGTTACTTGGGATAGCAGTCGAACCTACTGGTGCTACTGAGAAATCCAAATATCTTGATAAACTTGAAGAAGTAGTTGGAGTGTTATTCCTTCGTATTTTCGATGATCTACACTTTCATCTCTCTGGTCTGAATACTCCCAAGGAGGTTTGGACAAAGCTCAAATCATTGTTTGGAAAAAAGGATTATTTGAGAGGGAATCAATTGGAGAATGAGTCAATCTCTATGAGCCCCAACAATTTTGACTCTATCAATGAGTTCTTCACAAGATTCAAAAAGTTGGTTTCATAGCTGAAGTCATATGGAATTGAGAAAGAATACAAGCAACTTATCCTTGCCATTCTGTCAAAATTGGGTCCTTATTACTCAGTTTTTGGCTCCGCCTTCCAATCCGCGAAGCTATCCATTCCAAATTGGAAAATTCCCACTCTTGAAGCCTGTTGTTGCAGCAACATCCCCCCCAAAAAAATTTGCACATATTGGGGCCCCTCCTTTTGTTTTTTCTAGAGAGACTGCCTAAAGAGATTAATTCTCCTTTTTAGTTTTGTTTTTCAACTGAGGAATCTGCTTTAAAAAATTGAAGTTTTTCTTCTAAGTTAAAATTCAGGATTCCCTCCCGAAACGGCAGAAGCATTCAGGTTTCCCTTCCGAAACTGCGGAAGCATTCAAGTTTCTCTCCCAAAACTGTGGAACAAATGGCGAATCCCTTTCAGAAACTGCGGAACCATTCAAGTTTCCCTCTTGAAATTGCGGGAGCCATTCAGAAATCCCTTCCGAAACTACGGAACCATTCAGGTTTCCCTTCCGAAACTGCAGAAGTGTTCAAGTTTCTTTCCTAAAATTGCGGGAGCCATTCACGAAAGTCTCCCGAAACGGCGGAAGCATTCACGAAAATCTCCCAAAACGGCGGAAGCATTCACGAAAGTCTCCCGAAATGGCGGAAGCATTCAGTGAACTCTCTCGAAACTGCGGAAGCCATTCACATTTTTCTCCCGAAACCGCCAAAAGACTTAGTGTTTTTTGGAAGAACTCAATTTTCCCTCCCGAAACGGTGGAAACATTTGGCGAACTCTTTCGAAACTGCGGAAGCCATTCGCAATTCTCTCCCGAAACCGCCGAATCTATTTTCCTATCTCTCTCGAAATTGTGGGAGCCATTCATGAAAGTCTCCCGAAATGGCGGAAGTATTCACGAAACCCTTCCGAAGCTGCGAGAGCATTCACGAAACCTTTCGGAAATTGTGGAAGCACTCACGATATTGTTCCGCAATTACGGAAGCAATTTGCATATCCCTATCGAAATTGTGGAAAGCAATTCAAAAGGCTCTCCCGAAACTGCGGGAGAATTCACGTTATTCTTCCGTAATTGCGGACGAGACTCGTAAGTCCGCCCCGCAACCGACGGTCGCGCAAAAATGCCGAGACGGCTTGAAATGACCACACCGTACAAGGCATTAAAACCCCGTTTTAATGACACCACCAACCCATTTAATGTCGCACGTGTCTAACCTTTTAAAAGGACGGTAGGGTTTTGGTTGATCGCATTGTTAGTTTATCGTTCAAAGAATGCCGTTGGGAAGACCACGCCAGACTGCTCCAGCTCAACGCATCCACGACTGCGTGCACTTCACTCAACCACTATCTCGTCTCCAGGTAGGCTTTTTAACCACCATTTTTGTCTTATCTCCACGTCAAGTTACTTTTGGGGTTTTCTCGTCCATAACGTGGCCGATAGACATTGGTAGCATATGTCTTTTTTGTTTTTAAGGCCGACGTGGCCCCTTAGGTTCCTCATCCCCACCAGCTAAAATTCGTAGCCATGACCATCCAAGTTCTTCACTGACCGCATTTCGATCGTTTCCTACCCTGATTCAAGCTTCGTACCGGCCACAGACCATTTCGCAGCTATTATTAATGGCAGTTGTGGTCGGTTGAGATACTCGACCACTCACCTTGTTAGGCTCAGTTAATGAATGTGGAAAACAGTCCTTTATTTCATCGTTTATTCATAGGCTCACCCGCCATTGACCATTAGAAGTGCAATGATGAAGGATACCCTCTCTCCAAGGGCTAGGCAGGAAGCAGGTTGTTTCCACGTCATATGCCTACCTTTTCAAAAGCATTCCAAAAGCTCCTGACTAGACTTTGTCTCCCTAGGATAATCAAGTCTCAGAACCATATTTCTTTTTTGGAGTGATTTATTTCGCTTCCCCAACATGCAGCTTCATAATTTGTCTATATTTCTCATTAGCATGTTGAATTGGTCCTTCTCTTTGTTACACTCTCATAACATGTTGCAATTTTTTATAATGATTTGCATTTGGTTGCTAGCAGGGATAAGCCAGGATGCCAAAAGGTGGTAGAAAGAAAGCTAAAGTGATGGAACCAGAGCCAGTGCCACTAAGGACTGAAACTATGTTCCAAGATACTAAGTGTACCACCGGCATTCCTCCCGAGGTCTGTTGGGGAGATGTTTACAGGATGATCAGGGACCAGGATATCCCAGATGTATTATTGGAAGAAGAACAAATCTACCTCAACATCAAAGCTTCCGGCATAGCTAGGGCTTCTACTCGCCCTGAATTATTCCCATGCTCTGAAGTGATCGGGTGGATACTGGAACATGTCAACTCAGAGACAAGAGTATTACATGACAGTAGGGGAGAGGCTTTCGCTTCATTCCATCTAGCATATATTGCTGTAGCCTACAAATTCTCACGTCCCCATCAAGCTCTAAGTGATGAATGGTTGGGCAAGATGAACAATATTGAGATGGCCAAAAAATTATTGGTCACAGGCAAGCACTTGAGAAAGAGAGGTAATGATGAATATGATGTTCAGAACCTAAGACCTCCGTTTAGATTAATCGCCCTGATGCTATGCAGAATTTTCAGCATGCCCGATGGCACTGTATATAGGATACAGTGGGCCTCCATCATCCACTTCGTAGCATTCAAAGGGACTATGTTTGACTGGGCTACTATCCTTTCGGATAGTTTGGCATCCACAGTGGCTACTGCAAGAGAAGGTCTGGCCTTAAAAAAGTCAGAATTTTACATGTCTTCCTATCTCATTGACTGTATTTTGGCCAAGCTATCTTTCCCCATCCTAGGTTGCACATGGGATAAAGCCAACACCCCGGTCTGCACTGCTTATAAAATAATGTGGGCTCAAAATTACAAAGCAAGCTATAAGCTCATCTGCGAAGAGTTCATCATGCCTCTATATGAGCATATATTCAAGGAAGAGCCCAACTGTCTGTCAGAAAATGCCATGGAGATCCTGGAAAAATATGGAGACTTTTATTTCTCAGAGCAGGGCACCTACATCAGGATGTTTGGAGGGACCAAAGCGCCATACAATTTTCCAAAGTACACTACTGATTATTTAGTCCTCAAGGAAGCAATCAGACAAATTTTCCTTAATGGAATAGGAGGGGTGCTTAACAAGCAACATAAGGCTTCTTTCCCTCCTTTACCCTTCTGCATAGGAGCCTACAAATTCTCAGGGGTTGCATCAGCTGAGGAATTTGTTCAAGAGCTGAAAGCTTTCCACTTCGGTGAAATGATCTTCCATAGAAATGATAGGCGGGGGAAGGTTGTCGAGCATTGCAAAGAAATTTATGCTCATTTTGAATATGCTCATTACTATGATGCCGAGGAAGAGGCATTCAGAGGCATTAGCAAAATAACTGAGTTGCAGATTTGTCATCAAGGAAGTGGAGCAAGTTCTAGCTCTACCCCATCCCGAAAAACCAGCCTGCAGAAAGAGAGAGAAGCAGTTGATGCCTGAGCCCAAGAAGAGAAAAGATTGAAAGAGGAAGCATCGTTGCAGCAAGAAGCTAAAGTTGCAAGATTGCAGCAAGAAGCTGAAGTTGCAAGGTTGCAGTAAGAAGCTGAAGTTGCAAGGTTGCAGCAAGAAGCAGAAGATGAAAGGCTGCAGAAAGAAGCAGAAGATGCAGAGCAGATGAAAGAAAGTGAAAATCAGCAGCAAGCTGAAGAAGAAGAAAGAAGGCGTAAGGATGAAGAGGAACAAAAGACGGAAGAAGAAATTAAGACCGATGAAGGTGCCCAGGCAGGTGGCTCCGGCACCCAAGATATGGAAACAAATGTATCTCAAGCGGGTGTTCCTGGCACCCAAAATGTGGAGACAGACACAGCTCAAGTAGGTGTCTCCGGCACCCAAAATATGGGAACATGCACGTCTCAAGTAGTCCAAACCCCACCCACAGAGGTAGAAATAAATGTAATAGACCTCCCAATCGTCCCTTACACTCCATCAGAAGAGCACACTGTGTCCCGATGGGATGAATTTGTGTATGATAAGAAGAGAAAGGCAGTAGTCTTGAAATCGGAAGAGAGGATAAAGAGACTCTTCCAAGAAGATATTGTTACCTGGCGGGAGACCACAGTAATGCAAAATACACATAAGGATCCCATAGCCATGGCATCCGCCGCTGTAGAAGCAGCAAAAGCAACGCAGGACAACGTGGTTGATATGGTGAGAGAATTTGATTCAACAAAGAGGAGAGCTTGCATGTTACAACATATTGTGGCTAATGAGCAGGTTTACAGGGATCTTGTAGTGAATAAGTATAATCGCCTGTCTGTTGAGCACAAGGAATTGTCAGATAAGTATCTCCAGTTCGAAGAAGAAAAGAAGCACCTGGAAGTCCAGATGATGGTTTTAGAAGCAGAAAAGAACGATTCGGAAGCTAGGGTGTCTCAGCTGCAAGCTGATAAGCAAGCAATGGGTGAGCAATTAGAGCAGGCAAAGAGCAGGACAATAGATATGTCTCCTTTTCATGAGCTATCCTGTGACATCCTGAGACAAATGCATGCCACACAAGAGTTGATTACTGAAGAAGTGTGCAGGCTCAAAGCCATGATGGTTAGATTGAAAGAATTTAATGCAGAGGCCAATAGGCTTAAGGGTAAATATACTCGGGTTAAAGCAAACATCCTGAGCCAGATGGAATGGAGAGAAGGGAAGGTTTATTTCCCCAAGCATCTCCCATTCAAATCTGTAGATGGTTTTAATGAAGATATAGCCCTTATGGAATTTTGCAGGAACTGTGGCCTTAAGCTAATGGCTAAGATCCAGGGAGCAATGGATAAAAGTAACAGTCTTTATGAAAAAATCCATGAAGTGCATGATAAGTGCAAGTTGAGTTTCCCTCAGTCCCTTGATGAGTTCCCGAGCAAAGAGAAACGTTTATCAAACTTGAAGGAAGAGCTAGGCATTCAAATAGAATATGTAAAGAAGATCGATGTCTTAGCCATTGATGATCTCCATCACTATATCGGGTTGTCATCAATATGCAGTCATTTGCTTAAAGAAATCCACCAAGCAGTAGTTGCAGAAATTCAGGGTATTGGAGCAGAGCTTGGTAAAGATGTGACTTCCCAGAATATCTTGCTCCCTTCCTTAGAAAATGTAGTTATCAGAGACACTGGTATCTAGTTCAGTTACATAGCAGGGGAGGAAAAGAAAGCAGCAGCAGCAGTAGCAGTAGAAGTCAGTCCAAGTGCTTCTCTCCCAGCAGTATCAGCTAGTCCAAGTGCTTCTCTCCCAGCAGGAGCACCTTCCCAAGAGTGAACACGCTAACCCTAAGGCATTGTTCCTATTTTTTGTATTTTTGGCCTTCCTATGTCTAAAGCATAGAACCATTGGACAGCTGTCCTTTTCTTTTGAGGAATTTTCTGTTTTAAGAAAAGGGTCACGATTTTAGTTTATTAAAAGGGAAAAGTCTGTAGAGGACAGGTGTAAAGAGCCAGGTGGCATCCCAAGAGGCATTTTGTAATGATATAAATAGAAGTTTAGGAAATAGTGCAAAGGAATTTTGGCAGGGAAATAATTTTTCTGAACTTGTACGAGCTATCTTGCACTTGTTTCAAGAAAATGAAATCTACCTAATAAGAGCCTGGAGAGGACGTCTTTTGCATGGAAATGGATGTTGGATGCATGCTGGATTATTCCTATGACTTTCATATTCTACTGTGAGATCTTTCTTTGTTGTCTTGAACTATTTCTCTGTATTGAATGATCCTGTGCAAATGAATTTTCTCCTACATGAGTAATGGAATGTGTTATATGTGAATTGGAAGCTAACTTCTAATATCTCTTTTTTTCTCGCTGTAGATCTATCTCTATGATTTAATGGTTGTTTGTTGATCTTTAGATAACTCTTCCAGCACTTTACTCATACTTATAATTTGCTCCTTGCAGGGATAGTTTAGGTTTATTTCAGTTTTAGATACAGATTTGTTTCGATTTTTGTATTTAGATTAAGTTAGCTTAGGCACTTGCATATCATTTCAAATTATAAAATCAAAAGAACAGTGGATCGGGCCATAACCGGTATAATTGAAGCAAATCTCCAAACCCAACGGTTGCCGGAACCACTAACCGGACGGATTCCCCATACCAAACGGTGGACATTCTAATTGGGATAGTCTACCGGGGAGAATCCCTTTCTGCTTGATGCTGCGATCTTCGAGGCATCAACAAAGCCCTCATCTAGTCTCTCACAAAAGAGAAAAAAAAACTAGTGCAAATGGGAGTGATTAAACCAAGGATGGATTCATCTCTTGCTGCTATAGAAGGGAAGAATGTGAATGGAAGAGGGAATCAAAAAGGAAAATAAAGTAATTTGAATGAGTAGAAGCCAAGATATGATCCCTATCATTCAGAAGGGGCTTCGAATTCTAAGAGAGGAAAGCAAGGTCAAAAGGAGAAGACCAAATGTCCCTACTGTAACAGAGGGTTCCATCCTGAGAGTGCTTGCATGAAGAAGACCATAGATCTAATGGCCCAGCTACTTGATAAAAACAACCTCCCAGTACCTGCAGGTGCTAGAAGGAAAGTAGGTGACATGCTTCCACTGGGATTACATCGCACAATACGTTGTCTTCAAGCTTTCGAACCTTAAATTTTATCAGGAACTGTCTAGTTACCTTGACATGATGTCTTTTCTGCAACCATGATATCTCGTATGGATTTCGGTGTTACCGAAATATCAAACCCAACTTGTCAATGACAGCTATCGACACAAGATTTTCTTTATTACCACCATCAACTATGGTCTTGGAATACTTGTCATCGATCAGCACTCTAGTTCGAAAGATAGCCTTTCGTTGTGTCAACTCCTTCTCGTCGCTTCGGTCATCTTGAACCAACATTCCCCTAACCGTCATAGTTCGACCTCCTCCTCTGCCCTCTTTGCCACTGTTGGATTTTGATTTCATCCTCTCGTCCACTTGCTCATCTCTTCGATGTCTGGGATTCAACTCATCTTCCACGTCTAGATCCTCTGGGAATTCATAGGACTTGTGTCCCATACTGCGACACTTCTAACAGACTACAGCTGGTATGTCATATCCTTTCTTTTATGTCGGACCAGTTTGACCATACGCACCCGACCGCGGGTGTCTCGATCATCCCATCAATTTCCTTGCATTCTCTCTCTGGTCGTTTTCCCTTCTGCACGTCGGTTATCTTCGACGGCTTCCCTTCTGATTCCGCTACTTTGGCCTTTCGCAGAAACATTCTTCGCACCTCGACCAGTCGCTAGGCAAGAACTTCCCCTTCAACTTGGACCTGTCCTAAGACTTGATTTTTTCCTTGCCTTTTTTTACTCTGTCAGCCTATACATTGTCCCACCACAATGAGGCATGACCCTTCAACCTCAGACATTCAATCTTAACCCATTTAGGATCCTCAATCTGCTCTATTTTAAAGTATTTCTCCGTCTCTCTGAACCAGTCGATCAAGTCTTCTGAATCCAGACTTCCTGAGTAGGTCGGTACATCCATCTTTGTCCGACCTCTCATCTCTGACAGTAGCTTGATCAGTCTATCTTCTGGTTCTTCCTCAGTTGCTTCTCATGCTTCCACTTCCTTGACTTCCTTGCCGTTGTGGTCTAGCACATCAGGAATACAACCACGTCTTTGGCTGTCTTTGATCATTGCGACTTCACTCGTCAAGTTTCACATTGTTCGCATGCACTCGAACATTTCACGATCAACTATGACTGCTACACCACGCGTTCTTCGTCTCGTACCTCGAACATTAACGCCCCTTTGAGCCATCTGTCAACCTCAGCTAAAATCTTCACTCGTCCAATCACAACCGGACTTCACCACTATGCACAACTCTACCCAACCTCAGCTGGAGTTGTTCACACACATGCAGGTTCTTCCTGCTCCGATACCAACTGGCACAAGGCAGGTCGGTCGGACCCTCTTTTTTAACTATGACACACAAAAACACATAGGTGCTCACACAAACTAGATGTGAACTGAATTCCAGAAGTTGGATTCTATTAAACTGAATCAAATTACAATGCGAAAATACAAAGCAATCTCTGAAACTAGTCGGCCTTAGCCTACTACAATATACAAAATGAAACTTTGTCTTTCTCGGCATGTTCTCGGCTGCATGCGATCTTATCCCTCTCTTGTTTCTCTGTTGAACGATGAGATATGGATCGAATCCCTGTTGTGTGCCTTTGCACTTCTCTTCAACTTTGTTGCTGCTCTTCCCGAGGCCTACTCCATTCCCCGAGACACTCTTCCTCTTTCCATCGAATCCTCCAAATCCTACAGACCTACAGTTGTCAGTGCCCTCTAGTCGTGCTACACAACCTCTTCCTGTTGTGACATATGTCCTGATCCCAACCACCTACATAAATTCTCATAACTTCATCTAAGGACTCCACTTTGACTTCCGCGCTTCTCTGACTCTGCTACAGTTGTCATCCCCATGTTATCGACCATACTGTATTTCGTCACCTTGACCTTGCTTATCAGCTTTAGTTTGCTTCCACGGCTACCAGTCTACCCCGTCCTCCATGCTTGGCTTCCACCGCAATCCATTGGTGTCATTGTTCGAAAACATGTTGATGCCCGACCTCTTTCGCCACCAACTTGTCATTCGTCGACATCCTAACTTGTCGACTTCCGACCTTCTCCTTATGTCGACCACAATTCGATAGTTCTGCTCGACTACTGGGCTTTGACATACAGTCTCCCTTTGCACCAGTGGTCGTCAACAATCCCTCTAGTTGAATTCTCTTGTTGATCATCTTCGACTGGTTTTCCTAAGCTCCGATGCTCCTACATCAAATCATAAGTTTTTTTTTAATTCAAATGTGCTACATATACTTCCACATGGACTTTGAATTTAAAATTATAACATATGTACTATAGTAACATATAATATGTTGATATCATAATTTATATATAACATGATAGATAACTCATATTCATTATTATTTCAATTAAAAATATGTTGCTATACATTCAATACACAATATATGTATTCAATATACAATCTACTATCATTACACAATAAAAATCACTAATCATAATTTTACATCCAATACATGAAATAAATGTGTGAACACCCAAGATTGGATCCAACCACATATAAAATTATTACTGGCAATTACAAAGTTCTTGAAAAAGATATTATTATACATAGGACTATCAAAGTAACATTATACACAATATATGAATATCTAAAAGGTTACCCAATATTTCAAAATATAAACTTCATTGTATTTGGAAATTTCACTAAGATATAGTTATATGTGGCTTCATATGAATTCAAACCAAATCAAAAACTTTCCAACCTTTCTTTCATTTGAGCCAAAGGTTTCTCCATAAATACTTTGATGCCTAGGGGTAATATGCTTGTCAGGATATTTAGACTCTTAGGAGTTATTTAAGATCAACTTGTTATAATATATTCGTTAGGAAAAGTGTGTTTCTTTAGTATGCATTAGTATGCATTGTAAATATCTAATTTGACGGTCACGATATGTTCTAGACATAGAGTGATCCGACGGTTCAAATTCTCTTAGATCATAACTACCTTTGATCTATGGCTTAACACTCGATTGGTCCATGATATCTATTTAAATATCATGGAGGGTCACTTGGTGGTTGATTGATTATGAGAAGCTCATTTGTAATTTTTTTTCTTTTGCATAATAAATTGTCTCAAGTAGCTATTTGGCTGGGGTTGTGGAGTGTTTCCTATTTTAGGGTTTAAACCATGTGAAAAAATCGGTGTGTCGAGATGTGATCTATTTGTGTGAGTGGATGATCTAGGTGTTCATTCTTTTGGAATTATCTTGTGTAGTCGAACATAGTATCAGAGCCTTTCTAAAGAGCAGCTTTCGTTGGTGATCTAGAGCTTGAACTGGTGTTGTCGGAGCTATGAAAGGCTTTCTGGTTCTAAAATTTATGAGCATTTTTGGGCTATGAGAGGTTTTTCATTGCATCCTAAATGTCGTTTCCAGTGGGGAACAATTTTCATTTCATTGAAAAATGATTCTGTTTTCCCAAGGTACTTGCATTTCATCAGATCTAAAGGCATATTGTTCTAGTGACGTTTTTTTATTTAAAATAATTTTCTCATTTTCTTTTCAGATCTAGTCTTTTTTTAGTTTCAGGTTGTTACCTTCTCGTTCTACATATGCTCTTTTCCAGGCACCTTGTGCGATCTCAGCAAATCAGAATAAGAAGGAAAAGGGTTTCCTTTACTGCGTATGCTCTCTATCGTGCACTTCGTTCAATTGCGGAAAATCAGAAACAGTGAGAAAACATATACAGCCTGGGTAAGCTAACGAGGTCTAAACCCAAATTCGAGGCATATTTTTTTGGCAAGCATGAAGTTCGAGACAAAAGAGTAAAAACAAACCCTTCCTCATTTCCATCTTGTACGTACCTTTTAATATTAGCTCACTTGGTTAAAAGAGTAAAGAGGTCTTAAGTTCAAGTCTTCTTGTTAGTTACTTTTCTAAAATTGCATATAATTTCTATTTTTATGTTACTTTATTGTAAAAGTGCATCTCCCTTAAATTATAAAAGTGAGTCACTTAAAGTCTTTTAGTTTTTTGCATGCAATATTTAAAGTAACATTATTGTAAAAGTGAAACTCCACTTATTTTACAAAAGTGGTTCAAACAAAGCAACATTATTGTAAAGTGAGTTTAAAATGTTAAGCTTGGGAAGAAGGGGGGTCTTTTTTTCCAGTTGGGTCAATCATTTTCTTGCCTCGTATCTATTGGGGTCCCCTGCAACCATTTTTTTCAATCAAGCATAACTTCCTCATCCGGAGTCAGTTTTCAGGGTCATTTTTTTAAAACAGCCTGGGTTTTTGATATCTCTTCATCTAGACCATTGGTTTCTGTTTTTACGACTTTCATTTTACAGTATGGTCGCCTCATGTGATATTCTACTTACTAGTTCCAACTACTTCTCATGGAAATATTGTATGGGGGATGTCCTACGAAGTAGGGGACTTTACCGAATTACCTCGGGTAAATAAATAGAGCCCACTGATGTTGATAAGAAAATAAAATGGGACAATAAATGTGATGAAACTCGTGGATTGATTGGGATGTCAATCTCTATTATTTACGATTCCACATATCTAGAATCAATGAACTAGATAAAGCTTGGAAAACATTGGAATCTGTGTTTGGTAAACACAATGAGATTCGAGGTCACCATCTAGAAAATGAGTTGATTTCCTTAAATCCAACTGATTTTTCATGCATTCAATATTATCTATCCAAGTACAAAACTCTTAGACCCTTATGTGCAAAATGCAAAATTAAAAGAGAAGACAAGCAATGCATTTATCATATTATTTCCAAACTTGGACCTGCATATTCTATTTTTGTATCTACGTTTTACTCCATGAAAGAATCCTTGGATCCAACTAGCTATAAAGATCCTACTCTTGAATCCTTTTTTTATTTTTTGATTGGAGAGCAAGATAAGCTCATACATCTTGGAATGATTAGCAATGCATATACATCTGGAAAATTCTTTCTGGCACAACAAAAAGAGAATTCCAAGCATCCCAAGAAGAAAAATATTCGCAATAATAATCCAAACAAATGTCCCGAACCCTCTCAGCCAGCTTATTCTTCAAAAAATGACAAAGGAAACAAACCAAAAGGTAAGAAGACTGAGCATCATTGTAACTTTTGCGGGAAATATAATCATGATAAATCTAAATGTTTCAAGAAGATAACATCCTTGGAAGCATCAATGAAGAAGCACCACATCAGCCTTGATTCGTCTTCAGAATCTTCATCTCATAGACATGCACTTTGTGCTATTTTTTTCTATAATGCATCTTCTTCTTCTACTTCGAATGAGTATCTCATTGATTATGGAGAATATTATCATATGGATAAGGATAAAGCCATATTTTCTACTATGCATGAATGTAACATCAAACAAATACTTGTTGGTGATGATAGATCTCTTAGTGTTGTAGGATCTAGAACAGTTCCAGTAGATAATGGACAGTTTAGTGATGTACTATGTGTTCCAAAACTTTCTTGCAATTTGTTGTCAATCTATCAAATCACTCATTCTGGTGAAGGTAAAATTGTAATGTTTACACCTCACCAAGTTGTAATCAAGTATTTTAAATATCGTAAGCATGTCCTAGCCATTGGAATTGTTGATGATATTACCAGGTTGTACAATTTTAACAACTTTGGTTCATCACCTTTTCCCTCAGTTTTTGTTGCTCATAGTGATGACTTGAAAAAAAATTGGCATGAGCGATTTGGTCACTTAAATTATCGCTCATTGCAACAACTATGTAAAGAAAATATGGTGACAATTCTTCTAATGGTATCTTGCAGGGATGGTGTTTGTTCTGGTTGTGTACTCGGAAAACATCATTGGAACAGTTTTGACAAACGTGCCTCTTGGCACGCCTCGGCCCCTTGGAACTTGTGCATAGTGACTTGTGTGGTCCTCTTCCATATGCTTCATTTTCTAGTTTCAAATATTTCTTAACTTTCATTGATGATTACTCTAGACGCACTTGGGTTTATTTCCTAAAACTTAAGAGTGAAGTATTTAGCATGTTCTTGGCCTACAAGGCCCTTGTTGAAAAACAATATGGTCATCAAATTCTTAAGTTAAGATCTGATAATGGGGGAGAATATGTTAACAACAAGTTCACTACTTTCTACATTGAACAAAGAATCCAACAACAACACAATGTTCCATATACACCACAGTAAAATGGTGTAGTTGAACAGAAGAACTGCACTTTAAAATAAATGGCTAATTGTATGCTTCAAGCTAAGGGACTAAGTCTTCAATTTTGGGTTGACGCCATAAATTGTGCAAATTACATATTTAACCGCACCCCCATTAAATCTTTACTAGATATCACACTGGAAGAAGCATGGATTAAAATTAAACTAGATGTAAGTCACTTCTATGTGTTTGGTAGTGAAGCATGGGCTCATATTCCGGATGAAAAACAAAAAGAATTGCATCCTAAAAGTGAAAAGTGCATATTTGTTGGATTTTCTGAAAATGTAAAAGGTTATAGAATTCTTCAGCCACATTCTCATGATATAATAATTAGAAGAGATGTAAAATTTGATGAAAATATCTTATCCTGCGAGCCTAACTCGGCTTTCATTCCATCTATGGCCTGTGAGCCTAATTCGGCGCCTATGCCTTCTTCTACTCCCAACTTCCTTGACATCAATCCAATTCCAGTTTCTATTGATGACATTGAGAATGAAAATCCACCTCCTCCTGCTCATTTTCCTCTAGCACAACCACTTCCTCTATGGGTCCGTTCAACATACAAAGCAGTTGGTGATCTTTTCGGTGATCCTAGAGATCAACTACAAACACGTTCTCAGTTCCAGCGAGCCTCTTCTCTTTTGGCTCAAGTTCTAGGTGTTCAGTCTTTTGGAATTATATTGTATAGTCAAACAATGCCTTTCATGTAGATAAGTTTGGCTTAGATGGTTTTAAATGGTAGTTACTTTTTCATATCCAACATCATAAAATGAAGAAAAAATAAAATTCATTAATTATAGATACCCATAATAAAATGCCACAACCATAACATAATTGTCGAAATAAAACATGTACATAACATTATCCATTCCCATCACCTTGATTATCTTCCTTCCTCATCATTATAACATTGTTTCTCTCAAACGGATGTTTTGATCTCAGATTTTGTCTTAGTATGAACCACCAATCTCTATCCATCACATCCAGGTAAAAGAACACTTGATTACATTGTTTTGGTAAACATAAGGCTCCTTCTTTTCATCCCGCATTTTTAAGAGTTGATACATATTATCCCACTATCATGATATTCATTTACAGTATTTCGGTTGAAAGTATCCACCACTTGCACTTAAAGATAACACATTGGAAAGATTAGAAGTACACTTGCATGATCTCTTGTATCTTTCTGATGTAACCTATATTCCCCTCTATTATGTTCTAACCACAATGGCTAGCACAACTATTTTGGTTGAAAGCAACCTCCACTCCATAATCAAACATGGCACGTCCATCATTAGTATCCTCAGTGAAAAAAGGAATTGCCATATTCCTACATAGATGGGAATAAATGCACCTAAAAGAATGTGAAGAATGGACGTGTCATATGTTTAGTAAGACGAGCATTAATAAAAACATAATACATATTATAATTCAAATGTGCATTATAAAATGAGCAATGTACACTAAGATATTATTATAGAGTTGTTTCACCCAATATCTATGTTTATTGCATCATCTTCACCACACGGGTAACGACTAGATGCTTTATATTTCTCTTTGATTTGGTCAACCACCCAATTATTGGGACAAATCATTGGCATGTTTTCTTTTAAAAGATTGGGATAAGGGATGCTTCTACCATTCAACTGTCTAAATTATTTCATGTTATTTTCCCATTTCCTTCTCTACTCTTCATACAATGTGACCCATGTTTGCATTGCCTCCACATTGTAAAGAACAAATTTATTGAGGGAATCAATTTATGCATCTGCTAATGTATTCATGAAATGAAACCGATTGGTATGAGATCAAATATATATTATCAAGTTCAATGTAAACATTTACTCTGTAGAAAATTCACAAAAAGTAAGTAACATACACTTTATCATGTGTCTTTTTCCATTCATTTGGAGTAGTTCCCCTTCCATTTTGTCCTTATCTCGTTGGTCGTCCCAAAACACTATGCCCGATGTGTTGTTGCTTTGCTTGATGTATTTACTTGAATAATAAAATGATTGATATACAATGCACTCCTCTGCCACTGACCCATGGGTTTTTCCCATTTGTCTAACAAACCCCTTCAAATTTTTCATGTACCTCTCCAAAAATAATATGCAACAACATGAGAACACCCTAGCTAATTCAAATTCATAATCCAAGTGAATTAGAAGATGGACCTGTAAGTGCATGAAACTTGTGGGAAGTTTCTTCTCCAACATAAAAACAATCTCAACGATCTCTCGATGCCATCGTGGAATTCTAGGCATGTGAATGTCCTTTGATGTAATCCAATGTACAAATGCATATAATTTAGGTATGGCTCATCATAGATCATGGGGGAAGTCATGGTTTACACAACCACACACAAGCAAAGGATAATGACACCACAAAATAAACATGTAAGCAATTAATTGACATAAAACTGTGAATGCATAGCATATTATAACCTACACTATAGAAAAAGAATCATGTAATTGACATACATACCCTTAGAAGGTTCATATGCTCATGAGATAACCTCAACAATTGTTCGTCTATTGTGAAGAAGCATCAAAGATTTGACCCATATAATGAAGGCTCCTTCACACTCAATATAACATCCTTTGTGAAAGAAAGATCATCTTTATTCAAAACCCATGGGACATCATCTTCTTTAAAATACCAAGAGGTTCCAACCTCTCCTCTACTTTATTTTCTTGGCTAATGTTTCTTTTAGTATATAAAGAAATAAGAACTCTCCTAATAACTAATGTGTCGGTTTTTTTCGATGATATGTGCCTTCATAAAGAAGATGAAATATTTTTTAATATATGCATGGGATCTAGTAAGTGGGGAATATTAAGATGCTCCCAATATGGAATCTCATAAAACATAGATTTCCTTTTTCATCCCAATGGGAATTTTCTCAACATAAGTGTTGAAAAATTCATTATCATTGAGCGTAGGTTCCCCATTTAAATTGAAAAATTTTGCAATTTTATTCTCCTTCTCTATTTCATATGCCCTAAGCTAGTATGTTAGTGTCATTATTTCAGGTCTTTGAGTTCTCTTTGGTTTACCATTGAAAGAAGATGTTTCTCTTCTATAAGGGTGGTCTTTTGGGAGGAACACCCTTGGGCAATCGTACATCATCTTTTGTATGTGGTTGGACCACCTAGCCTTTATTGAATGTCCACAACATTTACATCCATGATACCCTTTTTTTATAAGACCTGTGATGTTATTGTACATGGAACACATTAGCACCGAAGAAGGAAGTTGCAACAAATTAAGTTTGTCAAATAACAGTATGGATAAAATCAAATCAATTAACATGCTTACTAGAGAAAAATCCTAGTCCTGGATAATCATGTGTGGTGTATGAACATATGCTATATGTTGTAAAAGACCTATCCACTGAGATGGGTCTTGATACATTGTATACCTGTATCCCATCCCATAATTGCTTGAATTCTTTAATCAATGGTTGGAGGTATACATACATATTCTTCACTTGTCTTCTACCAAGAACTATAAGAGCCAACGTAAGATGTTCATTCTTCACATATAACCATGGAAGGATATTGCTATTAATCACTACCAATGGAAAAACAAAATAATTGGTGTTTTGGAGGGAATAAGGGTTAACTCCATCCATGGTATGCTTAATCAAAGGTTTCATACTTCATCCTTGAATTTATCAGGCTATTTATCCTCTATATGCTCCATGGATATTAAATCTATAGGAATATGCATAATTCTTCGCTCACTTCTGACGAAGCATGCCACCCCTGCAACATGGCTAATTCTTTGCAATGAAAAATCTTTTAAATCCTTGGTGGGTGAAAACATGAAGTTGGGAAACAATTTTGGCTTGTTTTTGACAAACAAAACTGTTAAATTTTATGTTTTTCAACTTTGACCTCTTCAAACCCATATCTCCCTTATGAATTTCAACTTGAAGTGAACACAAAGGTTTTATAGAATTGAATTATCTGTCTACTCGTATTTTTTTTAATTTTTTTATGGACATATCGTGGGACAAATTTGTTATCAACCAACGGCATATACTTGACAATTTTAGGTATGGATAATGAGTGACCTGTGTTGACGTCGATTTTTTGATAGATGGTTATTCCTTTTAGGGAAAAACATTGTAGGCTCATAATCTACACACACTACACTTGATCATTGGCTATATTTGGAGCTTTTTAAGACTTGGGAACTATTTTTTATTATTTATCGAAACAACATATGTTCAGAAAATGGTGCATTATCGACACATGTTTTTGTCTTCAGGTTTTCTTTCAAATGTGACTCTTATTGGAAAGACTAAAAGTACCCTTTTGAATAGGACAAGCCAATTATGATCTTTGAGAATTTTCAATTTTTTTGGTGTTGTCGTTGTTATGATATTGAATTTTCATTTCGGGTAATTTCTAGAATAATAAAATTCTTAAGGGATAAGGTTTAGAAAAAAAAATCTTAATAAATAGAAATTCAAATCGAAATGAAACAATTATTATATCATTGGAAACTAGATTCAGAGATGAATCCATTGCTACCAAGTTCGACAAATAATACTTAAAATTTGCAGTGGTTTGGGCTTCCTGAAGTTGGACGTTGCAGAAAGATGTCAGATATTTTCACATGTTTTGTTGACCATAAACTCTCGGCCGAAAAATACCTTCCAAACTCTCAGCTGAGAGTTTAGTTCAAACTCTCGTCCAAGATTTTTTTTGAAAATACAGCACAGTGATTGGTTCAAACTCTCGAGCTAGAGTTTTTTTAAACTCTCAGCCTAGAGTTTGAACTCTCAAAACTCTCGACCTAGAGTTTTTTAAACTCTCAGCCGAGAGTTTGAGGTTGAATTTTTTCCCCCTGTTCATCCGCGCGCCCTCTTTTTTTTCACTCCATTTTCACGGAATTGTTTCCCAGCTTCGCGTTTTCACTCTGGTATTATATGCATGTGCCTCAATATCTTATGAGGAGGACCACACACCTTACCCTTTTTTGTATTTGGTACATGTCATGCTCACATTTGGGACATATCTCTTTGTCGGTATATTTTCCTCTGTATAAATAAATCAGTCAGACAAGCATGATATGATATGTACTCAACACCCAACATTTTCAATAGTTTCTTTGCCTCTTTGCAATTTTCTGAGAGGATTTTATCACTCGGAAGTAAATTTTCTTTGAGTAACCTACAATTGGTGGGAAATATAAATGTACAATGTCATTAATCATGCAACAAATCTCTTTTCATTGTTTATTTAATTGGGACTTGATGGATACTTACCTTAGTAGTGCTAAGAAACACGTGTCTGACTTACCATACATTGCTTTCAAGTTGTACAACAACATTGTTTCCCCCAGTTTCGTAGAACTTCATCCATTCCTAAAGAGAATCGGGTGGTGGAAGTAGATTTCGAGCTTCTGAAAAGGGCATCGACAATATTAGCATCGTTCTCAAGCTCACCTAGTTGATTTTTTTTAAATTCCCTCCATGGAATGGGTATCCCATAATAAATCATCCATACCAACCTCTATATAATTGCTTTCAGCCCCAACTTGTGAAGAACTATTGTTACTATAGATGTTTTGAATTGGTGATTGTAATATCCTAATATTAAAATTTCTTCAATTTTGGCCAATTTCGAACCTTAGACTAGTGAAAACCCAAACTGTCCCAAATGATTTCGAATTATGTATAGAATGGATTAAGGGGTCTTAGTACATCCTAATACATCTACTGGACACTCATACACTTACTAAAGGCCTTTAGGACTTGCATTAATCAAGGAGGAATGAAAGAGAACAATACTAGCAATTTTTTATGTGTAATCCCCCACTAGTGACTAACTCTTTGGCTTCCCAAAAACTGTATGACCCTCCAAAATTTATGAATATAGGATTGTACTAGGTAAAGGACTTCATTGAAAACCAAAATGAAACATTGATCATGATCTACAACTAGTTATTTCACCCATCAAACAAAGAGTTGTAACACCTAGATATTGCTTGGAAATTGTGAACAATGGACATGGAAAATGTTGCATAAAATTTAATCAAATGCCCAACGGGCCTACATATTTTAGTTTGGTCATATACAGTACATCATAGACTTCTCGAACAGATTCAAAAAATCAGATAAATTATGATACAAAATAAATGCAAAACTACTTCAAAAAGTCCATAAGAAAGTAGACTCGGGGAAACTAGCTCAAATTAGTGGTTTGCATGGAATTTTTACATGATAGACATAGGATTTCATGATATGGATCAGATATGTAACTCAAAACAGTTCCATATATCATATATTATAACAATGGAGTCACAAAATCATCCTCCACAATTTTTATACAACTATGACTGCGCCATCAACACTAGAACGTGGACATTGAGAAGAATGTGTGAGAAGAGAAATCAAAAGAAGATCTATGAAAGGAACTCGAAATGTAGAGGGACTTGAACCTGCATTAAACACACCCTTTAAGCTCTGATAATAGGTCATAATTTCCTCTCCTCCATCCAAATTGGATAGGAATATTTCACCTTCGAAATTTGTTCAATAACAGGGAAGGTGAACACCCACCATGCATGGACAAGCTAAGCTTGACGATAATTGAGGAGGTAAAAAGAGCCATTAAAAACTCAAACCTTGACAATAGAATAAAGAAACACTTGACTCCAAACCGAGATATTACACCTAGAATCTATGGCCTCCCGAAAATACACAAAGAAGGAGTCCCTCTTCGTCCTATCGTTAACACCATAGACTCCCCCACCTACGAACTTGCAAAACATGTAGCTAGAATCCTAGGTAGCTAGAATCCTAGGTCCCCTAGTAGGAAACACAAACTCATTCATCAAGGACTCAAGTGAATTTGTGGAGTTGATAAAAAAGGAGAAGTTAGAACCTAATGACATTATCTTAAGCTTTGATGCAGTCTCCCTATTCACTAAGATACCATTGGATGAGGCTATACAAGTCATCAAAGAGGTGATTGATCCAGACACAGCTAGGTTAGCATAAGTATGTCTCAAATCCACCTTCTTCAGTTTTCAAGGATAATTCTATGAGCAAACCACTAGGATATCCATGGGATCCCCCCTCTCACCCATAGTGGCAAAAATTTTCATGGAAAAGTTCGAGAAAGAAGCTCTAAACTCCTACCCACTAAAGCCATCACGATGGAAGAGATACGTGGATGACACCAACGTGATTTGGCCACATGGTGAAATTGAACCTAAAATTTTTTTTGAACATCTTAATAATCATTCTGCAGACATTAAGTTCACAATGGAACTAGAGGAGAATGGAAGCATCCCCTTTCTTGATGTCTTGATAACTAGAAAAGAAGATGGAACTTTGGGACATAAGGTCTATAGGAAGAAGACACATACAAAAAGCTACCTCCATGCAAATTCCCACCACCACCCCTCTCAGAAAATAGGATTCATTAACACCTTAGCAATTAGGGATTCTAGGATCTCGGACATCGAGCATCTCTAGGAAGAAAAATACCACCTCAAAGATGTTTTCGTGAACATAGGTTACGAACCTAGGGTTATCAAGAAATCTTTAGATAAGGCTAATAATAGGAACCATAACAATAGTATAACATCCAATGATATGGCTAAGACTCTTAGTACCCAAACCTGTAACGTGAGAACCTACTTACCTTACATCCAAGGGGTCACAGATAAGATTTCCAGAATCCTTAAGAAGAAAGATATTACAACCTCATTCAAATCCTTTGAGACAGTTAAACAAAAAATGAGATCTGTAAAAGATCCTATCGAACCAAAACAACTTAGGGGTGTCTACAACATTCCATGTTCATGTAGAATAGGCTATATAGGTGAGACTAGGAGTTCCTTCCACACCAGACTTAAAGAACATGATGCTGACATAAGGAATGAGCGTATCTATACCTCGGCACTTGCAGAACATTGTTCCAAAACCAAACATCAAATCTGTCTAGAAGACACCAAAATCTTATCTAAAGAAAACCACTACTTCAAAAGAAATTTTAGAGAAGCCCTAGAAATAATCAAACATCTAGACAATTTGAATAGGGATGGAGGCCTCAAGGTTAGCATTAGTTGGCTTCCTTCTATCCTAAACCATAGATCAAGTAGTTAACCTAATAGCCCCCCTTTTATATTAATTCTAAAACTTTTTGAACCCTAATGTTGATAACTCTATGTCAATAATAATAATAATTAAAAAAAAAAAAAAATTAATAATATTTTAATAAAGTTAAAATGTTATTTAATTACAATAATTAAAGAAATTATTAATTTTAAAAAAATCTAATACACCCACTAACTTAATACCTTTTAGTTTAATATTAAACATTAAAATAATTCTATTAATTCAACCCTCATACTTACTCCACCCTTTGTTGAAATCAATTAATATATTAAGATTTTTAAAGAATTTAGTATAAGTTAATTTAATTAATAAATTGGTTACATTAAACATTTGATTGAATATTTACTCACTAATTGAACCTAAAAACTTTTTTATATAACCCTATCTTTTTAAAAAACAAACCTTTGGATATATATATATATATATATATATATGTACATGAATATTTATATTTATATATAAATTTATTTTTCTATAACTAAAAATTAACCTTAATATTACAATCTAATACTAACATATAATTTTCAACAATTAATAACTTCTTAAATAATGTTAAACTTAGGATTAATATTTGGGTTTTTATAATTAATTAAATTAATCAAATTAACTTAAAATTTTCAATAATTCACCCTAAACCCTAATTCCCCGTAAGCCGACCTAAAGCTTGTCTCTACTTCTCATTACTATATATCAAATCTCTAGCTCTTCATAAAACTCGACAATTTGTCCTGATGATGGATCCTGTTTTGGATTCAAAACTTCTATTTTTAACTATGGATACTGTGGTTTCCCCGATTCCTCCTGCAATCAACCACCATAGAAGTCTTGCTACAGAGGGTCAAAATCCCCAAAAAAGAAAAAGAAAAAGGGAAAAAGTCAAAAAATAAAAATAAAAAAAAAAGAGGGAAAACTCAAAATACCACTAGCTAATACTATTGGTTTCCCAAAACCATGGGTCAATACTCCACCACCCAAAATCATTATAAAAAGGTGATGGAGTCCCCCCATTTCATATACATCCATAATCACTCTTCATACCCTTATGTTGCCAAATTTCCTACAGCACTCTAGCCTACCCTTTCAAGTTTTTGTGCCCATCTAGTTGAATCTTGGCCACCCATTGAGCATTTGGAGAAGAGCAAGGAACTCTGGAGACCCGGTGCGCTACTCTTCGTACTACTGCAAGGGCCCCCATCACCTCATCTTCTGAGGTAACTATTACTGCAAACCCTTGTTTGTCATATAATATAAAAAAACACAAGTTTCATTCATGGGTTCCTATTGATCTATCATTTTATTGCAGTAGTCAGATTTATTTTATGTTTGTTATTTGCACATATCATTTGCTTATTATCTATTTTTTTATCCATTGTTATGAACTGCTACTAAGGGTTCTTAAACCCTTAGTAGGTGCTCTTTAGCACGAGCTGGTGTGAAAACACTAGCTACAGTTTTGGCGACTCCCACTAGGTTCGATCTCTGCGGATCTGGGGTTTCTTTTGACCACCCTTACCCATTTTTTTTTTCATTTTATCTAGCTTGGTTTGTTTTATTTTTGGCAGATATGTGGATCCAGGCTGTGATCCCTGCGATATCTCTCCATTTCGAGTCAGATCTATGCCCTATTATTTTGTTGGAATTTTGAGGGCGGTTTTGTAACGGATATAGGGTTCATTCTATTAACCGGAAATATGACATATAATATGTCAAATCAAACCCTCGGATATTTCTGATCTAATGGAATTGGTCTGGTCAAAATCTGATTATCCAGTAAAAATATATCCTCTCTGCAGTATTTCCGTCCGTGTGGAAAATTCCTGAAAAAAATTGCAGATTTGAAACGAAGATATCTTTGCTTCCTGGAATCGGTTTTGACTAATTTTTTTTCTTCAGATCATGTATGTTTTCGAGAATAATTCAGATATGTATTCTGTTTCTGAAAATTCTACATAGAATGTTACAGAAATTAGTTTTTACATTTTAAAAACAAAAATTTAAAGTTTTCATTTCAGTCTCAGTTGTTTATTTCAGCATTTACTATCTGTCCATATTAGGTTCACACCACTTGTGCACACATACTCTCCCCATTATTCAAGAGAGACTTCAAATTGGCTTAATTGACACCCCCTTTGGGGTTAGAAATCCAAATAGCACCCCCTTTGGGGTTAGAAATCCAAATAGCACCCCCTTTGTCATTCACATTTGAGACATAGTTTTTGTCCATTAGGAGGGCAAGTAGCAAGATTAGTTCTGGAAGTCTGAGTGGAATGTCGCACTCCATTCTATACTGAAAGACACCAATTCGTTGTTCTCTTCATGCATACTAGCGCCCATACCGGGTGTGCGACAACCAAAGAACTGAAGCTGCAAGAGACATTTCCAGACGTGCCATGAATGGGGTAGTTTAGTTTCCATTCTTGTAGGGCTCTTTTACCCGGAGTCCCTCTCGATAAAGGGATATCCTTTATCCATCTAGTTCGACATTTCGTATTGCCTGACTGCGTATTTCATCACCCTATAGGGGATACAATTTGTGTGAGCTTCCATATCTCTTAGATAGGTGTTTTCATTCTCCTATGCACCCATTGGATTAGTGATTCTACCTTTTATTTATAGGGGTGTTGCTTGTTGGTATTCTAACCATTTCATTGACTGCTCTTCTTGTTGTAGCTCGTTGTTACAGCTAGTGTTTGTTAGCATTATTGTTGGCCTGAGTGCCATATTTTTTGAGCTCTCCTTTTGCACACATGATTGCACTAGGATTTTTTATCATTTTATCCGCCACAGCCCCTCAGCACTTTTACACTTGTCATCATTGATTCACCAAGACAGTCTCGTCTCCTACGGGGACTATCCCTGCAACACGGTCCACTTGGCCCCACTCGTCAAAGATGCACATCATCATCGCCTGATCTTCATCCTGACGTCCCTTATTTGACTTCTGATTCTAATTCAGATTTACCCATATACACAGCTTTGTCTATCCCCATGGCCATCACGAACCCCAACCCCTTTTATGGAGGGATTGTTGGTGGTGGTTCCACCACTAGCCCAGCCACCACTTCAGCATCTATCTCTGTTATTCCATCTACAGTACCTAAACCTGGAATTTCAGTCACTGCCTCCATACCCACCAGTAGTGGATCTATTCCGACCACCATCCATTTGGTCACTAGTAGTACACTTGGGGGAATATACCCTTCCTACACGATCTCCTCGTCATTTATCGGTGGTCCCTTGATCCCCGTTATGACTCACGCCACTGGGCCACCCCTC
Source organism: Larix kaempferi (assembly GCA_027924585.1). Lineage (NCBI taxonomy): Eukaryota > Viridiplantae > Streptophyta > Pinopsida > Pinales > Pinaceae > Larix > Larix kaempferi. The sequence continues at coordinate 457,779 of BSBM01000111.1, read as the reverse complement.
GGTGGAGGTGGCCCCACGATCGGCGCCATGGCTAGCACGCAGACCACTTCAACTATGTCACATCCTCCTACTAGTTTTCCATTCATTGCTAGTCTCAACCTCCCTGATCTGGCCTGATTGACCAACAATTTGATCCGACATGCTCCCACATGGCCTCCCATGACTACCAAACTCTCTTCGTATATCCCAAAGTTTGAAGGGAAGGGTGGTGAGGACCCACAAAACCATATCATGTCCTTCCACTTATGGCATTCCTCCAACTCCATAGTGGATCTCTCGATCCGCTTACGCCTCTTACAATGGACCATCAATGGCTCTGCAACTAAATGGCATATTGAACAGCCACATGGGACACATTCCACTTTTACATCCCTTGCTTCGACTTTCCTGCAATTCCGTCCAATTACCCGTCCGTTATGACATTGGTGTTGATATTTTACTATCTTGCAGACAGAACTCGGCTACCCATATCACTGACCATATTCATGAATGGCATCGACGTCATAGTTTGTGCAAGAGCAAGTTAGATGACAGCATCTTTTTAGATTGGTTATTGAAATCCCTCATACCAATTATCACCAAGGATGTGGCATCCTAACGGCCCCAAATTGAAGAAGAAGCCATCCTAAAATCCCAACAGTTTGACCTCATCTATGCACAATCAAGCTACCTCTACTCCATTTTACCTTATGTTACTAGCGGTGATTCCTCCAGGAAGGACGCGTTGGGGGAATCCCATGCTGTCGACGGCATTATCAGGCATGTTGCATCTCATAACCAAAAATATGTCCATATTCCCCCTGCCACAACCCCAGCGTATAACCCAATGCATAATACCTCCATGAGTGGTCTCAACCTTTCGCATGCTACAACCCATTCAAGAGAAACACCTTTGTATGTTCTCATGGCCCAAGCCCCTCATATACATGGAGCTTCATGTCTGGTGCATTTCTACGGTCACACATCGCCAGCATACCCCCCTGCAGCATCTCCTGCCTACTACCACCAACTGGTTGTACCCGCACCCACACAACCCCCAGGCCCTCCAGCTTATTACCACCACAGGTTTCCCCAGCACCTTCCCAACCGCAGAACCCCCCTGCTCCCCAAGGGCAAGTTTATGCGCAACAAAACCAACAGCAAAACCAACCTTCCCAACGGAACCAACAAGGACAACAAAATAGGGGACAAGGTTGTAACTGAGGTAACAACCAACCTCCGGATACAGGCGGTCCACCACCAAACCCCTCAAATAATAATGGTGATGCACTAGCTAACCAAAATACCGATCTACCACCTCGGCAAATAAAAAACCCCAACTTACACACAAACCACCCATGCTTTATTTACGAGATATATGGTCATTACACGCACAACTGCCCCATCTAGAGTAAGCTCGTCAACTTTGGGATGACGATGCCCAACGGTAAGGACATGTTGTACCTCCGGCACCACCTAAACACCCGCAACCCAACACACAACCTATGGTGTTCCAGAACCCCCTACCCACGCAAGGGGTTGTAGCCACCCAACCTTTGGCTCCCCCTTAAGGGGTTGCGGCACCACAACAGCAAGTTACCTACGCAACTCATGGAAACCAACATGTTGACACAGGTACCACCACCTTTTAATGATGTCTTCGGTTGATATCAACCTATAAACCCGTCATAACCAATATGGTTCCACCACATAAATCATTCCTGCAGACAAGGCTGTTAACACTCTTCCCACAGATCAGTCATTATGCATACCCCCCACACCATTCGAAGGGGATCCCAAAGCTCCCAGATTTCCTTTGCGGTGAGTTAATAACAACCCTAATGCTCGTGTTACCCCCAACTATAATATCATGGATGACTTAGCCCAGTCCCCTGCTTCTATGTCATCCCTATAAGTTTTAAAGAACTCCCCAACGCAGCGCAAAATACTATTATTCGTCATAGGTGCAATAGACCCTTTTGACTCACAGATGATCGAATTCAATTTAGACCAATATGAACCATGCATGCCTTCCACATTAGCATTTCAAGTTTCTGTTTCTGTGTGGAATCTTGTTATCCATTGATGCATCATCGATGAGGGTTCCTCTACATGCGTTATGTCTACATTCGTGTGGCAGAAGCTCAGATCCCCTACCCTACAGTCATCCATGACTTCCTTACGGTCTTATGATGGTCGTTCATCCCAACCACAAGGCCTTTTGGCTAATGTTCCAGTCCAATTAGCTGGAAAAACTGTCCTAATTGACATCGAAGTCGTAAATGCATAGCTCGACTACAACTTACTCCTAGGACGAAGCTACATGTACGCCATGAAGACTGTCGCGTCATCGGTGTTCTGCATCATGATGCTCCACCATGAGGGATGGGTTGTCAAAATCGACCAAGTTACTTAATACAACCCAAATGCGCCCGCTACTCCTGATAACGTCCTCCCCATTCTTGAACAACCTGTTTTTGGTGCACCCACCCCTTTGGTTTCCACTATTTCCCCTAGACTTTATTCGGAGACTCCAATGGTATCCAATTTTCGGTCTTTACCACATCCCCCATTGACCGTTGAGATATATTATTTGTGCACCATTTCATCAAAACAATCGGTGCCTACCCCTCAACCCCCACTATTTCCTCAACCAGTGTTGGTCCCCAGCCACATCAGATCCACACCAATTCACACAATCTCATTCTTGTTCCCACCCTTAGGAGTAGTAAGTATGCCAATGATGGCCACACTGAATCTCCCTAGGTTAACACTAGGACTGCCTATGTGGTACTTACCTACTCCTAATCCTACTTCGATGCCACAAGTCATCCTCCAACCGGTCCAACGAATCACCACTTCCAATCATCCACCCCCTGGTGTGGAAAAAACATCTTCCTCCAACAACACTGGGGGCATGGCCACGCACACTCATATTGCACCACATACAACCAAACCTGTGAAATACCCCCTACATTTTTCGCACCTCCTAAGTGTTCTTTGTGCGATGACTTGGGCCATGCTACCCATAATTGTCCACAACTACCAAACCTCCAAGAACACATGAAGACGTTGGACAATGACCCCAATATTTCGGTTGTCTAACTACAACCCACCCCCAACCTGCATAAAAAATCATTTTGCACCAACCACTCCTGCGCCATATGTAGAGTCTACAGCCACTATTCCCATCATTGTCCGGACTTACTTGAGTATTGACTGGTTCTCCACGAAATGAATCAGTCTTCTTTAGAATCATCCATTACTACCATCGAGGATATTCACCCACCTGAATTCTCCTCATCGGCTAAGGTTAACACCAGTTACATGGTTTCCACTAGCGACCCCTCTGTCCTGTCATCCCCTTCAACTGATCCCTTTGACCCACCTGTTCAACCTTTTCAAATCGACAAGGAAATCACATGTCCACAGCATGGGGGCAAGCCCAAAATCTTTCCTACTCATTATCATCGTCATTCTTGTCGATGATACTAGGGGAATCCACCCTACAATGGGAATCCCCCATCATCATATCATCACTTCAGTATTCCACCATAGCCCACAGCCTCATGGTACACCCCCCCGCCAGCAGTTGGTCGATGCCCTATTGATCCCTCTTTGAGACAGCATCCGCACCACATTGACACCTCTGAGTTAGGGGGATTAATAGATTACCTCAACCCTGGGATAGGGGGCATGCTCAATCATTTTGAACCTTCCCCATCACATCTATCTTAGCATGTCAATGATCTCATTTCTCAACCCAACATATATGTGATCCACAATCACAAACCCCATGCACATAGCATGGGGGGAGGTCACTAACCCTGCTCACTTTTTCACATGCGCAATCTCAACCATTTTCTAGGTCATGTGTCACTTGTATATTTGATTTGATTTGATACGCCTAGTATTCCTCCCCTGCGGGTCATAATTTATTGCCGCCACCACCACATCCTTGGCTTGGTGGGATCCCCTTTATTTATAGCCATTTTTACCCTAATTTTTGCTTTGACCATTCTGGGGTCATATGACCTCCATTTTTCGCACCGTTTTCACCACCGGATTCAGCATTCCTATCCCGTGATGATTCTTGAGATCATTTCTCGCTCTCACTTAAAAAAAAATTGAGAATTTTTTCCATACCCCTCGTCGCCTCAATTTGCGTGCCACATAGGTCGTAGTCAGTTTTCACCATTTTTTATATTGCGTCCTATCCATGAGACCTCCGCTCCATCCCAACAGCATTTATTACATTATTTTTCCACCATTTCATCAACCTACAAGGAGACCCCATTAGTGTTCCCCCCACCCCTTCTTTCTTGGTTCCCATGGTTGTCCCTTGATTGAACACTTCCTCCTTGCTTGGTTGTTATATATGTTCGGTATACTTTTATCCCTTTTTCGGGTCGAGCAACTCCTTTATGAAAAAGGCACTCAGGTATTTTTGTTAATCTCTTTTTTGACTATGAAAAGATCGTCGAGCAATCTTGCTTCCTTTCATGCTCGTTAAATTACCTGAAAGGGTGTCTATCTGGTATAAGTTTAACCATTTTCCAGACCTTGTAGACTATTTATGAAAAAGGAATACTCTAGTCACATCGGCTAGAAGAGTTCTTCATTGCATACTTTTATGATTTTTCGGGCCTTGGAGACTAACACACGAAAAAGAACCCCCTTGGAGTCTTCTTATTCCTTTCAAACTCTTTAAAATTGAAAGCGACCGCGAGCATTCACCATCCTGGGCTCGTATAAATCCACACTACGGTACCTTTTCACCATTTCAGAGTCTTCTTATCACTTTTAGACTCCTTAAAATTGAAAGCACTTGCGAGCATGCACTGTCCTGGGCTCATATAAATCCACATGATAGTGCCATCGTAAACACACTTCTATCCCTTCTTCAAGATCCTTAAACCATGAAGAAGGCCCAAATGGTGCCTCTCGACGCCACGATAGATAATATCAAGTCCCCTCATTATGGAAGCATCCCCAGCATGGTCTCCTTTGTTCAGGGTATTCTGTGATGTGTCACCCTTGGAGTCTCCTGATCTCACCCATCAGTTTTCCCCCCTGAGTCTCCCCCATTGCAGTCATAGTCCCTAATCCCTTAAGCTATGATCCCCTTCCCTGAATTCAATTTCATATGCTACCAGGTCAGCCTTGTTTTCATACTCTGAACAAAGGAATTTTGAGTCCTCCCACTCTACGACTCCTATATCCCCCCACAGTATGTCAGTATCACATCCAGTACTATCACCTATTGGTTGTACACCTCGTGTTCCTATCAAGGAAACATCATTGCCTTGGTATTTGCAGGTCTTCCTTTGTCGATGCCAGCACATCTATTCCAGAGAATAGACACAGAGGTCCATGTACCTTGGACTCATCTCCATTAGAGGTGAGTTCCTACAGACCACCTGAGAGGAATCCTTAGTGCCTCTTAGAATTTGTGTTTCTCACGTGATCGACATCAACTCCATCATCGCACCATTGAGGTTCGTACAAGGTATTGGTTCCTTCATTTATTGGTCGAAGACCCCGGATGTCCCCTAACTCTAGCACATCAGTGAGTCTATTTGGAAACCCCAGTTGTATGTTACCACGGATATCTGGGTTGCGTTGGTGACATTGTTCTGAATCCCTTCAGCTACAAGGCTTCCTAGAGTATCCAGTTCAAATGCAGTTCAATGTACCCTTGAGATTATGACTCTCAGTCGTTGAATCCATACAATTGTTGGACACCTTCAGCTCTAGTAGAGCATCAATTGTCATGATACCGCATTCAGGATGAATGCCCTTGTTTCCATGTATCAGTTCTTCAGATTAGTCATGGTTGGACCATGAGTATGTCCCATATTTATGTCCCCCCATGGACCATTATAATGTACACAGCAGTTCTCTATGTATTGTTCAAGTCCCCTTTTGGGCCTCATTATTATGTGCATATATTGATACGAGCATGGGTATTCCTGCCTCGTCCATATATTTGATATTATTCCTCATCCATTATTGAGGTGATGTATTTCCAGTTTTAGCCCTTGCAGTTTGTATGGAGCATGTGTTCTAGTCTCCAACCAGTTTCTTCTCTCCACCATCACAATGCTCATACCCCTGGAAAAAGAAAAAACTTATGATTTCTATCGGACATACGATGAGCTCCTGTTCTCACACATCAGGGGGCAATCTGTTAACACCCAAAAATTGTTCACTGGATCATCTCCCTAGTCACATAACCCATTTGTCCACTTTTCCTACATTTTTGCCTCCAAAACCACAAATTGGTAACCAAGTGGGAAAAAAATCATTATTTCCCTCCTGAATTAATGAAAATTCTCCAAAAAAGGATAAAATCCCATAAAAAAGGGTGAAAATCCCCAAAAAAGAAAAGGAAAAGGGGAAAAAGTCAAAATAATTTTTTTTTTAAAAGAGGGAAAAATCAAAATACCACTAGCCAATACTATTGTTTTCCCAAAACCATGGGTCAAAACTCCACCACCCAAAATTACTATAAAAAGGTGATGGAGGCCCCCCATTTCATATACATCCATAATCACTCTTCAAACCCTTATGCTGCCAAATTTCCTACAACACTCTAGCCTACCCTTTCAAGCTTTTGTGCCCATATAGTTGAATCTTGGCCACCCATTGATCACTTGGAGAAGAGCAAGGAACTCTGGAGACCTGGTATGCTACTCTTTGTATTGCTACAAGGGCCCCCATCACCTCATCTTCTGAGGTAACCATTACTGCAAACCCTTGTTTTCCATATAATATAAAAACACAAGTTTCATTCATGGGTTCTTGTTGATCTATCATTTTATTGCACTAGTTAGATTTATTTTATGTTTGTTATTTGCACATATCATTTGCTTATTATCTAGTTTTTTTCCATTGTTATGAACTGCTACTAAGGGTTCTTGAACCCTTAGTAGGTTCTCTTTAGCACGATCTGGTGTGAAAACACTAGCTACACTCCCCTCCCAATATTGCTTGTCTTCAAGCAATATGAACCACCTCCATATAATTTTGAACCCAACCAATGGCTTCTCACCTCATGAAAGTGATGATATGTATGATGAAACATTTGTCTAGTTTTCCACCAACTTCTACAAGTTGTTTCATGAAGTCCAAAATAGAAATAGTTGAATCCAATGATGATCCTCGGATCCCAAATGATCCTTAAGAATACAAGGTTCAATATATATTCTCCTATGTGATGCATAAGAGTCACATGGAAGTCATGATAACACCCTGCAAGGAAAAAAATATAATTCCATCCAACAATATGTTCCCCATGTAGGAAACCATCACCATTTGTTGCAAAGATGAATGCATAGGGAAAATAATAAGCTTTATTCCTCAAGCCAAGCAACCAAAATGTGCTCCCAATGAGCTTCCAATGATCAACAATTCTTGGGTCCCACTACTTGTGCACTCTCCTAGTGCATAAGAACCAATTTAGCAAGTATGGGATGCCAAAGTCCCAACACTTGTGCACCCCATCAATACATAGTGTGAATACATACAAATCAGAATGTGGGATGCCCATGTCCCAATGCTTGTGCATTCCTATCATGCACAAGGTCTCCCAAAACAATACCTCAAAGTAGGAGGTGTACAATATCCTCCAAATTATTTCAACCAAGTATGGAATGTCGGGATCCCATAACTGGCGCATTCCATCAATGAGAAGAATAACACAGAATTTTACATCAAGGTGGGATATGCCAGGATCCCACTCTCTAATGAGCATCCTCTCAAACATCATAAGTACAAAATATAGATCATCAAAATACATAACAACATCATACAAATGTACATCAAGAAGGTGGCTCATCAAAGAATCATGAAAGTAATTGTACATCCAATCAAGTAGATCATCATGTGCCAAGTTCATACAAGCATCAAGTGACCAGTTAAATCTGCTCCAAGAAAGTGTGGGAGGTGTCATAGAGTGTTTCCATTTGTGCTTCCACCCAAACGTTGGATGAAGAAACTCTCCCATCAAGTGAATTACATAGTGAGCAAGAAGAAGAATGAGTATCATATATGCATCCATGAATATGTGTATCATCAAGAAATAACAAAGGATGTTTCTTCCAATAAGAATTTTATCCAATCATATATCTCTTCACCCAATTATTGGATGAAGTTCCTCCAACATCAAATGAACTAATCAAGGAGCAAGGAAAATCATGAGTCTTCAAGTGACTCAAGTGAACATCATAGGTGCGTCCATGTATGTGAGAGTTATCAAATGACATCAATGGATATTGCTACAAATGCAAAGAAGAAGGTGGTTTATTCATGTCATCATCAATAAATAACAAAGGATGTTGCTTCCAATAAGAATTTTCTCCAATCATATATCTCTTCACCCAATTATTTGATGAAGTTCCTCCAACATCAAATGTACTAATCAAGGAGCAAGGAAAATCATGAGTCTTCAAGTGACTCAAGTGAACATCATAGGTGCGTCCATATATGTGAGAGATATCAAATGACAGCAATGGATGTTGCTACAAATGAAAAGAAGAAGGTGTTCTATTCATGCCATCATCAAAAGGGTAGATATGAGTTTCATATTCCTCATGTGGCACCATCAGAAAGAAATATTTCACCCATACTTCATTAGGATGAATGCTACAAAATGTGAGAGTGTAGGATGTAGGAGAATGAACCAACTCACCCAAATGATCAGAAAGTGTAGAAGTTTCATCATGTGAAGATTCCATAGGGGTAGGATCATGCACCTCCCTAAAAAGTGTGAAACTTTCCTCATAGGTTGGTTCCAAGGTAGTGGAATCGTGCACTTCTTCAAAAAGTGCATAACCATCATCAAGAGGCAACTCAAATTCCTCTTTCACCGCAACAAGTTCTTGGGTCTCTTTAAACTCATCTTCAAACACATCAAGCACATGAAATTTTCCATGTTTCTCATGATCCATCATGTCATGAGAATCCTCCAAGCAATCTACCATATGACAATCTGAAACATAGGAGGAAGAAAAAATATCTTGTAACCTCTCAAGAAGTTGCTCATTTTGAATTTTGAGCTTATGAATATCCTCATTAGTCTTCAAGTATGCCTCATGTAACCATTAATTAAGCTCAACCAAATTGCTTCTATCAAAAATAAAAGACATGAAATTACCTTCAATGTTGCACATTGCTCTTTGAATCTTCTCCATATCTTCAAGGAAGGATGGATCCTCCAATGAAGAAACTCTCCAACAAGACTTTGACACCAATGCTTGATTGTCATGGATTATGATAAGGGCCTCATAGATATTTCTTTCACTCATATTCAAAGACCCTTCAATTAAGGATGTTTCATTAGAGAGAACCTCATCTTCTTCTTCTTTCTTGGGATCAACTCCACATGGAAGCTCAAGTGATGATTGGGAAGCTGATCTTGGTTCATATTTTGTTGCTACAAGGTATTCTTCTTTGTGCTCAATGGATTTGGGACTTTCAGCAACCTCATTAAGGCTGATCTATATGTCACCAATATAGAGGGATGGACATCCATTAGTAGGTGTCTCCATGCAATCTTGCTACCCATCTGTAGGCACCACATCATAGCATCTATCAGTATATGCTTCTACAGAACTTGAGAAACCATCATTAGTTACTCTCTGATCCATGTTCTATGTGAGAGATGCCTCTAAATGATCCCTAGTTGAATAGGTGATTGCTTCATTATGCTGAAAACCCTCAGCAGTAAGGGTTGTGGTATTTTCTTTCCCAACATTGGTGGTGGTCTCCTCATCTCGCTCCTCCTTTTCACTCAAACATATATGATTTTCTCTCCAAGGTTTTTTTCAATAAGGGCATATACCTTTCTTCACTAACTCCACATATTCTTTCTTGGGCCTATATCCAGACAAAGAATCCACAACAAAAATCGAAAGAAACTTTTGAGGATGACTTCATTATAACACTATAGGCTTGATATTGTTGGGGCAGGGTTTTGCAAGTTTCCCTCCACCATGTTATTTCCTCCAAGGATATTTTATGGTGGAACATGCATATTATACATAAATGTGGCTATAATAATAACCATTATTTATTCTTCCAAATGTGATTTGATGGGAGATATATGTAGAAGGTACTTCCTGGACATTTTCTTCCTCATATTGTCTGTAGTACTCTTCATATTGCTCATCATATTCATCATCATATTGCTCATAGAAATCATCATCAGAGTAGGAAATGGTTCCAATTTTCTTCTTCAATGGATTATCCAATGCACAGGTGCAAGAACCATGCTATGATACCACTATAATATCCCTAATATGAAAATTTGTTCAATTTTGGCCATTTTTTAACCTTGGACTAGTGAAACCCCTAACTGTCCCAAATGCTTTCGAATTATGTTTGGAAGGGATTTATGGGTCTTATTACATCCTAATACATCTACTGGACACTCGTACAATTCCTAAAGGCCTTTAGGACTTGCATTAATCAAGGAGGAATGAAAGGGAACAATACTAGCAATTTTCAATGTGTAATCCCCTGCTAGTGACTAACTCTTTGGCTTCCCAAAAACTATATGAAACTCCCAAATTTTTTAACAGAGGCTTGGAATAGGTAAAGGAATTCATTCAAAACCAAAATGTAGCATTGACCATGATCTAGAACTGATTATTGCACCCATCAAACAAAGAGTTATAACACCTAGACATTGCTTGGAAATTGTGAACAATGGACATGGAAAATGTTGCATAAAATTTAATCAAATTCCCAAGCATAGTTTAGTTTGGTCATATACATTACATGATATTCTTCTATAACAGCTTCAAAAACTCATAGAAATTCTGATACAAAATAGATGCAAAACTACTCCAAAAATTCCATAAGAAAGTAGATGGGAAACTAGCTCGAATTAGTGGTTTGCTTGGAATTTTACATGATAGACATGAGATTTTCGGATATGGATTAGATATGAAACTCAAAATAGTTCCATACATAATATCTTATAAAAATTGATTCAAAAAATCATGCTCCACAATTTTTATACAACTATGAGTGTGCCATCAACACTAGAACATGGACATTGAGAAGAATATGTGAGAAGAGAAATGAGAAGAATATCTATGAAAGGAACTCGAACTGTAGAGGGAATTGAACCTGCATTAAACACACCCTTTAAGCTCTGATATTAGGTCAAAATTTTCTCTCCTCCAACCAAATTGGATAGGAATATTTCACCTTCAAAATTTGTTCAATAACAGGGAAGGTGAACACCCACCGTGCATGGACAAGCTAAGCCCTCCAAGAGTGCAAAACAAAAATTATCCAAAATATGGTATCCTTTGTCATCCTCCATTTTTATTAACTCCATGTGCAATCATGAGGTATAATTTACCTCCAAGACACTCACCCAACTCAAGTTAGTGATTGATTCCTTCATGAGACACTTGTCCTCCTCATCCTTGCACTCCTCTTTCCCCAATTCGAATTGGTAATATTGGATGACCATAACTCCCTCTATGCGCCCTCGTGGAGGATATTTTTAGCCCTAATATGTCATATTTTTCATAGGTCTTCCATCAGGTCTGAATTTTTCATAGATTCCTTCATCATTGTTGTCACAGATGCCATGGAATCTTGTTACAAGTGTCACAATTTGTCTATTATGCTTCTTCCTCTTCATTGGGAGTTACTCTTCCACTCCAAGTCGAGCCTCCATGATTCTTTCCATGGATATTGCCTCTTCATCTATCCCAAGTACGTTACCCTTCACCTTGAACTCAAATTTGTGTGAGAATGATGCCAAGTGTAGTGGAGAATCTTGCCACATGTGGGTCCCACAACCTCTTATGCGCCCTCATGATCCAATGCCACTTCATTTTCCTCTGTATTATTGTTTATTTGGACCATTTAATGTGAATTTGTAAGTATAAGTTCATTTTGGGTCTTGTAGCTCCCTTATTCCAAATTTTGATGTTTCCACCCCAACCTAGAGAACTAGTAGGTTAGTGGAACTTTTAGTCCATGATAATTTATTTGGATTGGGACATTACAAACTTTTAATTGGGAACTTTCTCTTCATGTGACCCACCTTGTCCATTTGGCTCTAATTTTTCATTATTACTAACTTGGCAATCATTTGACCATTAGTACCAATTTGACAAACTATCATGAACATGGCCAAGTGGCTTAGGCCATTGTGATCCAATGAAAAATTTGGGGACATGACATTGGCTTGGGACATAGTGGGAATTAAATAGGTGGTTAATTAAACCATGCTTAGTATGCTTCCTCTTTGAGCTCAATTCACTTAGCATCCTTCTCGATTTGACATTGTATTAGGGTGCAATGGTAGATGGTAGATAGGTTGAACGTCATCAGAATCATGGTTCCAAAACAAAATTGATCATTAAATAGATTATATTAATAAATAAAATTCATTTAGTATGTTGAAAAATTACACCCAATATTTATTAGAATCATATAATGTTTTTTTCAACAGTACATGCACAATCAACCACTTATAAAACACATGTGGAAATACTCAATACATTAACATTATTTCCATTGAAAATCCAAAAATGTAATTACTCAATGATCTTTTTATTACACCCAAAGGGATGTCTAAAGGTAGTACCAATGCAAGTTGTTTTTTACGATCATTTGGTGTTCTACAAAAGTTATATTTTATTAACAACTCATCACTGGGAGATAAGCTATGTATTGCATGCACAACAACAAATCTGGATGCCTTCTTTTTCATAAAGAATCTTTGTCATTGGAGTGTTCCTCAAATAAACAATTTGCACTAAACAATGAGCACCTACAACTATTTATGAACCCTATAACGTTCCCATGAGTGCATTGATGACCATAGATATATAACAGGTTCTTCCTATTAAATTTTCTTGAAGCATAACCATTCATGCACATACTATACACGAAAATACTATGCTTGTATTTAACAATATTCAAAGAATTAGATTGACTATAAAGAGGACCACAAAATGGCATAATTGCTAATGACTATTTGGGAGGAATCGACACATGTGGAAGTGTTTAGAGCATCTATTTTAGAATTTGTGATGATCCTGTAATTGTTACCACAATAGGAGAATTTGGTGCCAAAATATGGCACAGATAGGGAAGATGGCCAAGCACCATACAAAGCACGATTGTAACCGGTTTGGTATTTACTTTGTAGATGGATTGGAAGAGATAAGTCATCAGTACCCTCCAAGAATTGAACCAACCTTTGTGTGTACTTGGAAATTTTATCTCTTATCCCATACAACTTTTTAGATCTCCTTGTAGAGATGTTTTAGGTATTATTGATATCATACATTGACTCACTGGAATTATTTGTTGACTTGAAAAAAGGAGACATGTTGGTCAATTTAAGACGAAACATGGTTGATTTGATTTCCAAATTTTCAAAGAATGAGCATATGGAAGTGTTCCTACGTGTCTTTTCTATTTTTCCTATTGGATCATTAACCACAGTGGGAGGTATTAGACCATCAAATTTGGGTAGTTGGTCATTAATCTAATCTGACAATGTGACACACTTAGGGTTCATATTCAACCCTTTACATTTTGAACAACCACATACTACTGGGGTGTCATAAAAGAGATCCAATTCACTCTGAAGTACCAATGGTCCATGTTAACACCCAAAAAGTGCTCACTAGCTCATTCCCTTATTCACATGACCCATTTGTCCATTTTTCCACCATTTGAGCCTCTAAAGCCATCAAAAGGTCACCAGAAAGACCACAATACACCTTTTTTCCCCTCAAAATATATATTTTTCCTCAAAATACACAAAAAACCCTCAAAAAAGGTCCAAAATTCCCAAAAATATTAAAAGGGAATAAAAATATAAAAAATATTCAAAAAAGGAAAAAGAAGGAAAAAGAGACCTGAACCATGTCGGCCAATACCATTGGTTTCCTTAAAACCATAATGGTATTCCCCATCACCAAAAACTATAAAAAGGTGATAGGGGCTCCTCACTTTACATCCACATTTCATCCTATCCTTATGCTGCCAAATTCCCTTTGAGAGCCATTGCCTCCCATTTCGAGTTTGAAGATCCCCATTGAAGCTTTGGAGAAGAAGAGACCATTGGATATTGGAGCTTCTCAACCTTGGAGTTGCTCAACACCCATCATCCTCACCATTTGAGGTAAACAAAATCAAATATTTCTCAAGTTATTGTTTTTCCATAGATCTTATTGCTTATGTTCTTAAATTAAGTTTTTTATTTATTTTACACATGTTAATGTTAGATCTGATTATATTAGTTTATTCATAGTTGTTTTTGTTTTATATTGATACTGTTGCTACTAGTTAGCAGGTGCATCCTTGCACATGCTTGGTTGAAAAACCAAGCAATAGATTTTGGCGACTCCGCTGGTTTTCGAACTTTAAATCTTTGCTTAAGATCTTTATTTTAGTTTTTTTTTCCTTTTAAAACTGTAGATCTGCCATACTACTCAGCTTCTTGATAGCTTCCCTAGCCATTGGCCCTTTCTGCAGCCCAAAATAGCCCAAATTTTCCATTTTCAGGTTCATTTTTCGATGGTCGTTTTTCCATCCGTACATCGCGACTTTCAGCCCCAAAGTTGTGCGGTCCATTGCGACTATGAGCCTTTTTTCCGCGCGGTCCATCGCGACTTTTCGACTTTTCCCCATGCGGCGCATCGCGGCTGGGAGACCTTTTCCCGCGCTGCACATCGCGGTTGGGCAAGCTTTTCCCGCGCAGTCCATCGCGACTGTTTCACACTTTCCCGTGTGGTCCATTGCGACTTTCGCCCATATCGCCGTACGGCTCATCGTGGGTTTTGACCCGAAAGTCACGATATTTCTTGTTTCGTTTCGGCCAATTTTTTTCAAAAAAAAAATTTGCCCAAAGTAGCTTATTTTTCCAGCATTAATTTCTACAATTTTTATAGCCCACTGTGTTATTATTGCAGCATTATTAAAGTGATATTTGTTAAATACTTCATTTATCTTTTTAAAAAATTTCAGATAATCGAAAGAAAGATTTTTTAAGTATTTCTAAGATTCTAAGTCTATACATTGCAAAGTTAGAACCATATTTCTAAAGTTGCTTAATTTTTTGCCCAAGAAAGACTCTAAAAATCCATTTATTTTTACATCTTTTATGTGCTTTACTTTTTAAAGGATCCATATTTTTTGAAAAGGTTATTAAAGCATTTACATTTGAAACGTCTTTCATTTTTTCGCAAATTAAATTCATTATTTTGGTTTGTGATTAAATCGCCCATGCGAGGCACATTGTTTTGGTATACACCTACACCAGCACACAATCTATCACAATAATTTCAAGTGAGCCTTTAAAATTACCCTAACTCAACCAATATTCTAACCCCACTTGGGGAACACAAAAAGAATTTTGTAGCTAGGTAGGACTGAGGGGATAAGTATCCAAATAACACCCCTCACTCATTTTTCATGTGGAGACATAGTGATTTGACATTTAGGGTACCAAAATCCCTTATTATTTGTTGACACGGTTTAACACCAATTTATCGGGAAGGCCTCTCCCTTAGGAGGGTTGAAGTAGCCAGACTGGTTCCAAAAGCCTGAGTGGAATACGGTTGTGGCCAATTCCAACCCAATGGTCTATCTCTTGAATCGCCGCCTTCTACAAGGTCGTGTTTCCAAATGGGTGATTATCTTACAAGAATATGACCTAACTTTTAAAACCCCGAAGAGCACAAAAGCATTAGCACTCGCTCAACTCATCACGGACTTACCATCCTCGTCATCATCACCAGCTATCCACACTTAAATAATCGACAAACATTTGTTCATCATCTCGTCTGACGACCCTTGGTACGACGACATTTTGGTATACCTCCGCACACAGAAGTTTCGACCCAACATCAACCATGATGGACATCGTCGCATCCATCACCATGGCCCCCGTTATCTCCTCTTGGGTGATGTCCTCTATCAACGTGGCGTCGACACAATCCTACAATGATGCCTTTCCCAAGACGAAGCAGAACAAGTCCATAACGACTGTCATAGCGGTCCCTGCGGCGACCATTTCTCTGGAATGGCCACCACCCAAAAGGTAATTCGTGCAGGTTATTTTTGGCCATCATTATTCACTGATTTTATCACAACAGTCAAACATTTCCAAAAATGCTAGCTCTTTGCCCCCAAGGCAAGAACCCCCCCCCTGCCCCCCTTCATCCAATCGTCACCGTTAGACCATTTTGCAAATGAGCCATCGACTTCATGGATTGCAATCTCACATCAGCCGACGACCACAAACACATTATTGTGGCTATTGATTACTTGACCAAATGGGAGGAAGCCATGCCTACTTACAATTGCAAAGCCGACATTGCAGCCCATTTTTTCCTCAACCATGTTATTGCTCGTTTCGGAGTACCAAAGCAACTCATCTCAGACCACTGCTTTCACTTCGAGGACTCCATTTGGAGAGAATTATCAACACTCCTTAAGTTTGAACATCATTTCTCCTCCGCCTACTACCCCCAAGGGAATGGCCAAGTCGAAGTTGTTAACAAAATTTTGAAAACCATCCTCCAGCGCATTGTCGACAAAAATAAATCCAATTGGCATCATATACTTTTTCCCGCATTATGGGCACACCGCACGTCGACTAAAACCGCCACCGGCTTTACCCCATTCCATTTAGTTCATGGCGTGGAATCTGTCCTCCCCATTGAATGCCAGATACCAACATTACAAATTTCTGTAGAACTTCTCCCCGATACGTCACTAATTGAAGAATGCTTACTTCTTTTAGAGCAGGCCGACAAAGATCGTCGTGCAACTCTCCAAACAATCGAAGCCACAAAGAACAGATCTAAACTTCATTACGATAAACATGTTCACCCACGAGCATTTAGTGAAGGAGACCTAGTACTTGTTTACGACCAAGCCCATGACAAAACAGGCAAAGGAAAGTTCCAATCTATGTGACAAGGCCCATATATCATACACACTTGCCTTAGACATGCAGCATACATTTTGACCGACTCGGAAGGCAATCCCATGTGCAACCCCCGTAACAAGTTGTACCTCAAAAGATTCTACCCATAAAAACTCCTGGACACCATAGTCCATATTGTATAGTTTTTTTTAATTGATTTTTTCACTGTAAATTTTCAAAACCTTACATTTTCTTTCTTTCCTACATGAACACGGATGGATCTTGTCCCACTCTACCACGTCAGTTTTGCCGATGGCGCAAGCTGTTGGTCTCCAAATCTCGCTTCAACAACTTGGGTAATTTATTCCCCTTCACATGAGTTGATCCACCTCGACAGAGTGTGCATATGTGCTTCCACAAACAACCAAGCTGAGTACGATGTCATAACCGGTCTACTGGCCACTGCTCTCCAAATGGGCATGTCACATTAGTGTTTTCCTGGACTCCCAGCTCCTTGTTTCCCAGCTCAATAACTATTACCAGGTACGTGATCCCTGTATATTTAGAAAATTCATGCGCACAAAACAAATGATTCGACATTTTGAATACATCTCTTTCACTCATGTCCCAAGAAATCATAACACTGTAGCAGACCAAATGGCTAACAACATTCTAGATTGGCATGTCAACCAAAACACGTAGGACATCACGACATACATCACATAGGAATTATAAAATCATCAAAACATTGCATCCACATGCATAAGATATGCATCCACGGGCGTACAAAAAATCAAAACATTGCATCCACGTGCATAACATATGCCTCCATGGGCATACAAAATCATAACTTTGCATCCATGTGCAACAAAATGTAAATGAAAAGACAAGATGTGCATCCACGTGCATACAAAAGGTACACTAGCCGTACAAAATGTGTATCAACAAAATACATCCCCATATGCTCATCAGCATTTGGGGGCAGGTATAAGATCACCTAATCATCACGATCAATGGGATCCTCTGGCTCCTCCTCCTCTGGCTCCTCCATATCATAATGATCCCGAGCTCTCCTCTCGGCCATCACCACAGCTACTCTCAGCAGGATCGACCGCCACTCACAGGGAGCATTGAAACAACGCTCGATAGTAGGACGATCTAGATCCCTCCAACCCTCCTCTGGTGCACCCACTAGAAGCCCCTCTAAGGTATCTCGTACATCCTCTAGGGCGTCATCTCATGGGCGCACAACTCCTCGTGCATGAGGCGGCGGAGGTACCACCACCACAATCTGTCCCCGACGTCCTATATGATCCACTGGTGGCCTTGGACCAACATTTGCAAAAAACCCATAGTAAATCAAGTCAGTAACATATAAAACATCTCTATCTATACTAATAACAATAACATCTAAACATAATATAATAGAGAAACAAAAACAAAGACGCATCGTCCAACCCCCAAGCCTATTCCTGAGCTCAAGGCATCTCAGGGTCTCCCCGGAAGTCCATACCAGCATACGGATAATCATCAATACCAACGGGCACCTGCTCCCACTGGTCATACATCTCCGACGAGAAGAACTGTTGGATACCACCACCACCCCAGGGCATCATCTCCCCCCACTGCACCAGCCGCGGCTCACTCCTCAACCCATCCTGAACCGGCACACGTGGCCGCAAGGTAGGGACCCGCTCAAAAAAGAAACAATAGAGGAGAAGCATAGCTGAACTCTCCTCCCTCCTGTCTAACCTTGTTCAACTCTCGCCGAACACAGGCCAAAAACATTTTCCCCCAAGCAAAATAAGTCCCCCTTAGGACACTGTCTACCATCATCGTTTTCCCCCCAGACAAACGATGGGGCGCCTGTGCACCAAGAACCTGCAAAACACAAGCCGCCACCGCCTGCGTCTCCAGCTCTCGCAAATCAGAGACACTCAATGCGCTATTCTGCATACGGGCCCCTGGAATGCAGAATCTCTCTAGTAGATCCTCAATATCCATGCTAGCCGGAATCCTCGGCTGCAGCTCCCCTATCTCACCCAAACAGGGCAAGCCAGTAAGAAAGTACACATCGGTCAAGGTGATCTCCAGTCTCTCACGTTGCACCATGAAAGCCACCTCCTCCAGGACCTAGAAGTCAACCAACTTGTTCAGCAGATCTCTGACTGAATGCATAATAGGAATCTAAGCAAACTTTAGTAGTCCGCCCAATGCCAAGGCCACCCGCACATTCGGGTCATCTCGAATCCTGCCCATCAGCGCCACATCAATCTCCCTCTCCCTCCACGACACCAACGGTCTCCTCAACATCCTGCCAAAAAACAAAGGAAATTTTTTTAGCAAAATAAAAAAAATTCCCCAAAATGCCCATCACGACTTTCGGGCTCTTAGCCGCGATGAACATCGTGACTTTCAACCTCACAGCCGTGATAACATCGCGGGTATCAGCCCCACAGTCGCGATGGGCATCGTGGTTGTAAGCCCCACAGCTACGATGAACATCGCGACTACCATCCCTCACAGCAGCGATGAACATCGCGACTGTCGGACCCACAGTCACGATGCACATCGCAGCTATCAATCCCATACCCGTGATGTGCATTGCGGAAAATGAGCCGAAACCCACGATATTCCACGTTGGGAAGCCAACGTGGAATTACGTAGCCTCCGAGGCCCCAACGCTAACAAGAAAGGAAATAATTTGAAAGGCTAAGGCACATAGGCTTACCTGAAACTCACAGAATGAAAAACCAACGGTCGAATCTCCCATAAATCAAGAAAATGCTCTGACCAACTCAATTGCTCTGTGAAACTCAATGGTGAAAATGACACTTGTCACATTGGGCCCACTTGCTATTTATAGAAATTTGACCATTTTCAATCAACCATTTCGGCATCATACAACGTCCATTTTTCAAACCGTTGGTACCATTGGAATCAGCGTAGCGAGAACTTCATGATAGTCCACTTCTTTTCCCAATTCCACCAGGTCTCTTTTTCGGGCATTTTTTCCCATGCCCCTCGTCACCTCGATTTACGTGCCACATCGGTCGTGGTCCATTTTTTACGAGTTTTATATCACCGAATTTAGTTTTTCACACTTGTGATAATGCTTGAGATCATTTCTCACTCTCCCCACCAGATTTTTTGGGAATTTTTTCCCATGCCCCTCGTCGCCTCGATTTGTGTGCCACATCGGCCGTGGTCCATTTTTGACAATTTTTATATCGCCAAATTCAGTTTTCCACGCTCGTGATGATGCTTGAGATCATTTCTCGCTCTCACCACCAGATTATTTGGGCAATTTTTTCCATGCCCCTCGTCGCCTCGATTTGCGTGCTACATGGGTCGTGGTCTGTTTTTGACGAGTTTTATATCGTCGGGTTCAGTTTTCCGCGCTTGTAATGATGCTTGAGATCATTTCTCACTCTCACCCCCATAGTTTTTGGACATTTCTCCAAAATGCCCCTCATCACCTCGATTTGCGTGCCACATCGGCCGTGGTTCATTTTTTACGAGTATTATATCACCAGATTCAAGTTTCCACGCTCATGATGATGCTCAAGATCATTCCTTGCTCTCACCAATAACCTTTTTTCAGTATAATTCTATCCCTTTTTCAGGTCGAGCAATTCTTTTACGAAAAAGGCACTTAGGGAGTTTCTGTTAAGCTCTTTTCTGACTCCTAAAACAATGAAAAGATCACCGAGCAATCTTGCTTCCTTTCATGCTCACTAAAAGTATTTGAAAGGGTGTCTACCTAGTATAAGTTTACCCCTTTTCCGGACCTTGTAGACTAATTATGAAAAAGGAATACTCTAGTCACATTCTCTAGAAGAGTTCTTCATTTGCATCATTTTATGCTTTTTTGGGCCTTAGAGACTAACATACAAAAAAGAACACCAATGGAGTCTACTTATCACTTTCAGACTGTCTAAAATTGAAAGCAAACTATGAGTAATTACTGTCTTGGGATCGTACAAATCCACAGGACGGTACTCCTCCACCAATTCAGAGTCATCTTATCGTTTTCAGACTCCTTAAAAAATGAAAGCACTCACAAGCATGAACAATCTCGGGCTCACATAAATCCACAAGACAGTACCATTTCAGAGCACACTTTTATCCTCTCTTGGAGCTCATTAAAACTACGAAGAAGGACCCAACAGTGCTTTTCGGTGCCACAACAGATCATGTCTACTCATAAAGCAGCTTCCCCAGTATGGTTTCCTTTGTTCAGATCATTCTGCAGTATGTCACCCTGAGAGTCTCCCAAAAGCATCCATCAGCTTGTCCCGCCAGAGTCACTCCAGTCTACAATACATACCCCTAAGCTATGATCCCCACACCTAAAAGTTAGTTTCCTACGCTGTCGGGTCAACCACGCCATCATGCTCTGAACAAAGGAAGTTTGAGTCCACCCACTATATGACCCCAGTTATTCCCCATCCCCACAGTATGTCAATCCTACCATCAGTACTACCACACTTCAGTTGTACACCTCGTGCTCATATCAAGGAAACATCATTGCCTTGGTAGTTGTTGGTCTCGCTCTGTCGACGCCAACCAAATCTATTCCAGAGGATAGACCTAGAGGTCCCTGTGCCTTGGACTCATCACCATTAATGATGAGTACCTACGGATCATTTTGAAAGGACCCCTCATTGCCTCTCCAAATGATTTTTTCTCACATGCTCGACTTCAAACACCTTGATCACATCATTGAGACTCGTACAGGGTATCGGTCCTATCAGTTATTTGTTGAAGACCCTGGATATCACCTGATTCTACCACAGTTATGAGTCTTTTTGAGAAAACAACTGTTCATGTATATGTAAATTCGGAATGTATTTCTTATATGTATATTTTACTCCTATAGAGATGGTATTATTCCTCTATACAGAAGTGTTTGTATTCCTATAGAGATGTTATTATTCCTCTATACGGAAGTGTCGTCATTTATATTGTAAGTGTTGTAACTTATACTTGATGGGTTATTAGACCACCTTGTTGGGGTCGGCCCTATATAAGTCATGTGGGTCGAAGGGTTATTAGACCACCTGTTGTTGCAGCAACATCCCCCCCAAAAAAAAATTTGTACATATTGGGGCCCCTCCTTTTATTTTTCTAGAAAGATTGCCTGAAGAGGTTAATTTTCCTTTTTTCTTTGTTTTTCAACTTAAGATCCTGCTTTGAAAATTTAAAGTTTTTCTTCTAAGGATAATATTCATGAAATATTTTGAAGTTGCAGAACCTTTTGAGTTATCCTCTTGAAGTTGCGGAATCATTCGAGTTATCCTCCCGCAGTTGCGAAACCTTTTGAGTTATCCTCTTGAAACTGCGGAACCTTTTGAGTTATCCTCTCAAAATTGCGGAACCATTCAACTTATCCTCCCAAAACTGCGGGAGCCATTCATATAAGTCTCCTGAAACTGCGCAAAAGACTTAGAAACTATTTCTCGAAGTTTGCGGAATCATTTCAGTTATCCTCCCGCAGTTGCGGAACCTTTCAGCTTATCCTCCCGAAACTGTGGGAGCCATTCGTATAAGCCTCCGGCAATTGCTAAACCTTTCAAGTTATCCTCCCGAAACTACGGGAGTCATTCGCAAATATTCCTCGGGGCCGCCGAATGACTTAGTCTCTTTTTAAAAAATCTTAAGTCTTTTTCTCTTGAAGCTACGGAAGCGTTCGCGAAAGCCTTCCGAAACTGTGGAAGCATTCGCGAAAGCCTTCCGAAACTGCGGAAGCGTTCGCGAAAGCCTTCCGAAGCTACGGAAACATTCGCTTTATTCTCTCGAAATCCCGCGGAACGCTTTTGGAAAGACTTAGACTTTTGTTCGACTTGCGGGATCCATTCGCCAATCCTTTCCGAAACGGCGGGAACCTTCGCGAAATTGTTCCGCAACCGCGGAAGCAATTGGCCTATCTCCATCAAAAATTGCGGAAAGAAATCATATATTCTCCCGAAGCTGCGGGATGACTCAGTAAAACCACTCGCAATGGGTTTCCAAATCTTGCGTTTCGGAAGGATACGCCAATCTCTTCCGAAACACCGAAGCCATTCGCCATATCGTTCCGCAATTGCGGGTGAAACTCGTGAGTCCACCCCGCAAGTGACGGTCGCGCACAAATGTCGATGCGGCTTGAAAAGACCGCGTCGTACAAACTTTAAATTGTTTTAATGGCACCACCCACCGGATTAAATGCCGCATGTGTCTAACCCGTTTAAAAGGACGGTGGGGGTTTGGGTCGATCACATTGTTAGTTTTTCAATTAAACAAACACCGTTAGGAGACCTCGTCGGACCGCTCCAGCTCAGCTTGTCCACGACCACGTCCATCTTACTCAGGCACTATCACGTTGCCAGGTAGGTTTCTAACCATTATTTTTGTCTCATCTACACGTCAGATTACCTTTGGTTTTTTTCCCGTCTATAACGTGGCCGATAGGCATTAGTCGCATATGTCGTTATTTTTGTTTTTAAAATACCGCCAAGGCCCCTTTGGTTTCACCTTCCTACCCGCCGAGGTCCCTTAACCATGACCACCCAAGTTTTTCATCGGCTACATAGCATCGTCACCTTCGTTCACACCCGAGCCAGCCATACAACGTCTCATAAACATTATTAATAATAGTAGTGGTCGGCTGAACCCCTCACCGGTTCATGAATGTGGAAAGCAGTCCCTGGTTTCGTCATAAGATTGTCTCAATCCAAGCTAACCCTCCATTGACCATTAGAAGTGCAACAATGAAGGATACCTTCTCTCATAGGGCTAGATGGGAAGCAGGTTGTTTCCACGACGTATGCTTACCCTTTCGGAAACGTTCCAAACTGTGTCTCCTTAGGATAATCAAATCTCAGAACTATATTTCTTGTTTGAAATGGCTTATTTTGCTTCCCTAACACTCAGCTTCATAATTTGTCTATGTTTTAGCGTGATCTCATAACAGGTTGCACATTTTTATGATGACTTGTATTTGGTTTCTAATAGGGATAAGCCAAGATGCCAAAAGGTGGTAGGAAGAAGGCTAAAGTAATGGAACCTGAGCCATTACCACTTAGGACTGAAACTATGTTCCAAGATACTAAGTGCACCACCGGTATTCCTCCCGAAGTCCGGTGGGGCGATATTTACAGGATGATCAGGGACCAAGATATCCCGGATATGTTACTAGAAGAAGAACAGATTTACATCAACATCAAAACCTCAAGCATAGCTAGGGATTCTACCCGCCCAGAATTGTTCCCATGTTCTGAATTCATCGGGTGGATACTGGAACATACTAATTCAAAAACAAGAGTATTACATAACAGCAAGGGAGTAGCCATCGCCTCATTCCATCCAGCATATATTTATGTAGCCTACAAATTCTCGCGGCCCCAGCAAGCTCTGAGTGATGAATGGTTGAACCAGATGAACAATATTGAGATGGCCAAAAAATTATTGGTCACAGGCAAACACTTAAGAAAGAGAGGTAATGATGAATATGATGTTCAGAATCTAAGACCTCCTTTCAGGTTAATCGCCCTGATGCTATGCAGGATTTTTGGCATGCCCGATGGCACTGTATACAGGATACAGTGGGCCCCCATCATCCACTTCGTAGCATTCAAAGGGACTGTGTTTGACTGGGCTACCATCCTGTCGGACAGCTTGGCATCAACAGTGGTTGCTGCAAGAGAAGGTCTGGCCTTAAAGAAGTCAGAATTTTATATGTCTTCATATCTCATTGACTGTATTTTGGCCAAGCTATCTTTACACAGGTTGGGTTGCACGTGGGATAAATCCAACACCCCGGTCTACACTGCTTACAAGATAATGTGGGCTCAAAATTACAGAGCAAGTTATAAGCTCATCTGCGAGGAGTTCATCATGCCTCTATATGAGCAAATATTCAATGAAGAGCCCAACTATCTGTCATAAAATGCCATGGAGATCCTGGAAAACTATGGAGACTTTTACTTCTCAGAGCAGGTCACCTACATGAGGATGTTTGGAGGCACCAAAGCTCCATCCATTTTTCCAAAGTATGCTATTGACTATGTAGTCCTCAAGGAAGCAGTAAGACAAATTTTCCTTGATGGAATCGGAGCGGTGCTTAACAAGCAGCATAAGGCTTCTTTCCCTCCTTTACCCTTCTGCATAGGAGCCTACAAATTCTCAGGGTTTGACTCAGCCGAGGAGTTTCTTCAAGAGCTGAAAGCCTTTCACTTTGGTGAATTTATTTTCCATAGAAATGATAGGCAGGGGAAAGTTGTCGAGCATTGTAAAGAAATTTATGCTCATTTCAAGTATGCTCACTATTATGACGCCGAGGAAGAAGCATTCAGAGGCATCAGCAACATGACTGAGTTGTTGATTTGTCTTCAAGGCAGTGGAGCAAGCTCTAGCTCTACCAAGGCCCAAAAAACCAGCCTGCAGAAGGAGAATGAAGCAGCTGATGCCCGAGCCCAAGAGGAGCAAAGGTTAAAAGAGGAAGCAAGGTTGCAGCAAGAGGCTGAAGTAGCAAGGTTATAGCAAGAAGCTGAAGTAGAGAGATTGCAGCAAGAAGCAAAAAATGAAAGGTTGTAGAAAGAAGCTGAGGAAGCCCAGCAGTAGAAAGAAGCAGAAGATGCAAGGTTGCAAAAGGAAGCTGAAGATGCAAAGAAGATGGAAGAATCTGAAAATCAGCAGCAAGCGGAGGAAGAATAAAGAAAGAGAAAAGCTGAGGAAGAACAGAAGGCAGAAGAATAGCTTAAGGCCAATCAAGATGCCCAGGCAGGTGGTTCTGGCACTCAGGATATGGAAACAGACATACCTCAAGTAAGTGCTCCCGGCACCCAGAATGTAGAGGCAGGTGTACCTCAAGCAGGTGCTCCTGACACCCAAAATGTGGAGGCAGGCACTTCTCAAACAGTCCAGACCCCACCCGCAGAAGCAGAAATAAATGTGATAGATCTCCCAATCGTCCCTTACACTCCATCAGAAGAACATACGGTGTCTCGGTGGGATGAGTTTGTATATGATAAGAAGAGAAAAGCAGTGGTCCTAAAATCGGAGGAGAGGATAAAGAGATTCTTCCAAGAAGATATTGTTACCAGGTGGGAGACCACAGTAATGCAAAATACAAATAAGGCTCCCTTAGCTATGGCATCTGCCGCTGTAGAAGCAGCAAAAGCAACGCAGGACAATGTGGCTGATATAGTTAGAGAAGTTGAGTCGACAAAGAGGAGAGCTCGCATGCTACAACATACTGTGGCTAATGAGCAAGCCTACAGGGATCTCGTGGTGAATAGGTATAATCGCCTGTCTGTTGAGCATAAAGAACTATCAGACAAGTATAACCGTTTAGAAGAAGAAAAGGAGCAACTGGCAGTCCAGATGATGATTGTAGAAGCAGAAAAGAACGATGTGGAAACCAGAGTGTCCCATCTAGAAGTAGATAAGCAGGCATTGGTTGAGCAATTAGAGCAGGCGGAGAGCAGAGCAATAGATATGTCTCCCTTCCATGAGTTGTCTTGTAGCATCCTGAAACAAATGCATGACACTCAGGAGCTGATTACTGAGGAAGTGTGCAAGCTCAAAGCCATGGTGGTCAGATTAAAAGAGGTTAATGCAGAGGCCAGTAGGCTTAAGGCTAAATATACTCGGGTTAAGGCAAACATCCTGAGCCAGATAGAATGGAGAGAAGGAAAGGTGGATTTCCCCAAACATCTCCCATTCAAATCTGTAGATGGTTTTAATGAAGACATAGCCCTTTTGGAATTTTGCAGAAACTGTAGCCTTAAGCTAATGGCTAAGATCCAAGGGACAATGGATAAAATTAATAGTCTCTATCAAAAAATCCATGAAGTGCATGATAAATTAAAGTTGAGTTTCCCTCAGTCCCTTGATGAGTTCCCGAGCAAGGAGCAACGATTGTCTAACTTGAAGGAGGAACTGGATATCCAAACAGAATATGTAAAAAAGATTGATGTCTTAACCATTGATGATCTCCATCATTATATTGGGATGTCATCGATACATAACCATTTGCTTAAAGAAATCCACCAAGCAGTTGTTGTGGAAATTCAGGGCATTGGAGCAGAGCTTGGTAAAGATGTGACTTCCCAGAAAATCTTGCTCCCTTCCATAGCAAATGTAGTTATTAGAGACACTGGTGTCTGGTTCAGTTACATTGCTGAAGAAGAAAAGAAAGCAACAGCAGTAGCTGAAGTAACAGCCAGCCCAAGTGCTTCTCTCCCAGCAGCAACAGCAGCAATAGCCATCTCGAGTGCTTCCTTCCCAACTGGAACGCCTACCCAAGAGTGAACACGCTGATATTAAGGCGTTGATTCCTATTTTTTGTATTTTGGTTTTCATATGTCTAAAAGCGTAGAGCCATGGGACAGTTGTCCTTTTCTTTTTAAGCAATTTTCTGTTAAGAAAGGGTCACGTTTTTTGTCTGTTAAAAGGAAAAATATGTAGGAGACAAGTGTAAAGAGCCAGGTGGCAGCCCAAGGGGCATTTTGTAATATTATAAATAGAAGTTTAGGAAACAGTGTAGAGGACTTTTTGCAGGAGAATAATTTTCTGAACTTGTACGAGCTATCTTGCACTTGTTTTAAGAAAATAAAATCTACCTAATAAGAGCCTGGAGAGGACGTCTTTTTGCATGGAAATGAAGATTGGATTTATATTGGATTATTCTTGTGACTTCCATACTTTACTGTGAGATATTTCTTTATTGTTCTGAATTATTTCTTTGTAGTGAATGATCTTACTTCTTTCTGTGCAAATGAATTCTCTCTTTCATGAGTAATGGAATGTGTTATATTTAATTAGAAGCTATCTTCTGATATCTCTTACCTTTGTTGTAGCTCTATCTTTAAGATTTAATGGCTGTCTGTTTATTGTTTAGATAACTCCTACAGCTTATTACTCATGCTTTCAATTTGCTCCTTGCAGGGATAGTTTAGATTTATTTCAATTTTAGACATAGTTCTGTTTTCCAGTTCTGCATTTAGATTAAATTAGTATAGGCACTTGCATATCATTATAAAACATAAAATCAAAAGAACGGTGGATCGGGCCATAATCGGTATAACTAGAACAAATCTCCAAACCCACGGTTGCCGGAACCGCTAACCAGACGGATTCCCCACACCAAACGGTGGACAATCTAATTGGGATAGTGTATCGGGGAGGATCCCTTTCTGATTGATGCCACGATCTTCGGGGAATCAACACCACCCTATTGGGGGTTGGCCATGTGGGTCAAAGGGTTATTATACCACCCTATTGGGTGTCGGCCCAGTCAGCATTATGTTATGTGGTTAAGTTAAGGCCAACCTAGTAAAGGCTATTAGGCAAGTCAAGTCAAGTATAAATAGAGTGTGTGAGGCACTCTATTTCATCATTCTATTCTCTCTCACACTCTCGGGAGAGTGGCACACTTGTGGAGGAGGAGAAGCTACTGCTAGGAGATGTCTATCTCTTATGCTTGGGTTGTATCATTGCAATATCTATCTCTGAGGAAGTTATTGGGTTTTTTCACCTTTACGGTTTTCCCCAAGTAAACTCTATGTCTCTTGTGTACTTGCATTATTGTGTCCATGATTGATATGATATAGATATGCTGTACATGTTGTTCTCTCAGTTAAGATCCTAGATCAGATTGAATTAAATTCTGAAAAATTAACATGGTATCATAGCTAGCTTGAAAGAAGCCATGGTATGGCATGTATGACACTTGATGCAATTGCGAAGTTAGGGCTTGATATAGCAAAACCTAGTCATTGTAGCCCTTTCGCTATAAATAAATTTTAGAAAGGTTTCAGGGCTTGAAAATCATACAGGGCGAAGCTAAGATCCCCATGTACCTTGTGTCCAAAGGACAACCTCTAATTCATTGTACTTTGTGATTATGAACTGTACAATATAGGGTTTCTGCCTCTTCCAGATCTCAGTCATAGATAGGTGACCTTGGAAAAAAGGTCATAACCTGGGAAATGAAGCTCCAAATTAAATTTCATAAAAAGTGACAGGTAGTGCACGGACTGTACTTTCTCAGGTAACGTTTTTAGAGGCCGAAACTGAACCAGTGACACGTGGCACACTGTACAAGTTTGCTCTCCTGTTTTATCTCATAAACAGGTCACGTTGCGACACTTGGAATAACTCTCTCTCAGAGAATCCATTTGAGGTCAGACCTATGGGGTTGGAAATATGACAGGTTAGGCTATCACGGGAAACATTTTCAGACCCTGTGGATCGAAAAGTTCGGAGTTACACAAAAAATAATCAGGTGCATATTTCCGTCAAAACATAATTATTTTTTAGCACCTTCATTCATGGCTTCCGGAATTTAGGGTTTCGGAGAAAGTTGGAATTTTTGTAATCAAAGACTACGGCTGAATGCTACTCATCCAAATCAAAATTTAGAGACCAAGATCAGAATTTTTTTTGGGCAAAAGGCCGGGCTTGATCAGACCCTAGTTCGGGACTTTGATCGGAAAAGTGGAAAATTAGGGCTTCTGCAAAAATGGAAATTTTTGAAATCTGTGACCACGGCTGGAAACTCCTCAGAAAAATAGAAGCTTAGAGCTTTGGATCGAACCTTTTGATTGGGAAGAAGGGTGCGATTTATCAAACCCTAATTCGGGGTCATGTCTAGTGAATCCAGAAGTTTCAAAGGCAAATTTGAGGGGTGAAACTTTGTAGTTTTCAAATTATGAGTATACCAGCTTGATCATCTCGTCAAGGCGCGTATTTCTATCATTTCGGAAGTTTGAAATTCAAAGTTTGAATTTTTAGGGTTTCTCTGACAAAACCTAATCCAACTCCAGATCTAGTTCCTGTAAATCAAGTGGATTGGGTTAATCCTAGAAGAGAATGGATTGGTCACCTGCATAAGTGAAGAAGTTCCTATTTCAGAGGGAGATGAGGCTAAGGCCTTACATAAGAAGATTACAAGCAATCTCGACAGGTATGACTCATCCAGGTATGTTTCGAGATTTGTTCATGGTATGTTTGTCTTCATGTTATTACGGTTAGTACAATCTAGATTAAATTTAGACTTGTCATATCACCTTAATAAAATTATGAATGCATGATAGAAGATATTCATTGATTAGGGTGTTGACACTTATGATTGTACTAATGCATTATGGTGTTGTATGAGGTTTATGTTGTCCGCTAACATGAAAGGTACACCAAGAAAGACAAATCATGTTCTAGTTCAAGAGCATATGATCATGATGACATGAGGACAAAGATTCATCCATTGTCATGAATCACTTAGAATATCTATTTGCGAGGTATGTATAACTTGGTTCTATAATGGTTAGCCTATGAGATATGCAGGTTACTAGCACAAGTCATTGAAGAGAACAAGAAGACATCATGTGGGTATGTTAGACATAACTAGCTAACATACCAATCCAGGTATGTTTTTCCTATATCAAGTTAGAATCCTACCTTGTGTTAGGATCCCTTATATAAGTATACTTGGTATGATTGGTTATGTTTATTCATAAAGTTAGAAATGTAAGTAATCAAGGGTTTATGCATTTTATGTCTCTTATTCATAAAGTTAGAAATGTAAGTAATCCTACCTGATTTGAGGTTTAAGTATTTGTATATGCATCATGTTGGATGCTTGGACCATGTATCTGTATATGTATCAGGTGGATACTATGTATGATCAGGTAGATCATGTATGTTAATATATATCAAGTGGATGCATTGTGTGGATCATGTATCTATGTATGTATCAGGTGGATACATTGTATGATCAAGTGGATCATGTATGGTGATATGTATCAGATAGATACTTGGTATGCATCAGGTGAATGCATTGTATGATCTCCTTGATCATGATGACGAGCTTCAGGATGTTGCTCCAGATGATATGTATCAGGACGGTACAGTGATGATGATCAGTATGATCATGAGCATCAAGATGATGCTTCATGCAATGATGATCAGTTAGATCATGAGTATCAGGTTGATACTTGGAGGTCAGAGATGATATGTGGCAAGTTGTGCAAATAGCATGTAATCGGTCCTCAGAAATCCGATAGGTTGAGCTGTGTGCTCATAATCAGTCCTGGGATGAGGTATTGCTATGTAGTATGTAATCAGTCCTAAGAGATCCGATAGGTTGATTTGTGTGCTCGTAATCAGTCCTGGGATGAGGTATTACTACGGAGACATGTAATCAGTCCTAGAGATCCGATAGGTTGACCTATGTGCTCGTAATAAGTCCTGGGATGCTCTTTAGAGATCTTGTCAGTCATGTTGTGGCTCATAAATGTTCCTGGGATGCTCTTTAAAGGTATTATCTATTCACATGTAATTAGTCCTAGAGATCCGAGAGGTTGAGCTGTTTGCTCGTAATAAGTCTTGGGATGCTCTTTAGAGATCTTTCCGGTCGTGCTGCGGCACATAAATGTTCTTGGGATGCTCTTTAAAGGTATTGTGAAGGGGATGCATGTAATTAGTCCTGGGAGATCTTGCCGATTGTGCTTAGGCACATAAATGTTCTTTGCATTCTCTTGTCAGGTATTGCATCAGCACATAAAATTAGTCCTGAGAGACCACCTCTATCAGACCGTTCGTACAGATGATGAAGACCTACAAGTGGTGGCCCTACATCCAGTATGAAAAAGGACTGGCTCTGTAGAAATTCCTATGATGAGTAGATTCAAAGATTTATTGAGATAGAAGAAGCAGTGACAATGATGATGACTCGATGACGATTATCTAGTGATGATGATCCAGAGAAGAAGACTTGTGTTAGAAGACCTGTGTCGAGAAATACCTTCCTAGTTAAGAGAGAGTGTTGATGTATATGTAACTTCGGAATGTATTTCATATATGTATATTGTACTCCTATAGATATGGTATTATTCCTCTATACGGAAGTGTTTGTATTCCTATAGAGATGTTATTATTCCTCTATACGGAAGTGTCATCATTTATATTGTAAGTGTCGTAACTTATACTTGATAGGTTATTAGACCACCTTGTTGGGGTCGGCCCTATATAAGTCATGTGGGTCGAAGGGTTATTAGACCACCCTATTGGGGGTTGGCCATGTGGTTCAAAGGGTTATTAGACCACCCTATTGGGTGTTGGCCCAGTTAGCATTATGTTATGTGGTTAAGTTAAGGCCGACCTAGTAAAAACTATTAGGCAAGTCAAGTCAAGTATAAATAGAGTGCGGGAGGCACTCTATTTCATCATTCTATTCTCTCTCACACTCTCGGGAGAGTGGCGCACTTGTGGATGAGGAGAAGCTGCTGCTAGGAGATGTCTATCTCTTATGCTTGGGTTGTATCATTGCTCTATCTATCTCTGAGGAAGTTATTGGGGTTTTTCACCTTTACGGTTTTCCCCAAGTAAGCTCTGTGTCTCTTGTGTATTTGCATTATTGTCTCCATGATTGATATATTGTAGATATGTTGTACATGTTGTTCTCTCAGTTAAGATCCTAGATCAGATTGAAGTAAATTCTGAAAATTAACAACAACCAGTTACGCATTCCTATGGATATCCGGGTTGCGCTTGGCGACAATTATCAGATGTACCGCAGTTTTATACTGCCTCGAGTATATAGTTACATTCACTCATTCAAACTTTTCTTGGGACTGGGGGAAGGTGGAAATAATTATGCTGAGATTATGAGCCTGAAACTTCTTCTCATCTTTGCAAGGGAGAAGGGATGTCATCAGGTTAATGTGTTTGGTGATTCAATGAATGCTACAAATTGGACAAATGGCACTCAACTTTGCAGGGATCTTAGACTAGCAAACATTCTACAGGACATTATGCAACTAAAACTTTCTTTCTTACACTTTGCATGCAGACATATTTACAGAGAGAACAACAAGGAGGCGGACGAGGCTTCTCAGGTTGGCCGGGACTTGGCAGTGGGGTTGTGGAAAGTGATAGAGTTCAGGGATGGAACTCACTATGAATACTTTCATAGACCTTTTATTGAGGAACTTTGAATCACAGGGTTTTTAACTGGCACATGTTTTGTTTTATGGTTTTTTCTGCTGTTCCAAACTATGATGCTGCATCGGATGATAGAGGCGGTATTTTATTATTATTAAAATGCCAAGCTGTAAATGTACTTATTTGTTTTTGTTACTGTTTTTAGTGGCTCGAGGAGTCAACAGCCTACTAGTTGGTTTTTTTTTTGGATACTTAGCTACTGCATTAAAACTGGGGACCTTATATTATGGATTATGATGACATGTATGGGTCATTGTCTTTACTGGACGGATGTACAGAAACTTATACCTGCTGGACTGTTTTTTTTGTATCCTTAAGTGGATTACCGAAATGCTTAATTGCATCTACTGAATGTAATTTGTTCACCTCTGCTGAATAAAATTACGCTTTTTTCCCGAGGAAAAAAAAAAGTTACATATACTCCTCAGAAGTTGACTCACAGTCATTGAGTCCCTACAGATGTTGGACACCTTCAGCTCCAACAGTTCATCAACCCTGTTGAAACCTTATTCAAAATGGTTGTTGCTCTTCTCTAGTGTATCAGTTATTGAGATCAGTCATTATATTGTTGAAATATTGTGTTTTCTAAGAATATTATATTTGTATTTTATTATTCTCGAGATGTTTCATTCCTCCGTGAAGACCTTATTGTATATCCGGAAATGTTTATTCCTCCGTCGGAATGTGGTAACTTGGGTTATTAGACTTCCCTAGTGGGGTTCGGCCCTATATGTATTATGTGGGTCAAAGGGTTATTAGACCACCCTAGAGGGGTCGTCCTAGTCAGTTATAATGGGGTGTTTAACCCATTGATTAAGTTGGGGCCGACCTAGTTAATATAAAATACAAGTCAGAGATGTGTATAAATAGAGGAGGTGTGTTCCTCATTTAACACACACTACACTCACTTGTGAATAGCGCATAGGTGAGGGAGAGGTCTGCTATCGAGGAGAAGGATCTCATGTCTAGGGTTTGCATCTTTGTATTTGCTGGTCATCTATATTGAGGAAGATTTGTTGGGTTTTCTTCCCCATGAGGGTTTCCCAGGATAAATCTGTGTCTCTTGTGTTTATGTTGTGCTTGTTGTTCTTTCAGTGATCCTGTATATGCTATTGTTGTGAAATCGAATATAATTCTGATATTTTTTGTCTTAGCATATTGAATCTTAACATGGTATCAGAGCTAACCTGAAGGAAGGCAATGTATGGCACTTACGACACTTGCTTCACTTGCGACAATTTGAAGGTTAGGGTTTTGTATAGAAAAAAACCAGTCATCGTGGCACTTTCACTATAAATCCATTTTGGCGAAGTTTCAGGATCTGAAACCTTTATAGGTCGTAGATTCCATCCCCATGTACCTTGTTTCTAAAGGAAACCCTTATATTCATTGTACTTTGTGGGTTATGATCAGTACACGTTAGGGTTTCTGCCTCTTCCATATCTCAGTCATAATCAGGTGACCTAGGCTAAAAGGTCATAACTTGGGCTAGGAAGATCCAAATGAAATTTCGTAAAAAGTGACAGGTAGTGAACGGACTTTACTATCTTAGGAAACTTTTTTCATATGATGAAGTTGAACCAGTGAAACATGGAATGTCGTACAAGTTCGCTCTCCTATTTCATCCCATAAACAGGTCACGTTGCGACACTTGGCATAACTCTCTCTCAGAGAATCCAATTGAGGTCAGACCTATGGGGTTGGAAAGAGGACAGGTCGGGATATCACCGGAAGAAGTTTCAAGCCCTGTGGATTTGTAATTTCAAAGTTACACCAGAAACAATCAGGTGCATATTTATGTCAAAACGGATTTGGATTTTGAGCACCTTAATTCTTGAATCGTCACTGCTGTGGAAAATTAGGGTTTCAGAGAAAGTTGGAATTTTTGGAATCAGAGTCCACGGCTGAATTCTACTCATCAAAATTGAAATTTAGAGACCAAGATCAAATTTTTTGGTTGGGTAGAAGACCGGGCTTGAACAAACCCCATTTCGGGATTTTGATCAGAAAGGTGGAAAATTAGGGCTTCTGCAAAAGTTGAAATTTTTTAAGTCTATGACCACAGCTGGAAGCTCCTCAGAAAAATAGAAGTTTAGAGCTTTGGATCGAACCTTCTGATTGGGCAGAAGGGTGGGACTCATCAAACCCTAGTTCGAAATCCTGTCTAGAAGATCCAGAAGTTTCAAAGGCAATTTTGAGGGGTCAAATTTTGGAGATTTCAAAATTGAAGTATGCTAGCTTGATCAGCTTAGCAAGGCACACCTTTCCATCCATTCAGAAGTGTGAAAGTCAAAGTTTGAATTTTTAGGGTTTCTCTGACAAACCCTAATCCAGCTCCAGATCCAGTTTCAGTAAATCAAAGTGGATTGGGTTAAAAGCAATCCTGACAGGTATGACTTGAGGAGATACAGGTATGTGTTGAAATATGTTCATGATTAAGTTTATGTTTGTCTTCATATTATTTAGGTTAGTACAATCTTGATTAATCTTAGACTTGTCTTATTACCCTAGTAAAAGTAAGAATGCATTGGAATGATAGAATACATTTATTAATTAGGGTTATGACACTTATGATTGTACTAATGCACATGTGATGTTGTATGAGGATGATGTTGTCTGCTAACAAGATACAGGTACATCAAGAAATACAAATCAAGTTCTATGACCATGATGACATGAAGACAAAGACTCATCCATAATGTTTGACCATATAGAATCTCTACTTACGAGGTATGTATGACTTTGTTCTACTATGCTTAACTTATGAGATATGCAGGTTCTAGCACAGGGTCTCTAAATCATTGAAGAGAACAAAGAAGATATTGTTTAGGTATGTTAGACATAACTAAGCATGTATACTAATCCAGGTATGTTTTCCTATGTCAAGTTAGAATCCTTCTTTGTGCTAGGATCTTAGTATACCCATGTATTGAATGATCATGACCATACATATTCAAGATTACTTAGAATCATAATGTTGTGATAATATTGAGCTTATACTAACGAATGTATGATTATGTATGAGATCATGATGATGACACTAGTGCACACTTAAGCATGCATAGTGGTCAAGGATGGATAGAAGCTCATGACATGGAAGGGAATTAGAGACCAAGAAGGAAGCAACCTCACAAGACACAAAAAGATAAGTATTTGAATTGTTATTTGAATTACTGAATAGTATATGATATTGCTTGTAATAGTTGTATGCATATTTGTATTCCTAGAATATATCATGCATAGAGTAAGCATTCATATAACATTGAACAGTATACTACTAATATGCATATGATTGGTAAGTTGGACAAACATTCCATTGTTGCTTGTCTAGAATGAAACCTCTTTGCTGACATGCTGAGAGCTGTGCACACTCTCGATAGTATGTTCTGGTAGAGATGGAAGGCATCTAGATAGCCACTGTATGCATACAGAATATGGAAAAGTGTTGTGCCAATGTATTGGTCAAGATAGTTGCATAACTATGTGAATCATATCTGTATGCATAATAGGTTATCGTGTCCACATGATTTGATGATTATGAAGTATTACTAATCATGTACTTAATTTTGATTTGTAGGAAAGATCATGAAGAATGATGAACACTGAACAAGTGATGGATGTTCAACAAGAAGATTTATAAATCAAACATACTATAGAAGGCTCGTGCCTAGAAGATTCTCTTAGAAAAAGGAAGAGGATCATGACGATATGTTTGCTCCAAGTAGCAGATAAATATTGTTCTCTCAATGGTGTGATTGAAGAAGAAGTGCGAATCAAGAAAAATCCCAGTATTCAATTGAACAAAGCTCTATACAGGTACCCAAGATCAATAGTCATTTGATGAGCTTAATGATCACCATGGGTGATGCAGATTTCAACCTTTGCTACAAGGTTGAAGATGGTATCTATATACAGAAGGAACTCACCACGGAGTTCGAATGATCTTGAGGCGCATATCAATAGACCCATCTGACGAGAGATGGCCTGGATAGATATGCAGAAGATCACTCAATGCAAAGTGTGAACGATGTTCAGTCATGGAGGAAGAATTGATAGCTTCTTGACAAGCTTGGGATTTACCAAGAGTAAAGTTGATCCTAATCTTTATCTCAAGGTTATGGATGATGAACCTATCATATTTTTGCTATATGTGGATGATCTATTTCTGACTGGAAATGAGAAACAGAATATCGAGTGCAAGAAGAAGCTCTCATCAAAGTTTGAGATGAAAGATCTCAGATTGATGCACTACTTCCTAGGTCTGGAAGTATGGAAAGGCCCAGAAGGAATATTTCTCAACCAAGGAAAGTATGCTGTGGAAATATTGAAAAGATTTGATATGTTGGAATGTAAATCCATGGCCACTCCCATGGATTCCAACCTGAAACTGTTAGCAGATGACTCATTAGAGTTAGTGGATGTAACTCTGTACAAATAGATTATTAGGTCATTAATATATCTGATGAACACTAGGCCAGATATCTTCTTTGTTGTGAATACCTTGAGTTAGTATCTAGTGGAAACTAAATGTGTTCACCTGATAGTTGCAAAGCATGTGATAAGGTACCTAAAGGGTACGATAGACTTTGGTCTATGTAGTCCTAGAGATCATGACTTCAGATTGTATGGCTACACAAGATGTTGATTGGGCAAGAAATGTATCAAACAGGAAGAGCACATCGGGTGGATGTTATTGTCTGGGATCTGCCATGATCTCGTGGTTTAGCAGAAAGCAGTCAAGTGTGGCTCTCAGCACAGCTGAAGCAGAATATATAGTTGTCTGCTCTGCTAGTTGCGAAGCAGTATGGCTTAAGAAGTCATTATCGGGATTGCTTGACTTAGATATGGACCCCACTGTGATTCTATGTGACAACCAAAGTTGTATCAATATGACAGAGAATCCAGTGTTCCATGATAAGTCAAAACACATAGAGATCCGATATTTCTATATACGAGATATGGTGCAGAAAGGAGCTATCAAGCTCGAGTATATGAGCACTGATGAACAAATTGCTGATGTGTTGACCAAACCTCTGTCTTGAGTAAAGTTTGAGTATTTCCGAGACAAGCTTGGTGTAGTTCAAAAGGACCCTCCTCGAAAGGGGGAGTGATATGGTCGATAAAGATATCTTTGGATACTGGTATCGATGTGGATATTTGTATCGATGATGAGATTGCCAATATTGATGGTAAGGTCAATGATAAGGATACCTGTGTATACTTGTATTGGTGTGGATACTTGTATTGATGATGTAGATACTTGTATTGGTGTGTATATTGTATTGATGATGAGGTTACCTGTTCCGATGATGAGGTTTCTAGTTATGACGATGAGGTCGATGCATGGTCCCTAGTGTACAAGAGGGGATTGTATCATCCTCAGACTTTGGTCCCCTAAATTGATCCGTAGACATATGTCTCCGAGAATGTGGTCCCTAGTGGACAAGAGGGGATTGTATCATCCCCAGACTTCGATCCCCTGAATTGATCTATAGACATATGTCTCTGAGAATGTGGTCCCTAGTGGACGAGAGGGATTGTATCATCCCTGGACTTCGGTCCCCTGAATTGATCCGTAGACATATGTCTCCGAGAAAGAAGTCCCTAATGGACGTGATAGGACTGCATCGTCCCTGAACGTTTAGTTCAAAATGTACATGATTGGAATGCATCATCCCTGAGCACTTGGTTCAAAATGTACATGAGAGTATTGTATCATCCTTGGACTTCGGTCCTAAACTGAGGCTCAAATAGTTGTCACCAAGAGTGAGGATTGTATCATCCTTGGACTTCAGTCCTAAACTGAGCCGCAGACAGTTGTCACCGAGAGTGAGGATTGTATCATCCTTGGACTTTAGTCCTAAAGTGAGCCACAAACAGATGTCACCAAGAGTGGGGATTGTATCATCCTTGGACTTTAGTCCTAAAGTGAGCTGCAGACAGATGTCACCGAGAGTGGGGATTGTATCATCCTTGGAATTTAGTCCTAAAGTGATCCACAGACAGATGTCTCTAAGAGTGAGGGGATTGTATCATCCCTGGACTTCAGTCCCTGAATTGATCCGTAGACATATGTCTCCGAGAAGTGGTCCTTAGACTTTGTCTAAGTTGACGAGTGGACTGCATCGTCCCAAGACATGATATGGTTTCTTAAATAGATCGTGTGTGTTGTAGGGTATGCTGCTATTGTGCTGTTGATCGAGAGGATCCAGTTGATGCTATTGTGTTGTTGATCGAAAGGATCCAGTTGATGCTATTATGTTGTTGATCGAGAGGATCCAGTTGATGTTGATCGTGTGATGACGATGATGCTGATCGTATGATGACGATGATGCAGATCGTGTGATGACGATGTTGATGATCTAGATGACGATGTTGTTGATCGTGATGATCCAGATACTGTAGATCGAGATGATCCAGATGTTGTAGATCGAGAAGATCCAGATGCTGATGATCGTGTGATGATGATACTGATGATCGTGAGGATCCAGATATTGATGTTGATGTTGTTGTAGCTGTTCAAGTGCTACAGAAGATGAAGACTCAGTACTGAAGATGTTGATGTTCCAGTATTGAAGATGTTCCAGTAAACTGCTTGAGTTACTGATGATGTTGAGAAAGCTTCCAATGATTTATAGATGTATCATGTATGATGTTGATGACTCCTTGCTCGTGTAGATGTTGTTATAATATCCTTCTCGTTAAGGGGGAGTGTTGAAATATTGTAACTTCTAAGAATATTATATTTGTACTTTATTATTCCAGAGATGTTTCATTCCTCCGTGAAGACCTTATTGTATATCCGGAGATGTTTATTCCTCTGTCGGAATGTGGTAACTTGGGTTATTAGACTTCCCTAGTGGGGGTTGGCCCTGTATGTGTTATGTGGGTCAAAGGGTTATTAGACCACCCTAGAGGGGTCGGCCCAGTCAGTTGTAATGGGGTGTTTAACCCAGTGGTTAAGTTGGGGCCGACCTAGTTAATATAAAATACAAGTCGGAGATGTGTATAAATAGAGGAGGTGTGTTCCTCATTTAACACACACTACACTCACTTGTGAATAGTGCATAGGTGAGGGAGAGGTCTACTATGGAGGAGAAGGAGCTCATGTCTAGGGTTTTCATCTTTGTATTTGTTGGTCATCTATATTGAGGAAGCTTTGTTGGGTTTTCTTCCCCATGAGGGTTTCCAGGATAAATCTGTGTCTCTTGTGTTTATGTTGTGCTTGTTGTTCTTTCAGTGATCTTGTATATGCTATTGTTGTGAAATGGAATTTAATGCTGATATTTTCTGTCTTAGCATATTGAATCTTAACATATATGACCATGAGTATGTCCCAGCTTTGTGTCCCTTCTGGACCATTATGATGTACCAACATATTTTTATGTATTTTTCAGGTCCCCCTTCTTGGGCCTAATCGTTATGTATATGTCTTGATACGAGCATGGGTGTGCCTGCCTCGTCCATTATCAAAGATAATTCCTCATTCATTTTGAGGCCATTTTTTCTTTCATTTTTTGCAGCTTCCAAGGGGCCATTGTTCCAGTCTCCAATCGGACTCTTCTCTTCTCCACCTCCCTGGAAAAATACAAAAGAACTATGATGTCTATCGATCATACGATCAGCTCCTGCCCTCACACATTAGGGGGCAATCTGTTAACACCCAAAAAGTGCTCACTAGCTCATTCCCTTATTCACATGACCCATTTGTCCATTTTCCCACCATTTGAGCCTCTAAATCCATCAAAAGGTCACCAGAAAGACCACAATACACCTTTTTTCCCCTCAAAATACACAAAAAACCCTCAAAAAGGGTCCAAAATTCCCAAAAATATTAAAAGGGAATAAAAATATAAAAAATATTCAAAAAATGAAAAAGAGGGAAAAAGAGACCTAAACCATGTTGGCCAATACCATTGGTTTCCTTAAAACCATAATGGTATTCCCCATCACCAAAAACTATAAAAAGGTGATTGGGGCTCCTCACTTTACATCCACATTTCTTCCTATCCTTATGCTGCCAAATTCCCTTTGAGAGCCATTGCCTCCCATTTCAAGTTTGAAGATCCCCATTGAAGCTTTGGAGAAGAAGAGACCATTGGATATTGGAGCTTCTCAACCTTGGAGTTGCTCAACACCCATCATCCTCACCATTTGAGGTAATACAAAATCAAATATTTTTCAAGTTATTGTTTTTCCATAGATCTTATTGCTTATGTTCTTAAATTCAGTTTTTTATTTCTTTTACACATGTTAATGTTAGATCTGATTATATTAGTTTATTCATAGTTGTTTTTGTTTTATATTGAGACTGATGCTACTAGTTAGCAGGTGCATCCTTGCACATGCTTGGTTGAAAAACCAAGCAACAGTCCAGTATGGTTATTGGATGATGGAATGTTACATCTGGTGGGGTAAAGTTGCCTTCCATTTTCATCTACCATCTACCTATGTTATTTTGATCCTAACATGACCTTACATATTTTTGGGTGTGGTGGAATATCATGTGCATAAGAAATCGAACCAAAATTAGAATCCTGCAAAAGTCAATGTACAATTATTCAAATGCACGTGAAAAGACAACAGAAATTCAATTATATAATCAAAATATAAATAAATATGGAATTACTAGTGATGGCAACAATGAACTTGAACTTGGAATGATATGGAGTGAGATGGAATTTGAAGAATCAATTATTGGATTTATCGCTCTATTTTTCCCTTGCATTTGAGTCAAAAATACAATCAATACATATCTTTATTCTGGTGAAAAGACGTCTCTGCGTTTAGCCTGGGCGGTCAGGGCTTGGCCCAGCCGCCCTTTCTCCTCTGTACATAGCCGCTGTGTGTTTGTTGTAGGTTTTTCTCGAAGGGCGGAGCTATTC
The DNA here is from genome assembly GCA_027924585.1 of Larix kaempferi. Lineage (NCBI taxonomy): Eukaryota > Viridiplantae > Streptophyta > Pinopsida > Pinales > Pinaceae > Larix > Larix kaempferi. The sequence goes on along the minus strand of BSBM01000111.1, from coordinate 416,010 downwards.
TTCCGGTGGTGGCGTCCCGTGGTCTTGTTTACAGGGGCTCTTTGCTATGGCATTTTCTCCTCCAGGTATAAATGAGGGTTTCTGGATGGCTGATCCTTTTCGCCGGTTTAGGAGGTCGCTGAGTCTGCTGCGGTGTCCACAGAAGCAGATCTCCTGCACCTCCGTTGAGGGTCGGCTTTGAAGGATTTATGTTAGTGGAGGGCGCTGTGCACAGGCTGTTGTGGCTGGTCTCAGACGGCAGATCGTGGGCTTCCATGGTTACATGTGGCACGACGGCCTTCGTCGCTCCGGAGATCATTTCCAAGAAGGGCTACGACGGGGCCAAGGCCGACATCTGGTAGTGCGGCGTCATACTGTTCGTTCTCATGGCGGGATACCTGCAATTCCAGGACGCCAATCTCATGGCTATATAGAAATATCTATAAAGGCGACTTTAAGTGTCTGCCATGGTTTTCGCCTTTGGTTGTGAAGCTCGTTTCAAGACTCCTGGATCCTAAGAATCACGATCCCCAGGCTCATGGAGGTCCCTTGGTTTAGGAAAGGCTTCAAGGCCAGCCGCCTGGTTTCCCGTGACGATGTTGACGATGACATTGGCCTCACCGATGTCGATTCTGCGTTCGAAACCTGTGAACCCTCGAAAGCGGAGCAAGAATCCAAATTCTTGGAGGCCGGCGGATGTTGTTCTTGGCACCAGTCGGTGAAGGAGGCTAGCCGAGGTACCCATCTCCGGATCTTGAGGGCTGCGGTCGGCTTGGATGAGATGTGTTTTTCATTTTTCTGGTTTGTGGATTTCGTGGATAGGATCGGTTTCCTGCTCATTGTTTACAGGGTTTGCTGCCTTTTCTGGGTGCTGCTCACTTTATAGTCGCTGCCTTCCTGCTCACCGCAGGGAGCTCTGTCATATCCCTCTTTATTGAGGCTGGACTGCCTTTGTTGCTGGGAGGTAGGCGGATGCGTACGGGAGTGGAGCCTGAGGAGTGGAGGCAGATCCTGGGAGCTGTGGATCTCTTATGTGGTTCTGGTTTTTGGTGGGTTTGAAGCCTGTTTTATTCACCGGTTTTTTATCTTTTTTTTTCTTTTTTTTTTTTGGGGCGTTTGAGGGTTTGTTCCCGAGCCATGGGAATGTAAATATGTGACAATGTAGGGATCTATGTGATCCTATTACATGTGCAGAATGTAATTTTGTTCATCTTTTTGAAATAAAATTACAGACTTTTTCCAAGGAAAAAAAAAATACATATCTTTATTCTTAAAAAAAAATGGGAAATAGACAACATTCTACTTTTTTTAAGTAATAGGTGCACCGAAATCTGTGTTGGCACATTGGCCTGCCTTAACATGAATAACGCACTGGTGCGCTAAGTCCATATGCACACCAATTGAAACCTCCTCAACCACCTCCACAAAGTATTAATTGCAGAAGTTTACACTTCGATTTTTTTTGTCTTGCTCTGTTACTATAACACATAATTGTGCTATTATCTACTTATGCACCATTATCCTAACCAAAAAAATTGCAAAACTTATATTTTTAATTTATTTTCTACAATTTATATCATGCGCTTATATGAGTATAGTGCACTAGTGTGCTATTATTTGAGTGGCGCACTAAAATCCCAATTTTAAAAAAAAGGTGCACAATTTTATCACCAATGGGTTGACATATCAAATGAAAAAAAGAGAGAGAATTTAATTTTAATATGGTGAGATTATAAATAAAAGAAAACCCTAATCCCTAAACCTTTTTGGCCAAAAGTTTGAGGAGAGACTTGTGGAAGAGAGATTTACCATGGAAGAGTTTGGAGGGGTAGATTTCTTTGAAGATAAATTTTGTAAGGGATCACCGTGGACACATACAACATTGTAGAGGAGAAATTTTGGGTAATTTTTCCCTAAATACATTAAAAAAATAACATAAATTTTATATTTTTTTTAAGACAATAGATGATATAAGAGTTACCTTCAATGTTGCAAACCCTTGTGTTTTTCTTCCTTCAAATTTATCTTCATTAATGCAAACCCTAGGGTTCTCCTTGCTTTCCTTTTGTTTTCTATTTCTCTTTGTATTTCACAATAAGGTTTGAATTTTGGCACTGTAAACTTATTGTTTATATATAGTAATATATGGGTCTTTGGGTCACACATGGACCGAAGTCGTGATTCGATTCAATTCAAAGCTGACAAGTTTTGACTATTGTTATCATATGTTTTTCAAAAATCCTTTCGTAGTCCACGGTGCACACTATACAGAATAGATGCACTAGTGCATTATCCTTATAAGGTGCATTGTTTTTGCATGACTAAAAATTTCAACATGTTAATTATTGTGCATAGTACAGGATATACACACCGGTGCATTTATATTTCAAAGACGCACTGTTTAGATTTTGTTTTTATAAAAATGTTAATAGATTTAGCATTGTGTATCATATAGTCGATGCACACTGGTGCACTATCTTATATAAGGCACACCGGTGCTGAGTTTTTGTACTCTACCCATCGATTGACCCAAATACATTTTTACCTGAAATCCTTTACTTAGTATGTAAAAAAAATCATAGTTTATGCATTTTATTTTGCAAGGCATTTATTGATAAAAAATGGTCGATAAAAGATCATGGAATCAAATCACAGCGAAGGAAGCAAGGAAACCACATTCGAAACAAAGAACATGGGAATTTTTTTCTAATTTTAATATAACAATAATATATTTGAATTATATGTATGTTTAAATGATGTGTATTCGTTTATGTGTGTCATGTAGAGCAAAAATTTAAAAAAACTCTATAATATTGTTCGCAATTTGAGTGAAGAGAAAAAATGCTTTAATAAATTATTGCAAACATAGGAATTATGTGGATCAAAAGGTGAAAACATGAGGTTTTTGTTTGACTTCTTACTAATAATGCTTTTCAACAATGATTGCTAACATGTTTCAAAATTTAGATTTCAAATTTGTTGAATGTTGTGTTGGGACAAACAATGAGGAAATAAGACGCCCTAAGAAGATTAAAAAAAATTAAGAAGAATGTACATGATGATGAATTGTCTTTCAATTCAACTAGAGAGGTGTTGGAAGTTAATGAGAGGGGGAAACGTTGTATAGAAATTTGAGGGATATAGTGAAAAAATGTACAGACGTACTTTTCATTTAAATACAAAGATCAACCCAATGGCCCTAAGAATGAAGTTATAAGTACACTACAAGAAGTGTTTCCAGAGCATTGGGAACTGTGATCAATGAGATTTGCAATGGAAAAAACATACAATAACAAAAAATTCTTTTAAAAAGTATTAATGTTATATATATATATATATGTGTGTGTGTGTGTGTGTGTGTATGTGTGCAAAATTTTACTTTGTTAGTAGTTTTGCAATGTTTATTTTCATATAAATATTTATCATTTTTTTCATTATGTTTTTCATTTCTCAAGAAGATTGCTAAAATTTCAAAGGAAGAACAACATGATATCCAAAAGATGTCGGTAGGGATGTCAAAAAAGGTGTGCCATGAGATGGTCAAAGAAATAAACATAACCACGTTGCAAGGAGAGCCATCCCAACAACAACGTGCATCAAACATATGTAATCATTATTTTATTTGAAATCTGTAGACAATTTAATTATTGCATATAATACTAGTTTTCAATTATTTTGCTATAGCGGAAAAGAAAAGAAAATGGCACTCATTTAGTGCATAAGATGGGACGACAAGGGAAAAAAGGGTCGATTGCATAGTTTGTGAGTATTTTTGGTTTGCCTCAAAGTTCATATTTGATGTGATGTTAAAATTTTAATTAATTTAAAATCATACATGGATGTTTTTTAATAGGTGCTAACATACATAGAAAAGTCATTCAATGCTCTGATTGACATTGGATTAAGGGTTCTGAGTATATGTTGGAGTATCAAGGATTAATTGAACAATTTGTAAATAGCTATCTTGTTTTACGTCTCCTATTTTATAATTAATGGAACAATATGAAAACTTTAATTATATTTGTGCTTTGTCATGGTGTATGAAACTCACATGAAACAGAGTATGGAGTGGATCGAATAGAGGACTTATTGACACATGGCATGAGAAATGGTTTCAAAAATATGTGTTAAATTTATGCTTCACTCATTGTGTTGGTACAGTTTTTTATTTGCGTGGTCATGTATATTATATTATCTATAAATGTAGAGATACTCATTACATTTTATTTTTATTCGTGTAGATGGAACATGAAAATATGGAACAAAATGAAGTCAGTCAACAAAACAATTCAATTTACTCAAGAATTATATCCCTTGAAGGTGAACAAGAAATGAGGCATGGAAGCAGCTCAAACGATTACAACAGTTCAAGCAATGAATTGTTCGGGTACACAGGGTACTCCCAAAAGACTGAACACCTAGAGAAACCACTTCACATAAACAGATCACAGATCGATACACCGATATTTTGACATGGTTTAAACCCGAGAGGGAAACACTCCACGGCCCTAGCCAAATAGCTTCTACGGAGAAATTTATTATGCAAAGAAAGAAAGTTACAAATGAGTTTCTCATAATCGATCAACTAAACAATAACCCTCCATGATCTTTAAATAGAGATCATGGACCAATCGGGTGTTAAGCCACGGATCAAGGTTAGGTATGATCTAAGAGAAGTTGAGCCATCGGATCACTCTATGTCTAGAACATATCGTGACTGTCGAATTAAATATTTACAAATGCATACTAATGCATACTAAAGAAACACACTTTTCCTAACGGTTATATTACACAAGTTGATCTTAACTAACTCCTAAGTGTATAAATATCCTAACATCCCCCCTTAAGAACAACTTGGGATAGGATTGAAGGATTTACAAAAGTGAAACTATTAGGAGAAGGAAGGAGGCATTAGAGCCTATCCCCCCTTAATGACAAATTCATAAACTCCTAACATAGATCAAAGTTTAGAAAACTTTGCTTCTGTAAGAGACTTGGTGAAGATGTCTACAACTTGATCATCTGTAGGACAAAAGAGCACTTCAAGAACACGATCATGAACAAGATTTCTGATGAAGTGCATATGTAGCTCAATGTGTTTGCTGCATTGATGAAGGACTGGATCTTTGGCAAGCTTGATGGCACTTTGATTGTCGCACCAAAGTGGAGTAGGTTGCTGTTGCTCGAATCCAAACTCTAAAAGGATCTGTCAAAGCCATAAAGCTTCCTGACTGGCCTTAATTGTGGCTCGATAATCTGCCTCTGCTGAAGAAAGAGCATGAGCTTGTTGTTTCTTACAAGCCCAAGTGACAGGTCCAGATCCCAGACTAAAAACATAACCAACAGTAGACTTTCGATCATCAGGATCGTCGGCCAAATCTGAATCAGTGAAACCAACCAACAAAGGTTCCCCCCTGTACTGTAATGAATCCCAAACTGAATTTTACCTCGAATATATCGAAGTATTCTTTTAGCTGCTTTCCAGTGACTTTCATGAGGTGTTTGCATATAACAGGAAACACAACCAATGGCAAAGGAAAGGTCAGGATGGGAATGAGTCAAGTATAAGAGACTACCAACAAGCCAACAATACAAGGTGGCATCTACTTCAGGTGAAGTACAAGTGGTATAAAGTTTGACTCCATACTGGAAGGGAGAAGGTGTTGGTGTACAATCTTCCATGTGAAAGCGATGAAGAAGGTCACAAGCATACTTAGACTGAGAAAGAAAGATTCCTTCTTTGGTTTGTAGGACTTGGAGACCAAGAAAATAATGCAAATGTCCTAAGTCTGACATTTCAAAATTTTGCTTAAGACTGGATTTCACATGGGTTATAAGCTTAGGGTCACTACCAGTAAGAATAAGGTCATCAACATATAGAACAAGTATGATGAGATGGTTTCCTACTTTCTTGGTATAGACATTGGGGTCAGAATGGCATCTAGAAAAACTAGTGTCAAGGAGAAATCTATCCATTTTGGCATACCAAGCTCTAGGAGCTTGCTTAAGGCCATATAAGGATTTCTTAAGGCGGCAGACAAGGCTAGAGTTATTCTGAACATATCCAGGAGGTTGTTCCATGTAAATTTCCTCCTTTAAATCACCATGTAAAAAGGCAGACTTGACATCCAATTGATGGACTTCCCATTTATGTCAGGCTACAAGGGAAAGAACAAGGCGGATGGAGTTCATTTTTGTGACAGGAGCAAAGGTTTCATTGTAGTCAATCCCTTCAACTTGGGAAAAACCTTTGGCAACTAACCTTGCCTTAAGTCTTTCAACACTTCCATCTGATGCATACTTAGTTCTGTAGACCCATTTACATTTGACAAGTTTTCTTCCTTTTGGAAGAGGTACAAGATCCCAAGTATCATTTTCCATTAAGGAATGATATTCTTCATCCATATCTGCATCCCAATCTGGATTTCCTAAAGCTTCTACAAAAGTTCCTGGATCATGATTCTTGGAAACTTAAACCAAAAGAGAAGAGGCTCATTGAAACTGAGAACGTGTTCGATGTTGATCTCTAGGATCACCGGAAAGATCACCAGCTGCTTCACATGTTGAACAAACCCATTGAGGAAGCACTTGGGTTGGTGCAACTGGAGGAACATGAGCAGGCGGAGGTGGATTTTCATCCTCACTATCATCATCAGAAACTAGAGTTGGAAACCTGTCAAGGAAGTTGGAAGAAGAAGAAGGCACAATCTCCAAATCAGGCTCATAGGCCAAAGATGGCACAATCGTCGAGTTAGGCTCGCAGGCCAAGAGATTTTCATCAAATTTAACATCTCTTCTAATGATTACATCATGAGAATGTGGTTGAAGAAGTCTATAACCTTTTACATCTTCAGAATATCCAACAAATATGCACTTTTCACTTTTAGGCTGCAATGCTTTCCGTTTTTCATCCAGAATGTGAGCCCATTCTTCACTACCAAACACACAGAAGTGACTTACATCAGATTTAGTTTTACTCCATGCTTCTTCTGGTGTGATACCTTGTAAAGCTTTAGTGGGGGTGCGATTAACTATGTAGTTTGCACAGTTTATGGCTTCAACCCAAAATTGAAGACTTAGTCCCTTAGATTGGATCATACAATTAGCCATTTCTTTTAAAGTGCGGTTCTTCCGTTCAGCTACACCATTTTGTTGTGGTGTATATGGAACAGTGTGTTGTTGTTGGATTCCTTGTTCAGTGTAGAAAGTAGTGAAATTTTTGTTAACATATTCTCCTCCATTGTCATATCTTAACTTAAAAATTTGATGACCATATTTTTTTTCAACAAGGGCCTTGTAGGCCAAGAACATGTTAAATACTTCGCTCTTAAGTTTTAGGAAATAAACCCAAGTGCGTATGGAGTAATTATCAATGAAAGTTAAGAAATAAACCAGAAAAGGAAGCAGATGGAAGAGGACCACACAAGTCACTATGCACAAGCTCCAAGTGAACCGAGGCGTGCCAAGAGGCACGTTTGTCAAAACTGTCCCGATGATGTTTTCTAAGTACACAACCGAAACAAACACCATCCCTGCAAGATACCATTGGAAGACCTATCACCATATTGTCTTTACATAGTTGTTGCAATGAGCGTTAATTTAAGTGACCAAATCACTCACGCCAAAGTTTGCTCAAGTTATCACTATGAACAACAAAAACTGAAGGAAAAGGTGATGACCCAAAATTATTAAATTTGTACAACCTGGTAATATCAACAACAATTCTGGTAGCTAGTACATGTTGAAGATCTTTAAAATCCTTGATTAAAACTTGGTGAGGTGTAAACGTCACAATTTTACCTTCACCAAAATGAGTGATTTGATAGACTGATAAAAAATTGCAGGAAATTCTTGGAACACATAGTACATCACTAAAATGACCATTATCTATTGGAACTATTCTAGATCCTACAACACTTAGATATCTATCATCACCAACAAATATTTGTTTGGTGTTACATTCACGCATAGTAGAAAAAATGGCTTGATCCTTAGCCATATGATAAGATGATCCAGAATCAATGAGCCACTCATTTGAAGTAGAAGAAGAAGATGCATTATAAGAATAACCAGAAGCACAAATTGCATGTCCATGAGAGATAGATTCTAAAAGCGAATCTAGGCTGATGTGGTGCTTCTTCATAGTTGCTTCCAAGGCTGCATATTCTTGAAACACTTAGATGCATATTCCCACAATAGTTGCAATGACACTCAGTCTTCTTTCCTTTTGGCTTGGATCCTTTGTCATTTTTTAAAGAAGGAGTTGACTGAGAGGGTTTGGGACCCTTGTTTGACTTATTATTGCGAAAATTTTGTTTCTTGGGAGGCTTGGACTTTTCTTTCTGTTGGGACAATAAGGCTTTCCCAGATGTATCTGCATTGTTAATTATTCCAAGATGGATGAGCTTATCTTGCTCTCTAATCAAGGAATCACAAAAGGATTCAAGACTAGGCTCTTGATAGCTAGCTGCAGTCAAGGATTCTTTCATGGAGTAAAATGTAGATACAAAAACAGAATATGTAGGTCCAAGTTTTGAAAGAATATGATAAATGCATTTTTTGTCTTCCCTCTTAATCTTGCATTCTTCACATAAGATTTTAAGATTTTTGTACTTAGATAAATAATCTTGAATGCATGAAAAATCACTTGGATTTAAATAAATCAACTCATTTTCGAGTTGATGACCTCGAATTTCATTGTGTTTACCAAACACAGATTCCAACTTGTCCCAAGCAGCATCAAATTCATCAATTCCAGATATGTGGAATCGCAAATCAGTAGAGATTGAAATCTCAATCAATCCATGAGCTTCGTCCCATCTATTTTCCCATTTTATTTTCTTATCATCATCAGTGGGTTCTATTTCTTTCCCTGAGATAATTTTGAAAAGTCCCCTACTTCGTAGAACATCCTCCATACGAGATTTCCATGAGAAATAGTTGGAACTGGTAAGTAGAATATCACAAGGGGCGGCCATATTGTAAATTAATGGATGTAAAAACTGAACCAATAGTTTGGATGCAAAGAGCTCTAAAAAATAGGCGGTTCCAAAAAAAATGGCACTGAAAACTGACTCTGTGTGATGAAGTTATGCTTGAACAAAGAAACTGTTGAAGATGTGGACCCAATAGTGACATGGCAGATAGAGAATGACCAGCTAAAAAAAAGGACCCCCCTCTTCCCAAGATGAACCTTTGACAATCACTTTACAAGAAAGTTGCTTTAAGTGAATCACTTTTGTAAAATAAGTGATTTCACTTTTACAATGATGTTACTTTAAATAGTGCAGCAATAAAAAGGAATTTAAGTGACTCACTTTTTATTTTTATTTTTTATTATTTAAGTGAGATGCACTTTTACAATAAAGTAACTTGAAAATAGAAATTGCATACACTTTTTCTTTTAAAAGTAACTTCCTAAGACTTGAACTCAATACCTATTAAGGAATAAAGTAACTTTGAACCAAGTGAGATAGATCAAAAAGGTATATAAAATATGGGAAAGAGGAAGGGGTTTTTTTTTTTTACTATTTTTGCTCGGTTTCCGTGGTTGTCTTTTTTCTTGCAAATCACACAATAAACCAAAACAAAATGTTATATTTTGAGCATTAATTCAGCATACTCTAGGATCTTTACTGAGACAATAACATGTACAGCATATCAATCATATCAAGCATGTATCAAGCATATCAAGAAATCACATAAGACAATGGACACACAGAGTTTCACTAGGGAAAACCATAAATGTGAAAAACCCCACAACTTCCTCAGAGATAGAAAGAGTAATGATACAACCAAAGTACAAGAGATAGTCTTCTCCTAGCAGCTAATCCTCCTCCTCACATGTGCGCCACTTTCCGAGTGATAGAAGAGTGAGTAATGAGATGATCAAATATAGATCTCCCGATCTCTATTTATACTTGTCCTATCCTTCCCAATAAACAAGTGGGGCCGACTTGTCTAACTTAGCCTAATAACCCATGGTTACATTAATCCGGGCCAACCCCTTACTAGGTGGTCTAATAACCCATCAGCAAGTTACAACACTTGCGACACTTGTCAATACAAATGCTGACACTTCCGTATAGAGGAATAATACATCTCTATAGGAGTACAATAAAATACATAGATGAAATACATTCCGAAGTTACATATACATCAACACTCCCTCTCAACTAGGAAGGTATTTCTCGACACAGATCTACTAGAAAAAGTCCTCTTCTCTGAATCATCGTTATCGAATCATCATCACTGCTGCTATCTCAATCAATCTCCAATCTACTCATCATAGGAAGTTCTACAGAGACAGTCCTTTTTCATACTGGATGTAGTCTCACCACCTGCAGGTCTTCATCAACTATAGAGCTAGCCCTATTTCATGCTGGATGAACATCATCAACATCTCTATGAGCAAGCCATCAAGTAGGTACACCTCAAGACTAATTACACTACCTCTGCAAAACTTACAAGATCTCCTAGGACTGATTACACTGCCTCTGCAAAACCTGCAAGAGCATCTCAGGACTGATCATATGCCTCTGCAAAAATTGTGTACCGTATTGTCACATCATTGTCTTCATATCATCATCATCATCCACGAAGCACAACCCAGATTCACACACACATCACTTACACTCACCAGTATGGAAGGACTTTCCTCTGACCATCTGGGAAAGGCTCACAACACTTACATCAATAACCATGGAAGGACTTTCCTCTGACCATGTCAGGATGACTACAGCAATTACATCACAACCATGGAAGGACTTTCCTCTGACCATGTCGAAAAAGCTCGACAATTACATCACGACCATGGAAGGACTTTCCTCTAACCATGTCAGAAAAGCCATGCCCAGCACTTACATTTCGCTGTGGAAGGACTTTTCTCTAACCATGCAAGAATGGACCAGCCCTTACATCTCACCATAGAAGGACTTTCCTCTAACTATGTGAGAATGGCTCCGCCCAGCCCTTACATTTCACCATGGAAGAACTTTCCTCTAACCATGTGAAAATGGCCTAGCCCTTACATCTCACCATGGAAGGACTTTCCTCTAACCATGTGAGAATGGCCCCATGTGCATCTGTGTCTCTGGACTCATCACTTCCCCTTGGAAGGTATCTCGATCTGAAGTACACCAAGTCTCCCTCTAAAGTATTCAAACTTCACTCTGGCCAATGGCTTGGTCAACATATCGGTTATCTGCTCGTCCGTCGCAACATACAGGAACTTCACTACTCCTCTCTGCACCATATCCCTAATATGGTGATACTTGATCTCAATGTGCTTCGACTTGTCATGGAACACTGGGTTCTCCGACAACTTCACACAACTCTGGTTGTCACAATATATACAAGTAGCACTCAGCTGGAGATCAAATAAATCAAACAGTAGCTTCATAATCCATACTGCCTCACAACTGGCCGAACAAGCTGCAACATACTCTGCTTCGGCTGTACTCAGTGCCACACAGGACTACTTCCTGCTAAACCAAGAGATCATACCGGATCCCATACTGAAGAAACACCTCGAAGTGCTCTTATGATCAATGGCACTACCTGCCCAATCTGAATCAACATAACCCTCCAGGTTATACTTTTGATTTGCCTCAAACTTGAGCCCATAGTCAACTGTACCCTTCAGGTACCTCAGAATATGCTTTGCAACTATCAGGTGAACATGTCTCAGATATGTCAAGTACTGGCTCAAGGTGTTCACTGCAAAGCAGATATCTGGTCTCGTATTCGTCAGGTACATCAAGGACCCAATCATCTAACGATACATCGTAGCATCAACTGGCTCAAATGAAGCATCACACAGAAGCTTCAAGTTTGATTCCATAGGTGTGGCCATGGCCTTGCAGTGCATCATTCCAAACCTCTTCAGGATCTCTACTGCATACTTCCCTTGTCCAAGGAAGATTCCATCTGCACTCTGCCACACCTCCATACCAAGAAAATAGTGCATCATACCCAAGTCCTTCATCTCGAACTCGATAGCAAGCTTCCTCTTCGTATCAGCAATCAAACTATCCTCACCTATTACAAACAGGCCATCCACATACAGTAGTAGTATCACCGGATTTCCTTCCTCAACCTTTTAGTAAAGGTTGGAATCTACTTTACTCTTGGTAAAGCCCAAACTGGATAGGAAGCCATCTATCCTGCCATACCAGGTCCTGGGTTCTTGTTTCAAACCATACAGGGCTTTCTTCAGTTTGCACACATGTGACTCTCGGTCATGTGTCTCAAACTCGAGTGGCTACTCCACATACACTTCCTCTTCAACTACACCATTCAAGAAAGCTGTCTTGACATCCATCTGGTGTACCTTCCATTTCATCACTGCAGCCAGAGCAAGTACTGATCTAATGGAAGTGTATCTGGCCACAGGAGAAAAAGTCTCTTCATAATCAATCCCTTATTTCTGGGAGAAGCCACGAGCTACAAACCTTGCTTTATATTTCTATATGCTGCCATCTGCAACATGCTTGATCTTATAGATCCACTTGGAAGTCACCACAGACTTCCCATCTGGTCTTGGGACCACATCCCAAACATCATTCTTCATGATTGACTGGTATTCCTCGACCATGGCATCCTTCCTTTCTTTCTTCTATGCTGCTTCTTTATAACTGGAAGGTTCTTTGTTCATTATGTCACAGAGTAAGGCAACATAGATGGTATGTGATCTTGTTCTATTCCTTTCTCTGTGTTCCTCTTCTCGAATACCAAACCTTTCTGCATCTTGGATGAGCTCTCTAGCCCATGCTAGTTTCCTCTCGTGAGATTCCTTCTCACGGGGTGGATCTACAGGTTGTTGTGGATCTTCTATTCCATGATCTTCTTCAGGAACTGCTTCATTCATGGTGGTGTCTTGAGTTCTAGATATTATGGGCTCTTCATTATCTTCAACTAGTGTTTTCCTTGATTTGATGTATGCTGAGATTTCATCAAATGTTACATCCCTACTGATATCAATCTTCTTGAATCTTGGGAAGTAGATTCTGTAAGCCTTCGAGATTTCACTATAACCCACAAATATGCCCTTCTTTCCTGAAGGATCTAGCTCTGTCCTCTTTTCTTTTGGGATGTGAGTGTATACTGGACAACCAAATATTCTGAGATGGCTAACTTTTGGTTTCTTACCAGTGAACACTTCTTCTGGTGTTTTGTTGTCAAGTATCTTATGAGGTGTTCTGTTCTGCACATATACAGTTGTCCTTGCTGCTTCAACCCATAAGTGCATAGGTAGATCTTGGTCATGAAGCATTTCCCTAGCTGCTTCCATGATTGTTCTATTCTTTCTTTCGGCAACCCCATTCTGTTGTGGATTGTAAGGAGTAGCCAACTCCCTCTTAATCCTTGAATCACTGCATAGCTTCTTGAAGTCAACTAAAGTGAATTCTCCGCCATTGTCGGTGTTGATGTATATGTAACTTCGGAATGTATTTCACATATATGTACATTGTATTCCTATAGAGATGTTATTATTCCTCTATACGGAAGTGTCGTCATTTATATTGTAAGTGTCGTAACTTATACTTGATGGGTTATTAGACCACCTTGTTGGGGTTGGCCATGTATAAGTCATGTGGGTCAAAGGGTTATTAGACCACCCTATTGGGGGTCATCCCAGTCAGCATTATGTTAAGTGGTTAAGTTGAGGCTAACCTAGTTGAGTAAAGGTCAAGTCAAGTTAGTGTATAAATAAAGAGTGTGTCTCTCTTATTTTACACATTCTATTCTCTCACTTACACTTGGGAGAGCGGCGCACTTGTGAAGGAGGAGGCTCTGCTGCTAGGAGAAGATTATCTCTTGTATTCTGGTTGTATCATTGCTCTATCTATCTCTGAGGAAGTTATTGGGGTTTTTCACCTTTATGGTTTTCCCCAAGTAAACTCTGTGTCTCTTGTGTGCTTGCATTATTGTGTCCATGATTGATATGCTGTAGATTTGTTGTACATGTTGTTCTCTCAGTTAAGATCCTAGATCAGATTGAAGTAAATTCTGGAAATTTAACATGGTATCAGAGCTAGCCTGAAAGAAGGCATGATATGGCATGTATGACACTTGTTGCACTTATGATGCTAGGGCTTGATATAGAAAAAACCGGTCATCGTAGTACTTTCGCTATAAATCAGATCGTCATGTACCTTGTATCCAAAGTAAAACCTCTAATTCGTTGTACTTTTTGATTTATGATCTATACAATATAGGGTTTCTGCCTCTTCCAGATTTGAGTCAAAATCAGGTGACCTTGGGAAAAAGGTCATAACTTGGGCTAGGAAGCTCCAAATGAAATTTCGTAAAATGTGATAGGTATTACACAGACTATACTATCTCCAAAAAAAAAATGCAGAGGCCGAAGTTGAACCAGTGACATGTGGAACGCCGTACAAGTTTTCTCTCCTGTATTATCCCATAAACACGTCACGTTGCGACACTTGGCATAACTCTCTCTGAGAGAATCCAATTGAGATCAGAACTATTGGGATGGAAATATAACAGGTTGGGATATCTCAAGAAAACATTTCAGACCCTGTGGATCGAAAAGTTTGGAGTTACACCAGAAACAATCAGGTACATATTTATGTCAAAACAGAATTATTTTTGAGTACCTTCATTCATGGCTTCCGGAACTTAGGGCTTCGGAGAAAGTTGGAATTTTTGTAATCAGAGACCAAGGATGGATGCTACTCATCAAAATATAAATTTAGAGACCAAGATCAGATTTTTTGGTTGGGCAGAAGGTCGGGCTTGATCAAACCCCAGTTCAGGACTTTGATCAGAAAGATGGAAAATTAGGGCTTCTGCAAAAAATTGGAATTTTGGAAATCTGTGACCACGGTTGGAAGCTCCTCAGAAAATTCGAAGCTTAGAGTTTTGAATCAAATATTTTGGTTGGGTGAAACTCCGGGAAACTCAAACCCTAAATCAAGGTCCTCCCGAGTGAATTTGGAAATCTAAAAGGCAATTTCGAGGGGTGAAACTTTGCAGTTTTCAGATTCTGAATATACCAGCTTGATTAGCTCATCAAGGCGCATATTTCTATCCTTTCGAAAGTTTGAAATTTAAAGTTTGAATTTTTGGGGTTTCTCTAACAAACCCTATTACAGCTTTAGATCCAGTTCCTACAAATCAAGTGGATTGGGTTAATCCTAGGAGAGGATGGATTGGTCACCTGCATAAGTGAAGAAGTTCCTGTTTTAGAGGGAGATGAGGCTAAGGCCTTCCATAAGAATATTACAAGCAATCTTGACAGGTATGGCTTACAGGTATGTTTCATGGTTAAGTTTATCATATGTTTGTCTTCATATCATTACAGTACAATCTTGATTAATTACTGGACTTGTCGTATCACCTTAATAGAAGATATTCATTGATTAAGGTTTTGACACTTATGAATATACTAATGCATTGTGATGTTGTATGAGCTTTATGTTGTCTGCTAACATAAAAGGTACACCAAGAAAGACAAATCATGTTCTACTTCAAGAACATATGATCATTGTGACATGAACACAAATATTCATCCATTGTCATGGATCTCATAGAAGATCTACTTTCGAGGTATGTATAACTTGGTCCTACAATGGTTAACCTATGAGACATGCAGGTTACTAGCACAAGTCACTGAAGAGAACCAGAAGACATTATGTGGGTATGTTAGACATAACTAGCTAGCATGCTAATCCAGGTATGTTTTTCCTATATCAAGCTAGAATCCTACCTTGTGTTAGGATCTTATACTGTTGTGTTGTTGATAATGATTATTCATGAAGTCATAGGTTTGAATAGTCATGGTTGTATGCATATTATGTTTCTTACCATAATTGATGACATGACTAACCAGAAGATTCATGAAGGTATAGGTTTGAGTAATCACGGGTTTATGCATTGATTATTTAACTAATCAGAAGAGTCCTATGATCGAATAAGAATATGCATGAGTAAAAGAAGACTTCCCTGAAACCTTGAATACTAATGTTTATTATCTGTGAATGATCATGAATATACATGTTTAAGATTATTGTGTTTTGATAGTATTAAGATTATACTAATAAATGTGTGATTATGTATGAGACCTCAAGGATAACACAATGATGATACTAATAAGCATGCATAGTGATTAAGGATGGATGTAAGTTCAAGGACAGGTAATCCAGGAAGCAAAGATCAAGAGGGAGCACACTCCAGTTGTTCCTGCAAGAAAGCAAAGGAGCACACTTCAGCAGTTTCTGCAAGGATGCAGATATTCAGAGGGAGTTGACCACTTCTCACAATCCACATCAGAATGGAGTTGCAAAGATTCAGGAGGAGTCCACCCAGCAACCAAACAAAGATAAGTATTTGAATTGTCATTTCTTACATAATGTTATTCAATGATGTATATGCTTATGTTCCTAGAATTAGGTTGTGTATTATGCATATTAGAATAGTTGCATTGATGAACAGTATACTACTAATATACATGGGTAAGTGGCCTATGGAACTGTACAATATTCCATTGCTACTTATCTAGAATGAAACCTCTTTGCTTACATGTTAGGAGTTGTGCACACTCCTAACAATGTTCTGGTAGAGATTGGAAGGCATCTAGAAAGTTACGAAATATGGATAAATGTTGTATTGAAGCATTGGCTAAGATAATTGCATGACTGTATGACATATTTCTTTATGTGTAAGAATTTGTTCTGAAAACTATGAGATGCTTTCTAATCATGCAATTTAACTTGTTGTGTAGGAAATATCGTATACCATCACCTACAAAAGAAGGACTACAACATTTGTTCAGCAACAAAGTTATCTATTGAAAATATTGAAGATATTGAAGTTCCCAGGATTTGGGAAGAATGCCATGATCGAGGAGCACCAGTTGATCATGAAGATGTTTGGGATGCAGTCCCAAGACCTGAAGGGGAGTCTGTAGTGACTTCCAAGAGGATCTACAGATCAAGAATGCTTCAGGTGGTAGCATAGAGACTTTTTCTCCTGTAGCCAGATACACTTCCATTAGATCAGTACTTGCTCTGGCTGGAGTGATAAAGTGAAAGATACACCAGATGGATTTCAAGACAGCCTTCTTGAAAGGTGTAGTTGAAGAAGAAGTGTATGTGGATGACTTGTTTATAACAGGTGAGGATAGATTGATTGCCGACATGCAGCGGAAGCTTGCTGCCGAGTTCGAGATGAAGAACTTGGGGATGATGCACTATTTGTTTTTGGCATGGAGGTGTGGCAGAGTGCAGATGGAATCTTCCTTGGACAAGGGAAGTATGCAGTAGAGATCTTGAAGAGGTTCGGTATGATGGACTGCAAGGCTATGGCCACACCTATGGCATCGAACCTGAAGATTCTATGTGATGCTTCATCTGAGCTAGTTGATATCACTATGTATCGTCAGATGATTGGGTCCTTGATGCACCTAATGAACACGAGACCAGATATTTGCTTTGAGGTGAACACATTGAGCCAGTTCCTAACGGATACGAGGAGTGTTCACCTAGTAGTTGTAAAGCATATTCTGAGGTACCTGAAGGGTACAATTGATTATGGGCTCAAGTATGATGCGAATCAAAAGTTTAACCTGCAGGGTTATGTTGATTCAGATTGGGCAGGCAGTGCTGCAGATAGGAAGAGCACATCTGGGTGCTGCTTCAGTATGGAATCAGGTGTGATCTCTTGGTTTAGAAGGAAGCAGTCCTGCATAGCACTGAGTACAGCCGAAGCAGAGTATGTTGCGACCGATGAACAGGTTGCATATGTATTGACCAAGCCGTTGGCCAGAGTGCAGTTTGAGTACTTCAAAGAGAGGCTTGGTGCACTTCAGATCGAGGTTCCTTCCAAAGGGAAGTGATGAGTCCGGAAGATGCAGATGCACATGAGCTTTTCTGACATGGTTGATGTGTTCTCCCTTGGCCATTTTTCACATGGTGGTAGATGTGTTCTCCCATGGTGAAAAAGTAAGGGCTGGAGCCTTCCCCGAATGGTGGTAGATGTGTTCTCCCATGTCGGTGGTGTAAGTGCTGGATGATGTGCATCTGGGCTGTGCTTCATGGACTATGAGATGATCTGAAGAGGATGATGCTATGATGATCAGGAGGATCATGGATGATGAGCATCAGGACGATGCTCCAGTTACTACTCTGTATATGTATATATGCATCATGTTGGATGCTTGTTATGATCAGTTGGATCATTTATATATATATGCATCATGTTGGATGTTGGATATGATCAGTTGAATCATTTATGTATGTATGCATCATGTTGGATGTTGGATACGATCAGTTGGATCATTTGTATGTATTTTGTATATGCATCATGTTGGATGCTTAGACCATGTATCTGTATATGTATCAGGTGGATACATTGTTTGGATCATGTATCTATGTATGTATCAGGTAGATACATTGTATATGATGATATGTATCAGGTAAATACTTGGTATGCATCAGGTGGATGCATTGTATGATCAGGATGATTGGATGACGAGCTTCTCCAGATGACATGCATCAGGACGATGCAGTGATGATGATCAGGATGATCATGTGTACATCCGGATGATGTATGGTGAGTATCAGGACGATACTTTGTGGTCGTGGATCAGGTTGTGCAGATGAGCATGTCTGGGAGATCCTATAGGTCGGAGTTGTGTACCCGTAACAGCCTGGGATGCTCTTTCGAGACATTGCTCCGGGAGGACACCTAATTTGTGCCCGGGGAGATCTTCAGGTCGGAGTTGTGTACCCGTAACATCCTAAGATGCTCTTGCAAGGTTTTGTCCTATGGCATGTAATTTGCTTCTGGGAGATCTGGACAGGATGAAAAAGGCCTCAGATGCTTCAGCCAGGTTTTTCCATGACCACATGTAATTTTCTCTTGGGAGATCTGGACAGGATGAAAAAGGCCTCAGATGCTTCAGCCAGGTTTTGTGGTGGACCACATGTAATTTGCTCCTGGGATATCTGGACAGGATGAAAAAGGCCTCAGATGCTTCAGCCAGGTTTTGTGGTGAGATCACATGTAATGTGCTCCTGGGAGATCCGACAGGTAGAGCCGTGTGCTCGTAACAGCCTGGGATGCTTCAGCCAGGTTTTGTGATGGGTCACATGTAATGTGCTCCTGGGAGATCCATCAGGTAGAGCTGTGTGCTCGTAATAGCCTGGGATGCTGCAGCCAGGTTTTGTGATGCACGTAATAAGTCCTGAGGATTCCACAGTATGGCCAGTGATGACGAAGACCTACAGGTGGTGGGCCTACATCCAGTATGAAAAAAGACTGGCTCTGTAGAACTTCCTATGACGAGTAGATTCAGAGATTGATTGAGATAGCAGCAGCAGTGACGATGATGATGAATCAATGACGATTATCCAGTGACGATGATCCAGAGAAGATGACTTGTGCTAGAAGACCTGTGTCAAGAAATACCTTCCTAGTTAAGAGGGAGTGTTGATGTATATGTAACTTCAGAATGTATTTCACATATATGTATATTGTATTCCTATAGAGATGTTATTATTCCTCTATACAGAAGTGTCGTCATTTATATTGTAAGTGTCGTAACTTATACTTGATGGGTTATTAGACCACCTTGTTGGGGTCAGCCCTGTATAAGTCATGTGGGTCAAAGGGTTATTAGACCACCCTAGTGGGGGTCGGCCCAGTCAGCATTATGTTAAGTGGTTAAGTTTAGGCCGGCCTAGTTGAGTAAAGGTCGAGTCAAGTTAGTGTATAAATAAAGAGTGTGTCTCTCTCATTTTACACACTCTATTCTCTCACTCACACTTGGGAGAGTGGCCCACTTGTGGAGGAGGAGGCTCTACTGCTAGGAGAAGACTATCTCTTGTATTCTGGTTGTATCATTGCTCTATCTATCTCTGAGGAAGTTATTGGGGTTTTTCACCTTTATGGTTTTCCCCAAGTAAACTTTGTGTCTCTTGTGTGCTTGCATTATTGTGTCCATGATTGATATGTTGTAGATTTGTTGTACATGTTGTTCTTTTAGTTAAGATCCTAGATCAGATTGAAGTAAATTCTAAAAATTTAACAGTCAGATCTGAAGATCTTGATCTTCATGTCAATTTGGTTTTCTATGAAGGCTTTGAATTCCTTGAACTTGTCAAACACTTCATCTTTGTTCTTTAAGAAGTAAACCCAAGTCTTCCTAGAGAAATCATCAATGAAGGAAACATAGTATACATACCCACTCAGAGAACTGGATGACATTGGACCGCATACATCAGAGTGGATGATTTCCAACATTCTTTTTGCCTTGCTTTCACTGCTTGGAAATGTCTTCTTTGTGTTCTTTCCCTTTGCACAACCTTTTCAAATGCCTTCATGTTTTGTCTGGATTTCAAGAAGACCTTATACAGCTTTGCTTGCAATTGGTAATGCCCTATAGTGCATGTGTGCAAGCCTTCTATGCCAAAGTTCACTTGGCTCTACTGAATCATGGACCATGGCTTGTTCTGGTTGGCCCTTCAATTTGTATAATCCTCCCTCTTGCTCTCCAATCACTACTGCATCATCTATAGTCTTACCCTATGGCCACATTAGGACTTGGCCATCTACAAATGCAGCCCTCATGCCTTTTGCATCCAATGTAGATATGCAGAGTAGATTCTTCTTGAGACCTGGAACATATAGTACATCTTTCATCTTCATAGACTTTCCAAAGTCTAGTTTATAGGAGGCTTCACCACTCCCTTTTATTGGATACTGGTAGTCATCCCCAAGTTTCACCTTGTGGGGTGATTCATGTTCAGATAGGTTCATAAAAGATTCCTTGAATCCTGTCATGTGTTTAGAAGCCCCACTATCTATAAGCCAATCATTACTTCCATGAGTAATGGTTCCAATGAGAGCAGAAATCAAAACATATTCTTCATCACTTGAAGAATCTTCACTATCTTCTCTAGCCCTCTTCCTGGGAGGTTCATCATCCTCTGCAGCATGAGCATGATGTCTTCTTTTGAAGTTCTTCTTCTTATGAGAACCATCTTTCTTATTTCTGGGACAATCTCTGGAATAGTGTCCCTTCCCATCACATGTATAGCAACGGACATAGGACATGTTCCTTCGAGGTTTGGGACTACCTCTCTGATTCTGATGGTGATGTCTTTCTTTCTTTCCATGATGGTGAGCCTTCTTGTCACCATGAATTTTGGAGTGTGCTGTGAGAGCTTGGTCTTCATTCCCCATATTCTCTTCTCAAGCTACAATTTGAGCTTCTTCTTGTGAGCATTCTTCCCACAATCTACTAAAGGTGATAAGTTTCCTTCTAGCACAAATTCCTTGGATGAAGGAATCCCATGACCTAGGAAGGCCATTAAGAGTGGTCATTGCCACTTCTCCATTTTCTATATCTTCTCTCACAACTTCAAGTTGTTCTTTTATCTGGGAGACCCTTGAGAAATAAGACTGCATAGTCTTTGCATTCTGGATCTTGATATTCTTCAATTGATTCCTCAAGGTCATCTTTTGATTTATGTTCTTCCCTTCGAATAGTTTGGTCAGGGAATCAAACATCTCCTTTGGTGTCTTTAGGGATGACACATGAGGTATGAGATGATCTTTTATAGAATCAGCAATGATCCTCTTAGCCTTGACCAAATTCCTTTTGTGTAAGGCCTTAGCCTCTTCTTCCTCTAGGATAGGGACCTCTTCACTTATGTAAGTGTCCAACTCATTTTCTTCCAGGATTAACCCAATCCTATACTTCCATGCTCGGAAGTTATCATCCCCTTCAAGCTTATCCTCAAGCTTGGTGTGGTGAGACATCTTTAAAAAAATACTTCAAATGAAAATAGAGAATATTTAGGTCTTACCACTTGATTTGCTGAAAACTGGATCTGGTCCCGGATTAGGGTTTGTTAGAGAAACCCTAAAAATTCAAACTTTCAATTTCAAACTTCTGAAAGGATAGAAAGATGGACCTTGATGAGCTGATCAACCTGGTATATTCTGAATTTGAGATCTGCAAAGTTTCACCCTTCAGAAATGCCTTTTAGTCTTCCTGGATTCACTAGGGAGGACCCTGAATTAGGGTTTGAGTTTCCCGGAGCTTCACCCAACCAAAAATCTCGATCCAAAGCTCTAAACTTCTATTTTTCCAAGGCGCTTCCATCTATGTCTTCATATTGCAGAAATTCCTATTTTTGTGGAAACCCTAATGTTTAGGGCCAAAACTGAAAGTGCTCAGAATTGAATTTTGATTGGACAGAAAGATTCTCCTTGATGAGTAGAGTCAATCTACCTTACTACTTTTCCACACAATCTGTGGAGAGAAACCCAATAAACAAGAAACCCTAGTTTCTGCCACTACACAATGTCTTCTTCTCAGGGAAGCTCTAATACCATGTTAGATTTTGAGCATTAATTCAGCATACTCTAGGATCTTTACTGAGAGAATAACATGTATAGCATATCAATCATATCAAGCATGTATCAAGCATATCAAGCAATCACATAAGACAATGGACACACATAGTTTCACTGGGGGAAACCATAAACGTGAAAAACCCCACAACTTCCTCAGAGATAGAAAGAGTAATGATACAACCAAAGTACAAGAGATAGCCTTCTCCTAGTAGTTGATCCTCCTCCTCACATGTGCACCACTTTTCGAGTGATAGAAGAGTGAGTAATGAGATGATCAAATAGAGATCTCTCGATCTCTATTTATACTTGTTCTATCTTGCCCAATAAACTAGTGGGGTCGACTTGTCTAACTTAGCCTAATAACCCATGGTTACATTAATCCGGGCCAACCCCCTACTAGGTGGTCTAATAACCCATCAGCAAGTTACAACACTTGCGACACTTGTCAATACAACTGACGACACTTCCGTATAGAGGAATAATACATCTCTATACGAGTACAATAAAATACATAGATGAAATACATTCCGAAGTTACATATGCATCAACACAAAAAAAAAATTCCACACTTGTGGGGTTAGATCTCATTAGCTTGCCCGGAAAGTCTACATTTTCTCTATGTTTCTGATTTGCCGAGATCGCACAAGGTGCATGGCAAAGAGCATACGCAGCTGAGAAAAACCCTTTCCCTTTATGTTTCTGATTTGCCAAGATCACACAAGGTGCACGGAAAAGAGAATACGCAGACAGGGAAAGCAACAATCCGAAACTAAAAAAATCTAATAATAAAATATGAGATATTTTTTTTAAAACAGAAATAAAAAAACCGTCACTGTAACATTATACCTTCAGATTTGATGAAATATGCATTTCTGAAGCAACCGGGAACTGTTTTCGATCAAACGAAAACTATTTTCCAATGGAAACGGCGCTTCGGACGCAATGGAACACCTCCCATAGCCCAAAAATGCACACAAATACCAGAACCAGAAACCATTTCAAGTTTCGGCAACAACAGTTCAAGATCTAGATCATAACCGGAAGCGGCTCTTCATAAAAGCTCTGATACCATGTTCGGGTACATAGGGTACTCCCAAAATATTGAACACCTAGAGGAACCAATTCACACAAACAGATCACAAATCGATACAGCGATGTTTTGACGTGGTTTAAACCCTCGAGAGGGAAACACTCCACGGCCCCAGCCAAATAGATTCTACGGAGCAATTTATTATGCAAAGAAAGAAACTTACAAATGAGCTCCTCATAATCGATCAACTAGAAAATGACCCTCCATGCTCTTTAAATTGAGATCATGGACCAATCGGGTGTTAAGCCATGGATCAAGGTTAGGTATAATCTAAGAGAAGTTGAGCCGTCGGATCACTCTAGAACATATCGTAATCGTAGGATTAAATATTTAAAAATGCATACTAATGCATACTAAATAAACACACTTTTCCTAACGGATATATTACACAAGTTGATCTTAACTAACTCCTAAGTGTCTAAATATCCTAACATGAATGATGATCAATACATTTGAATGTTGTTACTACAAGTTGTCCATTTTGGAATTTTTTATTTGTGAAAAACAAACATTATGTTTAATGTGGACATATCATCCCAATTGGATGAGGATAAGTTATCAATAATTTTTTTTACAGAAATGGGTAAGTAGCATTATATTATAAAAAAAGAGTTGTTATAGAACATGGGGAGACTATACCCTGCAAAGTGAGGGAAAAAGACACCTCTTAACCAGTCTTTACAAAACATGGAAATAGCTAACCGAACAAGGAAAGAAAGCATTTAGCTTTAGTTGCCAATTACATAATTAAGAAAAAAGAGAACATGGAAATCCAAAGTTCATTTTACAGCTGAGCGACGAGTTTTTTTCTTGCCACCTGCAGCCAAATTATCATTTTCTTCAAAACCCAGAATCGCAGCAGGGCTGTTGTTCTTGCTTGTTCTGATGCAGTCAGGTTTGGCTTCAACGATCCTAAGACATTGTGAATGGAGTCCACTTTGCCAGCCAGATTAACCAATTGTTCCTTCGCATTTCTATTGGAGATTCTAGCTTCCGAAATAGAAATTTCAACCAAGGTGGCGAGATGAGAGAGAGCCTTTTTCAAAATTGTATTTTCTCCCTTCAAACCACATACCTGGGCTTCAATGTCCTGAAGGTGAGATAGCACGCCCGGGGGAGGGCTTTTCGGACCTTGAGGTGAGTCTAAATTCACCACACCAATCGAATCATCAACCAGACTCCATTGCTTGTTAGTGCTTAGGTCTCCAATGCTGCCGCACAGATGCTGTAGCCGACCAAGATGCAGGGGGGTGCCAAAATTTGCATTGATGCCGAAATACTGAGGTCGGTTATTCTTCCCGAAGCCGAGTCCAATACCATACTGCCCGTCGAGGGATAAATTCCCGTTCTGACCCCCATCCTGATGCAGCCATCCTCTACCAGGCTCCAAGATTTTAACAATGTAAAAACGACATTTTGATTATCGGGGACCTTTAAGTTGTCTCATATTTTGGATTCTTATTTGTATGTAATAAAATGGGTTTCATCTTCTACTTCATTATCTGATGTCACAAAATGTTACATTATTGATTAAATATAATGATTTACATTGTGACTATGAAGAAAGGTGTAATCAACACACTTACTGAAGCACTAATTAAAATATAAAAATCGATATTATTAAAAATGATTTTTTTGATGATTAATTCAAATGGTAAATATATGAATGATTTACATGGTTACAATGAACATATGTGTAATCATCTAAGATATCCAAACGTGCAAAAAATAAAATATAAAGGAAAATAGTATTATAAAAAAAATTTGATTTTAGAATGATTAACTGAAAATTTTGTAAAAATAAAAAAGAAGAAACTATATTTGCATATCCGCAGCATGGAAAAATCACAACTAAACCATACATAGTCTATTTATTTCAACTAACCAATGTGTTTTATTCATTTCCATGAATTGATGCCTACTCAAATCTTATCCATTGGTGCTCTTTACATATCATAAGGCTCGGTGCACTTTTCAAAACATAAGCATATGTGCTTTTTTCCAAACTATACACATCGATGTTTTTTTGAGATATCAATTTTTTAATACAAAATATGCAGTAGTGCATGTATTATATAACATCAACATTGATGTGCTTAAATATAAAAACACTAGTGCTTTTATAAGATATATGAGGCACCCGTGTGGATGTGAATATTACCCGCACCAATGTTGTTACAATATAATATAAGCACCGATGTGTCTGCATTAAAATATACACACGAGTGCGTATATAGAAAAACACATCAATGTTATTACAATATAATACCAACGTAGTCCATCTTAAACTTGGATCTATTAAGTACCGAGAGAGATCCAATTTCTTAAAGTGTAATTTTTTTTTATCTTAAATTTTTTACACATCAACTACAAAAAAAATTACACCTCAAGAAATTTGATCCATATTGATGCTTAATAGATCTGTATTTAAGATGGATCTATGCTGGTTTTTACTTTTTTAATTTTATGAATTGACATGAATTTTGTTAATTACTTTTTATTTTTTATAAGTAATGAGCCGACATGGGAACGTTACGTTATCTAACGTGACAAACGTGACAACATCTCCCCCATAATGGGTTTTAAACACCACACTACTCTCGGTGCAATTATTGACCAGCATAGATCCATCTTCAACTCGGATCTATTAAGCACCAAGAGGGATCCAATTTCTTGAGGTGTAATTTTTTTGCACATCAAGAAAACATTTACCCCTCAAGAAATTGGATCCCTCTCAGTGCTTAATAGTTTTGGGTTTAAGATGGATCTATGTTGGGTTTAATTTTTTTATTATGAGTCGACATGAAATTTTTTAATTGCTTTTTATTTTTGATAAGTTATGAGCTGACATGGGAATGTTACGTAAAGTAACGTGACTAACATGACAACATCTCCACCTGTAACAAATAAAATAATATATAAACATATCACTAAACAAATAATTAATTAATAAAAGAAAAGTAATTAAACAAATTTTAAATAAAATTGATATGTAAGTAATCAAATAGATAGAAACGTACCTTTCCATTGAAAAGGAACATAAGACAATATTTAAATGGTCTATCAAATTGAAATGAAATCATCTCTCATCAATATATATTCAATAGTATTTATTCTTTCCAAATGGAGTTATTTTCTATTGGTTGACTATTCACTTGAATAGTCTTATTGTGATTCAAACATGATCACAACATGAGAATATCCAAATACGGATATTACATTGGTATCAGAGCCCCTTCTTGGGCTTGATTCCGGCCTTTGGCCACAATGAAGCAAATCAAGTTAATCAAAAAAAAAATTATTCCACTGCAAAATTCAAAAACAACCATAAATCAAGGAATCCAAGAATACGAGAAGGGAAATAAAAAAATAAAAATAAAAAAGAGAAAATAAGTAATTATTTCCGTTGCAAATAAGAAGAAGAGAACAAGAAGTAAGAAAAAAAATTACAAAGAAGAAGTGGAAAAAAAAAAATTATTCACAAGAGAAAAAAAAAAAAGAGTAAAAAAATTAAAAGTTAAAGAATAGAATTCATGAAACCACACATGGTTTTATGAAACCACGCATGGTTTTATGAAACCGCACATGGTTTTACTTAGTATATTAAAATTATAAATGAATTTTATAAGATATATACAAAGAAAGATGCGGCCTTCATCACTAATGCTTTGAGGACAAAGCACTGTGAAGAGGAAGGCCATGTAACAAATAAAATAATATATAAACATATCAATAAACAAATAATTAAATAATAAAAGAAAAGTAATTAAACAAATATTAAATAAAATTGATATGTAATTAATCGAATAGATAGAGACGTACCTTTCCATTGAAAAGGCACATAAGACCATATTTAAATGGTCCATCAAATTGTATTGTAATCATTTCTCATCAATATATATTCAATATTACTTATTCTTTCCAAATGGAGTTATTTTCTATTGGTTGACTATTCACTTGAATAGTCTTATTGTGATTTGGACACGATCACAACATGAGAATATCCGGATACGGATATTACACCACCATACTGGGTTGTAAGCACCTCACTACTCTCGGTGCAATAAGCATCGATATGCCAGCAATAAAATATACACACCAATGCATTGACAATGAATGTATGCATCGGTGCATATATAAAAAAATGCATCAGTGTTGTTACAATAAAATAGAAGCATTGGTATGTTTGCATTAAAATGTATGCACCTATGCGTATTATTTATAAAATATGCACTAGTGCAAATTTTAAATTATAGAGCACAGAAAAAAAAACCTCCGCCAAAACCTACGACCACCTAGAATTTTTCAAATATAGTGAATATCCATTATAACCTCCACCAAAACCTCCACTACAAGAAACTAAGGTTCTAGCGACCCAATTTTTTTACAAATTTTGTCAATCTTGTAACACTAAAAACCTTTGCTATATGGTTTTTCCTTGTAGTGGCATCATTGTTGAAAAGGGAAGCAAGTGTAGAGGTGGTAGGAACCACGAGTTTAGTCATAGACCTAAGGTCATGTAGGAAGTTGAGACCTCGACAACAATGTACATGAGACAGAGCCTAAGTCACATCTAGAGATACATTGCTCATGCTAAGAAATGGTGAAGGGTGAATAGAGCACGCTCGAGGATGAGGAATTGCAATTGGAAGTTGCTTCTTGGATTTCGGATACGGGTACCTTGAGTACCTGAGACACCATATATTTCTATATCATTGTATTGTATTGGCAAATGAAATCTTTGTTAGGGAAATCCATGTTGGATAGAAAGGAGGAGTGCCATGAAATATTACTTTGGATGGACGAATTACAATCGTAGAATAGGAGATTGGAGGTCAAAATCAACCTCATCACTAACGCAACCATTGGCTTTAAATTTGAAGACAAGAAGTAGGTTTCCAAGAATCATCCATCCACTCAAGTTCCATATGTTCCCACAGTCTCTATCTCAGATGATGAGCAAGTCATATAGTCTTTTCTATATTAGATTTATTGTTTTGACCTCCAATTAGTCTAGGTTTGAACATAATCTTTTTAATTTCTAACATACTTTTATCTCTAGAAGTATATGTGTTAGGTACTTGAGAAACATTTTCAAAAGACTATGGATGGTTCTAAAGGAATGTTTTATGTCCTATTATTGGTTTACTTTACCAAATAACAAACTGACAAACTAAGCAATTGTATTTTATCCTTTTATTAATAGAATTTTGTCTAGTTGACAAAAAGAAAAGAAAAGAAAAAAACTAAAATTTATTGTACGAAACTCAAAGCACTCAATCAATTGAACTAACTAATATAAGTAATATTCATAACAATTATTATTGTTTATCTACACATTATTACATTTTGAAATTATAAAATCATACTTAATTTTCCTTTTACATGTATTACCAATTTTATTTACTAAATCAAATATTTTATATATCTTGAAATTGTTTTTACCATATAATTTCTTTTTTATCTTAATAACTATAATCAAATAATTTAAATAATATTTATTTTTATATAATTCAAATAATTTTTTAATAAATTTAATATTAAAAAAACTACACTTTTTAATCCATCATCACAAGCTTTTTAATATAATATATTATTAATTAAAAATATATATATAACTTATTATTCAAGTAAAATCAAAGTTACAATTTATTTTACAATGACATAATAACATGTATTTAATAACTAATACCATATATTACTAATTTTTTATTAAATTCAAATATTAGAAAAAACACATTTGCATATAACTCATTTTATTTTATGAACAATATTTCTTATTCATCATCATAAGAATATTTTATAAAATTAGAATAGATGATACCAATGCTTACTTGTGACACTATTATAAGCTAAGTGAATATGAATGATGTACTTATTAAAAAAAGTCATGTATCCCATCTAGAGAAAGTGACTCTTTATGTCCTCATCCATAGAATTGATGGATAAAAAGTAGACCTCATGTAACTTATAACAAGAGGATGTGCTTATTAATATAATTAGATTAATGGACTTTTTAGTTTCCTTCCATAACATCTTTAAATATTTTACAGTTTTGTCAAATTTTGGATGTCTGTAATTAAATTTTTAATTTTTTGGAGGTATAGTTAATCTATTAGAAATTTGGATTATTTTGGATTATGTCCTTGTTTGATGAGTAATTATTTCTTTAAGTATATAGACTAGTTGTTTATGTTTTTAAAATTATTTGTATAGGATTAAGGATTTGTGGCAGAGAAATCCTAAAAAGTCATAATATATCTTTGTTATCTTTAATTCATATTTTATGAATATAAAGAAACAATTTTATTTAAATTTAAATTTAGAATAATAACTAAATTTATAATAATAATATCTAACCATATTTCACCATAAATTTTGTCTAACTACATTTAGAATAAAGCCAAAAAAACAACAATGACATTCACCCTTGAACCTCGTAAATGCTACACATCTCGGTGTTAGAACATAAAAATTAACCCAATTAAATTAGTGAATGCTGAATACTTTGTAACTCGTGATTACACTCTGATCAAGGTTATACTTTATGATATTCTTAAATTAGTTATGCCCTAACACACACCCAAAGCAATGGATGATGTGAAGAGGTCGTCGAATTATTGGTATGTCTAGAAATGATTCCCCATAAAGCAAGCCCCATATTGTTGCTTAACTAAATAGAACATACATGCTTTCTTGAGAATAATTTTTTATTCAAACTTTCACTTTCGGTTATTTTTGGCCCACTATGCTTTCTTTATCACTTGCATATATATACACACGCAAGGGGTAGTCCTATTTATTCATTTATTAACAATATGGTATATTTTAAATAAAAAATAAATAAATTATATAATATAAATATTAAATTATAAATTATAATTTTTTTAATTTAGTATAAAAATTTATGATAAAACTTATAATTATAATTTACTATATTATAAAAAAAAAATTTACTTGAATTTTTCTAACTTGTGAGAGTGGCCTATGGGTCTGAGAAACCAGGATCCAAGGGCATCTAAGCCGTCAAGATTACCCAAGGATTGCACCTAGCTTCAACTTGACTGGGTTTTTGGGTGTCACCTCCCAACTAAGTTACCCCTACAGGGAATTGAACTCGGGTCACCTTGTTGACGAGACCCATACCTTAACCGAGTGAGCTAGCGGGAATTGACATAATAAATTTATTATTTAATAATATAATTGTAAATTAAAAACTATTGTATATGAATTTCTAATCTAACATCGCCAAAAATTATTGTATTAATGTTTTATTCAATCGACCAATTAACCACATTGTTTCTATCATCATTTTTCTATAAAAATTATTAATTTAAACTCTTGTTATTCATGTTATCTTATACGGTTGTGAAGTATGGGGTTGCAACATTTCTAGAGAATGTTGGAGAAAGATTAAGCAAATCCATAAGTGTTTTATAACTTATAACCTCAAAATTAAAAGCAATACGCCTTATCCTATTCTCCTCATAGATGTAGGTCCTCCCCCCATCGAGAGCATGACTATGACCAGGTACCTAATGTACAAGCACAAGATAAATAACATGGGAGACGAGAGACTTCCTAAGATTGCTATCAAATCAACTCAAAACCACCTACGCCTCAAGCAGGGATGGTGTAAAGATACCATGGCTTGGTTAAACCATTAGGGCATTGATGAAAATGACACTTTGCAAAATATCAAGAATTTCAAGAATATTATTACATCCAAGTTTAAAGAGAAAATGTGGTGCAAAAAATATTTAGAGGTTAAAAGAAAATTAAGAGACTATAAAGAGGTCATTAACCCTAATCTAGAAAATTAGAAGTATCTCTCGGTGTTAACTAGCTCCAAGAAGAAAATTAATATAGCCAAGATAAGAACGAACTCTCATGAGCTCCATAGCGAAATGGGGCGTTGGTCAATTCCTAAAACATCGTGGGCAGAAAGGATTTTCCATCTTTGTGAGTCTACGAGTATTGAGGATGAAAATCACTTTCTCTTATAGTGCCCTGCTTACACCCACATTAGATCTCAGTTTCATAGTATTTGCTACAATACAAACCTTTCTAACCTCCTAACTTGCCAAAACTACATGGAGCTAGGAAAGTTTATCTTCAAGATTTTTGAGCATAGGAATAATTTTTTAAATAAAACCAAATAATTCCTTTCTTTCTTCTTAAGGTCCGATAGACCAAAGTTGGTCTCAGGAGATGTTAATCATCATCATCATCATCATCAAAATTGTATTAATCATATATGACCGACCCATGAAGAGCATTGTTACTTCATCCTTTTCCATAAAATTATTAATTTAAGAGATTGTGTTAGATTACATATTATATTTTAATCTTGATGCTTCCAAACTAATGGGGGCATTGATGCCTTATTCAATCATAGATCACCAACCAACAATATTGGTAGTTCCACCTTTTTCCATAGAAATTATTAATTAAGGGGCAATCAAGACCATATAAGCATAAGTATTTGGATAAGGAAATTACAAGGTCACATTTGCTAAAAGAATTGTTTCATTGCTAACCATTCATCAAGGAGGTGGTAATTTAAGAAGAATGCTCATGATTTCTTGTGGTAGGGGAAGGAATTCGGGGTGGGCCCCTTGGATTTTAACCAAAACTTCATTTTATTGGAGGATGATAAAAATTACTTCAAGATTACAAATATATTAAGCCTTTTAGATATTCCTTGATTTCCTATTCTAAGGTTTCCACAGGTTGGTACAAGACTGATGGGATCAATGCCACGCAACCTCGAGTTTCAATATTTTGGAGGAAGTCTTCTATAAGGGGATCCATCCTGGCAATTTCTCCCCAAATTTTGTCCCTTTAAGTGACAAAATAGAGATCACCCCCCACAATAATGAACTGGTGCTTGAAAAGATCATAAGCAAAGAAAGCATCCCAATATTCCTTTCTTTCATTATAAGGCTCATAAATGTTGACTAGAGAAATAGGCTTCCCTCTTCCAAAGAATGCAATTATGTCACAATACCTTTACTTCTTCATTCAATCACTTGAATGATCTCAAATGGTATCTAGATGGATTCTTAGCATAGTGACTTGTCCCTACCTTCTTGGGTCCCTTCAAGAACTGGCATGGATCAATACTACATTTAATAGGGCAAAGAAGGCTATGCTCATATTGGGATTCCATGCAAGGAATAAATTGGGAAAATGAACTAGTTTTGGACATACCTACTTTCTCAGGAATCCTTCTACCTGAACCAAATGATATACCACCTTGCACTTTCCACTATGTTGTGGTGATAGGTAAAGGATTTTTCCCAAGACTAAACATGGTGAGACCTTGCTCTACCATAGCTTGAAGAGGAGGATTTACTTAGGGATAACCTAAATTGAGGTGCTTAGGAGAAATAACTAGGTCAATCCTTCCTCCTCTTTCTAGACCGCCCTTGATCTTAGATTCTAAATCATGTTAGCTGCAAGGGCCATTATTATCCAACAAAATGTCCTTTTGTAGAATTATCTTGTTCAACAAAGCTTGGTTGAGATAAATCTCAACGCATATTTAGAGATATGTGAAGAGGCCCAACTCTACCCTCTCATGATCTATTTTTAAATATCTACCCAATGTATTCCCAATATCTTTGAAAACTGATAAATGGAAAATTTGGAAGGCAGACCCGAACTAGCATTTGATTGGGTCAATCAAGGGAACTAGGGGGTAACAAAGAGAAATAATCTTCCCCAAAACCAAGGACACTCCACAACTTTCTGATACTCTTTGGAGTATGTAAACTAAACACTAAGAAACCTTTGGAATAGAGATATACTTCACATTGCTTGGTTTTGTTAGAATG
Organism: Larix kaempferi; assembly: GCA_027924585.1. Lineage (NCBI taxonomy): Eukaryota > Viridiplantae > Streptophyta > Pinopsida > Pinales > Pinaceae > Larix > Larix kaempferi. The sequence goes on along the minus strand of BSBM01000111.1, from coordinate 382,713 downwards.
AATCCATTGGAATAGGTATGATGTAGGAGGCCAAAAACCATTAAATCAAAAAATTATCGTGGATGATTCATAAAATGAGATCAATTTTGTGACTTCCAAGGTTGGTGCCTCCTCAAATTTCTCCAGTATAAATAAGCTAGAAAAAGGAGGGCTAAGAGAAGTTGAAGTAGGGTGCTTATTTATGATTTCATCCTTGAAAGAATTAGGTTTTGTAAATGCAGACACTCCATTACCCATTGCTCCTACACGGAAGTGTAATACCAAGATGATGGTTGAATCCTTGCAAATGTTGTAGTCATATACAATGATTGGTCCTTAAGTTATTTACATTCAAAGAGAGGGCATTGTTGAACCACAAGAATCCCGTGTATGAGCTCTAGCTTTTGTTTTATTTCCACCACAAGATCATCATAATTCACCCATGAGATTAAGGTTTTCACCTTGAGGAACTTGTCATGATCTAAAAATCTAACTTTTTATCAGAACTTAGTCTCTTTGTAGATATTATCTTGGAAGCACATCGAATCCAAAGCATACAGTAAGCATCTTCATTATGAATAAGTATTTTTTCCAACTCTTGTCTTAAATACATTTCAACAAGTTCTTGGTACACACTATAATATCCTAATTTTGACCCAATATAATATGTAATAAATCATGTATTATTGTGCGATGTGAATCAACCCATGTGGCATAATATACAATGATGCCATGATTTTATATATGTGAAATGCAGTGTAAACATTCATAGTGTGGAGTTCAAGGCCAAGGCCCCACTAGTGAATGCATAGGAGTCCATGTGGTGGGCTAGGCTTACAATGCATATGTGTTTACTTTCTATAATATGTTCATTTACATGTAAAAGCATGCATAAAAAGGAAAATACATAGTAATATAATATTGACCAAAATGGTTGCTTGAGCGAGCAACAAGGGGACTATAGTACCACAAGACAAGAAAAGAAAAGGGAGTTGTTTGGTGATTTGACCTTGTCATTGTCCTTTGAAGTAATGTCCTTTCTTGCCCATGCTCTCTTACAAAATGTCTCATCAATCTTTGACTTGTACAAGTGAACTAAATACAAGTGTCATATTTTTCATATTTTTGGGAAGAGAGTAGATCTCATGCAAGAAAAGGTCTTCCACTATTTTTTCCATGCTAATTGTATGATCATTATCATTAGCCACCCATTCTAGGGCATGAGGAGGAGACAAGTTCCTAGGTTATGAGGAATTTTCTCTTTGGATGCCATGATTGTTATGAATGAAAATAACAAGAGTTCCACATGTGCTTGTGGTTGATAAGAGCCCATAGAAATTGGGGAATCCTATTGATGAAATGTGAAAGGAAATGGGATAGTTGGAGAGAAATGGCATGCCTATAATTTCCACATTAGTTGAAGCAATACTTTTAGGCCTACAACCCAGTTATTGTTTCTCATTCATTGTCTTGAGGCCAAGTTTTTTCCATCCCAGGTTATTACCATAAGACATGCAAAAACTTGGACTCTTTTTGTACAGGCTAAAGAGCACAAGAAAGTGAGATTACTTCGAGGGATTGTTGATAGGAGAAGGAGTAGGTATTCCTTATGTTGTGTGGGATAGTGGAAGAAAGTGCCATGGCTAGTCTGATAGTTGAATGAGAACTTGGAAATATCTGTAATGGGTATATAACTTATCACAAGAATAATGGGTTGGGTTGAGTGAGATTAGAGGCCCATAGAATATTAACTCCTCATGTGGCATCAGGGTTTGGCTTGGGGGTGAAATCCATAGCTAATTCTTACGTCTGGGTGGAAAATCACCCATAAACAACCAGTTTGGCAGACATGACTTTATTTGCAAATAAGTATTATGGTTGTTTTCTTGTGGAATGCTTCTCTATTTTGATAATGCATTGAGTTTAACATGCAATGAAAGAAATTTTAAATATGCATTGTTTTTTCCATTGTTGTTTTATATTTGCATATGAATTTTGTATTCTACTATTGTTAGAGGTTAAAAGTTGGCCTCATGGATTGTTTATGAGGTAAAGTAACCTTATGGGTAGCATTGAATGGCAAAGGAAGGCATCCTAGGTGTGCTACATAGTGGTATCATAACGATTAAGATTACTTTGGAGTACCCATCACCTCAACATGAATATAGAGATGGCTAGGTACATGACACACACCCTCTAATTCATTAGGAACCAATCCAAGGTACCAACACAACTTTAAGATTTGTCTATTCTAATAGAGGAAACCTAATAAAAAAAAGTAAACCCTTTGATTGTTAAAAGATACGGACTCATCCTTCTCTCTTAAATACAAGCTGCACGTCAAGGAAACATTACCCTCTAGGGACTTTGTAACTAGTTTCACTACAACCATGTTCTTGCTAAGTGTTGCCAACAACACAATCCAAATTTTAATCTCATGGCCAACTTTAATAACAACTCTAACATAGTACCATATAAAAAAATTTGGAGCAAGTTCCTTGGAAAACACCACCTTTACAAGGTCGATCGAACTTATTGAGAGCTCAACCTTACCGATTTGATTGAAATGTGCAATCTAAATTGCCACAACAAGCTTGTGGGAAAACCTCTATAAGTATGTGTGCCAATGCCATAACTTAAGTATAAAAGTCCTCAATCTTTTGAACACCATATCCTCGACCCGAAATGCCAAAGCAGTACTCACCCTTATAAGACTTTTTAGGTATGCTTTAAAACTTGTACATCAATGTTGACAAAAATATATATTTTTATCCAAGTCATCCATTAGATTGGATTGAACTACTCATATAGAATATTTGTGTGCCACAACCTCCTTGGGATTAGACACCTTAAAAGAATAAAGTTCAACTTACATGGTTAGCTTAGTTGAAAAAATCATATGGCATGAGCATTATGATCATTAGTATTGGCTCAAAAGATTTTTGGCATTGGGATAATTTTCTTTGGTAGCCCATATAGCAGCAAAGGTAGATTACGATGTAAGAAAAACATATTCAATCTTTCCTCTTTGGTAGCCCATATAGCAGCAAAGGTAGATTACGATGTAAGAAAAACATATTCAATCTTTCCCCTTCTAGGTCTCGAATTTGAGAGGTTACATTGAAGAGGAAGCTTCTAAAATGGGGTTTTCGATATTTTTCATTGATTTTTTTTTATATATTAGTGATGAAGTGAATTAATAAGTAAACAAAAATTTATTTTTATTTAATTCAACAAATTTTATTTTTTTGGTAAAGTTTTGTTTTTCGAAATTTTAATGATTTGAATATTTTTAAAATGATTTAAAAAATTTAATAGCAAACTTTTAAGATCAAAATTCTTATTAATTAAGTGAAATTATAATTTCCAATAAAATTTTTATTAGATTTTAGTAAAGAATTTCAATAAAAAAATTTGAGCATATCTATTAATGAATTTACTTCTATATGTAATCATCTTTGTAATCCCTATGCAGATTAGGCCATGTAGTCATTGTGTTTATATCTATATACTTATGTAGGAGGGGCTAGTAAAAAAGGTAGAGTATAAAATGACCCAATTAGCATCTCGCCTTTCTACAAGTTGTTTAAGTTGAGGTTGGCCTTGATGTAATTTTCTTGGATAAATATAGATAATACTTTTTTCCTAGGGAAAAAACACTATTATCATATATAATAGTTGTCTAACCGTTATGAAGTATCTTCTATCTTAGGATTTAGATGTCAAATCTATGTATGGAAAGGGTCCTTTGTCCCACAAACAAGGGAGTCTCATACATCATTTTGATGTGTGGCTTGGTAGTGACTTTCAAATTATATTATTATTACAATTAATTTGCATTTATGTGTGTTTTCTTCTTCATTTGAAAAAAAATGAGATGAGAAGTAAACATGTTTTTTCCTAACAATGAGATGGAGAGTAAATGCATGGGATAATGATGCATTCATTCTATTGTGTATTCTTGTCACATTTTTGGTAGGAGTATGGGAGGACTTTGCCCTTGAAAATCATCGCAACCACAAAGTGTAATCTTGCCCAATACAAATTACAATTTTAGAATAAAATCATGTTTCTAATAAACCCACATGATAAAAATGCTAATTTGAACAATAGAAAAATGAGATTTCAATATTATTTACATTACCAAATTCCAAAAGAAATCACCAAAATAAAAATAAAAAATATAAATATCAATTATCACATAATTCTTTTTCGGAGTAAATGTAAAAGGATTTCACACAATGTCAAATACCCCTGTTATAACTAAATTGTGAAATATTAACATCTATTATATAAAAATTTATTAATCCAAATTATTCTTATCATATTTAAGACTAAAAATACTTTTTACTCTTTCAATATTTTAAATTGTTATAAAAAACAAATTCATAAAACATTTAGATTACAGTATATTATATCTTAATCCTTTATATATATTTTTTAAATTTCTTATGGAAAAATAAAAATAACATATCAAATATGTTTATTTAATCATATTTAATCAAATAAAAAGTAATTAAAAAATTATAGATATGAAAGAATGAATAACATGAAGCAAATTAATGAATAAAATGTATATAAAACCAGCATAGATCCATCTTAAACCCATATCTATCAAGCACCGAGAGGGATCCAATTTCTTGAGGTGCATTTCTTTTTTTAAATTTAAACTCAAGAAATTTGATCTCTCTTAATTGATTGATCCGGGTTTAAGTTTTAAGTTTTTATTTTATAAACGAACATCTATTTTTTAATTACTTTTCATAATATTTTATTTTATGAACCAACATGGATTTTTTTAAATGCTTTCCATAATTTTTTATTTTATGAGCCGACGTGAATTTTTTTAATTATTTTGTTAGTAACAAACGTTACAACATCTCCCCCATACTAGGCTGTAGAGCACCTCGTTTCACTCGATGCAATAATTTAAAACATATTGTAACATGGTGTAAATGTTTCCTACAATGTTATGTAAACAGTGTAACATGGTGTAAATGTTTTTTATAATGTTGCATTGTCACATGGTGTAAATGTTTCCTACAATGTTATGTAAAGAGTGTAAAATGGTGTTAATGTTTTTTACAATTTAGTGTAAAGAAATTGAGATAAAGAAAGAGGTGATTCTGGTTATGTTTCACATTATATATATTTATTTGTTTTTGTTGAAGGTGATTTGCTTTTGTAAATATCAATAAATGTTTATCTTCTTAATATTTTATATATTATTGTTAATTTTCATAATAATTTTGGTAACAATTGCGATTCTTAACACACATGTAGAATATCATATTAGTAAAATGTAAATGGAAGCAATTGACATGGATGCACCTAGATTATCAAGGTCAATGTATAAGCTATTGAGATATATCAAAGATAAACATGCACAAGCTTATAAAATGTACATATACACACTTAAACTTGATGTAAACTTGATGCATATGATATTATTTCTAACAAACATTGTTAAAATCTTAAAACATTCTTTGAATTTCTACATAATCATTGTTCGCTTAACCCTATTCATTAATACCAACAAAAACTACAAAAATACTACCATGATAGATATTGCACATCTCATTGTTGTCATAACAAATAAAAACCATAAACATAAATGCTTTATAACTCGTGATGGCAATTGAGATGGATACATATAGATTATCAAAGTCAGTAAACTATTAAGATATATTAAAGATAAATATACACAAACTTGTGAAATGTACATATACACATTTAAAGTTGATGCATATGATATTATTTATACCAAATATTGTTGAGATTTTAAAACATTCTTTGAATTTCTACATAATCATGGTCCCTTAACCTACTCATTAATACCAACAAAAACTACCATGATAGATATTGCACATCTCATTGTTGACATAACCAAAAAAACAAAGAACATAAACATAAATGCTTTATAACTCGTTATAAGCATGAATGCTTTATAACTCATGATTACACTAAGATCAATGCTTATTCTTTTATCTTTTGTCCTCTTAAATAAGCTATTCGTTTATCTTTTGCCTCATTTGCCTGTCATGCACTCAAAGGAGGATGCCACTCAAAGGAGATGAATGATGTGAAAAGGACATGAAATTACTGGCCTTGTCTAAAAAGAGTGTCGTGCAATGCTTTTGTCGCTTTTTTTTTTGGGCTTCTACTTCACTTCATTGTATATTTTCTTGAAAATGGTTCTCCACAAAGCCCCCACACGCTATGCTTAAGCAAAAATATAATAGAATCATATGATCCAAACTTTCACTTTCGGTTAGTTTTTATTTTACTATTGACTCATTCCATATGTTCCTTTTTTCTTTGTTTTTATTCAATTATTGTTAATAATTTTTTTATTTTTTAACCATATATTATTAATATATAAAATATAATTTTTTTATTAAAAGTGTTGAATTTAGCATTTGTCTTATAAATTTAAAATTATAATTTTAACAAAAATTACATATCATTAAAAAATGGAAAATTTATAAAATTTAATCTTCTTTGTATTTTAATCCATTTTAATCTATGTTAAAAATTAATAAAACATTAATATTTTAATTTATGATGACTTGTATTTTAATTTTTATAATACCAAAAATTAATAAAACATTGATATCTTAAATTATGATATAACTCATCACCAACCTAATTTCAATTTCAACAATGATTTTTCATAACCTATTTCAAATGATACACAAAATAAAAAGTCAAAATGGTAAAACATTTAACATGTATATATTTAAACTTTCTACTATGAAGAATCAATATCTTATTGGATGATATATGACATATCAACAACTTTGTTTGTCTTTGTTAGTGAATGTTGTTGTTTTATTTTTAAGATAACTAAAATATAAAATTATTATGGTATAATTTTGATGCTCTTAAATTAAGAAGATTAAATGGTTTAGGATTTGAAAATTTTCAATTCATCATCACCATAATTCTATCATAAAATATTTATTTAAACATTATTATTTTTTGTTAAGTAAGAGTAGTTTTATATTATTGATAATCTACATAAAATACATATCAAGGTTCAGGCTGACCCTACAGAGTTGGAAAATAGACCAAGCCATGAGCTTCATTCAAAAAATAAGATAGATCTATCATCCAAGATCCCAGTATATAAGCCCAATTTCAAAAAGATAAAAAAAAACTAGAAGTTTTAGAGACAAAAAAATAACAACATCCTTCATGCGTAGTCTATGACTATAGTTTATCACTCCATGTTCGCGGTAATAACATATTAACAAAAACAAAGATAGAGGAATGAACAACATATGTGTCATAAGCAATCAAGTGGGGAACCTTAGGGGTGTCGTTGTCTCCTTCATCGATAATGTGGGGCGAGACTAGGGTGCTTCCCCTTGGCGGATGCTTCGTCTCCAGCTCGATGCCCAATCTTCTTGCAATGATGTCTAACTTGGAGTCAACAAACTTGATTTCCAACCTCATATGCTTCAAAGGAGCCAGTTCCTCTTTCAACTCTGCAATTTGTTTGTCTCGGTCGGCCATGGTAACTCCTAACAACGATTTGAGAGTGCAATAGAGGTGGAGCACCCTGTGGTATATATCCATCCTAGATTTGGTATCGCCATGGCCTGCAAATCAATCTGCTAGAACCTTGAACTCCTGATCGTGTTCTTAGGATGATCACCCCTCCTGAATTTTATTTTCAGCTTCTCCTATCTCCCTCTTAACCGACAGAGTGGTGTGCTTGTAATAGAAGCTAGTCGCTTCCATTTATTTAGACAGTTCCCTGGATAGTCTTAGTTCCTTGGCCACATCTTTCCCCTTCTTCAACCTTCTCTTCCTGCTCTTCACCTCTCCTCTCATCTTGTCGTACTTCCTTCCCATGAGCCTTTTCAACCTATGCACCCTCAAACGCTTAGTAACCAGCCTCTCCAACAAAGAACCAAATCGAACCAGAGGGACAAAGGCTTGGGATTTTGAATGCCCTCTCTACCCTCCCTAATGATAAACTTCGATATGAGGTGCCATAATGACCACCTCCCTCCTGTACTGAAAACACTCCCACTCATAGGTACTATGGTACTTCACCTTCGCCTTCACTCGCTTGGACTCGATGGCACTACACATTTTATCCTTCATTTTGTTCTTCATTTGTTATGCCCACATGCACCGCTTCCCTTCGAACCGCCACCTATTTCTTAGGGCTTTGATCATGTCTTCTCCTCCCTTCGCCAGCTTGTGGCCACCTTTACACCTACCTTGGAGAAACATTAATTTTGGATTGTTTATATCATTGTTTTTAATAAAAAATAGATGTACAACAATCTCTAATATCTTGACTATGATTCAAATTTTCAATAAAAATTAAGAATATACAATTTCAAAATGATCTTTACTAAATTTTAAATAAAAAATATCAATTTCCTTTTTGTTATTGTGAAGGTTCCAAAAATATCAAATTCATCAACTATTTAGACTAGATTGAACAAAAAAAATTAATAAACCATTAATATCTTTTTCAATGACCCATGAATAATCAACTATTTACACTAAATTGAACCCAAAAAAATAATAAACCATTAATATTTTTTCAATGACTCATGAACAACCTTATTAGTATTTGTTCCCTTTTCCTAGAAAAATTATTAATTTATCATAAATGATTTATCAACCACCTTATTGATTGCTCCCTTTTTTAATAAAAAATATTATTTTAAAAAGGCATTGACATCATAGAATCACGAGTCTTAATAAGGAAATTACAAAGCCAGCTTCCCTAAAAATTTGTTCCATTGTATCAATTGTCAAGATGATACTTTAAAGAGAATATTCAAAGAAGGCGTTGTGTGTGGGCCCTTCCTTGAGTCTCTTCTCCCTCTGCATGTGCAAGGGTGAGCCTTCAACCTTGACAACACCATCCTTTGTCTTTTTCTCCTCGTTGAAACCAAATAACTTATCAACCATGACAATATTGTATTTCATTATTGTAAATGGGAGGAAAACTAGGGCACATCTATAAAAATCATCCATAGGATTTGACTAGCAATTTTTGTTGGGCACATCTGTAAAACCATCCATAGGATTTGATTAGTAATTTATAATTGATAACACATGAAGAAACTAAAAGGGAATATAATAAATCATGTGAGTGCATTTCTAGAAGAGGCATTTTGGTATTTTTTCTTTGAAACTTTTTTCATTTTTCAAATTTGATTACATTAATTTAATATCAATGTTTTTAATCATCAATAATTTGATTAATAAATATGAATTATTTTGATTATATTAATTTAATATTAATTTTTATTAGTAATTAATTTTAGGTTAGAGAAAAAAGAAAAAAAAGAAAAAAAAGACACATTTAAAGTAATTTTAAAAGTAAAAAAGTAAAGATATCAAAATTTGATTTGAGGAATTGAAAGAAGATGGAGGAGAGAGAATATTTTTGGTTAGATTAAATTAAATTAAAGATTAATAAACATGGTCTTTTTCAATATTTAAGATTGAAAGACTTGAGTAATCTAATATAATGAATTTGTATTATGAGTAAAGCAATCTAACCCTCTTTTGAAAATTGATTGATTCTTTATTTCTTTTGTATGTGCTTTAATAATGGAATAATAAGACAAATTATTTGATTTAATTGGATTTGAAATGTATAACAATTTGCTTTGAAACTAAGTAAGCTTTTTATGAAAACAAAGACACATATCTGTAAAAACAAAGACACATATCTAGTTTTCATAATGAATTGAAACTTTGATAATATGAGACTTTCTAAATAAACAATAATATCTATCAAAGATCTCATAATATACAAAACAAAATAAAATGAAGTGCTCTTCCAATTTAGATTTCTTGTTTCATAGTTTACATATATTATTCATTTATGATAACATATGTGATGATTAGTCTCCATTCTAAGTGATAGAAAATTATGAATTGTCGTGAATAAAATCAAATGTTTAGAAAAGTTGAATGTTGTATGCAATTTGGTATTGAATTAAATGATGATTAAATAAATATATTATAAAGTAATGTATTAGATTGTAGTTTAATTAAAACATCATTATATTAATCATTTTAATATAATTTTTAACAAATATTAATCTTTGAATTATAAATGAATTAAATTTAACATAATTCATATATAATATTAATTTAAATAAAACTCATAAAAATAGAACATATCTTTAAATTTTTTGAATAAAATAAAAAGACATACAAATACTTGATTCACATTTTTTTATAATATAAAAAAGTATCTTTGCATTATCAAAATGCGTTGAAGCTTAGCTATTTAGCCTAAAATTACAAAGCAAAATGGAGCAGGAAGAACATTGTCTGATTTGAGTTTTAAGCAAAGGGAAAGCTTATCCAAGTTCTTCTCCTACGTAGAGGAGTTCTGAAAATTTTTAAATGTGTAGATTCGACAAAATACACCTAAAACTAATACATATTTGCAATACATGAACAAAAGAGAGCTTATCAATAGACCTGTTGATTGTTAATTTCCTCATGGTTGTAGGTGATGAGCTCTCCATGTCGTCACGAATCTAATCCATTGTTTCCTCCTCTTTACCAGCACAAGCAGATGAACCAATTGATGGCCTAGGAGAGGTCACCTAGAGTTTTTCTACCTTCATATTGCTTAATATTTGCTTAGTCCCGCAATTTCCCTTTCCAAAAGCAACACTTGGATTTTTAGTTGAAGCAATTCTTCCATCATTGTGAATCCCTTGGAAGAGGAAATATGGTCATTGTCTTGAACCTTACTGGTGGCGGAGAGGACTAAAGTTGTGGGACTTCCAATCATTTATTCACGCTTTCTCAAGGTCTTCCTGATTTTCACCAATTCCCCATGCCAAATTTCCTTGCAGGAGGGACACGTCATTTTCTCAGTACTGTCTAAGCCAAACGACCTCCCCCCTTTGCCATTCCTTTTTAGAATGAACCCAGAAAGACTAAAATCTAGAATCTTTGTCAGCTTTTTCAACCTTATCACCACTAAAAACCAAAGCTTGCATGTCATGTGGGTAGGGGTGGCTAAATTTGTGCTCAAGCACAAGCCATTGCTTCTAGGAGTTGGGAGATCAAAACCACCCGAGGAACGACTGCAAGAATTCCCACTTGTCATCGAGAGGATATTGCGATGCTCATAAGGACATGGAATCATCCCACGTACATGCTTCATATTTACTCTGCCTAATTCAAGTCCTCGATCTAATTTGAATGCAAATAAAGAGCGAAGAGTTTGGGCATACTTCATATCGCTTGTTTGAGGCGTGGTGTTCCTTGTTTGACTTTAGAAATTGATTACATGTCAAGTGTTAAGGTTGTGGTGATGCATGAAATAGTCAGGGGATGCATTGAAAACCTTAAACCCCATTTTTCAAAAGCTCTCCTTTCGATTGGTGAGTGGCGTTGTTGGAATTTTTTTCCGCTTCACCGTTATTGACTCTTAAAACATGGTAGAACTTGATTTCCTGGAGCTTATCCCTCTCTCATTGAATTCTGGAGGCTAGGCGATCAGATCCTTATCCTTTTGTTTCTTGTCGTTGGCTGCGAGTTTGATTATAAGGGTGGAGTTTCATATGACCACCAATGCCATGATTCGGAGGGAAAGAATGATAAGAAGACCAAGGAGCAAGAACCCTTGCTTTATTGTTGGAGGCGTTCTCAATTACCCATTCATAATTCTTTTATTGTTGTCCTATGGGATCATAAATGATCCCCCAACACTTGTCGCGCCTCATTCACATTTTATTTATAATGATAATGAAAAGTACATATATGTTTCAATGTATTAACTAAATATTTTGGATATAGCTCTTGCCTTGAAGATGTTAGCTAAAGTTTTGGGATAAGCTCTTGCTTCATTATGGGTATTGGTAGGTGTGTTTGAAAATGTGATTTTAGATACTAAATTTAGCATGTTGTTTAAATCTATGATTTAAAAATGATTATAAATATAGTGTTGTTTATGGTTTTGTGAAAAAAAAAAATATATAATAAGTTTTAAAATATCATTTATAATATTTTTTAATTATTATAATATGTAGAAATATATTTTAAATTTCTTTAAAGTTTTTAATATGGATTTTTATATGAATAACTACATATCCACACTTTAGTAAGGGTTTGAATATATATTTTTATTATATTAATAACTACATATCCACACTTATTTATACAATTAAATATCTTTTTATTAAAAATAAATACTCTTATCTCCTTATATGATTTATTATTTAAATTACTTAAACGATATCCATTGTGTAATGACCCCACTCAGAGGAATGATAACTTTGTACACCATCTCCATTGACATTTTGTGAGAGAATGAGGAAAGTAATACTCTATGAAAAATTTAAACAATGAATAATGGCATAGCAACATGTCACAAACAGAAAATGACAGGGCAACATGTCAGAAAAGGAAACACAATGACAAAGTCAATAAGTTAAATAATGACGAAGCTCACTCTTATTCTATTAAAGCTTCTTCTATGCCAGCTCATCATCCTGTAAGAGACCTTGTTTTATAATGAGCCCAGGGGAGTTATATCATGTTCATCACATGTGAATAGAATTGGGCAGAATTATGAGAGACCCCTTGTGTTTTTTTATGCCACCGTGACATTGATATTAGGTATAGAAGATGAAAGTTGTAGTATGAGCTTGTTATAATGATTAAGGTTCAAATGTGACCAAATTTTTACCATAGATGAAAAATAAAATTTATGTATAAACAATAATAATGTAATATGTAATCATAGATTAAAAAGAAATATTAAATATAATATTAAAATAGTAATAGAAAATAAAAATATATTATTTTTATGTAAAAAATATTTAAATTTGATGTTTTAATTATTTAGATTTTTTGATAATATAGTTTAATCTTTACCATTTAAGCCTTACCTTTAGTTAAAATTTATAGTGTTTTTATGAAAAACTTATTTTTATTCTAAATTTGGATGGTAGAAAATTAACTTGCCAAAAAAGTAGTGATAACATCACTCACCAAAGAAGAAGATAATAAACTTTAATATGTCAATACAATATAATAACAAAAGGCAAAATTTAAAATGTTAATATCACATTATAATATTATAAATAATTGTTTGTATTCAAAGCTTTATTAATTTATAAATTGATTTTATAATATATATCTATGTATTGATGTGATAATGTATTTTTTTCCAAAAAAAAATTAGGTAAAAAATATCGTAATTCATTTTATTAAAATAAAATGAACTACATTTTTCATGGTTGGTGGATTTCGTATACAAAATAAACAGTCCTTGAGATGGTAACATTTCACCAAAATGACATCATTCATGTCAATGTTTACCGGATACAAAATCTAACTCCTCACAAAAATATAACAATCCAGACAAAGATATACCAAAATTACTTCATTTTCTCCTTAGCAAGAGATATTCAAAAAACATAATTTAAATCCTCTCACAACTAGTAAAGAAACTGATATGCAGATTAATGAAGCCTAGCAGGTGTTTTATATCCTCTTTTGTATAATCTCGAGGCTTTGTTTAAAGAGATATGGGTCTCGGATCATCTTCTGTAATGGTATCGTTAATGCACTCCCATTTCTTCCAGATGCCATCCCCAAATTGGAGCCCAATTTTTGATAAGCCATCTACAACTTTATTCCTTTCTCTGTACACATGCTGGAAACTGGTATGTATGAAGTTTGCTGCAATGCGGATCAGTTCTTTGTATATAGGCTTTAAATAAATATTTTGTGGAGGTTTCATGTATGTCATCCAATTTATAACCATTCTAGAGTCTCCAATGACTTGTAGCCTCTAAATACTTTTAGATAGAGTCAATTGTAGAGTGATCTTCAATGTTAACAATTTAGCTCGGTTGTTTGTACAAAGACCTAAAGCTACTGCAAATTTGGTCCAGTACTTTGTTGAGAAAAAATAACGCCCCTAACTCCTCCCATTGATGTGATAATATTATGAAATTAGATCCCAACTTTTAAAAAATATTATTATAAAAATTAAATAAATTATTAATGGAAAAATAAATCAAACACAACATAGTAATATAATTAACATTTACAATGTTGATAATATTCTTAGGTGAAGATCCAACTTTAAAACAAATAATAAGGGCAAAATGGTCATATGATTATGTCGATATCATATTACAATATTCAAAGTAATTATATTTAAAATTTTAATTGTATTTAAAATTTTAATTGTAGTAAAAGTTTTGTTATTTATATGTTGATATTTTAAATATAATTGAATAAATTGATGTGATAATATTTTTAATCATTTTATTATTTAATATTTTTTAATAGGATAATATTTTTTATTTATTTTAATATTTTAAAAGTAAACGTATCAAATTGTTTTAACTTATATCTATCATTTACATAATATTAAAAACTATCACAAGATATTAATCTTTTGAAATTTTGTTTGGTAATAATATTCTTAAAATAAAGAAAAACGATATTGAAACACTTTCTATTATTTACAATATTATATTTATATTTAAAATATAAATATATAAATTTTATTATTAATTATGAAATTATGTAATTGAAATCATTTTACATAATTAATTCATAATATCAATTTTATTTAATTTAAGTATGCATAAGTTCTGAGACCCTTCTTTTTCTCGTTACTGTGAGGTATCAGGAGGGGACCTTAGTAAGCTCAGAGCTCCCCTCTACCCCTAATAAGGTTCATGTATTGGGTCTTGTGGAATCGATATATAATTTTAGACCTCATAACAAGAACCTATCTCAATGGGGTTCAACTGTTAAAGGAGGATTGTATAGTGTAGGAGAAGCAAATCGTCATCGACTCAGAGGTAGAAGATCGGTCATGGAATTAGTTAGAAATCAAGCCTATAGGGACGTGAAGGTTGGCCGTTAATGAACCATTACAAGGACTCTTAAAGCACGCAGTCCCAGAGCTTTGTTTCCGTAATGATTGTTATGTCTTTGAATTGTCGAGGGCTAGGGAAACCCTAAAAAAAAAATTCCCTCAACAGATTGGTTCTATCTAAGCAGTCGGTGATCATTATGCTACATGAGACCCTTGCAAGCAGTGATGGTATCATAGAGGAACTCAAAACCCTTCTTCTGGGATGTGATTTTTCTAATATAGATGTAGTAGGTAGATAGGGTGGAATCATTACAGGTTGGAGGACGAACCGGTTTTTGTGTACCTCTAGATGGTCTATTCCTTCAAGTGTAGGCACTACTTTCTTTTCCAGAGAACTTGGGCACTCTTTGACTTGCATTAACATCTATGGCCCTTATCTACATTGGGTACATTTCTAGGAACACTTCTTCAGATCCATTATGGTGGTTGGGGATAGAGTTTGATCGGGGGTGACCTTAATTTTTCCTTCGGAGATGGAGAGATATGCCCCCCCTGTGCCCAAAGGGATCCTCTCACAGATTACTTTATCAAAAGGTTGGATCAGTTTTCATTGTTTGGCATTGCTCCATAAGAGCAGACCCACTTGGTAGAGCATGAGAACAAGTGATAGCAAAATTTCCAAGAGACTCGATAGGTTTTTAATTAATGAAGGCATACTTGACACGACAGTAAATTTAAGGCAATGGGTGGGAGAAGGGGGAGAGTTAGACCACTTCCCCATCTTCATGGAATTATTCATGGGAGTGGATAAACCCCCTACCTCTTACAAATTCAACTCATCATGGCTAGAAGAGCAAGAGTTTATAGAGATGATCAATAATATTTGGGTCCCTTTTGATGCCAATTATAATGAATCAACATGCATTTGGTTTCTAAACAATTTGAAGAGGATCAAGGGAAGAACTGTTGAATGGGTTGTTGACAGAAGATATAAAGTGGACTGCGAATTAAGGAATATTGAGGAACTTCTGGACCTATACCATGATTCACATAGAGTTGGTTTCTTAACTTTAGAACAAAATAGACAAGTGCTGGCAATGGAAGTCAAAAGGACTAAGATCCTTGATGAGAAAGAAGCTAGCTGGAGACAAAAGAGTAGAGCCATTTGTTTATAGAAAGGGGATGATAACACTAAATACTTTCATAACTTTGTCAAGCACATGGAACATACCAATTCTATTTGGGATCTAGAAGGAGAACATGGAGAACATGTTTCAGGCTTTAGAGAGCTGGCTCGGGCAAGTGTTTCACACTTCAGTAATTTTTTTAAAGAGGATCAAGGACAACTGGATAAGATGCTAAAGATAATAGCAGAATATCCCTCATTTGTGGACGATGATAAAAATAATGAATTGATGCATGAAGTTGATATGAGTGAACTCAAGGATGTTGTTTTTCGCTTACAAAAAGATAAAATTCCAGGCCCTTACGGGTGGACAGTGGAATTTTTCATTGGGTTTATGAAGCTCATTGAAGTTGAATGGTTGGCAGTCGTAGAGGAATCTATATAAAAAGAAACATCCTTACAGCTTTCAACTCCACCTTCATAGACTTAATTCCTAAGGTGGATAAATCTAGAATATGGGAGGAGTTTATACCTATTTCGTTATGCAACTGCATTTACAATATTATAACAAAGGTTATAGCTTGCATAATAAATAATATTCAATCTTCCTCCATTTCACAGGAACAATTCACCTTTCTAAAAGGTAGATAGATTCACAAACCTATTGACATCGCTCATGAGGCTTTACACTCAACAAATATCACTAAGCTTCCAGCTGCTATTATCAAAGTGGACCTCTCCAAAGCGTATGTGAGGGTAAATTGGTAGTTTTTAGACTTGTTTTACTCAATGTTGGTTTTCAGGTCCCGTTTGTGAATTGGATTTTAGCGTGTGTTCGGTTAGTTTCATTTTCTATTCTGATTAATGGGTCTGCATCAAATTTCTTTAGACTTGGGAGAGGACTAAGGAAAGGATGCCCTTTAGTTCCTCTTCTTTTCATCCTTGTGATTGAAGGGCTTAGTAGAGTTATTCCCATGCCAAAGCATCTAGATCTTTGAGGGGACTCAAAATTGAGGAGAACTTACATCTCTCCCATCTAGTCTTTGTAGATGATATTCTCCTTTTCACTGATGGTACCAAGAGGGACCTAGTATCTATTAAAGGTGTTCTTTATACTTCCTTCGAAGAATCAAGTTTGGTTATCAAAGCAAGAAAATATTTGGTCTTTTTTATGAGCCTTGATCAGGACATATGCGATTGGATCAAAGATTTGTTGAGTTTTGAGGTGATAGATGTACATGATGGTATCAAATATTTGGGGTTTACTCTGAAACCAAATGACTATTAGAACAAAGACTGGTATTGGATGGTTGGGAAAGTTGAAAAGAAATTGCATATATTGTGTAACAAATGGTTATCCAGGGGAGGAAGACTCATCTTAGAAGCTATTTCGGTGTTCTGGACTACTATTACATATGTTCCTGATGGAATTTTGGAGCACATCAGGAAACTACGTTTCAACTTCCTTTGGCAAGGCAATGAAGAAGGGAAATCCTACTCCTGGGTATCTCGGGGAAAACTTACCCTTCCAAAGGACAGAGGTGGTTGGGGGATAAAATTTCATGTTATTTTTTCTAAGGCTCTGGTGGCCAAAGGTATTTGGAGAATTATTATAGGGGAGGGACTTTGGGTCAAGGTGATCCACCACAAATACATCAAGCCTCTCATTACAGTGGAGTGGTTCAGAATGAGGAGTAAAGGAGCAAGGAATATCTCCTCGATGTGGGGAGCCCTCATAAATACCCTTGATTTATTAGGATCCTGGATTGCTTGGAGGGTAAGAAATGGAAAGGCCATTCTGATTGACCAAGACCCGTGGGTTGGAAGCAAAGACCACAAGCTTCCATTTCATATGATTGTTGCTTTGAGAGACAATGGTATTACTCATATGGAACAAGTGGTTGATCAAAATAACTCCACTACTCTCACACAAGCTTGGATGAGTACTGAGCGACTGGATTTTCCCATGACACACTCAGTTGGAACATATATGTCTTGAACTTATAATCTTGCCATATTCACCTGTTTGATGATGAAGATAAACTGATATGGTGTAAGAATCCTAAAGAAGGAACTTATAAACCTGAGATCGGGTGTAGATTTCTAAGGGAAGAAGAGGACTTATAGGAGGTCCTTTGGTGGATACTAACCATTTGGCATTTAAACTGTCCTTTAAAGGTCATTTTTTATTTTATTTTTTATTTTTTATGGTTGACCTTACGCAAGACTATTCATGTTTGGGAGGTTATGATTCGTAGATTCTGGATTGGCTCGAGCATGTGCCCAATCTGTTTGGGGGATGCATAAGAAATTGATCATATATTTCTATTATGTCCTTACTCGAGGAATGTGTGGGCATAGACTTCTCTTATCTCAAACACTGTGCTCAAACACCTTTTTCCTCAGGTGGATAATTTTCCAAAGGACAAAATAATTATGGAGGGAGACATCAACAGGGCCCACAATTGGGCTTATTTCGATGGAGCCACCCAAGGAGACCTTGCAAAAAGGGGTGCTGGAGGTATCTTGCATCTCAACAATCGCCAAAGTTTAAAATTTGCAGTGGGTCTAGGTTTGAGAACCAACAACTATGATGAGATTGGAGCTCTAAAGCTGCTACTGATCCTACCCATCTCAAAATGTATTAGAGAGATTCATGTTTTTGGCGACTCCAGGATGGTGATCGATTGGATGAGCAACATGACAGCTCCAAAGAACATCTTCCTTAAAGCTTTATTTGAAGAATTGATCTAGTTAGTGGACTTATTTCAAAATATCAGTTATTAGCACATTTATAGGGAAATGAATGATCAAGCAGACTCACCGTCCAAGATTGGTTTACGGGTAAATGAGGGCACTTGGAACCAGTGGGAACATGTAAACGATAACATCCAAGAACTTGATCTGGGTCCTTTCCCACTTTGACAGAAGGGGACCAATCTCAAATTGGCCCTTGAGAAGTGCCACTAGGCACATGATGACTAGGACATAATGAAAATAACAATTTTGATATAACATAACTTTCTGTTAGAGATATACTTTTTTGTTTTTTGTAGGATGCCTTTTTTGGCAGATCTCTAGTTGTAAATTGGAAGAAAATGTTGTCGAGTGATATGACAAAGGTATATAGTTTTATACTTGGAGATATATATAAGATAGAGGAACTTATATGTAATGGCTATAGAAACCCTGAACAATACGATTTATTTTGAATAATAAATTGTGATTTTTTTCCAATGAAAAAAAACATTTTTTTAACATTTAATACCCATTTAAATTTCAATTATAAATAGTTAAGCTCTATATTGCAAAATATTATTATTGTTAAACAATTATTAAATAATCATGTCTCTTACATTTCATATAATAATGTTTGTTAGTATTATATATTTTTCTCCTATGAGGTTATAGGTTCAAATACAAAGGGGGTAAGGTATGTACACCTATGTAGAGTTTAGCAGTTACATCACCATACAAAGGAGGATCCCTTATCCCATAAAGAAAGGGGTCTCATATACCAAATTGGTGTCTTACTGTAACCTTAAAAAATAGATTATTATTATTAGTAGTAAACTACCCTTGTTTACTTTAAAATACAATCAATTGGACTTTTCATCTTTGTGTAGTGGTAATCACACTTTTGTTTTGTTTATATATATATTTTCCCTTGGAATAAAAACCTCAATATATTAATGAGAATAGATGGCATATTATAGAGATCTTACATCTTACACAAATATTGTAAGATTGCATTGTAACGTGGATGGACATTTTATGAGAAAGTGATTTTGCATAGTTCTTTATATATATATATATTCCCAAATTTTTAACTCATTACAATTATAATAATTTAGGAAGGATTCTCTTAAAGCTTTTGGAATATAATAATTTAGGAAGGATTCTCTTAAAACTTTTGGAATATAGAAATAAAATTAAAAAAAAATCAATAACTCTTTGCTTTTTCTAAATCATAAATCAAAATTGGTTTGAATAAAGATTTATAACTATCTTTTCATATATAACTAACAAATCCCATGCATCAATTTAACATTTAACTAAACTATCATTCTAAATTAAATTAATATTCTTAATATCCAAACTATCTTAACATAAATACAATTATTTCATAAATCATTAATTAATTAAAAATATATTTATTTCAAAACCTATTCAAAATATATTTAAACCATAAAACTACGAAAGTGATTCAACTTTAAAAACTTTTTTTAATAAAAAAACAATAACTCTATATCAAAGTATCAAAGTCACAACATGAAGGAAGAAAATTAACACCTTGATAAGAGTGGCACTCTTTTTTCTATTATGTAATCCTCTTTGTTCCTTGACCTAGTTAGTCATTATGCTTTACTTGCTGAACACGCAATCATACATATCCTTTGCCTCCATATCTAATTATGATTCCAATTCTTTCATTTCCCTTTGATGGTTCAAAGTTATTGTGAATATTTAACACAGTCCCCATCTTGTCCTATCCAAATATTATTCTTCGTCCTCATTCATACATAGGTCATTTCCTATTCACAAGGGTATGCATTTTAATTTTTAATTTTGAAATTTAAATATATTTAGTGCATCCAGAGATCCAGTTTAAGAATCACTATAACTCTAGGTGTTCCATACAATCTGTAAATATGGGACACGAGTAAGCCTAGATATGATTTGAACTCGTGATCTCTCTTTACAACATGTAACTTTATATATAGCAAAACATCAATAAACCACACCTCTACAAACTATATATCCAAGTAATTAAATATATTTACAAATATATATTTTAATTTCAAAACATTAATTTAATTTTAAATTAAAAACATATATATTACATCAATAATAATTAAATACATAATAGTAATATTATTTTGTAAATAATATTTAAAACAAAATATATTTATTATATTCAAAATAACTAAATATATTTACTTATAATAGAAATATTATCATATAAGTAACACTTACATCATTATATGTGGATTTTAAAAATAATATGATAAATACATTGAAAAAATTATATTTATATGTTAGATTAGTTTCATGTATGTAACACTTACATTTTATGTGTGGATTTTAAAAATAATATGATATATAAATTGAAAAAATATATTTATAGGTTATATTAGTTTCACGTGAATTTAATTTTTAACTATTATTTAAAATTTGTTTTGATTAGTTATAATTTTTTTTTTAAATAAAAAATAACAATTTAAAACTTAAAATTATTTAATGAAAATGAAAGTCTCTTTCATTCATCACAATAAGTTAAAGAATTATAGATTAAAATATAATTATAGTATTATAAAATACTAGACAATTTTTAAAACATAATGGGTGGAAAGGATTTTCTATCTATGTGAGACTATAAGTGTTGAGATGAACGTTACTTTCTCTTACAGTGTTCTGCAGATTTTCCATTTATGTGAGACTATGAGTGTTGTGGATAAACGTCACTTTCTCTTAGAGTGCCTTGCTTACAAGTTTCATAATCTTTCTTACAATACAAACTTCCCTAACCTTCTAACATATCAAAATTATAGCTACCTAAAACTATATAAACCTTAACCATCATCATCATCACAATAATTAATATACATCTCAATTTTAAAATTATATCACTAAAAACAAATGAAAACCTTTTAATCTCAAGTAATTATTCTCAACAATGATGTGTTGTCACTCATCTAATTTTGAGCTGTAAGATACACATAATAAACCAAAACAAAACTACATATAAAACTCAGGGTTGAAAACTAACTCTCTACTAACTCATTATAAAACTCAGGGTTGAAAAATAACTCTCTACTAACTCATCATGGCTGGCCCAAGGTTGATACCTTTAGGAGCTAGCCAAGGCTACCTTTCTTTACTTCCAAGTCCCATGTCCAAACCCAGATTCTATTACCTATCGTCTATCATCATGTCTCCTTTTTTATCAGACAAAGTCAGAATCCTAACATTCAGACGGGACAATTTACCTACTCAGCTCTATTAACACCAATCTTTCTCTCCTTTCCCCATTACTATAATCACTGCACACTGATAACCATAACTGCACTCTGCTACAATCAGTAATGTATCCTCTTTTCTTTCTGCTTTTTAACTTTTAGTTATTCGATGCATATATCCTAACCTGCAATAGTTGCAGCTGCTGTATATCCTGAGCTCTGCCAGAAAATGCAAATTTGGTAGCAAATTCTTTGGGAATGTCATCCTCTTTTCTGCTGTTGGGTATTTCTAAGGTCTGCCAGAAAATGCAAATTTGGTAGCATATTATTTGGGAAATGCCACCCTCTGTTCTGCAGTTGGGTATTTCTAATCTCTTTACCCAACTCTGTCTTTTTGTTATCCACTGTTGTTATCTGTGACTTTTCTCTGTTGGGTATTTCTGTTCAGGGGATGTCAGCTTCCCTTATGCAGCTGGGTATTTCCCATCTCTTTACCAAACTTTCATATATTTCATCCTTGAAAATCCCCATAGTATTTTTTCTATGATTTCCAAGGTACGCTGTCTTTGTGCTTATTCCTTCTTCTGTGAGCATCATATGAATTTTACTGTCATTACATTGCATGCATCCCTTATCAGAGAGCCATCTGCTTTCTTCTATGCAATCCCTAGGTTTTCAAAATTTGTGTTTAGTTGATTTAGCCCTTTTCTGGCCGTCTGTGACAAACATATCCATGTGGGCAAATTCATGTAAACCTATAGCTCTTCTACAATTCACAAGTTTTAAGCTCTGAATTTCTTCGGGAGGCTGCATCGCAGTTTGAAATGTGTCTGCCTCCAGTGCTCTCCCTTGGACAAATTTTGAGATGGGTTGCATTGCTTTTGATCCATTTAATACACAACTCCTATGCTCAGACCACTGAATTTGAGTTCTTAACCCTTACTCTCACAAATCTGACACTTTTGGGAGATGCCCATCTGAAGAATGGCACAGTGAGCCTCAGCAGAGAACTGGGAGTACCAACCTCAAGTGCAGGTAGGGCATTGTACAACAGACCGGTTAGATTTCTGGACCCCTATACAAAAGTTTCCGCTTCCTTCAAAACAAGTTTTTCGTTTTCTGTAACCAATGTGGGTCCTGGTCCTAATCCTGTTTCAATTGGGGATGGCTTAGCATTTGTCATTGCTCCAGATGATCACACTCTGGGGAGCGCTGGAGGCTTTTTGGGGGTAATGAGTTCTACAGAACTCAATCAACCCCCACCTCCACCGTTGAATACAATTGCAGTAGAATTTGATACATTTTTGGATGTAGAATTCCATGATCCCAATGGAAATCATATAGGTTTAGACATCAACAACATGACTTCCATGGAGGTAGCGGATTTGGGTAGCATAGATATAGATATGAAAACTGGTAATCTCATCACAGCATGGATTGAGTATGATAATACAGCGGAAATTTTGAATGTAAGCATGAGCTATACCAATCTGAAGCCCTCAGAGCCAATTCTATCCTATGGGATTGATTTGTCGAGGTATTTAAATGAGTTTATGTATGTTGGGTTCTCTGCTTCAACAGGAGGAAGCACAGAAATTCATGATGTTGAGTGGTGGAGTTTTTCGAGCTTTGGGCCTCCGAGTCTTAAAGAGAGTCCTTCAAATTCTCCGGTTTCCCAACCTTCTTCGGTATTCTTTTCTCCGCTAGCCTCTGATGAGAAACCACCTGTCCCTTCAGGTCCAGCAATTGTTCACAAAAGAGGGTGCCATAGTCATATATGCATGCGTAGAGGATTAGTTGCAGGCATTGCAACTGGAGGTGGAGTTGTTATTGCATTGGCCACTGGATTGCTTGTCTGGTTCTGTTACAAGCGCAGAGGATTGAAAAGGACAGACTCATTTAGTTCAGATATTGTTAAATTGCCTCGGAAATTCACGTACAAAGAGCTCTGCACTGCTACCAAAGGATTCAACGCGGCTAGAATCGTGGGCCATGGTGCATTTGGGACAGTGTACAAGGGGATTCTGCCTGATGACGGAGCTTGGGTGGCTGTGAAGAGATCTACCTGTAACAAACAAGGGAAGAGTGAATTTCTTGCAGAGCTCAAAATCATAGGACGACTTAGTCATCGCAACCTAGTCCATTTGCAAGGATGGTGTCATGAGAAAGGAGAGATTCTTCTAGTCTATGATTACATGTCAAATAGTAGCTTAGATAAGATCCTTTTTCAAGAAGTTGGAGGACCGGTGCTGTCATGGGAAAATAGATGCAAGATAGTGATGGGGGTTGCATCTGCATTGGCATATTTACATGGTGGATGGGAAAAGCAGGTGGTTCACAGAGATGTTAAGTCCAGTAATATAATGTTGGATGGAACCTTCAATGCAAGGCTTGGGGATTTTGGGCTTGCTCGCCTTATAGAGCACAATAAGAGCCCTGATGCAACTTTAACAGCAGGAACAATGGGGTACCTTGCTCCGGAGTATTTATTCTCAGGAAAAGCCTCAGACAAAACTGATGTTTTCAGCTATGGGGCAGTTGTTTTGGAAGTTGCTTGTGGAAGGAGAGCTATTGAGGCGGATTCACGACCTGGAGAGAGCAATTTGGTGGATTGGGTTTGGGGTTTGCATAGAGATGGGAAGCTTCTTGAGGCTTCAGACATAAGATTGAAAGGAAACTTTGATGAGAGCGAAATGAGAAGAATGCTGCTGGTTGGTCTTGTCTGTTCACATCCTGATCCTACAACTAGACCCACAATGATGCAGGTATTGCAGATGCTGAGTGGAGAGGCCGTGGTTCCTCATGTACCTCGGCGCAAGCCTAGCATGTCATTTCATTCTAGCCTTCTTCTGAGTCTTCAGGACATTGTCTCTGATTGTGATCAGAGCCAGATTTCCAGTTCCTCCACGAGCTTCAAGGAATAATGTTGTATATGAATGATACTCTTTCAGAGTTCAGTCAGTTCATTTTCCATTCCCCTAATTTGTCATCTCTTCTTTCGTTCTCTGGAATACAGAAGTATCTGTATTACAAGAAACCGAGTCATCAATTGCATTAAGAAGCCAGCTGCCTAAAGCTTGATGAGATTACTGCATGGATATTCTCCACTCAATACAGTCTCGCCTGCTGACTTATTGAGGGAAACTAATTTCAACTTCATTTGATGATTCCAAAGAGAAATGGAAAGCCTCCAGAATCACTGACTCTCAGATATGTGTGCTACGCAATTCTTTTTGCTACTAGTTCTATCTATTTCTTACTTGACTTGATCTCTGCACTATGGCATGTGGATCTGCTTCTGCACTAATTACGGATCTGAAGTTGCTGAAGGCCGCATTGTCTATTAGTCTGATTCATTTTGCTACACTGTTCTGCTGCTTGGTGTATTATACATGCCTGTAACAGGAAATGCATAATGCTACTTCCTCGTCAAAAAATAAAAAAATGTCAGTGGAGTATCTTTTGGAAGAAGTGAATTTCTTTAATTGTATAATCTGGATGCTAATTTGATTTAGCAATGTTCCAGGCAGTTCAAAATGGGCATTCACAAGAGGGCTGTTTTCAGTGTCAAGACATTAGGATTCTTATGGATAAGTATGCCATTTTTTTATACTGGTATAGGCTGGTAAGCGTGAGTCTCAATTGTTTCGGCCATTATTTTACTTTTTGTTGGAGGTTTGACACGAAAGACTATTATTTGAAACAGGTTACCTGTTTTACATTTGATGGGTGTTTTAGAAGGTTGGCTTGAGCCTTGAACCTGTAAACTGTATTTCTTTTATCTTGGTTTCTGTGGGAGATCATGTGCAGAGGGCACTGAACAAATACCATCAGTGGAAGAGGTATGTTACATAATGTAGATGCTTATGACTAATTTGTTGCAGATAGAGGATTATTTTCATGGATCAATTGATTGTTATTGCCTTTGATTTGTAATATTCTTCCCATCTGAGGCAATAAAATGACCCAGTTGGCCCAAATAGAGGCATGCATAACTCCAAAGATATGTTTTCATGTTTCAACCATTTAAAATGCCAATTACATGACATATCCTGTTCTATCTAGATATTTTCGCAGATCCAACATTCTTCGATATGTTTTAGTTTCATCAAACTCCTGTTCTATGGACAATGCTTCATGTTTCCTAGATTGTAACTTTAGTATCCTTTGCAGGCAATTCATTTTTGTCGCAATTCCTCTAGTACTTGAATTTTTAATTATATCACGTGCTTTAAAAGTGCTCTAGACATGTCTTTTATCTACCAGCATAGATCCATCTTAAACCCGTATCTATCAAGCACCGAGAGGGATCCAATTTCTTGAGGTGTATTTCTTTTTAAAAATTTAAACTCAAGAAATTTAATCTCTCTTGATTGATAGATCCAGGTTTAAGTTTTGAGTTTTTATTTTATAAACGAACATCTATTTTTTAATTACTTTTCATAATATTTTATTTTAAATAGACGTTTTTTAATTAATGGCCGACAAAATATTTATTACATTTTACTTTTTTTTTACATTTTAATTAATGTCCGACAATAATAAAGACAAACGTTACATGTAACGTTGCAAGATCTCCCTCATAGTATTACTTTTTGCTTTTTAGCGGATAATAAAGACAAACGTTACATTATTAGGCCGACATAATATTTAATACTTTTTACTTTAATGTTACAAATGTAACCATCACTTACAAGATCTCTCCCATAATATTCACTATCACTATTATTTTTGGCCGACATGTTACTAACGTTACATCACGTTACAAGATCTCTCCCATAGTGGGCTGTAGAGCGCCTCTCGGCTCAATTACTTTTTACTTTTTATTATTACATTTTATTAATGGCCGACAATAATATGGACAAACATGGACAAACGTTACAATATCTCCCTCATACTGGGCTGTAGAGGTGCAATTACCAGATTACGTTCAGATAGTTCAGATCACTATTAATCTTCCACAATGTTAGGCTTGTACAAGGCCCCTGTTTCCTTTGTAAGGAGCTACAACCTAATTGGTATTGAAAAATTGCAGCCTTCTGCATTATTGGTTCATGCATGCTTAAGCCCGTAGTAGTATGTACTCCATATGTAATGTTGCATCTTCTTTCTCACTGTACCCAGAGAAGTGAGGTGTATTCCACAGCTCAGTATGAGGGAAATGTGTATGTCTGAGGTGCATTCTATATCCCAATATGAGGGAGATGTGTATGTCTGTGTCTAACTCACATGTGGCATAAGTTGCTCCCTCCTAAAAGAATCCGTAATATAAGGTAAAATTTAAGAAAGAAAACCAAACATTAATTAATATTATACACATAAACACACCAATGTAGATCCATCTGAACTGGGGATCTTTTAAGCTCCAAAAGATTTGCATTTTAATTCTTTGTGATTCTTCTC
This sequence comes from Larix kaempferi, assembly GCA_027924585.1. Lineage (NCBI taxonomy): Eukaryota > Viridiplantae > Streptophyta > Pinopsida > Pinales > Pinaceae > Larix > Larix kaempferi. Next base: position 355,394 of record BSBM01000111.1, on the reverse strand, counting down.
AGTGCTTATAGAGCCAGAGTTAAGATGTATCTACACTAGTATTACTACAATGGCATATCACTATGGTGGGATCTTGTTCCATGTTAATGCTTTCTGTATTCTTGCCATGTGTTTAACAGTTGTGTGTGTTGTGAATAATCAATAATCCCACATGGATAACAGTTGTGAGATGAAGGGGCAGGATCTTGTTCCACATTAATACTTTACTCTTGCCATGTATGTCTGGGTGTATGTATTGTGAATGGATTGTGAATAATACCACATGACAACAGTTGTGAGACGAAGGTGGTTTATATGCCACTATCCACACCAAAAAGTTCTTCTAATCTGGAAGATAGTTTTGGGGTGCATGTCTCCAGCTTGATGTGATAGAATCCTCCTTCACCTTGGCACTAATGTCGCTGGTGGTATTGGCATCATAGATTCTACTGGCATCCAGCAGCCTTAGTTGTTTTCCATTCTACTGTCTGAGCCCATTTTACAAAGATATAATCAGTCAGTACTGCAAACTCTTTGAAAAAGACACAGGGACTATATCATGCTCAAAATCCTAAGTCCCCAGTCACTACTGTCAACTGTTCTCTGATACTTAAATTCTTGAGTCTTATAAAAGCATGCTTGATGTTTTGATTATTTTTTGGGGTTAATCTTTGTAGTGTGTTTGAGAGCTTCTGAATTATGAAAGCCTTTTACTTACCTGTCCAAAACGGGTTAATCTTTGTAGTGTGTTTGAGAGCTTCTGAATTATGAAAGCCTTTTACTCACCTGTCCAAAACAAACAGTCTTACATTTCATACAATTGAGGAAGTTGACCTCAAATAGTGTTTCTGTTTTGTATCTGGTTTTAAAAAAGGCACAGGTGACAGGACAACATCATGTTCAAAATCCTATACCACAAATCATAGGGTCAACTACTCTCTGATGCTTAAATTCTTGGGTCAAGAAAAGCATGCTTGATGCTTCGGCTTCATTTTTTGGGTTCATCTTTGTAGGTGTGTTTCAGAGCTTCTGAATTATGAGATCCTTTTACTTCCCTGTCAGAAATAAACAGTCTTACATTTCATACAAATGAGGAAGGCGAGCTTAAATAGTGGTACTGTTTTGCATATGGTTGTTTAAGATTTCATATTAATTTGGAAATTCAGAGGTCAATAAATTGAACAAAATATAGTAAAAGTGTTCAAATTTTCAAATATTTTGGGGATTCTTAAAATGAAGCTTAGTGGATTACCTTTTTCTTCTTAGGATTACTGATACATTCACTGATAAAGATAAGATTGAGTTGTTTCCACTGCTATTATCATGGTCTTAGTTCTCAATCCTTAAGCCATTGGTGGGGAACCTTTCAATCAAAACTCTGTGACTAACTAATATAAAAAAATTGCCAATAACCAATTTGGACTTTCATCATGACGAGAATGTGAATGCCTAATAATCATGGAAATAAGGTTTTGAGCATTCAACTTAGCCAAATCAAAATCAGAAAAATGAGCAGCCCATAGGCCCAATACCTCTTCCATAAGATTTTAATATTTTTTCCTGATGTTGACATTGTAAATAGCAATCAAGGTCCAGCATCTGTAATCATGTTTACCTTTTCTTCTCCATCAAGAAAGTATTATCATGTTCATCATTTTTTCTCCATCAAGAAATGCATCCATTGAGAAATTTAGTTTGAATATTTCTCGGTGACAATCTTCTCACTTAAATTGTCACGATGGCCACTTAGAGAGTCCAATCTTTTCGTTAGTGACAATATTCTTTCCTAAATTGTCATGATGTTACTTTAACAGCCCAATCTTTTTCTGAAAGGTATTTTGATGGGCTTTTCCTTGTGCTCAAGCTATTGAAAAAAGGCAGATTCTCCTGCCCTGTTGTACATGCTTACTGCCGGTGGGGCTTTGTCCTACAAGTCTCTGCTTTGCATGAGTTTTTTTGTGGATAATGAAATAGAAGGTCCATGGTAGCCCCAAAATTTCCCAGAATTTGAGGCCTCGCTTTTGAGTTGTGGGGTAGAGTTAAACGTTACCAATACACATTTACTTATTGGTAAATGGTGGATAGAATTTGTAAATGGTAGTTTTCTTAAAGGTATTTACTTGGGCTTTTCCTTGTACTCGAGCTTTTGAAAAGAAGGCACGGATTCTCCTGCCATGTTGTACATGCTTACTGTCGGTGGGGCTTTGTCCTACAAGTCTCTGCATTGCATGAAGCTTTTAATGGATAATGGAATAGAAGGTCCATGGTAAGCCATTTTTTCCCCGAATTTGATGCCTTGCTTTTTGAGTTGTGGGGTAGTGTTAAACGTTACCAATACACATTTACTTACTGGTAAACGGTGGATAGAATTGAGTTGTGGGGGTAGAGTTAAACGTTACTAATACATATTTACTTATTGGTAAATGGAGGATAGAATTTGTAAATGTTAGGTGGGGACCTAGGAAATAAGTCATAATAAAAGTAAAGTTACTTTACATGGTCAAGAAACTTATTTCTAGATGCAATATAGAAACTTATTTCAAGATAAAATAGAGAAGAATGGAGGCTCTGCCAATATCATGCTAGTGAGAGTTTTTGGAGTGACTACTTCTCAAAACATGGGCTTATCAGATTTTCAGGTTGCTTACTATGAAAAGATGAACTAGCAGTCTAGCTTAAACGTTATACCATATTGCATGCTAAGGATAGAAGTGACACTAGCTACAAAAGGAAGCTCGAGAATACATAGTGACACTACTTACAAAAGGAAGGCTTAGTTGTAATTATACAAAGGTAGGAAAATCAGTTGACCCCACTGACTCTCACCAATAACACCAAGGTTCGAGTCATAGAACATTGCCCCTATAAGCTTGGGTTCGACGCTACAACCCACAAACAGGTTGAATGAGTTAGTTGAGTTTCAAACTTGGGTGGGCCCCAATATTGGTTGACTAAATGCCTTCTGGTACAAGACATCCAACATTCAACTCTAGTATAGTCTTGGGCAAGCCTAACTAGCCCCATAAAGAACTAGTCTACAGAATAACAAGGTAATGGCCCTCATGGAGAGGGCTTGTCTTTCTTTTTATTCCATGGTCACAAGCAATGCTTAATAAAGAACTAGTCTATAGAATAACAAGGTAATGGCCCTCATGGAGAGGGCATGTATTTCTTTTTATTCCATGGTCACAAGCAATGCTTAAGCGGATATGGTCCTAGAAATATTATTTCATACTTAACAATCCAGTCAATGGAATTTCATTGTCCATATTACTAGCAATTGCTTCTAATGGTGCAAAGAAATGTTCATAAGAAAATACGATGTTTTAAAATGTATTTATTATTATTATGAATTATGTATTGGTTAAATCATATCAAAATTTATATACGAAATATACAATATTTAATTTAAATAAGAAATGCAATTTTTTTTAATAATACATGGTTGAAATCATAAATGCAAAATCACCATAAACATTTATTTATTGCATAGATAAATCATACATATTTGTTTTAACTAAAACCATTTTAAAAATACAATCACATGAGTAAATGTTAGTTTCCATTTTACCATTTCCCCTTTTTAATACTTTCTTCTAACTTGATTGTTATTATAAAAGTTATGATCTTCAATGATATGCATTATATTGAAACTAAAATTTTCTAAATTTTCCTATTGTTATTCTTGTATTATTTGGTAAGTTGATTGTAATCAAATTTAATTAGATGCAAATATTTTTAATGTTAATCTTGCCATTACTTACCAAGTTGATTGTTATCATATTTTCCCGTATGTTAAACAAATCCAAAGTCAAGATCGTTTCTATTAGGTAAATTGACCACTATCATATTTTCTTTTATATCAAACAATTTCAAGCTCAAGATTCATCTTTTGAATGTCAATCTTGCTATTATTTGACAAATTGATAGCTATCATATTTTCCCTTATACCAAACAATTCCAAAGTCAAGATTATATTTTTATTTGACAAGTTGATCACTATCATATTTTCGCTTGTATCAAACAATTCCAAGCTCAAGATTATGACTTTATTTGGCAAGTTGATTGCTATCTTATTTATCATTATGCCAAACAATTCCAAAGTCAAGATCATGCCTTTAAATTGTGTTTACAAATGAAATGCATTATATAGATATTAGATAATTTGTCCTCTAAATGCCAAAATAGGTTTTAATTGCGTGTTATCTTCTTTTTACATGAGGATGCTAGAGCCAAAATAGGATTTAGTTGCGTGTTATCTTCTTTTTATATGATGATGCTAACTTCTTTGCTTGGTCAATGTATGATTATTCTTAATGTTTATTAATTGCAAAAGTGATGCATTGCAATGCTATAATAAAAATAAAACAAATAAAAATAAAATAAAGCTAAAGTGATTTTAGCCATAATTATTTATAATATAAGTTATTTTATTAAGTGAAAAATAGTGATTTTAGCTAGAGGTTCACAATTTAAAATACTTCATTAATTATAAAAATGATGCATAACTATGTTACCATAAAAAACAAAGTTAAAGTAATCTTAATTCAAATTGTGTTCAATTTAAATAATTCCAAAAGCAATAATAAAAGCATGTAAATTTACCAATTTTATAAAAAGACGAAAAAAATGGTGGCTGAGTAGAAATAACTGTATTGTTAATAGAAACCTTAGATAGTGCCCAAAGGATTTATAGGTCATTCTATTCAAAATATGTCAAAATTGATCATCCTAAAAAGCATCCTTGACCCAAGCTAACTTAAAATATTCCTTTCTATGATTGAAGGCCCTTTGTAACTCAACTCATGTAAATATTGTAAATATAGAACAATGATGAAGAGGTTTTTATACACTTTTCTAATGATGTATATCCAACACAATCTTGACATAGTGTTATAAGGGATATACCCATGCTTCAACCTTGACATAATGTTAGAAGGGATATACCCATGCTTCCATGGAGGGCCCTATTTTTCATGCTAGAAGGATTTGAATTGGGTTTATTTTCATAATAACAAGTTTCAAAAAATTCAAAAAATTAGCAATCATACCATTTTTAAATTTAAAAAATATGATAATATTATATTTATTTCTTCATTCAATTATAAAAGTTATATAGTTTGAAACCTAAAGTTTCAAATAACCAATGTAAGTCTTTGAAATAAAAAATCAGTAAGCTCTTCCCATGAACCCAAAACAAATGCAACCGAGAGTAAGTATAAAGCTTTGAGTGGTAGTATTATACAACCAAGCTAGAAGTCACTTTAGCGAGACATACAACCAAGCTAAAAGTCACTTTACTGAGACAAGCTACATTAAAATGCTACAATAATTAATTAAAAAAGTCTATATGTACCTAGGTCTCACCTTTAATTCAAATCATTTATATGGGTAGGCTTAGATTTTACTAGGACCTCCTTATGTTAGCAACGGCTATTCATTTATTTGCTTGAATTAATTGGGATAAAATGTTGTGAGGAAAGTAAATTATATAGAATTCCTTATAAATTTCATAGCTTTCTGAATTTCACTATGTTATTTATAATAAATTTTTTGTTGATTTTTATTTGTATTATTTCCAAAATAAGAAAATAGTTTCTAACTGATTTTAAAAGTAATGAATTATTAGTTTTTTGAATTTTATTATGTTATTTATAATATTTTTTTTTATTGATTTTTTTAATATTATTTCTAAAATAAGAAAATAATTTCTAATTAATTCTAAAAATAATGATTTACTTTTTAACTAAATGTAATGTTTTATAAAAAATCCTTATTTAGAACTTTGACATCTACACAATTCTGAACATAAATCTATATTTCAAAATTTTAAAGAAAATTGTAACTTTAATATTATTTATTGAATTTCCAGTTAAAAACCTATCATTTCAATATTAATATTTATCCTAAACTTGCTACATTGCATTTACAATAATTGCGTGAAAAAACTAAGTAAATCATTGAATTGAAATTAGGCATGTGTTTCCAAAAATCATGCTGGTCATATGATCTTGATGTCTCAACATTTCATTAAAAAATAATTATTATTCACAAAAAAATTTAGTTTACTCAGCTTTTAAATATAAATGATGATGAATCCGGTGGGCTAGCTCAAGTAGCTGAGTGCTGTAAGTTGTGAGCAGAAGGTCTCGGGGTCAAATCCCCGGGTGGCTATACATTGCTATATAAGGGCCTCACTTGATGTCCCCATCGGGTTAGGCCCCGTAATCAGGGCCGATAGTTTACCTTGGGTACCATCCTCAAAATGAGGGGAAGTACCTGAGGGTTTCCCCATGACATGTTCCAATGAAAAGAAAGAAAAGAAAAAAAAATATAAATGATGATGGTTATTAATATCCACTAAATTTTTAGAGGGTTAGTATGATAATAAATATTTTGAAATTGCACTTTAATGTGAGTGTATCTAGGACATTTTATGAGAAAATAATTTTCATCATGAACTCTCATAATATCACATAGATGACAAATTATTTCATCCTATGACGTTTTATAAATCGTCAAAAGCCTTGTTTTACTATGGAGCTAGTGGGAGCTTGTTATTATTTTAGCAATGTTGATTTTCTTCTTTATGCTATTTAAAATACAAAGATACTTTTGGTCTTCCAAATTAAGGTTTTTTTTTGTAAAGTTCGGTAAATCTATTAAATCAGTAAAAGCAAACTATACATATCCATAACCATGATGTCCCAGAGTTCAGATCCATCATGATCGTGCTTGGCATAAAAAACTAGACAAGCAAATATTTAAAGTTTGACAGAGCAACTAAGCTATCTATGACAGGAAAATCAAAATGTTGTTTAGAGATAAGATGACAATGAGTCCCCCACAGGTCGGGGGTTATGGCTGGGACATTCAAAATGTGGATAGATTGACACCTATTATGACTGACCAGCTAATTTTCATAAAAAAGAGGGATAGTGGCAGGGCCAACATTTGGCTTATGATTGTTCTTGTTGTCTTCCTTGACCGGAGGGCATCGTTGGTACACCAACTGGGTGTTCGCAATTGAGTTTGGAAGAGGTATGGTAAAGGTCTTGCGTGTGAGAGCCCTGGAGAGCGCACCTAATTTAGCATTAACGCGTTCCATCGCCGAGCGCCGATGACAAATGAGAGCATGCAGGCTGGCCTTGAGGTTGGAGATTCTATCGGCCAACGGAAGAGCTTTCTCGTTTGAGCAAAGCTGCCCTTGAAGGAAAATCCTCCATGGCCATAGTCATCAGGGCCTTGACTGTCCAAAATACCCCGAGAGTTTTGGTGTGTTGGGTTTCCCTGGTGCGAGCAAACTTTGTGTCCTCAATCAAACCACCGAAATTAGTAGCGAGTTGTTCAGCAGATGGGCGGCCCTATTTTTTCTTGATCCCGTTCTCTAGACTAATGGTGCGGGCTCTCGTTATTTCTGGAAGCTCATGTTTGAAAAATTCTTGCACCCGCCCCATCTCCGCAAGAGCTTGTGGCATATGTAAGCGACATGGTCCACTCGCAGTCTTCCTAGGTGTTACCTTTGTTCGGGCCATAGTAACCACACTGGTAGGGAGGGTCCAAACTGAATTGTCACAGAGGGAGAGCACCAACATTCTTTCCAACCGGTTACAACAATATGGAAAACAAGTACCTTGCTTGCTAAATCGGGCCCTGCTTTTGTGCCACAACCGCCTTTTTCTATGGTCGGGAGCTGATTGATGGTACAACGATCCATTACCACCACCTTTGCCTTGAATTGCCATGAGAGCTCGCACGAGTGACTAGGCTTGCCTTAGTATGAGCTCTGCCCAAGCACCCACAGTGTTAATGAGCCAGTCCGCGATTCTGATGTTGGGAATGAAGAGTCTGTGCGAAGGTTGGTAACCTTGGGCCATCTGGCTATTTGCATGGTACACCCACCTTCTCATGGGAAGGGTTACACGCGTGGGGTGAAGGCCCCAATCGATTGACACCCGCCGTGGGGGATCTTCCAAATTAAGGTTAATCACCTTCTTATAATATTTTAATTTTCTCTTATCCACTAATTACATCTAATAAATAAAATGCAAGCTAAAATCATTTTCCATAAAATGTTACAACAATCAAATCTATTACAAACTAAATATGAATTTAATATCATGTTTATTCCTAATTAAACTTGGAAAAAACCGATTGATAATTATAAATTATAAATGATATTTTATGTTCTCTTATTCCTAATTAAAATTGGAAAAAACCTATAAATAATAATTATAAATTAAAGTTGAAAAAAACCCTCAAAATGATAATTATAAATTAGAAATGGTATTTAATGTTCTCTTTCATGTGAGAGGTTCCTTTTTAACAAAGAAAGTAAAATCTTTTACACAATACCATTGGAATTATAAATAATTTTTATCAGAAACCCAAATCATGTAAAACATAAAAATTGAGAATATATAGTTTTCAGAGCAGCAGTGTGGCTGCTTAATTGTAAAAATTATAAATATTAGAGTTTACTCAACGACTCTTCTAAAGTATTCTTGAATTAAAGAATGTGTATGTTGTAATTAACGATGATAATGATGCAAACCAGATGAGGATAAGGATTCTTTAAAAGCAAATGCCTTTTTTTTTTATACAATAGTGAAACTGGTAGTTCAATATGCGAGAGTGTCAAATCTGACAGGGTCACGGGGTCGATCTTGGGTCGGGACGGCCACAGCCGACCGCCCCAGCCACCCGACCATAACGGCGGCTCGAAAAACAAATGCCTTTGTTATCAAGCACGTGAAAGCTTTTTTTCTCTATATTTTTATATTTAATATTTATTTGAAAAAATTATTATATTTTTATTTGAAAAACTTATTATGGTAATACCTTTATGCCCTTTGCTTATCCTTTGAATAATATGTCACCTCCAAATCCACATTATAAATGTCAATTTTAAATTTTTAGGTTGTTTTTTAGGTTTTCTTCCTTCTTTTTATGTAAAAATATAAAAAGAACATTTCGCTAGCAAATACTACATAGTATTTCTTTCATATGTTTTATTAAAAAAAAAACCTTTACTAAGTTGGATATACTTGAAATCTGTACATTTTGGAATTGTTTTATGGCACAAATACCATTTTATTAGGGATTATCAAACGATTAATGAGTGGATGCTATGTGGTTTTTTAAACTTTTAAGTAAGATGGTGTTTTCTCTTAAATATTTTAAATATTTTGAATGTTGAATTATATGTTAGTTCAAATTTAGAGGGGTAGGATAATTACATCTCTATATATTTAATATATATTTAAGTAGTCAAATAGTTGTATGGAGGGATCCATTGTTCCACAAATAAAGGATCTCATACATCAATTTGGTGTTTGATTAGACTATGATCTTAAAATTAAATTATTATTATTAATTAAGCTTGATAATAATAATAATAGTAAGGGAACCAATATTTGAACATGATTTTTTTTTGGAGAAACCCTAGCGCCTAGCCGCTCTGCGCCCTGACTTGCGCGTCCATGCCCGCGGGCTCTTGCAGCCCTGCCATAGATCCGCCGCCGGCCCTTCCCCTGAGGAGCGCAAACGCCTCTTGGAGGCTGCCTTCCATTCCTTGGTCGCCAACACTCCCAACCCCCCTGCTCCCTTTGATCAATCGGATTTCATTAAGCGAGCGGCCGCCCCTCGCATTCAGATCCTGTTGACAACTTCAAAGTTAAAAGCCCTGGCATTGAGTGAAGGTGGGTTGATTGGACAATTTACTGGAATTTGGCCATCCCCCAAATCGATGGATGCATGGATAAACAAGAACTGGATGCCTCTGATCACTGGTGGTCTGTAGCATTGTTTCTATGGTAAGGGTTACTTCATCTTTCTTTTTGAAAACAAATCTGATAAGGATCTATTTTTTAGAAGCGTCCCATATTTTATGGGCCCTCGAGGTTTATATCTTAATAAATGGAGTCTCTCTTTCGATCCCGAAAAAGATGTTCCATCCACTGTTCCAGTCTGGGTTCGGCTGCCTCACTTACCCCTGCACTGTTGGGATGATGAAACTCTCCATGCTATCGGGAACTCGCTAGGAAAATACATTGATAAAGTTGAAGCAAAGGGCCTTCTCTTCGCTTGTGCCAGAATTTGTGTTGAGGTAGATCTTGAAAAAGGCCTACCCGAGGAAGTTAACCTGTAGATGGATGGGTGGGAACACATGCAGAAAGTGGACTACGAACAACTACCTTTTAAATGCAAAAAATGCCATGAATATGGTCATTTTGTTAAAAACTGTCCCAAGAATGTCTAGGACAATGTTGAACAAGTCCAGGAGGAAGGCTAGCATCAAGTTAAAAAGGGAAAGGCCATTCCCCAAACCAACAAAAGCTCCCCCCAAACCAACAAAAGCTCCCAGGGCCCTCCCGTCAGTCGAACCTTGAAAACCAAGGAGATCACAACCAATAACAACTTCCATAACTTGCAATGTGAAGAAGGAACGATTGCTGACACAGAGGGAAGCCCAGAAGAACCAACAAGGGAAGAAACCACGATACCTGATGTTCCAGAAAAATATCTAGTCAAGGAAACCCTTGGTGGATCCACCACCCCAGGCAGCTCGTGGGATGATAAGGTTAAAAGCAAGTTTGTGTCCTCTTCATCTTCCCTAGATATCTCCTCAGATTCATTTGAGGATGGAGACTTAATGCAACCCCCAAACACCAGAGGCAGAAAGTCCCAAAGGTATCATAGGGAAGTTGAAACTAAAAGAGAAATAGAGTTAGGGAGACAAAAAATCCTAGAAGACATGAAGATCCTTCAACAATCGAAATCACAAAGTGGTCTGAAAGAAGGTAGGTCCCAAGCAGGACCTGGCCCAACTAGGAAGTAATGTTAGCAGTCTCTTGGAACTGCAGGGGTCTCGGTGGACATAACAAAGTTGAAGCATTAAAAAACATTCTCAAGTCCGAAAAGCCGGATCTCATATTACTCCAAGAGACTAAAATGCAGAGCGCTGAGACTCTAGCTATCTCAGGATCCATCTAGAAATACAGCCATGGAATTGCTATCAATGCTCGTGGAGCATTGGGAGGTATTGCAACCCTGATATCTTCCAACTTTCTACTACTCTCTTCAGTAGAAAACAGTCACTGGCTTCTCACTGAAATTAGATCGAAAGACAACAATAACTCCATATACGTCTGTAATGTGTATGGAGCCTTACATCATAGGGATAAACTCAATTTTTGGAAATACCTCAGCAATCTCAAAGACAGCATGCGCGGAGAAACTTTTATCATAGTAGGAGACTTTAATGTCACTAAGAACCAGCGAGAAAAGCATGGTGGAAATATAGTTCGGGATCCCTTTGGGGAGAAACTTGAGGATCTTCTACTCGAGCTGGACCTTATGGATATCTCTCTCAAAAATTCTAAGTACACCTGGAATAACAGGAGATGTGGAGCCGGGCACATTGCTGCTAGGCTGGACCATTTTTTGGTAAGTTCTTCTTTCTTTAACTCCGATTTTTTAATCAGCTCCTTCACTCTCCCTTGCGCCTCATCCGACCACAAGCCCATTTGCCTATCTATCTCAACTCCTGAAAACTTGGGCCCCATACCTTTCGCTTCAACCCACTCTGGATCCATTCCCCTGATTTCCTCAATATAATCTCTCATGCCTGGAACTCAAACATTTCAGGTTCTCCCAGTTTCATCTGGGAATCAAAGCTTAGAGCGGTTAAATCTGAGTTAAAAAAGTGGTCCAAGCTCTCCTTCAAAAATCCCTCCAGCTCCAAACTTATCCTTAAATCCAAACTCTCCAATCTGCATCTCAGGATGGAATCAGAGGAGGTCACACCCTCAATCATCAATGAAGAAAAATCTCTAGAACTGGATATCCTCAGAGCTGCCGCATAGGAAGAGGAAATTTGGAGAGTTAAATCAAGACAACTCTGGCTAAAAGGTGGTGATAGTAACACCAAATACTTCCACAATCAGGCAAGATCCCGACATAGTCAAAATGCTATTATAGAACTTAAAAATAGTAATGGTGATAGGATCAGTGGCCAAGTGAACCTTGAAACTCTGTCTCACAATCACTTCAAAGACCTCTTCTCAGACAGTGGTGAAACTGATCCGGTAGCTCAGGCTGATCTCTTGGATTTGATCCCCAGCTTAGTCATTGATAGTGCAAATTGCGAGTTGGCCAAACCAATCCTGGAATATGAAATTGAGTAGGCCATCTGGTCTCTCCAAATGGACAAAGCCCCTGGTCCAGACAGTTTCACTATAACCTTCTATCGGGCCACCTGGGAGATTATTAAAGATGACTTAAAACGCATGTTGAACTGGACAAGGAAAAAAGATAAAATTGGCAGAGCTACCAATTCCTCATTCCTCGCTCTCATTCCCAAAGAGAAAGCCCCTAACTCCATGAACCGTTTCAGGCCCATCTCCCTCTATAACACTTCCTATAAAATCCTTGCCAAAATCCTTGCTACTAGAATGAAAAGAGTCATGGGGAAACTAATATCTCACTCCCAAGGAGGTTTTATTGCTGGCCGTCAAATCTTGGACAATATAGTCATCGTTCAGGAAGTAGTTCACTCTAGCATGGAAAAAAATCATCAAGGCATGGCCATCAAGCTTGATAAGGAAAACGCCTTTGATAGAGTAAATCACAACTTTCTCTATGCCATCATGGACAAATTTGGCTTTTCCAGTCGATTTATCCATTGGATCAGAGCCTACGTCAACTCTCCTTGGATCGCCCCTTTAGTCAACGGAAGACCCTCAACTTTATTTTTGGCCACCAGAGGTTTATGTCAAGGCTTCCCTTTATCCCCATTCCTCTACTTACTTGTCGCTGAATCCCTAAGCAGGAAGCTACAATTCCTTCAAGACTTTGGTGAGCTAAAAGGAATTAAAATTGTACGAGGAGTCAAACCTGCGAACCATTCCCAATTTGTCGATGACACTGTTTTCTTGGGGGGAGCTTCCACTCCAATTGCGTCCAAGTTCAATCTTGTCCTCAATACTTTCTTAAAGGCTTCAGATGGCAAAGTGAATCTTGAAAAATCCAAAATCTATTGCTGGAACTGCACTCAGGGGACGATTTCAAGAATTGCAAGGATCCTAGGCTTTGAAGGGGTTAAAGATTGGAACTCCTTCACTTACCTTGGGGTCCCAATTTTCAAAGGTAAGAAAAGAGTAGCTGATTGGCATGGACTAATCTGCAAAATCAAAAACAAAATCAGCATGTGGGGCTCTTGCTGGTTGAATCCTGCGGGAAAATTGATCCTCATCAACTCTATTCTCGCGACCTACCCCTTATACTCCTGCTCCATCTCTCTCGCCCAAAAAACAGTCATGCTTGAAATATCCAAAGCACTCCGCAGCTTTCTCTGGCAGGGTGGGAAAACCAATGGCACAAAGAAGTTCATCTGATCAGTTGGGAAATAGTTTGCAGGCCTAAAGTTTATGGAGGGGTTGGGGTCAAAGATCTTTCCTTAATGAACCTTGCCCTCAGTGCCAAAATTCTGTGGAGGTTCATCTCTGGAAAGAACTCTTGGTGGAAAAAAATCTTATATAAAAAATACATGCAGGGCAGTAGGGCCAGATGTGTGGAGCACATTGATCATGATAAGAAAGGAACGACTATATGGAACTTATGCAAAAAATCATCCTTCATCATTCAAAAAAACTCTCCTGGATCCCTGGCAATGGTAAAAAAATAAACATTTGGAAGGACAAGTATGGTAACTGTAACCCTGTGAAAATATTTGATCTCCGAGATCTGAGATATTGGATGGAGCAGGCTAATATCCAAACCCTTTTTGAGCTATTCAGCTGGTCCACTCAAGGCAATTGGTTGGGCTGGATTCATCCTGATCTCCCTGAACACTTGCAGTATGACTACAAGATCCTTCTTTCTTGCCTTCATGGTGCCATCCCTGTCCACATCTCGGTGAAGGTCACTCGCTGCTGGGGAAATTGGGGGGTCTACACTGTAAAAGATGGATACTCCTATCTGGATAGCCTAAATAATAGTTGCAGCAATGATGAGAAATGGAAGAGAGTCTGGGACAAGGATGGTCTTCTGAAAGTGAATGTTTTCAACAAGATTTTAGCCGACAGAAAAATCCTCACATCGGATAACCTCAAAAAGAGGGGAATTGCAGGGCCGGCTAGATGCATCCTTTGCAAAAATGGAGAAGAGACAGTCAACCATCTCTTCTTGGAATGCAAGTTTTCACAAGAAGTGTGGCACAGAGCTCTCCAGGACGTTCAACCCAGTCTCACTCTCCCAACCAACTGGGACGATCTCTTTGCAAAGTGGCATCTTTATTATAATGGCTCCTTCTCTAAGAAACCAAATTTCAAAAGATCCTGGCTCGCCTTCCCAAATTCCTATGCTGGAAAATTTGGACAGCCAGAAATCAAGAAATTTTCGAAGACACAAGGGCAAATCCAGGGAAGACTATCACCTCTGCTAAGACCATGTGGACTGACACCCTCAGAAACAGAAGTATGAAAAACTTATGCAACGAGCCTCTTAGCGTGGAAGAGAAAATTTGGGTCTCCGATCTCCTGATCCCACCCAGCCCCTCTCACCCTTCATGCATCGAGCTTAAAAAGGCCTAGACTTGGCATATCAGAATGGATCGAAAAGAGTTTCAAATCTGGATCCAAACTTTGGATAGTCACATCTTCTTCTTTGATGGTGCCTCTAAAGGAAATCCTGGGTTGGCAGGCGCGGGGGGAGTTCTTATGGACTCCGATGGAAACAAAATGAATGATTATGCCTGGGGGATCAACAAGAAGACTAACAATGCAGCTGAGTGGTTGACATTGATAAAAGGAATGGAAATTGCAAGGACCAAAAAGGTCAGTGATCTTGTGGTTTTTGGGGACTCTATGTTGGTTATCAAGGAAGCTAGAAGTTTTGCTAATAATCGTCGTAACTCTACCTTCCCACTTCACCAACATTTCAGATTCTTAGCTAAGGGTTTCCACTCTATCTCTTTTCTTCATATCCTAAGACACAACAACCAAATTGTTGATGGTTTGGCTAACATTGGGGCACGTTTGAATTGCGGTCATGCTATCTCAAATGGCATTCATAAGTTTGATGTTTGGGTGCCCTAGACTCCTCCTTCTAAACTCATCCCAACCTTGGTTCCTTCCCCCTTATCCCTCCTTCCCTCACCCTTCGGGGGTCGCATTTACTCCTCAAATCCTCTTTGGATCCCAGCTCACATCCTCCATGTCTTTTCACCTATTTCGACGGCAGCCTCTGACTCCTCCTATCTGTCCTGCATGCACCATCCTTAACTACGGGCTCTTCCCAAGGCCCCCTCTCAACTATTTCATGGAGGGTGGCGGTCTTTGCAACATGCGTTTTCCTCTGTGGGTTTGTTTCCTTCTTTCTCATGTGAATTCTCCTGCAGGTTTCCCTTATTGCACCATGGTGGACCTTTTCCATTCTCTGCACTGTAAAGAGTGTAGAGTGGGACAATCTGGCACTGGCTGAGGTAAGAAACGCTACCTCACTGAACTTCTGCAGAGTAACGAAGGCAATGAAAGACAAGGGCCCCCTATCCTGTCTTGCAGCAATCCTCGTCAATCTGAAGACCGGGGTAATGGAAGGAGATGGATACCTCTGGATGCAGGCATTGGCATGGGTAACAGAGGTGCTATGCACTGTCTCGGCAGTGGTTTCGACTGTGGTACTGGAAGCCGGAAGCTTAATGTTGATGTATATGTAACTTCGGAATGTATTTCACATATATGTATATTGTATTCCTATAGAGATGTTATTATTCCTCTATACGGAAGTGTCGTCATTTATATTGTAAGTGTCGTAACTTATATTTGATGGGTTATTAGACCACCTTGTTTGGGGTCGGCCCTGTATAAGTCATGTGGGTCGAAGGGTTATTAGACCACCCTATTGGGGGTCGGCCATGTGGGTCAAAGGGTTATTAGACCACCCTATTGGGGGTCGGCCCAGTTAGCATTATGTTATGTGGTTAAGTTCGAGCCTACATGAGTTAGGTAAAAAGGCAAGTCAAGTCAAGTATAAATAGAGTGTGGGAGGCACTCTATTTACTCACTCACTTCTCACACATGCACTCAAGGAGGAGTGGCGCACTTATGGAGGAGGAGGATCTACTGCTAGGTTATGGCTATCTCTCTTGGTTGGTTGTATCATTGCTCTATCTATCTCTGAGGAAGTTATTGGGGTTTTTCACCTTTATGGTTTTCCCCAAGTAAATCTTTGTGTCTCTTGTGTGCTTGCATTATTGTCTCCATGATTGATATGCTGTAGATATGCTGTACATGTTGTTCTCTCAGTTAAGATCCTAGATCATATTGAAGTAAATTCTGAAAATTTAACACTTAAAAAAACTCCGGATCTTGGACATGAAGCCGCGCATCTCTTGGTGCGCGACATCCTTGAAGGCTATGGAAATAAAAATTGGAAGCACATTTGGGTTACCAGGGAAACTTGGTTGCTCTGGACTCTCCCCATGGGCAAGCTAGTCCCTCCCCTGAAGCTCACATGCAGCTGCAAGACCTGGAAGCCCAAGTCCGTTGGCTTCGTGGTGATTTAATGGATATGAAGAAGGAAATTTCGAACCTAGCCACCTTCGTGCAGATCTCTAATTCTGAAATAAGGAACAGCACCGGAAAGGCGAAAGACCACTTTGAAAAGTTGATAGGTAAGCATGATACATTTTATAGCTGTCTTCGAATTCTGGAAGAAAAAGTGGATTGTATAAGGGTCAACAATGGAAGCACCAGGATTAACAATGGAAGCAGTCCCTCTGTTATTCTGAATGTGGATGAAGACAATGCAGCCCCAACGTCTGACAACAAGGAGAAAGCTCGTCACCAGGCTAACTAATATGGCTCATGCTTTTCCAGGTGACTGTGTAATCCTTTTTGTTTATCTTTTGCACCTCCGAATCTATGTAATGGGTCTCAGCTTTGTTTTATGTCATGTTTTAGACTTTTCTACACCATTTTGTAATAGGCTTAATGCCTTTTTTGAACTTCAGAGGCTGGACAGTGAGATGTTTGCTTCGACAACTCTGGTTTTATGGGAACAGCCTCCCCGGCTCTATGGAATATTTTCTCCTTTTTAATACAAAGCTAGTTAACCATTTGTGTAAAAAAAAAAAAAAAAATAGTAATAATAATAATTTTATATATTTGTAATATGATGATGGTGATGGTGATGGTGATGATTATTAATGTCCGGTGAACCAAATTTGATCTATTGGACCTTAAAAAAGGTAATAAGTCTCTTGGTCTTCTTTAGAATTTTATTTTGTGCTCAAAGAGCTTTAAGAGAAGCATTCCTAGATCGCCATAGTTGTGATGAGTTAAAATGTTAGGAATATCAGTATTGTAACAAATATTTTAAAATTGTGCTCTAATGTGGATGTATACAAGACATTCTATCAGAAAGTGCTTTTCATTTTTAACCCTCTTAGTATAATAAAGATGACAAATTCTTTCATCCCACGATGTTTTAGGAATTGTTTGGCATTTTGTTTTACTATGGAGCTCATGATAGTTTGTTCTTATTTTAGTAACGTTGATTTTCTTCTTTACGCTAGTTAAAAGATAGAGACACTTTAATTGATCTTCTAGATTAGGGTTGATCACCTTATAATATTTTAATTTTCTCTTATCCTCTAATTCTTTATCGCACTACAACTTCTCCTTAAATTCAGATGTAATAATACTTTTAATGTTATTACTTTTTTACAAAGTAACTTATTCCTCAACTTCCCAATGATTTAGCCAATATATGGCATCTTGGTGACAACCTTGCTTAAGATGCAAGTGGTTTTGACTAGAGTATGAAGCAATCTTAGGAAGCCTCTTTTTTCCCATGTCGTTTATCTTGTTTTTGTACTTTAGGTACCTAATCATAGCCATGATCTCAATGGGGGAGAGACTCACTTCTACAAGGAGGATAGGATAGGGTGTATTGTCTTTAATTTTGAGATTATATGTTATAAAATGCCGTTGAAGTTTCTCTCTCTTTCTCCATGATTCTCTAGAGATGTTACAACCTCAAACTTCACTTACATATAAGATGTTGGTTATCTTGTTTTTGTACATTAGGTACCTAATCATAGCCATGATCTCAAAGGGGGAGAGACTCACTTCTATGATGAGGATAGGATAGGTGTATTATCTTTAATTTTGAAATTATATGTTATAAAATGATTTTGGATTTTCTCTATCCTTATCCACGATTCTCTAGAGTGTTGGTTATGGAGCCCGATCTCCAGATTCAGAGATATTATTATTTAGCCGTGTCCGTACCCCAGGTTTGGTTATGATCTCAGCACGATCCCCACGGGGTCTGAGGGAGTGGTTGCACTCCCTCGGCTGGGGGGCGCGGGGGCCAGCGCCCCTGAGAAAGGGGGTTTGGGGGAAGAGCCGTCGAGAAATTTTTTTTGGGGCTGTTTTCGCCAATAGTTTTCGGGCCCATGGTTTTGGGTAACCCGTGGTATTTTCCGATTGTATCTCCCTTATAAAAGAAAGACATTGTAACACGGCTATATTTGATGTATTAGGTATTATTCATTGTAAAGATCTCTGAGATCAGAAGAGAGACTATGAGACCGTGAAGAGGAAGTGCAGCGGCTATGCTGCAGGTTGTATCCCTTCACTTTGTTGGACGGTATAATAATAAGGACTGGCAACTTCAGTGTGGACGTAGCCCAAGTTGGGTGAACCACGATATATCTGTGTGTCTCTTGTAATGTGTATGTGTGATTGTATTTGCATTTCTGTTTATTGTTATTGCTCTGCGATCCTGTTTTTCTAACAATTGGTATCAGAGACAAAGGTCTATTTGGGAGATAAACCCGTAGGAAGCTAGGGTTTCTAGTTTGAGTGGGAGCAATGGCGGAAGAAGGAAAGTTTAAGGTCGAGAAGTTTAATGGCCAAAACTTCCAGTTATGGAAAATGCAAATGGAGGACTATCTATACCAGAAGGATCTATTCCTACCGTTGGGAGGAAGAGCAAAGCAGTCGGCGGCCATGAAGGACGAAGAATGGGAGGTTCTTGACAGAAAGGCTCTGGGAACAATATGGCTGAGCCTGGCTTCGTCGGTGGCTTTCAATATCTCAAAAGAAACAACAACGGAGGGTTTGATGAGTGCATTGGGTAAGCTGTATGAAAAACCCTCAGCCTCCAACAAGATATTTCTAATGAAGCGTTTATTTAATATGAAGATGTCTGAAGGTGGATCTGTTACTAATCATTTAAATGAGTTTAATACAATTACAAATAAACTAAGTTCTGTAAGTGTGAACTTTGATGATGAGGTTAGGGCTCTTCTAATCTTGTGTTCATTGCCAGAAAGCTGGAATAGCTTGGTCATGGCTGTAAGTAACTCTGTCTCTGGTTCAAACACCTTGAAATTTGATGATGTTATTGGTGTTATTCTTAGCGAGGAAATGCGAAGAAAAAACACAGGTGAGACATCAAGTAATGCGTTGACCATGGAGAGCAGGGGAAGACAAAAGGAGAGAGGAAAGAGCCAAGGTAATCATGGCAAGTATAAAACGGACATATCCAAGTCCAGGCTGGGAAAAATAGAGTGTTGGAACTGTGGAAAGAAAAGACATCTGAAGAAAGACTGCAGATCTCTAAAGAAGAAAGGAGATGCACAGAAGGAAACTACCCAGGAAGCAAATGTAATAGGTCATGTATTACAAGATGCTTTGATTCTTGCATTAGATAATACTAGTGATTATTGGGTAGTAGATTCAGGGGCTTCATGTCATGCTATACCCCATAGGAAATATTTTCATGATTATGTTCCAGGCGATTTTGGACATGTTTTATTTGGTGATGATGAGCCATGTAAAATTGTTGGAATGGGTAAGGTATGGATAAAAGTTAAGAATGGAACTGACTTGCTGTTAAAAGATGTTAGGCATATTCCTGCTATGAAAAGAAATCTGGTCTCAATAGGGCAGTTGGGAGATGGCGGCTGTCTATCTACATTTGGAGAAAAGTGGTGGAAGATCACTAAAGGATCAATGGTGATAGCAAAAAGAGACAAGGTAGGTACGATGTATTTATGTCCTCATAATACTGACCATTCTATCTCTTTAGCTTCCACAGGAACAGATACAACATTGTGGCATCATAGGATTGGCCACATGAGTGAGAAGGGGATGAAAATTCTCCACTCAAGGAAGTTGCTACCAGATTTGAAGCAGGTAAGTTTGGAATTTTGTGAAAATTGTGTTTATGGAAAACAGAAAAGAGTCAGATTTCTCAGGGTTGGGAAACAGAAGAAGAATGAAAAGTTAGAGCTTGTGCATACAGATGTATGGGGACCGACTCAGGTACAATCTCTTGGTGGCTCTCATTATTATGTTGCATTTATTGATGATGCAACTATAAAAACTTGGGTTTATTCCATTAGACAGAAATATGATGTGTTTGCTACTTTTAAGAAGTGGAAAGCTTTGGTTGAGAATGAGACAGGAAAAAGGTTGAAGTGTCTCAGATCTGATAATAGAGGTGAGTACTTCGACAAAGAGTTTGATAGTTATTTTTCATACCATGGGATTCGTAGAGAGAAGACAGTCTCAGGAACACCACAAGAAAATGGTTTGTCAGAAAGGATGAACAGAACGATCATGGAGCGTGCAAGGTGTATGAGACTGCATGCAGGGTTTCCCTTACAGTTTTGGGCGGATGCTGTAAATACTGCTGTTTATTTAATAAACAAAGGACCTTCAAGTGCTTTGGATGGTGGTATTCCAGAGGAGGCATGGACAGGTAAAAAGGTAAACTACTCATTTCTGAGAACGTTTGGTTGTGAAGCATTTGGCCATATTGATAAAGATAATAGAACAAATCTTGAAGCTAAATCCAAGAAATGTACCTTTATTGGATATGGGGTTGATGAATTTGGTTATCACTTATGAGATTATGAAAATAACAAAATCACCAGGAGTAGAGATGTGATATTCAATGAAAAGGTCATGTATAAAGATCAGTTGCAGGGAAAGAAACATGAAAAGGAAACCACAGAGTACACAGTACTTGATGAAATTCAAGAAAATGAAGTTCCAAAGGTGCCAAAAAATCAAGAACAACAGCAAGTACCTGAAACTCCTGTAACTGCAAGAAGATCTACCAGGTTAAGTAGACTCCATGAACAATACTCTCCTTCAATGTATTATTTTTTGATGATTGATGCTAGTGACCCAGAATGTTATGAAGAAGCAATGCAGGTGAGAACTATAAAGAAGTGGGAGCAATGCATGAATGAGGAGATGGACTCATTGGTAGGAAACCAGACTTGGGATTTGGTTCAGTTTCCTGCTGGTAAAAGAGCATTGCAGAACAAATGGATTTACAAGTTGAAGGAAGAAGAAGGAGGCAAGAAGTGGTACAAGGCCAGACTTGTTGTAAAGGGGTTTGCACAGAAGAAAGGTATAGATTTTGATGAAATATTTTCTCTTGTTCTTAAGATGACTTCAATTAGGACTATTTTAAGTCTAGTGGCGCTAGAAGATTTGCATATTGAACAGTTAGATGTAAAAACAACCTTTCTCCATGGGGATTTGGAGGAAGAGATATATATGCAGTAGCCACAAGGGTTTGAGGTCAAAGGTAAGGAGAATTTGGTGTGCAGGTTGAAAAAGAGATTGTATGGCTTGAAGCAAGCTCCAAGGAAGTGGTATCTAAAATTTGACAGGTTTATGATAGAACAAGGTTATAGTAGATGTCATTTTGACCACTGTGTTTTTTTCAAGAAGCTAGATAATGAAAGATATATTATCTTGTTATTGTATGTGGATAACATGCTTTTTGCAGGGTCTAACATGCAGGATATAAATGTACTCAAAAGGAAGCTAGCTAATTCATTTGCAATGAAGGATTTGTGTGCTACAAAGCAAATCCTTGGTATGGGGATAGCGAGAGATAGGAAAAATTGCAAATTGACATTTTCTCAGAGTGAGTACAAACAAAAAGTGTTGGAGAGGTTCAGAATGCAGAATGCAAAACCAGTTAGTACATTTTTGGCCAGCCATTTCAGTCTAAGTAAGGAAATGTGTCCCAAGACACAAGAAGAGACATATTACATGTCCAAGATTCCCTATCAATCAACAATTGGCAGCTTGATGTATGCCATGGTGTGCATAAGACCAAATATTGCACAAGTAGTGGGAGTTGTGAGCAGATATATGAAAAATCTAGGTAAAGAACATTGGAAGGCAGTACAGTGGATTCTCAGGTATTTGAGAGGTACTACCACTCAGGCATTATGTTTTGGAGGTTTAGACACTGTTCTACAGGGATATGTTGATGCAGATATGGCAGGTGATAAGGATAGAAGGAGGAGCACCACAGGGTATGTGTTTACTGTAGGCGGAACAACAATAAGTTGGATTTCGAAACTGCAAAAGGTTGTTGCACTTTCAACAACGGAAGCAGAGTATGTTGTTGTTACAGAGGCTAGTAAAGAGATGATTTGGTTGCAGAGGTTTATGGAGGAATTAGGTAAGAAGCAGAAGGATAGTAGGTTGTATAGTGACAGTCAGAGTGCCATTCATCTTGCAAAGAACTCAGCATTCCATTCCAGGACTAAACATATACAGCTCAAGTACCATTTCATACGCTATGTTCTGGAAGATGAACTGTTGAAGCTGGAAAAGATACACACTAGCTAGAATCCTGCAGGCATGTTCACAAAGGTAGTGACTAAAGAGAAACTGAGTTCCTGCTCGGTTTCAATTGGCCTTCTAGCATGAAGGTGAACAGGAGAAAGTTACCAAGTCCAAGTCCAGCAAGTGTAGCAGCGGTGGAGTTGTTGTGATTAGTCTCCAAGTGGGAGATTGTTGGTTATGGAGCCTGATCTTCAGATTCAGAGATATTATTATTTAGCCATGTCCGTACCCCAGGTTTGGTTATGATCCTGGCACGATCCCCAGGGGGTCCGAGGGAGTGGTTGCAATCCCTCAGTTGTGGGATGCAAGGGCCAGCGGGCCCTTGTCGGGGGTTTGGGGGCAACGCCCCCAAGTTACGAGGGTTTGGGGGAAACGCCCCCGAGAAATTTTTTTTGGGGCTGTTTTCACCAACAGTTTTTAGCTCCATGGTTTTGGGTAACCCATGGTATTTTCCCATTGTATCTCCCTTATAAAAGAAAGACATTGTAACACAGCTAGATTTGATGTATTAGGTATTATGCATTGTAAAGATCTCTGAGATTAGAAGAGAGACTGTGAGACAGTGAAGAGGAAGTGCAACGATTGTGCTGCAGGTTGTATCCCTTCACTTTGCTAGACGGTATAATAATAAGGACTGGCAACTTCAGTGTGGACGTAGCCCAAGTTGGGTGAAGCACGATGTATCTGTGTGTCTCTTGTAATGTGTATGTGTGATTTTATTTGCATTTCTGTTTATTGTTATTGCTCTGCGATCCTGTTTTTCTAACAATGTTGCAACCCCAAACTTCACATCCATATAAGATAACAAGAGTTACAAGAGTCTCAAAGAGGAGTTTCTTCTTATCCCAAAGCCAAAGGTTTGTTGATTTACAACTATTTTCAAGTCCATAATAATATTTCTACACTTCATTAATCATTTTCCCATTGTTATAGTTCCAATTAATCATGTGATGAAGATCAATTTTGAGATATTTGTATGAAGTTACTTCTCCAAGTTGTTTTTGTCATACATGAAATTAGAATAAGTGATCTTCTGGGATTTGATTATACTAAGCTTTGTTTTGTTAGTGTTAATAGTCATATCCATACTAGAGAAAAAATCCTTGAGAATTTTTAGTTGATAGTTGAGATCGTAGGGATTCCTTGCCATAAGAACAATATTATCAACATAGAGAACAAGGATGTTGACTATACCAACCAAAGTTATACCGACACAACCCATGTCTTCCAATAAATCTCTAGCTTTCCAATGTATATACCAAAAAGGGTAGGGGATGGGGGATAAACTTACTTTTTTTTGTAAATAAGAGAGAAGCCTTGCTATTAAATTTTGGAAAATATAGTTACAAAAAGTGTGCTGTTAGCCATAGTATTTCTCTCTCTAGGAGAGATCAACGTGTAAAAATAAGCCTAAATTTTCAGTCTTAGAACAAAGTTTATAAAGAGAGTATTCATAATGGCCTTCCCACTTCTATACTTTACAAAATATATGTCATTACATAGACAATTATTGGCCAAGAGTTCAAAAAGTCTGGAGAAAATTTTGTATCTATGTATCGATTTAACAAAAATAGAGGAGGCCATACATGAAAAAGCTAAGAAAGGCCTGGATGGTTCGTCACAGGAACTGTATCATCCTCGATGAGGATTGGAGAGCCTTTGGAGGATTTCAGGTATGGCGCAGTGCTTGGTTCACCTTCATTAAGATGCTCTGCCATGATTCTAATATTAGTAACAACCGGGGGTTAGTTTTCTTTTGGTCTTCAACCAGCATTCAACATTATCCTGTTTCTTTCAATGTCACCTTGTCACCTCTCAGCATGGAGTGTGTGAGGTTGTGCATGACCCAGTGTAGGGCTGTCGATTGTTCATAATGTTCTACCTTTTGCTTGATGTTCCTCGAGTTATGGATCCAGGGGTCCATGGGGTTGATGGGAGTGTCCTGCACCGTAGTTGCTGGGTGCAAGGCTTCGTCCTGTTGGTCCTCCAGGTGGTTGTCGCTAATATTTATTTTCCCCTTAGAAAAGACTTTGGGCTCTGAGCTTTGATGAGAATTCCTCTAGACGAATTCAATTCTGATGCGCCGGTCCAATCTAGTAAGGTTGTCATTGATGATGTCCACTTCTTTCTGGAGATCTATGAGAATATCTTTGGTCGTTCTCTAGGGAGGGTGCTCCAGGGTGGCGTCCATAAGTATTTGATCCAGGGTGATTTTTCTGGTCCAAAAGGCCATAAGCATTCATTCGAAGAGGGCTACCCCCCTCTTATGGATCCTAGATTTGGTTCCCAGAATTGAATGCCAAAGTAGGCTGAATTTGGCTGAGAGCATGGTAATTACTCCAAATTTCTTTCTCTTTGCACTCAATTTTCTTTTTGATGTCCTGTGCAACTGGGGAGGTATACGTCGTAGCATCCTCCATAGCCTTAAGTTGATTCATCATTAGGGAACGATGATCTTGACCTGCAATGTAACACTTTCGTATCCTCACCATCTTGTACTCTTTGTAGTTGCAGGGGTTGCAGAGGGAATTGAACCTATAACCAACAACCCAAAAAGGAAAACTTGGTTGATTTCCCCGATGACTGTGCTTTTCTATGCTACTTGCCATTATTGCTCTGTGCTGTTTGGCCGTCCTACCTCTTTTCCCTATGTTGGCACAATACTTCTTCCGGATTCGGTGTCTCCTACTAAATCTAATGCCATTGTTCTCTGTAAGAAAATCAAATATGAGAGTACACTGCATTAATCACACTATTAGGTTTCATATTCTCCTCATGGCCTTGGTTGGTCGAACAAGGATGCCTATCCCTTTCTTCGTTGCTAACAGTGTCTAAAGTGACATTCCCAGTACCCATGCCATTTCTAACATCATAATACTTTGCCCGATATGACTGCTGCAGGTTGTTCTGATGTGTGTGGAATGCGGTCATATACTCATTATCTAACCTGAGATAGGTGGTGAAGAGAGACTCATCCTCAGTGTTTGTACGCAGATCATTAATAATTATAGCTCCTAGATGGGTCCCAATATTGGCCAAGTGGTCAGCCACTTTGTTGGATTCTCTTCTTACGTGGAGGGGGATGAGTGTTGCGAAGTCTCCAGCTAGAGTAGCCATGGTTATGAGGTCTTCATCAAGGAGCCAATGATTGCTAAGGTTGCTAGCAACTAAGCCATGTATGATTTTGATAAGGATGTTGATCAGTATCTGCAAGTCTCCTTCCACCATGATCCAGTTTAAATTCTGGTCTTGGGAAATTTGCAAGCCTTTAACTATGGCATCCAATTCCACCGCATTATTTCTTCTTATACTAGTATACCCTATGAAAATTCTTAGAATCCCTCCCTTGCTATCTCTGAAGACTCCCCATAGCCTGAATGCCCTGGATTACCCTTTTAAGCTTCGTCGAAGTTGATCTTGACGAGGTTGGCGGTAGGGGGGTTCCAACTATTGGGGATTTTGATGTTTTTCCAGTGAATGTTAGGGGGATCACTCCTTGCATGGATATTAAGCTCCCAAGTTCTGAGAATGATGGATTCCGGTCCATTGGGATGCATGTCTTGATTTGAACAATGTTGCAGGTCTATAGTTTCTTTGATGCTGGTCTTGATTTTGCTCCAAATCTCCTCCTTGGTCGTAGTTTGGGTTTTGAAAACTCTTATTCTTTCCACGTTTCCCAAAGGAGAAAAGGGGGAACAAGGTTCTAGATTCTGTTCAACAGAGGGCTATTAAAATGCTAGTGCTTCCAATTTAGAAGTGAATTTTTAATTCTTGTCCGCTCCCTTTGTGTTGTTCTGACGATCGCTGCTCCTCTATCCCAAAGCTCATTGACGAAGGTACATGAGTTGAAGAGGTGCTCAATGTTTTCCTCCTCAGGCTGATAGAGATGGCAATAGGATGGGCCAATAAATCCTTTTTTTATCAGGTTGTCCCACTTGAGGGTTCTCTTTTCGATAAGAATCCAGAAAAAGGTAGCTACCTTGGGCCAGAGGTTCCCTTTCCAGATGATTTTCCAGATGGGGTCGTCCGACAGGTTCTCATGCTCAACCTGGATGTAGTAACCTTCCTTAATGGTAAAGCATCCTTTGGGGGTGTAGCCCCATCTTAATTTGTCATTATCATCACATATTTTGATTCTTCTATTGTTCAACTCTTCATTTATAGTCCTACATATGTCATCCAGAGGTTGAATCAGCCATTGGTTGAGCGAATTCCATATTTTCCACTCTTGTTGCTCCTCCCTTATGCTTCAGTATTAGTGGACCCTAGTTATCTAACGTTGATCCAGTTCTTCCTTGAGAGTGGGATATGTGAGGAGACTTTGGAGTTTAGGATCTTGTTTCTAAGAGTCTTCCCATAAGAGAGCACTTTTTCCATTTTTAATTTCCCAAAAACTGTGGTTTTGGATCAACTTACAATTTGTCCAAGCCAACTTCCAGACAATAGAGCCATTCTCTCTTCATTAAAGTGAATGAGGTCCTGCTGGTTCCAATTGGGGCTATACTTGGCTTGCCATAGAAATGCCCATGGTTCTTGATTGTGAGTGCTTCATTTCCACCAAAGCTTTGATCCCATGACCTGATTTAAGAGCTTTGGGTATCTGAGTACCAGACCCCCTTTTAGTTTGGGGTGGCAGGCTTCCTGCCAATTTACCAGAGCCCATTTCCTTTGGTGCTCATTACTTCCCCAAAGAAAGTTTCTCTTGAGAGTCCTAATTATTTTGATAATGCATTTGTGGGTAGCCAGAAAAAAGAAGAGACAGAGGGGCATGGCTTGGAGCACAGATTTGAATAGAATGAGTCTACCTGCAAGGTTGAGGGAGTGGAAGGTTCAACTAGAAAGACAATTGTTGAGAAGGGTCAGGGAATATTCCCAATTGGCTTGGAGGAGAGATTTGTCCATGAGAGGGGCTCCAAGATATTTAGATGGTAGGTTGTTTATAGAAATACCTATACAACTAGAGATTCTTCTTTGGATGAGGGGGGTGGTATTGAAAAAGAAAAGTTGATATTTGTCCAGATTTATGCAGGTTCTCGAACATTTCTCAAAATAATTTAAAATATCTTTGAAGCTTTTGGATTCTTTGTAAGAGGGGTGGCCCATTAGAATGGTGTCATCTACAAACTGTTGATGGGAACAAGTTGGAGTATCTCTATACAGTTTGCGTCCAGTGATATTGCCATTTTGGATTTGATCATCTTTGATGGCTCTACCTATTCCCCCTGCCATCATAATGTAGAGGAAGGGAGAGAGAGGGTCTCCTTGCCTAATGCCTCTAGAGGGAGAAAAAGGATTCGATGGGGCACCATTTACAAGGATGGAGAAGAAAGAAGAAGAGATAAGAGCAAGGATCCATTCAAATAAACTCTTTCCAAAAGCCGAAGGCCTACAGAATGCTAGAGATATAGTTCCAATTTAACCTATCAAAGGATTTGGACATATCCAACTTGATGAGTATGCCTGTTTTTTTGGTAACTTTGAGTGAATGAATGACTTCGCGAGCAAGGATGATGCCATCAAGAATTTTCTTTCCTTCCACATAGCTCGATTGCTTCGAGCAGATAAGAAGGGGGAGGATAGGTTTGAGGCAGTTCGCAACCACTTTGGTTATGATTTTGTAGATGTTTTTGCAGATGACATTGCATAGTACGATCGGTCAAAATTTGTCAGGGGTGGTAGGATTGGGCCCTTTGGGGATGAGAGTAAGGAAGGTGGCATTAAATGATGAAAGGATGCTCTTGGTTTGACGAGATTCTTCCATAATCTCAAGAACTTCTTCTTTGATAATATCCCAGCACTCATGGAAGAAATTTGTAGTGAAGCCATTAGGTCCAAGGGATTTCCCATTTTTCATGTTCTTCATCGCAGTTTCCACTTCTTGCATGCTGACCAACCTCATCAGTCCTTCATTCTGATATCTAGTGAGGAGGCAAGGGATGTTACGGTTAATTTCCTCAATTTCCTGCCTTCTCTCAATCTATGGCTAGGAGAGGAGATTTTTAAAGAAGGAATTGAGTTCAGAAGTAATTTCCTCATGCTCAAAAATAGTTCTTCCATTGATGTCTTTAAGTGTAGCTATTTTGTTGTGTTCCCGACGTTGAAGCATAGAGTTGTGGAAGAATTTGGTATTTCTTTCCCCCTCTTTTAACCATGCTACTCTTGATTTTTGCTTCTAGAGAATCTCTTCTTCTTGAGCCTTTCATTCAGTTCGTAGCTCAGGAGGGTTTCTTCCTGAGCCATAATGTCAGAGCACCTGAATATAATGATGTTTTGTTGGAGCTTAGTCATTCTTTCCTCAATTTTCTTTTTTCTTCAAAGATATTTCCAAAGGTTGTTTTGTTCCAATCTTTGATTCTTTGTTTTATATTTTTTAGTTTTTGATGAAATTTATACATTAGAGAATCGTTATGAATAGTTGCTTCATTCCACTATCATTTGATGTTAGCTTTGAAGTCAGGATGTGTAAGCCAAAAATTTTCAAAGTGGAAATGTCTGTTATTGGAAGTTCTATAACCGGTACTTTGGAGGAAAATAGGCCAGTGATCCGAACCGTTAGCAGGAAGGATGGTAGCAGTCCAATTATTTACTTGAGTGTATAAATCGGTATATAGGAGAAAGTGATCCAATCTGGAGGCAATTTGGTGATGTTTTCCTCTTCGATTGCTCCGAGTATGGATTCCATTGGTTGTTTCCAAGTCTATCATTCTATTAGTATTGATAAAAGTTTTGAAAGATTCACTGTACTTATCCAATCTTCCGACACGCCCTTTTTTTCCTGCATGTTGGTGATCATGTTGAAATATCCCCCCAGAATCTAGTGATCATTCCGGTGAGAGTCATAGATCCATTGGAGGTTCGTGAGAAGCTTGATCTTGTGGTTCATGATTTGCTGACCATAGATGTTGGTAACCAGACCTATTTTGTTGGTGCCAATAAGGTGACAAGTGGCAGACATAGTTCTGGGGGTGGCTTCAAAATTGTCTAAACGAATATCATTAGGATTACACATAATTGCTAGGCCTCTCGAGGCTCCCATGGAATCTACATCCATAGTGGTGGAGGATTTACAAATTTTTTGTGCAATTTTTTCCATGGTTTGGGTAGAGTACTTAGTTTCTTGAAGCATAATTATAGTTGGATTTTCCATTGCAATCTTATTTTTAAGGAGATGCTGCTTGGAGGGTCTGTTTATCCCTCTAATGGTCCAAGAGATGATCTTCATTTCTAAGGAGAGGAAAGGGTAGAAAAGAACTTAGTTAGTTGATTGTACTGACTAGATTCTAGCATCAGGTTTCCTACCTCATCTATTTGTTGTCTATTGGTTCTTCATCCTTTCTTTTTGTCATCTTGATGTTGTCTTTTAAGATCTTTCTTGCCACTAGTTTTAATCCCTAACCCTGGGTGTTTGATAGTTCCTTTTGGAATCTTGTTTGGGTATGTTTTGGATTTGATAACAAATTTTTTAAATAGTTCAAGTTGAGGTTCAGAGATAGGAATTTTATGTTTGCAGGCTTTCTCGATTTCCTACAAATCCATATCTCTAAGTTCCGAGTCATCCATGTATACTTCCTAATAGTCTTGCATGTTTGCATCTGAGATACTTGCTTCTGTCATGCCAGGAACAGTACGATTGGTAGATACCCTAGGGTTGGAAGTAACCATTTCCTTCGGGGCAGTGGCTATGGTTTCAAATTGATTCTCAGTTTTGGTTTCTTTGTTGGTCGGAGGGGGTGTTGGATTTTTATTGTTCTTCTTCTGCTAGCCACTTTGGTAAATCCATCTTGATATTTGTTTTTAGAGGGGTCCTGGTTTGAAGCATCTTTATTCAAAGGTCTTCTTTGAAGAGGTGGCCATGCTCATGGAATTTTCTATAGCAGAAGGGTATGTGATCACAGTCAATAATTTGGGTCCACTCTGTATCTTGGTAATCAAGATAGATATCGTCTGGAAGGGGTTTCAAGATATTCATGTAGACACATATTATGGAAAAGGAAGTATATCTACCATTTAAGGTTGATTCTGATATTTTGACGAATCTTCCTAGGGTGTTTCCTATACCCTCTAGGGTGATAAGATCCCAATATTCTTGTGGAAGGGAGAAGAGTCTAATCCAAACTAGGGCTTCTTTAAAGTCTTCTTTCTCTAGACGGAAATTTTCTTTCTAGGGTCTCATATATAGACCAACCATATTGAGAAAATATGGTTCACCTTCAAAGGCTGCGATATAATCATCAGGATGATTGAAGATAACAGTAAAAAAGCCTTTGGATACAAGCTTGAGGTCATAGTGGCCTTTAGGGTTCCACTTGTGTTTGATCCATCCAGTGAGGGTACATTTAGATGGCCATAACCACATAAAATTACATATGATTGCGTGATCATGCATGTATTGAATATATTCAGATAATTTTGGAGATGTTATAGCATACCTTGGTATTGTGGCTGCTTTTGGAACGCAAATGCTTGGTCCTTTTTTAATCTTGACCTTCAGTTGTTTCCTGATATGTTGAATTGTTCATATTTTCTAGCTTTTCTATACCTTTGGGCGCATTTGAACCTGCTGGGCCCTTTCCCTTTTTAATGTCACACGAGGGGTTGGACCGTTCTCCAGAGTTCATCTTCTTTGTAATGGGATGAGGGATATTCTGCTTCCCTCTTGACAGGGCCATCAAGGATCAACTCAGGTCCAATGTTTTGTCCCCACCAGATCGGATCGGGTGGGACAGGATCGTCATAGGTTTTTGTTAGCAAGCTAGGAAGGCGTTTCGTAGTTTGAAATGTGGAGCTCGTTCCATGTTCCAAGAGGCAATTTTGGGGGATAGGCTTACTTGAATCCTATATTACAATAGATTTCTTTTGACCAGCCCTTAAATTTCCTAAAATTTGTAATAACCTTTTCATACAAGCTTATAACAATCGCTCTCAACTCGAAAAATACTTTTATTTCTTTTACTATATTCCAGAGGTTAGTTTTGGGAAGCATGTCAATTTCTTTTCTAAAATTTTAACAAAGCAACAAAGAAGATCGGTGTTATTATTATGACACTCCTTAGCAATGGTCCTAAGCATAACAAGGTGGTACATAATTGAGTGATAGTTCCTAAATCCTGCTTGACCTTTAGTTATTTTTCCTTGACTTTCTAGCCATATGTCAATATTCTTTTCCAAAATAATTCCATATAAGTTGGATAAATAAGGGCTAGTTATAATGGTCCTATAATTAGATGGATAGTTTTTATCTCCACTTTTAAAAATAGGAACACTGGGGAAGATTGAAAATATGGATAATAAATGGGATCTTAGTGAAATGGCTATCAAAGAGGATCTTAGGGGGATGGCCAACAAATAGGATCTCAGGGCGATGTCAACAAAGAGGATATCAGGGGGGATAGCCAACAAAGAGGATATCGAAGTTATGAAAAATGAAAATTTGAATGTGATGATGCATGGCCTTCCTCATAATTTAGATCTTAAAGTGGAGGAGAGGGAGAACAAGAGGGACTTATCCCAGTCACATATTCAAAAAATTGAAAAACATTTAGAGAATAACATGTTCAAGTCCCCGACATTTGATGATTCATTGCATAATCATGGGTTCAACTTTAGTCCAAGGAACTACTTCATTTCCAAGATTGAAATGAGAAATTTTGATGGAAATGATCCAATAACATGGATATTCTAGATGGAGCAATTCTTTGATCTACACCTAGTGCCAACTTTGCAAAAGGCAACTATTGCATCCTTGTATTTAGAGCCTGATCAATTTGTATGGTACCAATGGATTTGTGATTGAAAAAAGGAATCTATTGTCTCTTGGTCTATATTCACAGATGAATTCATTGCACATTATGGAGATATTAAGAGCAACATTTTCTTTAGCTAGTTGATAAATATCAAGCAAAAAGGTCTAGTTACAGAGCACATAAAGCAATTTTAGAATTTAAGTATTAGAGTGAAGAATATTCCAGAAGATAATTTTTTGGATCTCTTTACGGGAACTTTAAAGGAGAATATTCAACATGAGGTACATATATTTGAACCTAAATAATTGGAGAATGCTTTTAGTTTCACGAGGAAAATTGAAAGTAAAAATATGGTGCTGGAAGGAGGGCATGAAAATAAAAATATGGCTACTAGGAGAACTTCCACTAACACCTATAGAGGAAATGGTTCCCCTCCCAACTCCACTTAGCCTAATCTTAAAAGGTTGAAACTAAAAAAGTGGAGGAAAGAATAGAAAAGGGACTATGTTTCTTTTGTGACAACAAGTACAATAAGGGGCATAAGTGTACTGATAAGAAATTATTCTACATAGACTATGAAGAGGAAGATGATCCAAATCTGGGACAACCTCAAGAGTTAGATATAGAAGACACTAATCCAACCATATATTTTCATGCATTGGATTGGATTACCACTCCTCAAACTCTCATGATAGAAGGATATACCAAAAAGAGAAAGGTAATGGTGTTGATTGATTTTGATATACCCATAACTTCATTGATCGTAGATTAACCAAACTTCTCAACTACTTTATATATCATGCACCAGAATACCAAATAATGATTGTATATGGAGGTACCATAAATTGTTCAGGGAAGTGCCATAGTATCAAGCTTACTTGGGGTGAGTATTCATTAGATAGGCCAATTGATTGCAATCCAAATGGGTGGTGTTGATATGGTACTAGGGGTTCAATGGCTGCAATCATTGGGAACAATGGATCTTAATTTCCAAGAACTATTCATGAGATTCTCTTTAGAAGGAAAATAAATTGAACTTAGAGGTATTCCAGGGAAACCATATAAAGTGATAAGCTTTAACAACATGACAAATTGTTTAAAAATGGACACTGTGTATTAATTGTACAATCATGTGCTCACTAGATGTTCAAGCATATATACCCTTTATTCTAGTGGATCTCTAACAAGTTATTGACAATCATTCCAAGGTATTGGGAGAGATGCCTAAAGGTATTCATCCTATTCAGGATCATGATCATGCTATTCACTTGTAAACATGAAGTGTACTACCTAAAATTAGACCCTATAAGTACCCATATGCACAAAAAAGTGATATTGAATTTTTTTTTCATGAAATGTTAGATGTAGGCATGATTCAACCTAGCCAAATTCCTTTCTTTGCACCAGTGGTGATGGTTCAAAAAAAGGAAGGTTCATGGTGTATGTGTCTATATTATAGACAACTCATTAAGATGACCATTAAAGATAAGTTTCCTATTCTTGTCATTGGTGAATTATTAGATGAATCACAAGGAGAAAAATTATTTACCAAATTGGATCTTCATTTTGGATATAATTGGATTAGAACGAGGAAATATTACATTCCAAAAAACAGTATTTAGAACACAAGGTCATTATGAATTTTTTGGTGATGCCATTTGGCCTTACCAATGCAACTTCCACATTTCAAAGCTTAAAGAATTATATATTTAAACAATTCCTCACAAAATTTGTGTTATTATTTTTTGATGATATACTTATCTATAGAAAATATTGGGAAGAGTATGTACAACATGTTAACAAGGTCTTAAATCTATTGGACGATCACCAACTATATTCCAATCATTCTAAGTGTGCCTTTGGGGTTTAGGAAGTGGAATATCCAGGTCATATTGTATCTCATGAAGGCGTAAAAGTGGATCCCAACAAAATTAAGGCTATCATGGAATGACCATTTCCTAAGACATTGAAGAATATTAGAGGATTATTAGGAATGATAGGCTATTACCTCAACTTTTCCAATAATTATGGTTAAATAGTAGCACCTATAACAAATTTATTGAAGAAAGAGGCATTCTCTTGGACTCAAGAAGAAACCAAATATTTTGAAAAACTTAAAGTGTCTATGTTTATGACTCTTGTAAGCCACACCCAAATTCACAAAAACATTTATTGTGGGATGTGATGCCTCAGGGAATGGAATTGGTGTAGTTTTAATGGAAGAAGGAAGGCCCCTTTCCTTTGAAAGTTTCAAACTTAAAGGAAAAAAATTACTCAAACCAATTTATGAAAAGGAATTGTTGGCCATACTACATGGAATTAAGAAATGTCTCCCTTACCTAATATGATTACACTTCAATGTAAGAACGGATCGTGACAAACTTAAGTACTTCTTGGAACAACGATTATCATCAGAAGTGAACAAAATTGGGTTACAAATATGTTAGGTTATTAGTTTGAAATTATCTACAAAAAGGACAATAGAATGTGGTAGCAGATGCAGTTTCAAGAAAAGAAGATGACACCGAGGGCTTACTTTCTGCTATTTCCATTATGCAATCTGGTTGGGTAGAAGAAGTAAGGACATAATGGAAACAATGTGAAAACCCTCACAGCAGATCTAAGAGCTGATGTATACCTCACAAGAAAGATTAAGATTAAGTAGGAAAATAGAAGAAGAGTGGTCAATGCAGTGTAAAGGAGCAACATAATTATGATACAATAGAACTTGGATAGAAGCAGAATAACATCACACACTAATTCATTAATCATAATATGAACAATAAATAATGCAATGGTGGAGAGGATTCAAATGCCAAGGTGGAAATTCGAATTAGCCTGCATGCACTGATCATCTAGATCAATAGAGTGTCATCAAAGCACAACTAGGAGTCCTGATCATCATCGGTGGAGTCATCAATGCACAAGTAACTGTCAACCAGGTGTCAAATTGAGTCTAACTGAGTGTGGTAGGTGTAACTGGAACATGGAGGCACTAACTGAATGAAGGAGGCTCAGTGGAGGGCGCATGAGGAGCTAACTAGAGTCAGAATAGGTAGTCTAGTCTCATTGGAGGTCCATCGGAGTGATACAATCAGTTGAGGAGTCAATCTAGCCTTAAATCAAGGAAATATCTAAAGATAACTCAACTAACTGAAGTGCAACTGAGTGGTAGGTGAGAGAGGATGTCTTTCACAAGTGGTAGGTGAAAGGAGGGCGCACTAAACACTAGGAGGGATAAAACTGATCTTAAAGAAGCTCACGGGGCTAGCTAACTGAGGGCTAGGTATTGGGACTGATGACTGGGATGCATGCAATTGCATGTCTGCAAGCAAAAATGCGTGCATGACTGAAAATGAAAAAATGGAAAATGCTGTTATGACTAGGATGGAGTATAAGAATATCCCAACAACCTCCCTTAATCCATCCTGGGCCTGGTAACTAAGACCAAAGGTCACCCAATACAATGAATAATAATAACAGTCAATAAACCAAGGAAATGGGGAAAACCTCATGGGAAAAATACCCCCCCTCAAAATAGACTGTAGGGCACACCAAAAATAAATGCTCCAAACTCAAGCAGGTGTGATGCTTGGTCATATGTCTGGAGGTATCTTCTTCTTGGGAAGAAGTGGTTCATGCTCAAAAAGCATGTGCTTGTACTTTCTCTTCAGATCGAATGTGATGAGAACAAATCCAAAAGTATGAGGATGATCCTGGAACCTGTGATTTGAATCAACTGAGGTAGGATCAAATCCATGAATGTGTAGATAGTCTTTTGTTTTCTCCTTTGAACCATCATAGGTGAGATTATGCCCAAAAGAACCATCAAATGTCAGTGATTGCTTGGAATCCAAATCAGATCCAAGACTTGAAAAATGGTTTCTTAATATCTCCTTTGAACCATTAGAGGTGAGATCTAAACCATAAAATGCATGAGAAGTTATCCCAAGTGAATGGCAATGGCCCGCATCTTCAATAAACTTATGAGAGCATGTACAAATTATCATATAGTAGTACATAAGAGGTGAGTGATAAAGGAGAGCGAATGTATGACCTCCAATTGCTGATTTGACCTCCAAAACATTCAATAGATCATGATTCAAATCAACAGAATCTTGTGCAAGAGAGGATTTAAGAACCTCTGCAGTTTCTAGAGTGTGAGCTGGCACATAATTCGAAATAGAAGAAATTTGGAGCATGAGTGTAGAATCTGCAAGTTCTTCTTCTTTGTGGACAACTTCAATATGAGATATGTTTGATACTGATTCATGATCAGAGAGACCATCAAGGAGGGCGAATGAAACAGTGGGCTTTCTCTCGAAATGGTTTGGACCAATCCATTCATTTTGTTTGCCAAATCTTTCATCCAGATGGGCCCATAGCTCTTT
Source organism: Larix kaempferi (assembly GCA_027924585.1). NCBI lineage: Eukaryota > Viridiplantae > Streptophyta > Pinopsida > Pinales > Pinaceae > Larix > Larix kaempferi. The sequence continues at coordinate 318,605 of BSBM01000111.1, read as the reverse complement.
TGGAGATTCAACAGAAGGAAGTGGGGTATCTGTTAGAAAAACAGGATCGCAGAGCAATAACAATAAACAAAAATGAAAATACAATCACACATACACATTACAAGAGACACACAGATATATTGTGGTTCACCCAACTTGGGCTACATTCACACTGAAGTTTCCAGTCCTTATTATTATACCGTCTAGCAAAGTGAAGGGATACAACCTGCAGCACTGCCGCTGCACTTCCTCTTCACTGTCTCATAGTCTCTCTTCTGATCTCAGATATCTTTACAATGCATAATACCTAATACATCAAATCTAGCCGTGATACAATGTATTTCTTTTATAAGGGAGATACAATGGGAAAATACCACAGGTTACCCAAAACCATGGGCCCGAAAACTATTGGCGAAAACAGGCCCAATTTTTTTTTCTCGGGGGCTACACCCCCGAATCCCCGTAACTTGGGGGCATTGCCCCCAAACCCCCTTTCTCGGGGGCGCTGCCCCCGAACCACCAACGAGGGCCCATTGGCCCCCACACCCCCCAACCAAGGGAGTGCAACCACTCCCCTGAACCCCCTGGGGATCATGCCGGGATCATAACCAAACCTGGGGTACGGACACTGCTGAATAATAATATCTCTAAATCTGGAGATCAGGCTCCATAATGAACAATCTACCACTTGGAGATTGATCACAACAACTCCACTGTTGCTGCACTTGCTAGACTTGGACTTGGAAACTTTCTCCTCTTCACCTTCATGCTAGAAGGCCAACTGAAATCGAACAGGAACTCAGTTTCTCTCTGGTCACTACCTTTGTGGACATGTCAGCAGGATTCTGGCTAGTGTGTATCTTTTCCAGCTTCAAGAGTTCATCTTCCATAACAGAGCGTATGAAATGGTACTTGAGCTGTATATGTTTAGTCCTGGAATGGAATGCTGAGTTCTTTGCAAGATGAATGGCACTTTGGCTGTCAATATACAGCCTGCTATCTTTCTGCTTCTTACCCAATTCATCCATAAACCTCTACAACCAAATCATCTCTTTACTAGCCTCTGTAACAGCAACATACTCTGCTTCCGTTGTTGAAAGTGCAACAACCTTCTGTAGTTTCGAAATCCAACTTACTGCTGTTCCACCTACAATAAAGAAATACCTGTGGTGCTCCTCCTGCTATCCTTATCACCTACCATATCTGCATCAACATATCCCTGTAAAACAGTGTCTGAACCTCCAAAACATAATTCCTGAGTGGTAGTACCTCTCAAATACCTGAGAATCCACTGTACTGACTTCCAATGTTCTTTACCTGGATTGTTCATATATCTGCTCACAACTCCCACTGCTTGTGCAATATCTGGTCTTGTGCGCACCATGGCATACATCAAGTTTCCAACTGTTGATTGATAGGGAATCTTGGACATGTAATCTGTCTCTTCTTGTGTCTTGGGATACATTTCCTTACCTAGACTGAAATGGTTGGCCAAAGGTGTACTTATTGGTTTTGCATTCTACATTCTGAACCTTTCCAACACCTTTTGTATGTATTCACTCTGAGACAGTGTCAATTTGTGATTTTTCCTGTCTCTTGTTATTCTCATACCAAGGATTTGCTTTGCAGCACCCAAATCCTTCATCGCAAAAGAATTTGCTAGCTTCCTTTTGAGTACATTTATATTCTGCATGTTAGACCCCAAAACAAGCATGTTATCCACATACAATAACAAGATAATATATCTTTCATTGTCTAGCTTCTTGAAATAAACATAGTGGTCAGAATGACATCTACTATAACCTTGTTCTGTCATAAACCTGTCAAATTTTAGATACCATTGCCTTGAGCTTGCTTCAAGCCATACAAACTTTTTTTCAACCTACATACCAAGAACTCTTTACCTTTGACCTCATACCCTTGTTGCTGCTGCATATATATCTCTTCCTCCAAATCCCCATGGATAAAGACTGTTTTTACATCTAACTGTTCAAGATGCAAATTTTCGACCGCCACTAGACTTAATATAGTCCTAATTTAAGTCATCTTAACAACAAGAGAAAATATTTCATCAAAATCTATACCTTTATTCTGTGCAAACCCCTTTACAACAAGTATGGCCTTGTAGGGCTTCTTGCCTCCTTCTTCTTCCTTCAACCTGTAAATCCATTCTGTTCCGCAATGCTCTTTTACCAGCAGGAAACTGAACCAAATCCCAAGTCTGGTGTCCTACCAATGAGTCCATCTCCTCATTCATTCCTTGCTCCCACTTCTTTCTAGTTTCCACCTGCATTGCTTCTTCATAACATTCTGGTTCACCAGCATCAGTCATCAACAAATAATACATTGAAGGAGAGTATCGTTGAGGGAGTCTACTTAACCTGGTAGACCTTCTTGCAGTTGCAGAAGTTTTAGGTACTTGCTGTTGTTCTTGATTTTCTGGCACCTTTGGAGCTTCATTTTCTTGAATTTCATCAAGTACTGTGTACTCTATGTTTTCCTTTTCCTGTTCCTTTCCCTGCAGCTAATCTTTATACATGAACTTTTCATTGAATATCACATCTCTACTCCCGATGATTTGGTTATTTTCATAATCCCATAAGCGATAACCAAATTCATCAACCCCATATCCAATCAAGGTACATTTCTTGGATTTAGCTTCAAGCTTTGTTCTATTTTCTTTATCAATATAAACAAATGCTTCATAACCAAACGTTCTCAGAAATGAGTAGTTTACCTTTTTATCTGTCCATGCCTCCTCTGGAATACCACCATCCAAAGCACTTGAAGGTCCTCTGTTTATTAAATAAACAACAGTATTTACAACATCGGCCCAAAATTGTAAGGGCAACCCTACATGCAGTCTCATACACCTTGCACACTCCATGATCGTTCTGTTCATCCTTTCAAACACACCATTTTCTTGTGGTGTTCCTGGGACTGTCTACTCTCTATGAATCCCATGATATGAACAGTAACTATCAAACTCCTTGCCGCAGTACTCACCTCCATTATCATATCTGAGACACTTCAACCTTTTTCCTGTCTCATTCTCGACCAAAGATTTCCACTTCTTAAAAGTAGCAAACACATCAGATTTCTGTCTAATGCAATAAACCCAAGTTGTCCTAGTTTCATCATCAATAAATGTAACATAATAATGAGAGCCACCAAGAGATTGTACTTGAGCTGGTCCCCATACATCTGTATGCACAAGCTCTAACTTTTCATTCTTCTTCTGTTACCCAACCCTGAGAAATATGACTCTTTTCTGTTTTCCATAAACACAGTTTTCACAGAATTCCAAACTTACCTGCTCCAAATCTGGCAGCAACTTCCTTGGGTGGAGAATCTGCATCCCCTTCTCACTCATGTGGCCAAGCCTATGATGCCACAATGTTGTATCTGTTCCTGTGGAAGCTAAAGAAATAGAATGGTCAGTATTATGAGGACATAAATACAACGTACCTACCCTGTCTCCTTTTGCTATCACCATTGATCCTTTAGTGATCTTCCACCACTTTTCTCCAAATGTAGATAGACAGCTGCCATCTCCCAACTACCCTGTTGAGATCAGATTTATTTTCATAGTAGGAATATGCCTAACATCTTTTAACAGCTAGTCAGTTCCATTCTTAACTTTTATCCATACCTTACCCATTCCAACAATTTTACATGGCTCATCATCACCCAATAAAACATGTCCAAAATCGCCTGGAACATAATCATGAAAATATTTCGTATGGGGTGTAGCATGACATGAAGCCTCTGAATCTACTACCCAATAATCACCAGTATTTGTTAGGATATTCCTATACTCCATCCTAGTCCTACCAGCATTTTTAGTCTTGCATGCATTCCTGCATTCAACATGCATTGCATGCTTCCCAGTCATCAGGTTGATACCTCCAGCACCTAGTCCCTAGTCTTCCAGCACTCAGGAGCTTATTTCCACTCAAATTGAACCCTCCTAGCCAGTGATGCGCCCACATCTCACCATCCACTTGACAAAGGCGCCCTTCTTCACCTACCAGTCCAGTTGTCTTCAGTTAACTGAGTTCTTTCCTTGATTTTAGGCTTGACTCACTCTTAACTGACCTTACCACTCCGATGGACCTCCAGTGTGACTAGACTACTCATTCCGAATTCAGTTAGCTCCTCATGCATCCTCCACTAAGCCTCCTTCATTCAGTTAGTTCCAGTTACACCTACCACACTCAGTTAGACTCAGTTTGACTGATGGTTGACAGTTACTTGAGCATTGATGACTCCACTGATGATGAGATAGACTACTAGTTGTGCTCCGATGACACTCCATTGATCTTTTGATCACTCCATGAAGGTCAATTCGAATTGCCACCTTGGCATTCGAATTCCTCATGCATTGTATTATTTATTTTTCCATTTGTGATTAATGCATTAGTGTGTGTGAAGTATTTTTGCTTCTATCCGAGTTCTAATGTATTATTATTCTGTTGCTCATCTTACTGCATTGACCACTCTTAATCTTATTCCTAAATTATTTCTTGTGAGGTATACATCATCTCTTAGATCTCTTGTGAGTATTTTTACATGGTAGTAGAGCATGTTAAGAGTATTGTTTATCTCCATTCCTGAGAGTTTTTTGCAGGTTATTATCAAGATTTTGAGTGCAGCAGTTTCTGCATTTTTCAGCAGTAGCAGTTGCAGATATTTTCTATTGTCTTTGCAGGTCTTCTACAGCTTCCATGTATTCAGAAGAAATATATCCTCCTCCATTCAACTTTGATCCTCTTTCTCCATTCAACTATGATGAATGGAAACCAAAGATGATAACACATTTGAAGAGAAATGGTCTCTTTGATTATTGTTTTGAAAGAGAGTTCGAATCCTCTGAAGAAAAGATTGTCTGGTTAAATAATGGTGACAGAGCCATGGGAACCATGATGCTTGCTATGTATCGATGCTTGGTACATCAATTCATTGATGATGTTGAATCTCCAAAAGAGCTATGGGCCCACCTGGATGAAATTTTTGGCAAGCAGAATGAAGGGATTGGTCCAAACCCTTTCAAGAACAAGCCCAGTGATGCATTCGATCCCTTGATGGTCTCTCAGATCATGAATCTGTATCAAACATATCTCATATTGAAGTTGTCCACAAAGAAGAAGAAATTGCAGATTCTACACTCATGCTCCAAATTTCTTCTATTTCAAATTCTGTTCCAGCTCACACTCTAGAAATTGCAGAAGGTCCTAAATCCTCTCTTGCACAAGAGTCTGTTGGTCTGCATCATGATCTATTGAATGTTTCGGAGGTCAAATCAACCATTGGAGGTAATGCATTCGCTCTCCTTGATCACTCACCTCTTATGTACTACTATATGATCATTATCTCATGCTTTCAGAAGGTTATTGAAGATTATGGCCATTTCCATTTGCTTGGGATAATTTCTCATGCATATCATGGTTTTGATCTCACCTCTACTGGTTCAAAGGAGATCTCAAGAAACCATTTCCATTCGCTTGGGATAATTTCTCATGCACTTACTGGTTTTGATCTCACCTCTAATGGTTCAAAGGAGATCTCAAGAAACCATGATTCCAGTCTTGGATCTAATTTGGATTCTAAGCAATCACTACTTGGGATAATTTCTCATGCATATGATGGTTTTGATCTCACCCCTGCTGGTTCAAAGGAGATCTCAAGAAACTATTCTTCAAGTCTTAAATTTGATTTGGATTTCAAGCAATCATGTGATGGTTCTTTTTGGCATAATCTCACCCATGATGGTTCGAAGGAGAAGACAAAAGACTATTTGCACATTCATAGATTTTCCTACATCAGTTGATTCGAATCATAGGTTCAAGGATCATCTTCATACTTTTGGATTTGTTCTCATCACAATCGATCTGAAGAGCAAGTACAAGCACATGCTTTCTGAGCATAATCCACTTCTTCCCAAGAAGAAGATACCTCCAGACATATGACCAAGCATCACACCTACTTGAGTTTGGAGCATTTATTTTTGTGTGTGCCTTCCAGTCTATTTTGAGGGGGGTATTTTTCCCATGAGGTTTTCCCCATTTCCTCGGTTTATTGACTGTTATTATTCATTGTATTGGGTGACCTTTGGTATTAGTTACCAGGGCCCAGAATGGATTAAGGGGGGTGTTAGGATATTCCTATACTCCATCCTAGTCCTACCATCATTTTCAGTCTTGCATGCAGCATGCATTCTGCATGCATTGCATGCATCCACATGCTGCCCAGTCATCATGTTGATACCTCCAGCACCTATTCCCTAGTCTTCCAGCACTCAGGAGCTTATTTCCACTCAGATTGAGCCCTCCTAGCCAGTGATGTGCCCACATCTCACCATCCACTTGACAAAGGCACCCTTCTTCACCTACCATTCAAGTTGTCTTCAGTTAACTGAGTTCTCTCCTTGATTTTAGGCTTGACTCACACTTAACTGACCTTACCACTCCGATGGACCTCCAGTATGACTAGAATGCTCATTCTGACTTCAGTTAGCTCTTCATGCGCCCTCCATTGAGCCTCCTTCATTCAGTTAGTTCCAGTTACACTTAATTACACCTACCACACTCAGTTAGACTCAGTTTGACTAATGGTTGATAGTTACTTGAGCATTGATGACTCCACTGATGATGAGATAGACTACTAGTTGTGCTCCGATGACACTCCAGTGATCTTTTGATCACTCCATGAAGGCCAATTCGAATTTCCACCTTGGCATTCAAATTCCTCATGCATTGTATTATTTATTTTTCCATTTGTGATTAATGAATTAGTGTGTGTGAAGTATTTTTGCTTCTATCCAAGTTCTACTATATTATTATTCTGTTGCTCATCTTACTGCATTGACCACTCTTAATCTTATTCCTAAATTCTTTCTTGTGAGGTATACATCATCTCTTAGATCTCCTGTGAGGATTTTCACAGTATTATCTAATGCAAGAATCAAAGCATCTTGTAACACATCACCTGCTACATTTGCTTCCTGGGTAGTTTCCTTCTGTCCATCTCCTTTCTTCTTTAGAGATCTGCAATCTTTCTTCAGATATCCTTTCTTTCCATAGTTCCAACACTCTATTTTTCCTAGTCTGGACTTGGATCTTCCCTTTTTAGAGTTGCTGAGATTATCTTGGCTCTTTCCTCTCTCCTTTTGTCTTCCCCTGCTCTCCATGGTCAACGCATTACCTGATGTCTCACCTGTGCTTTTTCTTCGCATTTCTTCGCTAAGAATAACACCAATAACATCATCAAATTTCAAGGTGTTTGAACCAGAGACAGGGTTACTTACAGCCATGAACAAGCTATTCCAGCTTTCTGGCAATGAACACAAGATTAGAAGAGCCCTAACCTCATCATCGAAGTTCACACTTACAAAAATTAGTTGATTTGTAACCGTATTAAAATCATTTAAATGATCAGTAACAGATCCACCTTCAGACATCTTCATATTAAATAAACGCTTCATTATAAATACCTTGTTGGAGGCCGAGGGTTTTTCATATAGCTTACCAGTGTGCTCATCAAACCCTACGTTGTCGTTTCTTTTGAAATATTGAAATCCACCGACGAAGCCAGGCTTAGCTATATTGTTCCCAGAGCCTTTATGTCAAGAACCTCCCATTCTTCATCCTTCATAGCCGCTGGCTGCTTTGCTCTTCCTCCCAACGGTAGGAATAGATCCTTTTGGTATAGATAGTCCTCCATTTGCTTCTTCCATAACTGGAAGTTTTGTCCATTAAAATTATCGACCTTAAACTTTCCTTCTTCTATCGTTGCTCCCACTCGAACCAAAAACCCTAGCTTCCTACAAGTTTATCTGCCAAAAAGACCTTTGGCTATGATACCAATTGTTAGAAAAACAGGATCGCAGAGCAATAACAATAAACAAAAATGCAAATATAATCACACATACACATTACAAGAGAGACACAGATATATCATGGTTCAACCCAATATGGGCTACGTCCACACTGAAGTTGCTAGTCCTTATTATTATACCGTCCAGCAAAGTGAAGGGATACAACCTGCAGCACAACCAACAGTACCATGCAACGAGACATAGCATACAACATGGCTGCATAGGCTCTGTCACCTTCATTTAACTAGTCATTCTCTTCTTCAGAGGATTCAAACTCTCTTTCAAAACAATAATCAAAGAGACCATGTCTCTTCAAATGTGCTATCATCTGTGGTTTCCATTCATCATAGTTGAATGGAGAAAGAGGAGTAATTTATTCCGAATTCATGGAAGCTGTTTCAAAAGACCTGCAAAAAACAATAGAAAATGTCTGCAACTGCTACTGCTGCAAAAGTGTACAAACTGCTGCAACTGCTGCACTCGAAATCTTGATAATAACGTACAAAAAATTCTCAGGAATGGAGATAGACAATACTCTCAACAGGCTCTGATACCATGTGAAAATCCTCACAGCAGATCTAAAAGCTGATGTATACCTCACAAGAAAGATTAAGATTAAGTAGGAAAATAGAAGAAGAGTGGTCAATGTAGTGTAAAGGAGCAACATAATTATGATACAGTAGAACTCGGATAGAAGCAGAATAACATCACACACTAATTCATTAATCATAATATGAACAATAAATAATACAATGGTGGAGAGGATTCGAATGCCAAGGTGGCAATTCAAATTTTCTTGCATGCACTGATCATCTAAATCAGTAGAGTGTCATAAAAGCACAACTAGGAGTCCTGATCATCATTAGTGGAGTCATAAATGCACAAGTAACTATCAACCAGGTTTCAAACTAAGTCTAACTGAGTGTGGTAGGTGTAACTGGCACATGGAGGCACTAACTGAATGAAGGAGGCTTAGTGGAGGGTGCATGAGGAGCTAACTGGAGTCAGAATAGGTAGTCTAGTCTCACTGGAGGTCCATCGGAGTGATACAGTCAGTTGAGGAGTCAATCTAGCCTTAAATCAAGGAAATATCTAAAGATAACTCAACTAATTGAAGTGCAACTGAGTAGTAGGTGAGAGAGGGCGCCTTTCACAAGTGGTAGGTTAAAGGAGGGCACACTAAGCACTAGGAGGGATAAACTGATCTGAAAGAAGCTCCCGGGGATAGCTAACTGAGGGCTAGGTGTTGGGACTGATGACTGGGATGCATGCAAAAATGCTTGCATGACTGAAAATGAAAGAATGGAAAATGTTGTTAGGACTAGGATGGAGTATAGGAATATCCCAACAAACAAGATCAAAAGGCATGGAATATTATTCAACAACTACAAGAGGATCCCAATTCACTATATAAATTTGTGTGGAATAATGATTCACTATGGTATCAAGATTGCCTATATTTATGTAAAAATTCTCAAATCAAACATATGATCCTTTTGGAATTGCACACTTATGCTATAGGAGGACATTCAAATTTCTTGAAAATGTACGACAGGATCAAGAATGATTTCTTCTAGGAAGGTCTTAAAATTGATGTACAAAAGTTTGTTGTATAATGTTTGGTTGGTCAACAAAACAAAGGAGAGACAATCAAGATACTAGGTCTTTTATAGCCATTAGCCATACCAAGTTAGCATTGGGAAGATATCTCAATGGACTTTATCACAAGTCTACCAAAGTCAAAAGGAAATATTGTCATCATGGTAGTTTTGGACCGACTCACAAAGTATGCCCATTTCTTCTCTCTTTCTCATCTTTTTAAAGCAAGTACAATAGCTGAGTCATTCACGGAAACGGTTCAAAAGCCACATGGAACCCCCAAGATATTGTAAGTGATAGAGATCCAATTTTCACTGGTAATTTTTGGAAAGAATTATTTTCTTGTTTGGGAACTGAGTTGGTTTACAGTTCCTCTTACCATCCTCAATCTGATGGGAAAACTGAGATTGTGAATAAATGTTTAGAAGGGTATCTCCTTTGCTTTGCATATGATAAACATACACAATGTATCAAGTGGTTGCCTTTAGTAGAATGGTGGTACAACAAATATTTCCATACTTCATAAAAAATGTCACTATTTATGGAACTTTATTGCTATCATCCTCCTTCCATCACATCATCCTTGAAAGATAAATCTAAGGTTCAAGCAGTGGAGGATCAGATAGAGCATCAACAAGAAGTTCTCCAATTATTGAAGGATAACTTGGTTATAGCACAAAATGGGATGAAACAACAAGCATACCAACATCGTAGTGAAAGGGAATTTGAAGTAAGAGATTGGGTATTTATGAGGCGACAACCATTCAAACAGATGTCCCTCAGGAAACAAAACAAGGACATCAAATTAGCACCAGAATACTATGTTCTCTATAAGGTGTTGCAAAGGATTGGAAGTATGGCTTATAAATTGGAGTTACCACCAACTTCATGTGTATATCCATTTTTCCATGTTTCTTTCCTAAAAAAGGTAATTTTAATAGAGATTGATGAAGAAGAGAAATCAATACTAGAACCTAAAACATTCATTGAGAGAAGGATCAAGAAACTACAGAATTGAGTAATTATTGAGTACCTCATCAAGTGGAAGAACTTGCTAATAGAAGAGGAAACATGGGAAGATGAGTTCCTCATGCAGATGTTGGAGCACAATTGTCGTTAGACCAAAACCCGCAGGTGTTAATCTATGATACAATCGCCAAAGTTAAGATCCACTAGAGGGGGTTAACCCATATTGTCGCGAAACTCATGGGGAGAGCTGGACACAGATTCCAACAACATAATCATCCAGAGTTAATCAAGTGTTGAGGACAACACTTGTTTGAAGGGGAGGGGCATGCTAATCCCTATATATTACGACATTGCAATTCTCTTAACATATTAATATTATGTTTAATGGCCGACTAGGACCCTAATTATGTAGCCTCTAGAATGGTAATGGTAATATTTATCTCCTATTTATATATACCAAGGAGATTTAGTTTGGAATCATCTCATATCATCTTATTTTTTATTTGAAATACATTGTAAAGGAGGTTTCCCCCTTGAAGAGGCTAGTTATTCATCTTTTTATTGCATTCTAAGGGCATTGGAATATTATATCTTCTTGTTTTATGCTATTTCCGATAATTTGGTGCATAACATGATAAAATTTTGGTTGGTAGAAGCATGATTTATACCCTTTGATCCTAACCCTATGGATGAGTAAATACTTGCGTCGAAGGGGAGTGGCCAAGAATTAAGCTAGGTAGTTGAAAAGTGAAACAAAGTCTTGAGAGATGGGGGAAATTTTGAAGGAAAAGCAAGAGATGAACATGATTCTAGAAGGTTGACTATTCAAGAGAAATGGTGGAAAACTAGATGATGAATGCAAAAAAGGAGATTGATCAGTTATAGAGAGAGTTGCATGAAGGAGGAGATGATGAGGAAAGGATACACGAGTTGTGGGAAGTGACAAGATGAGGAGATTTGACCATCACTTGTTTGAAGGAGAGAGGGATAGAAGTGGAAGGGATCCCAACTAGAGGAAACTGGGTAGAAAGGACCTCAAGAGGGTTTGAAGAAATGGAAAGAGAGGTTATTGAGAGAAATGTCATTGAATCTTCAAGAGGAGGAATGATGTAAACCGACCATTCAGAACCAATATTAGAAGAAGTTGTGGAACATCCATATTTGTTTGGCCCAATTGAGAATGGAGGAATTTCGGAGAGTGAACCCCTCATTATTGAAGAAGTTATGTGTGGAAGTGACGATACCATATTACTCTTGACTACTCCCTAGGCATCTTCTTCTCATACAATATTTTATTTTTCTAATACTATCTTAATTTCTCCTTGGTATTCCCATGCTAGCGGTAATTCTAGCAGTGGAACAACAATAACTGGAATAATTAGTAGTATTTATTGCTCTAGTGTGGTAATTGGAAATGAAAGTAGTAGCAACTAGTCAGTACCAATAGTAGGGTCAATACTCGTTTCACAACTAGGTCTAAGAGGATTTGTTTTAGTTGGGATGCTAGTCACCATAATGATTGGAGTTCATGGAGTTTCTTCGGTACAATACCCATATTTATAGGGGAAAGTAGTTGAGGAAGATGAAAAATTGCATTGCTTTATATGTGAGGCAATTTGGAGGTCTAGGGGAATTCTGCACAATTCCAAATTAGTATAATTTTAGACTACCTTGAGAGTCCATCTCTACAATGATATATGAGATGTATAGAGATTAATCCAACCTTGCCCTTACTTGAATTCAAAAAACTATTTATTATAGAGTTTCAACTACCACAGTTTGAACAACACGAAATTGTAGAATTTACAGAGATTTGACAATATGAAGAAGAATTTGCATGGGAGTATGATCAAACATTCTGAGATGTATTAATTAAATTATCTATCCCCATTCTTGAATATCACCATAACGAATGGTTTATTCAGGGACTATTATTGCTTACAAGGATACCCTTATTGCAACAAGTGATCACTTATCCTATAACCACATTAGAACAAGAAATGGGATTAGCCTATGGAAAACTATCCCATTGGAATTCTCAATGGAGAATAGATTAGTACATCTGATTTACCACATATACAACACCAGATTGCTACTCTCACTAAGAATATCCAAGAGTTGAATATTCCATAGGTGTGTCGTGAACATGTATGGTGTACGGGATGCATAATAGAGGGAGACCATGTGTTTGCGTGTCCTATATTCCAAGGAGGTTCCGTTGTGAGTCCCGATATGGGAGTTGTGCAAGTAGCTGTTTCAAATCTCTTCCAAGGACGTAGACCTCATCAACTGGATCCCAATGTGCAGGTCTCTCAACCCAATGAATATTAAAAAATATGTAGAACTTATGGGCATACTCTTAAACATTTCCCCATTCTACAGAAGTACTCTTCAATTCCCATCACAGTCTATTGCAAATTCTATGGTTCCACTGCTCACAACACATAAAAATTTAGGTGTCTATTTGCTTTGATTGAAACATTGGATAGATCCATATTTAGGGTGACATATCAGCAAAAAAACTAAGGAGGAGGATGGGGAGGAGGAGGACATTATCAAGGCAATAGAAATTCCCCCGCTAGTGGGAAGGGTGGATCAATCCATTGTTATAACTGTAATGACCTGGGTGTTGATGAATCAAAATGACCCGGGGTCAACAATAGGGGTGTTAATTAATAAAAATATTTATATAACTTGGAAAATATATGAAAATAACACACGTGTAGACATATTAATATAATATAAAATAATTGAATAAAATGGGTGAATTTGATTGCTTTGCCATCTTCCATAGCATATGCTAAATCTATTTCCCTCTGTGTAACATCATCATCTCCATTATGATGAGCTTCTCTAACCAATTCGGACAGTTGTTTCCATGATAACCTACCACCATAACATTCTTTACATCTTTCAATCCATACCTTCATCCATTCGAGATTGTTTGCAATGTATAAATGTAGTGCATCCCAATCTCGATGATCTGACTCAAAAAATGATAATTCAACAATATTGGATATTAGTTATAACCATGGTAAATATTAATAAATGATGAAAGAATATGCAAACATATATACAAAAAAAAGTTGTATGTATCATAAATATCCACAATTTAATTCCCTTTCACTTTCTTCATTCTTCCTTTCCCCAACAGGTTCTCCTCTTCAAATTTTTTGATGGAGTTCACATCTCAAATACAATCCACTGCATGCATAGATCACACTGCTAACTAAGGAAGATATACTAATGTACACCATGGATTGATATACCATATGTCCCCTCACCATAGAACCCTCGGGAGGTGCTCTATGTCTAACCAAATCCTTCAATGATTTCAAGTGACTCTCCACTATCCACATTGACCTTGTGTGTACAGGTCCACACATTTCAATCTCCTCAGCTTGGTGTATGAGGTAGTGTTCTTGTGCATTGAAAAACATTGGAGGTAGATACTTTTTCATTTCACACATTAGCCGAGGAATTTCTCTCTTCCAATACTTTATATCATCTTGATGGATTTCTTTCAATGACAACCATCTACAAATTATGACGCAAGAAAATAACATGTTTCAACAAAACATAATATATATTACAATACAAGTAAAACACATGTCATTAAGTACAACAACAAATTGAAAAAACATTTTGCATATAAATTAATCATCTCTACTTACCTCATGTATTTGCCAAGATCATATATAACCTGATTGATATTGTTTTCAAAGTCGTTTAGGAGAGATAGAGGTAGAACATACTGTAACAATAAAAAAGAAAGGTTATTTGTTTCAAAAGTGCACCCAAAAATAAAATATTAAAAGATAAATACGACCAATATATAAATATGAATACCAAAATTATTACCTTAATGAAGGTACGCCAGTCATGGGTTTTCACCCCACCAAATTCACCTTTCTTGGTTAAGATATTATTTATGTTTGAAGAAAACCTATAGGAAATTTAATTCTTTGAATGACCTCTTTTACATCATTGCTTTGCTTCTCTATTAATAACTATGGAAGGTTATTTCGGTCTCCATATCTATTTGATTGGATCACACTTCACATTGCATGATTGGATTCCTCAATGTCAGTACAAATTTTGACTTTTTTTCTTTATCCCTCCTGCCATCTATGATTATCCATAATGTTTCTATCACATTCTTCCCAATATGCATCGTATCAAACAAATGAACTATTTTTAGTTTCTCATAGTAGGGAAGCCTCATGAATTGAGTGGGATAACATTTCATTCCTCGTGGAAGCCCATTATTACTACCTTCACAGCGACGGCCTTGATGAAGCATCAAACAAATGACAACAATAAGTATCAAACACGGTAAAATAAATTTAATACTTAAAATAGAATTTCAAATTAAAAACAATATTACATATACGATACATAAACAAATTGCGTAACTTGATGATTTTTGTTATACTCCAACCTCCATAGGTGGGGTGTCATTCTTCGTGGTTTTAATCCAGTCTCTTCATTCCCATTGAAAATATGTTTTTCAGTAGTAGGAAACCTATGGGTCTTCGAGAGGAAGTGCCTATACTCATCAAACACCATATTTCCTAAATATTTTGAATAACGATACTTCATCTTAGGACCAAAAACTGGACATGCAAATTTACCCTTTGTTTGAAGACCTGCAACATATGGATCAATATCAATTATACTTGGATTATTAAAAAAACATGCATGATATCTTCAAAATAATTATATAGTATTAAAGTGCAACGAAACATTAATACATACCACAAAAATGTGTTAGTCCTGGGGCATGATGAATTGTCCCTACAAGAATTCCATAGAATTTAAATATCTTCTACCTGATTGGTTTACAAATGTCATACATAGTGATATTGTTCCATAATTGTATTAGCTCATCGATAAGAGGCTCGATATATACATTCATGTATTTAACTTGGTACTCACCTAATTGTTTGAAATTATATATAATTAATACCATGATATGTATATATAAGTAAATAAATAAATAAACGATAGTGTGCAAAAATCAAGACAAATGAAAATGTCACATTCGAAAAATTAATATAGACAAATACCTGGAACAATAATTGTCAACAATATGTGCTCCCTCTTTATTGACATCCAAGGAGGAATGTTATTATCGATAACAAAAATATCCCACACTGAGTAAATAGATATAACCTCTCTGAATGGATTAACACCGTCAGTCGCTAATGAAATCCTAATATTACGAGGTTCACTATAAAATATGGACATTTTTCCTCAATTTCCCTAAATTCATATCCATCTGCAAGAATTCGAAGAACACCATATCCACTTCCGTTCCTAGTACGGTAATCCATAAACTATGCTATGCTTTTGCACCCGAACAGACGTTACAAACGTGGAATTATGGGAATATGATGAAGAACCTTTCGAGGCACCATTTTGTTACTTGATTGGTTCGATATATACTAATATGAAATTCTAGGCATTCAGTTTTCAACGCATGCTATCCATAAAATATAATATGATCATTAGGACATGCATATATACTTTGATACTCCATTCTAATGTCTTTCATAACGGCAAGTAAATCTCGATATGTGCGATGTAAAATATTTGATGATGGCAACAAAAATTCACCTAACAATCTACGACATAAAAAATAACTAGTTAATGTAAAGAATATTAATTGTAAATATTGCATTCTTATTTAATACTTTAATTAATGCTAAAAAAGGAGAAAAAGTTAACCTTTATGTATACATGATGAAACATATTACATACCTTAGGATCCGTGTCATACAAGTGTTCGACAAATTATTTATAACCTTTAAGTTCTTTAGAAGTAATGTAGCGGAGAGAAGATTTGCTCTTGACCCTTTATAAAGTCATTTATTTGTATTTTCCATCAAAGGTTCATCATAAATACCATCATTGTCCCCATCCTCATCTAGACGAGTGAACAAGTCTTGGATAATTTGATTTGTCCCATCATCTTCAACTATGTTATGGCCATCATCTACCTCCATGGGATCATTAACTTGATCTTCATTATTCGCGTGATGTTCCTCAGCTTGTACAACATCATTTATACTACTACTTGGGGCATTCTATAGAAAGTTAGATGTGAAATTCCAAAGGATAGAATCACAAAGCTTAACAAACCTCTCTAATTTCACAAAGTTTTCAAATAAAATAATTAGGCAGAAAAGCTACAGAATTCACTCATGAAATTGAAATTCAGATGAAAAATTGTTGTCACTCTATCATATAGCAATAAGATGGTAAAAAAAATATGTTACAATGGAGAGAATTCGATAGCCTTTGGTAGGATTCAAATTCACCTCAAGTGGCAGGATTAGTTTGCATTGGAACCATCACCCGGTAAGGTCTAGTGGCCACTAATGATGAATGGCTAGTCAAATGAGCTTGACTAGTACATGACAGAGTCATTGGGGATAGAAATTAGGGGAGGAAACTCCAACGAGGCACATAACCAACTTGTAGTGTTCAAACAAGGCGCTCCAACACTCAGTTGCAGTGGGGCTAGTTGTAACAATCAATTAACAAGGGAATCAAGGGGACAAGGCGCCTTAATTCATGGAATTGACTATGTAAACTCCTAAAACCATGCATGATGGCGCATTTACACTTCGGTGATGTGGATAAGGCACTCTAAGTTGAAAAGGAGGATAATGATGACCAAAATTAAGCACTAGGGGTAAAAAATAAGGACTATGAACTATGAGACTCACCTACCATTGCATGGAATGCATGCATGCATGCAAAACCAAGGTTGAGATGGTTAGAATGTTCCAATAGAGGGAAACTCTAACATTGTCATTATGATCAATCATGCAAAATTAGTGCATGTATAACAAATACTAAAACAATATAAAAATTTACAAATACAATCAATATTAAGAAATATAATGAATATAGAGAGTGCTAATTACCATGGGACGATATTCATGTAATCCCCCATCCATGTCACCATATTTCCTACAATGTTTTCTAGTTGTTGCTATTTAAATTCTCACGGGATGTCTCACAAAACAACTATTGCAAAGGAAAAAACATCTACCGTCACCCTTTTCACCCTCTTCATTTCTCTACCCACCTATAATATTTTCTAACATTCATCCCAAAAAAATACAGTGATGTTAATAATTAAAAATTCACTTTTCGCTTGACAAGAAGACCTTACACCCTTTCCGAACCGTCATTGTTATAGCAAAATGGTTAACGTCCTTAAAATGGAAGATATTTATAATTTTTAAACCATCAGAATTCCGACGAAAGTTGACCAAGTCAACATATACTTCCTCAAACCATGATTGACCATTTGAAAAGGGAAGGACTATTTTTTGTTTCGTCGCAATTGTGATGCATTGTCATGTGACGTCGCAATTGAGACACATTGTTATGTGTCATCGCTATTGCGATGAAACGTTATATACTGTCGCAATACAAACTACAGGATATTATTTCATCGCAAGACCGATGATATCGGGGACGATAGAAAAAGAAAAGAACATTAAAATTTTCTCTTGAATTTTCCGGTAGCACAGTTGATTTAGTATGTATCATCGGAATCCTTTAGTCGGAATTTGGTCCAAATGTACTAGTGACTAACCACCCAACAAGGCCTAGTATCTTATCCTTCTAGAACAAATACATCACTTCTTTAACTCCTCCTTTGACACTACCTCCATGAAATACTAATTTTGATCATCATTAAGAAACATAGGAAATTTTGAGGCAATATTCAGAATCATAGCTTTGTTGATTCTACCTTGACCTTTAACGAGATTTTTAAAGTGATCTACCCCTTCTTAAATAATTTCTTGAAATTATGTTACCATTGACCCATCCTCATTACTAATGCCCCATATTCTATTACTTTCCATTATCATATGTGCATACTAATGAAAAACATTGGTATTTCCCACATCCCTCTAATCCCCCCCTAGTCCCTGAGATAACCATATTGTTTTATTTGTTTGGTGTCATTTTGCCTCCTCCAAAGAAAGCAAGAAATTATTTCTATCCTTCAACATCTTTAACTCTAGCTCTTCATCTTCTGAGAATACACCACTAGAATTGTTGTCATATATCCTAGATATATGAGTTTCCACTGCCACTAAAAATGCCTAAGAGATTTATAATTTCTCCTTTTCCCACTATATAGTTGTCAATTTGACCTTCTTCAAGTTGGAATAGATTTGTTACAAGTTTGTCTATTCTTTAATTGGATTAAAACAAACCCATTTCCTATTCACTAAATTACTCATCACGTTCCCACTAAGGGTTAAATTCAAATGGTCGAGGGGGATCTAGCTCATTTCCTTCAAGTTGAAACACATGAGAAGGTGATATGATGAGCCCTTAGTACTAGTCTAGTATATATGCCTAGAAACTTCTAGCATCAAACCTTCATTTATTAAATATCTATCAAGTATCTTTACAAACCCTCCTAATCCAACCTATTATTTCTCCATGTAGGAAAGAGTTTTATAGCCTCCACATCACAAAGATTAGGTTCTTAAATCTTATGAAAGAAACATGGGGAAAGTGGGTCAATATTTTCATCCCCCATTCTTCCTTTAGGTTTCAGACAAATTCAAGTCCCCTCCTATAATTACATCATCTTTATTACCTCCTTCAATCGAAAGAAATCATCCCAATCAACTTTCTTATTTTGATATGGACCATATTTATTTATGACATAAATGTTCCTATCCAATTATAAAGTGAAAATTTCTACCCAAATGGTATATGGGAGCATACTAGAATTTTTCAACAAAATAGTTATGTGCCATTCAATGATTAACCTTCTTGGTCTACCATTTGAGTCTCGAGCTGGAAAATATCAGTTCTTTATAAACCATCTAAAAATATAATAACATTTGTACCTTTACATATTTTACCTTAAATTAGAATAATGTCAGCTTTGAGAATAACAACTAGCATATGAATTGAATTTTTTTAAGGAATTACCCCAAGCCTTTGAGTTCATAGACATGACAATCACATTAACATATTCCTTGAGGAAAACCCTACTCGGAGGGCCCCATAGATTGTCTTTTATTTACTTGACTCAGTTTCTCTTGTTGTTTTTTTTTTTATTTTCATGTTGTGTGAAGGATTTCCTTCCTTGTACGTTATTACCCTCTAACAAATCAAACCTACCTAAAACAACTTTGATTTCAGTTTCCCATTCATCTACACCTTTCTTCCTAGATGATCTTATCATATACCTATGGTTTTTTTGTGGACATAGATTCTTTATCTGCCTCCCCTCTTCAAAATTCATCGACAACTTTAGGACCTTCAGAGCATTCTACAACATTTAAGATTACAATTTCTGTATAGTAAACCATGCTTGGAGGTTTAAGAAGGTTATTTACTTCTCTATGGAAAACATTAGTCCCACCCACATCAAGCACTTTCCTAGGTTTATCATACACATTTTCATGATAGAATTATAAAGGAACAAACTAAGGATTTAAGAGGTCACCCATAACCTAAGAAGCAGCCCACACATTTTGAATTTGGTCTCTGAGTAATCCTTTGACAAGAAACTCGTGTATTGTTATAACCAAATTTGGCACTTCTCTGTCTATGACGACACTTGCATGATGTGCTCTCATGACGACACTTTTGTAACAACACTTCATGAAGTCATTCTGGGTCACACAAAAGGACACTGTGGATAGAAGATCCTTATTTGGGAGCTCAATAAGATGGCCTTAACTTATTCATGGTCCATTCAACATTTTGGGAACTTATGATCATATTTGGAGACCAAATCACCCCCTAAAAAGCCCTAAATTTGGTAGTTTTAGCCCATTTTTTCACCCACGCGTAGGTTGCACATGGCTTTCCTATGTGTTGTGTGAACCTTTCCCCTTACGTCACCATTTTGTGCCTCAAAAAATACTAAAACATATTGAAAATTGGGAATTTTGGGTGGTTCTTGGAACTATCTCTTGGGTTACAACTGCTCCCTCCTCGACCTAGCCTTCTTCTTCCACCATAAAAGAGAGGGAGAGGGGACATGAATAGGACTCTTAGCCCAAGTAATGTTATGCCGGAGAAATTTCTACTCCATTCCCCCATCATTTGTTCCCTATTTGATCTGAGGTTGGGATTCTTGGAGGAGAGAAGCAAGAGATCTAGAATTGAAGGTTTCGTGAGGTTCCTGAATTGAGGGAAGGTTCCATGATTAGAGATCAAGAGGAAATATCAAGATTCACGCATAAATATAGCATCAAACTTCTGTAATAAGGTACATGCTTTCTTAACTTGAAACGTCTTTCCTATTTTGCTTGCTGTAGATCCCTAATTATCTATTCTTTCAAACCCTAGTACATTGGTGGCCTCACCCCAGCCATAGGAACTTTTTCCCAACAATAGAATCGGTAACTCCGATGGGGCGAATCCTATTTTCTTTGGGGTCTCCCAGATTATTTTTCCAGTTTGATTGAAGGTTTGAGTCTAAGGTCAAGTTAGGAATAGTCATTAGACTTTGTTAGATCCTTACATTGTCAATTTCTGAGTTGGATTTGCATTTTTAGAGACTTCTAGTACCCATGCATAGGTGACAGTGATGAAAGGTGTGTGTCTGCTCAATACGTGTTGGTGATGGTTTTCTCATCATCTTGTTATACCCTACTGTATCGGTACTTCACCAGTGTGTGCCTCCAGTGTGTGAATTTTTCATTTTTAGGATTATTGGTCCTTGGTTTGAGTAGGACCCCTTGGAAGTGTGAGTCTTACCTTTTGATTGATATTAACTTGATTTTAGGGATATTTTGGAAACATTTTGGGCTTTTTTGGAACAATTTGGAGCCTCTAGACCCAAGTTGGAGCTCTTTGAACAAATTTGGTAATTTTTTACCCAATTTGGATCTATCTGAACCTGTTTACTCCTATTTGATTGGATTTGGAACCTATTGATGAAATTTGACTCAACTTGTACCTATTTGAGTGAAAAATCCTATTTTGGTAGGGTTCTTGTGCTCTTGATTTTCTTTGCTTTTGATATTTCCGTTGAAGTGAAAGCTCAAGTGTTCTTTCTATTGTTTAGAACCTTGATTGCATTTGTTATATGAAAAATTGGATTTACCAAACCATATTTCTTAGTAATTCTTTTGCTTTTGTTGAGTTTGAAATTATTCATTTTATACTTTTACCAAATAGACATGCTTACATGAATAAGAATTCTATTGTTTATGGCTGCTTTTACTGTTTGATAAGGAGATCAAAAAGCTTTTGCATTTGATTTGATTGTGTGTTTATTTGAGTTTGATTTTTGTTTCTCATCTTGGAAAAGAATAAAACGTTGGTCTAATGTTTATTTGACATTAGTTATGTACTTTGCAAGCATCTTAAAGGATTTAGGATTGCTTGATATTGAAAACAAGCAAAAAATTATTTTGCATAGATAGTTGTTTGGTACTTGCATGCTTATATTGTAGGCTTGATATTTCATTTAGGTTATAAATTTTAGTTTCGTTTTGCTTTGAAAATACCCAAAAAATACATTATATATGGAAAACTTGCATATACATTCTGAATCTAATCTTTAGAACTTACATTGGGAAGAAGTTGAGAATGGAAAGTGCATATTTGTGGCATTTAAGTGCTTCATACTTCTGTTAAAGAACATTTTGTCTTTAGTTGAACTTGTTTTACTTATTTTGAAAAGTTTTGAAAGTAACTAATTTTAAGCAATCAATCAATAACTTAAGATGTGGTCCTAGGTTTTCTTCTAGTTTAGAAACACCTAATAGCTAAGCTAGAATTTTGGAAGTAGGGAGTTGTGAGTTAACTCCTCCACGATCACTAAAACTTGTCAAAACATAGGTGTATTTCATAAGGGAGGAAATACAACACCATAAGGGTATGGCTAGGAATCTCATCTACCATAGGAGTCAAACACAAGGTCGTGTGAGGTTGATTTGTGGAGAGATACCTCCAATACTCAATCAAGCATCAACCATGGATTTTAGTTTTTACATGTACGGGGACTTTCGATGGTACAAAGAGTTGTTGCAGAGTTTCAGTCTTAGTTAGGGCTTCCCATATGCATGATCCTGAATTGCGACTGTTCCCCCGGACGATGTCTGCGGTTTGGTAGCCATAGAATCATGTATTTATAATCATACACAGGTGTCAGCAGAGGATTCTTTGCGACCACCTTGAGTGGACCTTGTGAATGGAGCAATAGTACCCTTGGAAGTTGTTTTACTGATTTATCTGGCAAAACACTTGCACCAAGAAGGGAAACACGCCCAACCTTAGTAACTTCTCTCAGATATTCAATGATTATACTTGGGTTCTCATCATCCCAGGAGTATCTTTGGGAGATCATATCTCACTCTTCATTGGATTGTGCTTGCATCCAAGTACTCTTTCAGTGTGAGAGTTGTTTGCTTGTTTAACATATTTCAGAGACTTTTTTAGTGTGTGTTGTTTGATTTTTTATTTTGGTATACTTTCTTCTTAGTGTATTCTATGAGCCATCGTAGCTGATTAACCTCTGCACAGATCCCGAAGGATTCAAGGACAATATCCTAACATAGATAAGTCCCTGCACCGAGGCGGATACTAGATTATATTGATCCACCCCCTCATGGGTCAGAAGAGGAAAACCAGGAAGATCAAATAGAACAACCAGTAAAAGAAAAAAGTTCTAGTTCAAGTGAGTCTAAGAGTTCTTATGACAAAGGACACTTTAGAGATACTGAGGAACAATTACATAAATCTCCTTGAGTCCATTCTCCTCATCCTAAAGAGAATTTTAGTCCCATTGAAATTGAGTACCTCTCGGATCCATATGGACTTTTGAGCCCCCCACAAAGTCCTAGTTTTTCCCATATAGCTAGTATCAACGTTCCTAATCCATTGGCTAGGTGCTTTAATATGGAAAACATAGAACAATTTTTTACTTCAGGGGACATATCTACTCCAGTTAGTACTTTCCTTGCAAGAGGATTTACTTTTAATAGAGAATCCACAATAGGATTGGGATGGTTTCCCCCATCCTTAATGATACTTACTGGTACTAATTTGTCAACTCAACTAAGTTAGAACCCTTTTTCCTTTAGATTCCCCTTTTCATGCTCTCAACCTAGGATTGCTACTATTCCTCCTAGTTCAATATTGACCATTTCTTTAAGTGGCCCATCTGTTCCTTTCCATAATATCCCACCCTTCAGTGGAAAAATGTTTATGTCTAAGACACCTTTCACTAGAGTTGTTTCTAATTCCACCTTACGCTAGTTAATCCTACCTTTCCAATATGTTGGAGATTTTAGTTCTGGTAACCCCTTCAGACTAAATGTATCGCAAGGTTATTCATTTATAGTAGGGGTCACAAGCATTGGATTTCCATGGGAGCAGAATGGAACTCAAAGAAATATCCCTTTTTTCTGGGATGGGAGGTTCGAGTATGGATAACCCTGTAGTGACAAGTTTATTACAAGGTATCCAAACTTTAGGAGAGATGGGAGGGTGTTATGCAACCAAGTCCTGGATATAGCATAAAAATAGCATAAATAGACCAAAAGAAAGTAATCCATGACTTAATAATGAAGAAATGAGATGAATAACAATCCTCTTTGAGGGAGGAACCTCCTTACACAATGTACTAAGTACATAAGACAAGACAAGATACGATGATGAATAAAATGAAAAGGTATCCTTCCTATATATAGGATACAAAGGGGTACAATAACAACTAATAGACCCAAGCTGACATCAATAATATGTAAGGCACCATAATAAAGGGGGTAATGGGCCACTACATAAGGGGTAATGTGCCAATATTTATGGCTTAACATGCCCCTCCCCTTTAGACAAGTCTTTTCCTCAATGCTTGATTAGTTGTGTATAATTTCATATGAAGGAATCATCTTCCCATGTCGAATCTTCCACTGGCAGGTTCTTCCATTTGATGAGGTACCCAGTAATAGCCTGATTACATAGCTATCTGGTCCTTGTTTTAGTGATTTGTTCAGGTTCCAATATGATATTTCCTTCTTCATCAAATTCGGGCAATATTGTTTGAATAAGTATATTGTCTCCTATTACCAGGGTAATTTTTAAGCGTGAAATTTCGCCAATCGGCTATTTTTTCAGGATTTTTTTCAAAAAACAAATTCGCCATTTGGTCATTTTTAGTCTCTAATATTTCCTATATTTACATAAAATGTGTTTTTTTATCATAATATTCACCAAAATTTACACATTTCAGTAGTAAATTGTATGTTTCATATTTAATATTCGCCTACCTATCTATATACATGTTTTTTTCAATCCAAAATAATCGCCTAGGATACTATACTCAAGTATAATATTAGAATCCTTAAAAAATACCCTTCCTATTACCTTATTTAAGCAAGAAACATGGAATACTGGATGCACTCTTGAAGATGAAGGGAGCTCCAATTTTTAATCCATATTACCAATCTTATGAAACACTTTATAAGGACCATAATACTTGGGTGTTAATTTATTGTCCTTATTTAGTTGCTCAAGGGACTTCTGCTTGTAAGATTGTAGCCTCATAAATACCCAATCGCTTTCTTCGAAACTCCTTTCACTCTGATGTTGATCATCTTGTTGTTTCATCCTATTTTTTGACATAGCTAGGTTGTCCTTAAGTATATGGAGAAATTCTTTATGGTGCTCTATGTGATATTCCACGGTTTGAACTTTAGATTTTCCCTTTAAGGGATCTGTGATAGATGGAGGCTAGTACCCATCAAGTGCCATAAATGGAGACATTTTTGATGATGTATGGAAGGAAATATTGTACCACCATTCTGACAAAGATAACCATTTCACCCACTGTGTTTGTTTATCAGATGCAAAGCAACGAAGATAGACTTCCAAACATTTGTTCACTATATCCGTTTTCCCATCAGATTGAGGATGATAAGATGAACTATAATCCAATTTGGTACCCAAACAAGAAAATAGTTCAATCCAAAATTTTCCAGTGAAAATTGGATCTCTTTCGCTTACAATAATCTTTGGATTTCCATGTAACTTCTAAATTGTTTCCAGAAATGTTGTGGCTATTGTACTTGCATTAAAAGTGTGAGAGAGTGCACAAAAATGTGCATACATTGTGAGTCTATCAACAAACACCATAATAAAATTCTTATCTTCTGACTTGGGTAGACCTCTGATAAAATACATTGAGACTTCTTCCTAATGTTTTCAAGGTATTTCTAAGGGTTGTAGAAATCCTGGGATATTAATTGTTTCCACCTTATTTTGTTGGAAAAACAATCATTCAGCCATGAACCTTTGAACATCATATTTTAGACCTTCCCAAAAAAATTCCTTCTTGACCCTGTGGTAAGTTTTCAGGAATCCGAAGTGCCCACCTATAGGAGAGGTGTGTAATTACAAGAGGACCTTTTGTTTGAGTTTGGATTCTTTGCACAAATATAAGCAATCCTTATAGGATTATACCATAGTGAATCATTTTTCCACACAAAATTATCTGATACACTTGGATTGCCATGTATCTTTTGAATGAGCTTCCACATAGATATGTCATTTTTTCATTCTTCTATTTCTTCTACTACCCAATTGGGTTGTAGAATGGAAATTGCACAAAGTAATGCCCCGAGATCTTCATATTTTCTGGAAAGCACATCTGCCACCACATTATGTTTCCCTTTTCGATAGATGATTTCAAAGTCATATCCCAACATCATGGTTACCCATTTTTGTTTCTCTTCCGAAGATAATCTATGTTCCAAGAAGTATTTAAGACTATCATGATCTGTTTTGATCTTGAAGTGTCTACCTATTATGTAAGGATGCCATTTCTTAAGGGCATGTAAAATTTCCAACATTTACTTCTCATAAATGGGCTCCTGTAAATGCTTTCCCTTGATTGGATGACTTGTGAAAGCAAGAGGCTGTCCTTATTGCATTAGAACACAACCAATGCGATTTCCTGAAGCGTCGCATTCCACAATAAATGTTTTTGTGAAGTCTGGTGTGAACAAAACATGAGATTTGCATAGGATATTTGCACATTGCCTCCTTAAGTTGTTCAAAAGCTTGAGTTTCCTCTGGAGTCCAAGAAAATGCATCTTTCTTCAATAATCTTGTTAGAGGTGTTGTTATTCTTCCATATTTCCAAACAAACTTGTGGTAGTGCCCTATGAGACCTAATACTCCTCGAATATTCTTCATGGTTTTGGGAATCGACCAGTCCATCATGGATTTAATTTTGTTGGAGTCTACCTTGACACCTTCCTGAGATACAATATGACTCAAATACTCTACCTCCTTTACCCCAAAGAAACATTTGGAAGGTTTTGCATATAGTTGTTTCTCCTTTAGTAGTTGTAGTACCCTTTCAACATGTTGAACATGTTCTTCCCAAGACTTGCTATAGATTAGTATATCATCAAAGAATACTAGAAAAAAAATTCTAAGGAAAGGCTTGAAAATGGAATTCATCAAACCTTGAAATGTGGAAGGCGCATTTGTGATACCAAATGGCATGACCAAAAATTCATAATGACCTTCATGAGTTCTTAATGTTTTTTTGGAATGTCTTTCTCCTTCATTCTAATATGATGTTATCCAAAATGAAGATCCAACTTTGTGAAGAAAACTGCTCCATGTAATTCATCGATGACAGGAATGGGAAATTTATCTTAAATGGTGATCTTGTTGAGCTCTCTATAATCTAGACACATGCACCATGATCCATCCAGCTTGTGTACCATTACCACTAGTGCAGAGTAAGAAATTTAGCTAGGCCTAATTATGCCGGCCTCTAATATTTCTTCAACCATACACTCAATTTCACTTGTCTATCCATAGGGGTATCTGTAAGGTCTGATGTTAGGAGGAACACTTCTAGAAATTACATGAATAACATGATCAAAATCTCGAACGGGTGGAATACCTTTTGAAATATCTTCAAATACCTTGGAATTCTTATCAATCACCTTTTGGATATGTAGGGAAATAGGAGACTTATATGTTTGAACATCTAATGAGCATAATTGTGCAATTATACATTGATGTCCCTGTTAACACCCAAAAAGTGCTCACTACCTCATCTACCCCATTACATGATTCATTTGTCCATATTTCCTACCATATTTGCCTCCAAAAGGCCAAAAAACCTCTTTTCCCCCCAAAATAATCCAAAATTCCTCCAAAATAGCAAAAACCCTCTAAAAAGGGAATAAAAAATACAAAAAAGAGGAAAAAGAGGGAAAAATGAAGCAAAAACCCTATACAGCTGACCTAAACCATATGGTTCCCAAAACCATGGGCCAGCACTCCACCACTAAAAACCTATAAATAGGTGATGGAGGCCCCTCATTTCATATCCACAGTCAACCACACCCTTACTCTGCCAAAATCACTCCTGAAACCCTAGCTCACCCTTGAGCTACTTTCACATTTGAGTGCCCCTTTGGCCCATTTCCAAAACCCTTTGGAGAAAGAGAAAGGAACAAAACTGGAGCTTGAAAGCAACCCTCTTGGACTGCTACAAAGGCTTCACCAACCTTCACATTGGAGGTATAATCAATACAAAAACCATTTTTATTATCTTGTCTTTTCTGTTTTATGTACATGCTTAGAGTAGTTACTATTTTACTCTACTGTCTTTCATTTACTATTTTTCTGAACTGCTACTAAGCAGTCCCTTCTCCTTAGTAGGTGCTCATTTGCACAAGCTAGGGTGAAAACCCTAGCCACAGTTTTGGCGACTCTCCTTGTGTTCCTTTGAACTTCTGGTTATAGTTTTAAAGTTTTAAACATTTTTAATTTTCTGCAATATTTTTCCGTTTTTTCCTTTCAGCTGCCGTAAACTGCGTCTTTTTCCTACCACAGTTGCGTTCCGACTGCGTCTTTCAGGCATTTACCTGCGATCCGACCGCAGCTTTAAGACTGTTTCCGGCGATCTACCGACGGTTTCCAGTCTGTTACCTGCGATTTGACCATGGCTATTATCTTGTTTCGTGCAATCCGATCGCGGCTGTTAACCCATTTTTTCGCGGGCTGCTTGCAGCTTTCAGCCATTTTTCTGCAACCCTCCTGCGTCTTTCGGCCTTTTTCCTGTGTCCCACTTGCGGCTTTCAGCCATTTTCCTGCAACCCGCCTACGTCTTTCGGCCTTTTTCCCGCGTTCCGCTTGCGGCTTTCAGCCATTTTCCCGCAACCCGCCTGCAACTTTGGACCTTTTTCCCGCTGTCCGCATGTGTCTTTCGGCCAAAATCCCGCAACCCATCCGTGACTGTTGCGCTGTTTCCCGCGGTCCGACCGCTCAGATTTGCCACAGACCCACGGTTTGTTTTCTGCACTTTTTTCACTGTTTTGAACCCAGCACATTGCTGCAATATTTTCTGCACCTGCACAGCCATCTGTCCTATCTGCAGCCATACTTCCCTACAACCCTTTTTCTGTAGTATTATTTCTGTTCCATTTAAAGAATATTTTTTTAAAAATGTCAGCATTTTAATTGAAAAGAGAAAATTTTGCATTTCAAAGTTTAAATTATGTATTGTGATTTTTAGTTAGAAATTTTCCCACCCCATGGCACTTTTACTTGGGTTCATCATCTCACACGCACACACTCTGTCACCTAATTCAAGTGAGCCCTAAAATACTACTTAACACAACCAACATTCTAACCCCACTTGGGGAACACATAAGAATTTTTGTAGTTAGGTAGGATTGGGGGGATAGGCATCCAAATAACACCCCTCAATGGCTTACACTTGAGACATAGCTGTTTTCGATTAGGGAACCAAAATCCCCTAGTATTTTTTGACACGGTTTAAAACCAATTTATCGGGAAGGCCTCTCCCCTAGGAGGGTTGAAGTCGCCAGACTGGTTCCAAAAGCCTGAGTGGAATACCGCAATCCATTCAGTAACCGAAGGATACCTTTCGTAGTTCTCGGTGTATCACCCGTATGGGGATACAACGGCGATAGAACCAAATGGCAGATTCACCCAATCGAATGTGTCATGAATGGGGTATCTTAGTTGCTTTTCTTCTAGGATTGACTACCCGGTGTCCCTCCCGGTAGGGGGATATATTTAGCCACTTGGCTCTACTATCCATATTGTCTTAATTGGATTTCATCACCTTGCAGAGGATATGTCTAGTTGAGTCATAATACTATTTAGATAGGTGTTTGCATGCTCCCTTACCTCCTTTTGGTCTAGCGAGTCCACTATTTTTATTTTTTAGGAAACCTGCTGCTTGTTGGTATTCTGACCATTTCTTTTGATACTCCGCTTATTGTAGCACAGTTGTTACAGTAAGTGTTTTGAGTTGGTTGTTGGCCTGAGTGCCATATTTTTTGCGCTCTCCTTCTGCACACTCGGATGCATTAGGGTTTTTGAGCTGTTTTTCACTCAACACAACCCCCAGATACTTGACACCATCTGTCACCATTGAGTCTCTGAGACATTCTCGGTGCCTCTAGGGCGAGCCCCCACAGCATGGTTCACTTGAAATCACCCATTATAGACATAGATATTCATCACTTGATACCACTCATCATAGATCTCGAGATTTGTCACTTGACTCCACTCGTCAATGGCATAGAACTCCATCACCCGATCTAGATGCCCCTTATTTTACCTCTGATCTGAGGCAGAGTCTGAGAACCCCACTTACATTGCACCAACCAGCCCCATGGCTGGCGTGACTTCCACCCCTTTCTTTGTAGGGACCATTGGTGGAGCATCCACCACCACACCAACTACCACATCTGCTTTGGGTATTCCCTCGATGGGACCCACATCTACCATTCTGATCACTGTACCCATTCCAGTAGCTATCATACCTATCCCCACTCCATCAATGACTCACACTACCCTTGGCAGTGCAGGACCGTCCCATACCACTTTCGTTCCTCCACTTGGGGGCAACATCCCAAACCCATCCCCTCCACTTGGGGGCATTGGCCCCAACATGGTCACAAATGCTAGTATGTCACATCCTTCTACTAGTTTGCCATTCATGGCTAGTCTCAACCTTCCTGACCTAGCTAGACTGACTAACGATCCCATCAGACACGACCCTGCGTGGTCTCACATGCCCACCAAGCTCCCCTCCGACATCCCTAAGTTTGAGGGCAAGGCAGGAGAGGACCCCTAGAACCATATTATGTCCTTCCATCTATGGTGTTCCTCCAACTCCATAGTGGACGACTCTGTCCGCCTTTGTCTATTACAGCGCACCCTCACTGGATCTACAGCTAAGTGGTACATCGAGCATCCCCATGGGACCCATGCCACCTTTACTTCCCTTGCCTCGACTTTCCTGTAGTTATTTCAGTTAATTGTCCGCTATGACGCGGGAGTTGAGATCCTATTGTCTTGTAGACAGAACATGACTACACACATCACTGACCACATTCATGAGTGGCGTCGACACCGCAGCCTCTGCAAAATCAAGTTAGATGACCATATCTTCTTAGATTGGTTTCTAAAATCCCTCCTTCCTATCATTTCCAAGGATGTGGCATCCGAACGACCCCAGTCCGAAGAAGAGGCCATCCTCAAAGCCCAGCAATTTGACTTTATTTACACCCAGTCGGGTTATCTGTATTCCATCATACCTGACGCCCCTCACGGTGATTCCTCTCAACACGATGCGCTGGGGGCATCCCATGCCGCATATGGAATCATTGGCTGTATTGCCTCGCATCCTCAACCCTTTTCCATAGCACGTCCTAGCCATGGCCCCGACCTTTCGCAGGCTACATCTCAATCCAAAGCAACCAATTTGTATGCTCCCATGGCACATCACCACCATTCCCACTGACCCTCATGTCCACCTCAGTGCTTTGGTCATGCATCCCCCGCTTACGCCCCCCCGGTCGCCCCTCAGCCATATTACCACCCACAGGCTGCACCAGCTCCTGTGTCCTCTCAAGCCCAACTTGCTTATTACCCGCCACAGGTAGCCCCTGCGGCAAACCCACAACCCATTCCACATATGTATCAGCAACCCCCACAAGGTTCAGCACCTGCGCAGCCTCCACCTACTTATTATCCACCGCAGCCTGCTCCCGCACCTGCACAACCCCAGAACCCACCTGCTGCCCAAGGGAAAGTGTATGCCCAACAGAATCCACAACAGAACCAAAATAACTAGCACCAACAGGGCTAGCAAAACCGTGGCAAAGGTCGTAACCGTGGGAATAAGCCCCCTCCAGACCAAGCCGATCAACCTCCCAATCCCCCAAACAACAATAACGCGACACCTGCCAACCAAAACCCTGATCAGCCGCCCAAGCAGGCCAAAAATCATAATTTGTGAACAAACCATCCCTGTTCTATTTGCGGGGTCTATGGCCACTACACACATGCTTGCCCACATTTGGAGCGAGCTTGGCAACTCTGGACTGATGATGCCCATCGCCAAGGGCACGCGGCTCCTCAGGTGCCACCCAACCCCCCACCACCTCAACATCAACCCTTGGTGTTACAAAACCCCTTACCAACCCAAGGCGTAGTGAACACTCAGTCGTTGGCTCCCCCTCAAGGAAACGCGCCACCACAACAGTAGATCACT
Organism: Larix kaempferi; assembly: GCA_027924585.1. NCBI lineage: Eukaryota > Viridiplantae > Streptophyta > Pinopsida > Pinales > Pinaceae > Larix > Larix kaempferi. The sequence goes on along the minus strand of BSBM01000111.1, from coordinate 286,611 downwards.
TATGCCACTCCTGATCAACCCATGTTAGACTCAGGTACCCATCACTTGTTAATGATGTCATCCACTGATGTCAACCTCCAAACCCCTCAGAACCAATATGGCTCCACCCCTGAAGCCCCTCCTTCCGACAAAAACACTAACGCTCATCCGACTGATCAGACGTTACGTATACCTCCAGCTCCACTAGATGGCGCCTCCAAAGCACCTCGCTTTCCACTTTGTCGCATCAACAATAATACCAATGCTCGCGCTGCGTCAAATTACAACATTGTAGATGACTTAGCCCAGTCCCCCGCAGACATGTCTGTGTTAGAGGTCTTAAAAAAGTGTCCTTCACTGCGCAAGACTTTGCTCTCCGCCATTGGTGCTATTGAGCCAAATGATTCCCGACTGATGGCCTTCAATTTGGACCAGTCTGAAGCACGCCTGCCTTCCACTTTAGCGTTCCAAGTTTCTGTTTCCGTTCGGAATCTTGTCATCCATTGGTGCATTATCGATGAAGGTGCCTCTACATGCGTTATGTCCACATTCGTTTGGCAGAAGTTGGGATCCCCTACTCTCCAGCAGTCCTCCACTGCGTTGCGAGCCTACGACGACCGTTCGGCTCAACCCCAAGGTCTCTTAGCTAATGTCCCCATCCAGTTGGCTGGTAAAACAGTGCTCATTGACATAGAGGTCATCAATTCCCAACTTGATTATAACCTCTTACTTGGCCGCAGCTACATGTATGCCATGCGGACGGTTGCCTCATCCGTTTTTTGTACCATGATGTTCCACCATGATGGATGCGTGGTTAAGGTCGATCAACTCACCTATTATGATCCCAATGCCCTCGCTGCACCTGAAAATGTCCTCCCCATGGTTGAAAAACCTGTTTGTGGTGCAACTACCTCGTTTGTTTCCTCCGTGGGACCCGGATTTTACTCAGATACACTGATGACCTCAACATTCCAATCCATTCCACCCCCGTCACCCGCGACCGAAGTATCTGACCTATGTACGCTTTCCCACAATACACAAACACCCAACAATCAACCGCCCTTGTTACCCAAACCACCATTGGTACCTAGTCACATTGGTGTTACACCCATCCACACAATCCCCTTCCTATTCCCTCCCTCGGGAGTAGTAAGCGCCCTGGTTATGGCTACTCTTAGCCTCCCCGGGTTAACCTTAGGATTACATGTGTGGTATATTTCACCTCCCGTTCCCCCGTCGACACCAAATGTCGTCCTAAAACTGGTGCAACCCATTACCACTACTAGTCAACCACCTCCCAATGTCCCTACCCCTTCATCATCTACGAATCCCCCCCCTCTTATCAAGCACACTGGGGGCAGAGGCCCACAACCATACACTACTGTACCCCCACCCAAAACAGTTAAAAACCCCCCCGTGTTTCGTGCTCCTCCCAAATGCTCGTTGTGTGATGAGTTAGGCCATCCAACTCATCAATGTCCACAATTACCTGCATTACAGGAACACATGCAAATGCTTGATGACAACTGGGATGTTGGGGTTGTCGTCAAGCATTTTCATGTGTTCCTATAATGCAGGTAATTGTGGACATTGATGAGTCGGATGGCCTAACTCATCACACAATGATCATTTGGGAGGAGCACGAAACATGGGGGGGTTTTTAACTGTTTTGGGAGGAGGTACAGCAGTATATGGTTGTGGGCCTCTGCCCCCATTGTGCTTGATAAGAGGGGGGGGATTCGTAGATGACGAAGGGGCAGTGACACTGGGAGGTAGTTGACTAGTAGCGGCAATGGGTTGCACCGGTTGTAGGATGACATTTGGTGTCGGCGGGGGAACGGGAGGCGAAATATACCACACAGGTAATCCTAAGGTTAACTTGGGGAGGCTAAGAGTAGCCATAACCGGGGCGCTTACTACTCCTGAGGGAGGGAATAGGAAGGGGATTGTGTGGATGGGTGTAACACTGATGTGAATAGGTACCAATGGTGGTTTGGGTAACAAGGGCGGTTGATTGTTGGGTGTTTGTGTATTGTGGGAAAGGGTACATAGGTCAGATACTTCGGTTGCGGGTGACGGGGGTGGAATGGATTGGAATGTTGAGGTCATCGGTGTATCTGAGTAAAATTCGGGTCCCACGAAGGAAATAAATGAGGTAGTTGCACCACAAACAGGTTGTTTAACCATGGAGAGGACATTTTCGAGTGCAGCAGGGGCATTGGGATCATAATAGGTGAGTTGATCGACCTTGACCACGCGTCCGTCATGGGGGAACATCATGGTACGAAAAATGGATGAGGCAACCGCCCGCATGGCATACATGTAGCTGCAGCCAAGTAAGAGGTTATAATCAAGTTGGGCATTGATGACCTCTATGTCAATGAGCACGGTTTTACCAGCCAACTGGATAGGGACATTAGCTAAGAGACCTTGGGGTTGAGCTGAACGGCCATCGTAGGCTCACAATGCAATGGTGGACTGCTGGAGAGTAGGGGATCCCAACTTCTGCCAAATGAATGTAGACATAACGCATGTAGAGGCACCTTCATCGATAATGCCCCGATGGATGACAAGATTCCAAACGGAAATAGAAACTTGGAACGCTAAAGTGGAAGGCAGGTGTGGTTTGGACTGGTCCAAATCGAAGGCCATCAGTTGTGAATCATTTGGGTCAATAGCACCAATGGCGGAGAGCAAAGTCTTGCGCAGTGAAGGATAGTTTTTTAAGACTTCTAACGCAGACATGGCTGCAGGAGACTGGGCTAAGTCATCTACAATGTTGTAATTAGACGCAGCGCGAGCATTGGGATTATTGTTGATGCGACGAAGTAAGAAGCGAGGTGCTTTGGAGGTGCCATCTAGTGGAGTCAGAGGTATACGTAACGTCTGATCAGTGGGATGAGCATTAGTGTTTTTGTCGGTGGGAGGGGCTTTAGGGGTGGAGCCATATTGGTTCTGACGGGTTTGGAGGTTGACATCGGTGGATGACATCATTAGCAAGTGATGGGTACCTTAGTCTAACATGGGTTGATCAAGAACGACATAAGTGATCTGCTGTTGTGGTGGTGCATTTCCTTGAGGGGGAGCCAACAGCTGAGTGTTCACTATGCCTTGGGTTGGTAAGGGGTTTTGTAACACCAAGGGTTGATGTTGAGGTGGTGGGGGCTTGGGTGGCGTCGGAGAAGCTGCGTGTCCTTGGCGATGGGCATCATCAGTCCAGAGTTTTCGAGCTCGCCCCAAATGTGGGAAAGCATGTGTGTAGTGGCCATAGACCCCGCAAATAGAACAAGGATGGTTTGTTTGAAAAATAATATTTTTGGCCTACTTGGGCGGTCGATCAGGGTTCTGGTTGGTAGGAGCCGCGTTATTGTTGTTTGGGGGATTGGGAGGTTGACCGTCTTGGTCTGGAGGGGGGTTATTCCCACGGTTACGACCTTTGCCACGGTTTTGCTGGCCCTGTTGGCGCTAGTTATTTTGGTTCATTGTTTCCCAGAAAGGAATTGTTGTGGATCCCCTGAAAGTCCAAGCCACCATAGACCTTCCCTCTCCTCGCACACTCCGGTAGCTCCAAAGTTTGTAGGGGTGATCCAATTTCCTCCGTTGCTTCGTTCCTGATTATGCCACCACCGTTCACGGTTTCTTATGCCTACTTCGTACCCACATACCCTTTGTTTGAGATGAGAAAGCAAAAGCTGTATTCGAAGCCCTTAAGAAAGCTCTCACACAAGCCCCTTTGATCTCCCCCCTGGATTTCTCTGAGGACTTCATCCTTTATGTCTCAGCATTCAATTATGCTGTGTCTGGAGTCCTTGTTCAAGAAGATGTTGCTTTCCAGGAGCATGTCATTTATTACGTCAGCCAGACCTTGTCTGGACCACCCCTACGTTACCCATATGAGGAAAGACTAGCCCTTGCTGTGGTCTTTTCCGTCCAAAAATTGCGACACTACATTTTACTCAGTCATACCACAATTGTCGCAGACTCCAACCCCATGGTCTATCTCTTGAACCGACGCCTCTTGCAAGGTCGCGTTGCTAAATGGGTAATTATCCTCCAAGAATATGACCTCAGTTTCAGAACCCCTTAGAGCACTAAAGCCCTCGTGCTTGCCCAGCTCATCACCAGTGTTCCCCCCCTACCCTCGTTCTTGGTCATCATCAATGTTCCTTGATTGAGCACTTCCTCTGTGCCTAACCATTCCTTTTGTTCGGTATAATTTTATCCCTTTTTCAGGTCGGACAAGTCCTTTACGAAAAAGGTACTTAAGGAGTTTCTGTTAAGCTCTTTTCTGACTCCTAAAACAATGAAAAGATCGCTGAGCAATCTTGCTTCCTTTCATGCTCATTAAAGTACCTAAAAGGGCGTCTATCTGGTATAAGTTTAACCCTTTTCCGGACCTGGTAGACTAATTACGAAAAAGGAATACTCTAGTCACACCGACTAGAAGAGTTCTTCATTGCATCCTTTTATGCTTCTTCAGGCCTTGGAGACTAACACACGAAAAAGAAATCCCCTGGAGTCTTCTTATCACTTTCAGACTCTCTAAAATTGAAATCAACCACGAGCATGCACCATCCTGGGCTCGTACAAATCCACACGACAGTACCATTCCATTATTTTAGAGTCTTCTTATCACTTTCAGACTCCTTAAAATTGAAAGCAATCACGAGCATGAACTGTCCTGGGCTCGTATGAATCCACACGACAGGACCATTTTAAACACACTTCTTCTCGTTCCTTAACCCATGAAGAAGTCCCCCCATGCCTCTTGGAACTATGATCGATCATCTCGGCAGCACCCCCAATAAGGTCACCTTTGTTCAGAGTATTCTGCAGTCTCCTGCCACTTTCCACCAACTTGAGTACCACTCACCCCAGTCACTATCCTTGATCCATTACAGCTATGATCCCTTTCCCACCAGTCAGTTTCACATGCTGCCCGATCATCCCTGCCATCATACTCTGAACAAAGGAATTTTGAGTCCACCCACTCTACTTGCCCAGTTATCCCCCACAGTATGTCAATCCTACCATCAATACTCTCACACTTTGGTTCTCCACCTCGTGCTCCTATTAAGGAAACATCATTGCCTTGCTAGTTGCAGGTCTCCCTCTGTCGACGACAGCCCCTCTATTCCAGAGGATAGACCCAGAGGTCCCTGCGCCTTAGACTCATCACCATCTGTGGTGTGTGCCTATGGACCATTTTGAGAGGAGTCATTAGTGCCTCTCCGAGTGGTTGTTTCTCACATGCTCGACTTCAACACCTTGATCGCATCATTGAGAATCGCGCAGGGTTTATATCCCTTCAGTTATTGGTCGAAGACCCCAGATTTCCCCTGACTCTAGCACATTGGTGAGTCACTTCGGAACACCCAGTTATATGTTCCCATGGATGTCCGGGTTACGTTGGCGATTGTATTCAGAAGCCATCCATTTATATGCTTCCTTGAGTACCCAGTTCAGTTCCAGTTCAGTGTACCATTGAGGATATGACTCCCCATCACTATGCTCCAGCAGCTCATCAGTTCCTCTGGTACCCCACTCAGTAGCACTGTTGTTATTCCAGTGTATCAGTTCTTCAGCCCAGACATGGTCAACCCAGTAGTATGTCCCAGATTTGTGTCCCCTCTGGACCCTTATGATGTACACAGTGGTTCTCTATGTATCTTCCAGGTCCCCCTTTTTCGGGCCTCACAGTTATTTTTTATGTATCTTGATACAAGCATGGGTATGCCCGCCTCATCCATATATTGAGATTCTTCCTCATTCATTATTTGAGGCCATGTATATTTCAGGTCCCCATTTTTTCGACCCTCTTGTTATTGTTCTATATCTTGATACGAGCATGGGAATGCCCGCCTCATCCATATGTTCAGATTCTTCCTCATTCATTATTGAGGTCATGTACTTTCAGTTTTTGCAGTTTGTTCGGGACCGTTGTTCCGGGCTCTAGTTCGTTTCTTCTCCTCTCCACACCCCAGGAAAACCATAAAAGACTTATGATGTCTATCGGCCATACGATGAGCTCCTACCCTCACACATCAGGGGGCAATCTATTAACACCCAAAAAGTGCTCACTACCTCATCTACCCCATTACATGACTCATTTGTCCATATTTCCTACCATATTTGCCTCCAAAAGGCCAAAAAACCCCTTTTTCCCCCCAAAATAATCCAAAATTCCTCCAAAATAGCAAAAACCCTCTAAAAAGGGAATAAAAAATACAAAAAAGAGGAAAAAGAGGGAAAAAGGAAGCAAAAACCCTATACAGCTGACCTAAACCATATGGTGCCCAAAACCATGGGCCAGCACTCCACCACTAAAAACCTATAAATAGGTGATGGAGGCCCTTCATTTCATATCCATAGTCAACCACACCCTTACTCTGCCAAAATCACTCCTGAAACCCTAGCTCACCCTTGAGCTACTTTCACATTTGAGTGCCCCTTTGGCCCATTTCCAAAACCCTTTGGAGAAAGAGAAAGGAACAAAACTGGAGCTTGGAAGCAACCCTCTTGGACTGCTGCAAAGGCTTCATCAACCTTCACATTGGAGGTATAATCAATACAAAAACCATTTTTATTATCTTGTATTTTCTATTTTATGCACATGCTTAGAGTAGTTACTATTTTACTATACTGTCTTTCATTTACTATTTTTCTGAATTGCTACTAAGGAGTCCCTTCTCCTTAGTAGGTGCTCATTCGCACAAACTAGGGTGAAAACCCTAGCCACATCCCCTTTTTATCAATTTTTTCATACCATTAGAGCTTATCACCTTACTTGGTTTCCTTGTCATACCCTTTAACTCATATTCTTTTCCTTTCCATAAAAATTTCATGAAAAGCTTCTGAAAAATAAAAGCCATTGTTCCTAATTATTGTAACCAGTAAACTCCTAAGACAACGTCAGCACCCCCCATCGGAATAGAAATCATTGGACTATTCAATACATCTTCCCCCATAGTGAGATTGATATTGTGGCATTTTCCTAATCAATTGATAGTTCCTCCATCTGCAATTATTACTTGAAACTCTAGTGCTAGATATACAAAGAAATTGAGAACCTTGGCTAATTTATAGTGAATGAAATTATGAGTACTGCCAGAATCAATCAACATTGTTAGCTTTTTGTTTTTGATATATCCTTCTATATTGAGAGTTTTAGGAGTGCTAATTCCATCCAATTCATGATAGGATATGGTGGGATTAATATATTCGGAATTAATATCTTCTATTTCTTCATCTTGAGACGGTTCCTGTTCTTTTGGTGATTCTTGTTCATTTTCTTCCTCTGCTTCACAATCTATGTAAAATAGTTTCGTCTTAGTGAACTTGTGGCCCTTATTGTATTTTCTATCACAACTGTAACAAATCCCTTTTGCTCTTTTTTCCTCTATTTGTTGTGGTGTCAACCTTGTAGGTTGTGGATGACTTGAGACCACACTTCCTTCTTTATAGTTGTAAGTGGTAGACTTCTTTGTTGCCATAATTTTTTTTCAACTTTTCTTGCCACCCTGAATCCATGCTCCAAGGACTTAGGTTCCCAAAAGAGAACCTCATATTGGATGTTATCCTTCAAAGTTTCAATAAAGAGATCCAACAAATTATCTTCTGAAATATTCTTCACTCTGAGACTTAGCTTCTGAAATTGCTTGATGTGCTTTGTAATTGGGCATTTTTCACTCTGAGACTTAGCTTCTGAAATTGCTTGATGTGCTCTATTAGATTTACCAATTGGATAAAGAATGTGTTGTTATTTATATCCCCATAATGTGCAATAAATTATTCTATGAATATAGACCATGAGATAATAGATTCCTTTTTATTGGTCACGAAGCCATTGGTACCATACAAATTGATCAAGCTCTAAATATAAGGATGCAATAGTTACCTTTTGCAAAGTTGGCACCTGATGTAGATCAAAGAATTGCACCACTTGGAATATCCAAGTTATTGGATCATTTCCATCAAACTTGATCATGTCAATTTTAGGAAGTTGGGTACCCTTTGGTGACCATCCCTGATGACTTCCATTACTAGAATAATTTCCTCTTGGAATATTCTTATTCATGGAATGTTACTCAACATGGAAATTATCTTTATCCTCCTGAGTATCCTGGAACACATCATCACCTGTAGGGGGAGTATCCCTTGAATTTTGTATGATATTATAAATATTGTTCAAATTCTCCTCTAAATTGAGTAAATCAGTTGTTCTCACCGAACCTTTCATATTTTCCTCCATTTTATTCAACTTCTCCTCTAAATTAACTAAATAAACTTTTTTCGCAGTCCCTTTAATCATATCTTCCAATTGGGATACTCGAAAAGATACGTCTTCCCTTTCATCGTATGCCAAGGATGGATCCTCTATGGGTTTGAGGGGAGTGTGAATTTTTACACTTCCTTTTGGTTCCATTTTGAAAAATATATGTTATCACTCCAAGAGTCCTTCTAGGCTGTAAGTCAAAGGAGCCTGGTAACTTAACCCTTTTTTTTGTATGATGGGTGGATCAAGATGAATATCTAGATTACGGGATGATATATCAATACTGTCTAGTCATATTCAAACTGTGCAAGGCCTTCGACAGATAGAACCAGATAATTGTGTATCAAATGGGACAGAAACTAATCACATCAACCAGATCATACATAAAGCAATCACATATGACGGGTCTAGAAATCGGTAAAATGACTTATGATCCTTTGCTCAATAATCAGACAGTGAAATGAAGTCACCAATGGATGAATTAAACATAGATGAAGAACAACATTCACTCACAAGCATAGACAGAAAGAAAAGAGGATCTGATGATATCAAAAGAAAGAAGCTTGCAGGCCGAATACATTAAGAAATGGTCTTGTCACCAAATACAATAAGTCTAGTCTTCCAAAATCCAACCCTTTCTTTCTCTCAAGATCTAGGATTTATAGCCTTTACAACATATTCCCCCAGATCCTAAGAAGCTGGATTCGAAATCCTAAAGATAGAAGATCAAAACCGTTTTTTAACAAACCAGGAAAAATCATTTTTTAACTTGGCCAAACTGCTGAAAAATGGGGCTCATAGATGGATTCGATTCTCCCAATATGTGACACCTGTAGGAAAAATGAGATATTTTATTGTTCTCTGACGTGCTAGGAAGAAAAACCTCCGAGCGTTTTTCAGAATGATTCTCCAATCGCTCAGAATCATCATTTGAAAATGATGACTCTGCACAGTAAAACACCATTAATTTGGCCAAACTACTGAAAAATGGGGCTCAGAGATGGGTTCATCTGTCCAAATATGTGACACCTGTGTATAAACCAAAAGAGGTTTTTGTATGTTGATTCGTTGTGAGCAAAAAACTCTCTCAGCATCTTGAGATTCATTTTCCTTTGCCCGGGATCTGTATTTCAAAAACATGTGTCAAACAGGCAGATTCTGAGATCCAAAAATTGGAGCTGAGAGATGGATTTGATTCTCTCAATATGAAACACCTGTAGGAAAATAGAGAGAGGCTATTGTTTTATGACATGTTAGGAACAAAAACCTCTGAGCGTTTTGCAAAAAGATTCTCCGGTCGCTTAGAATCATCATTTGAAAATGATGACTCTGCATAGTAAAAATGCCATTTTTGCAACAAACATCCTTGCCTCCATCTTGATATTCTTCATGTTTTCGATAGCTACAACAATATTTGACCAGCTAAAAAACCTTCAAGGTTGATGAGTGAGGTCGAAACTGGCACTTGGAGGATTGGCAGGCCATCTTTTGCCCAAAATAAACAAGAGGATTCCTCTTCTCACATTGCTGGCACCTTTAAATCTGGAACAGAACCTTGATCATGATGCCTTTAATTATTATATAACCTTATAAACCACCCTTGAGGTGTTTGGATTAGTAAAAATCAGGTCTGTGCAAAAATGGTAACATTATGTCCAGTTTTTAGCTTTTGGTAGCTAGGAAAGCCAAAGTCCGAATCTGTAAGCTACCGAAAGCTCTGCTTTCAGTGGCTAATGAACAATTTCCTTGTCTGCCTAAGCTACCAAAAGATCTGCTTCAAAATCTCTAAAGTAGATCCACTAATCCAAGTTTGTCATTTATGCTCCTATTTCTTCAAGCCAAAAAATAGAGTAAGAACTATATAAGAGACCTAGCTCCGGTAGATTAAACTGACTGTTGACTGTGTATGAGCAAATTTAGGAATGGCCATGTTTTCATACGAGTGTCTCTCTAAGTCAATGGATGTATTCATGCTTCCATTGATAAATGATTGCCATCAAAGATACACCTGCAATGATTAAATCAGTAACTATAACACCATCCTTTATCTTGGCTGTCATAGCAGTTGGGTGATGACCACGCCATACATAATCATGAAAATTCATTGCTTCAGCTGTGCCAAAATGCGTTCACCATTAGATGTCTGCACACACTGTTATCTACCTGGACATCGGACATTTGGCTTTTAGCTGGTGCTCTGAAACTTTTTAATCACCTGTTCTTTCACGTGGCATCTAGGCCGTATTTTGGCAGTTTAAGCTTTGAAATGATCTGTTTTCATTTAAAATTTCCTTTCACTTTTGGTGGCTAGGAGAGCCCTGGAATTTTTTTTTAAGATGCTGAAAGCAGAGCTTTCAGTGGCTTAGGGACCATTTTAAAAGCGCTTAGCTACCGAAACCTATTTTTTAAGTTTTTTGAAATAAAAACTTGACTCGAAATTTTTTTGACATATTATGAGTTAGAACTCATTAAAATGAGCCTAAACACAAAATTTAATAATGTGTTTTGATTTTCAAATGACCTCCTATCACCTAAGATAATAGAATTTCAAAAATTATTTGAGGAGATAACAATATAAATAGATATCATACCCCAGGTTTCACTAGAATTAGATCCTTCTACTCAAACTTATTCAAATTTAAAATGGCGTACCTTTTTCAAACCCTAATTGGAAGACTTTTTTATGGGTGACTTGTAACGGAGGTAAATTTGAAATTTATGCTCCTCTGGTTCTGGAAATTCGGTTTGATGTATCCTAATGTGTCATTTTTCCAATGCCATAGGTATGGCCTAATTATTATGTACCAATAAGAAGTTATTGTGAATCTCCCAACACTTCTTATTTTAGTTCTTTCCAGAAGAGTGAACTTGTAGGGTCTTCCATGTGTCCAATATTTCAGATCTGAGTCTGAAAACCCTACTAGATATATTGTTGTATTTCTTCTTTCTGATGCAATAAGTCTCACTCAATTTGGATCTTTCATACCCTCGATATGACCTTTTTCCCCAGAACACCTTTTTAAGACTAGTTTTTGGACTACTCAAAAACCCTATCTTTTGAGGTGAATATCTCCAAAACACAGATAGCTCAGCCTGTTTTGGAGATGGGTTTTTAATCTTGCTTTATGAATCCTTGTAGAAAATAAATTATAGCAAAAATTCCAAGATGACTCATTTTGAAGAAACCAGTCCCGAGTTAAGAGCTCTGATACCAAATGTTATGCAACGAAGTCCCTGATATAGCATAAAAATAACATAAATAGACCAAAAGAAAGTAATCCACAACTTAATAATGAAGATCTGATATGAACAAAAATACTCTTTGAGGTAGGAACCTCCTTACACAATGTACTAAGTACATAAGACAAGACAAGATACAATGATGACTAAAATGAAAAGGCATCGTTCCTATGTATAGGAGACAAAGAGATACAATAACAACTAATAGACCCAATCCAAAATCGATAATATGTAATGCATCATAATAAATGGGGTAGCCAAAATCAATAATATGTAATGCATCATAATAAATGGGGTAATGTGCCACTACATAAGGGTTAATGTGCCAATATTTAGGGCTTAACAGAGGTATTGTTGGAACAACTTTTCCTTACTTTCATAACCACTATGGTTAGAACTTTGGACAACCCAATTCGATTTTCACTAATCTTGGAAATCCATATATTCTAGGACAACCACATGCTAACAATAACCAATGGGAAGATAATTTCTCCTGGAACCTGGAACACTTTGGCTTAGACAAAGTTTCCATTCTTGGCCACTTTGAATTTTCCCGATATTTAAAAGTTGACTAACGATCTAGTGTTACATGACCCAAGATGGCCACATCTACCCACTAAAATTCCTTCAGACATTCCTAAGTTTGAAGGTAAGCCCAAGGAAGACCCAACTAAACATGTGATGACTTTTCATCTATGGTGTTCATCCAACTCCTTGATGGATGATTCTATTTTATTACGTCTCTTCGAAAGGACTTTAACTAGTGTAGCGGCGAAATGGTACATTGAGTTACCATGAGCATATTTTCAAACTTTTAATGCAGTGGTGAAGGTATTTTTAAACCACTTTAGCTTCTGGTCCATTATGAAACTAGAACCGATCTGTTAACGTCCCTTCATTAGGATAAATCTACTCATATATCTAACCACATCCATGAGTGGCGGAGGAGGCATAGCTTAATCAAGGCTCAGATATCGTGTGAATTCCTGACTAATTGGTTCATTAAGTCATTTCAACATGTTATTGCAAAATATGTGGCTCCTTTGGGGGTTCAGACTGAAGAGTAGGCTATTATTAAATCCCAACAATTGGATTTGGCTTATTCCCAATCCAAGATGTTGTATGAAATTCTTCCCACTGCTCCTAGAGCATAAGATGACCCAACAAAACCTATCCTGACACCTCATGATGATAGTGTGATCAGTGCAGTTGAGAACAATCTAGCTATCTTGGGTAATAGATTTCCAAGTCAAAATTTGCTGACAACTGGTAAAAATAACACACAGAACCTTAATCCCAACCCTCCTTCTGATGTTTTGTTAGTATAGGACTCTCAGGAAAACTAGTAGCCCAAAGGGAAAAAAATAAGAATAAGAAAAATAAGAATAAGAATAAGAAAAATGGGAATAAGTGTTGGGATCCAAATAACCTTGTTCTTTATCTTTCTTATATTGACCCAGGTTCTGCGCAGTTGTTGTCCAACAAAACCCTTCTTCACCGGCCCTTTCGGCAATAGCCTATGAACAAGCTGAGGTCTCACCTAAGGCAAAGTTTATGGGGGATTATAGAATCGGGTTTCTACAATCATGTGATGCGTGGTTAATAGACTGGGGGATTGCGCGAAGCTTCACCTACTTCGTGACTATGACTTATGCCAGAGCGCACACAGGGATTGCACGCTTCGAAATGACTCTTAACAATGGGACAATGCAACTCCAGACTGCGATGCTTCTTAACAATCACACACTTTATAGGCTTCTTTGAATTAGTGTTATTTTGCATTCAACATACGTGACCATGCACTTCGCGAACTCATGAAATACAAAGAAATACAATACAACCGCGCACTTCCAAGGCTGCGCTTTTGGGGAATTGCACTTACATAGACTTTGTTGACTTGGTGTTACCCAAATAACTAATGCATCCATCATATTCATAATTACTTGCACATTTAACATTCAAGCATATAGGTTCAACACTTAACATATTATTCTCATCACTCACTCATATAGAGAATACATATAAAACCGAATATACATATAACTGTAAGCATGAACTTAACCATAGGCAAAAGCGAACACACAGATTCAATCACACAACACGGTATTTTCGTGGTTCACCCCTAGGATGGGAGCTACGTCCATAGGAACTGTTGATTATATTAATGGGAAGGATTCAATAGTTCTAGTCTGTGCACTCAGTTGTAGACTCTTGTCTCTACTATAGGTCTCTACGCACGTAACTGCAAAGCCTCTTTCTCTCTTCAATGGGTCTCTGCGCACACAGCTGTAGAGCCTCTTTAAAATATTCAGAGATCAATTAGAGACTAACCAAAAATCAACCCTTTCCTTTACAAATATGCCCATTTTATAGATCGTTACCTTAGGTCACGTCTTTACAATGCATATGGGCCCAAAACCCTAGAGTAACCAAAACTGGTGCGGTTACCCTGCCAACCCGGCCTGTCATAGTTGACAGCTGCTCCACTCGCTTCTGGCCGCTCTGTTGGACCACTCCTAGATCTTACGGCCTTCTGACAACCGCAGTACTCCCGGAACAGCTCTAACTGCATAGTGGCATGTCACTTTCCGCCCCTCTAGGCTTCCGTTGCTGTCGAACTGTGGCTTTGTTTCTAACGTTTTTTGTCTCTTCAACTTCCAAGTTGCTTTCAACCACTTCCACACTGCTCCTTACCCAACTCTCGGGAATCATGGAGTCACTTACCCAAAATAGGTCGCTTTCATCTGCTCTACTTTTTCCCAAAATCACCTGCTTTGTTGGCGCTACGCATCGGCAAAACTGCGTTGTGCTTAGGTTTCACATTCCCGACTACGCCACTTGGACTTCGCAATATGAACTGCGCCATTGCCAAAACTATGCTTCATCAAAATTGTGCCAACTTGGGCCATGCCCAATAGGCCCCTAACCCTTACTCGTGGATCATCTCTGATCCACTTATCTCTTGCTCCTCATCCTCTGGAGGGTTCAATTTTTCGGTGAAGCCTTGAAGAGTTACGCTCAACTTCGCAACTGCTTCCTTTGTTTCTTGCTCTAAGTCCTTAATAGTCTCCAACATGTCCTCAGAGACTTATTCCTGAGCAAACTCATGGACTGTCTTCTCCGTGGTGTGGAGTTCCTTGATTTTTTCCTCGATTTCTTCAGTGACAGCGAGCGCCTCTTCTTGCACTGGTTGCAGTCTCTCTGATGTCTCAGTCTCCTTATCCCTCAAAACTTTCAGTTCTTTTGTTAAGTTCTTGACTTGCGCGAACTTTTGGATTTTCTCCCTAGGCGTCAAGGTCTTCATGGCCGCATTCACAGTGTCCAACTCTGCCTGGCATTGATGCAAGTCATCCTGAATTAGTTGTAGGGTAGGATTCTCCTGCAATGTATCCCATACCTTCATATCCTCATCCAACAAATATTGACACCTTTCTATTTCAATAGAAATAGTCTTTACCGAAGCTTTTAGTGCTATGACTCTTTCTTCTCCCATATCTGGTGGTGTAGTAGGTAGCTGCTGGGTTGTGAATTTAACAACCTCTTCCTTATGGGCGATCTCCATCTCCGACATCTCTGCTTTGAGATCGCTTACCACCTTGCCAATATGTACTATTGTATCTTCTAATTATGGATGTACTTCACATTCCAGTATCTGTGCACAGATAGTAGCAACTGTCTCTTCCAACCTTCTTTTCTTTTCATGTGCCTTGGTTAATTTTGTGGTATTCTATGCTCATTCCTCTGCTAGTTGTTTGTAGCTCTCCTCTAGGTGTACATTCTGGTTGTAAGAGACGATGTCTCTATCTCTTATTTCCTTGAAAACTTGTAGGTGCAGATCGTGCAACCCCTCAAGAGGTAGCATGTCAATATTAAGGTCAAGGTGCTCTACCTGCTTCGCACCTTCATTCATCTCCTCGTTCGAGAAAATGATCTTGAGTGGCTACATTCTAACTAGGTGGGGCTTCATTGTCATGGGCAGTGGCCTTCTCCTTCGTTTACTAGATCCCCCTGTCTTACCTTCTGAATCAGATTCTCAAATGAAGTCCTGCTGGACTTGTTCGATCTTCGCAACCATAAGCTTGAGCTCTGAGAGGTTCTTGTTCAACTGCGCTTGCGCCTCTTCATTCTTATTGTCTTTTGTAGAGAGTGCCTCCTATAGATACGCATTTACATGCAGAGTGATGCATTCGTAGTAGTCTTCATGCAACTGCACTTCTTGTTTGGTCTTGGTTGCCTTCATGTTATTCCTTGGTCCCTTTTATGTTCCCCTACCTTTAGGATCCTTTCTCTTCTCGCCTTTCAACACTTCAATGGTGTCTATTTCTATCTCCTTAACAACTTCTGTAGGTTTCTGTGAGATTTCTTGCGATGAGGTGTGGATTTCTAGTGGCACATCCACCTTCCACTCCGGTGGCCAGTTGTAATGTCCATTTTTAATAATTTTATTAAAAGGACCATTTTTTCACTTTTTCCCCAAATTCGACCTTTGACTAGTTTTGATGCCTAGGTCTCCAATTTGCCCCAAATGCTCCCAAATATTCTGATAAGGTATATGGATGATGTTAGAACATAAATATGTGTTTCATGGATTCTTTTGGGCCTTTAAAATACTTCTTCAAATCCTCTTTCAATTCTGGCCAATGTAGGGAACTTTACTAGTAATTTCCCTTTGACTAGTATTGGTCTCTAGGTCTCCAATTGGATCCAAATGCCTCTAAATATTCATTGAAGGTGTATAAATGACATTTGTACTTGATTATTATGTTCATGGATTATTTATGACCATCAAAATACTTCTGAAAACTTGTTTAATATTCTAGACAAAGTATGGCATTTAACTAGCAATTTGGCGTTCAAATCCCCCAGGGTAAGTACTGAAAATGACTCTCCAAATGCCTCCAAACTCACTCTAAATTCTGAACAGAGGTAGGGGATGTCTGAGGGACATTATTTAGGTCTCATGTGAACCATTAATCAATTATTAAGTCTGTTCTAACCTTCTCCCAAACAACAGCAAAAATCACTAGTTCGACCTTGGGGGAAATAGCATGAAATCTTCTTCAAATAAAATAAAACTGAGCAAGATGGCTCCAAATGCTTAAGTGCTGAACATGAAACTTATAATACTCATAAATGGAATTCCATACATCATAAATATATCATATAAATATTATTCCATTCGAAATCATCATCAATACATTGGCATACATCAATCTAGTGGGGGAATGGTCACTGTTTTCTCATTAATAATCCATTTTACATATAACCACTTGGTATTTCGACCTGAAACTTTCTGGAGATGAATAAAAAAGTATATTAATCATTATGAAATAGAAATATATCATGAGAATCTCTCCCAAAGAGTACAAGATCTCACCAAAAATGCACTCCCTTAAGGGTCAAGAATATGCCATCAAAACTGGAAATGGTTGAGAGAGTGTGCTGCACTAGAAGAAAGCATGAGCTGCCCTGTAGCTTACACCTGCAAATAAACACTCCATTAAATCTCCAAATGAAAGGTCTGAATGGCCTTTCCAATTACCAACTTGGATGGGAATCTTTCACCCTCGAAATTGGCTAAGGCAAGAAACTAGTTATCCACTAGCTCTCCCTCTTCACAAATGCAATTGCAAATTTATCCAATGATCAAAATATGGTTTCATTATTTGTTATTGAAATTTATAAACTTCTAATGTCCTCCATGGGTCGAATTCCTTCCAAGATACTCATTCCAACTCAAGTTGGGAAGAGATTCCAAAGAACGCCACTTGTACAACAATTCATAGTCTCCCACTTCCACCAAATCACATGTGGAAGCATCTTAGCTTCCCTAACTCCCTTGAGCGCCCTCTTGGAGGATATTTTTAGCCCTGACATGTCATATATTTCATATTTCATCCTTCAGTTCTGATGTAATGTCCCTATTTAGGAATGTTTATTAAAGTGACCAATTTTCCACTTTTTCCCCAAATTCGACCTTTGACTAGTTTTTGGCTCTAGGTCTCCAAATTGCTCCAAATGCTCCCGAATATTCTGAGAAGGTGTATGGATGATGTTAGAACATAAATATGTGTTTCATGGATTATTTTGGAACCTTCCAATACTTATTAAAATCCACTTTCAATTCTGACCAATGTAGGGAACTTTACTAGCAATTTCCCTTTGACTAGTATTGGTCTCTAGGTCTCCAATTGGCTCCAAATGCTACCAAATATTCAGTGAAGGTGTATGAATGATATTTGTACTTGATTATGATGTTCAAGGATGATTTAAAATCATCAAATTACTTATAAAAACTTGTTTAATATTCTGGACAAAGTATGGAATTTAACTAGCAATTTGAGGCTCAAATCCCCCCTAGGGTAAGTTCTGAAAATGGCTCTCCAAATGCCTCCAAACCCACTCGAAATTATGAAAAGAGGTAGGGGATGTCTAAAGTATATTATTTAGGTCTCATTTTCACCATTAATTATTTATTAAGTCTGTTCTAACCTTCTCCCAAACAGCAGCAAAAATCACTAATCCGGCCCTTGGGGAAATGGCACCAAATCTCTTCCAAATGCAAATAAACTGAGCAAGGTGGCTTCAAATGATTAAGTGATGAACATGAAACTTGTAAAAATCATCAATGGAAGTCCATACATCATAAATATATCAGAGAAACATTCTTCCATTCGAAATCATCATCAATACATTGGCATACATCAAGGTAGTGGGGAAATGGCACTGTTCTTTCATTAAAAATGAGATTTATACATTTCTACTTGGAATTTCGACCTGAAAATTTATAGAGATGAATAAAAGAGTATTTAATTCATATTAAAAAATAAACGGCGCATGAGAATCTCACCCAAAGAGTACAATAGCTCACCAAAAACGCCCTCCCTCAAGGATCAAGAATATGCCATCAAAACTGGAAATGGTTGAGAGAATGTGTTGCAATAGAAGAAACCATGAGCTGACTTGTATCTTAAACCTACAAATAAAGACTCTATTAAATCTCCAAATGAAAGGTTGTTGGAGGATAGGCCGCAGCTAGGGTAAAGCTGCCAATTTTGGGGGAAAAAGCACTAAGTTTTGAAGGAGAAGTGCTAATTTTGAGGAAAAGCACCATTTTTTACGGAAGTGAACAGTGCACGGTACGGTGCCAGATGGACGAGATCACCGCAGAGTGCGGACCAGAAATCGCGGAGCTCGCACGCACAAGTCAAAGAAAGGAGTAAATAAGGTGGCCGAGTAGAAAGCTCAACCAACACAGTAAATGAAGGAAGCGACGGGATAGAGGGCTCAGCTACCCTCATTTAAGGCAAAGTACAGAATTTATGGTTGGTCGGACCAAGGAAGAGAAACGGGACGAAGCATTGAAGACAAAGGACACGGAGCAAAGAACGATGAAGCGGCGCCCATACCCGCGATCTGCGCCAGAAATCACGGAACCTGCAGGAAGCTGTGACGCGACTGCAAGAGGCATATAAAGTACACCTAGCCGTCAGTGGTTAGGGTTTTTGGGGATCACTGTTGGGAAAGGCCCACAGTTTTGTAAAGGTGCGACCCTCAGGGCCACCTATATATATGTGTAATTGTAAAGGGAAAAGGGTTAGATGTTAGATGGGTCAGAGATAGATTGGCTAGAAGGTCATTGTAAGTTGATGTCTGAGTTTGCAGACAGTCTAAGTTGATGTCTGAGTCATTGTAATCTCTGTAGAAGAAGAGGATAGATCTAAGCGAGGGGCTCCTAGCTATGTGCGTGGAGTTTTCCCAGAAAGATCTAAGGCTGTAGCTGTGTGTGCAGCGTAACTGTGTAATTCCCATCTCAAGATAATATAAGATACAATTTTCGTGGACGTGATTTCCCCGTGGAGGAGAACCACATAAGTCTTGTTGTTATGGTAATATTTTACATGAATGCATCTCTATGTGTTTCTATCTATGATTGCATGAACGTTTCGTTATCTTTATGAATGAGTATGTAAAGTAAGTCCTTGAAGCTTCCTTAGAAGTTATACTTGTTAAGTGTTGAAGGAGTCTGTAGAACACTATCGCTGCCGCGCTTGAGGAATGTGTTACCGCGCTGCGGTGCAAGGAAAGCAACATTACATAGTGTATCGGACGTAGCGGGTAAACGCCTCATGCACAGGTGCAGAGATACCGCGTAGCTAGGCCAAGGTGAGTAAGCTCCAGCGCTGCTGCGCTGTATGACCTGTGAGAGAATCAGACGCTCTGTTCAGAAGTTACTACATAAGAAGGGAAGAGAGAAGACTGTGGATTCCACACCACCTCGGTTAAGGAAACCTGATTCCTTAGCCCCCCCATAGCCACTTCGGGTGAGACCTCAGGCTGCTGCGCTGCTCGTTGCCGAAAGGGCCAGTGCGCCAAGGGGTGTTTGTTGCTGCGCTTCCTGAAAACCCGGGTCTGTCCAAAAGCAGGCAACAAATGGTTCCATTTCCTTGAGACTTGTTAATCCAAAAAATGGTTCCGTTGCCTTGAGACTTGTTAAGCCAACAAATGGTTCCGTTTCCTTGAGACTTGTTAAGCCAACAAATGGTTCCGTTGACTTGAGACTTGTTAAGCCAACAAATGGTTCCACCGCCGGCTTTAACTCTACCATTTTGAAGGCAATGTGGTGCTGGAATCCTACAGCTAAAGAAATTCAAGAGTGGTTTGATTCAAAAGCAAGAGAGTTCGCTGAACGTGAAAATAGAAGCTCTAGGCTTCAGACAGAAGACTGGTTGCAGAAGCATATTTATACTGACCTTCACGAAATCTTCTTTGTAACATTTACACTTGAGTTGCATGGGTGGGTATCCAAGCTAGCAGATACTCAACCCACTGTGCATGTTGATCGACCTATCGTTTGGACGCCTGAGCTAGTTAGCATTGTGAAGCGGGTAGACAATCCTGTGTCCCATGCAGTAGACTTTTGGTTGAACAGTCTGCTGGAAGGCTTCATCACCGAGTTTGCAATAGATACGAGAAAGAGCTTCAGCGAGGCTGAGAGGAGCTTCTTCAAAGCATACAGGGGTAAGTTCTTAAATTCTCTGAACCTGTCGATTAAAATGCTCTTATATGAAAAAGGAAAACTATGCATAGCTTCCGATGAATAGCATAGACAAGTAATGTCCACAGATTCTGATAGTGATTTTGAAACTATTGGTTGTACTCGTAGTGGAAAACGGTATAATGTAGGCCTTGACCAACATTATTTTGAGTCTATCCCAGAAGATAGTCGAGCTCATAGAGCGAGCCATATAGAGAGACAAGGGAGTGTTCATATCCCTTATCACCCTTTTACACCGCAAAATCCAGACGGGGCTCAGCATAACCCCGCAGCAACACCCTCTAGTAGCCCGCACGGTACTTCTAGTACCTCAGCCCCACCTTTGTTTAACCATCCCGGAGGTAGTGCCACAGCACCTCCATGTCAACCTAGCGCAAGAAGGATGGGTGATGACATGAAGCTACCAACTTTTAGAGGAATAGGGCTAGAAGACCCTGAGCAGCATTGGTTTCTATGTGAATCCATCTGGATGATTAAGCAAATTAATGATGATGCTGTTAAGCTGGTTCAGTTAGCAGCCACACTAAGAGAGAGAGCCTTAACCTGGTTTATGAAATACTCAGCAGCACAGAATAGGACTCTTGCTGATGTAAGAAATGCTATGATTAAAGAATTCAAGAAACCTAAATCAGAATCACAGTGTATAACAGAACTCAAAGACATAAAACAGTTACCTACAGAGTCAGTATGGGACTTTGACCAGAAGTTCAAAGCCTTGATAGATCAAGTAAGCTTTGAGTTTGCACCGCAGCAGCACAAGGAATGGTTCATTGCTGCACTGCTTCCTCACATTAGACTTCCTCTTATGCAACAGAATCTCACTACACAAGAACAAGCTCTAGAGATGGCTATGAAACTAGAAGCTTCACCAATTGCTAGAACAAGCAACGATGTTGCGCAGTTGCAGAACCAAATAGCAAACCTAACCTTGCAAGTGCATGACATTAAGAAAGGAAAGGATGTCAAAGAAGAAATTTGGTGTACAAAGTGTAGAGCACAAGGACATTCAAAGGACCATTGTCCTATTTTCATAGATTATATTGCAACTGGAGCACCTAACCCTTTACCACAGGAACAGGGGCCTTGGTGTGAAATCTGTAGAACTAGAGGCCACAGACCACAAGAGTGTCACTTATTACAGAAATATGTACAAACTCCAAAGAATCTATATTGCAATTTCTGTAAATCAGTAGGCCATGATGAGAACAATTGTAGAGCATATGACCTTATGATAGAAAGAAAACATGATGTTTATAGAGTACAGTCAGAACCACAAGGACCCACAGCAGAGCCGCAGTATGACCAAGCTCCCGAAGGCAGAGGAGGAAATTACAGGGGCCGTGGACGCACAGCAGGTTTTGGTCGAGGAAGAGGACAGATCACTTGTTATAACTGCGGAGCTCAAGGCCATTATGCAAGGGATTGCCAAAATCCTACAACCCTCTGCAGATACTGTAAATCTTATGATCATGTCATTGAAGAATGCCCTCAGTTGATGGCCAAGATGCAAGAAAAGAATCCACAGGTTAACCAGAATATCCAGTTGATTGGAGCAGAAAAAAGAGAACCATATCCCACAGTTAATATAGTGACGCGCAGTGGAGCAACTACTGGTGTGCCAGAGTTGGGAATTGGAAAGCCAGCGACGCAATGGGTGCGCCGCGCAAATATTAAACCAGCCCCGCTTGACCTACAGAAGCAAAAAGAAGCATTCAAGCAAGCTCAAGAATATTTCTCAGATCCGCGAGCTTCAAGATCTGTCGCAATTCCGCATAATGATATAAGACCGCATGTGCCACGTCAAGAGAACCTAGTGCGAGAGCAGGCCACTACATCTGGAAGGCCTAATGAGGAGGATGCACTAGGAAGTGTTCATGCTTTCCTGAGGAACTGCTTAAAGTTGTTGCGCAATGAAAAAGAAACTATGGAGCTCCAACACCTGTTGGATCAGTGTCAACAATCTGCTTCGATGAATACGCCGCAGCATGCTGTTCATCAGATTGGGAGTCATAGTAGAACTGGAAGAGAGATGAGACTCACAGCGCAGATTGGAGCATTTGAAATGGACGAAGTCATTTTGGATTTAGTCTTAGAAGTTAATGTTCTCACTATGCAGACATGGGAACAGATGGGTAGCCCTCAGCTTACCAGATCTCCTATCCAGCTAAGACTTTCAAATCAGCAACAAGTTTCTCCATTGGGCAGATTACCCAATGTACCGATTGACATTGAGGGAGTAAGAAGTTCTGCAGACTTCGAAGTAATCAAAATTCTAGATGACAGTAGACCTTACCCAACACTTTTAGGTATAGACTAGGCATTTGATAATTTGGCTATCATTAATTTGAAGAAAAGACAGATGACCTTTGAGGATGAGCAGATCAGGGTCATTGCACCGCTCAATCCCCTTCAAGGACCACGGTATATTGAACCCATTCGAGCAGAAGAAGAAGCATGCCACATGGAAAGTTTGTACCAGATGACTGCTAGTCATAATGATTATGTCAATCCCACAACGGACGGCCATATCAGCTGGCGATGCGATAGCTCGTGCGCATCAGATTCGGAAGAAGGATTGGAAAACTGGCAGAATCGCTTACATGAAGTTTCTGCAAGGCGTTGCGCCAGGATGACTAAATCCATTCGATGGATTGGCACAGAATTGAGTAACACCCCAATCTTTGATGGTTTAACTGAAATAAGTGAATTCATACATGCATATGAACAAGAAATCCCAGATGAGCAGCGCATACAAGCATTGGATGTAGCACTGCGCGCTACACCCGCAAGATGGTGGAGTGCGCATAAAGGAAATATCGACACATGGCAAGACTGTCGCAGGTTGATACTGCGCAGATTTCAAGAGACTACAGCAGGAGTTTTGCTCAAATATGATGGACAGAGTGACCCCAGGTCACATGTTGAAGCATGTATTCAGCAATGGTCCGATATTCCAGAGGATGAGTGGGCTCACCTATTCATCCACACGTTGGATATAGTTCCAAGGAACTAGTACACTGAAACAGAATTGCGCAGAGGCACTATCACTTGGCCTCTCATGATCGAAAGTTTTCAACTCACTTTCAGCTTTGAGTCAGAACATCCAAGCATCGATCAGGCTTTAAAGTGTATTAAAAAGAAGGTATTTGAACAATGTCCATTATCAGAGTATTCTCAACCAGATTGGGATATCCAGATGGAACATGCCCTGGAATGCTCTAATTTCGTCGCTGGAGAAGAGGATGATGATCCTCGCAACATCAATATCCCAGATTCAGAAGGGACGCGCAAAGTCGAAGGCCCTCAGCTTGATATCCCTGCCATTACAAAACACATCAAGCTCAAGAAAATTAACATTGGTATAGAAGTCGAACCCAAGGTTGCCTCTATAGGATATTATTGGGATGATGAAACTGTTGACCATATTGCAGATTTACTACATGAATACCAGGATATCTTTCCTACCAAGTTTACAGAAATGAAAGGCATCCTAGGAGATTTAGGATTTATGCGCATACCTTTGAAAGCGGATGCTAAGCCAGTAAAACAGCGCCCGTACAGGTTGAACCCGCGATATAAAGAAAAGGTCAGAGAAGAAATCGATAAGATGCTCGTAGCTGGTATCATTGAACCAGTAGAGGAAAGTGATTGGATTAGTCCTATGGTGGTACAAGAGAAAAAGGCAAAAGGTGAAATAAGAATCCGCGTGGACCTGCGCAAGCTCAACGACGCATCAGCGCATGATCCCTTTCGTAAGCCCTTTACAGATGAAGTGCTTGATAATGTTGGAGGACAAGAGGCTTACTCCTTCACTGATGGCTTTTCAGGATACCATCAGATCAGAATTCATCCAGAAGACCGCCATAAGACCACTTTTGCGACTGAATGGGGCTCATTCCAGTATACAGTAATGCGCTTTGGTCTTAAAAACGCTCCTGCTATCTTCTCTAGAGTCGTTGTTGCTGTTTTTAAAGAATTCATTCATAAGTTTCTAGAAGTCTATTTTGATGACTGGACTGTGTTTGGTTTACTAAAGAACCATATACGGAATCTAAGGATGATGTTAGAAAAATGTAGACAGTATCAGATCTCCGTGAACTTGAAAAAATGTATCTTCTGTGCTCCTTTTGGTATCTTGTTGGGTCACATTGTGTGCAGACAAGGACTCATGATGGATCCTGTGAAGGTTTCCATCATTGCTAACTTGCCTGCGCCCAATTTAGTCAAGCAATTGCGCACTACCTTGGGACACACAGGATACTACAAGAAATTTATCAAAGGTTATGCAAAGATCACTGCGCCTATGGAAAGACTGCTGAAAAAGGATTCGAAATTCCAATGGACAGAAGAATGCTAACAGAGCTTGGACAAGATTAAAGAAAAGATGATCACAGTGCCTATTCTAGTTTTCCCAGACTGGACAAAACCCTTTCATGTTCATGTAGATGCTTCTTCCATAGCATTGGGGGTTGTACTTACACAACTGGGAGAAGGAGGTATTGACCATCCCATTGCTTACTCTAGCAGAAAGCTGTCTACAGCTGAGAAGAACTACACCACTACAGAAAGAGAAGGACTAGCTATGGTGTATGCCTTACAGAAGTTCAGACACTATCTATTGGGTGCTCCGTTTAAAATGTATACTGACCATTCTGCTTTGAAGTACTTGGTCAATAAGCCAGTGTTAGGGGGAAGAATTTGCAGATGGCTACTCCTCTTCCAGGAGTATGATTTTGAGATTATTGTGAAGCCAGGAAGATTGAATGCAGGACTTGACCATTTATCTAGGATAGAGTCAGGGGAGGAACCTACAAATTTGGAGGACAATCTGCCTGATGCGCAGCTGTTCTCTGTTCAAGCAGCAGATGGATATTATTCCGATATTCTTGAGTTTCTCACTACAGGGAAAGCACCAGTTGAGTTCACAATACAACAGAAGAAACAACTTGTTGTCAAAGCCGCAGACTTCACTTTGATAGCAAGCCAGCTCTACAAGTTGGGCCCTGATGAAGTTTTGCGCAGATGCATTTTACCGCATGAGAAGAACTCCATAATCACAGAATCAAACTCAGGATCCGCAGGAGGCCATTTCGCAGGAAAGCCGACTGCGCAGAAGATCTTAGCAGCAGGTCTTTGGTGGCCAACATTGCATAAGGATACTAAGGAATTCTGCAAGTGTTGCGATGTGTGCCAGCGAACAGGAAAACCTTCAAGAAGAGATGAAATGCCGCTAAGACCCCAGATAATAGTGCGTGCTTTTGATAAGTGGGCCATTGATTTTGTGGGACCTATCAACCCACCAGGAAAGAGAACCGGTGCAAGATACATCATCACAGCTACTGAATACCTCACCAGATGAGCTGAGGCGAAGCCAGTTAAGAATTGTGACGCTGCCACTGCCGCGCAGTTCATTTTTGAGAATATTGTCACTAGATTTGGATGTCCACTGATTCTAATGAGTGATCAGGGCACACATTTCCTGAACGAGACTATAGAGGCCCTTACTGAAGAATTCCATATTAGTCATCACAAGAGTACACCCTACCACCCTCAAGCTAATGGTACAGTGGAGGCATTCAATAAGATTCTGGAGAATGCCCTGACCAAGGTCTGTAACCAACAAAGAGATGATTGGGACCTTAGAGTCACAGCTGTGTTATGGGCTTACAGAACCACATGCAAGAAATTAACAGGTCACACACCTTTCAGTTTGGTATATGGACAAGAAGCAGTTATGCCCATGGAATACATTGTTCCCAGTCTCAGAATTTCTCAAATTACAGAAATGGAAAATACTGATACTATGAGTGAAAGGCTGTCACAATTGGTTTCCTTAGAAGAAGACAGACTTTTAGCTGGATTCCATCAACAAGTGTAGAAGGCAAGACAGAAGGCTTGGCATGACAGGCATATTAAGAATAAATTTTTTCAGGAAGGAGACTTGGTACTCCTCTATGATAGTAAATTCATCAAGTTTCCAGGCAAGTTTCGTATACATTGGTTAGGCCCTTTTCAAGTGATGAAGATAACCGAAGGTGGAGCAGTTCAGCTTGCGAAGCTTAACGGAGAATTGCTGCCCAAAATGATCAACGGGAGTTGGCTCAAGCATTACCGCGACGGCCACTCCACCCTGTTGACCTAATCAGTTGCTAAAGTAGTGCAGATGTCCGGTGTAGTTGAAAGAGGCATCGCACTTATCAGTCGACACGGAAGTCGTGAGACATGTTTCAGTCTCTAGCTCCCCGCGTAGTTCCTCGAATCATTTGCGCAGTAAATAAAGTCTGTTCTGAGCGATCCTGTTGTCGCTCTTGCGTAGTTCCCCCAGGTTGTCGAACCTTCGCTCTTGCGGAGTTCCCTGTTTTCTAATTTTGTTTTCTCTTACGGAGTCCCCGCTGTGGACCCCTCCATATGCACAATTACCCATGCTGAAGTAACCCGTCGAAAATTTGAAAATTTGAATTACGAAAGTTCTGTAGCCGCGTTTGAGTCTTAAATGAAAGATGAGACCGCCATTTAATTGTATTTGATCTAACAGATTTGGCTTGAATTCCCGAAGATCCGCATTTAATTAAGGAGTCGAAGGCCTTAGCTTATCTCTCGAAGGCTGTCAGAACCCGTCCATCACATTTAATGCACCACAGAGGCGCGGGGGTAAGGGGGTTGTCAACTCATATGCATAGGCGCCTACGGTTATTAGCCCACTTGCCCGCATCTACTATTTCCTTCAGCTATAAATACCCCTCATTCGTATATGTTTGGGTTACTTTTCCTTGCTAGTGCGTTTTGTAGTTGTCTTGTTTGAGAGTCTAAGTCATTGTTTTCAGAGCCATTTCATGCAGACTGCTCCCTGTGTTTTCAGAGTTCGTATCCTACGCTGTTCTTCCCTTCTCTGATCAGTGTTAAGTCATGTCTGTAAGTTCATGACGGAGAACCTGTCAACTGAAGAATTCATCTGACAGTTTAGACGCAGAGGTTTAGATTTCAGTATGGGTACCCCGATCAAGATTGTCGAGCTTCCTGAACCCAGACAGTCCCCGGGCACAAGGGCGTCTCAACCGCACCAGCCGGAGGAACCCGTTCCAGAGCCCTTTTCCACTATGGTTAACTACATTCCTCCGCGGCCAGATGATGCACCCGAGGTGCATATTCCCAAGAATGCCAAGTATCCGATTCCGTTGCCACCAATGGCGGAAATCGTGCACGAAGAAGGATCCCTGCTCGGACATCTTCCGCTTGTTAAGTTTTTCGACTATAATTTGGGATATTATAGAACGTATCCACAGTTCGCGCCGGATCACTATCTGACAGTGGTCCATAACCCTGCTAAGAAAGTTGACGAATTCGTCCCGCAGCAATTTGTAGTAAATCTAGAGAGGCCTGGATTGTTGAACCTGTTGAAGCTACCGCACTTTGGGCGTAGCAATGAAGTGAATGCGGTTGTTAAGGTCCTATTATCTTGTGTTCTTGGTGGTTATATTTGGCTAGGGAGGCCAATTGATTTGAATGTGGACCTGATTCATCGAATTACCGGGCTATCCAAGGTTGGTAAGGACCCCAATGTCCATTTTGTTGGAAAAGACAAGGACCGAAAGCTGGCTGCACAGGCGGTGCAGAAATACAAATTATCGAGAGGAGGTCGGGCCTATGACCTCAATATAGTTGAAGATGAAGTACTCAGATTCATAGGAAGTCTGCTCGCAGGCAGACTTTTAACGAAGTGCCGACCGAAAGAAGTCCCTGGAGATGTTGTCGAGCTCGCAGTCGCAGCTGCGGAAGGAGAGCAGTATAACTGGTCTCTCTTCCTCCTGAATACATTTTTGGATGACTGCCGCAATGTTCAGGACACCACCAATCAGCTGTTCCATTTTTCTTGGCTCCTGATCTTGTGTGCTTTTGTCGGGTGGAAGGAACCGCCCAACACTTAGTTTCTTCCGCGTCGTTCAGGAGAGGTTACAGGGATGCGTTATGTCAACCTCTAGGATTCTAATAATCCCATGAAGCGCAAGATGAACCGTGCCGTATTCTTTGAGTACTACAATCTCCTCAGGGATACCATCCTGCAGATGCCGAGGCTTATTGAGGAGATGGCAGAAATTTATGGAGCAAAGTTGGTCTTTTCTGCCAACTTGCATGAAATCTATTTCCGCCCTCGCGAAATTCAGTCGAAAGAATGGGCCATAGGGATCTACCGAATGACTACCCAGGATGTGGAAGACACTATGAAGTCCTGGCCAGATGAATGGAAGCAGGCCACTGACATCGCCGCCGCGATGCCACCCCCTACGGTGCCATAAAAAGATAAGGGAAAGGAAAAGGCCGCGCAGAAGAATGATGAAGGTCCCTCAGGACCGCCTCCCAATAAGCAGAAGCTGTCGCACCCCGCAGAAGCGACAGGAGATCCCTCTGAGACCCTTACCGTGGGGTTCGACCAGTATTTGAAGGATAAATTTCGTGAGCTGCGGACCTCTCAGGCCAAGCTCAGAAGTTCCTTGGACCTGCAGCTCGTGGAGTTGAAAGGTCTCGTAGGACGAGTTGCGCAGACCCATACGCCAGCATCCGGCTCGCAGGCGCCGCAAGCGTCTACAAGCACCGAACGGGTTGAAGTACTGGCTGACAGGCACACTGTTGTACATATCCTTCCTGCAAGTATGACACTCCCGGATCCTTTGGCCGCACTGCAGGTAAGCGCAGTTGGCCCTGTTGAAATAAATTTGTTACTTATTCCGTTGGAAACTCTCCATTTGGTTCAGGAGCAGGTTTCTACTGAGCTGAGAGCTAGGGAGCTCTCTACATTCCATGCCAATCAAAGACTGCAGACATAGGAAATAGAGCTAAGGGCAGGCTACAAGGAGATCTCTGCGCAGCTTGAACTTCACAAAGCGCAAGATACTGGGTTAAGGAATACTGTTGATGAAATTGCCCAGGAGCTGCCAGCTTGCCAGATTCAACTAGACCCACCATTAGTTGAGAAAGTGCAACGCATTGGTAGAAGGGCGCAAGCCCTATAACAACAAGTAGTTGCTATGGTTGAGGACCATAGAAAGGAGCTCGAGGAGTTGGAAGCTCGTGTCGCAGCGCCTCCTGTAGATGAGACGCAAGAGCGACTGGAAGCACTGCGCATAGCTTCCATCCAGATGCAGCACAAAATAGATGAAGCCCAACAGTTAATGATGCAAGCTATGGAGGCTTGGGCTGAGCTTGAGAAGATCCCTTCTAAAGTTGCTCTTGTAGAATAGGTCGAAGCAGCAGAACAGTCCCTAGTTGTTCTGAATGAAGAAGCTAAGTCCTTGGAAGGCTTAGCCAAAATGAGGAAGATGAGTGAAGTCCGTAAAGTCCAACAAGAACTGCACCGGCTCAGAAACAAAGATGCTACTCTTGCCAACATCATTCAGCCGTTTATGGATGAGTATGTTGAACTTGCTGCCCAAGCAGAGGCCAAGGTCAAAGCATTTCCTGAGTCTCAAGAGTTGGTCGATGCTGTAGAAGGAGAAGAAGCTACTACAGACATGGTGCAGACAGCTGCGAGGTGCGTCAAAGACATGGACACCGCTATTGCGCAGTGGAAGCAAGACTTCGTTGCGACTCAACCCAAATCAGATGCACAACTTAAACGACCGCCAGCTAGTGCGGGTGGCTCGGGAACGAGCCACAAGTAAGTGTTAGGGGCCTGTTGGAGCATAGGCCGCAGCTAGGGTAAAGCTGCCAATTTTGGGGGGAAAAGCACTAATTTTTGAAGGAGAAGTGCTAATTTTGACGAAAAGCACCATTTTTTACGGAAGTGAACAGTGCGCGGTACGGTGCCAGATGGACGAGCTCACCGTAGAGTGCGGATCGAAAATCGCAGAGCTCGCGCGCACAAGTCAAAGAAAGGAGTAAATAAGGTGGCCGAGTAGAAAGCTCAACCACCACAGTAAATGAAGGAAGCGACGGGATAGAGGGCTCAGCTACCCTCATTTAAGGAAAAGTACAGAAGTTATGGTTGCTCGGACCAAGGAAGAGCAACGAGACGAAGCATTGAAGACAAAGGACACGGAGCAAAGAACGATGAAGCAGCGCCCATACCCGCAATCTGCGCCGAAAATCACGAAACCTGCAGGAAGCTGCGACGCAACTGCAAGAGGCGTCTAAAGTACACCTAGCCGTCAGTGGTTAGGGTTTTTGGGGATCACTGTTGGGAAAGGCCCACAGTTTTGTAAAGGTGTGACCCTCAGGGCCACCTATATATATGTGTAATTGTAAAGGGAAAAGGGTTAGATGTTAGATGGGTCAGAGATAGATTGGCTAGAAGGTCATTGTAAGTTGATGTCTGAGTTTGCAGACAGTCTAAGTTGATGTCTGAGTTATTGTAATCTTTGTAGAAGAAGAGGATAGATCTAAGATAAGGGCTCCCAGCTGTGTGCGTGGAGTTTTCCCAGAAAGATCTAAGGCTGCAGCTGTGTGCGCAACGTAACTGTGTAATTCCCATCTCAAGATAATATAAGATACAATTTCCGTGGACGTGATTTCCCCATGGAGGCGAACCACATAAGTCTTATTGTTATGGTAATATTTTACATGAATGCATGTCTGTGTGTTGTTATCTATGATTGCATGAACGTTTCGTTATCTTTATGAATGAGTATGTAAAGTAAGTCCTTGAAGCTTCCTTAGAAGTTATACTTGTTAAGTGTTGAAGGAGTCTGTAGAACACTATCGCCGCTGCACTTGAGGAATGTGTTACCGCACTGCGGTGCAAGGCAAGCAACATTACATAGTGTATCGGACGTAGCAGATAAACGCCTCGTGCGCAAGTGCGGAGATACCGCGCAGCTAGGCCAAGGCGAGTAAGCTCCAGCGCTGCTGCGCTGTATGAACTGTGAGAGAATCAGACGCTCTGTTCAGAAGTTACTACGTAAGAAGGGAAGAGAGAAGACTGTGGATTCCACACCACCCCGGTTAAGGAAACCTGATTCCTTAGCCCCCCCATAGCCACTTCGGGTGAGACCTCGGGCTGCTGCGCAGCTCGTTGCCGAAAGGGCCAGTGTGCCAAGGGGTGTTTGTTGTTGCGCTTCCTGAAAACACAGGTCTGTCTGAAAGCATCCAACAAAGGTCTAAATGGCCTTTCCAATTACCAACTTGGATGGGAATCTTTCACCCTCGAAATTGGCTAAGGCAAGAAACTAGTCACCCACTAGCTCTCCCTCTACACAAATGCAATTGCAAATTCTACAAATGATCAAAAGTTGGTTTCATTCTTTGTTATTGACATTTATAAAGTTCTAATGTCCTTAATGGGTCTAATTCCTTCCAAGAGACTCATGCCAACTCAGGTTGGGAAGAGATTCCAAAGAACGCCACTTGTACAACAATTCCTAGTCTCCCACTTCCACCAAATCACATGTGGAAGCATCTTAGCTACCCTAAGACCCTTGAGCGCCCTATTGGAGTCTATTTTTAGCCCTGACATGTCATATATGTCATATGTCATCCTTCAGGTTTGATTTGTGTCATAGGTGTCATAGCATCTTCATCATTGTTGTCATAGAGCTAGGGAATCTAGCCCAAGTGTCTCACTAGCTCCAAACTACCTCTTCCTCTTCCATGGGAGTTACTCTTCCTCTACATTTCTACCTTGGATGATCCATGCAATGAATAATAACTTTTGAACTCCCCCAAGTATGTTACCATTCACCTTGAATTTCAATTGGTGAGAGAATGATGCCAAGTGTAGCGGAGAAATCTAGCCATATGTGGGTCCCCCTTCCTCCACGTGTCTTCATGATAAAATGCCACTTTTATTTTAACTTGTATATATTTATTTATATCCTTTATTAAATATTTATGCCATTCTAATGTTCAAACATCATTTATTATTCCCCTTATTCGAAATCCCAAAGCTCCACCCCAAACGTAGGAAACTAGTAATTTTCCTCCTTGGCAATTATCTGACCCTTAGCATCAATTTGACAAACTCTAATGAATATGTCCAATGTGCTTAGGCCATTGTGACCCAATTCTAATTTTGGACATGAAAAATCCTCCCTTCCCAATATTTCTTGTCCTCAAGCAATTTCAAACAAGGGTGTTGAAGAACCTGCTTTCTGTATAATTATTTGAAGTTGCCATTGAATTGCCCAACCTTGAGTCTTTGAGATTCCATGAAGATTTTAGAGAGGAACCACCATGCTTGTTGCTGCACTACTCTGATAAAAATCACTTTATTAAGTGGGAAATCCATCTCCCATACTGCTTGTTTCCCCAAAAAATTTGAAACCAATGAGACAAAAATTATTCCAGGGTCCCATTGCTTGTACTGCACCCCAACAATTAGGAGTGCTCTCCAACCCATACCATCAAATAAGAGGATTATTGGATCCCATTTTCTTGTATGCATTCTTCCAAACATCGTGAGTACAAAATATATATCATCAAAGTACATAACAACATAATGAAAATGTACATCAAGGAGGTGCTTCATCAAAGAATCATGAAAGTGCTTATACCTCCAAGCAAGTAGACCACCATTTTCCAAGTGCATACAAGCTTCAAGTGACCAATCAAATCTGCCCCAATGACATAGGTGAGGATCCCATGTCCTATAATTCTACTCCAAAAGGATGTGATATGCATCAAAATATTCAGCCATGTATTATTTCATCCAAGAAGTGAATGAAGAATCTCCACTAAAATCTGAACCAAATAATGAGAAGAAAAAACAAGGAGACTTCAAATGACTCAAAGAAGTCTCACCCATACATCCCTGAATGTGAGAATCATAAAGATATAACAAAGTATGTGGATTCCAACAAAAATGTTCTCCAATCATAAATCTATTCACCCAAGTGTTGGATGAAGTTCCTCCAACATCAAATGAATCAAGTGTTGAGTAAGAAAAACCATGAGTCTTCAAGTGACTCAAATGCATATCATAGGTGCATCCATGTAGATGTACATCATCATAAAGTAACAAAGGATGCTTATGCAAATGTGAATAAGAATTTGCTCCAACCATATCATCATAAAAAGTAAATCTAGGAGTTCCATACTCCTCATGTGGCACCATAAAAAAAAACCCTTTCACCCATTCTTCATTGAGACTAATGCTACAAAACATGGAATTCTAGGATGTAGGAGAATTAAATAACTCACCCAAATGATCAAAAAGTGTAGAATTTTCATCATGGAAAGGATCCATATGGGTAGTATCATGCAGCTCCTTCAAAATTGTGAAACCTTTGTCATAGATTGGTTCCAATGTAGAGGAATCATGCTCTTCTTTAAAAATTGCATAACCTTCATCAAGAGACAATTCAAGTTCCGCTTCCACCACATCAAGTGTTTGGATCTCTTCAAGTTCATCTTCAAACACATCAAGCACATTCAATTTTCCACATTTCTCATGATCCACCATGTCATGAGAATCCTCCAAACAATCTACCATTTGACAATCTGAAACATAGGAGGAAAAACATGTATCTTGCAACTTTTCAAGAAGTTGCTCATTTGGAATTGTGAGCTTATGACTATCCTTATTATTCTTCAAGTATGCATCATGTAACAATTCATTAAGCTCAAACAAATGGTTTCTATCAAAAATAAAATACATGAAATTACCTTTGATGTGGCACATTGCTCTTTGAATCTTCTCCATGTCTTCAAGGCAGGATGTTTCCTCCAATGAAGTAGCTCTCCAACAAGAATTTGACACCAATACTTGAGTGTCATGGAGAATGTTGAGGGACTCTTGGATCTTATTTTCATTCATTTTTAAGGACCTTTCAAGAAAATGAGGATCTTGCAAATGAACCTCCTCATCTTCTTCCTTCTTGCTTGGACCAACTTCATGAAGCTCGAGTGCTGATGTGGAAGTTGATCTTATTTCTTCTTCAACTGCTACAAGGTATTCATTTTCATGTTTAATGGAAGTTTGGCTTGCAGCCACACTTTCAAAAATGATCTCTATGTCACCAACATAGAGGTGTGAGCACCCATCAGTGGGTACTCCTTCATAGTTCATGGATCCATCAGTAGATGCTCCTTGATTCATGTCCAAGGTAGAATGTGTCTCAAATTGATCTTCAATACTCTCAATAGAATCTTCTTCATGCTCATGTTATGTCTCTTCATATTTTTCAGAGTCACTTGGGAGTGACTTTCGATCCTCTTCATGTATTGCTTCTTCTACTTCACCTATTTCAAAACTAGGTGGTTCATGGGTCTCCTCATTTTTCTCCTTCAAGCAAGCTAATGCATTTTTCCCCTTGGTTTTATTAAGATCAATATATTTTCTCTCAGTTTGGATAGCCAAAAGTTCAAATCCTTTCATAAACTGCTTGTTCATCTCTTCAATGATGTTTATATGGTCCTCACCATCATTCACACACACATGATTTTCTCTCCAAATTTTTTTACAAGAAGGGCATAAACCTTTCCTCACTAACTCCGCATATTCATTCTTAGGCCTATTTGCAAACACCACATCAGCATAGTCTTCAAAATTCATGGCCTTTTGTATATTGTTACTCAAAGCAAGATGTTCTAGATATGATTGATATTGTTGGGGCAAGGTTTTATATTTTGCTCTCCATCTTTGTAACTCATCCATAGCATTATCCTTTGCTAGTGTGACATACTCATATTTATCATACATAGGGTCATAATCATAATCTTCATTCCTCCTGAAATTGTAAGAAGTGTTGCATGATAGCAACTCTTCCTCAAACCATTCACATTCTGCTTCATATTTCTCATAAGCATCTGCATATTCCTCATAAGAATTGTACTCACAGGATTCCCATAATAGTGAGACATGGATGAAAATTATTCTTCAATGTATGATATTAATTCATAGGTGCAAGGACCATGCTCTGATACTACTGTAATGTTCCTTTTTAATAATTTTATTAGAAGGACCAATTTTTCACTTTTTCCCCAAATTCGACCTTTGACTAGTTTTGATGCCTAGGTCTCCAATTTGACCCAAATGCTCCCAAATATTCTGAGAAGGTATATGCATGATGTTAGAACATAAATATGTGTTTCATGGATGCTTTTGGACCTTGAAAATACTTCCGCAAATCCTCTTTCAATTCTGGCCAATGTAGGGAACTTTACTAGTAATTTTCCTTTGACTAGTATTGATCTCTAGGTCTCCAATTGGCTCCAAATGCCTCTAAATATTTAGTGAAGGTGTATGAATGATATTTTTACTTGATTATGATGTTCATGGATGATTTGTGACCATAAAAATACTTCTGCAAACTTGTTTAATATTATGGACAAAGTATGAAATTTAACTAGCAATTTGGGGTTCAAATCCCCCCAGGGTAAGTACTGAAAATGACTCTCCAAATGCCTCCAAACTCACTCAAAATTCTGAAAATAGGTAGGGGATTTCTGAGGGACATTATTTGGGTCTCATGTTAACCATTAATCAATTATTAAGTCTATTCTAACCTTCTCCCAAACAACAACAAAAATCACTAGTTCGACCTTGGGGGAAATAGCATGAAATCTTCTTCAAATAAAATAAAACTGAGCAATATGGATCCAAATACTTAAGTGCTGAACATGAAACTTATAATAATTATAAATGGAAATCCATACATCATAAATATATCATATAAATATTCTTCCATTTTAAATCATCATCAATACATTGACATACATCAATCTAGTGGGGGAATGGTCACTGTTTTCTCATTAATAATCCATTTTACATATAACCACTTGGTATTTCGACCTGAAAATTTTTGGATATGAATAAAAGTGTATATTAATCATATTACAACAGACATAGATCATAATAAGCTCTCCCAAAGAGTACAAGATCTCACCAGAAACGCCCTCCCTCAAGGGTCAAGAATATGCCATCAAAACTGGAAATGGTTGAGAGAGTGTGCTGCACTATAAGAAACCATGATTTTCCCTATAGCTTACACTTGAAAATAAAAAATCCATTAAAGTTCCAAATGAGAATTCTGAATGGCCTTTCCAATTACCAACTTGGATGGGAATCTTTCACCCTCGAAATTGGCTAAGGGAAGAAACTAGTCATCCACTAGCTCTCCCTCTTCACAAATGCAATTGCAAATTTATCAAATGATAAAAATATGGTTTCATTCTTTTTTATTGACATTTATAAACTTCTAATGTCATCCATGGGTCAAATTACTTCCAAGAGACTCATTCCAACTCAAGTTGGGAAGAGATTCCAAAGAACGCCACTTGTACAACAATTCCTAGCCTCCCACTTCCACCAAATCACATGTGGAAGCATCTTAGATGTCCTAAATCCATTGAGTGTCCTCTTGGAGGATATTTTTATCCCTGACATGTCATATATATCATATGTCAACCTTCAAGTCTGATTTGTGTCATAGGTGTCATAGCATCTTCATCATTGTTGTCATAGAGCTAGGGAATCTAGCCCAAGTGTCTCACTAGCTCCAAATTGCCTCTTCCTCTTCCATGGGAGTTACTCTTCCTCTACATTTCGACCTTAGATGAATCAAGCAATGAATAATACCTTTTGAACTCCCCAAAGTATGTTATCATTCACCTTGAATTCGAATTGGTGAGAGAATGATGCCAAGTGTAGTGGAGAAATCTAGCCATATGTGGGTCCCCCTTCCTCCATGTGGCTTCATGATCAAATGCCAATTTGATTTTCACTTGTATATATTTATTTAGATCCTTTATTAAATATTTATGCCATTCCAATGTTCAAACATCATTTATTATTCCCCTTATTCCAAATCCAAAAGCTTCCACCCCAAACCTAGGAAACTCGTAATTTTTCTCCTTGGCAATTATTTGACCCTTAGCATCAATTTGACAAACTATAATGAATATGTCCAATGTGCTTAGGCCATTGTGACCCAATGCCAATTTGGGACATGACACCAGTCTTCTATGGCTAGCTCAATCCTTTCCGCATCCAATTGGTAATCCATAGGGAACCATACTGGGTTCTGCTTTTCGGCCTTTGGCTGAATGTAAACAGAGTGCAAGTCATCCTTAAACAACATCTTCGAAAGAAACATTATTGTCTAATATTTTGAAATGTGCAGAGTGCGCAATATCACATCACACAATTGTCCAAATTAAGTGTGGAATTGCTCATTATTTACACGTTGTCACTCCGGCTACGCGTTTTCCCACATATTAGCATACTTCTGTAATACCCCATTTTGACCCTTGGGATATATTAGCTTTTAATGTAAATATTGTATACATGTGATGTATGTTTTCCTAGCGTGGAGCTCAAGGCCAAGGCCCCGCTAGTGGAAGCTCGAATTTTATTTAAAGGCAATTATTAGACATTACGTTACCCATGTGCTATTTAGCTATGGAACATTGTAAAAAT
Organism: Larix kaempferi; assembly: GCA_027924585.1. NCBI lineage: Eukaryota > Viridiplantae > Streptophyta > Pinopsida > Pinales > Pinaceae > Larix > Larix kaempferi. Next base: position 248,712 of record BSBM01000111.1, on the reverse strand, counting down.
GATGTAAATAAACATCATGCAATAAAATACCAAAACTGGCTATGGAGGCAACGAATGAGAAGGGGCCATGTGTATCCACTAGGGAGTGGTGAGGGGGCTGTGGGATTGAACCATAGGTTTCCATATGTCACCATGAGAACCCATTTGACTTTCCTTGCTGACATTTAATTCTGTTGTAAGGAAGTGGTTGAGGAATTCAGTCCATGGCTTCAATGAAGCATGGGCAGCCCAGAAATTCGTATGGCAGAGTATGGGATCTGTTTTCTTGTGCCACAAGTCACTCTACCTCATGAGGGTTGCTTCTTCCTCATCCCCATTCCATTGTGGAGGGGACCAGCATCATTTTCGATCAAAAAATGAATTCCAGCAGGGAGTAAAACCAGAAATCGCAACTGTGAAAGAACCCACGTTTTGAAGAGCCATAAACGCCCAGAATTGGTATTTGATAGTGAAATCCAATGGGGGATACATAGGTATGAACCTTGGGGCGAATTTGGGAGCATTAGCTACTCTAAAATCCATTGGAAAACCCAGTTTTGGTAGCCCATAAACCCAGTGACGGGATTGATTTATTTGTTGCCAGAATGGTGAGAAATCCAAGTGTGGATGTTTGAACAGAGGATGGGATTGCTTGAATTTAGCTTGAGATGTTGGTAGCTCTGTGGTTGAGCTCACCGGCTTAGCATCCTCATCATTTCCTTATTGCATGCTTGATAAACCCAGCTGTGTGCTGGCTTAGCATGACCGTTTGAGTAAATCCATGGATGTGAGTGAGCCTGTCTAGTTCCTCCTTAGTGGATACACAGCCCAGCTCGAGGGTGATCTCTCAGCTGAAAGAATATAGGCTGGACAGAGATATATGGTTGGGTGGAACGTTGCTCTCACATAGCCAGCTGTTTGGACGTTTGCATTTCAAGATAAGTATTCTCTGTGGATCAATTTATTTGCATTCTGTGTTCAGCAATGTGTTAATACTGAATGTTAACTATTCATGCTAAATGAGATGATATGAATATCTTAATATGGTTGATATGAAGCTTGTGCATAGCCTAAGAATGGGATTGATTCGTTGTCTGTTGACTCACCATCTGCTTGAGTTAAATATGTTGATGCATTACTGTTTGTGTGTATGCAAATTTGATTAATTCCGCTGTGTTTTTATTGAGTATGAATTGCACGTTTTTATTGAGTATGAATTGCACACATAAGTTTTTAATTGTTATGAATTTCTTATAAATGAATGGGGCTGAGATTGCTAATAAGCCCTGTATGATGGTTCACGTTTCCTTCCTTGCATCGGATTATGGAAGGGGACGTTACAACTTCGCAGCTTGGAAATCCCTCGTTATCATTGGAAGGTTGTGCTGATATAGTGGCTCCTTCCAACCTATAAAGGAAATCAGTATCATAAGCCATGTGTAATGGGATGCGCTTCCTGTCTCTTGGGTTTCACGGACATCCTCCAAAAATTCATTCAGCAGATAGCTAGCTCAGTTGTATGGGTGCCCATCTTTGGCCTTCGCAGCGAGAAGAACTACTATGGTCGACACTTTTGCGGGTCTACACTTGCGCAAAATCCTGCCTGCGAGCAGCTGGACAGTGAACTTTGTGTCCTGGTCTTCAATTCCTTCTATGATAAAGCCTCATTTCCCCTTTACCAATTTGTATTCATCTTTCATTTTCTTTGCGACCTCTTTATCCTTTGTTTTTCCTACAAACTCATCTTTGGGGTCATCACCTTGCTTGCTGAGGTCAGTGATGTTGTAGATTAGATCAACATTAATATCAATCCTACAGTCAAGCCATTGGAATCCTTGGTGCATGCATGATATCAGAGTGCGCAACATCGTGGTACATTCAGGACTTCGCTCAAAGTGGGGTATACGCAGGAGATGTAGAAAGTCGGAGGGTGCTAACTGCTTAGCCCAGTCCTAAGGAACGACTAGAGGCTTTCCTGATTTTGCATCCTCCCTTTGGCACATGTACTGGTCTACTTGAAACTGAGGAAAATTTGGCTCTCCTGGGTCTTTTGCTTCTAGTAGATTATGATCTACGAACTTGCATCCATCTACTTTGCCGAGTATATTCCCATGGATTTCCACATCTCCGAAAATCGGTGGTACCAGAATGTCGTACTAGGATTTCTTGAAAAGGGTAACTGCTGGCGCGTTGAGATTTCTTGGTGGGATATATACATGTGTCAGGTAAATGGGGTTGTCCCCTAGTGGTAATGGCGGTCCAGGATTCAGCTTCTCAAGTTCCTGAAGGGGTCCGTTATCCTTTCGCTGCATATTGGTTATGTTCCGGAGTGATCTTCTTGACACAGAACCTTTGTCTGATACAGAGCTTTTAACGGGCGTTTTCATCAACCCCTCCAACCCGGAGTGTTTAAAGTCTCTCACATCCTGCTCGACTGAGGATTGCTCAAATATTCACCTGGAAATTACTCAGTATGCCCTCAAGATTGCTTGGCACTCACTGTTAAACGTTGAAATTGTTCTTTGCCAAAAAATTTGAAACTTACAGTAAAATCTGCGAGTCTGGTCTTATCGGTACTTATAGGCGCAGTTAGGATTGAGCCGCACCCATAAACGGCTAGATTAACATTAAATGTTATGATCGTTGGAAAAATCCACCGAGGATCTTGGTCATTTCCTTCATTGAATGCTTGAGAACGGCTAAATTTTCGTTAAATGCACAAGCGGTCATCAGTAAAATCACTGTATAACGGCTAGTTTTTCGACCGACATTTTAACCAGGGATAATTTTAAGGACCCATACTTATTTAAAAGTGTATAAACCTTAGTGAATCTTACCAATTCTTAAAATGTCAACTATAAAATATTTGGCGATATTTTTCTAAAATTATGTCAATTTCTAAGGATTTTATATAGTTTATATAATAATTTGGCGATTTTTAGAGTGAAAAAAGATTACCCCATAAAAATTGGGCGAAATGGGGCTTCAAAAAATGCAAATTGGCGAATCGTTTTTTGGAAAAAAACATGGAAAAATAGCCCATGGGCTAAATTTCGCCCCTAAAATTATCCTTGATTTTAACGGTTAGTTTCTTCGAACTGCGCTTATGGCTCAGAAAAAATAATTTTGCGTTGTTCCTTCTCGTACTTGTGCTCCTTTATTTTTAATTCGCAGCTATGCTTTTCTTGGTACTTCGCATCGCATCTTCCGGTGTACACTTTGCATATGCACTTCCAACGTGCACTATGCATCCAACTTCCTTCGTGCACTGCGCAGTTCATAATTCATGAAACTTTGTATTTCGCCAAAATTGTGTGCATACTCTTTTATTCTCGCATTCTTAGTATCCAATTTCAACTACACTTGACACTTAGAATGTTCTTTGCTTCTGATCACTGAGGGCCTGGAGAAGTAGGACTATCCTTGTAGGGTTTTAGTCTACTTCCATTAATGAGACCTGGTAGGTTTTCTCCTACTAATGTGGCTAGCTGAACTGCGCCACCATTAGTAACATTCATAAAAATATATGGTCCTAGCCAATGCATTTTAAATTTTCCAGTAAAATTCATGAATTTACTATCATAGAGGAGGAGAAGATCTCCTACCTAAAAGAATTTGTGCTTGATGTGGCAGTCACACCATGCTTTTTCTCTTTCTTTTTGTACTTGCTGGTGAAATCCTACAATGAAGCTATCTTCCTCCAATCCAACCAAGTGTAGTAGCCTTTCCTCTATTGTCTCTTCATCTACCATGCCTGTGAATGTTGCAATCCTCAATCTTGGTACTATGTATTCCATTGGCATCACAACTTCCTGTCCATATGTTAACCTGAAAGGTGTATGTCCTGTCAACTTATTGCAAGTTGTCTTGTATTTCCATAACACAACTAGTATTCACAGATCTCAATCATTACCTATTTACATTGCATACCTTAGTCAACGCATTTTCCAATACCTTGTTGAATGCTTCAACAGTGCCATTAGCTTGTGGATGATATGGTGTGATCTTCTGATGGTAAATTTGGAATTCTTCAGTCAGGGCTTCAATAGTTCTATTCAAGAAGTGTGTTCCCTAATCACTCATTAATATTTTTGGACATCCAAACCTTGTGAGGATGTTTTCGAAAATGAACTGTGCGGCAGTAACTACGCTACAGTCCTTCACTGGTTTTGCTTCTTCCCATCTAGTTAGATCATCTATAGCTATGATAATGTATCTTGAACCAGTTCGTTTCCCTGGTGGGTTAATAGGTCCCACGAAATCAATAGCCCACTTATCAAAGGCTTTCAATGTTAACTATGGTCTCAATGGCATCTCATCTTTGCGAGATGGATTTCCTATTCTCTGGAAAAAATCGCAACTACGGCAATGTTCCTTTGAATCCTTATGAAGTGTAGGCCACCATAATCCTTCTCTTAAGATCTTTTGCACAGTAGTATTTTCTGCGTAGTGGCCTCCAGATACTCCTGAATATGCTTCAACTAGTATCAATGCTTTCTCATGTTCGAGCACACATCTGCACAGTACTTCATCTGGTCCTAGCTTGTATAATTGTCCTGCAATTATGGTGAAGTTAGTTGCTTTTACTACCAGTTGTTTCTTTTGCTGCGTAATAAATTATGTAGGTGTCAACCCTGTGGTTGGAAATTCTATGATATCCTTATAATAGTCATCTGATATCTGAATAGAAAACAACTGCACATCTGGTAGACTGTCTTCGAGATTGGTAGTTTCTTCGCCTGACTCAATTCTGGAAATATGGTCAGGTCCTGAGTTCAGCCTTCCTGGCTTAACAACAATTTCAAAGTCATACTCCTAAAAGAGTAGCGACCATCTACCGATTCTCCCCCCTAACACTGGTTTATTGACCACGTATTTCAAAGATGAATGGTCAGTAAACATGCAAAAGTGCACATCCAGCAAGTAGTGCATGAATTTCTACAATGTGTACACCATAGCTAGACCTTCTCTTTCGGTTGTTGTATAATTATTTTCTGTTGAGGACAGCTTCCTACTTGAAAATGCTATAGGATGGTCAATTTCTCCCTCTCCTGGCTGCGCTAGAACCACACCAAGTGCAATGGATGAAGCATCTACATGCACATGGAATTGTTTTCTCCAATCCGGAAAGACTAAGATAGCCGCAGTTACCATCCTTTTTTTCAGTGTTTCCATTCCTTTCTGGCAGCCTTCATTCCATATGAACTTTACTTCTTTTTTCAACAATTTTTCCATGGGTGCAATTATCTACGCATAACCCTTTATAAATTTCTTGTAATAGCCTGTATGTCCCAATGCAGTGCGTAGTTGCTTTACTGAATTAGGTGCTGGCAGGTTCACAATAACTACTATTTTAGCTGGATCAACCATCAGCCCCTGTTTACAAACAATGTGTCCCAGTAGAATTCCATAGGGAACACAAAAGATGTGTTTCTTCAAGTTTAGGGAAATATGATGTTTTCTACACTTTGCTAACATCAGTCTTAAGCTGGCGCAATGGTTCTTCAGTAACCCAAATATAGTCCAATCATCAAAATGTTAAATTTTCAGAATTTACTTCAATCTGATCTAGGATCTTAACTGAGAGAACAACATGTACAGCATATCTACAGCATATCAATCATGGAGACAATAATGCAAGCACACAAGAGACACAAAGATTTACTTGGGGAAAACCATAAAGGTGAAAAACCCCAATAACTTCCTCAGAGATAGATAGAGCAATGATACAACCAACCATAAGAGATAGACACAACCTAGCAGCAGATCCTCCTCCTCCATAAGTGCGCCACTCCTCCTTGAGTGCATGAGTGAGAAGTGAGTGAACAAATAGAGTGCCTCCCGCACTCTATTTATACTTGACTCGACTTGCCTTTTTACCTAACTCATGTAGGCTTGAACTTAACCACATAACATAATGCTGACTGGGCCGACCCCCAATAGGGTGGTCTAATAACCCTTTGACCCACATGGCCGACCCCCAATAGGGTGGTCTAATAACCCTTTGACCCACATGACTTATACAGGGCCGACCCCAAACAAGGTGGTCTAATAACCCATCAAGTATAAGTTACGACACTTACAATATAAATGACGACACTTCCGTATAGAGGAATAATAACATCTCTATAGGAATACAATATACATATATGTGAAATACATTCCGAAGTTACATATACATCAACACAAAATACACTTCTAGGAATTTATGGATAATATCTTCGAATGCAGCAACAACTACTCTTGAGAAAATGGTAGGTGCATTCTTCAGACCAAAGGGCATAACTATGTACTGATATGAGCCCCATTCTGTGGAAAAAGTGATCTTATTCCTGTCTCCTGTATCAATTCTAATTTGATGGTATCCAGAAAATCCATCAGTGAAAGAGTATGCCTCATTTCCTCCAACATTGTCTAATACTTCATCTGTGAATGGAGTGGGAAATGGGTCATGTAGCGATGCATCATTTAACTTTCTGAGATCTACGCAGATGCGAATTTCGCCTTTAGTCTTATTATCCTAGATAACCATGGGACTTATCCATTCTGACTCTTTTACTAGTTCAATGATTCTTGCATCAAGCATCTTATCGAGCTCTGCTTTTACCCTTTCTTTGTACCTCGGATTGAGTCAATATGGTCTCTGCTTAATATGCTTCGCATCTGGCTTGAGCGGTATTTTCATGACCCCCAAGTCACCCAAGATGCCTTTCATCTCATAAAAATTCATAGGAAATAAGTATTCATATTCCTGAAGTAGGTCTGCTATCTGTGCAGCCGTTTCTTTGTCCCAATAATATCCTATAGAAGCGAACTTTGGTTCTTCAGTGGTTCCAATGTTCACTTTCCGAGTTTTCATAGGATCACTCAGATCTAGAATTTCCAACTTCATGCTTTCCTTCTGACTCAGGTATATTGACATTTCGCGGGACATCATCATATATTTCCTCTTCTTCTTCGTCTAAAGTGAAGTTATAACATTCCATGGCATGCTCTATCTGTCTTGCCCATTCTGGTTGTTGATATACAGGTTTTGGTGTGTCATTGAATACCTTTTTTTTAATGACCTGTAATGCCTCATTTATACTTGAACATTCATCTTTGAAGCTAAAAGTTGCTTGGAAGTTCTTAATCATAACAGGCCATTAAGTTGTTCCTCTGCGCAGTTATGTATCTGTGTACCAGTTCTTCAGAATATGCTCTAGTGTGTGTACAAACAGATGAACCCATTATGTTTGTGGTCTATGTGTCCATGCTTTCTTGCAATTGTCTATGTTATCCCTAGGATCAGTTTGTCTATTATATTTCGCTTGAACCAATTCAGTTTCTGTCAGAAATCTGATTTCCATCATATGCTTACATTCCTCCCATGTGGTCAGATTCTGCTTATGCGCAGCCCACCATCTGGCAGGTATAGCATGCAGTGCTATATCCAATGTTGTTACTTATGTTCATCTGAAACTGATCTAAGATATTCTTGAAAAAATGTATGGATGTTAGTCAAGCCATCAAAAGTGGGGATTGGGCTTACCTCTATTTCAATCCAGCGCATTGACCTTGTGAGCTGCGCACATCTCCTGGCAGATACTTCATGCATTCTGCTTTTCCAATTCTTCAGTCCTGCATCTAAGTCTGATATGCAAGAGTTGTCACATCGCCAACTCAATGTTCCATCAGTCATTGGGTTAACATAGTCTACCTTATTTTCTATCATCTTGTAAATGTGATCTAGATCATGAGCACTGCATTCTTCTCTGATTGGTCCAGTGTATCTAGGTCCTTGTGCAGGATCCAAGGGTGAAATGACCTTGATATCCTTTCCTTCGAATATCATATGCTTATTTTTCAGGTTGATGATTGCGAGGTTATCCATGGCCCAACCTATCCCCAACAGTGCAGGATAAGGTTGGCTATCATCAAAAATTTAAATAACTTCGAAGTATGCATGACTTTGAACTCCATCAATGTCAACAAGGACATTTGGTAATCTCCCAAAGGGTATAACCTTCTGTTGATTGGCTAGCCTCAACTGCATTGGTGACCATGATAACTTCGGCTTCCCCATTTGTTCCCATGTCTTCTTTTTCAAGACATTCACTTATGAGCCTAAGTAAAGGATGATCTCATCCATTTCAAAATCTCCGATCTGCGCATTCAGTCTCATCTCTCTTCCAGTTATTTTATGGCTCTTAATATGATGAACCACTCTATGTGCTTCATTCACTATATTGCATTGCTTATAATTACTTAGCATGATCTATAACTCTACTAAGGCATTCTCATGTTTTAACAACTTCATGCAGCTCTATAACAACTATGCAACATGACTCATTGTGTTTATTGCAGTACGTGTGTGATCATACGAAATTGGCATATCTTTCACAAGCGAAGTCTCACTTTGCAACTGGATTCTTGGAGTTGTTGGTGTTGGTTCCTTGAAAGTTTCTCTTGCTTCCAAGAAGACTTATTTTTGTTTGTTTAGCTCGAAAGCAGGTGTTTTTCCCATTGCTTTCCTTATCCAAGTGCCTTCAATAGCATTTGCTTAGCCTGATGATTCTCAGAAGTCGAAGCTTCCTCTCTTCGATATGCACCGGTCATAGCTCCACTTCGCATCACAGCATGAATGTTACAATATGTGTTCCTTTTCTCAGCTACGATCATCTATATGTTCAGGTTTTGTCCCTCTTGCCTTATTTCTTGCATTTTTGCTTGCAAAACAAGGCATAAATCAATTGTGAAAATGATCACAGTAGATCCAAAGAGATGATGTAAACCTCACAATGAAAGAATTTAGGAATAATAGAAGAAGAATAGAGCAATAGAACATAGATCCAAAGGAGCTCAGATAGAGGTAGAATAATTACACATGTTACATTAATCTGAATAGTGAAACAGTAAATATACAATGCTCAGGATTCGAATACACTAGGTGTGATTCGAATTAGCCTTCATGGATAGATCCATAATCAGTGGAGTGTCATCAAAGCATAACTAGGATTCCAACTCATCATCATTGAATTAATCAATGCACAAGTAATAGTCGACCAGGAGTCTAACTGAGTCTAACTGAGTGTGGTAGGTGTAACTGGCACATGGAAGCACTAATGTAGTGAAGGAGGCTCAGTGGAGGGTGCATATGGAGCTAACTGGAGTCAGAATAGGCTATCTAGTCACACTGGAGGTCCATCGGAGTGATAAGGTCAGTTAAGAGTGAGTCAAGCCTAAAATCAAGGAGAGAACTCAGTTAACTGAAGATAACTGGACTGGTAGGTGAAGAAGTGCGCCTCTCACAAGCAGTAGGTGAAAGGGGGGTGCACTAAGCACTAGGAGGGATGAAACTGATAAGGAAGAAGCTCACGGGGCTAGCTAACTGAGGGCTAGGTGTTGGGACTGATGACTGGGATGCATGCAAACCCTAAAAGACTGAAAATGAAAATGACTGAAAAGCTAGTAGGACTAGGATGGAGTATAGGAATATCCTAACATCAATGACATGATCAAAAGACTTACAATATTTACAGGTAGTACAAGCATTCATGCAATATTTGGAAAGATGTCCAGGTTGAATGAAGTTATAACATAATATCTGACCTCTTCCTCTTCCTTGGCCAATGTTTATTCCTCTACTTCTAAATCCACCACGTCCTATGTATGCGCCTTGATCATACTGCGCATTATCATTGTTATGCGGTGTTTCTTCTTGAACTAGGTAGACATCTTGATTTCTCTCTATCATGAGTTCATAGGCTCTACAGTTGGAATCATCATGACCAACTGACTTACAGAATGTGAGTATAAGTTCTTGGGTGTTCATACATATTTCTGGATTAAATAACAATCTTCTAGGCGATGTCCTCTACACCGGCAAATTTCACACCATGGTCCTTACTGCCGATTCAGTGGATTTGGAGCTCCACTATCGAGGTAATCTTTAAATACTGGACAGTGTTATTTCAGGTGTCCTTCTCCTTTACACTTTGTACATCAGACTTCTTCTCTAGTTTCTTTTCCTTTCTTCATGTCTTGTATTTGTAATGTTAGGTTTGCTAGCTAGGTTTTTATCTGAACCATTCCTGTGTTAGTCTCTCCTATTGGAAAAGCCTCTAGTTTCATCGCAATTTCTAGGGCCTCTGTCTCCAAAGAAACCTTCTGTTGCATCAATGGCAGTTTGATATGTGGCAACAACGCAACTATGAACCACTCTTGGTGCTATGTTAAAGCTTACTTGATCTAACAGCACTTTGAACTTCTAGTCAAATTCCCACACTGACTCAGTTGGTTTTTGCTTAATTTCTTTAATATATGTGATACATTTGACTCAGATTTAGGTTTTTTAAATTCTCTTAGGAGGGAAGCCTTGATATCCATTAGGGTCCTATTCTGTCCAACAGAATACTTCATAAACCAATTCAGGGCTCTATCCCTAAATGTAGTGACTAGTTGTGCTTGCTTAGCAGCATCATCATGGACTTGCTTAATGTTCCACATGGCTTCACAGAGAAACCAATGTTGCTCAGGGTCTTCTAGACCTGTTTTTATGAATATCGACAGTTTGATGTCATATTTCATTCTTCGTCTAGGAGGCAGAGTGTTCTGTGGCGTGGTAGGTATACTACTACTCGGAATGTTCTGAGTACTTGCTCTTGCGATGTTACTACTACTTTTATGTTGTGGGTTAGCAGTATTGTCAACTGGAGGATTCTGTGGAGTGATGGGTTGATAGGTCGCTACTCGAGGTTCTGTTCCACTATCAGTCTCAGCTTGTAACTCAATTTCTATAGAGATGCGAATTTCATGTTCATTGGGCCTCTTCTATGTACTATACTTGTATCTTTTACCACTTCTTAATGTGTGAATGTTTTCCTCGGCATCACTGTCTAAATTACCGAACATTACAGACTCAAAGCTTCTAAGGATCTTATTGCATTCTTAAGATACCTTTCTCTACCAACAAAATTTTAATGTATAGACTAAGATTGTCCAGTTACTTACCTTTGAATCCTTTGAATAAATCTGCCTCGGCTACGTTGTAACACTTCAACGTATCCATAGCAAATTCTGTAACGTAGCCTTCAAGTATACTGTCTAGCCAGAAGTCTACTTCTCTTGAGATCGGGCTATCCACCTCTTTAAGTCTTTGAATCAGTTCTCGAGTCCACGCCATAGGTTCTCCTACCTAATAGCAAGTTTTACGTTATGCTAGTCTTGACAACCACTCGTATAGATCGTTGTTGAAGGTTGCAAAGCAAATTTTGTAAATATCAGAATATAGGTATCTTTGCAACCATTCTTCTTCAGAGAAATGCGGATGTTTGTTCTCCTTTCTTGCAAACTCCTTCTCTGTATTGTCCACCTAGTTCTATATTTATGTCCTCTCGGGATTCCAATATTCTGAACACATTACCAGTTCAAGCAGGGAAACATAACCATTTGTTGGCTCCAAATAACCTCGTTCTTTATCTTTCTTATATTGACCCAGGTTCTGCGCAGTTGTGGTCCTACAAAACCCTTCTTCACTATCCCTTTTGGCAATAGCCTGCGAACAAGCTGAGGTCTCACCTGAGGTGAAGTTTATGGGGGATTACAAAATCAGGTGATGTGCGGTTAACAGACTGGGAAATTGCGTGAAGTTTCACCTACTTCACGGCTATGACTTATGCCAGAGCGCACACAGGGACTGCGCGCTTCGAAATGACTTTTGGCAATTGGAAGCCTCGTCTACCCCACCATGCTACTTTTTAGATCCAAGTTGTATCTGGAAACACTAAGATTCATCGGATAGTTGTAGATGAGGGTGCCTCCACATGTGTCATGTATTTATCATGTTGGAATGATTTAGGATCACCTGATGTGATTTCTCCTATGACCATGTTGAAATATTTCGATGGCTATCTTTTCCAACCTCGTGGAATTATCCCAGATTTTCCAATAGAGCTAGGGGGGAAAGTAGTAAAAGTATATGTGGAAGTGGTTGATTCCCCACTTTATTATAATTTATCACTAGGAATAAATTGGACTCAAGCTATGATGGCAGTGGTATCTTAAATCTTTCGTTTCATGAAGTTTCCTCATGAGGGAAAGACTGTAACAATTGACCAACTAGTCTTAAACAGTAACGAGTTCAACCAATATCATGGATCCAATATTCCTTTAGTTTCCCATTCCGCAAGGAATTGTGAAAATATTGTTGTGGGATGTATCCTTCATTAATGGGAACTTTTAATATTCCCCCACCTGATTTGTAATTTAATGCATCTCTAGTGCATGCAATTTCAACAATTACTACACCTTCCACCAATAAGGAGTTTGACTTCAAGACTCCATAGTTTATCCTCTGAATTTTAGTCTAGTCAGGTCAACCAACCCTTATAACCCTTGGTTTCAATTTCTACTAAGAAGAATCCTCTGAGTTCATGCTTACCTTCTTGGGACTCGCTCCTGGTAGTTGACCGGGTGATATATCCAATAGGATCATTGGATCCTGGTATCCACCCTGTTGATCCAACTGAATTCTTGGCTACATGTTCCATCTGGGATGATATATTTCCTTCTGACGAAGTCTTCCTAGAGTCTATTATACAATATGCCATTCATTTGGATGATTATTCAATTGCAATAACATCTAGCCTCGGTTTTCCTTTGGAGTATGATATTACTAGTTATAAATCCTCAGACACTAATACTGTTGAGCCTTTGGACTCTCCCATAGAGCTGCAAGTCGATGTTCCTATTGAGTTTGATTTTGCTTCTAGAATTTTCAACTCTCGTGATGATGAATTTGTTCATACAAATTCCATCACTTCTTTCAACTTTGATCATCCTATTACATTTGATCTTGTTGATTGTAATTCCTCAATATTTGGTGCTATAGAGTCTCATTTGGTTAAATCTACCTTAACTATGGCTATTGTTGAAGATGGTGAAGTTGAATGTATTTCTACCAAAGTGACATGTATCAAATCTTTTCTGGAATATTAGTTGGATTCATTATTGATTATTGATCTTTTTCGACATATTGTTTGATCATGTTAGGTATATTCAAAAACTTGCATATAGGTTTAAGCCTCCCCTCTATTTCGGTGCATTTGAACCTCCCACAATCCGAATTCTCTATAGAGTCGAACCTGTTGGATATTGTTGTGTTAGCCATTTCTATATGCATTGTGCACTAGTCCAGCAACATAGCCTACCTAACATGGGTCACCCTAGTCAGATCCCCTATTCCATTTTAGGTCTCGTGTTGATGATCCAGATGGATATATGTCACCACCCACCTATTCCACTGTCTCAAAGCAGATTTCCATTTTGGCAATTTTCTAGTAATTTTTCTATAGTTTTTCGAGTCTTGAACTTCTGGAGGCCATTTTCATGCCCTAAAAGACGTTTTTTGGCATTTTTGGCGGGCCAATGATTTCCAACAAAATTCAATATTGTCCCCTAATATAAATTTGTATATCTATGATAGATCTTTCCAACAAACTATTGAGCACCCCAAATAGAGATCGTATGCAAAAGTTATGAACCCGAGAAGTTGATTGTTCAACTAACCACCTTGGGGCCGCAAACATTATGACAGTTCATATTCTAGGGTTAGGTTTTTGGATGTTTAGGGTTATTTCCCTCATGATTATGATATATAATCCCCTTTGGCCTATTTTTGTATTCGTCTTGTCACGAATTAGGGTAGCCGCCACATCTCTTCTCAGAGATATAGCTACCACCATTCTAGTTACTTTTATTCATTTAATAGAATTTCATTTTACTATATCACTATGTTTCTTGCCATGCATCTGTATATGTGAAATATATATATATATAGATAGATAGATAGATAGATATATAGATAGATATTGTTTCATTTAGTTCTCACATAAATATAGATTAGTGGTATCAGAGCCTTCTTCACTTGTGGTTTCTCAGTGCATGTCCCCGACGAGATCTAAATATCCAGAGTTGGGTTTCAAACTAGTTGATACTGGGGGAAACCCCTCTCATCGGCCCAAGAAGACTCACATGGTGGGAGAATACAAGAGAGACGATAGAGCAGGATATCCCATTAAGCTATTGCTCAAGGAAGCCCTCGCGTGACATGGAAACTAGATGATGGATAATTTCGCCTAGATCCTTCGAAGAATGCCGACGACAACGAATGCACCTTCAACAAGCAACCATTTTGGAGGTGCGAATCCCTTCAAGGTACAAGTTAAATTTGAAATCCCCTTATTTGAAGGAAAGATAGATGCAAATTCTTTGGATAAATGGTTAAATTTGTTAGAGGGTTACTTCTTTGTTCAATTTTTTTTCTGACAGCGAAAAGATCACGTTTGCGCTCCTTAAGTCCCTTCCCCATATCAAATACTAATGGTACGGGTACTGAGAGAGACATGCAAGAGATGAGTCTAAAATATTCAAGACAAAAATCACTTGGGAGGATTTTTTTGATGTCGTCAAGGACGATTTCTACCCAGTTAGAAAATATGATGACCAGTACAATAGGTGGACGACTTTGCACCAGGAGAGAGACTAGACAGTGCCAGAGTTTACCAACATGTTCCACACCTTGTGCTCCAAATTGGGTATTAGAGACTCTAGATGGAACTTCTTCCTAAAGTACCGTAGTGGCATACATAGGTACATTTAGACAGATATGGATTTCCTGGACATATTCTCACTAGGATCATCTTATCAGTACGCCGTCAAGATCGAGCAGAAGTTTAATAAAAAGAATAAGTGGGATTTTAGGTCTACAAATCAACAGCAGAAGCTTGGAAAAGGTGGCACTAATTCATAAATAAAAGGACAGAACAAGGATGGCGAAATCCCTGAAAACCATCCCAAGCCGCAGGAAAAGAATGTTAATGGGAAATCGAAGAAGAACAATGGAAAGTGGTGCGAATTCCACAGGATCCCCTGGCACAGCACTAATGAATGCCGCTCAAAACAATTGTTGTTGGCCAAGACAAAAACCATGGATTTGGAATCTGGCTCAGACTCTGATGCAAAGAAAGAAAGGGGAAAGCATATCATTGACGCGGAACCTAGTGCCACCATTGCAACTGCAAAAATCCAACCAGAAGAGTCATAGGAACTAGAGGAAGGGGAGCGCCTCTTCCATTGACAACTATGGGTGTAGGGGAATCCACTACATTTCTTTATTGAGAGTGGTATCCAAAAGAACCTCATCTCGGTCGAGGTTGTCAAAATATTAAAGCTTTCGAGGGTTCCACATCCCCAACCATACAACATCGATTGGTTGAGATAGGTGTTACACCCAAAATCTCACCATCATGACACATATATCAACTTAGTGCCTCAATACTTGAAGTCCCATGATCAAGTCAGTCATTTAGAGCAATTTGATGACCTTTGTCCACATTCCTAATTAGGCTGGTGCATGTTTTCTTTGAGCAAGAAGCGTTGGCGCAGGTTGTCCTCATGCAGCCTACGTCGGAGTCATTTTAATGAGATAAAGGTAGCTTTCGAGCGAATTCTAGAAGTTGGATGAGGTGTATCCCTATCCCTAACTCCTAGGTGAGCTGGCCTTAGGTTCCCTAACCTAATGGGATGATGCCTTATCCCTCTCCCCATGATCCTCAACCTACTCTATCCACTTGGTCCTATAAATACAAGATCCCTCTCCATTCCAAAGGGAGGAAGGCTATAGCATCCACATGCTGGTGAAATAAGCTTAGGAGATCATCATTCATCCATTGGAGGCACCCATTTCTCCTTAGAGGCATTGGCTTGGCTTGTTGGAGGAAGATTGCAACGTTAGGGCTTGGTTGTAATCCTCACTCTTCTATGTATTTCCACTTTTATATAGTAATACGAAACTCTTTCCATAAATGTGTTGTTGTTCATTTGATATTTATAGTTTACTTACTTAATTGTTTACTTAGATCAATTATTATGTAGATGTACTATTACTGCTTGTTTGTCTCTTGCATCTTCTGACAGGTCTTGCAGCTTCGGATCTGACGACCGTGGAACTTGGAGTGACAAGTGTTAACACCCAAAAAGTGTTCACTACCTCATCTACCACATTATATGGCTCATTTATCCATTTTCCTACCATATTTCCCTTAAAATCCCAAAAAATCCCATTAAAAAGCCTCCAAAAGGCCTAAAATGCCTCCAAAAGGCCACAAAACCATCAAAATAGCCTAAAAAAGGCTAAAAAACCCCCTTTTCCTCCAAAAATAGCAAAAATCCCCTAAAAAGGGAATAAAAAATATAAAATAATGAGGAAAAGGAGGAAAAAAACCCTATACAGCTGCCCAAAACTATGTGTTTCCTAAAACCATGGGTTAGCACTCCACCACCAAAAAACTATAAATAGGTGATGGAGATCTCTTATTCCATATCCACAATCACAAGCACCCTTACTCTGCCAAAATCTCTCTCGAAACCCTAGTTCACCATTGAACTATTTTCACCTTGAGAGCCACTCTTGGCCCATTCCCATCATTGGAGAAGGAGAAGGAGCATCTTGAAGCTTGGAGCATCCTCTTGGACACTGCAAAGGGCTTCATCAAACCTTCTCATTGAAGGTAATATCAATACAAAAAAGCCATTCTTTAAATTTGATGTTTATGTTTCATGCATGCTTTAGAAGTAATTTAATTTTTTTTTTAGCTTAATTAGTTTAATATACTGAACTGCTACTAAGGAGTCCATTCTCCTTAGTAGGTGCTCATTGGCACAATCTAGGGGTAAAACCCTAGCTACAGTTTTGGCGACTCCGCTGGGTTTTGAATTTCTGGTTTCCGTTTTGAATTTTTTACTTTCGGCTGTCCCTTTCGGCCGCCGCATACCGCGTCTTTTCCCTTTGCAGTCGCGTCCCGACCGCGCCTTTCAGGCCTTTACCTGCGATTCGACCGCGGCTCTCAGACTGCTTCCGACGCCCCGCCGGCGGATTCAAGTCTGTTACCTGCGATCCGACCGTGGCTAATCAGCCTATTTGCCGCGATCTGACTGCGCTTGTCGGCATTTTTCCCGCATCCCGACTGCGGCTTTCTGCCTCTTTCGTGCATCCCGACTGCGCCTGTTAGCCCTTTTGCCGCGACCCGACTGCGTCTTGTTCCCTATTTCCTGCGTCCCGACTGCCTCTGTTGGCCCTATAGCCGCGACCTGACCGCCGTTGTTTCCCTCAAACCCACGGTCGGCCTGTTCTGATTTGCCACAGACCCGCGGTCTGATTTCTGCTCTTTTTCTATTTTGAGCCCAGCCCCTTTTGCTGCAATATTTTTTGCATCTGAACAGCCCTCTGTCCCACCTGCAGCCTCACTACCTTACAACCTTTCTGCAACATAATTTATGTACCCTTTACAGAATTCTTTTAAAATTTCGTTATTTTTTAATTCAGAAAATTTTGCAAGTTAAACTTTCAATTTCAGCATTATTGATAGTTGGAAGTTGCTCCCCTTGTGGCACTTCTATTTTTGGGTTCATCACCTCACGAGCACACACTCTGTCACATAAATCAAGTGAGCCTTAAAAAGTACCTAATTGAACCAACATTCTAACCCCACTTGGGGAACACAAAAGAATCATTGTAGTTAGGTAGGGTCGGGGGGATAGGCTTCCAATAACACCCCTCGATCACTTTCACTTGAGACATAGTTGTTGTCCAAATAGGGAACCAAAATCCCCTAGTACTTTTTGGCACGGTCACGACCAGTTTATCAGAGGGCCTCTCCCTTAGGAGGGTTGAAGTCGGGAGACTGGTTCCGGAGGCCTGAGTGGAATACCGCACTCCATTCAGTAACCGAAGGGCTACCTTTCGCGGTTCGCGGGATATCCCTGTATAGGGGTATTGCGGTCAACGAACTAAACGGCAGATTCACCTTTCTGGACGTGTCATGAACGGGGTATCTTAGTTGCCATTCTTCTAGGATTGACTACCCGGTGTCCCTCCCGGTAGGGGGATATCATAGCCACTTGGCTTTTCTACTCATATTGTCTGACTTGGATTTCATCACCTTGCAGAGGATATGTTTAGTTGAGTCAGAATACTTTTAGTTAGGTGTTTGCATGCTCCTTTACCTCCCTTTGGTCTAGTGAGTCCACCATTTTTCTTTTTAGGAAACCTGCTGCTTGTTGGTATTCTGACCATCTTTGTTGTTACTCCACCTATTGTAGCACAGCTGCTGCAGTGGGTGTTTTGAGTCGGTTGTTGGCCTGAGTGCCTTGTTTTTTAGCTCTCCTTCTGCACACTCGGTTGCATTAGGCCTTTTTGAGCTGTTTTTATACTCACCTCAACCCACAGAGATTAGACACCATCTGTCACCATTGAGTCCCCGAGACATTCTCGGCGCCTCAGGGGCGAGCCCCCACAGCACGGTTCTCTTGACACCACCTGTCATAGATTCCGATCATTATCCGTTGATACCACTCATCACAGATCTAGAGCCCTGTCACTTGACTCCACTCGTCAGCGACGTAGGACTCCGTCACCAGATAGTGACGCCCCTTACTTTACCTCCGATTCTGACGAAGAGTCTGAGAACCCTATTTACACTGCCCCTACTAGCCCCATGGCTGGCACGACTTCCACTCCGTTTGTCATAGGGCCTATTGGTGGCACATCCACCACCACACCAGTCACTACACCTGTTTTGGGTATGCCCTCCATGGGGCACCCATCTACCGTTCCCCTCACGGTACCTATTCCCACAGCGAGAATACCTATCCCCACTACGTCAGTGGCTCACACTACCCATAGTGGTGCTGGACCATCCTACACTACCTCAGTTCCCCCACTTGGGGGCACCACCTCACATCCTGTCCCTCCACCTGGGGGCACTGGCCCCAACTTGGTCCAAAGCACTACTGTGTCACATCCTCCTTCCAGTCTGCCATTCATGGCTAGCCTCAACCTACCTGACCTGGCCAGATTGACCAACGATCCTATTCGACACGACCCTACATGGCCTCATATGCCTACCAAACTCCCCTCTGATATCCCTAAGTTCGAGGGCAAGGCCGGTGAGGACCCACAAAACCATATCATGTCTTTCCACCTATGGTGTTCCTCTAACTCCATCGTGGATGACTCTGTTCGCCTCCGTCTCTTACAGTGCACCTTCACTGTCTTTGCAGCCAAGTGGTATATCGAGCAACCTCATGGGACCCACGCCACCTTTGCTTCCCTGGCCTCGACCTTCCTGCAGTTCTTCCAGTTGCCTGTCCGCAATGACACGGGCGTTGAGATCCTTCTATCTTGTAGACAAAACACGGCTACCCATATCACGGACCACATCCATGAGTGGCGTCGACGCCGTAGCTTATGCAAGATCAAACTTGACGACCGTATCTTCCTAGATTGGTTCCTCAAATCCATTCTCCCTGTAATCGCTAAGGATGTAGCCTCAGAAAGACCCCAGTCTGAAGAAGAAGCCATCCTTAAGGCTCAACAGTTCGACCTCATTTACGCCCAATCGGGTTACCTTTATACCATTATACCTGATGCCCCTCGCGGCGAGTCCTCCCAGCATGATGCGCCGGGGGCATCCCACGCTGCAGATGGTATCATTGGCCGTGTTTCTTCGCATCCCCAACCATTTTCTATAGCACGTCCTACCCCTGGCCCCGACCTGTCGCGGGCTACTTCACAGTCTGGAGCAACCAACTCGTATGCTCCTATGACACATCACCATTCCCATGGACCCTCATGCCCACCGCAATGCTTCGGGTATGCGACTCCTGCTTATGCTCCTCCAGTCGCCCCTCAGCCTTACTACCATCAGCAGGCTGCCTCAGCTCCTGCGCCTTCACAAGCCCCACCAGCTTATTATCCGCCACAGGCAGCCCCTGCGGCACATCCACAACCGACTCCGCAGTCCTATCAGCAACCCCCTCAAGTTGCTGCACCTGCTCAGCCTCAACCTACATATCATCCTCCGCAGCCTGCTCCAGCACCTGCGCAACCTCAAAATCCACCTGCTGCCCAAGGGCAAGTTTACGCCCAACAGAACCCGCAGCAAAACCAGAATAACCAACGAAACCAGGGCCAACAGAACCGCGGCAAGGGCCGTAATCAGGGAAATAACCAACCTGCAGACCAAGCTGGTCAACCGGCTAATCCCCCCGACAACAACAATGCAGCCCCCGCTAACCAGAACCCTGATCGCCCGCCCAAGCAGGCTAAAAACCCCAATTTGAGAACGAACCACCCTTGTTCTATTTGCGGGGTCTATGGACACTACACACATGCTTTCCCACACTTGGAGCGAGCTCGGCAACTTTGGGTTGACGAGGCCCATCGCCAAGGGCATGCGGCTCCCCAAGCGCCACCCAACCCCCCCCAACCTCAACAACCCCCTTTAGTGCTGCAAAACCCCTTACCGACCCAAGGCGTAGTGAACACTCATCCGTTGGCTCCCCATCAAGCCAATGCGCCCCAACAACAACAGATCACTTACGCTGCTCTTGATCAACCCATGTTTGACTCAGGTACCCACCACTTGCTCATGATCTCATCTGCTGACGTCAATCTCCAGACCCGTCGGAACCAATATGGCTCCACCTCTGAAGCCAATCCCACGGATAAAACTACTAACGCCCATCCCACCGATCCAGCGTTACGTATACCTCCGCCGCCCATAGACGGCGCTGCGAAAGCCCCTCGTTTCCCACTTCGCCGAATCAACAATAACCCTAATGCGCGCGCTGCGTCAAACTACAACATCGTAGACGACCTAGCTCAATCTCCCGCAGCCATGTCTGTACTAGAGGTCTTGAAGAACTACCCTTCCCAGCGCAATACCTTACTCTCCGCCATTGGGGGCATTGACCCAAATGATTCGAATATGATGGCATTTGATTTAGACCAATCTGAACCACGCCTACCTTCCAGCTTAGCATTTCAAGTTACTGTTTCCGTTAGGAATCTTGTCATCCATCGGTGCATCATCGATGAGGGTGCCTCCACATGCGTTATGTCTACATTCGTATGGCAGAAGCTAGGATCCCCTCCTCTCCAGCAGTCCACCACTGCGTTACGTGCCTACGACGGTCGTTCGGCCCAGCCCCAAGGCCTCCTACCCAACGTACCCGTCCAATTAGGTGGTAAAACCGTCCTTATTGACATAGAGGTAATCAATGCCCAACTCGATTATAACCTTTTACTTGGCCGCAGCTACATGTATGCCATGCGGGCGGTCGCCTCTTCCGTCTTTCGCACCATGATGTTCCCCCATGAGGGACGCGTGGTTAAAATTGACCAACTCACATACTATGATCCCAGTGCTCCCGCGGCACCTGAAAACGTTCTCCCCATGGTTGAACAACCTGTTTCTCCTGCCACCACCTCGTTTGTTTCCTCTACGGGACCTGGAGTCTACTCAGACGCGCCGATGACCTCCACCTTCCAATCCATTCCTCCGCCGTCATCTACGCCCGAAATGTCTGACTTATGTACCTTGTCCCATGACAACCTACAACCTAATACTCAACCACCCTTGTTTCCTAAACCACCATTGGTACCTATCCACATTGGTGTTACACCGATCCATACGATCCCCTTCCTAGTCCCTCCATCGGGAGTAGTAAGCACCCCGGTCATGGCTACCCTTAGCCTCCCTGGGTTAACCTTGGGATTACCTATATGGTATCTTTCGCCTCCCGTTCGCCCGCCAACACCCGATGTCGTCCTCCAACCGGTGCAACCCATGGCTACTACCACTCAGCCACCTCCCGGTGTCTCTACCCCTTCGTCCTCCACGACGCCCCCTCCTCCTACCCAACCCACTGGGGGCAGAGGTCCACAACCTTACACTGCTGTACCACCTCCAAAGACAGTCAAAAACCCTCCAGTATTTCGTGCTCCTCCCAAATGCTCGCTGTGCGATGAGTTAGGCCATGCCACTCACCAATGCCCACAGTTACCAGCATTACAGAAGCACATGCAGATGCTCGACAATGACCCTAACATCCCAACTGTCGAACTAAACCCCACTCCCAAGCCTAAAGATAAGTCCCTACGTACCAACCACTCATGCGCCATATGCAGTATTTACGGGCATTATTCACATCATTGTCCCGATCTCCCGGATTACAGAGCGGCTCTCTATGAGATGAACAATCTGGATCTTGAGACGGCACCACCTACCATCGAAGAGATCTACCCCCCGGTCTCTCCCCCTTCTGAAGAGGTTAATATCATCTATATGATCTCTTCAACCACCACTTCCACCACTACCCCCTCGTCAACCGATTTGACGACTCACACTTTCCGTACCGATGAGGAAGTTCTTGAGGCCCTGACTGCCCCGGATTATCCCTGGGACGATATGCACCATCGTTCCTATTACATCCCAGAAGAATCCTCCTCTAGCACAGCTAACCAATTCACAGTTGAGTCTAAAGACTTCCTCCCCACCAAGGTCGACTGGTTCAAGGACCCTACCCCTGCTCCTGATGCCTTCGAGGAAGGTAACATGGCCAACATCTCACCTGTCATCCAAGTTGATATCGCTGCCCCAGGACGTGCCCCTGAACTCATCACTTTAGGAGCATTCTGCAGTAAACAAGAGATTGAGGATTACATAAACCTTTTCAGAGAATTCCGTGATGTCTTTGCCTGGTCCTATACCGAAATGCCTGGTCTCGACCCCGCAATTATAGAGCACCACATTGACACATGGCCTGATGTACCCCCCGTTCGTCAGAAACAACATCCTCTTCCTCCCTCAAAGTTCTCAGGATGTGCCCCTGAACTCATCACTTTAGGAGCCTCCTGCAGTCAGCATGAGATCGAGACCTACCAACAACTCTTCCAGGAGTTCCATGATGTCTTTGTTCGGCCCTCTCCCGGAATACCTGGGTTCGACCCCGCCATTCTCAACCATCACATGGACACATGGCCGGAGCAACTTCCCGTTCATACTGACACCGACTCTGAAGACTTCCCTTTACGCAACCCCCCTGATGGGTTGCACCCTAAGGAGTCTCTATCCCCATAATAATTTGCGACCTCGTTGGTCCGCGTTGTACAGTACTTTCTTTTTGTTTTTGTTTTTCCGAACCGTTTCAACCATTGGAATCAGCACGACGCGACCGTCATAATGGTCACTTCGTTGCATTATTTTTGTTCCGTCATTTTTTGCCCTTTTTTTTCAGACGCCACTAGTCGCCTCGGTTTGCGTGCCACATCGGTCGTTCTCCATTTTTCACATGTTTTATATCATCGGATTCATTTTTCCGAGCTGGTGATGATGCTTGAGATCATTTCTCGCTCTCACCTCCAGATTTTCTGGGCATTTTTCAAAAAATGCCCCCGTCACCTCGGTTTGCGCGCCACATCGGCCGTTACCCGTTTTTGACATCCTTTATATCGCCAGATTCATTTTTCCAAGCTCGTGATGATGCTTGAGATCATTTCTCGCTCTCACTTGGTAAAATTTCAACATTGTGTCCCGACACCTTGCTGCCTCGGTTTGCGTGCCACATCGGCCGCCATCGGATTGTTCCATATTTTTACATGAGCCATTCACTCCTGTCATACTGCAAATGTCTCGTTATTTTGCCACCATTCCATCTACCCCGCAAGGAGGCCCACCAGTGTTCCCCAACACCTTCGTTCTTGGTCACCATTATTAGTCCTTGATTGAACACTTCCTCCTTGCATGGCCATTCCTTTTGTTCGGTATAATTTTATCCCTTTTTCGGGCCGGACAATTCCTTTACGAAAAAGGCACTTAGGGAGTTTCCGTTAAGCTCTTTTCTGACTCCTAAAAGAATGAAAAGATCGTCGAGCAATCTTGCTTCCTTTCATGCTCGTTAAAGTACCTGAAAGGGCGTCTATCTGGTATAAGTTTAACCCTTTTCCGGACCTGGTAGACTAATTACGAAAAAGGAATACTCTAGTCACACCGGCTAGAAGAGTTCTTCATTGCATCCTTTTATGCTTCTTTGGGCCTTGGAGACTAAATCTACGAAAAAGCAACCCCCTGGAGTCTTCTTACTTGCTTTTAGACTCTCTAAAATTGAAAGCACCCACGAGCATGAACTGTCCTGGGCTCGTAAAATCCACACGACAGTACCATTCCACTACTTCAGAGTCTTCTTATTTGCTTTCAGACTCCTTAAAATTGAAAGCAACCACGAGCATGAACTATCCTGGGCTCGTAAAATCCACACGACAGTACCATTTTACACACACTTCTTCTAGTTCCTTCACCCATGAGGAAGTTTTCCCCCGTGCCTCCTGGAACTTTGACCTATCATCTCGGCAGCACCCCCAATCAGGTCGCCTTTGTTCAGAGTATTCTGCAGTCTCCTGCCATTTTACCACAGCTTGAGTCTCCCTCAGCCCAGTTACCCTCCCAGATCCATTACAGCTATGATCCCTTTCCCCTCAGTCAGTTTCATATGCTGCCAGATCATTCCCATTATCATACTCTGAACAAAGGAAGTTTGAGTCCACTCACTCTACTTGCCCAGTTGTCCCCCCACAGTTTATCAGTCCTGCCATCAGCACTATCACATTTCGGTCTTGTACCTCGCGCTCCTGTCAAGGAAACATCATTGCCTTGATAGTTGCAGGTCTCCCTCTGTCGACGACAGCTCCTCTATTCCAGAGGACAGGCCCAGAGGTCCCTACGCCTTGGACTTATCACCATCTGTGGTAAGTGCCTACGGATCATTCTGAGAGGAATCATCATTGCCTCTCTGAGTGGTTGTTCCTCACATGCTCGACGTCAGCACCTTGATCGCATCGTTGAGGATCGCGTAGGATTATATTCCATCAGTTCTTAGTCGAAGACCCCGGATTTCCCCCGACTCTAGCACATTGGTGAGTCACTTCGGAACATCCAGTTATATGTTCCCGCGGATGTCCGGGCTGCGTTGGCGATTGTATTCGGAAGCCATCCAGTTACATGCTTCCTTGAGTACCCAGTTTCAGTTTCAGATCCGTTCCCATTCAGTGTACCATGGAGAGTATGACCCCAGTCACTATGATCCAGCAGCTCATCAGTTCCTTTGGTACCACACTCAGTAGCACTGTTGATTGTTCCAGTGCACCAGTTCTGCAGTTCATACATGATCCGCTCAGCAGTATATCCCAGATTTGTGTCCCCTCTGGCCTCTTATGATGTACACAGTGGTCATGTATCTTCCAGGTCCCCCTTTTCGGGCCTCACAGTTCTGTTTATGTATCTTGATACGAGCATGGGTATGCCCGCCTCGTATATATATTGCGATCATTCCTCATTCAGTTTTTGAGGTCATGTATATGTCAGGTCCCCATTTTTTAGACCCCATTGTTGTTATTATGTTATATCCTGATACGAGCATGGGTATGCCCGCCTCGTCCATATGATCAGATGATTCCTCATCCATTATTGAGGTTATGTCCTTTTAGTTCTTGCAGTTGTTCGGGATCGTTGTTCCGGGCTTCAGTTTGTTTCTTCTCTTCTCTCCACACCCAGGAAAACCATTCATGACTTATGATGTCCATCGGCCATACGATGAGCTCCTGACCTCGCACATCAGGGGGCAATCTGTTAACACCCAAAAAGTGTTCACTACCTCATCTACCACATTATATGGCTCATTTATCCATTTTCCTACCATATTTCCCTTAAAATCCCAAAAAATCCCATTAAAAAGCCTCCAAAAGGCCTAAAATGCCTCCAAAAGGCCACAAAACCATCAAAATAGCCTAAAAAAGGCTAAAAAACCCCCTTTTCCTCCAAAAATAGCAAAAATCCCCTAAAAAGGGAATAAAAAATATAAAATAATGAGGAAAAGGAGGAAAAAAACCCTATACAGCTGCCCAAAACTATGTGTTTCCTAAAACCATGGGTTAGCACTCCACCACCAAAAAACTATAAATAGGTGATGGAGATCTCTTATTCCATATCCACAATCACAAGCACCCTTACTTTGCCAAAATCTCTCTCGAAACCCTAGTTCACCATTGAACTATTTTCACCTTGAGAGCCACTTTTGGCCCATTCCCATCATTGGAGAAGGAGAAGGAGCATCTTGAAGCTTGGAGCATCCTCTTGGACACTGCAAAGGGCTTCATCAAACCTTCTCATTGAAGGTAATATCAATACAAAAAAGCCATTCTTTAAATTTGATGTTTATGTTTCATGCATGCTTTAGAAGTAATTTAATTTTTGTTTTAGCTTAATTAGTTTAATATACTGAACTGCTACTAAGGAGTCCATTCTCCTTAGTAGGTGCTCATTGGCACAAGCTAGGGGTAAAACCCTAGCTACAACAAGGGAGAAAGAGATCTACAGATCTGAAAGGTAAGATGTCTACATCTCTAAATCTCTAATTGGATTTAGGAAGGTAGATTTGTATTCTGTCTGATTTGTTCTAGATTCGCATTGAACTAGGGAGATCATGCCTTAAGTCCGCTTTCAATAGATTGTCCGGTAACAAATTTGGCGACCATACTGGGGAATATGTACGTTGTTTAAGTTTTCATTTGAATATCATCTTCTTTGATTTCTTAGTGAGCCATTTCATTTGCCTCCTAAGCCTTTTTCACCATCAGATCTTCTTGTCGAAGAGTCTGTTAACTTTCTCTGAGTCTGTGTGTAATTATAAAACCCTTTTTGTTTCTCATTCTTGGAGATATTTTTTTTATTTTTGCATTGGGATTTCTCCCGGTGCACCTAGGCAGTATAGCCAGAGCGTCATCCTCTCACGGGTGCTTTTTACCTCTCTGCAACCTGCGCCTTCGGCGCTAAACCCAAATCTGAATCTTGCGCCGCCGACGCCGATCATCTGCACATAACCTGCGTCGGGCGCTATGTGCCTGACCACAGCCTATGCCGAGAAGCCAAGCCTAGGGCTTGGGTCATCCCCTCTCCATTTTTGAGTTTGGTTTGACTTTTATACCTCTCTGTACTACACTTTCCAGTCAAGGATCTTGTGTTTTTGCATTGGTAGTGTTTGGATTTGTTTGGATTGGTTTTGGGTCCCATTTTAGATAAGCTTGAAACTTGGTAGTGGTGGAAACTTTAGTCTCCCCCACCTTCATCCACTTGACGTTGCATTCCTTCCTTTCTTCAACAGATCTAGTCATTGCATTAGATCTGATTCCAGACCTCTTTTTGCACACATATTTTAGTTTTCCTTGCATCCGGTTGTTTTTTGAGTGTCTTGTGTGTTTTCAATTCGTATTAGTGCTTTTCATTTTATTGAGAATTTCTGAATGATTAGAGTACTGCAAGTAATCTTTTCTTTTCAGCCATTTATATTTGAAAGTGTTATTATTGTCAAGCGTTGTCTTGGTGCATTCATTGGAAAATCAAAACGTGCTTCATTTTTACCTTTTTTCAAGTTAATTTGAGGATTGTTGTAAAAGTTGTTTCTTGCATTGGAGTTTATCATTCGTAAGTCTTTTGGAAAGTTTGAAAGAAGATCCAATTATTTGTGTTTTTCACGAATTATGAGCCATTCATTTTCTTGAAAAATCCAAGTGAAATCAAGTTTTTGCAAAAGTGATTCCATGCTTGAAAACATTATATGCATTTTTGGTTTTTCATGCTTTTTGGCGATCATAGTGAAATTTGAAGAGTTAGTGCGCTCTAAGTAGAGTTTCTCTCTTTTCATCACTTAGTTTCATTTTTTGATTCGAAAAGACAAAAAGAAAATGCTTTGATTTATATTTGTTGTGTTGTTGATTTTTATGTTTTGCTTGAAAAAACGAAAAGAGTACTTTCATTATCATTTTTGGTAGAATTGAGATTTGTTGAAGTTTTGTTTTTTTGGTAAAAACCACTTGAAAATGATTTCTCCCTCCCATACATAGATTTCATCAAAAGAAAAAGTGCATTTTTTCATGTAGTCAAGGCTTTCATTATGCTTACGTTTATGTACTCACCCCATGCATTCACCTAACCGTCCAGATAAAATTAACAGTAGAACTAGGGTAAAAATTTTAGTAACTTGTGTGTTAAGTTAGAGACATGTTCCGGCGTCGTAAAACGTGGCAGCTGTCGTTATTTTCCTGCACTGCATTTCGGGGGTATTGTAGTTCTTCCATGTACCAACCAGTATATCGAAGCTCTTCCATGTACCAATCGGTATATCGAAGGCTCTTTCACGCACCCTAGGGTATATCGAAAGGCACTTCATGTACTCAATGTATATCGAAAGGTGTTTCATGTACTTGGTAGTATATCGGAAGGCTTTTGCCGTATGGTTGTGCATTAGACAACACCACTACCAATTTGAGCTCCCACATACCTTGAGTATATCAGGAGACACCATTAGGATTCCTGAAACCAACTGAGCAAACCATCTGGCCGTCTTGGCAGAGAAATACACCGAGAACAATACTCGGGGAGATTACTATGCACGTGTCGTCCAGGTAGTCGGGTATTCAGGAAAGGGTATGGTCCCAATCCTCCTTGTCATGTTTTACTGTTGGACCCTATGGTATATAGCGAGTTGTGAAGCCTTGAAAATCCTGTGAGGTTCCAGACTTTTGAATCCACACCTATCACATAATTTTTCTTGCAGCCTTAGTTTGTGTAGATTTTTATGGACTACTTTTCTTTTGTTTAGAATACTCTTAGGAGAAAATTTGGTTCAGTCACTCTGGCTGGCTTTCCGTGGAGAAGGTCCCGCCAAATTTTGAACTTCCACCTAAATATCCCCTTAATCAGAGGTAATTTCAAGGGTAAGAATGGACCCCCATGTCACGGTCATGTCACCTGAAGTAGAAAACCCTACTTTGAATGTTGGAGCACACATGTTCCCTCCAAACTCACCCATCTCCAACCCCTCAAGGGGTGAAGAGGCAGAAACTTCTACTTCACAAGACGTACCTCTCCCTCCCGTTTTACCGAGAGATCCTGGATCTGTGGAATGGTTAAATCCCTCCCAGGACGACCCTGTATTAGCTGCGATTGGTCCAGCTGCACCCTTTTGGGAAACATCTCTAGGTCAACAAGTGGCCCATTTTGCCACTACATCCCCACCTAGTTGGCCCACTCCTGACAAGATTTTTGGACCCTTTTGTGATCTCTTGGATTGATTACGTGCCATGGGTGAGTAATTTCGAAGACAAAGTCTATTACGAAGGGTTGAAGACCCGACGTTACCCACATATTGACAGATCCCGATTCTCTCTCTATCTTATGGCTCACCGGAACCATCCATTCACAACATGACCACAGTATGAACCTGGTCAACCCTCACTTCCTACAAGCACACTCCTTAGACAGGAGACCAGTTCTATACCCCAAACGACTCAACCTATTGAAGGACAACAGTCCAACATTCCTCTTTCTACAATGAGAACATTACACACTCCTCCCCCACCCCAAAACTCACGGGGAGGATACTCTTTACCCCCTACTTTCCTTACAAGTAATGTTAATCCTGTAGCAGATAATCAACAACCTATGTTGGGTCAACCATTGATTAGTGGTCAGCACGTTGTTACTGGGTGGCAACCCCTGTCTCCTCACCATAATACTAGAGGAGGAATTCCTATCAGTCATTCCGATGGAACTTCCCTACCCGCTGGAGCATCCACCATGGGATTATCTCATGTTGGGGGACCATCCCATTCAAACCAACCACCATGGAGTCAAGCGTATCCAGGTTATCTTAACCCTATTTTGGGACAATTCATTCCCAGAAACGCACTCTAAGGGATACCTTATCCCAGAAATCCATACACTCTATGGGGACACCAAAATGTTTTACAACATGGACCACCACCAACTGTCCCTCAAGTACCACCACTCTCGTTTGGTCCCCCTCCACCTCCCTCTGGAGGCGGCAGGCCCCCATATAATCTCGGAGATGGTGGACCTCTACCTTCTGGCGGAGGACCACCTCATTATGGCATCCATGGCCCACCCCCTCCCGGCGGCGGAGGCGGAGGCCCTCCCCCTCACGATGGAGGTGGAGGCTTTCCCCCTTCCGGTGGAGGGGGAGGACCACCTCCCCTGGTGGCAGTGGATCCCCACCTCCTGGTGGAGGACCACCCTATTCCGGTAGCGGTGGTGGAGGACCACCCTATTTTGGCAGAGGTGGTGGAGGAGGGACACACCCTTCCGGTGGCGGTTGTGGAGGTGGTGGCGGAGGCCCCCACCCTTCTGGTGGCTATGGTGGAGGCCCCCACCCTTCCGACGGAGGCGGTGCACCACCACCCCCTCCCGGTGGAGGTGGGGGAGGTCCACCTTATCCCGGTGGTGGCGGCGGACCCCCACCATTTGGAGGAGGCCCACCCCCTCCCGGCGGTGACGGAGGACCCCCACCTTATGGTAACGGACCACCATATTATGGCGGTGAACCTACATATGGTCTGGGCGGCACACCCCCTTACGACCAGTTTCCTCCAAGAACACCCTACAACTAGTCAATGCAAGGTCCCACTAGTTCATACATGCCATATTAGTACTATTAATACCCGCAACCGAATCAACAGGTTCCTTTCTTAGCCACTTTGGACCTATCCAACCTGTCTCATATGACCAATGACCCCATCTTCCACAGGCATAATTGACCACCAATTCCGATGAAACTACCATCCGATATTCCCAAATTTGATGGCAAACCTACTGAGCATCCAAAAACTCATGTGATGATATACCATTTATGGTGTTCATCCAACTCCTTGATGGACGACTCGATCCGTCTTAGGTTATTCCAACGGACTCACACCATCCCAGCTACCAAGTGGTATATTGAGTTACCACCCAACTATTTTCCAGATTTCCTCTCTTGCTATATCATTTTTGACCCATTTCCAGTTGCACATTCGCTATGACACTATTACAGACTTACTAACCTCCCTCCGTCAAAACATCGTCACTCATATCTCAAATCATATCCATGAGTGGCGGAGGAGATGATGTCTTATTAAGGCTCATATTCTAGACCAACTCTTAGCTGACTGGTTCACAAAGTCTCTCTTACCTTTCATAGCTCGAGACGTGGCCATGGGAGGGGACATCACCGAGGAACAGGTTATTTCCTGTGCCCATTACTTAGACCTGGTCTATGCTCAATTCGGCACTTGTATGAAATTGTTCTTGGCGCACCATGCCCTACGTATGACCCTTCAAAACCACCCAAGGGACCTAAGGCCGATGGCATCATTGGTTCCCTTACCTCCAAGCCTTCTACTCAAACTGGTGGATTGTCAAATCCCCAGAGTTCTTCCCCATCCCCACCACAGGCTGGAAACATCACCACCAAGCCACCCACTCCTGCCTCCACCAAAGAGGTGAATTCTGTTCAATCAGCTTCATCACAGAAATCCGGTGGTAAGAAGAAAAACAAAGGTAAACCTAATTAATCTTCTAATCAATAGGAGACCAAGCCCACCCCTGAAGACACCAAACAGAAGAGGAAGTTGAAGTATCCTTGTTTACTATGTGGTGGTGATCATTTCTCAAAGGAATGTCCTCACTGATATGAAGTACAAAAGTTTCTCAAAGGAAACCCTACTCCCGCAGTTCTCAATGATCCCTTCCCTACTTAGAATCAACAGTTGATCGCTCAAACCTCTCCTTCACATGGATAGGTGTCCTCCACCATGCACATTCTCATGATGCGGAGTGAGACAGTCAACTTGAACACACGTTCACGCTCATATGACTCTGTCCCTCAGAAGGAACCCGTTGGAAGTAATACTGAAAAAACTTCGACTTCTATTCCCGACGTTACTGTGCCACATGCTTCTCTCACCATTGAGAATCCTCCTTTAGAGTCAGTGTTGCATCCACCCAAGAGGACGATTCGAAAAGAAGTTTTCAATCCCAATGCTCGGGTAGCTCAAAAACACAACATTGTGTAGGACATGGCACAAGCTCCTTGTGCTCTGTCAACACTAGAGGTCTTGCAGAACTGTCCCAATCAGCGCAAGACTCTTCTCGCTTCCATTGGCGTGGTTGATCTGGATTCCTCTAATACAATCATGTTCTATCTTGAGTACTTTAAACCGATTCTTTCCCACCAGTTGGAATTTCAAGTTGCCACGAAGATTGTTGGGAAGACAATCCATCGTACTGTATGAGACGAAGGTGCCTCTACCTCAGTCATGTCGATATCATGTAGGAGAGACATTGGTTCTCCCGAGTTAAACCACTCTCCCACTACCTTGAAAGCATTCGACAGTCGTGGCTTTCAACCCCATGGGCTATTACAAGCCTTAGCAGTCGAGTTGGGGGGTAAGATTGCAACCATTAACGTGTAAGTAGTCACAGCCCCTTTAAATTATAATCTCTTACTTGGTTGTAATTGGTTTTACGCCATGACTGCAGCAGCGTCTTCCGTCTTTTGCATAGTGCGATTCCCCCACCAAGGCCGAATTGTCACTGTCGACTAACTGGACTTCTATACACCGGACACCGCTACTCATCCTGACGATAATGTCCCATTGCTTGGGCAATCTTCGCAGCTATATGAGAGCATGGGGGTCGGCCTCATAAAAGACTCATCTCTTATGGGTGTCTTTCCAACACCGGATCCGCCTAACCATGTTGCTACGGTGAACATGATATCCTCTTTTCCCAACTCTACCGATCAATGGCTTGTACCTGATGAAGCCACTATGTATCTGATTGGAGCCACCATGCCTCTTTCACCCACTGAACTCACTTACGAGGCTATCTAGTCAGTACCTGAGGACCACTTGGTTGTGGCCTCTACATCCTATTCTCTATAGTGGACGTCATCCTTAACCGATCCTCTACTCCATACTTTTCTGTCTGACGAGTCCATCATGGAGATTATGAGTGCGGATGACCCTCCGTGGGAAGACCTCCACCATCGATCGTATTTCCTTCCCCCATTGGATTCTATAGAGAATAGCATCACCACCATTTTTACACCAGATGTCTATCCTTACCCTCAGTCCCCAATACTCACGTGTCATACAGACACTGAGGGCAACTTGGAAAACATTGAAGCTACCACTCCAATTGACATCTTGGTTACCCCTGGTGTAGTGGAACATATTCGTTTAGGCCAGAAATGTTCCCTTGAAGAGATTACTACTTTTATGGCCTTATTCAAGAAATTTCGAGACGTGTTTGCTTGGACCTACGAGGAAATGCTCAGGATAGACCCTGCTATTGTTTCACATGAAATAAAAAGCTATCCCGATGTTAAACCAGTCCACCAAAGTTTACGACCAGTACACCCTCGAAAAAATGCGGCAATTAAGGAAAAAATTGAGAAGCTCCTAAAGGTTGGCTTTATCTACCCCGTTCCATTAACATAATGGGTCTCAAATGTCATCCCCGTGGCTAAGAAGCAAGGCACCATTTGTGTCTGTGTCGATTATCAGGATTTGAACAAGGCTTGTCCCAAGGACAACTACCCCACTCCCTTTATCGATCAGATCATAGACAATTGTGCCGGAAGTGTCATCTTTTCATTCATGGATGGCTTCTCCGGTTACAACCAGATTGAGATCCACTCGGCCAACCAACATAAGACAACTTTCATCTGTCCTTGGGGCACTTTTTTTTATCGCAAGCTCCCTTTTGGTCTCAAAAATGTTGGTGCCACATTCCAGCAGGCCATGTCGTACGCTTTTCATGATGTGAAGGACTTCATGGAACATTACCTTGATGACCTACCTGCTCACTCACGTCAGCGTGAGTTCCATGTAATCATCTGACGACCGTATTCCTCACATGCAGGCGGTATAATATCCACCTGAACCCTCACAAGTGTATCTTCTGCGTCGATTCCGGATGCCTCCTAGGTTTTATCGTTTCGAAGGACAGGATCCGCATTGATCCCTTGAAGGTGGAAGCCATTGTTTCCCTCCCACCTCCTACTTACATTACGGAACTACAAAGTTTGCAAGGGAAGGCACCTTACTTATGGCGTTTTGTTTGTAATTTCGCTCAGAAGACACAGGGATACATAAGATTACTGAAGAAGGACGTCCCATTCATTTGGGACGATCAAGCGCAACAATCCTTCGATAGTCTGAAACATGCCATTACACATGCCCCTATGCTTCAACTGCCCAATTACTACAAAGATTACATTCTTTATCTTGCCGCTTCCGCCACCACGATCGCCATGGTCTTGGTGTAGGAGGACAACAATGCCTAGGAACATGTGATATATTACCTAAGTAAGTGTCTCATTGACTCTGAAAATCGTTACTCACATGTCGAGAAACTCGCTGTCACAGCAGTCATTGCCGTCCAAAAGTTCCATCACTACATACTACTCCGCACCACCACCGTCATCGTCGAATCGAACCCCATGTACCACGTTTTGACATGCCAAGTACTTGGGGGAAAGTATTCACGCCGGATCGTGATACTTCAGGAGTTCAACCTCCTTTTTGAGAAATCCAATTCTAAAAAGTCTTTGTTGTTTTTCGAGCTCATTTGCGATCTTCCCCGTGTCGATTTAGGATCTGAGCCCAATGATTCTCTTCTAGACGAATCATTGTTCCTTATTAGCACGTCTAACCCATGGTATGGAGATATTAACTTATATCTTCAAACCCAACGTTTCAACTCCCAACTTTCTCGTGATGATCGTTGGCATATCCCCCACCACGCCAAGTATTACTTGATCGTTAGTGATACCCTGTATCATCATGGTATTGATTTGGTTCTTTGACGATGTGTGATGCATGAGGAGGCTGAACACGTCCTGAATGACTGTCACTCTGGGGATTGTGGAGGTCATATCTTTGGGATGGCTATAGCCTAGAAGATACTATGCCCGGGATATTACTGGCCATCCATCTTTAAAGATTGTATTGAGGCCATTAAAATATGTACCCCATGCCATCATTTTCAAGTGAAAAAGTGCACCCACCCTGCCCCGTTACACTCGGTTATTGTTGTTGGCCCCTTTGCAAAATGGGGCATAGACTTCATGCACTGTAATCCTACCTCCTTCAGGGGGCATGGTTATTTCATAGTAGCCATGGATTACTTTACTAAATGGGCCGAGGCTATGCCTAAATACAACGAAGACAGAAAAACCGCCGCACTCTTCATGTTTAATCATGTTATTGCACGGTTCGGAGTTCCACAAACCATAGTCACTGACCATGGATATCACTTTCAGAACCACATGATAGATGAATTGAGCACCAAATTGGGTTTTCGTCATGAAAACTGAACCCCTTACTACCCATAGTCCAACAGACAAGTAGAGGCCATCAACAAGGTCTTGAAAACCATGATTCAACGCATGGTGGGTACTCACAAGTCTAACTAGCACAACATGCTCTTTTCCGCACTATGGGAATACCGAACCTCCGTTAAGACTGCCGCCAGATTTACACCATTCCAGTTAGTTTACCGATTGGAGGCAGTCCTACCAATAGAGTGCGAGATTCCATCACTCAAACTCGTAGTCGAACTTCTTATGAACACCACTATTAAGGAAGAGTGTTTCCTTTACCTAGAATAACTTGACGAAACCCGCTGCATTGCTACTCTTGCCAACGAGGCACACAAGAAGTGCATCAAGGCATAATACGACAAGTCAGTCAAACCCCGTGTCTTTAATGAGGGTGATTTGGTCCTCACGTACGACTAAAATCATGATAAGTTACGGGTAGGTAAGTTCGAGTCCATGTGGCACCGACCGTACATAGTGAAACGTGTTTTGGAGAAGGGATCCTACAAACTAGAGGACTATGATGGGATATCTTCAGGTGAGCCCCGCAATGGGATCTACCTAAAGAGGTACTATGCATGAGTATTTCATGCATAGATATCTTGCATATACTGTACATGGAGTGTTTGTTTTGTGTGGTGTGACGCTTTTGTTTTAGTGTGTCTAGATATTGTTTCGTTTCTTATACCATGTTCTGTCTGCATGTGCAGATGGAAACTTGCTACGGATTCATGGACGACGCCAACTGGCATACCCGTAACCTTTCTTCGGGAGCTTGGGTACTTTATTCCCCAACCGGCGAGCTTGTTAGCTCAGAAGGAATTTTCCTAGGATTCACAAAAAACAATGCCGCAGAGTATCAGGCGGTGATTGGAACCCTAACCGATGCTCTTTCCTTGGGTATGAAACTTGTTGTTATCCATCTGGATTCGCAACTAGTGGTTTCTCATCTCAACCAGGTCTACTCTATCCATGACCCAACTTTACCCTATCTCTTCCGACGAGTTCATCTTCTGGAAAGGTCTTTTGAATCTATTCAATACCTACACATTCCACGAGACATGAATACAATTATTGACTCGATCACCAACTTCATTTTAGATTGGTACATTGCACACACATAACATATTCATAAAATATAAAAGCATACATAACATGTAAATCATCCATTGTATAAGCAAACATTTAAACAAGATCTCATTAATCATCCATAGAACACAAAATGTATAAACTGTCGATAAATGTTTGTATATATATATCAATCGATACAAAATGGTAGTGTTGATGCAAAAGTCTAAAGCATGCTAGCTTTCAGTAAGAGTCATCTCTACAAAAAATCTGAAGCCTGTAAGCTTTCAGTGTATACATATATAAACCATGCACCTAAAACCTACGTCGTACGGCCCTAGGCCGCTCAGCCCCAGGATGCGCATGGTAACAGGATACGACCCTCGCCACCTTCCGGAGTAGCATGCCGAAACGAGCTGATACCCCAACCGTAAACTCCTGATAACGGATGGGTAGGTCATGCACTGTAGGCTCTGGGATATCTGAGGTCATCCTCTGGAGTTTCTCCTTGATCGCCTTTTGCTCCTCAAGAGCATCACAGACCGTGGGCTCCCTCTCTAGTGCTCCTCCTCTCCGCAAAAGGAGAGAGACTCCAAGTGTTCACTCCGAACCCACGTCTACAAGAAACATATAACCGTCATCAGCACTACTACAAAAAAAAACATCAAATATAAAAAACACAAGCAATTTTCCTTACCAATGTCGCCCCACTGCGCCCCCTCAGGAAGCACCAAGTCTGGGTCTCCTTGGAAGTCTGTACCAGCATATGGGTAGTCCTCCACCATGAGGATCTGTCCCTATAGCCATGAGAAGAACCCTGTACCAAAAGTGATGATGGGACCCCTGCCACCATGGCGAGCCATCACCTCTTCCCATCTCATCATGCGAGGATCACATACATCCCGATCCTCGAAGTCCACTTGTGGGCGCAAGTGAGGCACCCGCTCCAGCATAAAAGATACCAAACCGAATCATACCCAAACTGCTTTAGCGCCCCATGCTGGCATTTGGTCAACTGATCTCGGAGGCCGGTGAGAATCCCCTCGCACCAGTTAAACACAGTAGGAGTCATGCACTCCTCATCATACATCATTTGCGATTTTCTCGCTAAGTGAGCAGATCGGATGCCAGCAACTCGCACAACGGTAAATATTACCGCTCGAAGAGCCCGGTCCCTGAAATCCTTGATGGGAATTTTCCCACCAACCATCGTAGTACCTAGAATACACCACTGATCTATCATTTCCTCGATCGAGCGACCGCCACCTCATGATCCGGTCAAGGACACAGGGCTCCCTCACCGGGATAACCATGTCAAAAAGTAGATGTCCTCGACATCCATGGTAAGCGTGTGCTCACCTATCTGGAAGTGTTGCTGAATAGGGTCCCAACATTGGACCAGGTATGCCAATAGTGATACTTGGGATCTCATCCCTAGCACTCGAAACTGCTTGAGTAGCCCACAGTTCCTCAACACTGCAACACATTGTGGATTATTTTCCACTGGCATATCTTCAATCTCATGCTCGCGTTCCCACCACTCAAGGACCATTGTGCTCACCCCAAACCTGTCAATAAAGACATTTTAACACCTTTAGAACTTTTCCCAACATTTAAAAAGTTTTTATTTTGTATAGGTTGTGAGTTTAAATTGGCGGCTTGCGCCGGCGTAGAACGTCCATTTGGACAATGCACTGCCGATGCAGAAATCCCTTCCGAGTTCTACGTCGGCACGGATCCTGAAAGGGTTACCTACGTCGGCCCGTGAATGCAAACCTCCAAACTTAACATGCTCCTAACCTACCTAAAAGAAAAAAAAGCAAATTCTAAACCACTAGAAAGGTAAAGAGATAGGTTTAGGATTACCTGTCACTGATGGCACCTGAAATGACGGATCACAGCTCCTAGAATCAGCAGAAGAAGAACGACTCCAAAGGGCACTTTTCACCTCTCCAACTTGGTAAAAAAAAAATAGTAATTCTTTTTACTATTTACCCCTATTTATATTGAAAAAGAGCATATTGGGACCTTTTTAATTTATTCTAGAATGGGTTATTTTGCTATAGTTGGACTTGTTTATATCTGGTTAATTGTTTTTGACCTAGTTTCAAGCTTGCAGCTGAAGTTTAACGCCACTTTGATCCAGTTTTTTGCGGTTATGATCTTTTTGCGGATATTCTCAGGTATGAACACTCATAGAGTGTCTTTTGTCATTTTTTCGCTCATTAAATACAAATTATTAATGACAACTAAGCTAACTCTTTGTTCTTTATCGTGCTCGTTAAACAATGAGAATAAGTCACTGAGTTATAGTTTATCAGTTTTTCGGGATTGTTAAACTCCTACAAAAAAGGAACCCCCCTAGAGTCTTTCTTTAATCTCTTTTCAAGCTCTCTAAATACGAAAAGATCGCCAAGCGAACTTGATGCGTTCACACTTGTAAAAGTATTTGAATGATCGTCTCCCTGGTGAGTCTCCAGCCAATCATGATTGGAAGAGTCCTCTCTCACGTTGTTTTACCCTTTTCTGGGCAAAGAGGCTAACCTTACGAAAAAGGACCTTTGGAGTCTTCTTTAGTTCTTTTTCAGACTCTCTAAACATGAAATGACACTGAGTTTACCTTCTATGGACTCGTTAAAA
Organism: Larix kaempferi; assembly: GCA_027924585.1. Lineage (NCBI taxonomy): Eukaryota > Viridiplantae > Streptophyta > Pinopsida > Pinales > Pinaceae > Larix > Larix kaempferi. The sequence goes on along the minus strand of BSBM01000111.1, from coordinate 209,928 downwards.
CTCAACATTGAAGGGCCCATCATGGGACGAACCCCTCCTTTCCCAGGTTCAAAAAACATTTGGGATTGGACTCATCTATGAGATGAGCTATACCAAGCATCTGGTTACCCTCATCAAGCTCGTTAGAAATACATGAGGCACTCATCAGTCATGATGGGGAAAAAGGAAATTTTTTGTGTTACACCTTTACCTATGGCAGTACTTAGTTGTTCTTGAACATGGCACTCATTTGCATTTGCATTCAGTACTTGGATAATTCGTTTGTCCTTGAGTCTTGGTTAACTTTATGAGTCTTGTCACTCCATTGGGCCATCCAAAGAATGTTTCCACCATAAGTTGCATTAGGTTTAAAATGTCATTCTCATCATTTCAATACTGCCAAGTCATGCCATGCCCATGTTCAAGATACATTCACCTCTCATCATTCTGTAGTCAGTACACCTTCCATCATGTCGGTCTACTCTGATTCAGTCTTGCATGTTACTATACTATCTGATCTACTCCAAACATTTGTTATCGAGTTTCGCGTCAATGATGGGGGATTCATCATGGCCCTCCTTCGACGGATTCATCCTTGTCGACCTCAACACATCATCCGAGGATTGAATCTAGAAACCAATCAAGTACCTTGGGCCCGCATGCCTCAATGGCAGGTTACCTCACTTTTGACATGAGTTTGCATCATTGACTCTTGATTGAAATATTTTGTCAAGCGTTCGACTTCAACTCATTCATTCGCGCTTGATGATATGTACTCTGATACCTTGGGGATCATTGACATTAATGGTGATTTCCCTCGCGCTTGTTAACCTCATACATCAATGATCGTTAATCAAGTGGCTTCTACCATGTTCGACATCAAGACATTTGTAATCACATGGATAGATTCGTATCATTTTGGGTTCGGCTTGAAGACCCTGGGGAGTCATGTTTTACCCAGGTTGCGATGGAGATTGTTTTAGTTATATCACATGGATCCACTTTGTATTGGTAGTGGCTGTGTTATCCTCTCATCATGGATCTACGCTTGTGTCTAGTAGCCATGATTGTGTTCAGTCGGTATTTATTACTATGGATTTGCATTGTATTGGTCGAAAACCATGTTGTGAGTCATGCAAGACTGTGTTCTCAGAGTCAGTTGCACTGCAGCAGCATCTTCCATCCAACAAGTCCTTGCCATCCTTCTATCAAATCATTTCAACTGTCTAGTTCTATCAGCTTCATGCTTTGGGGGGCATTCTGTTACACCCAAAATATCACCATCATGAGACATATATTAACTCAGTGGCTCAATCCCTGAAGTCCCATGATCAAGTCAATCAGTTAGAGAAAGTTGATGACCTTTGTCCATATTCCTAATTAGGCCTGGGCATGTTGTCTTTAATCAATAAGTGTCGGCACAGGTTGTCCTCATGCAGCCTGCACCGGAGTCAATTTAATAAGATAAAGGTATCTTTTGAGTGAATTCTAGAATTTGGATGAGGTGGATCCCTATCCCTAACTCCTAGGTGAGTTGGCCTTCAGATCCCTAACCTAATGGGAGGATCCCTTAGCCCTCTCCCCATGATACTCAACCTACTCTATCCACTTGGTCCCATAAATACAAGAGCCCTCTCCATTCCAAAGGGAGGAAGGCTATAGCATCCACATGCTGGTGAAATAAGCTTAGGAGATCATCATTCATCCATTGGAGGCCCCCATTTCTCCTTAGAGGCATTGGCTTGGATTGTTGGAGGAAGATTGCAACATTAGGGCTTGGTTGTAATCCTCACTCTTCTATGTATTTCCACTTTTATATAGTAATATGAAACTCTTTCCATAAATGTCTTGTTGTTCATTTGATATTTATAGTTTACTTCCTTAATTGTTTAATTAGATCAATTATTGTGTAGATGTACTATTATTGCTTGTTTGTCTCTTGAATGTTCTAACAGGTCTTGCAGCTTCAGATCTGAGGACCGTGGAACTTGGAGCGACAAGGGAGAAAGAGATCTACATATCTGAAAGGTAAGATGTCTACATCTCTCAATCTCTAATTGGATCTAGGAAGGTAGATTTGTTTTCTGTCTGATTTGTTCTAGATTTGCATTGAACTAGGGAGATCATGCCTTAAGTCCTCTTTCGGTATATTGTCCACTAACAATAGAGATTAGACATCCACGTGAGTCAAAAGTGTTTCCTTTCCTACAGCATCAATCCCTTCAAAGATGAGTTAATGTGTGATGTTTCCCCTCTTAAATTTTTTGATGTTCTTTTAGGACAACCATATATGTGGAAACATCATGCTATGTATGAGTCTAGACCTCATAGTTTCATCATTACCTTGGGAAAGAAACTATGTAAAACACTAGAGACACTTCCCACTACTGTAGTGTCCCTCATCATAGCTAAGCAGTGCAAGAAGGTAATCTCCCAGATAGGTAAATTCGTCCTCTTCATGGTTCATTCTGAAGTTGAACGAAATATCGCAGCAACAACCACCACCTCCACACAGAAACCCTCTAAAAAGTAGAAAAAAGTGGACAATATCGTGGAAGCATACAAATATATCTTCACCACACCTATCGGGGTGCCAGTACATTTCCAGGTCAAGCATTCCATTGATTTGATACCCAGTGCACCTTTACCTAATGGGATGGTATACAGGCATTCCCTCATGGAAAACAAAGAAATCAAACTCCATATTCAATATTTAATCCAAAAGGGGCACATTTGACCTAGATCCTCACCTTGTGGCAGCCCAATTCTATTGGTACAAAAGAAAGATGGGACATGGCGACTTTGTATTGACTACCGAGCTCTAAACAAGATCACATCTCGGAATCAGTATCCCATTCCCCAGATCGATGACCTTCTTGACCAGCTCAAGGGTGCCAAATATTTCAGCAATATTTATCTAAATTCTAGCTATCATCAAGTGCCAATTGAGCAGACCGATGTCTGGAAGACTTCCTTCAAATCTCGGGAAGGCCTTTTTGAGTAGTTGGTCATGTCTTTCGGCTTGACTAATGCTCCAACAACCTTCAGGAGGATGATGGATGATATTCTATGGCCATTCACCAATTCTTTTGTGGCCGTATATCTATATTATATCCTCATCTACAACAAAACATGGGTGGAACATTTGCAGCATATACACCAGGTCCTCAAGAACCTGCGACAACACAAGTTATACGCCAATCTAGAGAATTGCTTGTTTGGCATGGAGAGGGTTCAATATATGGTATACATCGTGGAATAACATGGTGTTCATGTGGATCCAGTCAACGTCCAATCCATTCATGATTGGCCGACCCTGACAACCCTAATAGAGATTCGCAGCTTCCTAGGCCTTTCCAACTTCTATCATAGATTTGTGTTGGGATTCTCTAATATTGCTTGGTCCCTTTGCCAGGTGACCAAAGGGGCATCTAAGGCCAAGTTCGTCTCATCCAAGCCATAGCAACAATCACTTGAGGAGATGAAGCAACGCTTATGTTCGGTGCCCTTCGTTTCCTTACCGTATCTGCAACAACCCTTTGATATTGATATAGATGCTTCAGGCTATGTTGTTGGTGCAGTCCCCACGCAGCATAGCCATCCAGTGGCGTATCACAGTGAGACACTTTTAGATACAATTCACAAGTACCCCACCTATGACAAGGAAATGTATTCCATTGTCCAATCCTACTGCCAATGGAAGCATTACATCCTTGGAAAAGAAACGGTGATCCACATTTATCACAAGCCCCTTTAGTTCATGCAAACCCAAGGAAAGTTATAGAATGACCGCCACCAGAAATGGTCCACTTTGTTGAATATTGTAACTTCTAAGAATATTATATTTGTACATTATTATTTTGGAGATGTTTCATCCCTCCGAGGCAATTCTATTATGTATCCGGAGATGTTTATTCCTCCGATGGTTTGTGGTAACTAGGGTTATTAGACCCACCATGTGGGGGTCGGCCCCGAGTTTATATTTTAGGGGTTATTAGGCTTCTCCAGGAGAGGTCGGCCCCATTAGGGATTTTGGTCAATCGGGATCTAGTATAAGTAGAGGAGGAGAGCTCCTCATTTGACACACTTCCACAACTCAGAAAGTAGCGCACTTGTGTCTGGGAGGTCTGCATGTGAGGTAGAGAAGAAGGACAAGTCTTGGAGCACATCTTGTATTTTGGTTGATCATCTTATTGAGGAAAGCTTTGCTGGGTTTTCTACCCCATGAGGGTTTCCCAGGGTAAATTCTGTGTCTATCTTGTGATTATGTTTCTTTCAGTGATCTTGCTAGTCTATTTGGTTTAAAAATTAACATGGTATCAGAGCTATCCTGAATAGAACATCTTTCACAAGGTGAAATTATATTTCTCTCTCTCTCCCAAAATTAGGGTTTTTTCAAAAGTTAGTATTTTTTGGATTCTGATTGCATGGCTGAATAGCCCTTCTAAAGATCTATCTTTTGAGCCTTGGATCGAGGTTTTTGGTTGGGTAGAACTCCAGGAAAGTCAAACCCTAGTTTTACCAAAAGTGCGATAAACCATAAATCCTGTTGCAGATCTGGAAAAGTAAAAGGTTAAAGTTTCTGGGTAAGTACTATTCTATCTCTTGGACTCCCCCAAGAGAAGATGGCTCCAAGCACTAAGCTTGAAGACAAGCTAGAAGGTATAGAGAATTTCTGGGCATGGAAATACAGAATTGGTCTCATTCTTGAAGAGAATGATCTTGCTCAGTATATCAAGGATGAAGTTGCAGAACCTGAAGGAGATGAAGCCAAAGAGAAGCATAGGAAGGATTTGATTAGGGAAAAGAGAATCATAGTTGATTCTATTAAAGACCACTTGATTCCCCAAGTGGCTTCCAAGAAGACTCCAAAGGAAATGTATGATGCCCTAGGAAGAATGTATGAAGGAAAGAACATCAATAGGAAGATGAACCTAAGAACTCAGTTGAAGAGTACCAAGATGCACAGAGGAGAATCCATTCAAGACTACTTCTCAAGGGTCTCCCAAATCAAGGAGTAACTAGATGCCATTGGTGATACTCTTGATGAAGATGAACTTGTGATGACCGCTCTAAATGGTCTCACTAGACCTTGGGAGTCATTTATACAAACTATGTGTGCCAGAAAAGAAAGTATGAAGTTTGATGTAGTGTGGGAGGATTGTGTTCAAGAAGAGGCTAGGGTAGCCAACAGAGAATCCCTCCTCAAGGAGGATGACCAAGCCTTGGCTACTCACACCAAAAGAAGTAGAAAGGGTCACTTCAAGAAAGTTGACCACAAAGGATCTCAACCCTTCTCTAAAGTTAAAAAGGGAAGAGGACCCAACCCAGTAAGAGATCTCTCCATAGTCCAGTGTTATAGTTGTCTTAAAATAGGACACATTTCCAGATTTTGTCCTTCACAAAAGAAGAAGAAGTTTGTCCACAAAAGATACCATGCACATGTGGTAGAAGATGATAGTGAAGAAGAAGAAGAAGAAGAAGAAGAGGAAGAGGAAAGGCCTCGAAGGAAAACATCTAAAGTAAAGAAAGAAGATCCAGAAGAATATGTCCTATTCTCTGCACTCTCTGGATCTGTATCTCCTAGAGAAGATACATGGCTCATTGATAGTGGTGCTTCAACGCACATGATAGGTCAAAGGAAGACTCTCTCAAAACTTGAAGAAAAGTCTTCTCCACAAAAGGTATCTCTAGGAGATGATTACCAATATCCCATCAAAGGAATTGGTGAAGCAAGCTACAAGATAGATTCTGGAACACCCTTGAAGATGAAAGAAATTTTATATGTACCAGGTTTGAAGAAGAACCTACTCTCTATCTCAGCACTAGATAAGAAAGGTTTTAGAGTTTCCTTCATAGATGGTCAAGTACTTATGTGGCCCAAAGGAAAATCTATTGAAGATGCAGTTGTCATTGGTGAAGAGGAATGAGGTCTCTATAAGCTCAAGGGACATCCAAAAGTTGCCCTTGCTCATGAAACCTCCAGCCCCAGTGAGCTATGGCATAGAATATTAGCTCACATTAACTATAAATCCCTACCCTATGTAAGCAAGGTGGTCATAGGATTACCATACTTGAAGGTTGATCATAATGGCTCATGTAAAGGATGTGAAAAAGGGAAGAATGTCAAGAACCCTTTTCCAAAGAGTGAAACAAAGACTAAGAACATTTTGGAGCTAATACACTCAGATGTATGTGGACCCATGCCCACCACTTCCCTAAGTGGGTTTGAATACTATCTCTCATTCATCGATGACTTTTCAAGGAAGACTTGGATATACTTTCTAAAAGGTAAGAATGAAATCTTTGGAAAATTCAAAGAGTTCAAGGCCCTAATAGAAAATCTCTCAGAAACGAAAATCAAGATTCTCATAACAGATAATGGCGGAGAATATACTTCAAAGGACTTTGAAGACTTTTGTAAGGAAGATGTAATCAAGAGGGAACTAACCACTCCCTACAATCCCCAACAAAATGGGGTGGTTGAAAGAAAGAATAGAACCATCATGGAAGCTGTAAAGACCATGATACATGATCAAGATCTACCCATGTATTTATGGGTTGAAGCAGCTAGGACAGCAGTCTATGTGCAGAATAGACTATCCCATAGTGCTCTTGAATTCAAGACTCCAGAAGAAGTGTTCACAGGAAAGAAGCTTGAGGTAAGTCATCTCAAAATATTTGGTTGTCCTGTGTACATTCACATTCCAAAAGAAAAGAGAACCAAGTTGGATCCTTCTGGTAAGAAGGGAATATTTGTTGGATATTGTGAATCATCCAAAGCCTTCAGAATTTACATACCAGGTTTTCATCATATGGAAATAAGTAGAGATGTAACATTTGATGAAGAAGCAGCTCTCAAGAAATCCAGGAAGTGTCAACTTGAAGAAATCTATGAAGAAGATACACCTCCTAGAATCACAGAAGCTATGCACATTCCTGAAGATGATACACCAGAGGACCATGACATGATGGAACCACAAGAACCCCCTATTACAAACTTATCTAGGAAAAGAAGGCCAGCATGGGCTAGAGACATTATTCAGGGAGCTGAAAGATATGGAGCTCCTAAAGGCTCCACTAGAGAAAGAAAGAAACCAAAGCTAGTATCCAACTATGTGGCCTTGATGTGTGATCTTGTGGATCAACAACCTACTAGCTATGAAGAGGCAGCTCGGAAGAAAGAATGGGTAGAAGCAATGACAGAAGAATATCAGTCAATAATGAAAAATGATGTTTGGGATATAGTTCCCAAACCAAAAGATAAAAGTGTGGTTTCTTCCAAATGGATTTTTAAGATAAAACATGCTGTAGATGGTAGCATTGAAAAATATAAGGCAAGATTTGTAGCCCGAGGATTCTCTCAGAAAGAGGGAATTGACTATGAAGAAACATTTGCACCAGTTGCTAGGTATACTTCTATTAGAACTATCATGGCACTTGCATCTATGATGAAGTGGAAATTACACCAAATGGATGTTAAGACAGCTTTTCTGAATGGTGTAATTGAAGAAGAAGTGTACATAGAGCAACCATAAGGGTTTGAGGTTAAAGACGGGAGAAATCATGTATGCAAACTGAAAAAGGCATTATATGGGTTAAAGCAAGCTCCCAGAGCTTGGTACGGAAGGATTGACAATTTCTTAACAAGCATGGGCTTTACCAAGAGTAAAGCTTACCCTAATCTTTATCTCAAGGTAATGGATGATGAACCAGTTATACTATTGTTATATGTAGATGATCTATTTCTAACCGGCAATGAGAAACAGATGATTGAATGCAAGAAGAAGCTTTCTTCAGAATTCAAGATGAAAGATCTCGAATTAATGCACTGCTTCTTAGGTCTAGAAGTATGGAAAGAACCAAAAGGAATCTTTCTAAATCAAGGTAAGTATGCTGTGGAGATTCTAAAAAGGTTTTTTATGTTGGAGTGTAAAGCCATGGCCACTCCCATGGACTCCAACTTGAAGTTATTAGTTAATGACACATCAGAATTAGTGGACATAACTCTATATAGACAAATCATTGGGTCTTTGATGTATTTAACAAATACTAGGCCAGATATATGCTTTACTGTAAATACCCTGAGTCAATATCTAGTAGAACCTAGAAAGGTTCACTTAATAGCTGCAAAGCATGTAATGAGGTACCTAAAGGGTACATTAGATTTTGGTCTATATTATCTTGGAAATCATGAACTCAGATTACATGGTTACTCAGATTCTGATTGGGCAGGAAGTATCTCAGACAGAAAGAGTACATCAGGTAGACGTTATGGTCTTGGATCCGCCATGATCTCATGGTTCAGCAAGAAACAATCTAGTGTGGCTCTCAGTACTGCTGAAGCAAAATACATAGCTTCCTGCTCTGGTAGCTGTGAAGCAATGTGGCTTCGGAAACTATTATCTGGAGTGTTTGACTTAGAGATGGATCCCATTGTGATCATGTGTGACAATCCAAGTTGTATCAAAATGACAGAAAATCCTGTATTCCATGATAAGTCAAAACACATAGAGATCCGATACTTTTATATACGAGACATGGTGCAGAGAGGAGCTATCAAACTCAAGTATGTGAGTATTGAGGAACAAGTTGCTGATATATTAACCAAACCCCTGTCTCGTGTGAAATTTGAATACTTCCGAGACAAGCTTGGTGTAGCTCAAAAGGACCCTCCTCGAAAGGGGGAGTAGTATCGTCACTGATGATGAGGATACCTGTTTACCATTCTTAGATATTTATGCTTATTTAGATTTAGATTTATTACACTTAGAATACTTACATTATTTTTTCTTTTACTTTGATGATATATGTATTGATGAGGATACATGTTTTGATGATATATGTAGGATACATGTTTTGATGATATATGTATTGATGAGGATACATGATATATGTATATGTGCTTTGATGCATTGATGAGGATACATGCTTTGATGATGATACTTGTATTATTACATATTGATGTATTGATGAGAATACTTGTATTGATGATATATGCACATATATTAATGTACTTGTATGGATGAGGATACTTGTACCTGTATTGATGAGAGGATTGGATCATCCTTGGACTGCAGTCCTAAAGAGAGCCGTAGACGTATGTCTTCGAGAATGAAGTCCTTAGTGGACATGTGAGGATTGGATCATCCTTGGACTGCAGTCCTAAAGAGTGCCGTAGACATATGTCTTCGAGAATGAAGTCCTTAGTGGACATGTGAGGATTGGATCATCCTTGGACTGCAGTCCTAAAGAGAGCCATAGACGTATGTCTTCGAGAATGAAGTCCCTAGTGGACATGTGAGGGTTGGATTATCCTTGGACTGCAGTCCTAAAGAGAGCCATAGACATGATGTCTCCGAGAATGAGGGTTGGATCATCCTTGGACTGCAGTCCTAAAGAGAGCCGTAGACATGATGTCTCTGAGAATGAGGGTTGGATCATCCTTGGACTGCAGTCCTAAAGAGAGCCATAGACATGATGTCTCCGAGAATGAGGGTTGGATCATCCTTGGATTGCGGTCCTAAAGAGAGCCGTAGACATGATGTCTCCGAGAATGAGGGTTGGATCATCCTTGGACTGCAGTCCTAAAGAGAGCCGTAAACATGATGTCTCCAAGAATGAGGGTTGGATCATCCTTGGATTGCAGTCCTAAAGAGAGCCGTAGACATGATGTCTCTGGGAATGAGGGTTGGATCATCCTTGGACTGCAGTCCTAAAGAGAGCCGTAGACATGAGGTCTTCGAGAATTGAATGATAGGACTGGATTGTCCCTGGACCTCAGTTCAAAAGGTACATGGTAGGACTGGATCGTCCTTGGACCTCGGTTCAAAAGGTACATGATAGGACTGGATCGTCCCTGGACCTCGGTTCAAAAGGTACATGGTAGGACTAGATCATCCTTGGACCTCAGTTCAAAAAGTACATGATAGGACTGGATCGTCCCTGGACCTCGGTTCAAAAGGTACATGGTAGGACTGGATCGTCCTTGGACCTCGGTTCAAAAGGTAGATGATAGGACTGGATCATCCCTGGACCTCGGTTCAAAAGGTACATGGGAGGACTGGATCGTCCTTGGACCTCAGTTCAAAAGGTACATGACGGGATTGCATCATCCATGGACCTATGTCCTAAAGAGAGCAGGATTGATCATCCTGTAATATGATCGTGTGTATTGTAGGGTATACGATGCTGAGATGACGATGCTGATGATCGTATGATGACGATGATGATGATCATATGATGACAATGTTGATGATCGTATGATGACGACGCTGATGATCGTATGATGACGATGCTAATGATCCTGAGATGACGATGATCGTGAGATGATGATGCTGATGTTCGTGAGATGACGATGCTGATGATCATGAGATGATGATGCTGATGATCATATGATGACGATGATGTTAATGTTCCAGTAACTAGTTGAGTTATTGATGATGATGTATTGAAGAAAGTTTCCGATGATATATAGATGTATTATGTATGATGTAGTCGATGACTCCTTGCTCCTGCAGATGTTGTTATAATATCCTTCTCGTTAAGGGGGAGTGTTGAATATTGTAACTTCTAAGAATACTATATTTGTACATTATTATTCCAGAGATGTTTCATCCCTCCGAGGCAATTCTATTATGTATCCGGAAATGTTTATTCCTCCGATGGTTTGTGGTAACTAGGGTTATTAGACCCACCATGTGGGAGTCGGCCCTGAGTTTATATTTTAGGGGTTATTAGACTTCTCCAGGACAGGTCGGCCCCATTAGGTACTTTGGTCAGTCAGGATCTAGTATAAGTAGAGGAGGAGAGATCCTCATTTGACACACTTCCACAACTCAGAAAGTAGTGCACTTGTGTCTGGGAGGTCTGCATGTGAGGTAGAGAAGAAGGACAAGTCTTGGAGCACATCTTGTATTTTGGTTGATCATCTTATTGAGGAAAGCTTTGCTTGGTTTTCTACCCCGTGAGGGTTTCCCAAGGTAAATTCTGTGTCTATCTTCTGATTATGTTTCTTTTAGTGATCTTGCTAGTCTATTTGGTTTAAAACTTAACACACTTACTTGCAGCAATTCCACCTGAACATCACGAATCGAGTCATTGATTGTCTCAATATACATCTAGTAGCAACACTAACCACAGTGCTCAACACTTGTGGCCACAAGACCTTCGGGTGGCCTCAAATATATAGTAGTGATCCTGAGTTTGCTCCCATCTATCAATCCCTATGTGTAGGTACATCCATGGAAGACTTTCATCTCCAAGAAGGATTTCTATGCCACCTGGGCCATCCCAGTTTTCCTTCAAGCGAGCGTGCAAATATGATTTGGGAAGGGCATTACAGTCATGTGGTAGGGGGCTTCGACACCCAAATGACAGTGGCTGTATAGACCAAAGAAACATCGTTTAGGGCCTCAAAGGTTGACATTTTAATCTATTCTTCAAGCTTGTTAAAAAATGAAGAATGTACCTAAAAAGAGAAAATGGAAGGGAAGGATCTCAAATGTATTTCAATATAATGAAAACAATTCAAACATATCCTTCAACAAAGCACCTGTTTCGAGTCTCTCAAACAATTTGGATTCTAGTTTTGGCCTTAGGTTAAACCTGATCTTAGATTTATTACTCCTCTAATTGGTTACTCTTCCACTCATATGGATAATCTATCAATGTCTCCTATATTATGGATTTATATCTTTGGTCCCTTTGTGTTCAAAGATGCCTAAGTCACTACGGTGTTATGCTCATTGTTCAAGTATAAAACCTATTTCGGCCATTCAACAGTTTTCTTGACTTCATGTGTCGGCCATTCCCTGATGTCAGTATGTTTCATCATCTACTTATTCCTACTCCAAATCAGATCATTCCTTGATTGTTCCTCGTGTTGGATGAGGGATGATGTTTTAAGGCCTCCCTCACAATATACTTCTTCACATCGACTCCAACTCATCTTTCTCTAGGAATGAAGTTTAGTGTTTCGATAGTACCTTGGGGATTGCAGTTGTTAGTGGCAATTTCCCTCACTATTAGGTAGTTGTAATACATTAATGTCTCCTACTCGATGGATTCTTCAGGTGTTCGACTTCAGGAAAATATATTCACACTTATTAGAATGTATTAGGTACCTCGAGGCCCATTTTCATTATCGGTGGGTTTCCTCGCGTTACTTAATGGTTTACATTAATGATCGGTAATCAAATGGTGTCCTCCATGTTCGACTTCAGCTCATTTATTCGCATGGTTAGGATTCGTACCTTTAGGAGGTTTGGATTGAAGACCTTGGGCCTATGCTAGTATTTCCATATTTTGTTGTTTCCCTAGTTGCATAAGGTTGAGCTACACTCACTTTAGCTCTTGATGAGACATAGATCCACTTTTTCATTGCGGTTGTGATCTCCATTTTTGGCATAGATCCACCTTTGTATTCTTGTGGCTATGTTCATGATTATCTTGTTCTCATGGATCCACGCTTGTATTCTTGTGGCCATGATATATGTTTCATCTATGCATATGTATCATATCATTATTGTATCATCTTGGAGGTCATGTTCTATCCTTTGACCATGAACAGTTATCCCATGGATAAGATTGCCTAACACTTTCCTATCTTTCAGGTACTTCATTTGAGCTTACGATTCTTGATTTCTCCGACTTCCTTGAATCCATATACCAACCACTCATTATTTATAATGTATTTATTCCATCGTGTTCCCCTATGCCCTCATACATTAGTGGGCATATGTTATAACCAAATTTGGCACTTCTCCGTCTATGATGAGACTTGCATGTTGTGCTCTCTTGACAACACTTCTATAACGACACTTCATGAATCCTTTGTGGGTCACAAAAAAGGACACAGTGGATGGAATATCCATATTTGGGAGCTCAATAAGATGGTCTTAACTTATTCATGGTCCATTCAACATTTTGGTAGCTTATGATCACATTTGGAGACCAAAACACCCCCTAAAAAGCCCCAAATTTGGCAGTTTTAGCCCATTTTTTCACCCACGCGCAAGTTGCACATGGATCACCTGCATGTTGTGTGCACCTTTCCCCTTACATCACCAGCATGTGCCTCAAAAAATACTAAAAAATATAAAACAATATTGAAAATTGGGCAGTTTGGGTGGTTTTTGGAACTGTCTCCTCGGTTACAACTGCTCCTTCCTCGACCTAACCTTCTTCTTCCACCATAAAAGAGAGGGATAGGGGCCATGAATGGGACTCTTATCCCAATTAATGTTATGCTGGATAAATTTCTACTCCCTTCCCCCACCATTTGTGCCCTAGCTGATTTGAGGTTTGGATTCTTGGAGGAGAGAAGCAGGAGATCCAGAATTGAAGGTTTCATGAGGTGCCTTAATTGAGGGAAGGTTCTATGATTAGAGAGCGAGAGGAAATCTCAAGATTCAAGGAGAAATCTAGGATCAAACTTCTGTAATAAGGTACATGCTTTCTTAACTCAAAACTTCTTTCCTATTTTGCTTGCTACATAACCCTAATTATATGTTCTTTAAAACCCTAATACGTTGGTGGCCTCACCCTAGCCATAGGAACTTTTTCCTAACAACAAGGATTTCACCCTTTTGTGAGTGAACATCATCTTATATCCCCATTGCATGTTGAATATGGAAAATACACCAACCACTTCCTCAACATTTTCTTGGGTTGATTTCCATATTTTTTGTTTAACCTTAGCTCTTTAGGGTTTGACATAATCATGTTTTCCCTCTCTACTTTCCCAGATTGAGCATGAATAGGGTCCTTGTTCAAACATTTCACATGACCCTTGAAAGAGAACATGGGACATTCTCTTTTGATATGACCAACCCTTCAATAATGCGAGAACCTAAATGGAAATTTCATTCACCAGAAACGATATCTAACATATCTAGAAGACAAACCCTCAATTCAACTCCAAACAAATATATGAAATGAATTCTTGGAATTTTCCCTTGGTTTGAACATCCATAGCAACGAGCCTCCCTATCTTAATCCTAAACATTGTTGAGATCACAAGAGAGAGATAAGGATCAAATGGAACCACTAACAAAGACTAAATCATTATGAACCATAAGCACATTATTTGCTTAACTACTCAAAAACATTGTAACTAACATACTTATCCAATAGAGGAGGGTGGGAAGACATATATATACCATACTGCACAACCACTAGTAGAGTGGTACTTCTACATTTTCCATCTAAATATGTGTCGAAAGAGACATTGTGTATGGGAATGATGATTGCATCCACTAATCATCTCGCTTTCTTGAAACAACTATCACTGACCTACTCATCCAATGAACTGGGGTAGGACAATACATTCCCACATACTTTTCATCTACTAGGAGAGTGGAACTACACTTTCCATATAAAAAGGTGTCGAAAGAAACATCCTATAATAGATATGAGACAAGACTACCCACCTCAAATAAGATAAGTTGTAACTAAAGTGATAGCGAAAAGATCCAAATCCATATATCTGAAAGAGATTGAATACAACTAAGCATGCTCAAATACAACAGGTATGTATTTTATGGATATCCAATATAGGTGCACCCAAGAGAGAAAATATCAGAGGAAATATCAAATATAATATGAGAGTGTATTTATAAATACCCATGTCCTCACAAAGAATGGTTGTGGACAAAAGATAGAATATAGAGCATTGAAATACAAGTGAGAGTTGGTGTGTGGATAACCAACTAGAATAAATGGTCAACCATAGCCAAAATAAAGAAGTGATGGGTTTAATTTATACCCATCTCAACAAGGTTGGTCTTATGCACAACGTCCTCCCTAATGATGAACTGGAGGCTAGAAGACAAAGCATTAGATGGTACCTTTCCCCGATAATGCTAAATCCATGGCATATAAATATGGAACCTTCCCACAATACTATAATACCAGTATCAATATGGTTCCACAACCACATAAAGAGGGTCTCTATCATAGATCTAAAAGGATCCAATAAAGTGTGTTTCATATAGTATGTCCCATAAGGACAAAAATCAAAGTATGAAGGTCATATATCGAGTACACTGTCAAACTAATGCACTCAATAATTTGAGAATCATATTTATAATCATCAGTAAAGTTGAGTAGGATAGTCCCTATGCACCTATGAGTATAAGTTGCATCAAAGGATCTTATAGGGGTATTTTTTCACAAATAAATGATCTCGGGGTTGTTAGAGTCATTATGAATCACCATCAGTCATTATGAATCACCATCAAATGTTGAGGAGTAGGCCTTTCGTCACTAACTACAGTATCCAATATAAAAGTACCAATACATGGAATATTAAGAGTATCTCCAAAAAAGGTGGAGTCAATGCCAAGAGTGTCATCAAGTCTTAATACAATACAAACTAATCTACAAATTACACTATCGTGTGTGTAACAAAGAAATCATACATCTAACCTAGAAAAGAAAAGTATCCATGAAGGGATCAAGGCACTCACCAAAGGGGCCAAGAAGGGGTTTGAAAACCTATAATAAATACAATCTAGGAAATATAATCACCAAGCAATCCTATGGATGAATAGATCCAACACTGTCATACAATATATTCACTAAACGAGAGCAAAAAAGTAGTGTGCTACCCTAAAAGAGGGCATGATTTGCAAAATCTCTCCTTGAATCTATTGGGGGGGAAAAGTGTCAAAGAAGAAAGGCATTAGTGAAAGAGTGAAAGAACCCTAGAAAATTTTTCCTTTCCCCAAAATTGTTGGAAACCCTAATTTTTAAACCTAGAACAACCCTAAAAACACGTTGAAACCCCTAGTTTTAGAGCTAAAGGAAACCCTTAGGCAATTTTTTTTGGCCACAACTCCAAGATAACTTCAAATGAGTGGTTGAATAATATTATAAGTGAAATACCATCATTTATAGCCATAATGAACCATCACATGAATGTGAGCTAGGAGGGAAAGATAGTCCTAATATAATGCACACGAGAGAAAACGCCAACCGCAAGGAGAAAAATGCCAAGCATAGAAAAGGCTTAACAAGGAAGAGGAACTTCACACCCTCTTTGATACCATGTTAATATCACAAGACAAAGAGTAGGTTTGAATGGAACCACCAGCAAACCCTAAATAAACATGAACCATAATCACATCATAAAGATAAGAGAAAAAGAACAAATAAGAAAGATAATGTAAGATATGTTGTATATAAGCTAAAGAATCAAACACTATCAATCAAGATGATGAGATGATCTAAATGAAATCCTGAGTTGTGTACTTATACACAACTCAAGTGAGGTGTCCCTTCAAGAGGCGGTTATAGGTGCACCCCAAGAAGGTGACCATGTCGACCTAGTCATATATATATATATATATATAGAGAGAGAGAGAGAGAGAGAGAGAGAGAGAGCTTAGCTATAAATTACCACATGTGAAGATTACCATCATTCCAACATTCATTTCCAGTATCGAAGGATGTCATAATTTCATTAGAAGGGAGGTTAATTTTCCCTAGATGAGTTGTAAACTTAAACTTTCATTCATGGGGTAGAAACTGCTTGGCCTCCAAGGTTGAATTGATAGAGAACAATTACTCCAGAACCAGTGTTAGGGTATTTAGACACTTATGTTCTTGACATAGAGTGATATGAAATTTCATCTTCTCCTTGATCTTAATGTCCATTGATCTGTGTCTTAACACCCAATTGGTCCATGTTCTCTATTTAAAGAGCATCGAGGGTCATTTTCTAGTTGATCGATTATGAGAAGCTCATTTGTAATATTTTGTTCTTTTGCATAATAATATTGTCTCAAGTAGCTATTTGGCTTGTGTCATGGAGTGTTTTCCTCTTTGAGGGTTTAGGCCACATAAAAACATTGATGTGTTGATGTATGATCTGTTTGTATGAGAAGTTGCTTAAGGTGTTTGATCTTTTTGGAAGAATCATGTGATAGTCAATCATCGTATCGATGCTCTTATGAAGTTCTACTTCCATTGGTGATATAGATCTTGAACCGGTGTTGTCAAGGTCGTGAAAGGATTTACGGATTTGAAATTTTTGTGCATTTTTGGGTTGTGAAAGGTGTTCCATTGCGTCCATCGTTGCTTCTAGTTGAAAACACATTTCGTTTCATTGAAAAAGGTTTATGTTTTCCCAAAATACAGTCATTTTACCATATCGAGAGGTATATTGTTTACAGTTACACATTTAAAAAAAAATCTCATATTCTTTCATATTTCTGCCTGGTTTTTGTTTTATTTATGCTCTACTACCTTTTCAATCTGCATATTCTCTTTGTTGTGCATTATGTGCAAACTCGTAAAATAAAAAATAGAGTGAAAGGGTTTTCTTTACTGTGTATGCTCTTTGTCGTTGGATTTGTGCGAACTCGGTAAACCAGAAATAGAGAGAAAACTTTCATTTCCGGGAAGGATAACCAAGGACTAACCCCAAATCTGAACATTTAGTTTCATAATTTAGTTTTTTATTTTTGGGTGGTTGTTTACGGTGTCTTTCAGGCCAAAAGGCACAATTTTTTGGGTAGGCACGGTCTCCCACCACCACCACCAACAACAACCCCATTATCCTCCATAATATTACTAAATATTTTGCTTTGCTCACTTGGTTAAAAGTTAATTTTAAAAGTAAGAGGTCTTGGGTTGACGTCTTTTTTGTTACTTTTTGTAAAAGTTCATGTGACTTTAAGTTATAAAGTAACCTTATTATAAAAGTGTTTCCCACTTGTTTTATAAAAGTGGGTCACTTATTTTGAAGCAACTTATTTGTAAAAGTGAGCTCATAGCCAAAGTTAGTAAGGGGGGATTCTTTACTGCATTTTTTTCTCTTTACCAAGTGGATCAACCCTTTCATACCACGTGGCTCCTTGGCTCATTTTCATGTTTTTTTTGCAAAAGGGCATAACTTTGGCATCCAAATTTCGTTTTTAGTGCCATTTTTTAACCATATATTTTTTTGAGATCTTTGCATCCAAACTATCATTTTTTTGTTTTTACATCCTGCATATTATAGTATGGTCACTTCATGCATTATTTTGCTTACCAGTTCCAACTACTTCGTATGGAAATCCCATATGAGGGATGTCCTACGAAGTAGGGGACTTTAGCATATTACCTTGGGGAAAGAAACTGAACTTGATGATGATAATAAGAAATAAAATGGGCCAATAAATGTGATGAGGCTCTTGGATTAATTGGGATGTCCATTTCTACTAATATATGATTCCACCTATCTGGTATTGATGATCCAGAAACAACTTGGGAAAAGTTGGAATCTGTGTTTGGTAACACAATGAAATTTGAAGTCATCAGCTTGAAAATGAGTTGATTACCTTAAATCCAAGTGATTTCTCTTGCATACAAGACTATTTTTCTAAGTACAAGACCCTTAGACTCTTAATTGATGAATGTGGCGTAAAAAGGAAAGACGAGCAGTGTATTTTTTATATTCTTTCCAATCTTGGACTTTCCTATTATGTGTTTGTATCTACCTTTTACTCCAAGAAAACATCTTTGGGGCTTCACTATAGAAAACCCACTCTTGAATCATTTTGTGATTCCTTGATTAGAGAGCAAGATACTAAGATCATACATCTTGGAATAATTAGTAATGCAGATACATCTAGGAAAGCCTTAATGGCACAATAGAAAGAGAATCCCAAACATCAAAAGAAGAAAAATCCTCACAATAATAAGAAAATAAAGGGTCCCAAACCCTCTCATCCAACTCATCCTTCCAAAATGACAAAGGAACTAAATCAAAAGGTAAGAAGACTGTGAGTCATTTCAACTTTTGTGGGAAAGATAATCATGATGAATCTAAATGTTTCAAGAAGATGGCAGCATTGGAAGTAGCAATGAAGAAGCACAACATCAACCTTGATTCATCTTCAGAATGTACATCTCACGGACATGCACTTTTTGCTTCTGGTTTTTCCTTGCATGCATCTTCTTCCTCTTCTTCGAATGAGTGGCTCATTGATTTTGGAGCATTCTATCATATGGCTAAGGATAAAGCCATAGTTTCTACTGTGAGTTAATTTAACACCAAACAAATATTTGTTGGTGATGATAGATCTCTTAGTGTTGTAGGATCTAGAATAGTTCAAGTAGATGATGGTCAGTTTAATGATATACTATGTGTTCCAAGAAATTCCTACAATTTGTTGTTAGTCTATCAAATCACTCATTTTGGTGAAGTCAAGAATGTAATGTTTACGCCCCACCAAGTTGTAATCAAGGATTTCAAATATCCTAAGCATGTCCTCGCCATTGGAATTGTTGATGATAATACTAGGTTGTACAAATTTCACCACTTTGGGTCACCACCTTTTCCCTCATCTTTTGTTTCTCATAGCGATGACTTGAGAAAACTTTGGCATGAGCGATTTGGTCACTTAAATTATCGCTCATTGCAACAACTAAGAAAATATAGTGACAAGTCTTTCAATGGTATCTTGCGGGAATGGTGTTTGTTTCGGTTGTGTACTCGAAAAACATCATTGAGACGGTTTTGATAAGCATGTCGCTTGGCACACCTTGGCCCCCTTGCAGCTTGTGCATAGTGACTTGTGTGGTCCTCTTCCTTTTGATTCCTTTTATGGTTTCAAATATTTCTCAACTTTCACTGATGATTACTCTAGATGCACTTAGGTTTATTTCCTAAAACTTAAGAGCGAAGTATTGGACATGTTCTTTTCTATAAGGCCCTTGTTGAAAAACAATCTAGTCATCAAATTCTTACATTAAAATATGCTAATGGGGAAGCATATGTTAATAATAAGTTCACAACATTCTACACTGAATAGTGAATCCAACAATAACGCATCATTCCATATACACCACAACAAAATGGTGTATTTGAGCAGAAGAACCGCACCTTAAAAGAAATGGTTAATTGTATGCGCCAAGCTAAGGGACTATGTCTTCAAATTTGGGTTGAAGCCATAAATTGTGTAAATTACATAGTTAATTGTACCCCCACTAAATATTTACAAGGTATCATGCCATAAGAAGCATGGATTAAAATAAAACCAGATGTAAGTTAATTATGTGTATTTGGAAGTGAAGCATGAGCTCATATTCCTTATGAAAAATGGAAAGCATTGCAACCTAAAAGTGAAAAGTGAATATTTGATGGATATTTGAAAGATGTAAAATGTTATAGATTTATTCAACCAAATTCCAAAGATAAATTATTAGAATAAATGTTAAATTTGATGAAAATATATCGGCCTGCGAGCCTAATTCGGCATTTGTTCCATCTGTGGTCTGCGATCCATCTTCAGCGCTTGTGCCATCTTCTACTCCCAACTTGCTTAACAGTTTTCCTACTTTGGTTTCTGATGATGACAATGAAGATGAAAATCCACCTCTGCCTGCTCATTTTCCTCTAGTTGCACCAGTACACCGCTTCCTTGATGGGCTCATACAACATTTGAAGTAGGTGGTGATCTTGTTAGTGGTCCTAGAGATCAACCGTCGAACTCATTCTCAATTCCATCGAGCCACATCTCTTTTGGATCAAGTTTCAGAAAATCATGATCCAAATACTTTAGCAGAAGCTTCATGGAATCCATATTGGGATGCAACTATGGATGAAGAATAGTGTTCCTTAATGGTGAACGATACTTGGGATCTTGTACCTCTTCCAAACGGAAGAAAAATTTTCAAATGCAAATGGGTCTATATAACTAAGTATGCATCAAATAGAGGTTTTAAAAGATTGAAGGAAAGGTTAGTTTCCAAATGATTTTCCCAAGTTGAAGGAATTGGCTACAATGAAACCTTTGCCTGTGAAGCACCTGCAACAATTAATTAATAAGAAAATGTGAAATAGCAGAAATGACAGAACTCAAAATCACTTTTATATTGATCGCAGGCCACTTCGAGGGGGCAACCTCCTTTGAGCAAGCTCAATACAAATAACTTCACGGTGCCTTCAATGACCTCAACACACACTTATATACTAATTCTATGCCCAATACTATGAGTCAAAACCATGGGACATATAATACTATGGGACGACTTACAAAGCATATGTGTCCAATACTATGGGTCAATACTATGGGCTAATATAAACTATGGATCAACAAATACTACGGGATGACTTACAAAGCATATGCGTCCAACAACACTATACTAACATAGTAAAGAGAAGGGTTGACAAGGGTTCCTAACATCCCCTCTCCCTTAGAAAAAGCTTTGTCCTCAAAGCTTTGGTTGGGGAAATTGCTGCAGAATCTGAAGGAGTGGTTCCCCGGTAGCATCCTTGGGTTGCATTTCGGGCCACTGACGCCTTTGGAGTGTCAGGGAGGATTGATTGGAAGGCTGTAGATGAAGAAGAACCCTATCAGCTACATGGAAAGTGTGCTCAGAACGGTGTTGATCGGCTTGTTGTTTCAGTCAAATTCTGGCCATGTGAAGATTGTCCTGCAGAATGAGAAGAATCTGATCGCGGTTTCGAAGAACCGAGTCAATTTCCTGAACTGGGAAGCTGCTAAGGGTGTATGGAAGAAGAACTGGTGGTGTCTGTCCATAGATTGCTTCATATGGTGTCCTTTGAGATGTGGTATTGTACCACCAGAGTGCTTCTAGGAAATCCATAGAAATAGTTGGCCAAAGCTATGTAGGGATGGGAAAGGGTTTGAGCAATCCCGAAAGGAGTGTCGTTTCACCCTTGTTGACCTGGAAGGTATCACAGTCAGCCACCATCTGTTGAATTGTCATTTTCAGTCCCTGCCAAAAGAAGTTACATTGTTCCGAGTCATACATTTTGAAGAACCCAGAGTGCCCTACTGATGAAGAAGCATGGAATTCATAGAAGAGATAGCCCTGTTGAACATATTGCAACCAATTTGGAACAAGCAGAGAAAGAGCTGTAAGAGAAACTGGGTCATCAATTGTGCTATAAGGTGCATCTGCCACCATATTTTCCTTACCCTTCTTGTAAGTGATTGCATAGGGATAACCCATTTCAGGTGTGTTGGGGAGGAGACCCATTGTTCCAAAAAAAATTCTAGACTCTGGAGATTAGTTTGATGCAGAAATAATTCCCTAATAGGTATGGCTGCCACTTCTGTACTGCATGCAAAATAGCCATCATTTCCTGCTGAGAGGTAGATGCGACTAAATTCTTACCGGAAAGGTCTCTTGAAGGCGGCAAGATCATTGGTTCAGCAAAGACACCTACATATCTATCCAAGGAAGTAGTGGAGATCGTTGATGGGTGCATCTGAATGGAATGGAGCTGAGCGATGACACCATGTGAATTCTTCTTAAGGATTTTTTCCAAGCGATGTGAACTGATGATGCGGAGAGACCCTGGTTGTAATCCCATTAATTTGTGTTGTGCCCCATTGACTGAAAACTGCATCCAAAGTTCTGCAAAATGCCATAAGATGGGGCCAAGTGTGCGTAACCATTGAACACCCAAAACCACATCACATCCGCCTAAGGACAAGGCAAACATGTCAGAGCATAGGTTATAATCTTCCATAGAGATATGCACATTGTGACACTTCCCCTTGCAAGGTAAGGTGCCCCCATTGGCAACCATGACTTCAAAGTTGGAGCAAGGATGGACAAAACAATCAGCCTATTTGGAAATCCGAGGGTCAATGAAGTTATGAGTGCTACCAGAATCAATGAGTATGGTAAGAGGGAACTTCTTGAAGTATCCCCTGACCTGCATTGTTTGTGGGGTTGTGACGCCGGTTACAGCATGGAGAGAGATCGCGGGTGGTTCGTCCTGAGATGGGGTGTCAACAGGCGAGTGCTGAATGTCGACCTGATCATCTACTGTATCTGGAGCTTCTTCACCAAGTTCAGAGGCAGGAAAAGAATCCACATCCAAGAGATAGAGCTTTTGTTGAACACATCTATGTCCCCGAGCGAATTTCTCATCATAATTATAACAAAGCCCTTTTTCTCGACGTGCCTGCATCTTGGTTTCAGACAAATGCTTTATAGGAGTTGGTCAAGGAGCTGGCGGGATGGGAGGTCGTTGAGAACCCATATTTCGGAAGGGAACAAAAGTGGGTTTGGAGCGTTGTTGGGCTGCAAGCTTGTCTTCTGCCAACTTAGCCAAACCTAGGACTTCCATCATTGTGTTGGGATAGAACATTTTAACCTCTAACCGGATTTCATCCTTAAGACCACTAATAAAACAACTCCTGTAAAATTCATCAGGCAATCCTTCTGTGTGATTGGAGAGTTTCTCAAATTATGTCTGATACTCTCTCATTGTGCCAGTTTGGTGAAGTTTAGTGAGTGCTCCTGTGAAGTCATCAAAAGCACTAGGACCAAATCGTGGCAAAAGGAGTTGGCAAAAATCTGTCCAGTTTGGCTCGGGATGAGCTTTGATGTACCAACGGTACCATTGAAGGGCTTCCTGTTCCAAATGAAAGGATGCAAGTGGAACTTTCTGGCCATCAAAAGTATTATGTAGACTGAAATATTGTTTTGCTCGGTATATCCATCCAGTCGGATCAGTACCATTGAAGCAAGGAAAATCAAGCTTCGACCCACGAAAATTGTTGGAAGAAGAGAACCCGGTGGCTGCAAAATATTATGGTTGTCGGTTATTGTTCATGGCTAAATGCTGAAAATGGAAGATGAGAAATTTTTCATGTAGATCTTGGAGTTTGGTTTGGATGGTTGCAAGTGCTTGCTCCATGGTTTTTGCTCCTGCGCGGGTGACAACCACAACCAGGGTTTTTTTTTTTTTTTTTGGAAATGGATAGAAAAACATAAACAAAAGCATATTTAGTAAATGAAAATTTGGATTTGGGAAAAACTCAGATTGGTAATTGGGGTTTGACTAGGATTTGGACACTTTCTGATGGACAGGGAGGCAAAAATGGAGATTTCAGAAGCGGGGTGAAAGAATGAGAAAATTGGGTAGAGAGGGACAAAGAAGCAGAATTAGGAAAGGAACACGGTGGAAAAATTTGAAGGCGTTTGGGTGAAAATTGAAAGAGTTATGGCAAACCCTAAAAATAGACAAATGTGGGATTTCTAGTCTTGGGAAGTGGAATTTGGGATAGGATCTTCAGGAATGAAATATGAAGAATGGGATTGCAGGGGTTCTCCGAAAGTTTCAAGGGAAACGGAGTGAAAACAAGGGAGATATAGAGGAAAAACTGAAAAGTATATATATATATATATATATATATATATATATTATTTTATTTTTCAGAATGGAGTGGCTACGGCTTGGAAGGGATCTGAAATAGATAGTCTGCAACGGCGCCGAATGGATTGAAAACGGCTAGATCTGGAACATCTTTCAGAATGGATCTGAAACGGCGCAGCAATGATCGACAACAGTTCAGCTGAAAATAGATATGGACCCTAGGTATGTGCGGCTTCCTAACAGTTCAGGGGTTTCACTCGGCCACCAATGTTGTCTGACAGATTGTGTATTGGAGCAGTACCCCTCACTCCACAGTTCAGGTAAAACTGATAACCGCTTTGCCACAAATGACAGCTTTTGGTTTACCTCACGGGTGGGAACTAGTCAATCAAGTAGGGGTCGTTTCCCTTTTCGCTGGAAGGTCCTATCAATGGGCCAGCTACTTCGGGGTTCCTGTGGTACTCCTCACAATGAGTTTTAGGGCTTATGCCCAAGTACTTCCCACAGTTAAGCGGATAGGGATTATTCCCAAATCCGAACCTGCAACAGATGCGAAAAAAAATTGGGCAGAAATTTCACCCAGCAAGCCCAAGAAAGTGCTCTAATACCAAATGTGAAACACCTGCAACAATTAATTAATAAGAATATGCGAAATAGTAGAAATGACAGAACTCAGAATCACTTTTATATTGATCGCATGCCACTTCGAGGGGGCAACCTCCTTTGAACAAGCTCAATACAAATAAATTCACGATGCCTTCAATGACCTCAACACACACTTATATACTAAGTCTATTCCCAATACTATGAGTCAAAACCATGGGACATATAATACTATGGGATGACTTACAAAGCATATGCGTCCAATACTATGGGACAATACTATGGGCTAATATAAACTATGGATCAACAAATACTACAGGACAACTTACAAAGCATATGCGTCCAACAACACTATACTAACATAGTAAAGAGAAGGGTTGACACGGGTTCCTAACATTGCCCCTATCGCCAAAATGAAATCCATCTACCTTGTTCTTTCCCCTGCATCCTTACATAAATGGTAGGTCCATCAAATGGATATCAAGTCCTCCTTGCATGGGGATTTGCAGGAAGAAATTTACTTGGAACAACCTCCTAGATATGTTTAGAATGACTCTATCTTTGTTTGTCGCCTTAAGAAAACCTTATATGGACTTAAAAAAGCTCCTTGAACCTAGTATTCCAAAATGGATAGCTTTCTTCTTGACACTGACTTTTATAGATGCCATTTAGACCTCAATGTCTATACCAAGAATGTAGGAAACCATCTAATCATCCTTGTTCTTTATGTTGATTACCTTATTCTTACTGGTAGTGACCATCAACTTTTAACCCATGTGAAATACAGTCTTAAGAATAAATTTGAAATGAAGGACTTAGTGCATTTTCATTATTTTCTTAGCCTCCAAGTCTTACAAACCAAAGAAGGAATTTCTCTTTCTCAGTCTAAGTCTGAATTGTTAGAGATTATGGTATCTCGGGATGTCTTCCATGATTTAGATGCCTTGCATGGAGGTACATCAATAGTATAGGCATCAAGATGGAGTAAAGGGTGAGATACACTCTACTTAGTGGAATGAATCCATTGGGGGATGCATGTGGACCTTCCAGGGTGTTTTGCCTCATGCATGCATGAGATTTGCATGTACCGTTATTAATTAAAAGATGCATGCAAACGTGACTTTTTGCATGCACTAATATTAGTTTTTTGGTAAACCTAATTCATCAGTGAGATTATATATAGAGGTAGGAGGTCCTCGGATGAGGTTGCTCAGTTGAATTATCAGAGAGAGATCATTCAAGAGTGAGGAGGGCTCATTAGTGCAGGCAGAGGGAAACTTTATGAGAGAGAGAGAGAAAGAGAGGAGCTTCTACAGTAGGGAGAGTGGGGTGATCTGAGTTGGATGAGACACCACTTGACCAGAGGCACTTGGAACCCATTTCTGTGGACTAAGGAGTTCATCGGAGTGGTTTCTGCAAAGATTGAGATAGGGTTACTTCAAGAGGAGAGAGGGGCGCATTACCAGAGGAGAGAGGAGCTCATTCTCGATCAGATTGACCGATTGAGCAGGTGAGACCTTTGGAGTATCCTTGCCTCAGTGTTTGAGGAAGGAATGTGATGATTAGAGCTCAGATATGTTGAGATATGATTTTGTACGAGCATTCGACATCTTGAGGGAGGGTGCACTTTTCCATGCAGAGAGGGGAACATTCATCATATCTAGCAGTTGGCCTTCTTCTATGGCTGAGCATATAAGAGCAGTGTTGTGAGAGAAACAGTGCAGATGGAGAGTTACATGCAGACATGTCCATATCTAGTTGACATCTAGGGCACATTTCCTTTGTGCATGCATCATTTGTTGCATGTATATCTAGGGTTTTTACCCTGTCAGGTTTGGTTGTTACTTCTGAGATAACATTGTATGTACTTGTATTCTTACTACTTTGCTCTGGGCTTGAGATAGAAGAAAGTCCCACAGATAGTTGGTTTTCCCCATTTGGGGTTTCCAAGTTACATCCAGAGTAGTGTGATTGTTGTGTTTTCATTGTCAAAGTGTTAATAGATCTATAGTGTTTGTATCTTAAGTCTTTATTTGTATTATTGATTTATAGAGACTCAAACCACTTGATATCTTAGGGATATCCATAGGGAGTAGTGATCTATGGATAAATTATCATGGTATCAGATCCCTCGTAAGGGTCAGGGAGAAGCAATCACACACAAATCTGCGAGCAGTATACCATATATATGTGGTGACTCGGGTTGATTTTCATATATCTAGAGAGGG
The DNA here is from genome assembly GCA_027924585.1 of Larix kaempferi. Taxonomy (NCBI): domain Eukaryota; kingdom Viridiplantae; phylum Streptophyta; class Pinopsida; order Pinales; family Pinaceae; genus Larix; species Larix kaempferi. The sequence goes on along the minus strand of BSBM01000111.1, from coordinate 182,988 downwards.
AGACCAGATCTGAAGTGTAGGGTTCATATATGTGATAGTAGAGGTCATATCTAATAGATCTGAGAATTTGGAGTCTATATATGAGATAGATCTAGTATATCAGTGAAGATAGAGACCAAATCTACCATATCTAAAGAGAGAAGCTCATATCTATGGTTATAGAGGTCAGATCTATTAGATCTATGACCTAGGTGGATAGATCTAAGATAGATCTATCATATATGTGCAAGGGGAGGCCATATTTCTGACTAAGAGAGGTTCTTGTATCATTTTGTGTATTTTCAATTCAGAGGTTATGACCACTAGCTTGAGAGTAGAGTACAGGTTGTTGGGAAAGCCAGTATGTGGGTCCAGGGAGACCTTGGATACAATTTCAGTATCAATGACAGAGGGAGAGCATAATGCTTCTCTCAAGATGACACTGATAGAGGAGGAGCGCACATCTACATATCAAAGTGCAACAGATGCAGCCATGAATCCTTTCAATTCAGAGGGAGTAGTTGCAGCAGCATATGATGTGTTTGATCCTGGTGGATGCTTCTCAAGAAGTACCTTCCTCGCTAAGAGGGAGTGTTATTGCAAAGATGTGCATGAGATATGCATGTGCATGAGGTCTTGAATGATGCATGTGCGTGAGATATGCATGTTGTATGTGCATGTGCATGAAGACTGAGAGGTGGATGATTGACTGTCAGCATTGCAGTCATATGACCGAGATGCGAGAGGCATTCCTTGTTCTTTAGCACACACCTATGCATATGATTTGAGATGTGCATGGGACTGATCACTTGGTCACATGAGTGGGTAGAGTTCATTTTCTACTTGACCTTGGAGAAATCCTGTAGGTATCAGGAGTATTGTTCATTCCAAGACCGAGAGGGAGTATACTCTCAATGGCAGCATTGGGTGCTACTAGTTACTCAGTAGTGTTCCAGAGGGATCTAATATTCACTTATACATAGGGAGTTAATCCAATATTGATGGGTCACAGGATTGACGGTGAGTAATTGGTTCGGGGAAAACCCACATCTGGCACATCAGGTTGGTTGAGTGCATCCTCTTCAGAGTTAGAGGGGGATAGTGAGCAAGATGCTCACAGCAGGGATGGTGCTAAGAGGAGTGAGTCCCTTCAGCAGATGGATGAGCGATATGATCACTGTGATGATGAGGATCGGAGGAGTGATTCCTTTTATCCATTGGATGAGAGAGATGCTCATGATGTTGATGAGACACAAGGGATTGATCCCTTGGACTCTTATCAGATGGATGAGCATAATGCTCATACAGGTACCAGCCAGATACAGTGAGTTGGTATGAAATGACTGAGATGGAACTAACTTAGGAGAGAGATGTGTCTGCTCGAAGACAGAGGGAGATCACCTACAGGGCAGTAGATTTGCTTGATGGCAGATTGAGATATTGGTTACAGCAGAGATTCTGAGGGATTTTGAATCAGATTTCAGTGACAGAGTCAGTGGTTGATCAGGGGGCTTCTTCTTGAGCCACATTTATGGAGTTTGATCAAGGTACTACAAGTCAGAGGACAACAGTGACAGGAAAGACAGTTAGGCCAGTGTCAGTAGTAGGGGACTTGTTGGATCCAGGAATTAGTGGTTGGAATTCCCTCGATAAGAGGGAGTGTTAGAGATTATGGTATCTCGGGATGTCCTCCATGTTTTAGATTCCTTGCATGGAGGTACATTAGCAGTATAGGCATCAGTATGGAGTAGAGGGTGAGATACACTCTACTCAGTGGCATGAATCCATTAGCGGATGCATGCGGACCTTCCGAGGTGTTTTTCCTCATGCATGCATGAGATTTGTATGTACAGTTATTAATTAAAAGATGCATGCAAACATGGATTTTTTCATGCATAGATATTAGGTTTTTGGTAAACCTAATTTATCAGTGAGATTATATATAGAGGTAGAAGGTCCCTGGATGAGGTTTCTCAGTTGACTTATCAGAGAAAGATCAGTCAAGAGTGAGGAGGGTGCATTAGTGCATGCAGAGGAAGACTTTCTGAGAGAGAGAGAAGAGATTCTATAGTAGGGAGAGTGGGGTGATCTAAGCTGGATCAGACACCACTTGAACAGAGGCACTTGGCACCAAGTTTTGTGGACTGAGAGAGTTCATCAGAGTGGTTTCTGCAAATATTGAGAGAGGGAAACTTCCATAGCAGAGAGGGGCGCATTACCATAGGAGAGAGGAGCTCGTTCTGGATCCGATTGACCGATTGAGCAGCTAATACTTTCGGAGTATCCTTGCCTCATTGTTTGAGGAAGGACTATGACTATCAGAGCTCAGATCTGTTGAGATCTGATTCTGTACAAGTATCTGGCATATTGAGGGAGAGCGCACTTTTCCATGCAGAGAGGGGTGCATTCATCAGATCTAACAATTGGACTTCTTCTTTGGCTGAGCATATCAAATAAGTGTTGTGAGAGAGACACTGCAGATAGAGAGTTACCTACAGACAGATCCAGATCTAGTTGACAGCTAGGGTACATTTCCTCTGTGCATGCATCAGTTGTTGCATGAAAATCTATGGTTTTGACCCTGTCAAGTTCGGTTGTTACTTCTGAGGTAACATTGTATGTACTTCTATTCCTACTAATTTGTTATGGGCTTGAGATAGAAGAAATCCCCACAGATAGTTGGTTTTCCCCATTTGGGGTTTCCAGGGTACATCCGGAGTAGTGTGATTGTTGTGTTTTCATTGTCAAAGTGTTAAGAGATCTATAGTGTTTGTATCTTAATTCTTTATTTTTATTATTGATTTATAGAGACTCAAACCGCTTGAGATATCAGGGCTATCCATAGGGAGTAGTGATCTCTGGATAAATTAACATGGTATCAGATCCCTAGTAAGGGTCAAGGAGAAGCAATCACACTCAGATTTGTGAGCAGTATACCATATCTGTGTGGTGACTCGGGTTGATTTTCATATCTGTAGAGAGGGAGACCATATCTACCATATCTAAAGTGTAGGGTTCAAATATATGACAATAGAGATCATATCTAACAGATCTGAGAAGTTGTAGTCTATATCTAAGATAGATATAGTAGATCAGTGAAGATAGAGACCAGATCTGAAGACTGGAGCTCAGATATGTGGTTATAGAGGTCAAATCTATTATATCTGTGACCTAGGTGGATAAATCTATTATATCTATGACCTAGGTGGATAGATCTGAGATAAATCTATCATACCTGTGAAATGGGAGGCCAGATATGTGACCAATATAGGTTCTTGTATCATTTTGTGTATTTTCAGTTCAGAGGTTATGGCCACTAGATTGAGAGTAGAGTACAGGTTGTTGGGAAAGCCTATATGTGGGTCCAGGGAGACCTTGGATATATTTTCACTATCAGTGAGAGAGGGAGAGCATTATGCATCTCTCAATATGACATTGATATAGGAGGAGTGCAGAATATGCAGCCATGAATCCTTCCAGTTCAAAGGGAGTAGTTGCAGCAGCATATGATGTGTTTGATCCTGGTGGATGCTTCTCCAGAAGTACCTTCCTCGCTAAGAGGGAGTGTTATTGTAGATATGTGCATGAGATATGCATGTGCATGGGGCCTTGCATGATGCATGTGCATGAGATATGCATGTTGCATGTGCATGAGGTCTTGCATGATGCATGTGCGTGAGATATGCTTGTTGCATGTGCATGTGCATGAAGACTGAGAGGTGGATGATTGATTGCAATCATTGTAGTCATATGATCGGGATGCAAGAGGCATTCCTCATTCTTGAGCACACACCTATGCAGATGATTCGAGATGTGCATGGGACTAATCACTTGGTCATAGGAGTGGGTAGAGTTCATTTTCTACTTGATCTTGGAGAAATCCTGGAGGTATCAGGAGTATTGCTCATTCCAGTACTGAGAGGGAGTATACTCCCAGTGGCAGCATTAGATGCTACTGGTTACTCAGTGGTGTTCCAAAGGGATCTGATATTCACTTATCCAAAGGGAGTTGATCCAGTCTTGGTGGGTCACAAGATCGACGGTGAGTACTTGGTTCAAGGACAACCCACATCTGGCACATCAGGTTGGTTGAGTACATCCTCTTACGAGTGAGAGGGGTATAGTGAGTGAGATGCTCACATCAGGGATGGTGCTAGGAGATTTGCATGCACATTTTGCCTCATGCATGCATGAGATTTGCATGTACATTTATTAATTATATGCATGCAAAAGTGAATTTTTTCATGCACCGATACTAGGTTTTTTATAAACCTAATTGATCAGTGAGATTATATATAGAGACAGGAGGTCCCCGGATGAGGTTGCTCAGTTGACTTATTAGAGAGAGATCATTCAAGAGTGAGAAGGTTTCATTAGTGCATTCAGAGGGCAATTTTCTGAGAGAGAGAGAGAGAGAGGAGATTCTGTAGTAGGGAGAGTGGGGTGATTTGAGCTGGATCAGATACCACTTGACCAGAGGCACTTGGCACCTAGTTCTATGGACTGAGAGAGTTCATCAGAGTGGTTTCTGCAGAGATTGAGAGAGGGCGACTTCTAGAGGAGAGAGGGGCGCATTACGATAGGAGAGAGGAGCTCATTCTAGATCTGATTGACCGATTGAGCAGCTTATACTTTCGAAGTATCCTTGCCTCAGTGTTTGAGGAAGGACTGTGACAATCAGAGCTCAAATCTGTTGAGATCTGATTCCATACGAGCATCTGGCATCTTGAGGGAGGGTGCACTTTTCCATGCAGAGAGGGATGCATTCATAAGATCTAGTAGTTGGCCTTCTTCCATGGCTGAGCAGATCAAAGCAATGTTGTGAGGGAGACAGTGCAAACAAAGAGTTACCTGTAGACATATCAAGATCCAGTTGACATCTAGGGCACATTTCCTCTGTGCATGCATCATTTGTTGCATGCAGATCTAGGGTTTTGACCCTGTCAGGTTCAGTTGTTCCTTCTGAGGTAACATTGTATGTACTTGTATTCTTACTACTTTGTTGTGGGATCGAGATAGAAGAAACCCCCACAGATAGTTGTTTTTCCCCGTTTGGGGTTTCTAGGGTACATCCAGAGTAGTGTGATTGTTGTGTTGTCATTTTCAAAGTGTTAAGAGATCTATAGTGTTTGTATCTTAAGTCTTTATTTGTATTATTGATTTATAGAGACTCAAACCGCTTGAGATCTCATAGATATCCAGAGGAGTAGTGATCTATGGATAAATTAACATGCATGTGACCTTCATCGCTTTCACATGGATGATTGTAAACTAGCCCCATCTCCCTTCCAGTCTAGAGTCAAACTTTCTACCACTTGCACTTCACCCGAAGTAGATGCCACCTTGTATCGTCAGCTTGTTTGTAGTCTCTTATACTTGACTCATACCTGTCTTGATATTTCCTTTGTTGTTGGTTGCATTTCTTTCTATATGTAAATGCCCCATGAAAGTCATTGGAAAGAAACAAAAAGGATACTTCGATTATTTGGGGTATAATTCAGTTTGGGATTCATTACAGTTCAAGGGGGGTGATTCATTGGTTGGTTTCACTAATTCAGATTGGACCAGTGATCCTAATGATCATAAGTCTACTATAGGCTATGTTTTCAATCTTGGTTTCGTACATGTCACTTGGGCTTGTAAGAAACAAAAATCTCTTGCTCTTTCTTCAACAGAAGCAAAGTATCGAGCCATAGTTAATGCCATTCAGGAATCTTTGTGGCTTCAACATATCCTTTCATAGTTTGGATTCGGGAAATCATCCAATTACCCTTTGGTGCGACAATCAAAGTGACATCAAGCTCACCAAAGATCCAGTTCAACATCAGGTCAGCAAACACATTGAGCTACATGTGCACTTCATCGGAAAGATTGTTCATGATCACGTTCTCGAAGTTCTCTTTTTCCCTACAGATGATCAAGTTCTAGACATCTTCACAAAGTCTCTTACAAAAGCGAAGTTTTCTGCACTTCGATCTATGTTAGGTGTTCAGGAATTTGTCATTAAGGGGGAATAGGCTCTAATGCCTCCTTGTTTCTCCTATAGTGTCGCTTTTGTAAATCCTTTAATCCTATCTCAAGTTGTTCTTAAGGGAGTATGTAGTTAGTTAAGATTAACTTGTCATAATATATCCGTTAGGTAAAGCATGTTTCTTTAGTATGCAATAGTATACATTTGTATATATGTAATTTGAGTGTCAAGATATGTTCTTGACATAGAGTGATCCAACGGTTCATCTTCTCCTCTATCATAATAACCATTGATCCATGGCTTAGCACCCAATTGGTCCATGATCTTTATTTAAAGAGCATGGAGGGTCGTTTGCTAGTTGATCGAGTATGAGAAGCTCATTTGTAATATTCTTTTCTTTTGCATAATAATATTGACTCAAGTAGCTATTTGGACGGGGTCATGGAGTGTTTCCCTCTTCGAGGATTTAAACCACATAAAATAATCAGTGTTTTAATATATGGTATGTTTGTGTTAGCGGTTGCTCAAGGTGTTCGATCTTTTGGAAGTATCCTATGATAGTCGAACAACAAAGTATCATTAATAATTATTTCAAACATATGCAAATTTGAAAATAAATTCCAATTATCCTAATGCTGCAATATGAAAGGATGGGCACCTAATAGAGGCCTCCAATAGTGCTTAATCCAATTTCTCATGCAAGCTTCGAAGATATACCATTTGCGGAATTTTCCCACCGAGGAAACCTTTGTGTAATGCATAATCTTGTCCAGGAAAACATCATGTCCCAACACTAACAACAACTTTTCCTTATGGACTTTAATACATGGAACCTTACTTATGATATTTTCACCCTAAGTGTTGCTTGAAACCTCCTTCAAACCCCCAGGATTGTCACTATAACGATGCCACCGCACCCAATTGCTTCGATTGTTAACTTTTTACCACCATCATGCATAGTAGAACTTTGTGTATTGGAGAAAACTCACTATGGCTTGGGGTAGACCACAACAGACAGTTGACTACCAGAAATTAACTCAATTCTCAATGTTGTGCTATATAAATGACAATGCTAAGATAAGGGAGAATATAACCAACCTCTATCCAAACATTTGATGTAGATCCCCGTTGGAGCTTTCAATCCGTGCACTTGAATCTGCAAATTAGTCTTGACAGCCAATATACAACAAGTACATATAATATATAAACGACATTAACATAATCAATAGCAACGGTCCATGATATTATAAGTAAATGCAACCCAATGTAGAATAAACAACATTCAAAACATTAATGGATGAGAATATGAGTATTTCTATTAATAAACAAGAAGAAGTACAATGTGATACGACTTCTTGCCGGCAACCAATCTGAACCAAGATCTGGATCAATCCACTTGTGCCTCCACCACTTCAATCCTCCATGAATGGAAAACTCAAACTGTGATAGGAGTTTGGAAGGTGAACATAAGGGGTTCACAACTACAAGGATCAATGAGTGTAGACTCAAGATAGGGCAAAAATCCACTAGAGTTCTCTTGCTCTTCTTTTTTCTCCTCCCATCCATAAGCCATATGTGCTCAATATATAGTCCTCTCAAAGGTAAGTGAAAGGACACATCGAGGCGTTTCTTGGGCAGATGGAGGGTCAAAGGTCACCCAATAACTGCTTTTTGGCAGTAAAAAGTAATAAAGTAGTAACTTTTACCATTTTACATGCTACCCACGGGCTATAGTGATGCAACTTGCGGGTACGCCCACTGTAATGATGCAGCTACGTACAGGGGAAAAAATAGGAAAAAATAGCATCTGAAGGATATAAAGTGGATCTGAGTCAGTGAAATGGATCCTGCAAGCCAAAGAATGATGATTCTCACAAGGTGGAAAATTACGTTGTAACAAATGTCCTCTAATGTGTGAGGTCAAAGACTGATGCTACGATGGCCGAAATACATTATAAAAAAGATCTCAAAAGTGGAGTGATGGAGACACAAGTGGAGGGAGCAGCTCACTCGTCATAATACAATAGTATCCCTGAATACATGTCGATAGTACAACAATATGATACAATGGCCATGAATAGGCAGTACATAATGAATACATGTCATAAGTGATCATAGCCATGATCCCTCTATAGTAAAGATACGGTCTCCTGCTGAAGAGGAAACAACTAGTGCAAACTGGAGGTACAAACTGTTGATATCTAAGAGGTGATATCTCAGATGTAAAGTCATAATCATAAGTAGCATACCAAATGCCACTATCGCCTGGGGTCTTCTACACAAGTCTTCAACAGTGCAAGTCCCATCAAGTGACTAAAGGAGTTGGGGTCGAACCTGATGTGACATCCTCTGATTACCGGTCAATGATGTATATCATTAACAGACGCAAGATAACCCACCAATAATGAAAATGGGCATCAAGGCATAGAGCACAATCATCGGAGTGTGAATAGATGAGTTGAAGTCGAACACTAGGATGACTCCATCGATCAGGGGACATTAATGTATTCCCAAAACTGTCGATGGCGAGATAACTTGCCACTAATGAATGCAAGCCTCAAGGTACTCAACCGAACTCTAAGTCTCAAGTCTCAGAATAAATGGGTTGAAGTCGATGGAATGAGACTCACTAGAAGGAGGGCATTAAGGCATCCCCCATCAACCAGCACGAGGTACCAGCTATGCTGAAAGATTTGGAAGATCTCAGGTGAAACGGACTGACTCAATAAGGGTGATCGACATGCAATAATCAAGAGATCCAAGGAATGGCCGACTCTAGTTTCAAAACTTCCTTTGAACAAGAGCATGAGCAGATGGATAGACTCAGGCAGCGTAGACTCAATATAAACTGTGCGATGTAGGAGGCACCACAAAGGGCTCCATAATTAATGGAATCTTAACCAATCGGTGGAGTAAACTGAGAAACAAGTACAGCTCCTAAGGTCCAACTATAGTCCCGACTCATAATGTACGGAGTGGAATGAATACTCTGTTCAAAGGCGACACAACAGCTGCCAACTAGAAGTAGTAACCATAATCTCGTCCGGCTTTTTGGAATATTTGATTTTTTTGGTCTTTTTCATATTTGGAAAAGCTTGAAAAAGAATAAAATTGCTTATAGTACAACAAGTGAGGGAATGAGTGTCAAATAGCGAGCAGACTAGTCCCAAGCAGTGGAACATACCTATGAGCAATGCAAGGAAGTGCATGCAGGATGTGGACACTTGGGGGTGTATTCCCTCAGGGTCAAAAGGTCATCAAATTGCGGAGGGAAAATGTAAGCTATGCAGGGTTCGACAGGGAAAAGAGCTCAGGAACCAAGCTAACAACTGAGTAAGCAGGAGCCGATACAAGGCTCAAGCGGCAAGCAGGATGATGCAATGCAATCACAACATGATATAGCTGAGGGGAGTCCTTAAGGGAGATGGCCAGCATAAGACAAAGTAGAGTATGAGTCTTTATCGCAACGTCATGGCGTAACTACAAAGGACTCCCAATCCTAAGGACAAACAACGGCATGGGCACCAGAATGCACAAAGGGGTTCTAACTAGGGTACCCATGTTCGGAAAATCCCTACCGCCACATAACGACACTTCTATAGCAGTGTGAAGGTTCTGTGTCAGTTTAAGAAGCGGGGTCGCACCTAGGGTTTATGAAAGTGGTCAAAAGGTCAAATGCATAATGCATGTGATAATGACATCTAACCTATATGCCAGGTGTGAAACGTACCTGCCGTAGGTGTGAAACGGTCGGAAACAACTTTCGCCGAAGAAATCTGGTTAAAAATACTACTCCAAGACGTTATATTAGTCCAAAACAGTGTAAAATGGTGAAAACTATAGACAAGTGGGTCTTGAAAATTATAAATAGTAACAAAAGTTTACAATTTACAATTCATTTTTACTATTCACCCATTTGGAGCTTTGTGGCTAGTTTTCACCTCGAAGTTCAACTGTCGATTCTGGGAGCTACATGCGTCCGTTCATCGAACCGTCCGGAGCAGGTTAGTAGTCTCATCCATACCTTCAATTTCATTGCTTTAATTTCAGTTTTCAGTGGTTGGATTTTTAGTTTGGCCAAGCCCTAAATGGCTTCGGCGCTACCCACAGGCTACTACTATGTGGGTCGCGGGTAGGGCACCATACACGTAGTCAGCACACAGGTTGACCGCGGGTACCCGCCACTGTATGCAAATTTGCCCGCGGGTATGGCCGTGAAGTTGCTTTTGCAAATGAAATTGACTAAAATCTTTGTTTTTTCTCACTCTAGGATGGTTCTAGAGTGGAGGGAGAGGGAACATGACCAAGTAGATGAGGCCGTCCGCAATGATGTGCAAGCGCAGCAAGCATTACAAGCATGTGGGTTGTATAAATTTTGGAGTATAGGGGGTTTAAGGGCCCAAAACCTACTACTCCGCCGCTTGATAGATTATTGGGATGTTGATGCACAGAACTTCAATCTCAACGGGAAAATCCTCACATTGGAAATGGAAGACATCTATTTCATTACCGGTTTGTCTCGTCGGGGTGAGGTGGCAAGTCTTCGGTCTCATACTATGGGTGGTTGGATCACCATCCTCGATTATATAGCGCGGTATTGTCCTGCAAATACACGAGCGGTGGGGAGTCAGGTGCCCATCAATGCCATAGTAAATTTGAGTATGAAGATTATTGTGCCTACCTTAGTTCGGATAAGTGGTTCAAAAGCTCTGCACCAGGAATCCAGGCCAATGATGTTCTATGCGTCACAATGTATGCAGCCTATAGTATTTGATTAGTGTACCATGCTACTGGGGTCTATGAAGACCCAACTGACAAAATGCAAAGAAGGGAAGGAAAAAAACTTTGGGTATGGGAGTATCTTGTGCAGCTTCTTCTTTGAGAGATTTCCAGGGCTTAGTCCGAGGGTTGAAGTCCCTCCTCATAGTCTCCGCGATCCATCCTTGACCCGATGGGCCAAGATCTTGACATGACAGGGTGGTGGCCTTCTGGCATCACCATACACTCAGGAGTTTTTCCACTGGTGAGACTGACAGGTCATTGCTATAGAGGACTATCCTTATGCAGGGATAGACTTCCGCCAGGATTGGGACATGCCACTCCCACCAGATTCAGCGTTTAGAGACATTGGTGAGTACTCTTTTTTTTAGGTTTTTTGTTATTAATTTTTTATGGATTTTTTATTATAGATGTAAATGCAAAAATATTTTTGGGGGTAGTATCATGTATTAATTTTTTACTATTTGCTCACAGACAAGGGCCCAGTGAGACCTGATGGCTTCTCGAGACATTGTCGTCGGGGAAACCTATCATGGATGGTTGCTCGGGTACCATAGATAGAGGTGGCGCAGCTGCCAGAGGATATGCAGCGCTAGGTAGTAGGGGTGCCGGGTAACTGGGTACGACTGCTGCAGCGGATAGCAAATGCAGTACAGTACTTCTATGAGACTCATCCTGTCGAGGCGGTGGCTAGGCCTCCTCGTAGAGAGTAGATATCTCAGGATCTCATTTTTGTAGCGATATGTATATTTTTGAAGGCTACGGGCTCCAGTTTTGTATCATGACACTACCATTTGGACATATTATTTATAAAAAACTTTGGTTCTCCGGTTCTAATATGTGTGTATGTACAAATGTATGAATGTCTCTTTTATTTGTGTGCTTCATTATGAATGTGACAAATGCCAATCTAATACATAGTTAGCGTATGCATCAGATATGTGATTAACACTTCTTGGAACATGTATGTATGTAATTGTAACAAAATGTCGTTCCAAGAATCTCACCTTTAGGAATTTTCGTAGTAGCGTAGGATCTCGCACACAGTACTACCCATTCAATTCAAACACAACCAGTTGTGAATCCAGGCGGACTTCTAAAGACTGGATGCCATGTGAAATAGCATCCCGAAGTAGCTCAATCATGGCACTATACTCGGCCACATTGTTAGATGTAGGACCGAGGCAAGCACCTCCTGAGGACACAACTAGATGGTCAGGTGAACAAATAACCCAGGAAGTAGAAGCTAGCTACTGCGTATGACGGCTAGCACCATCCGTGAAACCTAAGAATGTAAGAGATTCCGCTGACATCTATCAATCAAACGGAAGCTAATAAGCAGATCCGAAAAACCAAGAAAAAGCTAAACTATGTACAGAAGTAACTATACAGTAGTATACAAAAGTATTAGCCTGAACCAGAGGTTCAAGCGTAATACCGCTTGAGGTAGAGCTCATTTCTAGGCTCCTTCAAGACGGTCCCCTCATAGTCTTCTAATTCATAGGCTCCTTTTTCCAGGACACACCTCACGATGTAAGGACCTTGCCACATGGGGTTGAACTTGCCTGCCCCCAGGGGTTCTTTAGCTTCGTCATATAAGAGGACCAAGTCACCTTCAGCATACTGCTAGGGACGGATAGACCTATCATACTGAACCTTGGCACAACGTTTGTGGGCATCTATATCCACAGCGGCATCTCGATGTTTCTCATCACGCTAATCAAGGTGGATTACGCGTTGCTCAATACCCGTCGTATCAGGGAGGAGCTCTATGGCCAATTTGAGCAAATGGATTTCACATTCAATCGGTAAAATCGACTCCACATCATGTACTAACTGAAATGGTGAGAACCCGGTGGCAGTCTTGACTATGGCTCGATATGCCCACAAAGCAGGATATAACATGATGTGCCAATTGTTCTTGCTTTGTTGGATGGTACATTGGAGAATGGTCTTCAAAGACTTATTAACTGCTTCAATTTGACCATTCGCTTGGGGATACTAAGAAGATGAGTGTTCTTGACGAAACCCAAGCTTGAGAGACAAATCCTCCATCATCTTGTTTTGAAAGTGACTACCATGGTCAGTGACAATCTCTTTCAGAATACCGAACCAAGTGATAATTTCGGATTGAACACTAAATGGGCTGCTGTAGCACCATTGGCTTTTGCGGTAGGCATGGCCTCAACCCATTTGGAAAAGTAGTCCACGGCCACTATAATATGGTGATGCCCCCCAGTCGAAGTTGGTTTGCAATCCATGAAATCCACCCCCCATTTGGTGAAGGGACCAACGGTGACGACCGGGTGAAGGGGCGCTGGATGCGAGTGTATATTCCAAGAGAACACCTGGCAAGGGTGGCATCTCTTGACAGCGTTAATACAATCTTTAAAGATTGAAGGCCAAAAGTAACCAGCTCGCATAATACATTGGGCTGCAGCAAGCTCGGATAAGTGACCGCCACACACCCCAACATGGCAATCATTAAGTACCCGCTCCGCTTCTTCATGAGTTAAGCAATGACGGAGGATAGAATCCTTTCCTCGGCGATACAAAGTGTCACCGATGATAGTATAATATTTAGTGTGATGTTTCACACGCCGTCGCTCGTCTCGTGAATAATGCGAAGGAAACTTCAAAGTTTGGAGATATACAATGACATCCCCATACCAAGGGTCCTCGGACGAGATAAGAAATAAGTGCTCATCCACAAAGGAATCTTCATGAATGACATCCTCATCAAGTCTCGGGAGGTCCGACATAAGCTCAGCAAACACCACCGATTTCATCGAAGCAAAATCAAGATCGAACTCCTGAAGGATCACAATCCATTTATTATACTTCCCCCCTATAAGGCGTCATGATAGCACGAACTGAAATAGATTTTTATGCGCTACAACTGTGGTTGTTCTAAGCAAAATGTAATGTCGTAACCGCTGGATTGCATGGACAGTCACAAGCGCCAGCTTTTCCACATGAGTATATCTTAGCTCGGCGTCTACTAGATTTCGACTGAGGTAATAGATAACATGCTCGACGAGCGCGTCATCAACCTGAACCAAGACCATGCCAATCGTCTCCTGAGACATGGCCACATAAAGGATAAAATCTCATGCGAAGTTTGGTAGACTAAGCAGAGGGGCCGATACCAAGGCTTCCTTAAGGGTGTCAAAATACTGTTGGGCTCGCTCATCCAAGATAAAAGGTGTGTCTTTCTTCAATAAGCACGTGAAACCTTTGGTAATATTAGCATAATTAACTACAAATCGACACAGAAAAGCAGCTCTCCCTTGGAGGCTCTGAAGTTGTAACAAGTTGCGCAAAGGAGGCAACCGAAGTATTGCCTCAACTTTAAGAGGATCGACTCTAATACCCTCTTTCGAAACTATGAAGCCCAGAAGGTGACCAGTCCTTACAGCAAAGATGCATTTATTAGGATTCAATCGAATCTTGTAGTGTATACATCGTTCGAGAATCAAACGGAGGTGCTTGGGGTGGTCCACTCTCTTGCGAGCATGGCCGGCAAGATCATCCAAGAAAACCTCCATAATCTTTTTAAGATCGTGAAAGGCATAGGTCATGGCACGCTGAAACGTAGCTCCAGCGTTTTTAAGGCCGAAAGGCATTTTTCAATATCCAAACGTTCCCCAAGGACAAATTAAAGTTGTCTTATGTTGTTCCTTGGGTTTGATTTGAATTTGGTTATATCATGAAAAGTCGTCCATGAATGAAAAAATCTCACTTCCTGCACAAGCATCCAAGATCTGATCCATGAATGGCATGGGGAAGTTGTCTTTCGGATATGCACAGTTCAAATCTCTAAAATCGGTGCATACACGGATCGTTCCCTGCTTCTTATCCATGGGAACGGGGTTTGACACCCATTCGGTAAGGGGAACGGGGTAGATGAAACCAGCTTTGAGCAGTTTCTCCACCTCTGCCTTGATAGCGGCTGCCTTCCTGGGATTCACAGCACGTAGGCATTGTCGAACTGGTTTAGCGTTGGGATACGTTCTAATCTCATGTTCAAAAATGTGGGGGTCTATTCCTAGCATCTCCTCATATGACCAGGAGAAAGCTTCCCGGAGTTTTGTAAACAAATCAGTGTAAATAGAAATCTCCTCGGGAGTGCAATCGTCACCGATGTAGACATTCTCAACCTTTTCGGGAGTACGAGAGATGTTGATCGACATAGTCGGGGAAATACTATCCATATTCCCCTCCGCAAAAATATGATGCGGCCCTAAAAGAGTCACAAGGTGACCAACTATCTCTGCTAGAGTCATCCTAAACTCTTCCTGTTCGACGAGATCGAGGTTGGGAAGGAAATGAGAGCGATGGTGCATATCCTCCCAAGGCCTCTCACTACCACACATGGCCTCCATAATAGCTTCATCAGAAGGCAAAGTATCATCAAGGCAGTCGTATGAACAAGACGAGTTGTCTGCCCAAACTGGCAGCATAACGGGATCTTCCTTGACTGTCTGAGAAGAAGAGAGAACCAGTTCTACAGTGGCTTGTTGAATATGCTGGTAAGCAAGCTCAGCTAGAGACAGTGGAATCGACATCTCGACGTCTGTAATGTCTCCAGACGTGGAACTCGTGGACGGTAAGGTCCATGGATTATTAAAATTAGAAGTCCAGAACGGCACATTATACAAAGGAGGAGACGCATCGTCGGAAATGGTTCCAATAAAATTCACAGGTGTAGGAAAATCATAAGTTCCCATCAATGAATGGTACATACCAACACCCATGTTCCCAGTTTCCGGCTAAGAATCAGTAACCTGTGGGACTATGGATCCCGTGGATGCTGTGGAAGGGGGATGAATGAAATCCAACTGATCAATGGTCACAATCTTGCCTTCGTGAGGAAAGCAGATAACTCTGAATACAGTGGACGCGACAGCCTTCATAGCGTACATCCAATTCCAACCCAGTAAAAGGTTGTAGTCGATGGGCACATCAACCACCTCGACTTCAATAGGCACAAATTTACCTCCCAAGCATACAACAAGGGAAGGGATAATTCCATGCGGCTTAAATGACCGACCGTCAAATGCAGTGAGCATGGTTCTAGACGCGAGTAGAGGAGGAGAGCCAAGAGCTTTCCAACAAGTTAACAACATTACTGACACGGAAGCACCATCATCAACCATAGTACGTTTGACAAAATTCTAAAGGCGTGCCACTTGGATTTGAAAAGCCATGTGGTAAGGTAAGTGAGGTTGAACATCAATAGTGTCGAACTTGATAACACTGGGACTTCCCCCATCCTGAACTCCTAATGCACTCAAAAGGGCATGCTTTTGAGAAGGACATGCCTGCAATACTTCAAGAGCCGACATGGCACACGGAGTTTGGCCCAAATATTCCACAATTGAGTAGTTATGGGCGGCTTGAGCATTAGGATTATGCGTAAAGCGCTTAAGAACACCTTTCGGTATCCACGGCATATTAGAGGGCTTCTCAATATGCAAGGAATTGTCAAGAGGAGGGGGAGGCTCACTCCCCATATTAGGTTGTGGTGCACCATAATCGCGTTGATGAGTGGCAACACTAACCTCCGATTGAACCATATTCACACATCCATAACCACTAGTATTGGAAGAAGACGTTACCATCTCAGTAGGTCCATAACCAGTGGTGGGAGCATGCGAAGCCATGTTTTGATGAGGAAGGGGATCCTTTAACACAGCTGAGCTTTGTGCAAAATGCTTCGATGCTTCTTCGATTCGAGGACATAAGTGAGTAAGATGGTCTTCCCCACAGAGCTTGCAAGGAAACTTCACCTTACGCCTAGGTTTACGGTCCTCAACAGCATTTTCGCCTTCCCGAGGAGGGTTGGAATTCTCTTTATGAGGGGTATTACGATTTCTATTATTGTTATTCCCATTGTTTCCACCCCTACGGTTGTTTCTCCCCTTTTTCTTACCACCAGGTTGCTGGTTACCTGACGGTTTCGTTGATTGCACATTGTGTACATCAGACGATGGGGTGGAAGCGGACAAGGTGTGAACCTGTACGGTAGTAGACTGGTTTAGCGACAAATTTTGCATTTGATTGGCCACCAAATCTACAGGGTGATTACTTTCATATCCCACGATGCCATCGGCATGCAGTCCAGGAATTGACTTGGGCTCATGGCGCGTTCACGGTGCGTCAAGAATAATGTCATACAAAATGCCAGACTGATAGTATAGTAGGTCTAACTGCTGGACTTTCAAGATAGCTTGTTCCTCAGTCACAATGCCAGACATCAAAACATCCTTAGCAATGTATGGGAGTAGAGACTTGAGGAACCATTCCAACAGAAACTCTGGAGGAATGTTGGCTTTCACTAACCTTTTCCGCTGACGCCACTCTTGGACGTGGTCAGAAATATGTGTGGCCTTATTCTGACGAAAGGTAGACAAAAGTTCAATACTAGTATCATAACAAACCGGTAACTGGAAACGATCCAAGAAAACCAAAGCAATCTCATTGAATCCTCTATAGGTGTTCCCAAGCAACTAAACATACCACTTCGCAGCTACCTCGTGAGGGTGCTTTGAAATAGTCGTAATCTAACGGAATCATGATTCAATGAGTTGGAGGAGCACCAAAGGTGAAACGTTGTGAAATGATCACCCGGATCCTCAACACCTTTCCCTTCAAACTTAGGAATGTCCGAAGGGAGTTTGGTAGGGACCAGAGGCCAATTAGGGTCGTGACACACCGAATCATTCATGAGCTTCGAAAGATTCAAGCGTGCAAGGAACGGGAGTTGCAACTGGAAAGCTTGATTATAAGCTCTCGTAAAAGGTTGGTTGAACGGAACCGAATTATAAGGTGGACCAAAAGCTTGACCATGAGCATTAAACTGTTGATAATGAGGACCTGACGGACCATAAGCTTGACCATGGCCATACGGTTGATAACCTCCTCTGACCTGACCCATATGAGAGTAAGCAGGTATATAAATATTTTGGGCACTGTATTTAGGTGGGTTGAACTGGTGGCCAGCAATGACTGTGTTGTAGTAAGGGTTGCCACCATAAGTATGGGAAATATATGTACTATTCGTAGCGGGAACCGATTTTTAATGACCATAATGGTGAGGTATGTTCCCACCCCCTGCATTAGGATTAGCATGAGCAGTCGTGTGGTGACCCAAAGCATGAGAAGTATTCCCAACCCCAACGTTGGTGTTACTAGTAGCAGGAATGGTGTCGTTATGACCATGAGGATAAGATATATTCCCACCTCCTACATTAATATTACTAGTAGCGGTGGTGGATGCAAAAGTGTGCGGTATATGTCCACCCCCGTGGTTAGGAGGAGCATTCGCGAAAGTGATCTTGGGTTGACGGGTAGCGATATGTGTGTTAGGTGGTGGATGGCGAGTCGTGTTTCGAACAGTGTTCCTATTAGGTTGGATAGCCCTAGGAGGCAGTTGTCTTCCAACATTAGCATTGTTAGGAGGAACGCGACCGGTCCCCATACTATGTGTGTGAGTGGAAAACGTGATGCCCCCGGCAAGGGTATTGCCCCCAGTGGGTGCAATGTTGCTAACACCGTGAACGGTTCCAGCATGGCTACCAAAAGTAGTGGAAGGCAACTGTGGTGTAATCCGTCATACCATATGAGAACGCGATAGGGTTGACCGTAGGGCCTATATCATCATGGACCTCTGGCATCCCGTATAAATAATTATGTGGATATGAAGGATCGAACGGGTCGTCCTCGGGTGGATCCGGACCAAGAAAACTAGGTTGGGTCTCAGGTGGATCACCTCCCCACGCCTCATGAGGAGTAGGGGTGTCTGAAGTGTGCTCAACTCTACCCGATGGACTAGTAGGGATTTCTCCCATGTCAGAGTGTGAAGTGGTCATGACGTCTTGGATGTATGTCTCGTAAGAATCCGAAGACTCGGAGGGAGCCCGCCGACGTCCTTTAGCAATGCGACGTGAAAGTTCGGTGAGCTGCAAACCAACCAACCAACGGGATTGGCGAAGAGCAGGAATCTGCGCCACGATATCTCTGGAGAGAATATAAAATCAAAACATCCCCTAAAGTCCAACTATCGATCAAAAACAGTAAATCAAAAGCACACACCTAGAGAAACTACAGCCAAGAGCAGACAAACAGAGTGGCTAAATGAGCTCCCGACACTAGAGCTGGTATGTCTCACCTAGGAGAGGCTTGAGACTCCCAAACTATAGCTGGAGGTAACAGAATCAGTTATAGAGACACCCATGCTTCACTGCGTGCAAAGGGTCGTAACCCTCGGCAACAAACAACTGTGTTGTCCAATCCCTATCTGACTCAGGACACAAACAGCATAACCACTACAAGTACCCTATGCGATACCTAGGTAAGGAAACTATGGTCACCGCAATATAACCAATGCTCAGGGTGACAGTCGCAGGTGGGATCCGTCATATGGGCAGGGTAACTGAGCCCAAAACTCAATGAGGGTCAAATCCCCCAAGAGTCCCCAGACACGAACAAATCCTGGAAATATCTCCCATGTTCAGCCGATATCAGAGGGATATCTCCTCAACCAACCTCCCGTGACCTCGTGCTTAGCTCTGGTTTGAATAGAGATTCCTAAGAACACCGATATATACCATGGATTCCTCCACTCCCTAGTCAGACACCTAATTTTTCGTCTAGTAGTATTGGATTGTTAACTCACAATGATCTATTCGAAGACTCCAAACCTATTCTATTCGTTGTACCCTATAAATAAAATCGGTCTAATCAATTTTAAGATTAAGCATTAATTTTAATGGCTGTGGTTACTCAAGGGATATGGTCGTGAAACTAGTGATATGTATGACTCAATAGTATGCAAAATCATCAAATCCTAAACTCATCTATCCAATAAAACAATGTCACTAACATGCAAAATCAACCCAACGGTTTCGAAATAAAAATGCAATCTTTTATATTTTCGATGCACAAGCAGAACCTAAATGAAGGTAGCAAGCACTCAATGCAAGATGCAGTACATGAAAGTGAAAGAATTTTTTGTATTTTCTCTTATAAGTAAAAGGAAAATGCAAAACTATATGTATTTTTTTGTACTTTTCAATATAAAGAAATGAAAAATGCAAGCAAAATCCTACTATCTAGTCACTGATATGCCAAGGAGATCACTAAGACAACCCAGCAGATACCAAACAGTAAGACTCAGCCAAAGGAATGAGCTCAAAAGGAAGAAACCAACAAGGCTCAACCAAGAGAAAAGAAGAGTTATGGTCACAACCAAGGTATGGAACAGTCAAGAAACAAGCCAACAAAGACTCAGGATCATCCAAAGCCAACCCAGCAACAACCAAAAGTCATAAATCAACCAAAGCCAGAGTTGTACGCTACTGTCAAAGGAAAACCTACGGGTGCCTGCGAGCAGTAGAGTAAACAGAGGCGGTTGTACGTGGGCAGAGCTAAGCTAGCCCGTGGGTAAGGAAAGGCAAATGGGCAAATAAAGAGTCCAATGGCTCAGAAAAAGCAAATTTTCTATAGTGTATCTCAACGGCCAATCAGTGACATAGAGCTTCAACAAATAGCAACTCTAATTAAGGACTAATGCTCAAAAAATACCCAAACATGGATGTTTTCCCCAACGGAGTCGCCATTTCTGTATTGGAGAAAACTCACTATGGTTTGGGGTAGACCACAACAGACAGCTGACTACCAGAAATTAACTCATTTCTCAATGCTATGCTATATAAATGACAATGCTAAGATAAGGAATAATATAACCAACCTCGATCCAAACGTTTGATGTAGATCCATGTTGGAGCTTTCAATCCGTGCACTTGAATGGGCAAATTAGTCTTGACAACCAATATACAACAAGTACATATAATATATAAACGACATTAACATCATCAATAGCAACGGTCCATGATATTATAAGTAAATGCAACCCAATGTAGAATAAACAACATTCAGAAAATTAATGGACAAGAATATGAGTATTTCTATTAATAAACAAGAAGAAGTACAATGTGATACGACCTCTTTCCAGCAACCAATCTAAACCAAGATTTGGATCAATCCACTTGTGCCTCCACCACTTCAATCCTCCATGAATGGAAAACTCAAACTATGATAGGAGTTTGGAAGGTGAACATAAGGGGTTCACAACTACAAGGATCAATGAGTGTAGACTCAAGATAGAGCAAAAATCCACTAGAGTTCTCTTGCTCTTCTTTTTTCTCCTCCCGTCCATAAGCCATATGTGCTCAATATATAGTCCTCTCAAAGGTAAGTGAAATGACACATCGAGGCGTTTCTTGGGTAGATGGAGGGTCAAAGGTCACCCAATAACCGCTTTTTGGGAGTAAAAAGTAATAAACTAGTGACTTTTACCATTTTACATGCTACCCGCGGGCTATAGTGATGCAACTCGCAGGTACGCCCAATGTAATGATGCACTTAGCGTACAGGGGAAAAAATAGGGAAAAATAGTATTTGAAGGATATAAAGTGGATCTGAGTCAATGAAATGGATCCTGCAGGCTAAAGAATGTTGATGCTCACAAGGTGGAAAATTACGTTGTAACACTTTGGTGATGCTAGAAAGTGTTTAAGGTCAATGTTGAAGGTAACTTTGTGAGGAGTAACTAGGGTAGTAAATCCACAAGTGGTAACCCTTACATCTATGTCGGGGGTTGGATTTGGCCTTCAATAAAGCTCTTATCAAGACCATATGACTAGATACCTCATGTACTAACTAGATCTAGTCTCATTAACCTCAAAGATGTGACGTTTAGCCCAAATACTTGCATGAGTTTTGTGGGAGGATTTACCACCACATCTTTCTATGAGGTACCGGGGCTTGGAACTTGTCTAAGAGTTGAATATTGAGAGTTCTCCACAAGCGCCATGGTACAAAAAAGTGCAAAAGGGAAAGATTCAATATCAACATGGAACAAGAAACTTACTTAAAAGACAATCCCTTTCTTGTGTTGACCCTACTAGGGTATGCGCAACCCAAATGTATTCAATGGCCTCCACAATGAACATGTTGTCTTGCACCCCTCTTCATCTATATGTTACCTTAATGTGTTAGAATGTGTACACTTAATTATATTAAGGTAATACAAATAATTTTACTTTAATAACATATCTTTTAAATTTTTATGAATTAAAATTGAAGTTAAATTAAGGTGCCACAAATATAATTAAATAAAATATAACATAAACTTTGAATTTTAATGTTTATTCCAGAACACTTAAAGTGTTGTTCCCTCCATAGAAATGCCATTTACATTCACTATTAAACAACAATGAGGAAAATATTTTAAGTCAACAATAACATCCTTTTAGATGCCTATTATTGTCAATATACCAGCATAGATCCATCTAAACTCTGGATCTACCATGTGGCGAGAGGGATCAAATCCCCTTAATTATCATGACCTACTTAGACCTATTTAATTTTAATGAGCTATATACCTTTAACTATTTTACATTATTTTACTTTTTAAATGTATTAATGTATATACTTTTAACTATTTAACATTTTTTTACTTTTTAATTTTTCTACATTGTTTTACATTTACTTTTTCTACATTGTTTTACTTTTTATCTTTTCTATCAAAATTATTTTGAGTAGTTAAAAACACGTTTTAAACTCATCCCAGTCTACCCCATTAAATAATATTTTAAATATTTAACATTGTTTTACATTTTAATTTTTATATATTGCTTTACTTTTAATTTTTTTACAATGGTTTACTTTTTAATTTTTCTTACATTGTTTTACTTACCAGCATAGATCCATCTTAACCCTGTATCTATCAAGCACCGAGAGGGATCCAATTTCTTGAGGTGTATTTCTTTTTTAAAATTTAAACTCAAGAAATTTGATCTCTCGTGACTGATAGATCGGGGTTTAAGTTTTAAGTTTTTATTTTATAAACGAACATCTATTTTTTAATTACTTTTCATAATATTTTATTTTATGAACCAACATGGATTTTTTTTAAATACTTTCCATAATTTAATTTTTTATTTTATGAGCCGACATGAATTTTTTTAATTATTTTGTTAGTAACAAACGTTACATCACGATGTAACGTTACATCACACACGTTACAACATCTCCCCCATACTGGGCTATAGAGCACCTTGTTTCACTCAGTGCAATTACTGGTTGCTATTATTTAAAAGTTATTATTAAATTTTTAATTAAAATTTATGTCGGCTCAATTATTAAATGTTACATAGTATGTAATGTGACAACATCTCCTCCATAGTGGTTGGGAATGTTATGTTACATAATGTAACATGACAACATCTCCTCATACTAGGTTGTAAAAGCACCTCTCAACACAATGTCATCAACCAATCGTTGAACCATGTTGTTGATTGGGATTTTACTATGATGTTAAAAGCATTAACAAGTAGTACAAAAACAAAGACAATTACAAAAGTTGTTTGCTTTGCCATTACAATCCCCAAAAATGGCATATTTCAACTTTTAAACATGGAAACGAGCATCACTTTGTGGGTACATGACATAGTGGTACCAACTATAGTGAACAAACACTCAAACCAATGGAAGCTAAGTTGCATAACATTGGAAGTGAAAAAACACTTTAAAAATATATGTGACCATCAATCTATATTGCAAACAAATACAAAATTAGTAGAGTTTATACATGAACGCAAGAAATAAGTTTAAACAAATCAATGCAAAAGGGAACAGAGCATTAGACAACAACCAATCCAAATTAGAAAATGCAAACCAAATTACCAAAGATTTACAATTGTACATATTATTGTGAGTACAAAGAGTGATACAAAATTGGCAAAATCCAAGGGTTATGACTAAAATCATGTAGGAAAACCATTGTATGAGTTCTACCTCACAAAGGATACAATTTGAATGTATAAATTGTAGAACCCTTTACAAGTGAATGATACACGCACATATGCACAACTAGAGGATCAAATGTATTAATGGAGGCAATGTCTAATGATCAACCTTGTGCACAATGAATGAGGATGATTGCTCCTTCGATCCTTTGAATTAAGGAGCTAACGTGCACACAACTTGGTCCAAATTGATCACTTTAGTAGAACTTTGATTGGCTTGTTCAATGTTGATCACTTAAATGGTTAGTGGCGTCAAACCCTGTGACATCCCAATATTTTCATAAAAATTTAAAATTTTTATATCAGCATTAAATGTTAAAATTGCAAATGCGGAACTTGTAAATGCTTATTAAGGAAATATTAAATAACAGAGTCATTAATGCAGAAAACAGCTTAACTATTGAGTCTTTTTAACTAATGATAGTTTATGTCAGTGACGTGTCATACTTCCAAATAATGATTACGACACTAGTTTATTTTTGTTTGTAATAACTGTTATTTCAAAACATTTTAAGATAGAGTTCTTCCTTGACAAGGTACTGACAGTTTCGATTTTTGGATGGTGATGAAAGGGGTCCTACGAGGTACCCTGAGGCTTACTTAGCTATGTTAGCTAAAGCATTTGTACCCGTCCTTCATGTGCAGATTCGCATGTAAGAAATAAAGCAACAAACAAGTATTTCAAGAGCAATTATGAATCTCACTTAATCGTCAATGTTTGGTGAAATCCTATGTACTTCCTTGCTTCAAGTATGGCTCTTGTCTAATTTAGATGTGTCGTTTGATCATAATTACAAAAATGCAAAAATCACAATAAAATTGTTTCTAATCTACAATCATTGGTTAAATTGTCAAATGAATTACTTATACTTATAAATTTCTAGACTATGTAACAGATTACTCTGTCTAAGGCTGAATGACATTATTGTTAGCCTTCAATACAAACGAAATATTATTACAATGTAATGATACTAAAATGTCTCAACTTTATATAAACCTTAATAATATCGAGTTACGAAATACTTAGTGAATTTGACAACATGAATAATTTTAAAAGAAAACAACTAAAGTAATTATGCGAACCTAAATGCATGGGCAACATAATAGGATTCACTAATACCCTACCTTTATACTTATGATGTCTTCCACTATAGGAGTGACAACTATATGTATTGACCCTATTAATACATTTATCATAAAATATCACAATCTATGATACTTGGAATATGGATACGTTATAATAAATGGTAACTAAACCCAAACTATGGAATACGACTATTTCTAATTTTAAGATGTAAACCAAGGGTATTAATCGTTCGAGGATTAGCAAACAATGGGATTGATATGTATTAAAGTTGTAACCCTAAGTTTGATTCAATGGCAGGTGATATGATGAGTAATAAATGTTTTGGGTACTGGTAAGCTGGAAACGATAGAGGGACAGGTCTTAGGCTTTTAATTCTACCAACGGATGTCTTGACCTAGAGGTATAGTCGTGGCTCTCGTGGCAGGTTTACACGTGAAACATTTCAAAAGGCTTATCTAGACGTTGAGCTGTATCAAGCATTTGTCTACAATATACTGAGTTGGCAAACGTCGGGTTGAAATAATAAATATGGTATTAATGCAGTAGTTGTGAAAATCTCAACGTGTTGGCTGGCAATGATCTCCATCGTCGATTTTAAGATCCCTCAGGCTTCGAACTAGAACCCTAATCTCCACTGTGCTTATGCGTTTACTCAACCTTATTGTCATTCAATGTGTTAGGGAGAGGGTTCTGTGGAGAGGCCGACGGGCCGAGGTTTTTCAGGGTTTGGTTTAAACGATGCTCAGGTATTGCTCCCGAGACTCGACATCGAGACCTGGTGCAAGTGGTTATTGATACTTGAAAAACTAATTTAAGTATTGTGCTTTCCTTCGAGTGATTACAGTGGTAAAGACTTTGGAGGTTTCGAATCTGCGGTCTTCAATTCTATGCAGGTAGAGAGAGTAGTCTTTAAAATTCCTGTTTGTTTGGAAACAAATCGAGGTAGATTTACGAGCAAGA
The DNA here is from genome assembly GCA_027924585.1 of Larix kaempferi. Lineage (NCBI taxonomy): Eukaryota > Viridiplantae > Streptophyta > Pinopsida > Pinales > Pinaceae > Larix > Larix kaempferi. The sequence continues at coordinate 157,337 of BSBM01000111.1, read as the reverse complement.
GACGAATATCATTTGTAGAACTGGGACTTCTGCGTCAATCCCAAAGATTGGCTTCGTCGAAATGGCTCTTACTCGGATAATGTATGTACAGGTGATGTCTCGTCTTAACCGATTTAAGCTCTTTTAAAATCTTTGATGTGTAAATCCCTGCTAAATACGTTTTAACCTCTAATGATTTTCATGACAGGTTTCTCTACTTTGCTGAGTGGTTTCAGTGCTGGAAGTTTGGAAGAGAAGGCATTGCACAACCGCCGGTAATCCTCGGAGGTTTCACTTCCTCGTAGATACTCAGACATGGTGTGGTCGATGTCTTTAAGTTTGTTACAAGCCTGATAATTAAGGGTTTTTGGCAAGGTTTCCTTGGCCGTGAAGATAAAGACGAATTTAAACTAATGCTACGCTTGACAGTGGTTGGAATCTCACCCATTCAACCTTATATCATTTTTCTGCTAAGGTTTTTATTATTCAGAATGTATGATGGGGAAACCCTAAACTTGGAAAATCATAAATAAAATTCTGAAGATGTTTACAGTTTCAAGATTGTGTTTCACTATAAATTATTGTGACGGCCAGGTGCTATGTTTTGAAAGCTGAAGTTTAAATCAATGGATTATGAGATAACTGTGCATTTTGTGTTTTAAGCAACCGTTTAAGTAGTAAGGGGTTCAAGTTGTTTGATCCTTCTTTTATATGAATATTATGTTGATGTAATGATTGGAAAAATTGCAACAGTAGACCCGGCTCGTGTCTATCTTACAAAAGTAACTCTGTTCTTGAGTTTAAAGTCCGAATAATGATGAATGTTCAAAGTTGATAAGAATAAGTATTTAGTTAAAAGAGAAAGCTCAAAATTTGACTTATTTTGATTAGATGGTGGATGTTCCTATGATAGGTTAATCGTAGAAATTGTTTTGACTTGAAAACCAAATAGAAGGGTTAAACCGACGAAATTAATACTCACCTGTAGCGTAAATGATATGTTTTCTTTTATTTAGGGTTAGAAAACAATATGACTGTAATGTTTTGAAGTGAATACGTAAGGTACAAAAAAAAAATCAAATCAAATCTATATAAAGATACAAGCCTTGAGTAAACATTTTGTATAAGAAATATTAAATTTTGCAGCTGTTAATATTTCTAGAAATGAAAAGTTTCTAAAGATGGATTTGTAATATTTCACTACTTGGAAAGAATAAAAAGTATATCAATAGTTTCAGAAAATAAGAATAGATGATGAGCATTAAAACAATAGTTTTGTACAGACACATACTGTGTTTTCTTTCATGTATTAATTAAATGAATCCTATACTGTTGTTGATGCTATACTGTAATGTTTACTGTGTTTAAATATAGGACAGAATTTTAGCAAGAACACTATTGTAATCATCTTTCCAATCAATGGCATTCTACCTATCACTTATCTTTCTTAATTTACTTATCTATACTGGAGTACGATGCAAAGAACAGCATGGGGAAAAATATAAAGATGGTTATCGATTCAAATATTTCACAAAGCTTTTTCATTCAAAATCATACTTAGATTAGAACATAAAATAATTTCTTTTGCTTGACTGAGTTTAATAATTCTATAATGCAGAAACATTTAACTGTAAACAAAAGTAGGAACAGTAAAACCTGGTTGACTGTAGAAGAAACAAACAGCCCAAGGAACCTGTTCCACCCAACCTATTCCTGAAGACAGCCAAGTTACTTACCTTAGGACCCCCAAGCCTGTTCACTGAACCATTGGGAGGAAGATTCTATAGAAGCCTTAGTACATCAACTTGCAATAAAATGTAAATTTTCCAGTCCTTAAGACTTAGCAGTCAAAAAGACCTGCACCAACACCTCTGGTTTTTCCTTCACAGTATAATTAGCAAACTTACAATTGCACTCTCACATAGCCTCCCTATTCGAATCTCTCAGTGATCACCTGATGCACTTGAGGAATATTTCTGCAGAAAATATTGTAAAGGGTTGCCTACCCAATTCGAATTGCCTTGTGTAGGCTGCTTAATCATTTTAGTGGTTAACTGATCATTAATGAGCTGCCTACTCTCTTCCGCCCACCTGGGGGATAATGCCACATTTTTAGGGGTAGTTGTCCCATAACCAACAGCTAGTGGTGAAGTGAAAATGCTGCCATCTGCCTCATACTTTCTAACAACTTCCATTCCTCCTAGTGGGTCAATGAACACTCATTTAACAGTTCCCTTGGTGTTTCTCCTACTTTAATTTATTAAATAAAAATAATCAGTAATTACAATTATCCTTGACCAAACTTGGTCATAATTACAAAACTTTGTAATTAAAATCTAACATAAAGTATTTTGCAAATAAAATAATATTCTCGGAATTTGGGTAGGTGACATACACCCCCTTAAGTCTCAACATCGTCCTCAATGTTGGTTAATCACTCTCTGAGTGATCCTGAAACAGAGTTGGGTATGCTGCCTGCATACTACTCTCCAACTCCTAGGTTGCCTCTTGTAGGCTAAGGTGCTTCCATTGCACCTTTACTTGCCCAATGGTGCGATTCCAGAGTAGAGTTTCCCTCCTTGCGAGGATACAGTCCGGTTCCACCTGAAAATCGTTGTCTTGTCCCACCTGTACATCATTCCAATTTACAACATGAGTAGCATCGTGTACATACTTCTTTAAAAATGATATATGAAAAACATTATGTATCTTTAAATTTGGTGGCAAAGCCAATTGGTATGCCATTGGTCCAACCCTTGAAAATATTTCGAAATGACCACAATACCTGGGTGCCAACTTGGCACAACTTCCCAATTTCAATGAACTCTTTTTTGGTCTTACCTTGAGAAAAACATGTTCACCAACCTGGAACTCTCTATGAGTCCTTTTAAGATCTGCTTGACTCTTTTGCCTATCTTGGGCAGCTTTAAGATTTCTTTGTACATGTTTCACAATTAGTTCTAACTCTTGCAACAATTTAGGTCCTAAAATAACTCTATTTACTAGATCATTCCAAGAAACAGGTGTATCACATTTCCTACCATAAAGAATTTCAAAAGGGCTAAGTCTGGCTAATGAATGATAATGGTTATTATATGCAAATTATGTTAAATGCAAGTAGTCTTCTCACTTACCAGGCTGATCCTTAACATACATTCTCAGCAAGTCTTCCAAAACCTAATTCACTCTTTCTGTCTATCCATCCGTTTGTGGATGAAATGTTGTGTTGAAGTTTAAGGTTGTATTCAACCCTTTAAACAAATACCTCCAAAAGTTTCCAGTAAACTTAGAGTCACGATCTGAAATTATCACTTTTGGTATACCATGTAATCGAAAAATCTGCTTCATGAAGATTTCTGCAATGTATGGAGCCTTATGAGTAGTCTTCACAGATATAAAGTGTGCTGCCTTGTTGAGTTTATCCACTACCACCATGACAGGGTCATTTTGTTTCTGATTTTTGGGTAGTCCGATAATAAAATCTATGCTTATCACTTCCCATTTTCAGCTAGGTATAGGTAATGGTTGCAACAGTCCAACCGGATGGTGATGTTCAATCTTCACTTTTTGACAGTCCAAACACTTAGCTATGTACTCTGCTACTTCATCTTTCATTCTGGGCCAATAATACTCTTTTCATAGCATAGTGATGGTTTTTTGATAACCTGGATGACCAGAGTAATGGCTTTTGTGCATCTCATTTAAAATTAGAATTTTTACTTCTGGTATGTTGGGTACATACAATCTGTTTTTGTATAATAACAGTCCATTTTCTTTTAAACTGTAATCTGCCATAGAATTTTCAGAATTGTTATTTGCTGTCTTTTCTTGTAATTTTCGGTATTCTTCATCCGTTTCACTCCTTTCAAGGATCTGATTTTCTAAATCTGTTGAGTAAGTATTGATGGCTGAAATAAAATTCAATTTTGCTTTACAACTTAATGCATCAGCAACCTTGTTCTCTTTCCCTTTAATATGTTGAATTTCGAAATCATATTCACTTAGAAAAGTTAACCATCTAGCTTGTCTAGCGTTCAGATTTGTCTGATCTAATAAATATTTCAGACCCGTGTTATCTGTTAACAAAGTAAATTTTCTGCCAATAAGGTGGTGACGCCACATTTTTAAAGCGTGAATTACTGCTAATAACTCTAAATCATAAGTAGAATAGTTCTTCTCATGTATTTTCAGCTTTCTAGATTCGTATGCAACAGCACGTCCCTCTTGTGTTAGGAATCCACCGAGTCTGTCATTACATGCATCAGTACATACTATAAAATCCTTATTAGGATCTGATATCCTCAGAATAGGTGTTGTAGTTATTAATTCCTTTAACTTCTTAAAACTGTCTGAACATTTCTGATCCCACACAAATTCTTCCATTTCTTCTGTAAGGAGGTTATGGGGTTTGCAATCTTTGAAAAACCCTCTATAAATTTTCTGTAATATCTAGTAATACCCATAAATGATCTTACATCCGACACATCCTTAGGAACCGGCCAATCATTAATAGCTTTTATCTTATCGGGGTCAACCAAGATTCCTTCCTTAGAAATTATGTGTCATAGATACTGAATTTTGTCTTTGTGGAAGTCACACTTACTAAACTTAGCATATAGTTGATGATCTCTCAGAACTTGTAAGATAATACGTAGATGTTCGTCATGCTCTTCTTTGCTTTTAGAATACACTAAAATGTCATCTATGAACACAATAGCAAACTTATCTAAGTATTTGTGCAGAATATTGCTCATCAAACACATAAATACAGCCAGGGCATTAGTCAAGCCAAATGGCATGACTACGAACTCATAATGTCCATATCGAGTTCTAAAGGTTGTTTTGAAAATATATTCATCCTTCACACGCACTTGATGATCTCATGACCTTAAATCAATCTTTGAAAATATCGTTACTCCACGCAGCTGATTAAATAGATCATCTATGCGGGGCAATGGATATCGATTTTTGATTGTCATCTTATTCAGTTGGCGATAATCTATGCACAGTCTTAGGGTACCATCTTTCTTCTTAACAAATATAACAGGTGCTCCCCGAGGAGACACGCTCGGTCTTATATAGTTTTTATCAATCAATTCCTTCAACTATGATTTCAACTCATTTAATTCCAATATATTCATCCTATATGGAGCTTTAGAATTCGGTACTGCTCCTAGTATTAACTCGATGGTAAAGTCTAGATCTCTTTTAGGAGGTAATCCTGGAATCTCCTCAGGAAATACATCTTTGAAATACTTTAGGATAGGTATGTCTTCTAGTTTTAGTTTGTCCTCTTTACAAATAAACTCATCATTTACTACATTTACTACAAACAATTGACATCCTTTTCTAACTGCCCTCTTTACTTGCATGGCTGAAATCTGTCTAAGGGATGTCTTTCTTGGAATACCTTTTACTTCTACAGTTTTCCCTTCATCATTTAAACATATAAAACTTTTCTCATAACAACTCAAAATGACATGATGGGATTCTAACCAGTCCATTCTAATGATGATATCATAAGATTCTAAAGGTAAAACATTCAACTTGGTTTGTGTCTTTAACTGATTCATGGATAAAGCACAATTTTCAATAAAATCAGATACTTTCCTTTTTGTTCCTGTTGCTAGTTTAACTAACTAGGATTCATTGAATTTTTTTGTTTTCAAATTTAAACATTTTACAACATCTGGTGATATATAACTCAGGCTAGCACCTGGATCAATCAAAATAGTAACAGGATGGTTTTGTAGCATACCTTCAATCTCTACCATAGATACTTGATGATCTGCTTGCATGTTGTCTCGTGTTGCATTAATTTTGGGCATCTCCCTTGCCAAGTCTCCAACAGTAGGTTCAGTCTATATGAAATGGATGTCGTTAGCTGTCCGCTTCCTCTTGGGGCATTATGATGCATAATGAGGACCTTGACACTCAAAACATTTAATAGGTGTCTTCTGATCATTAGTTCTGGTAGCATTGGGAGTGTTTCTAGGAGCTGTAAAATTCTGCTGCTGACTGTTTCTGGGATTGTTTCCTTGAAAATTCCGATTCCAAAAATTTTTCTTTTGGAAACCAGAATTCCCACTAAACCTGGAATTTTTCTTTTTCAGCTCAAAATTGTTGGGTTTATGACTTTTCCAGTTTGATATTCCTTCTCTTTTCCGATTAGTTTCATAACAGAAAGTTACTTTCCTCATGGCCTCTTCTAAGGTCTTTGGATTGTCATACTCGATTCTGTCCTTGATGTTGAAAGGTAGACAACTCAGGTATCTTTGAATCTTCGGTTTTTCTTCCACGAGGTATGGCACATACCTCAATAAATTCAGAAATTTACTGTTCATGTCTTTCATGTTCATAGTTCCTAGATTTAAATCATAGAACTCCTTTGATTTTTCTTCATAGTATTGTTCAGATAAGAAATTCTTTTTGAAGCACCGTTTGAAAGTACTCCAATTCACATCCTTGTCCTTGATGCCCTTCACTCTTTTGATATCCTGCCACTAAATATCTGCTTTCCCAATCAAGTTGTATATTGCCATCTTTGCCTTCAATGATTCTGAGTAATTGTAAATTCGGAAGTACTTTTTCATGCCAGACAGCCATGCTTCGGCTGTCTCTCCTTTTTCAGTTTCATCGTTCTCTCCTTTTTCAATTTCACCATTGAAGGTTGGGGGTTTGATTTTCTTAAACTCCCCAGAAATCTGTTCATGTTGTTTGTGACTTTTTCTTTTGGGTTTGTAGTCTCCTTCGCTACTATCACTTGAATAATTTCTTTTCTTTTTGCGTTTGTCATGGGCAGCTTCTGATGATGTTGAAATGTTGTTCGCATCATCAGTTTTCATTTTTTACCCTTGTTCCCATAGGGTAAGTCTTCAGTTTGGGAAGTATCTTCAACTTCTCTACCTTGTTCATTGGTTCGGCATTGATCAAACAGTACTTGATTCAATTCCTCTTGTGCCCTCAGAATTCTCTCATTGTCTTGTTTTACTGATCTTATCTCTACTTTCAACTCTTGAAAAGCACGTAACAGTACTGGTGAATTGTCATTCAGATTGCCATGGACTTCTTCATAATGTTGTCCAGTACTGTTATTGACATGGTTGTTTAGTCGAATTCTGTCTTCCATATGTTCAGCGGATCCTTCCATACCTGTAACTTAAAAACAAATTTTATGTATATAACAGAATAATTTAACTTGAGTTAGTACAATTTTTCGCAGTCATAAAATTTTTGTTGCGTGTTCTTGGACCCTTTTCAGGCCAAGAGTTCGAACATGAGCTCTGATACCACATGTGACATCCCAATATTTTCATAAAAATTTAAAATTTTTATATCAACATTAAATGTTAAAATTGCAAATGTGGAAGTAGTAAATGCTTATTAAGGCAATATTAAATAACAGAGTCATTAATGCAAAAAACAGCTTAACTACTGAGTCTTTTTAACTAATGATAGTTTATGTCAATGACGCGTCATACTTCCAAATAATGATTACGACACTAGTTTATTTTTGTTTGTAATAACTGTTCTTTCAAAACATTTTAAGACAGAGTTCTTCCTTGACAAGGTACTGACAGTTTCGATTTTTGGATGGTGATGAAAGGGGTCCTACGAGGTACCCTGAGGCTTACTTAACTATGTTAACTAAAGCATTTGTACCCGTCCTTCATGCGCAGATTCTCTGGTAAGAAATAAAGCGGCAAACAAGTATTTCAAGAGCAATTATGAATCTCACTTAATCGTCAATGTTTGGTGAAATCCTATGTACTTCCTTGCTTCAAGTATGGCTGTTGTCTAATTTAGATGTGTCGTTTGATCATGATTACAAAAATGCAAAAATCACAATAAAATTGTTTCTAATCTACAATCATTGGTTAAATTGTCAAATGAATTACTTATACTTATAAATTTCTAGACTATGTAACAGATTACTCTGTCTAAGGCTGAATGACATTATTATTAGCCTTCAATACAAACGAAATATTATTACAATGTAATGATACTAAAATGTCTCGACTTTATATAAACCTTAATAATATCGAGAACTACGAAATACTTAGTGAATTTGACAACATGAATAATTTTAAAAGAAAACAACTAAAGTAATTATGTGAACCTAAATGCATGGGAAACATAATAGGATTCACTAATACCCTACCTTTATACTTATGATGTCTTCCACTATAGGAGTGACAACTATATGTACTGACCCTATTAATACATTTATCGTAAAATATCACAATCTATGATACTTGGAATATGGATACGTTATAATAAATGGTAACTAAACCCAAACTATGGAATACGACTATTTGTAATTTTAAGATGTAAACCAAGGGTATTAATCATTCGAGGATTAGCAAACAATGGGATTGATATGTATTAAAGTTGTAACCCTAAGTTTGATTCGATGGCAGGTGATATGATGAGTAATAAATGTTTTGGGTATTGGTAAGCTGGCAACGATAGAGGGACAGGTCTTAGGCTTTTAATTCTACCAACGGATGTCTTGACCTGGAGGTATAGTCATGGCTCTTGTGGCAGGCTTACACGTGAAACAATTCAAAAGGATTATCTGGACGTCGAGTTGTATCAAGCATTTGTCTACAATATACTGAGTTGGCAAACGTCGAGTTGAAGTAATAAATATGGTATTAATGCAGTAGTTGTGCAAATCTCAATGTGATGGCTGGCAGTGATCTCCATCGTTGATTTTAAGATCCCTCGGGCTTCGAGCTAGAACCCTAATCTCCATTGTGCTTATGCATTTACTCAACCTTATTGTCATTCAATGTGTTAGGGAGAGGGTTCTGTGGAGAGGCTGACAGGCCGAGTTTTTTCAGGGTTTGGTTTAAACGATGTTCAGGGATTGCTCCTGAGACTCGATATCGAGACCTAGTGCAAGTGGTTCTTGATACTTGAAAAAATAATTTAAGTACTGTGCTTTCCTTCGAGTGATTACAATGCTAATGACTTTGGAGGTTTTGAATCTACGGTCTTCAATTCTATACAGGTAGAGAGAGTAGTCTTTAAAATTCCTGTTTGTTTGGAAACGAATCGAGGTAGATTTACAAGCAAGAGAAGAATATCGTTTGTAGAACTAGGACTTCTACGTCGATCTCAAAGATTGGCTTCGTCTACATGGCTCTTACTCGAATAATGTATGTACAGGTGATGTCTCGTCTTAACCGATTTAAGCTCTTTAAAAGCTTTGATGTGTAAATCCCTGCTAAATACGTTTTAACCTCTAATGATTTTCGTGACAGGTTTCTCTACTTTGCTGAGTGGTTTCAGTGCTAGAAGTTTGGAAGAGAAGGCATTGCACAACCGCCGGTAAGCCTCAGAGATTTCACTTCCTCGTAGATACTCACACATGGTGTGGTCGATTTCTTTAAGTTTGTTACAAGCCTGATAATTTAGGGTTTTTGGCAAGGTTTCCTTGGCCGTGAAGATAAAGATGAATTTAAACTAATGCTACGCTTGACAACGGTTGGAACCTCACCTAGTCAACCTTATATCGTTTTTCTGCTAGGGTTTTTATTATTTAGAATGTATGATGGGGAAACCCTAAACTTGGGAAATCGTAAGTAAAATTCTGAAGATGTTTACAGTTTCAAGATTGTGTTTAACTATAAATTATGTGATGGCCAGGTGCTATGTTTTGAAAGCTTAAGTTTAAATCAATGGCTTACGAGATAATTGTGCATTTTGTGTTTTAAGCAACCGTTTAAGTAGTAAGGGGTTCAAGTTGTTTGATCCTTCTTTTATATGAATATTATGTTGATGTAGTGATTGGAAAAATTGCAACAGTAGACCCAACTAAGAGTCGTGGCTATCTTACAAAAGTAACTATGTTCTTGAGTTTAAAGTCCGAATAATGATGAATGTTCAAAGTTGATAAGAATAAGTATTTAATTTAAAGAAAAAGCTCAGAATTTGACTTATTCTGATTAGATGGTGGATGTTCCTATGATAGGTTAATCGTAGAAATTGTTTTGACTTGAAAACCAAATAGAAGGGTTAAACCAACGAAATTAATACTGACCTGTAGCGTAAATGATATGTTTTCTTTTATTTAGGGTTAGAAAACAATATGACTGTAATGTTTTGAAGTGAATACGTAAGGTACAAAAAAAAAAAAACAGATCAAATCTATATAAAGATACAAGCCTTGAGTAAACATTTTGTATAAGAAATATTAAATTTTGCAGCTGTTAATATTTCTAGAAATGAAAAGTTTCTAAAGATAGATTTGTAATATTTCACTACTTGGAAAGAATAAAAAGTTTATCAATGGTTTCAGAAAATCAGAATCGATGATAAGTATTAAAACAATAGTTCTGTACAGACACATACTGTGTTTTTCTTTCATGTATTAATTAAATGAATTCTATATTGTTGTTGATGCTATACTGTACTGTTTACTGTGTTTAAATATAGGACAGAATTTTAACAAGAACACTACTATAATCATCTTTCCAATCAATGGCATTCTGCCTATCACTTATCTTTCTTAATTTACTTCTCTATACTGGAGTACAATACAGAGAACAACATGGGGAAAAATATAGAGATGGTTATCGATTCAAATATTTCACAAAGTTTTTTCATTCAGAATCATACTTAGCTCAGAACATAAAATCATTTCTTTTGCTTGACTGAGTTTAATAATTCTATAATGCAGAAACATTTAACTGTAAACAAAAGTAGGAACAGTAAAACCTGATTGACTGTAGGAGAAACAAACAGCCCAAGGAACCTGTTCCACCCAACCTATTCCTGAAGACAGCCAAGTTACTTGCCTTAGGACCCCTGAGCCTGTTCACTGAACCACCGGGAGGAAGATTCTGTAGAAGCCTTAGTACATCAACTTGCAATAGAATATAGATTGTCCAATCCTTAAGACCTAGCAGTCAAAAAGACCTGCACCAACACCTCTGGTTTTGCCTTCTCAATATAATTAACAGACTTACAAATGCACTCTCACATAGCCTCCATATTAAAATCTCTCAGTGATCACCTAATGCACTTGAAGAATATTTCTACAGAAAATATTGTAAGGGGCTGTCTGCCCAATTCGAATTGCCTTATGTAGGCTACCTAGGCCTTTTAGTTGTTAACTGGTCATTAATGAGTTGCCTGCTCTCTTCCACCCACTTGGGGGATAATGCCACATTTTTAGGGGTAGTTATCCCATAACCAACAGCTAGTAGTCAAATGCAAATGCTGCCATCTGTCCCATACCTTCTAACAGCTTCTATTCCTCCTAGTGGGTCAGTGAACACTCATTTAACAATTCCCTTGGGTGTTTGTCTCCTACTTTAATTTATTAAATAATAATAATCAGTAATTGCAATTATCCTTGACCAAACTTGGTCATAATTACAAAACTTTGTAATTAAAATTTAACATAAAGTATTTTGCAAATAAAATAATATTCTCAGAATTTGGGTAGGTGACAAACCCTCTGAGGAGTAAGAGAACATTGATGTGCACTCATGAGTTGTCGTTGAGGTTGCATGTTGAATTAGTGCCATGTGGATAGAGTGCTAAAGCTACATCAATTATGTTGAAGAGTATGCAATGGTCGTGCACTAAGTGTCTAAGCACAAGGGCAAGGCATTGGTTTCATGCTAAGGTAGTGCAACGAAGCAAGGGGAAAGTGGGTGCACACTTTTTTCTAGTACTGAACACTGCAAAGGGTTTGACATGGACCAAAAGTGCATTGATACATAGCTCATTGTCAATACAACTCTACATGGGGTTTATTTCTCACTATAATTTCTAGTACATAGTTTCATTTCAAGCACACCGAGGCAAAAATTTTATAATTTCAACAATCCATTTGAAGACAAACTAAGTTTATTTCCATTTTAGTTGTATATGTCTCAAAGTAGATCGTCTTGATAAACTGAGTTAGAGATGGGAAAGGGCTAACATAGGCCCTGGAATGTAAGTATTGAACTAATGGCACATTCTAACTCATATACATATGTAAAAGAACCTTTAAACCAGGTTCTGTAAGAAATTGTTCTTGGTGAAGATTTGTTAGTCTGTTTTCCAACTTAGTGAGTGACCCACTCGAGCCAGATTTTTTCCTTTACAGTGGAAGTTCGTTATTCTTAGTTTTCATATGAATCCTACCAGCCTTACAACTACCACAACTATCAGCTCTTGTAGTGGGCATCTCACCACAAGTCCTATCAGTTGGACCAACTTCAACGTAGAAAAAGTAGAAACTTTATTCTTGCAGTTGGGCCCAAATTGACATATTAAATAAACTTTGCTGTTGATAAACTCTCTCTAATTTAGGTTGCTAATGGGAAATCCCTTCACAATTTAGTAGGAGAAAACACACATATCTTTGCACAATCTTGTTTCTTGGTTGTTAACGTGCTGCACTGGAAAACCCACGTTGATAGTCGATACATGTCATCATGTCTCTGATTTAGGTTGGCTAATGGGAAAGTCCTTCACAGTTTAGGAGAAGATACTTGTATCTTTGCACAATCTTGGCCCTTCGTTGTCATCGTGGTGCATAAAAACCCACACTGATTGTCAATACATGTCATCCAATATATGTACATAAACGAATCCCTCTCTTAGTTCGTGCAAGGTTTTTCTTAGCTTGATTTGCTGGGGCATGAACAGCTACACCAACATAGTTTATTCCTTGTATCTGCATCCTAGAAATGGTCAGATACCCATCATTTCGGTATGCTTCTGATCATCTAGGACCTTCTTTTTCCCCACCACAGAACAATGACAGCTTTCACTGATATGTTAAATACAGAAGCAGAAATTCAATCCTTGCCAATTAATCTTCACCAATATACTGTTATCCTCGTCATTTAGGTGTTTAGTAAGAGCGACTTGCACGGGCTTCCATATTTTCGTTACTTTTTAATTTTCCAAGTGTTTCCTAGAATAAAAAAATTTCAATTCCCTCGCATTCAACTAAAGTGTGTTCATAGGTTCCAATGTATTAGACTAACCTAGTGGAAAACAATAACTGCTGCCTTATTCTTAACTTCGACTCTTATCTGGTGAAGCCTATTGCTTCCGACTGTAACTATTAGGTACTCAAAGTGAACTCCTTGACTTCATCCATGTCCATAGCTTCTCCTGAAGGGTGTCTTGAATGCTCTTGAACATTAACTCAGTGATTCCACAACTTGACTATTCGGTAAACTTTTGTTGAGAAAACTGAGTTTCTCCTGGAACCTACCTTCATTGCTTCCTCCTCATGTCACTTCCTTTGCCCTAACTCTCTTGCCACCATGTATCTCTTGTTGGACCATGATAGATCCTCAAATCGATCAGTTAAAGTGGTTTTCCTATCCTTGTTCCAGATCCAACGTCCCCACTTCTAGTTGGATCCTAAATTCTACTATCGGCAGCAGCAGAATATCATTCCTTCTTTGGCAAGCTGAAGGGTTCGTTGGACCATCTACCTGAACTGCTCCCGTACAATAGGTCTTTATGATTGACCAGTCAAACCCTATCTCGTGTCAACTTCTTCAAGAGAATACTGTACTTGCTGAAGGTTTAACTTTGGATAATTCTTCCTCAAATGACCTGTAATGTGACAAATTGTACATCAAAGCAGTATGCATTCATAGTTTATCACTGTCTGATTACACTGATCAACTTTCAGAATCATATGATCCTTCAGATTATCTCTTTTGTATTCTACACATATTTGAGAAGATTTCTCTCATCTACCTATGCTTTCTTTGGGGATATAACCTTACAACCATACCTAAGACCGCCCCAATAGTGGTAAGGAACTCCTAGATTGTGAATTCATCAAAAGGAATGGAAATATAATCAAGGAAGAACATGGGAGTCTACCATTCTTGAAAAAAACTAGAGCCTCTTGTTAAGGGATTTTAAATCATTCGTCCTCAAACTAAATGTTATAGAACCCTTTTCCTTTGACCTCAATATCAAACCTATTTTGAACTTGCATCTTTCAAGGACTACAAACCATTTTTCCAAAATCCAGGTTGGCAATAATAATCTGTTGAACTTCCTTTCTTGATCTTCTTGCCTGTAAATGCACAAAGAGATCTTGTATTTCGTCAATAGGAAATTCTACAACAGTAGATATGTTGTTCATCATAATTGCCCTGGTAGCCATCCCAATTCCTTGAGGAGGCTAGATGTCACCTCTTGAGGTATTCGACCAGGCAAAAAAATCCTGCACAGATCTCAAAAGGTTCAGTTGTTGCTTCTTTGACAACCATAACTTCTACGTGGTTTACTAACATTTACATGGTTTTTGCAAATTCAATCCCTTGAGTTTCCTTTTCACACACATTGGTGGCTTGATCATTTCCCCTGATCCATCCTCTTTGGCCTAACCAACTGGGAAAGGATTTTATTGAATATTTATAAGGCCTGGCATGCAAAATCATGCGCAGGTAGAATTCATTAAATGAGGAAATGGTGGAATCGCAAGATATTCGCAAGTGAGGTTTTCTTACATGGTATATTTTCATATTAGATTTGTTAAACCCTAAAACCAACAAGAACAAATATAAATGTAGTTCATCACTCTCTCGGAGATATCTATACTGCCAAAATTTTGCATCGGGCCTTCTCTCTTCAAAACTCATGCCATGCAGGTGGGGCAGACCAGATCAAGAATGGAACCCTGGTGCACAGCTTAACAATCTATCAACTTCACCAATGAATCAATGCCCATTCGCATCTTTGGCTAAAACTTGATGGTGTTTGGATGCTTTTTGTCACAACCCTGAAGCTTCATGCTGATAACATGCCCAAACTTTAACGATTTTGCAACACTGCCCGACTTTGGATACGGAGGCTTGGCCACCCGAGATTACTTGTCAGCAGAGTATGCCTCTTCACCTAGAGATTGCCCAAACCTCCACTCTAAGCTACACTTTGCTTAGACCTGTGGCAACTAAAGATCTGCCCATGACTTAAAATTATTCAATGTGTTGTCTTACTTGAGCCTTGTGATACTTAACCATTATACAATTAACTCAATGGAAACAAGCCACAACCACAACACAAGTGTCGGCATCCAAGCCAAATGCCATCAAGCCTTTATTATTGAAGGATACAATATAGTACAATGGGGGAAGGTCCAACGCAAGGTCGTGACCTTAGTACAAAGGAGGCTCTGGCAACGCAAGGTCGTGACCTTAGTACAAAGGAGGCTCTGGCACTAGGTTGTGATCCAATTACAATAGCCAAGCAAGCCTAGGCCCTCCCTGTGGGTCTGCCTCCGGTAGATCCCATTATTCAACAACTATTGGTTGCTTCAGCAACCCTTCAATGCAAAGCTTGAAACCCTTAAACTTGGCACCCATTGGATGATCCTTTGCCTTTGCTTGCCTCTCTCTTTATACTTGCCGAAGTCCCTTTGCTGACTCCCTCTAGTGGACGCACCCACTCCATCATCCAAGGCAAGTGGACACACTTTGCAATGGCCCCTCCGGTTACAAAGTGGAACCATGATTTAGCCCATCATGCTGATGGCTATAACAACCTTGGCGAGTGCCAATTCAGGTTCCCTCTTGGCCACACCTCTTCTTCCTCATGCCACCCATTGCTGATTGCTCATCCACTTGCCGAACTGTCAGCTGAACCCCTTTGCAGCAGATCCAACTATACTAACTAGGTATTTTCTACAATTGGCTTTAAGCATTCAATAACTAGAATAAGAATAGTTTCATGTCCTGATCAGACTTTGTAGTATCTGGACTCTGATCATTTCAAGGAAAGAATATGAGATATCAAGAAAGAATTCCCAACAGACTTTAAATTCATAAACATTGTCACACTAAATTTTGTCCCACTTTTCCTGCTAGTGCTCATAAATTCTTGCAATAGATAGATTCAGATTGACATGGTATAACTGATAACATTCTAACACTTGGTCTTCAGAATTGAAGTTTCAATGTGAAATGGTTATCCACCATCCATGAAAGACTTAATTAGGAAGAAATGGTACAATCAATGATGTTAATAATGAATGACAGACATTCAAGCCATGAAATCAGGATACAAAATTTAAATATGCACTTGAAAATTTTCAAAGCATTTGCGAATCCAAACTGAGTATTGGTCTTTTTTAATTTCTTAATAAGAAATTCTTGCAAAGAATAAGAGTGACAGCAAGATCATGATAGTTGTGGACCGTGGTCCATGAATGTTGCAGCACAGAAAACACGAAAATGTATTTACAGAACAATTAGACAAACACATACTGCTATTCCTATTTTCTAAAATTTGGTAAGCTTGTTTCCATCTCGAAACATTTTATGTTTCCCCATTCCAGGCAACTTAACCATTAATACTTGCAGAAGTTACAGATATCCAATATACAAAATTAAAGTAGTGGCAATATTATTATCACATCCAAAGAAACAACAAATGATAGTTATATAAATGCAGAGTTCCTTATGCATCTCAGATCTTGGCTGATCAGCAGGCACAAATTGGATCAAATTGCTATGAGCAAAATTGTAAGTGGATGAACTGTGATGATTAGAAATTCATAAGTTGCCAGTGCAAAACTCCAACATGGGAGAATAAAAAGCAAGGAGTTACATTTGAGCGCCCTGAGCTTCCCAGGCTAGATTTTTTTTAAACTATAACAAAAAATTATGTGACAGATATGTATTCAGGCACAAACACAACCATAGAACAAGGATCTTTCATTAGATAGTAAAATCCTTACTACACTCCCAATTCATCGCCAATCCAAGGCTAAATATTTCTGGTACCTTATGTGCAGTTTTCAGATAAGAAGTGATCCAACCTGATTTTCAAAAAAAAAATACTGCTCTAATTTAAACACCGAATGAATAAAACTAAACTTTCTGACCTGATTCTCCAATTCTAACTAAAACTCTGCAAGGGCCTCAATATATGAAAATGATAGTGAATTGTGCCATTGCAAACAAGAGCAACACCTCAAACCAAAAACATGCCAATAAACCATAAGACAGCAATTAAATAAATATTAAAATCTCTCAAATACAATATCCCCTGTATCTGATACAGGTTTTATGAATCTATACCAACAATGACAACATAAGAAGATACAAATGAATCTTGTTACCATTCTGAGTGGTTGTCTAAGGCAACGCAACTGAAAATAAGTACGATCACTTTATGATGAAAAATATTGGCAGTGATGTGCTGTTGCTCATAATTCCATGCATGCTCATTGGAACAACAATAACTATTAACTTAGGCCTGGACTTTGCAAATTCCAGTGCTACATATGAGCTAAGGGCTTTTAGACAAGAATGAAGAGACTCCACAACATGGAACAAGCATAGATCCAGCTGTGCCAGATTATTATTCTATCTAAGCCTAAAGAACTTCAACTATAGAGGATGGAGGCAAAACAAGAACATGCCCTGAAACATTTCATGCTTCATACCATTCAAAAGTTTCTCATTTCCAACTGCTGACAGAAAGATGAAAAACACACAACTTCACAAGCAACTCAAAGAAATCATCTGTATCTTCTGACCTTTACATATTTTACAGAACAATGGTTAGCAACATGTGATCAAATGCTAACTCTGAACAGGGAACCACTGACCCATCCAACTTCAATGCAGAAAGCTTGGAAATCAGCTCCATTCATGTCTAAATTTTGTTTAGAAGATTCCTTGACATCCTGCAGCACTCCACTTTGACTTGGTCCTTTGAGAAGTAGACAATATAGCACAAGTAGACATCTAACAGAGTTAATGTTGCTAACGTACTCTTCTTGTGTTCAAAGAATTTTGAATTACCAATGTAGATTGACCTGTCCTATGCAGATTTATCTGTCCTATGCAGAATGACCTGTTCTGCTCTAAACAAGCCCCAATTAGGTCCATAATCTTATGAGAACTCATCAACATTCAGATTCTAATCACTTTGATTTCTCCTTTTTCTTCTTTATAGAATTTGATTGAAGTAGAGTTTCTAGTGATTTGGCCTTCCTGTTTCGAGCTCGGCCAGCTTCTTTCAAGAGTTCTGCCAGCCTCTTCTTTTCATCATCCACATCTGGGTTTGCTGTGCCGAGTTTCTCTTCTCTCATTCCAACAACATACTCCAAAACCCCAATGGCATCCTCCAACCTGCACATGATGAACATGAATACATACTTACGAATAGATCCCAGAGAAATTAAAGCCACCATGGAAACCTACATCCAATCTATCCAGGTGCCACAAAGATGAGCACTTGGATATAGATGCATATGAGGCTTAGAATAGTTAAACAATTTCAGCTTGGCTCAAGTGTCAAGATGCTATAGTGGATTATTGTTAAGCCTACATATACAAAGTAAGGATAATCATTTCTTGAATTAGATATACAGAATCTCAAACTTCTGAAGGCAACTACAAAGAGGCAGAAAAAGCATGCAATTGACAACTGGTTTCAGATAAGTCAGCAACAATGCAGACACCACCTATCAATGCATTCATACAGGACAAACTTGACCAGTTCTGAGTCAATATCAGAGAAACTCACTGTTCTTCAGACAATCCAGCAATAAATCCATACAAAATGACAATAAGCAGTGGCAAACTTGCGAAGCAATTTCCAAGAATCCACATAAACTCCACAATTTGATTCATACATACAAAAAAACGTCAACAGACTAATATCGTCTAATCAATCTAGAAAACATTTTTTAATCTTTATATACAAACTTACAAAGGTAGCACTTATACTTGTGAAACAAATCTAAATAAGCTTAATATGTGCACTCAAGCTCAACTAATTAATATACATAATTACAGTAGAGGCCATTAATTGTCTGTGAACCACATCTAAACTTATAGCAGCTTCACTAGTCAATCAAATTAAAGAAGCGCAAAAGGGTACAAAAATCATCATTCAATCGTCATAAATAGTGAGCGCATATTTACATAGTGATTTGATTCCAGATAATGTCCACAGACTTCAAAGACTATCACTAGGAATCAAATTTTGAGATGCGGAAAACAGTACAGACACCATCAACCAGTCCATATAAAGAACAAATATGGTGATACATAAATCAATTTCAATTTCACAAAAGCTCAAAACACTGCATATGCCCTAACTTCATACATACACACATACATATATAGATAGATAGATAGATAGATAAATGCAAAGATATAAAGGAGACAATTTTTGCATCCAGAACACAAAAATTCTTCAACTCAACTAATTTTTTTAAGATATCTCAAAGCAGCACATAGAGCATTGCCCAATCTGCTCTGATTCCTTCAACCTTTACAAAGCAAGCATATTCCATAGTTAATCAATGAATTCAGTATAAAATGAAACCATGGGACCTATCATGTTAGAAACTCAATAGTCAATACCCAAAATATCTATTCATATGCACAAACGACTATGGAAACTAACTTATGAGTGATTTAAAATCAAAGAGATTTATTGAGAAGCACATGATGCCCTAGAAAGATGTAAAAACTACAATAGGGACTGTAAGAGGATGAAAAAATCAATTCGGAAATAAAAATGCTATGGAGCACATCAAAAGAAAATTTTGAAACAAAGACTACATCTACTGACCTGCCCATTGCATCATATGTTCCGGCCAGATTGCTATATACTGCAAGAGTATCTGGATGATAAGGACCACAGACTTCTTCCAAGATACTCCTGGCTTCTTCAAACAAATCTGCAGCCTCATTTATGGCATAACGTTGGACACATGCCAGTCCCATCTGATTCAAGACAACTCCAAAGAAGGAAGATTTCCTCTCCCCACTTGCCCTCAGCTTTGCCACTGCATTTTTGAATGAAGAATACGACTCACCATATTTTCCTAAAATATAATAAATCACTCCCATCTGTGCTTCAATGCCTGCTATTGCACTCTGCTGACCAGGAGCGTCATCCAAAATCTTGAGAGCCTTTTGGAGAAGGCGAAGGGCTTGTTCAGGCTCACTCATCGCTTCATAAATTGCAGACAACTCTGTTAATCCACCAGCTATATCTTCAGGAGGGTGCCCTGCAGTGGGCTTATTATAAATTCTGAGAGCATTCTCACAGTATGTTTTAGATTCCCTTAGCTTCCCTGTTTTGTAGTATAGGTCTGCCAGACGAACAAATACGGCAGCAGCAGAAGGATGGTTCTCACCTTTCGTAGATTTCAGCACGGTAAGGGATTTCTGATAAGCAAAAACAGCTTCGTCATATCTGCCCAAAGAGAGATATGTGTCACCAATACTGCAATCTATCGACGCCACCTCTGACTCTTGACCATTTGAGATCATAGCCATACTGGCTAAGACCAAATGCTCCAGGGCCGCTTCATAGTCTCCTTTTCCATCACAAATCAATGCCATTAGCCTTCTATCAGCAGCTTCTTCAAGGGAAGCCGGGGTGCTGTGTTCTTTGTGTATATCCAGAGCATGTTGGCAAAGCTTCTCCGCCTCATCAAACTGCATTGCTTGAACATGGGCTTCGGCCAGATACCGACAAGTCTCTCCGACTCTCGGATCCATCTCTCCCAGGACCTCTTTCTGAATTTCCAAACCAGATTTATAGCATTCTATAGAATTCTCAAGCTGGCCCAACATCGCATGCGTATCACCCAGCTGCATACGCCCTGCAAATGTGGCCAGAGCATGCTCCGGCCCTTCCTCCAATACAGGAACTTCGATAGACCTCTCCAGAACAGGAATTGCCTGCTCATATTGACCCAAACTGCAGTGAATTGCAGCCAGAATATGCAAACTCATCACCAATTCCAAGCTGGGCTTCCCTTCCGCACATTTCTCAAATGATTTCGATGCTCTCACAGCGCATTCCAGTGCCTTGTAAGGATTATCCCCAGATGCAATCATGTTCCTTGCAAGCTTGAGCAAGAATGGACCGAGATCTGGGTTATCTAGGCCTAATTCCGACATTTCATCGGCCTCACTCTGGGCTTTACTCAGTCCAGAAGGGGATGATAACCTCCTTCGAGCCATCGGGCTTGGGCTCAGCTTCCTTGGGGGCTTGTCAGGGCTTACAAAGAGCTTCTTTTGGGTTACAACAGGTGAATTCTCATCCCTGGGATTGGGATTTCTCTCAGAATTATGGTCTGAGGAGCTCTTGGATTGCTGCTGCTGCTGCTTTGAGGAGGTCTTTGCAGGGGTGTTAGGGGTGTTTCTGCCACTGACCTTACTAGGACTAGGACTGGCCTTGGTGGGCGCATCTGAACTTATTACTAATTTGGTTGGCTTTCTAGATTGGATTGATGAAACGGGCCTAGTGGGTCTGTCCTGAACAATCTTAGTCTTATCCAAACTACTTACTTTCTTGCTTTCAGAAGAGATTTCCTTACCTGCAGACCTGGCAGCTCCATTGCTCACGATTTTATTGTCCTTCCTTGGAGTCCTCCCCTCCTTGAAGGGTTTCTCCCCTTCCTTGATGTGCTTCTCCTCCTCTTTGACAGGCTTTGAAGAGGATGATGGTTTCGATGGGTTTTCTCCACCAACCAGCTGCTGCAGCTCGGACTCAATCCTGAAATCCTCAACCTCTGATTGCTCAGTTGAGCTGGGCCTTGATGGGGATTGCTCCCCGGAGCTTTTCATCTGACAGATATTCTCATAGAGCTCTTCTATACTAGTATTAGCATTCCCAGCACCATTCTCAAGATTGCTGTTGTTATCAACTGAATTTTGCTGTCCCGGACTGTTCGGAGACTTGCTCATACTTGTAGGACTCTTGGGACTCAGTGGGCTTCTGGGGGATTTGTTGTTCTCGGACTCAGATTTAATGTTTTTCACTGGACTCCTCTGCTGCTGCTGCTCCTCCTCCATTGCATCTGCTGATACCAATCCAGGCATACTTCTCAGTACACAAACCAAAGAAAACAACAAAAAATAACTGCAATTTGGGTATTGAGGGGTTCAGATCTGTTGCCTGTAAAACGGACTCTTGAAGGTTTTTGATTGCAGGAAACGCCTATTCATGACACTTGAGCCTATGAGAGAAGTAGAATTGAAGGTTCGGACGAAATGGCAACTACCCAGATGGCCCAGAAGGCTGGAAAACCACAGGCACCCAAAATCCAGCACCAAATCTGGAGGGTGGACACAGTCAAACCGGGACCCAAAAGACCGCCAAACTAGCCGAGAAATACAGGAGAACGACTGGTTTAAAACTCTCCATTGGCTTGAGATTTCACGCTGAAAATTTCCACCTTGGCAACACGGGGATTTAGCTGGGAAACACGATGTTCTAATCGAGGCCAAACTGGGCCTTTTGCTTAGTCCCCACACCCAAGCCAACTACCACACTGACGAAGATTTCACGGGTCTGTTATATCGTGCGCATCTTATTGCCGGGAAGTGCCTCTGAACCGTCAGATCAAATCTTATCGGGCGATCTGTCTGTGGCAAGCCTGGCATCGCGCTGGTTGAATGATTGCTTCCTGGTAACGTCCCTGTAGTTATCCCATGCGTTTCTTATGGACATCGGATGCCCTCCGGACCGTCGATCCCGTATTCCGAGATGTAATTGTGTCGGCCAGTTAGCAATTATTTTTGCGGTTACGTCACTAAATAATGCGCAACTTTTCACGCAGAGTGAATCCGTGCTGTTCATTCTTCTTTAAAGTACGAGAAGGTTAGTCTCCGTCGGATGCTCACCCGTCGCTTTCGCGTGATGTGACCTTAAACCGTCCGCTTTTTGTGGGCCCCAACTTCATCACGCCCGTCCGTTCTCTGTGGAATGTGGCGAAGTGCGAGGTATTTAAAGATCTGTTTCCCGGCATAATGATGATTATCCCCTGTGCACCTCCGAGACAGATCTTGCGATGAACGAGTCGATGGTTGGTAAATGTGCGAAGGCTTTAAGCCGCTACTTGGGATTCGAATTCGTTCTGTATTGTAATAGGTGCCTATCTCATTCCACGTGGGGCATTTGGGTCATCCAATCTTGGCCAAGGTGAGCAATACTTAATTTTCTCAATTAGAATATTTTTAAATTATTCTTTAGTGAACAATCCATTAGAATCCCGTCAAACTTAACTAACTTTTAATTTAGATTTTAAAGTAATTTAATAGTCTCGGATAAATTCAAATTTTTTTGGTACATGGTTTGCTGAATCTAATAATAATAAATCTAACAAGAATTTTGAATTTAACATTCCATTAGATTCCCGTCAAAATTAATTGCTAGACAAATCACATTTTTTGGAAATTGTTTACTAAATCTAGAAATAAAAAAAAATTCATTAAATTAATTTAAATAACTAGAATTTTGACTATAAAACTTTAGTTTTCAAGATCTTATTTATTCTAGTTTAAAATTTTACCGTGGGTTTTGGTTAAAATTCGATAAAAAAATTGGTAAAATCTAGTTTTGGAAGTGTTTAAATTAAGTTTTTGAATTCATAAATAGATTCCAACCCTCTAAATAGGTGGGTTTTGTTCAAAATCCCATAAAAAAAATTTGGTAAAATCTAATTTTGGAATTGTTTAAACAGAGATTCAGAGCCTCTAAATACCCCATAACACCCAAATTATGCAATTTTTATATTTAATATATGTGATTCTAAGATTTTTTAAAGATTTCCAATAAGACGGACTCTAAAAAAATACAGAAAATATACTCGAAAAAAGATTGAAAACATAGAATATTTAAACTACGCCTTTTAAAAAGAATCAAATAATCAAAATTTCAAATATTGAATAAATCAAAATGTAATTTTATTATTTAGAAAAAAAAAATTTACTAAAAATTTGAATGTATCCACTTTTTAATTTATTATTTTTAATTTTTAATATTTTTATCTTGAAATTACGTTATTATTGTAAAATTTTCAACCCTAACTTTATATTATAAATAATTATATATCTTTTATAATCCTAAAACTTTTTAAATATACGCTTGGTCCATCATATTTTAAATATCACTTTATAACCTATATATTTTAATATAAACTATAAATAATTTATTCATAAATATTATAAATATTTACATAACAACAATATATAGTATATGCCAGCACGATACCACCTAATATCTAATAGATATAACTATAGCTAGATGCATATACAGTTGCATCTGCAAAGACAACCTTGCATATAATTATATTTATTTAATATTATAAACAACTAAGCACAATCAAATATCAAATGAATTCCATTGGATACACTTACAACTATATCCACCAAATGCCATTAAATTTGAGATTACTAAATATTATTATAAAAAGTTTATAATTAAGTAGATGATAGTAAGCTACCTACTAAGTGAACAAAATCTTAAGGTGGGTTGTCTAATCAATACAACCCAAATCCACCAAATTAAGTAAAATTTAATAATTTTGATTTAATATTGGATCGACAATGTCCCTAGTCTACCAAATTAGGCGATTAAAATATTTTAAAATTTTATGATTTTGTATCCATAATTTTATTTTCATTCTTCAAACCATACAAACGTAGAGCAATTTAAATATTTGAGTCTCTCTCAATCAATAATAATAATCCGTGCCAAACTTAACTATTAAGTTGTCAGACATGACTATTTATTTGTATGAAAAAGACTCAAGTGTGAGGTTGGTATGCTTGTAAACTAGTATAGATCCATCGCAAACTCGGATCTATCAAGCACCAAGAGGGATCAAATTTCTTGAGGTGTAATTTTTTTTGTTTTATCTTAAATTTTTTACACATTAAGAAAAAAAATACCCCTCAAGAAATTGGATCCCTCTCTTTTAATTTTTTAATTTTTGATAAGTTATGAGCGAACATGAAATTTTTAATTACTTTTGATTTTTTATAAGTTATGAGCCGACATGGAAACGTAACGCGACAAACATAACAAATGTGACAAACGTGACAAATGTGACAAACGTTACAACATCTCCCCCATACTGGGTTGTAACGTAACGTGACAAACGTGACAAATGTGACAAACGTTACAACATCTCCCCCATACTGGGTTGTAATGTAACGTGACAAACGTGACAAATGTGGCATGTGACATCTGTTACACGATCTCCCCCATACTACAAACGTGACAAATGTGACATGTGACATCCGTTACAGGATCTCCCCCATACTATTACTTTTTACATTTTTATTACTTTTGAAAACGTTACATGTAACATGTGACATTGACATCCGTTACAGGATCTCCCCCATACTGGGTTGTAAGCACCTCGTTTACACTCAGTGCAAATACTATGATTTTTTTAAAGCATAAGCATTATAATGGCAATAAATTTTAAATATAACAACGTTGACTTGTAGAGAATGTGAATTTTTGTGAATTTTTTATATTAGTTGGATATGGTAAAATTTGTAAGTGTCTTTGTTTTTAATTTTATGTTATTGTGATGAGAAGGTGTATTTCTACACTCTGGGTTGGAAAGTGTCAAAATAAAAAAATAAAAAATAAACATAAGAATGCATGCATTAGTGTGTTGTAGCAACATAGTGGGGTGCAGGTCACTGTGTTGTAGCATAATGGAGTTGGGACGAAAGTGTAACGTATGTCCCATTAAAAAATTAAAAAAATAAGAATGCATGCATCAGTGTGCTATAGCATAGTGGTGAGAGGGATGTGTGCTATATTTTAGTGGTGAAGGTTTGCACATTCTCGATGCTGTGTAGAATTCGAGTTGATGGGTCTATACTAGTTGTATTGGGAGTAATGAGGTGTTTTAATGGAGGTTTTGTCATATAAAGTAATGTGGAAAATATAATTTACATCAAAAAAATAACAAGTCGTTTCTATTATCAATCTTAAATTTAAATTTTACACAAAAACTATAAAAAAATTATTGAGTGTTCTAAATCTACCAAGTACGTGCAAAATTTTTATCTTAAATTTGTTTCCCTGTGATACTATTATTAAAAAATAGCATGTACTATGTTAATGTAGTTTGGGTGCATAGCTACTTTGTTAGGAACCCATGTCTTTACTTTGTTAGTATATTGTTGTTGGACGCATAATAATGCTTTGTAAGACGTCCCGTAGTATTTGCTGATCCATAGTTTGTATTATCCCATAGTATTGATCCATAGTATTGGATGCATATGATTTGTAAGTCGTCCCGTAGTATTATGTGTCCCATGGTATTGACCCATAGTATTGCCGCATAGACTAGTATATAAGTTTGTGTTGATGCCAATGAAGGCAGCGTGAAGTTATTTGTCTTGAGCTTGCTCAAAGGAGGTTGCCCCCTCGAAGTGGCCTATGATCAATAAAGTGATTCTGAGTTATGTTATTACTGCTATCTCGTGTATTTTCATTAATTAATTGTTGCAGGTTCCTCACATCTGGTATCAGAGCACTTTCTTGGGCTCGTTGGGTGAAATTTCTGCAAAAAAACAAAATTCGCATCTGTTGCAGGTTCGGATCTGGGAATAATCCCTATCCGCTTAACTGTGGGAAGTACTTGGGAATAATCCCTAAAACTCATTGTGAGGAGTACCACAGGAACCCCAAAGTAGCTGGCTCATTGAGAGGACCTGCTAGCGAAAAGGGCAACGATCCCTACCTGATTGACTAGTTCCCACCTGTGAGGTAAACTAAGAGTTGTTGTTTGTGGCAAAGCGGTTATCAGTTTTACCTGAGCCGTGGAGTGAGGGGTACTGCTCCAATACGCAAGCCGTCAGACAGCATTGGTGGCTGATTTAATCCTTTGAACCGTTAGGAAGCCGAGCATATGGGGTCCACATATATTTTCAGCTCATAACTCACAGATTTCCTTTGTCCAGAACTGTTGTCGATCACTTCTGTGCTGTTTCAGATCTATTTGTTGTCGATCCCTTCCGCGTCGTTTCATATCCATCTATTTTCGATCCCTTCCGCGTCATTTCAGATCCGTCTGTTTTCGATCCCTTCCACACCGTTTCAGATCCATTTGTTTCCAATCCCTTCCGCGTCGTTGCAGATCCATTTCTGAAGAAGAAGAAAAAAATCGTTTTTTAGCCATATCTCCCTTGTTTTAACTTTGTTTCCCTTGAAACTTCCCTGACACCCCTGCAATCCCATTATGCATATTTCATTCTTGAAGACCCTATCCCAAATTCCACTTCCCAAAGCCAGAAATCCCACATTTGTTTATTTTTAGGGTTTACCATAACTTCTTCAATTTTCACCCACTCGCCTTCAAATTTTACCATAGTGTTCATTTTCTATTTATGCGTCTTTGTCCCTCTCTGCCAAATTTTCTCATTCTTTCACCTCGCTTTTGAAATCCCCATTTTTTGCTTCCCTATCCATTAGAAAGTGTCCAAAACCTAGTCAAACCCAAATTGTCCATCCGAGTTTTTTCCAAATCCAAATTTTCCTTCACTAAAACAGTTTTTGTTTTTCTACCCATTCAAAAAAAAAAACTCCTGGTTATGGTTGTCGCCCGTGCAGGAGCACAAATCATGGAGGAAGAACTTACAACCCTCAAAACCAAACTCCAAGATCTTGATGAAAAATTTCTCAGCCTCCATCTTCAGCATTTAGCCATGAAAAATAACTGATAGCCTAAATCTTTTGCAGCCATTGGGTTATCTTCTTCCAGCAATTTTCGTGGGCCAAAGCTTGAATTTCCTCGCTTCAATGGTACTGATCTGACTAGATGGATATACCGAGCAGACCAATATTTCAGTCTGCATAATACTTTTGATGTCCACAAAGTTCCACTTGCATCCTTTCATTTGGAATAGGAAGCCCTTCAATGGTACTGTTGGTACATCAGAGCTCATCACGAGCCAAACTGGACAGATCTTTGCCAACTCCTTTTGCAACGATTTGGTCCTAGTGCTTTCGATGATTTCACAGGAGCACTCACTAAACTTCGCCAAATTGGTACTGTGAAAGAGTATCAGACAGAATTTGAGAAACTGGCCAATCACACAGAAGGATTGTCTGATGAATTCTACAGGAGTTGTTTTATTAGTGGTCTCAAGGATGAAATCAGCTCAGAGGTTAAAATGTTCTGTCCCAACACAATGATGGAAGTCCTAGGGTTGGCTAAGTTGGTAGAGGACAAGATCGCAACCCAACAACGATCCAAACCCACCTTTGTTCTCTTCAAAAATATGGGTTCCCAATGACCTCACATCACGCCAGCTCCTCGACCAACTCCTATCAAGCAATTGTCTGAAATAGAGATGCAGGCACGCCGAGAAAAAGGGCTTTGTTATAATTGTGATGAGAAATTCACTCGGGGGCATAAATGTGTTTAGCAAAAGCTCTATCTCTTGGATGTGGATTCTCCGCCTGCCTCTAAACTTGGTGAAGACGCTCTAGATACAATAGATGATCAGGTTGACATTCAGCAGCTGCCTGTTGACCCCCCATTTCAAGATGACCAACCAGAGATATCTCTCCATGCTTTATCTAGTGTCACCACCCCCCAAATAATGTGGGTCAAGGGTTACTTCAAGAAGCTCCCTCTTACCATACTCATTGATTCTGGTAGCACTCATAACTTCATTGACCCTCGGATCGCCAAACAGGTTGATTGTTTTGTCCATCCTTGCTCCAACTTTGAAGTCATGGTTACCAATGGGGGCACCTTACCTTGCAAGGGGAAGTGTCACAATGTGCGTATCTCTATGGAAGATTATAACTTGCATTCTGACATGTTTTATTGGCCTTAAGCGGATGTGATCTGGTTTTGGGTGTTCAATGGTTACACACACTTGGACCCATCTTATGGGATTTTGCTAAACTTTGGATGCAGTTTTCACTCAATGGGAAAAAACACACATTTACAGGCTTACAACCAGGGTCTCTCTGCATCATCAGTTCACATCGCCTAGAAAAGCTCCTTAAGAAGAATTCACATGGTGTCGTCGCTCAGATCCATTCCATTTAGATGCACCCATCAACGGTCTCCACTACTCCCTTGGATCTCCAACAAATTTTGGATAGATATGCAGGTGTCTTTGCTGAACCAGTGGGATTGCTAGCTTCAAGAGACCTTTCAGGTAAGAATTTATCCCCCTCTACATCTGAGAAGGAAATGATGGCTATTTTGCATGCAGTACAGACGTGGCAGCCATACCTGTTCGGGAATTCTTTATGCATCAAGACTGCTCACCAGAGTCTGCAATATTTCCTGGAACAATGGGTCTCCTCACCCGCATAACTGAAATGGGTTCACCAACTCCTAGGTTATGCCTATGAGATCACTTACATGACGGGTCAGGACAATTTCATGGCAGATGCTCTTTCTTGCACATTTGATTACCAAGTTTCTCTTTCAGCTATTTCTATGCATGTTCCAAATTGGTTGCAATCTATTCAACAGGGCTATGTCAATGAATCCTCCTTATCTCAACTCATCCAACGGTTGGCCAACAACCCTTCTACTGTCCCACATTACTCTTGGGATGGCACTTCCCTGAGATACAAGGGTCATCTCGTGCTTCACTAGAGCACATATCTTCAACAGGCTATCTTCTCTGAACTCCATGCGTCTCCATTGGTCGGGCACTCTGGGTTCCTCCAAACGTATGAGCGAGCACAACATACCTTCTTTTGGCAGGGAATGAAAAGGACAATTCAACAGATGGTGGCTACATATGATACTTTCCAGCTCCTTCTAGGATTGCTCGAACCCGTACCCATCCCTACACAAGACTGCTCACCAGAGTCTGCAATATTTCCTGGAACAATGGGTCTCCTCACCCGCATAACTGAAATGGGTTCACCAACTCCTAGGTTATGCCTATGAGATCACTTACATGACGGGTCAGGACAATTTCATGGCAGATGCTCTTTCTTGCACATTTGATTACCAAGTTTCTCTTTCAGCTATTTCTATGCATGTTCCAAATTGGTTGCAATCTATTCAACAGGGCTATGTCAATGAATCCTCCTTATCTCAACTCATCCAACGGTTGGCCAACAACCCTTCTACTGTCCCACATTACTCTTGGGATGGCACTTCCCTGAGATACAAGGGTCATCTCGTGCTTCACTAGAGCACATATCTTCAACATGCTATCTTCTCTGAACTCCATGCGTCTCCATTGGTCGGGCACTCTGGGTTCCTCCAAACGTATGAGCGGGCACAACATACCTTCTTTTGGCAGGGAATGAAAAGGACAATTCAACAGATGGTGGCTACATATGATACTTTCCAGCTCCTTCTAGGATTGCTCGAACCCGTACCCATCCCTACACAAATCTGGACAGATATGTCTCTGGAATTCATTGAAGGGCTCCCTAAATCTGGAGGGCAGACTGACATTACCAATAAATTTTTGGAAACTTATCTTCGTTGCTTCACCTACGAACAACAACCTCAGTGGGTGAAATGGCTCTTTCTCGTTGAATGGTGGTACCCTACTGCATCTAAAATTACTCCATATGAAGCAATCTATGGTTAGGCACTGCCATTTCTTCTTCCATACACCCTCAACAGTGCACCAGTTCAGGCAATTGACATGGTTCTTCGAAACCGTGATCAGATTCTTCGCATTTTGTAGGACACTCTTCACATGGCCAGAGATCGAATGAAACAACAAGCTGATCAGCACCGTTCTGAGCGCACTTTTCAAGCAGTTAATCTGGTTTTTCTTTGTCTACAGCCGACACTCAAATGGCGTCCGCTTCTATCTCGCTCTATCATAGAGGTATTCATTCAGTCGCACAACATGCAACCAGAGGATGCTACATGGGCACCACTCCTTCAGATTCAGCATCAATTTCCACATCTAAAGCTTTGAGGACAAAGTTTTTTCTAAGGGAGAGGGGATGTTAGGAACCCATGTCTTTACGTTGTTAGTATATTGTTGTTGGATGCATATGCTTTGTAAGACGTCCCGTAGTATTTTTTGATCCATAGTTTGTATTATTCCATAGTATTGATCCATAGTATTGGACGCATATGATTTGTAAGTCGTCCTGTAGTATTATGTGTCCCATGGTATTGACCCATAGTATTGCCGCATAGACTAGTATATAAGTTTGTGTTGATGCCATTGAAGGCAACGTGAAGTTATTTGTATTGAGCTTGCTCAAAGGAGGTTGCCCCCTCGAAGTGGCCTGTGATCAATAAAGTGATTATGAGTTCTGTTATTATTGCTATCTAGTGTATTTTCATTAATTAATTGTTGCAGGTTCCTCACATACTTACAAATCTATATTAAATCATGTAAAAAATTTAGTATATGGAAAATATTGAAATATCTATATTTACTAAAAAGTGTAAAATTTTTGGTGAATTTGTTCATCTATGTTAGTAATATTAAAAAATAGCATGTGTTCGTCAATGTAGTTTGGGTTCATAGCTACTTACAAATCTATATTAAATTATATAAAAATTATAAAATGTAAAAATTTTGGTGAAAATTACTAAGTTTTAAAATGCTAATTATAAAATGTTTGGAGATATTTTTGTCAAAACATTCAAAATTTTAAAGATTTTATATAATACCTACAAACTTTGGTATTTTTAAAGTAAAATACTTTTAACTAATAAAATTTGAGCAAACATGTTTTTAAATGGAAATTAACTAATCTTTTTTTAGAAAGAAACATGGAAGATCCAAAAATAGAAGACTTCGTTAAAAATTATTAATTACATACACATAGTATAGTGGATTCTATAATAGTATTACAGATTTCTATGCTTGTGATATCATAACATGCTTATGACCAAATTAGTTGTCCAAGGATGGTTTGCAAGTTGGTGATGGTATATGGCATCACTAGAAAATGGACAATGATACCCTTATGGAGCATGATCCTAGACCTCACCATGGTTGAGGCCATATCAACAGTATTGGCTCAAGGAATCTAAACACTCGCGTGGCTATGGTGATATATCTAGAATGGGAATAAAAGTAATATGTTTCTTTTTGTTATTTTGGTAAAAATTGATCATATATTTTTTAAATTGGGTTTCATGTCCTTCTATGAGAATAACTAGTGCATAATCCTATCTATAAAGTAGGAGTGCCTACATTTTTGTATACGGCCAAAACTGGTTCAATAGACAACAAAATCATGCAGTATTAACATATATGCAAGGCCTTTTTGAATCTCTGAACAATGTGGTCGATTTATAATATAAATGAATTGTGCCTTTTTTTTCAAGGAAAAAAATCATAACAGAAAAATAAGAAATATTTAAAGCCCAACATTAGCACACTTGTGACTTCATTACATAATTCTTTGCTTCAAGAACTAAGGGACATTGAAATTTCAACATCCCTTGAGAGACATAATGCCTTAATTAATCGAGTTTTGTAGTTATATTTGGTATGATTGTATAATTGACTTTTATTTCACCATGTACATAAGGCATTTATTTTACAATTGCAATTTTGTTGGAAGAAGGCTAAATGTTCTATGATTTTTACCAATTTTCCTTTTCTATTTACCTAATTCTTACCATGTAATCTTTGTTGAAGTACAATATTGGATTGAATTTTTATTTTTATTTTAATAAAGAAATGGATTTAACACCCTTTAATACCCCTGTTGCAACCAGTTTGTGCAATATTATCATTTGAGATTTGCAAGTCTAACAATTGCGTTGAGGCAAGGAGCCTAGTTGGGGGAGTAACAAAGTGTCGTAAGCCTAGTATGGGAGAGATGCTATCACTTAACATGTCACATCACAAATAATAACATGTCAACCCTATTCTCGATCTTAAATTTAAATTTTACACAAAAGCTATAAAAAATTAATAGATCCATCTTAAATGTGGATTTACCAAGCACCAAGAGGGATCAAATTTATTGAGGTGCAATTTTTTTTATCTTAAATTTTGTACACATTAAGAAAAAATTTACATGTCATAAATAGAAAATTAGTAAGCAATATTTGAAGCCCAACACTAGTGCATTTCATTACATAAACCATAATAAAACCCTTTGATTCAAGAACCAAGGGAAGTTGAAATTTCAACATCACTTAAGAGACATAATGCCTTAATTAATTGCAAGAATGAGACATTAAAGGTATTTTTGGTACGACTGTGAAATTGAAATTTTGGATTGATGAAATTGTTGTTTAATAAAGAAATGGATTCAACATCCTCGAATACCGGTATTGCAACTAGTTTGTGCAATGTTGGCATCTTAGATGTGCAATTCCTTCAATCCAAAATTATTCTTTTGGGATTTTAAACTAAATATATCAATTTCATTTCCAAAGAACCAATTCATAGAAGGTTTAAGCTATCATGTGTTATCGTGATTATTGATAAAACAATTTTTAACCTCAAAGTATGGTCTTTTTTCTTCCTTGGAAAAGAGTTCGCAATCTATTATATTATAGTAGATCATATTGTTTAGAGGTTAGACAATACATAGAGGATACATTCCTACAATATTTGTACCTTAAACTGATCCATTCTTCAACAAAAAGGGGTGTGATGTATTTTTGTACAACAACCTTCACCCATAGGCCCTCATTCTGAATGATTCTCCACACACCCTTAGCAACAAGAGCCTTGGCAAAGCAAGTAGGTTTTTTCAGACCCCAACCTCCCATATATTTAGGGAGGGCCAATTTGTCCTAGGCAACCCAAGAGAAAGACTTGTTCACCTCACTTCCTTGCCACATAAAACCATAACAAAACTTCATTATTTGCTCTAATGTACCAACAGGAACAAAGGCAAGAGAAGTCCAGAAAACAAGGATTGCTTCTAAAACTGATTTAACCAATATTAATCTTCCACCTCTAGACAACCACTTGTTGCACCGAGACTTTATTTTAGGTTAATTATAATTTCAATTTCAATTAATAGCTTGTATGAGTGAATGAAAGGTTACTTTGAAGGTTTAGTGAGGATAGTCATCTCTAGTTGTTATGGCAAATGTGGGTTGATTCATCATCACTATACAAGGAAAACCATGCCACTTTAAATGACCCGCTAGTGGTTCATAAGAGGGACGGACTTCCACTCCTAATAAATACCTTCAAGTCTTGGGGCATTAATATGTTTCCTTAAGTCGGAAGAAGACAAACTCTTAACCATTAGATAGGTAGTTTCACCTAGATAATAGTCACAAGAAGCAAATATCACTTGTGTTCATTGCTAAGGCTACCTCTAATAACTCATATAAGTTTTAATAATATTTAGTCTAAACCCCATATAAAAGACTACATACTACTCCTAATTACAATTTAGCCCTACCCAAAAAAGTTTCTATGCAATGATCATGAATTTTAACAAAATAGCTATTATAAATAAAATTAACTTTTTTATAATTAAAAAAAATTATTGTAATAAAAAATGAGTGGTGTTAGCTGCTTTTCACCCCCAATTCAATTTTTTTAATGAAATAGCGCCTCGTGTAAGAGATCATTTAATCAATAAACGTCAACACAAGCAATAACTAGGATACATCCAAGATATTCAACAATCCGTAATATAAAATAAACTTTTCACACTTTTTAAAAATTAAGTATAAGAAATTTACTTGAACAAATTTCGTTTTCATTTCGCTCTTGAGATCAATGCAAATTAGGCCTTTGAATTTGAATAAAACACAATAAGTTTGTCAATAAAATAAAAGATCAGAAGTTTTGGCTTGAATTCGCTGGAACGATAGGCAATGAAGCCTGGCCAAACCTAATTACATTTTGATTTTTATTGAATATATATATATATATATATATATATATATTTTTTTTTTATATGTGATTTTTATACATTGTATTAGATGGATGGAGGATGGGTGGAGTGTAATTGAGTTTTCTAAATCATAATAAGTAATATTTTTTTAAATCAATCAATTTATTAATTAAAAATAAATAATTTTATTTATTAAAAAATTAAAATTAAACTTTAAAAAGAATATTTTGTAATTTAAATAATTATTAAAAAAAATGATCTTTTTTAATGTATAAAATAAAAATTTAGGAGAAAGTTAAAATTATGGTAGCTAAACCTTGTGAACTTATTTAAATTTTGACTTTTATTTAATTGTTTTGATTTTTTTAAAACTTTATTTCGAGTTGAAAATAAGTGCAATCCTTATGTGCCTAGCACCAAACTAAAAATGAGGTTTGGACTTCTTCTGATCTAGAAGCATAAAATCAGCCACCTCGGGATCCTTTAAAATTCATCCAAAATAATAGTTCTTCACTACAATAGAGAGCCAATGGTTGACCCTCTCCATTACAAAAACCATCAAGTGGAATGTGCACCAATAGCTGCTAGTAGATAGGTATTTCTTCTAGAACAACTTTAATCAAAACTAGTCTTCCTCCCTTAGACAACCATCTATTGCACCAAGAATTCACTTTGGATTCCACCTTACCTAAGAGTCATCTCCAATCCTATTTCCCATAATTATTTGGTTTCAGATGGTACCCAATATATCTAAGTCCATAACTGAATTATTTATCAGGAATATGATAGATATTTCCCAAGTTTTGGGTCAAATCCCTACTGAGATTATGAGAGAATTATTAATTTGTTAACATTAACTTGGATAACATACTAAAAAGGTCGAGTATGGCTAAGATCTTGTGAATATTTAGCTCCTCAACATATCAAAAGATCATCACGTCATCCATGAATAATAAATGTGTGATGTCCATTGAGCAACCCACCAGGGTCCCTCTTACATGTCTCCTCGTGACAACGTCTTGAACAAGCCTGCTCAATCCCCCAACCACCAATAAAAACAAATAAGGCGAGAGCAGAAACCCTTGGTGGAGACCCCTAAATTTCCATTGACGAGCATTGCAAACTGAGCAGACATAACACAACTCATTAGCCACTTAACAACTCTATGAGAAAAACCAATATGATGCAACATAAAATATAAATATGTCCACGAGACCCTATTGTATTCCTTGGATAGGTCAACTTTTAAGGTCACCATCATATTGTTTTTTGATTTGATACTATAAATAGCTTCCTGGGATGCTCCCACATCCTCATGAATGTGGCGATCTTCTAAGAATTCGACTTGTTATGGTGATATTATTATTGATAATATTGGCTTGAGACGCATTGCTAGAGTCTTAGCAATGATCTTGTAAAGAATGTTACACAAAGAGATGGGACGACAATCGTCAAACGGCCTTAGATGGTCCACCTTTGGAATGAGCACAATGAACATTGAGTTAATATTCCCTGGCACCTTACCTTCCACACGAACCGTTTGATTTTATTGTTTCTATGCTTGAGATTAATAACTAGCAATTGCACCTCGGGGTGCAATAAAAGAACGTCGTATTGTATCAGATCAATATTGTTTGGATAAGCGGTTGTTTGTGATTAAAGCAACAAGAAAGGGTGAAACCATGTTCTCATTCTAGTTTAATAATAAACTTTAGGTAAGGTAAAAAAATAAAAAATAATATCAAGTACCCACAGTTCATCATGGATGCAACACTTATAACATGTGGATACTTGTGCATTATCCAACATTTGTTTACTATTGTTTGGACACTTGTCAAAGTTACATTTTTCAATTTCATGTGTCACCTTATAAACTTTGCACCTTGCAGGCAACCTAACACACTTCATCTTGTCTAGGAAGCATTTGTTTTTGATATTTTTCCAATTATAAGCTTCACTTAATGGTGATAACATGCACATAGAAATGCAATGGAAATGGACATGGAAATCTCTCCACACACATCTATTATTCAAAATTGCCATTATTGTGTGGATAAAGGACCGGATGGGTGGTCGGTGGAACTATTTATCCATTTCTTTGATATAATGGGGGAGGATCTCCGAATGGCTGTGGATGAGTCTCGAAAATTAGGCACTGTCTCTGGGGCATTAAACTCAACTTATCTGGCACTCATTCCGAAAACATCCCATCCGAATAACTATAATGAATTCAGGCCTATTGCTCTCTGCAATTTAGTCTACAAGATTATTTCTAAGATCATTGTTGATAGGATCAAACCAATACTCTCTAGACACATTTCCATGGAGCAGTATGGGTTTCTACAGGGGCGTCAGATCCATGATGCTGTGGGAGTGACTCAGGAAATTTTTCATACAATAAAACAGAAGAGACTTGAAGCGCTCATCCTACAATTGGATTTGGTGAAAGCATATGATAGGGTGGACTGGAATTTCTTGAGACTAATTCTGATCTAGATTGGTCTGCCATGGAAGGTGATGAAATGGATTATGGCCTGTATAACTTCGGTAAATTATGCTATTCTGATAAATGGTCACCCTATGGAATTCTTTAAGGCATCCTGGGGCCTTCGTAAGGGGTGTCCTCTATCGCCGCTACTTTTTCTATTGGTCATTGAAGGCCTGAGTCTATCCATTCATAAGGCTCGAAGGGAGGGACTGATTGTTGGCATTAAAATTACAAGAGATATTTCTGTTACACACTCATTGTTTGTGGATGATGTTATGCTTTTTGGCAAGGGTATCCTTACTGAGTGGATTCAATATAAGAATATTCTTGACTTATTCTGCTTGGTTACTGGTATGATTATCAGTTATATAAAATCACATTTTTTGAAACATTCCCTGTTGGCTGATGTGGAACATTCGATAAGCTCTGTTCTGCCATTAAAATTCAAGGAGATCGATGTTGGAACGAAATATCTTGGTTTTTTCATTAAGCCTACTAAATACCTGATAAATGATTGGACATGGCTTGTTAGACGATTTGAAATGCGTATAAGTCACTGGAGCTTTCGCCATTTATCCATGGGCGGCAGACTTACATTGGCAAAAGCCGTCTTGCAGAACTTAGGTGTTTATTGGTTTTCTCTGTGTAAAATCCCAAGATCCATCCTCAGTCTAATTCGGCGGAAGTTGTTCAGCTTTTTATGGTCGGGTAGGTGGAACTCAAGAGAAAATTCATCTTATGAAATGGTCTATTTTGGCCCGACCCTGGAATTTGGGGGGATGGAATATAAAGGACCTGGAACTTTTTGTCATGGCTCTCCACGCAAAAAGTCTATGGCGTGCCCTCTTCGATAATTCGGTTTGGGGAAGGATTATCAGAGCTAAATACCTGAAAAATATTTATGTTGCAAACTGGCTCCGATTGAATCGGCCTACTACTATGGGTGTGTCAAATATTTGGAATGGATTGATGGGATCTTTCAGGGTAATTACACATTGGATTGCTTGGATTCCTGGCAATGGTCGTGACATTAAACTGGGGCTGGATCTGATCTTGGGAGGACCAACTGGTCATATCCTATTGATGGAATTAAGGACTCACCTCAGATCCAATGGATTTTGTACTCTGGCGCATGTGGCTGGTCAATATAAGGATGGGCGGTCTCTCTGGATTTCGGCTTCACAGCTGGGTTTAACTGGTACCTTGGGGAATGAATGGGAAGAATATATCAGGCCGTTATATCAAACAAACATACACTTATCTGACTCCGCGGACAGATTAGTTTGGTCGTGGGATGTGTCTTGTGGCAATGTATCAACTAAGTTGGCATACGATGCAATGTTTGCTGAGTCTTATACTGAGGTTCGTTGGTGGGATAAAACTATCTGGAAGCTTTCCATTCCCCTCAAGATAAAATGTTTTATCTGGTTAGCATTGTGTAATAAGATACTTACTTGGGACAATTTATGTTGTCGTGGTTTCATTGGCCCGAGATGGTGTCCCCTTTGTTTCTCACAAGAGGAGTCAGCTGATCACCTTTTCTCCTCCTGTCCTTTCATCCGGGATCTCTGGAAGCAAATTGCATATAAATCTGGAGTGCAATTCCGCTGGAGACATCAATCTCTTTGTGAATGTCTAGATGCATGGTCCCGTCATTCCATTGGATGTACTGAGCTTCCATACTATATGATCTGGGAGGTATGGAAAGCTCGAAATTCTCGTATTTTTGAAAACACAACACCTTACCGTGATGGGATCTACTATAAAACCCTTGCGGCACACAAAGAATTTATTTCAATTCATGGAACTGTCGGTGGCAGGAATAATCTGTGTAAGCAAAACCGGTTGGCACCTTCGGTACTGATATTCCCATGTGGATTCTTTGATGGGGTTGCTGTGGGACGGAATGGGAGGGGTGGAGCGGGTGCAACAATTCACACTTCCAACACTGTCTCTATCCATATCTGGCTAAATCTGGGTATTGGAACCAATACAAGGAGTGAATTGTGTGCCCTATGGCTCTTACTTTTCTGTGCTCGATTGAGAAAGATCTCAACTCTTGTAGTAATGGGTGATTCATTATCTATTATCTCTTGGGCTAAAGGCATTTCATCACTCAATGTTCTACTTCTTTCTCACTGGATGGAAGCGGCCTGAAAGCTTATTCTTGAATTTGAACACATACATTTTGAACATGTATTCAGAGAGGTTAATATGGAGGTGGATATGCTATCAAAGAGGGCTCTTAATTCTCAGGCAGGGGTCATCATGTGGCAGGAATGGCGGGAGGATATACTTTTTACTCATGGATCTTATCATTTACATTGGACATGATGCCTATAGTCTTTACTAGTTATACACATTTTGTTTTTCTTTCCAGTATTATGCGGCTTGTTTAATCTTATATGACTAATAGTTCTATGTGCAGATCCTTGAAATGCACAGGGTCCAACTACTTGTTGGGCTCTTTTCCATACTCACTATCTTTTTGCGGCATTTATTTCAGCCACTTTCTGCTGTTGTTCGGTATTTATAGCTCGGATGTAATCAGCTATATGCTGATGTTTTTGCTTCGATTACCCGCTATACTTCTGTTGGTGATGACTTTGGTGACTGGCATTTGAGGATGACTGTACATGGGACTTATTATATATTTTTTGGTCTGTATATATTTGCTGATGTGGCATATGGATACTGTTCTACTACAGGATGTCTTCCTGTTTTGACTCGTGGATGTTTTAGGGACATGTGGCACTATTATTTTTGGTCTATTCTGATATAGTTGTTGACACTATGCTGTCACTTTGACCGGTTTCTTCCTGGTCCTTCTTCTGACAGGGTTTGTGTGCATATGTATGAACTGACAGCTGGTTATATTTACTATTCCGCATATTAATAGTAAGTTGAATTTTTCTATGAAAAAAAAAGCCAAGACATGGCTTAATCAATACATTGTTGTGTGGATCAATATAAATCAATTATACTATCAAGAATAGCTAACCTTCAAATATAAATCCTCACACTTTGAAATCATAGATTCATTATGAAAATTAGAGATGTATTATTACCTTCTATTAGAGAGTTGACCCAATCTAGAAAGGTATCACATATAGCAAGATCTAACTCCATTTAGGACCTCTTGTCTTATCTTACTAAGCCATGATTTATAAAGATTCAAAGAGATACATATATCCTCTCAACTTTCAAAGGAATGCTCAATGTCAAATAACTTTTGAACAATATTCACTTGTAATAAGTTTAAAATGATTAAATTAATTCATTATAATATATATATATATATATATATATATATAATGTAACTTATTAAACTCACATATCCATATAAATTAAATATATACATCAATCATCTTGATAATTTTTATATTATTATTTTTAAAATTTATAAACTTATTTAAGGTTTTTTTGGACTTGTAAGCTGGTCTACATAATGAAGGAATATCACTCCTTAACTTTAAATCTCTCTTTTCCTTTATGTTCATTTACATGATAGTTCATAAAAAAAAAAAAAAAGTATGTTCATTTTGCATGATCGTTCATAAATGAATGAGAATATTTC
Source organism: Larix kaempferi (assembly GCA_027924585.1). Classification (NCBI taxonomy): domain Eukaryota; kingdom Viridiplantae; phylum Streptophyta; class Pinopsida; order Pinales; family Pinaceae; genus Larix; species Larix kaempferi. The sequence continues at coordinate 116,736 of BSBM01000111.1, read as the reverse complement.
AGGATTTAAAGCCACATTATCATATTAGTACTTAAAATGAATAATAGCGATGATCCTTTGCAATTGTGTACTATGTGAGGTATATAGAAGAGAAATGGGCGAACATTCCAAAAAAGAATTTTTTTTAAGAACATGGTGGTTCCACTTGTACAACCCTTGGAATTGTCTGGAAAATAAGTTTGATAAAGCCTGATGCTGGCGATTCCTGAATGTTTCAATATAAATTTTTCTCGTTCATTGATCTTGATTATTTTTAATAATCAATCAATCAATCTCAATTCATGTTGACGCAGCGTCTGTTGACAGGGGTTCTCTTCGCACTGTCGCCAACAAACTATTAACCCAAACTCCCTTATACACCGGCCTGGAAAGGTGTAACCCTTCCCAGCAACACTTGCGGAGCAAGTGCAGTCTCACCCGAGATGGATAAGGGGGCTGCTGGAACCAAGTTTCCACAGTGAAGTTGAGGATATGCTTTCAACACACATTACCCTTGCAATAACCAGAGATTATAATATTCGCAGCATGCTATTAACTTATCATTTGCATTTTAAGTCATTTCAACAAACATTCGGAACAACATATTCGACATACTTATTCAGATTAGCAACACTTCTTAAACCTATAGCATATTCGCATCAGTCAATATAAAAGCATTCACATAACATATTTCACATTCATCATCGCATCATTGCATAAGAATAAAGACAGAGATTACACCATAACCGAACATCTCCATTCATTCACCAACCCTACGGAATGAACCTCGCAGAAACTGTCAATACACCATGTTGCAGATACAAAACAAACCCAAAAGATATGATCAATCATCCAAAACTAGATTTTTCTTAGGCTTACAATCCTACTCTATTTATATGCTTCTATTTGATTACAAAACAGTCCACATGATCGACTTAACTAATCTAATGGTTCTTGTGCTCCACGAACACCGCGAATGGTCTTTCTTTCGTGGAATGACTCTTTCGCACTTGTCGGCTTCCGCACTTCCTGCGGATCTATCCCATGCCAACATGCCCCCAACACAAACTTGTGGCTCATCCCGAGCCACCTTAGCTGGACATTGTTGGTTTGTTGTACTGTTGTTGGAAGTCATCATAGGTGGTTCGGATCTGGTCGACTATCTCTTTGACTGATGCGTGGAGCTGCGCACTCTCTAGTACCTGCTGCTCCGTTGGGTGGTCACATACTTTCTATCGTACCTCCTGCAATTGCTCTTGTACCTATTTCATCACTGGTACTACTCGTGCTATGAGGGCTTCAACCTTTGTTTAAAGCTCATCCAAATGTGCAGCTCATCGTTTCTTCCTTTCGTGGGCCTTTTCAGCCCGCTGCTTCATACTTTGCAGTTCCGCGGCCTTTACCGTTTGCATCATTGTGGGCATCGTTTGAGCGATCCCTCAAAGGTTTTCAACTGCTCTTCTTCTTCACGAAGTGTTCTCTTCAGCGTGGCCAATGGTCATCCTCAACCAACCTGTCCCAAAACTCTATAAGGCCTACCGCAACTTGTTGTGCTGCCTATTCCATCTCCTGAATCTCTACCACCGCTTCCTCTATCGCTGTCTATCGACTCTGAATTTGTGTCGGTGGTGTGCTGGGTGTTACTCGAGTCTAGAGCTCCGCATTTTCCTTTCTGAGCTCGGTAATGGCTACTCCTAGCATAAAAGCTTGGGCTTTTGGGGAAACATCCGGATCTAGCACCGCCGTTTCACATGCCTGTTCAAGTGCACTTTCTAACCTCGCCCATTCCTCTATAGCCTTTTCCTTCATAATGAGCTCGGTAATGGCTACTCCTAGCATAAAAGCTTGAGGTTCCGGGGAAACATCCGGATCTAGCACCGCCGTTTCACATTCCTGCGCAAGTGCGCTTTCTAACCTCATCCATTCCTCTACAGCCTTTTCCTTCGCGGTGAGTGCTGTAGTCTGCTCCTCTATGACCTTCTCTTTCCTAGCCAATGCTTCTTCTAATCGAGCCTTCTCCTCAATAGCTTGTACTTTCACAGCCAGTACATTATTGTATTCGCCATGGTGTTTAACAGCTCCCCTATGTACTGAAAATTCTCCGTTGAATGTTGTGTAACCTTTCGGCGATTACTCTCCATGATCTGCGTAATGCTATCCAGAAATCTATCGGCCTGCTCCGCAGTGAGTCCTTCCTGTGTGCTGCTGCCGGCATGGTCCATTCTTTTCTTTATCCTCTATTCTTCCTGTTGGAGTTCCAGTTCTGAATCTGTCAGGGTGTTGGCTGTGGATGCCCCGTCGTCGCCAGACTCTACCATCTAGTCCTGCGCGTTTTCCTCCTGTTTTGCGCTCTCCTTCTGGTTGGCAGAAGCTATGTCTTCCCTGGCCTGGTCTTGTCACCCTGTTGCCTGCCCCTTTTCGATATGCTTTGGATCTGCAGGAACCTTCCATATCTATGGCCATTTGGCGATGATGTTGTCGAGCTCGCCCTCGGTGAGCTTGTAATGTGTTGCAGCGATTTCTTGGTCGGATCTGCTCGAGCCTAGAGGTAAATCATGTCTTCTTCGACGAATATCTAGGCGATGGAGTGATACTTTGTCGCAGCTTGCATTGTGATTCACAGTATCATCTGTACGTCTGTTTGCATCCTTTTGAGCCATCTATAAAACTGTATGACTTTTTCTTTCTGTCATTCTTTGTCAATGGTCGCCCACAGGTTCTGGTACCGCGCACCATCGCACACTCGTGGTTCCATGGGATCCACCCCCTGAGAGTCATATGGTTCCCTCCATGCTTTTAAGGTAATGAGGAGGAGTAGTCATGAATATGTGAATGGCCGCCCGTACTCCTGTGCATCATACACGCCCGCGGTCAATTCGTGGAGCAGAAGCTGAGCCTAGTTCATTTGTTCTTCTGCGGCACACCGTTCCACAGCTACGATGACACCTGAATTACATTGCAGCGGTCGGTTTTTCCGTGTTACTTTGACCGCAAGTATCTTTGCCCCTACTCTGATTGCTTGGTTGTTAATTGTATTAATCAGGTAGCCTCTGCAATATTTCTCTACGCCATACTTTGCAGATAATTGTTCTGCTAATTTCTTGTCATTATCCTTACCCTGGAAAAACTGGGAAGGGTCGGCTCCCTCTTGAGGCAGGCCGGTGATTCTGGCAATTAGGTCGATGGTGACTAGGATTCTCTCGTGCAGCTAGAGGGATCCGTCATGGAAGCATGCGAGGAGTTGCTTGACGGATGTGTTGACTTGTTCCAGGCGCCCAAAATGCGGTAGGAGGGTGATACCGAGCAACCCTGAGTGTGCCAGTCCCAAAGCCCACTTCTTAGGTTCCTTCGTAGTTGGGCCTCCTGCATGAGGGAAATCCTCATAAGCCTCTGCGTATTCTTTGAATTTGAATATGTCATGGTCAGTGTACTGTAACCTCTGCAATTTGGCTGTAATATACCCAACTTCAGTAACCCCTAGTGGTACCGATGCGACTGCAATTGGGTATTTTTCGTTCTTGTTGATCTACAGTGTGGGCGCCCCCACCTGACGTGGTGGAACATATGGTGAGAGAATGGGGCCATCGTATCCATATTTCACAGCTTCAGCAGCTGAGGGGTTTGCAATGTCATTCATAAACCTTGCGGATGCACGAGTGCCTTTCTTTTTCTCCTGACCAGTGTCGGGGGCTCGAGTTGCGCTCCTCTTTTTATTGTGTGGGACTGTAGACATAACTTCTGGATGCTCCTGCACAACTGGTGTGGGAAGCGGTCTTTCGGTGCTAGTGTTGGAAACATACACTTCCATTCGGCTCTTGGGATACTGAAGTAGCTAATCTGTTTCCCCTTCGCCTCCTATATTTATAATATTTGCCGGTAGTATCCATCCGATCATGGGTCATAATGGCCAAATCTCACTAGGATCTGCCAAATCCATTGCGTGCGTTGGTTATTAACTGCCATTGTTCTCAGTTTTTCCATTGTCCGGTGTGGTATAGCTGTGACATTTATTGCCTTTATTGTCGGATTGGACCGTCGTGCATCGTGGCAGCTTTCGACTTGCTTACAGTGTGTCGACAGTTTTTTTTTATCTCGACACAATGAGTGCCGCTATGTCGATACCTCACTGTATCGTTGGCTTCTCTACTATGGCCAATCTTTGCCGATTTCGTCGGGTCACTGTTGTGTACTTCTCAATGAAATTTGTTAGTGGTTCTTCTACTTTGATCATTCTTCCTATTGCGACTGGCATGTGTTGCTGGTGTCTTAGCATCGGTTGATGTGGCCGCTGCTTGACCGGCTTCGCATCAGGTTTCAGGGGGATCTTCATTTCCCCTAAGTCTTTGGAAATTCCCTTCATCTATGAGAATTTTGTTGGAAACAAATCCTGAAACTCATGCAATAGGTCAGTCATCTTCGCAATGGTCGACTCATCCCAGTAGTCGCCAATGCTTGCGAACTTTGGGTTTTCCTCCAACCCAATGTTCACCTTCTTGATCTTTAATGGTTGCTGAAATTTGTCCTACGGTATATCTGGTGCCACAACACTGCGACTACCCTCTGATTCTGGTACGTATATAGCCTGGGGATCATTGTCATCTTCGGGTTCTCCGGTGACATTGTAACACTCCATCAACATTTGTGGTGTCGTAGTCCATTGGAGTGCCATCGGTTGTCTGGTTGGTGCTACTTCAAATATTTTTTCGTGGATTTCCTGTAGCGCGGTGTGGATTAAGGGATTTTCGTATGAGAACGAGAATGATTGGATGAAGACAATGGTAAGCTAATCCCAAGAAGTCGTCCCGCGTCGCAGTTCTACTGCAACATACCAGCTCTGTGGTACCTCATCCAACATGTGTACGAATGCATGTACCCACTCCTGTCTTGCTCTCGATCCCCATTGGTGTTGATAGGTTTTTAGATGCTCCTCCGGGTCGCTTCTGTCATATTTCAATTGTTCGTACTCTGCAGCTTCGCCGAACCAAACCTCCATGAGGCGTCGACATAGTGGCCAAGTTGTGATGCTTGGTTTATGCGCTGCTCACCATCGTGCAGGAATAGCCTTCAAGGCTTCCTCTAGGGCCAGTAGATGTTGCGGTTCTGCCACTTTCTCCTCAAATTCCGTGAGAAACTTGCCCAAGTTGGGCAATCCCTCATATGTAGGTAATACGTATTCCTCCGTGGCTATGCTTCGCAGGGACTGTGTTACCTATGCGCATCTTCTAAATGACACTTCATGCAACCGGTTCTGCCAATTCTCAAGGGCCTCGTTTGAATTGGAGGATGCCGAATTGGCGTTGCTCCATCCTAATTCTCCATCCGTAGTGGGATTAACATAATCTTCATAAATGTTATACAAATTATCCCACCCTTCCACCAACTCGTCTCTGGATGGATCCATATAGCGCAACCCTTCCACTGGATCCAGTGGTGCGATGACTCTCATTTCTTGATTTTCGAATGACATTATCCTTTTCTTAAAGTTGATAATTGCTTGATTCTCCATGGCCCATTCTATCCCCAACAGTACTGGATAGGGAGTTCTGTTATCCACAATTTCAATGACATCGAAATCAACATATGTTTTGATCCCTTCAATTTCAACTGGAAGTTGACATACCCAACCGAGCGGGGTGACGTTGCTCTGGTTCACCAGTCGCAGCTGTACTGGTGACCAGGTCATTCACGGCTTCCCATTGTCTCCCACGTCTGTTTGGCCAGAATATTCACATCTGAACCCAAATCCAGAATGATGGAGTCGACATCAAATTCTCTGATCTGTGCTGACATCCGCATCTCCCTGCCTGTCTTCCTTTTATGTATGCGATTAACTCTCTGTTCCAGTCGTGTACCTCCCCGTCGTTGCAGTAGACTAGCTATTTCTTCCAGGGCATCTGGGTCCTTTTCCAAGTCCAGGAAACTTTCCAAGAAGGCTTTTAGAGTGTTTTCTTTCCTTCGCGACTTCGTCGAGTCGAACGTCGGCAACATGTCATAGATTTATTCTCATTGCATCCTGTGCCTTCAAAAAGATATCCCTTTTTGCTTCTACGTCGAAGGTGACCTACTTCCGTTGTGTTTGTGTTGGTCTAACATTGGTGTGTGACGTATCGCCACCTATCATCGCCCCTCCTCTTGTCACTATTCCAACCGTCGCATGGCTACTCCTGGCTTCTGTCGATATCATTTGCACAGCTAATGGCGCATTCTAATTATTTTGGTTCTGGTTTTGGGGTTGATGCTTAGTTTTCCATTTCGCAATGAGCTGAGTGTAGTCCTCTACACTATTATCTACAACACTGCAGTATGTACACTGTGGCGCTGGGTTTGGACAATCTCTCTGGTAGTGCCCTTGATGTATGCAATTGTAACAGATGATTGGACCTATTCCCCATCTAGCAGCTTATCCACGTCCCATACCGGCACCTTGGCCTCCACGGAATCCTCCCCTGAAACCTCCACATGGTGGTCCATATGGTTGATACTGCGGTTGCCCATACTACAGTTGCTGATACTGTTGCTGCCAATATTGCGGCTGGCCATACGGTGGTGGTGGATACTATGGGTGCCCATACTGCGACTGCCCATATTGCCCCTGGTCGTATTGCTACGATTGGTTAAACTGTGGCTGACTATACTATGATTGCTGCTGCACCACCGACGGCTCTTCTCTCTTTATAAAATACGTGTCAGCTGTCCGATCTTGCAGCAAGTCATAGGCCCTGCAGTCCTTCTCATCATGGCTAACCGATCGGCAGAACTTGCAGTGTAAGTTTGCTGGTTTTGATACCATATTTTGCAGATATACACATTCCTCCGGTTGATTCCCTCTGGTCTGATAGATAGGACACCATGGCATGTCTCCTTGGAGAAGGGGGTTGGTGCCCCCGATTGCAAGTACTCACAAAATTCTGGGCAATTGTCCTTATGGTGCCCCTCACGTCTGCATCTGGTGCACCATATGTCTCTGTGGGTTTCCTTTCCCTTCTTAATATCCTCCAATTGAAGTGTTAAGTTGGCCAACTGCACCTGGACTCTATCCATTCCTATCCCTGCTTCACCGATTGGTGAAGCTTCCAGCTTCATCGCAATTTCTAATGCTTCCGCCTATGTTGCAACTTTTTGTTGCATCAGCGGTCCTCGGATATGCGATACCAATCCTGCGATGAACCATTCTTTGTGTTGCAGCTCATTTATTGGGAAACTCACTTTTGCTATCAGCGTCTTGTACCACTGGTCGAATTCCCACACCGATTCATTTGGGAATTGCTTAATATCCTTAAGCTCAGTGACATATTGTGACTCAGGTTTTGGTTTTTTAAATTCGTCAATCATCGTCATTCTGACCTGCGCCAATGTTTTGGTTGTTGTTCCCATTGGAACCTTTACAAACTTCATGTACCAGTCTAACGCCCGACCCCTAAGGGTCGTCTCCATCTATCCCATCTTTATAGCGTCGTCCTCAACCTGTTTCACAGTCCAGACTGCTTCGCATATGAACCAATACTGTTTGGGATCCTAGGTCCCGTTTCCATGGAAGGTATGCATGTTTGCCTTGTTTGCCATCCTAACGTTGCTACTATTGTTGTTTACTAAAGCGCTACTCTTACCGCTGCACGTAGGGAAACTTCGCGAGTAGTTTGGATTTCTTCCTATAAAATTCAGAGTAGTGTGCGGGGTTGAAGGTATGTGGTAACTTACGATCTGACCTCCTTCTGCTTCTGGGGTAGCCTGGTCGACGTCTCCTTCGCAATAAGGTCACTTCCTCCCTTGTGGTCCTATTTCGTAGTTCTCCATTCTGGTCCTCTCAGGAGACTCTCTCTCAGTCCTCCTCTTCTTCTCAGAACGCCGAAATATTGCTCCACTCCTCAAGGTACCACACTCTTCGTCAGCTTCCCTTAGAAACTTGTCGTCGCTCATGCCCATATACCCCACATCTTTCAATCAAATCCGCATTCACATGATACCTTCACCCTCCGCACACCGATTTTCTACTCGTCAGAAGACATCCTCAATATTCCTTTTTCGCAAACAAGCATTTTAATCCACAGTTTTAATGATGTCAGGAATCTTCCTCTTGGCCCCTTGAAGAAGTTTCTTTCGGCGTCACTGTATGACTTGATAGTATCTACTGCAAACTCAGTCAAGTACTTCGAGGATACTATCTACCCAAAAATCAACAGCTCGTGATACCTTGTTATTGACTTGCTTCAGCTGTCGAACCAACTCTGGGGTCCAACAGTCAAGTTCAGTCTTCTGGCAGTGATTCTTTTGGAATGTTAGTTGTGCTAGCCACTCATGCAACAACACCGGGAATTCACATAAGAATATTTCGTGGATATCCGAGTAGATGTATCTTTGTAACCAACTGGTTGCTGTCTGTTTAGGATCTCGCTTCTTACTTCCTGTGAATTCCTCCGCCTTCTTGTCGAACCACTCTTGGATCTCTAGTTTTGTCGGATGCCACATCATATCCTCTTCTTTTCTTCCTTAGAGTCCTGGCAATGGAACCATTTGTTGACGCAATGTCTGTTGATAGGGGTTCTCTTTGCACTGTCGCCAACAAACTATCAACCCAAATTCCCTTATACATCGGCCCAGAAAGGTGTAACCCTTCCCAGCAACACTTGCAGAGCAAGTGCAGTCTCACCCGAGATGGACAAGGGGGCTGCTGGAACCAAGTTTCCACAGTGAAGTTGAGGATATGCTTTCAACACACATTACCCTTGCAATAACCAAAGATTATAATATTCGCAGCATGCTATTAACTTATCGTTATTATTTTAAGTCATTTCAACAAACATTCGGAACAACATATTCGACATACTTATTCAGATTAGCAACACTTCTTAAACCTATAGCATATTTGCATCAGTCAATATAAAAACATTCACATAACATATTTCACATTCATCATTGCATCATTGCATAAGAATAAAGATAGAGATTACACCATAACCGAACATCTCCATTCATTCACCAACCCTGCGGAATGAACCTTGCAGAAACTGTCAATACACCATGTTGCGGATACAAAACAAACCCGAAAGATATGATCAATCATCCAAAACTGGCTTTTTCTTAGGCTTACAATCCTACTCTATTTATATGCTTCTATTTGATTACAAAATGGTCCACATGACCGACTTAACTAATCTAATAATTCTTGCGCTCTGCGAACACTGCGAATGGTCTTTCTTTCGCGGAATGACCCTTTCGCACCTGTCGGCTTCCGCACTTCTTACGAATCTATCCCATGCCAACAACTCACAACGCTAAACGTAAAAATAAGTATATGTATCCAACTATTTCAATGATATTACAAATTTTTAATGTCCAATCTAAATTGATATTATAAAATTTGATGCCCAATCTAAATTGAGGTTAGAAATATTAATATTTTTTTTTCCTAAAAATAAGTATATATATCCACCAATTTCAATGATATTATAAAAATTTAATGTCTAATCTGAATTGATGTTAGAGACATTATTAAAAATATTTACCAATAATTTTAAACCTTGAGATATTTCAAAGAAAAGTAAATTGAAAAAGCAAGAAATAATGGATTTCAAGGTTACCAGATGTCTCTAGAATACTCATACAAGTTTACAACGGTCTCTAAATGGTGCTCTCGGACTTGTGTAGATATCCACTACTCACCACGCTTCACTCTCACAAAATCATGAATGCATGCATGTAGATACTTCGTGCTCTCTTCATGTAGATAACTAGTGCTGAACACACATCAATTGTATACTAGTACAAATAACTCCTGCTTAGAAAGAATGCAAGGTTAATTGCCATGATGTAGATCTAAAGTATGAATTTATACCTACTATGACCAAAGAAATGCATCAAATGAAAGCATGAAGCTGAAGAGTATTCGGGGATTGGAGCAGGGGACATAGCTTCAACGGATAGATGTTTGTTGGTGCTCCGAGTTAGAAGAGATACCAAGTATGTAAACATTGGTATCTTTGAGGAAGTTGTGGGCACGGGGATACCCGAAGTTGAAGAACATACGGGGGTTGAAGCAGGCGACAAAGCTTTATGGGTTAGATGTTAGTTGGTGCATTGAGTTAGAAGAGTTTCCCATAATAGAAACCTTGGTATCTTTGAAAACGTTGTTGGTAGAGGGATGCGTGAAGAAGAAGAGGATACCGGTGTTGGAGCAGACAAAAAAGATTCGATGGATAGATGTTAGTGGGTGTGCTGAGTTAGAAGAGTTGCCGATTATGGAAGCATTGGTATCTTTGAAGTGGTTGTTGGCAAAGGGATTCGTAAAGCTGAAGAGCATACAGGCATTGGAGAAGGCGACAAAGGTTGAATGGATAAATGTTAGTATGTGCAGTGACTTAGAAGAACTTATGAGTATGGAAACATTGGTATGTTTGAAGTGGTTGTTGGGAAAGGAATGCATGAATTGTTGAAGAGAATAAGGGGATTATTGCAGTGTACACAGTTTCAACATCTAAGTCTCAAAGGGTGCTGTGAGGTGGAAGGTTTTGAGCAATTAAAGCGGTTGGAGAATCTTGATGTCTCCATATGTCCCAAATTAAAGTGTCTCTAAATGTCCCAGTCCCAGATTACAGTGTTTTGTGTGGGAGTAGTGGACCAGCTGCCCTGTGTATATGGAAGTGAAACAAATTTGTTAGTCCATGTTTGCTAACTTTGTTCGGTTGTACATCATCCAACACCACGACAATTTCACTTCTCCAATAAGATCATTAATGATAGTCCAATGTTACGACAATTTATCGATGTTCTTTGCTTGGGAGATCCCCACTAATAATGCACCAAATAAGAAATAGGAATCCCTTGTGTTGCTCGCTTTACAGGGGTTTCAACGACTAATTGTTCCTACTAGACTATAAAGGAAGGTAGTCAGTGAACCAAGTAGCGGGGAATCCACAGGATTTACCAGTCAACATCGCCCGCTTTAAAAACAAGTATATGGTGAAGTATATCATATGGTCCAAAGACAACAAACTCCTCTTTACAATGAAGGATCTATGGTGAAGTATACCTTTTCTAGAAAATTAGAGATTTTCTGATATGGTTCAATAATTGACAAAGTAACATGAACAAATAAATTGACATACCAGTACCAAGGGTGAGCAGGTTTCTTTGCAACAACATAGATCAAGAAATTTGCATATGTATAGATCAATCAAGAAGTTTTTCCAACACAAAGCAAAGCTAAACTTTGAGTCCACATGACAAGGCAGTCTAAATCCTATTGCTCGCCAAAACTTGTTTAAGCTTTAGATTTAAGCACCTAGTCGGTATCGATAATTGCTCACCTGGAACCTGTTTCAGCTTCAACTCTAAGTGTCAAGAGCATCACCTGCACGTAACTTTGTGCACATAAACAAGTAGCTTACCATATGTGCACATATAGAAGTAGCTTACTCATGGGAAGCAGGCGGTGAAGTGGTGAAGTGTTGTAACCGATGACATCAGAAGAATTAAGAATGATGTCAGAAATCATGGGAAGCAGGGGTGAAGCGGTGTAACTGATGACATCGATCAAAGATGTCAGAAAATTAAGATCTGATCAATCAAAGATGCCAGAAGAATTAGATCAATGTAAGAGGATTTGTTATAAAGAGTTCTAAATTTCACAATATATCCTATTTTAATCTGTGGATGGAAAGAACATGCGGCGGACTGAATCCAGGGTGGAGATCATTTCAATTGTCGGATAGTTTGATTGGATGGTTGAGATTTGCAAATGGTAAAATTCAGAGAGTCTCTCCCACTTAGAGAAACACCTTACAACGTAATTAAAATTGTTTTAATTTTGTTATGATAATAATATTGTTTATAGTTTTTCAAGTTAATAAAATTTATTAAATAAATAAGAAGAGGTAAGTTAAGTATTTTTAAATTTTATTTTTATGATTTAATATAGTAAAAATATAAATACTAAATCTATTAAGATTTTGGTAAATAAAAAGATATATAATTTATCGGGTGTAGTTTAGTAGTTGTGAGGAAAGTTGTTATTTTATCTATCTCATCCCATTTTATAATTAAGAATTTTTTTAAGGATCTATATTTTTTCTTAAAGTATAGAAACCTTGGTGAAATTTACTAATTTTTTCTATTTCCAACCATCAATAGTGATATTTTTGAAATGTTTTATATAGTTTCTAGACAACTTTAGCGATGTTTAGAGTAAAATATTTTTGTCATGTAAGATTTGGGTGAATCATTTTAGGAAAAATGGAACTTGACCATTCTTTTGGAAAAAAACATCGAAAATTAGCCCATGGGCTAAATTTTGCCCCTAAAATGTTTCATGCCCGTGACATGTTTCTTCTTAGTAAATTGATTGTTGATGAGTTAAAAATGATTTATCATGAGTTGTTGACATTGGCCTTGTGCCCTGCAAAATTTAAGGTTTAAAATTGAATAAAATTTCATTTTATATTTTATTAAAGGTAAGTTAAATTAAAAGGAAATATTATTCATTTTCAACCTTTTTATGTAAGAAGTTTTAATTCAAAAAACTAAAGAAAATAATATGGTTCCTCTATGGAGTGGAATTTATATCTTAATAAGCTTTATGAATCTTTTAATGTGGTGGACAACATTGAAAATCCATTATTACAAAGCAAAATGTTTTTATTTTGGAAGATAAGAGTTTGGTTTTAAATAATTTACAAAAGTGAAAGTTAAAAAGATTGAAGGTTATCAAGTGGAAATCCTATAAATTGGAGGGCATGTCCTTACCCCTCACATTTACAAGCTCTTCAATATGACAATCGAGCAAGATTTCCCTAAACCATGGACTAGAAGCCTCATTGTTCTTATTTTTAAAAAAGTAGATAAAATATGATTTGCCATCTTTTAACCAAATTATATGGATTTATTCTAGAAAAAGAAGAATAACATATAGTTAGAAAGTCATGGAAAAATGACTTAAGTCCAGGTTAGTTTTAGAAGCTATCATTCAAATATAAACAACTTAATTATTCTTAAAATCATCGTAAAAAAATGTTAAAATAATAATAAAAAAAAAATTAAATTTGTAAAACATCTAACATTCTTCAACCAAAAAAACATCTAAATAAACAATCATCAATATAAATTCATTTTTCTTCCACCAAAGAAGTCTAAGTAAATCATATAAATTAATTTAAAAAATTTCAAATCCATTCAACAACCCTATTTTAAAATTTTCAAGTCCAATCAACAACCATCTTATCGAAATAAAAAACATACTACCTTTTAGACTCAAAATCTCAACTAATGAAAACAAATCTAAATTATTTCAACCTCGAAAAAATACACAAACTCAAAATATTTATACATAATTTAAACTTATTTCAAACACTTTTAAAAACCAGAAACGAAGAATTTCAAAATGACTTGATTTTAACTTATTTCAAAGACTTTTAACACCCATTTTCCAACTTTCAAATTTTTTTTTGGACTTGTTTGGTATTTAACTTTTTCATATTTTCTTTCGGGCTTACTTTTGGGATAGATCAGAAATTTCATGTAAATACTTTGATTATATTTACTTAGAAATGGTCAAAAAGAATTGCATTGAGATAATGGAAGATTTTCAATTAAATGTTAAATTTAAAATAATTAAAAAAATCAAATATAAGATATATCAATTTAACCTTTTTTTTATTATTCAAAATTCTATATTGAACTTTTTTAAATATTGTTTTTTAAATAAAATAATTAAAAATATTATTCAAATATAATATATATAAAAAAAATATCAATTTGATCACTCTTTTCTATTATTCAAAAGTTTAATCTATAAATAAGTCTAAGTTGTTGTTATTGTCCTAACCTAATAAGTTGTTGTTCACGTCCTAACCTCAAAAGGATGGATGTGTACCAGAACATTGGATGCCAATGCAAGGAGCATTGGATACCATATTGAAGAACCAAACCAAACGTCTTTGTCTTTTAGTGAGAACCTTATAAGCATGAAAAAAGCCAATGAAGTACATGCTTTCATTTAATATTGCATATCCATTGCTTTTACTCTCCAGCTCTACATATATTATTCCCCACACATTACAAAATTGACAAAATTATTTCAACAACGTGAAACAAAACTTGGATGTTGTCTCCTTCCAAAGTCACGTACAAAACAACAAACAAAACTTGCATGTTGTCTTCTTCCAAAGTCACATACAAAATTTGCATGTTGTCTAGTTCCAAAATGACATAGTTTTTTAATTATTATTTTTTAAATACAAATCATTTAAATGTGGTGGAGATGATAACATTCATCTTCTCAACATCTAAATTATATGTAATTAACAACTTATTTTATTATTTAAAAGTAAATATATTACTAATAGATTTCGAATTTAGATGAAGAAAAATAGTATTATTCTTCTCAACCAATTGAACTACACAATTAACAATTTAATTTATTAATATTATTACATAATATATTATGAAATTAAGTTTTGAACTTAGATAGAGAAAATAGTATTCCTCCTCTCAACCATTAATGTTATTACACAATAAGATGTAATTGCACATGAGAGAAGATTGAGGTTAATTTTTAAAAAATGTTTTAGTGATTTCTTTTGCGTTTTAATTTAAGTTTTAAAAAAAGATTAGTTATTCATTTTGTGTTTTAATGAGTAGGATAGATTGTTACAAATTATTACATAGTAACAATGTAGAAATAATATAGTTAAAAATAATAATCTTCAATCAGTTTGTTTTTTAAATTTGGTCATGTACAATAGAGAGAGCTTGTAATTTGTCTTAGATATCATGTTAATTACATGGCCCCATTCCTCTAATTTTCTTAGCACATGGGTAGGAGTAACAACTTCTTCCTCCTTATTTGAATTATGCTCACTAAATCCAAATGTTTCTCTTCTTAGTTTCTTCTCATCCATGGCTTCTAGACTTATATTCTTGCTACTTTCTTTTCACCATTTTGATAAGTTTTATATCTTGGGAACATAGGGTTTGTTTGGTGGTTAGGTGTAACGTGTCTTCTTTTGATGTTGCTTCTTACTCATCACTTACAAAATGTTGTGACTTATGATTAGATTTATATGTTCCCTCAAAGATCTAGGAAGCTTTAATTGCTTTGGGTTTATTTTGTCATGATATTGCTCCTTTTGAACCTCTCTTAAAGGTGGGGGAACTTCTTTCTCAACATTTAGAGTGGTAGCCTCCACTACTCTTGCATTATCATATGCTTTAGATTTAGGAGCCTCCTCCATGAGACTCTCTATTTCGACTAGGTGGTAATGTTCAATAACACCATTCCACCATGAAGGCCTTCAAGTGATTCACTTTTTTATGTGAACCCCCCTAAGTTTTTGAGATTTCATTATAGATCTAGGACCACATAGGTAAAAAGACTATCACATGCCTAACCTCAAAACAACCTTTGCACCTAAAGGTGTTATGCTCATTCCTGAGATTTTTCTCCCACATATAATTGGAAGCTTCCATCTAGATATTTTTGGGCTATCCTTCAGAAAAAAACTATATCTACACATATTCATGCATATGCAATAACATAACTTTTCTATTTTTCTTCACAATGGAAGTGAAACTTACCTAGTCCATTCTTAATTGCTCACAAAGATTGAAACGACCATAATTAAAGAGGAAGGATGGGAAGTCGACCCCATAAGTAAAATAACTTTATGAAGGATCATAGAGGGAATCATGGATTCATGCACATATCAACTCCACTCCAAAAGTGGGGCCCAATTGTAGAATGAGATCCTATCAAAAGCTTAGTGAAACTTTACAATCAAGAAACCCTTTGCAGACAAGTAAATATAAGATTCGTATGTGAGCATGGATTTCTAGCTTAGATACATACATTGGTGTAACTAAACTAACCTAGGACAAAAAGCATTAAAGTGGCAGATCATACCATGTTGCTTATAGAACTTCATCTACTCCATTGCATCCCTATCTACAAGGATGGAAGGAATATCGACAAATATTTCTTATCTTGAAACAATGGGAGGGTGGTCAATTTAGATGAACAAAATCAATTGAATCATGGTTCTCAAAAAATTCCTTGAAGGATTTCAAGTAAAATTCTACAATCTTCGTATGAAAGAGGCCCAGCCCAAAGAGGATGTCAAAAGGGGCCTCTTTGACAAAAAATTCAAACACTTGCAACTAGAGGACAAAACATGAGACTTTGGGTGGGGAGCTATATGGCTCAACAATGATCTTGTCTTCCTTTTTTTTCAAATGAGTGATTAGTGATGTGAAGAGCCTTGGGAAAGAAGTCAACATGGAAGCTAGGGTGGAACACTAGCCATGCAGAGAAATAGTGATGCAAGTTCCACCTGTAGTTCTTCCTCCCTCAATTCCTGAACTCTTACATTGAGTCTTGAGCCACTAGTTCTTTATCATCAAATGCTTACCTCCTCTTGTTGTAGGAACCAAACAATAACTACCAAACTTTCCAGGAGCTACCGAACCTCTTCTTCAACATTTTCAAATATGAATTTCAATACTTCACAAACTCATGCATTTCCAATGGTCATATTACTTGGACAAGTGTTCACAAATTTATACCCATGAGATGGGTATCTAAACCCCACGTTGTTTATGCTCTTGAGTATTATAGGTCCACATACAATCTATACCAAGCAGGGCGCATTTAAGCCATCACTATTTGGGAAATCCCACACCAGATCAAGCAAATACTCTTCCACTACACACATATAACTCTGTCTCGAAATGGATCTCAATTCTCAAAGAATTGAATCACTTGATAACTCTTCCCCCTTCATCAGTTAATATCCAGAACTTGTAAAATAAAACTCCAACTCAGATTTACTTACCTTCCACGCAGAATTGGATCTGGGGCTCTGAAAATAACTAGAAATTTAAATGCTCAGTGTCTACCAAAGATATTCGATGTATCCAACGCACAAAACCTTACCAAGATTTCGTTTCCATTGGCAACTTCAGTCTTCTGTCCAACAAACTTCCAATTCGATCTCACTGCCTTCGATAGGTATTCGACCTCTGTGCTCTACATAAAAAATCATCCCATGAACGGATTCAAACCCCCAATCACGGGTTTCCTCATATCAAGCTTACACAATAACTATAGAAACAATCTGCAAACTCTTAAATGCATTAGTTTCTTCACACGCACAGTCGAGCCTTGTCCATTTACTTCTTCACATAGGTTCTTGTCTTTTTTGTGCATTCTTAAGGTATAAGTTCAACCTGCTCGAACATGTTAAAACCTTTAAAAAAAAATCAGTTTATGCTTCATATAAACACCCAGAACTCTATGAGTTCCAAATTCACACTGGAAGCTTCGTTCGTGATCATACAGACGATTGAACAATAGTAAATACATACAGTAAATCTCTTCCATGCATTAAACTTGAAACTGTACATGCAAATCCTACCCTACTCCTCTGCTTGGAAGAGTCTCCATTTTTGGACTATCTGGACCAAAAATATCTGCCTCTATTGAAGGTCAAACCCCTTTTTGTCCTCCTAATTCGAATTACAAAACATAAAAAATATCTCCCCCAACTAACTAACAGATTCCTTCCACTAATGACTCATAATAACAGCTTCATAATGATCTGTAACTGTTTCTATTAACAGACTCATACTTATCCTATATGAATGACTTGCTATTTTAGATATTTCTAGAGCCATCGAATGCTTCCAGCACAAGCAGATTCATTACAATGAATTATTGCCTAATCTTAATGACTCATCACTTCTCATAGTGACTCACTATTTCTAGAACTAATTTAAAAACTTAGAAAATATCATCATTTACATTAAGAACTTGATCTTCTCATCAAATCTCAATATCCCTTTGTAGAATTCTTGCTTTAGAAACTCAATGGTTTTAGGAGCGAGGATGCTCCTGCATCAAATAGTGTGCTTATAAACGGTCTATATCTCATTGTCTAGTTGTAATTAGATAACCATTCATATTTACCAAGTATATCATGATGAAAATCTCACAACTCTTAATTTTTCATATATATTGAAACAATGAAAAAAAGCATGAAAGATCACTAAAATCACTTGTAAAACCAAAGATGCAAATTTCCTTAGAGAACTGTGATGAATTTGCAATAATTAATTAATGCAAATACACAAGATATCAGAAATAATAGAACTCAGAATCACTTTTATATTGATCACGGGCCATTTCGAGGGGGCAACCTCCTTTAAGCAAGCTCAATACAATTAACTTCACGGTGCCTTCATAGGCCTCAACACACACTTATTTACTAAGTCTAGGTGCCAATACCATGGGTCAATACCATGTGTCAATACAAACCATGGGCCAATACAAAATATAGATCAACAATTATTATGGGTCAAAACCATGGGCCAATACAAACTATGGATCAACAAAACTATGGGTGACTTACAAAGCATATGCGCCAACAACAATAACACAAACTATGGATCAACAAATACTACGGGACGACTTACAAAGCATATGCATCCAACAACAATATACTAATAAAGTAAAGACATGGGTTCCTAACATCCCCTCTCCCTTAGAAAAAGCTTTGTCCTCAAAGCTTTAGATGTGGAAATTGATGCAGAATCTGAAGGAGTGGGTCCCCTGTAGCATCCTCGGGTTGCATTCCGGGACACTGGCGCCTTTTGAGTTTCAGGGAGGATTGCATGGAAGGCTGTAGATGAAGAAGAACCATATCAACGACGTGAAACATGCACGCAGAATGGTGCTGATCGGCTTGTTGTTTCAGTCAAATTCTTGCCATGTGAAGATTGTCCTGCAGAATGAGAAGAAGCTGATCGCGGTTTTGAAGAATTGAGTCAATTGCCTAAACTGGGGAGCTGCTGAAGGTGTATGGAAGAAGAACTGGCGGTGCCTGTCCAGAGACTGCTTCATATGGTGTCCTTTTAGATGTGGTACTATACCACTGGAGCGCTTCTAGGAAATCCATAGAAATAGTTGTCCAAATCTGTGTAGGGATGGGAAAGGGTTCGAGCAGTCCCGAAAGGAGGGTCGTTTCACCCTTGTTGACCTGGAAAGTATCACATTCAACCACCATCCGTTGAATTGTCATTTTCAATCCCTGCCAAAAGAAGTTACATTGTTCTTGGTCATACGTTTTGAGGAACCCAGAGTGCCCTGTTGATGAAGAAGCATGGAGTTCATAGAAGAGATAGCCCCATTGAACAGATTGCAACCAATTTGGAACAAGCAGAGAAATAGCTGTAAGAGAAACTGGGTCATCAAATGTGCGATAAGGAGCATCTACCACCATATTGTCCTTACCCTTCTTGTAAGTGACCGCATAGGGATAACTGTAACATCCCCTCCCATCATACCAGCATGATCGAGAGGACGTGGTGCAAGAACCGGGCATCTAGCCCCATAAAATTTTAACCAAGCATTCAAATAATATAAAAGTCATATGGAATATATGATTATAAGAAAAACACAGCGGAGATAATATCAATTACACATTCATAATTCATTCAAGATATTCATTAGATAAATATTTGCAAAGTTAACCCAAAAGAATGCTTATCTCAATAAGGTAGTCCCAAGCAACTGGCTATGCAACTGCAACGTTCCACCCAACCATAGGCCAGTTGTGCTTATCAACCTCTTGATACAACTGCCACCCCCGAGCTGGGCATGATTACTACAAGGAACCAGGGAACAACAGACTCACACATAGCCAAGCATACACCAAGATGAGCCAAGCCAATCTGCAATTGGGTTTATCAGGCTGTTAGGAAATGGGAAGGAAGAATTGCTAAGCTAGTGAGATCAACCACAAAGCTATGGGTACCCCTCCCAGATCTATTCAGCTTGGCACTCACAATGCCTACACACCCAACACAAGGAAGTATTCTCTTCACTGCCACACAGTCCCTCAAGCCATACCTTCCTTTCTAGTGCTCTTAGGGTGTGCATAGAAAAGTAGCCACCCCTCTTGATCTTCTTGAGAGGTTACTCCCTACACTAGGTTTATCAAGCCAATTCTGTCCACTACCACTCCAGTTTCTTGCTCACAGGTTCACATCAAAACAAGGATGCACATAACAACAAACTACACTTGTTGAGCATGAGAAAACGTTTCAACAGTGGGATGCATGAGATGGGGTTTCCTGAGCTTCAGAAAAAAACGTGGGTAGACTGAAAACGTATTGGCACTTGGAAAATTCGACTAGGAGAGCAAAACCCATTCCAGAAAAATGCCCCAGGGGCAAAAACGACCTCTCCCTCAGTCCCAATTCGCGTCCCTCCTTCCCCAGCTGTTGCACAATACCAAAAACGAGTTCCTGGGCATGGAAAAACGCAGGGTTATGGTGAAAAACGTGAGGATAAATTCCAGTGAGCTCAGTCTGCCTGAGAGGAAGAATGTAATGGATGAGGAATTTCCTTAGGCAGCATTTCGTGGGGGTTTTCTTGCCCAACAAGCCAAAAATACGATTTTCAGGTTGATGGCTTGCCCATGCACGAAATCTGACTGCCATACTTCTCCAATCCCAAGACATTAACTGCCCCAACCAATCTTTGGAAGAATTAAATGATTGGGTGCATGAGACAAAATGGATAGTTAAGAGTTCATGGGTTTTCTTATTGACACATGGGCTGAACCTAGTGGCTCAAGGGTTTGGTTATTTCCCCTCCCTATTCCTTGTAGAATCATGCCCCATCTCTTTGTTGCATAGCATAGCCAGTTGTGGGTCTTTTTCCATTAAAATTCGTATTTACATGATGTCTTACTTACATTGTGCCCATCTCGCACAAGAACCATAGGCATCTATTTTTAATTGTCGATACATAAAATGCCAAATCAATGGTGGGGCCTTGGCCTTGAGCTCCTCACCATGATCAAATTACAATATTTACATCATTTACGATTTAATACAAAGGGGGTCAAAATGGGGACATTACAATAACCCATGAGTTGGATAACCCATTTCAGGTGTGTTGGGGAGGAGACCCATTGTTCCAGAAAATTTTTCAGACTTTGGAGATTAGTATTGATGCATAAATAATTCCCTAATAGGTATGGCTGCCACTTCTGTACTGCATGCAAAATAGCCATCATTTCCTGCTGAGAGGTAGATGCGACTAAATTCTTACCGAAAAGCTCTCTTGAAGGCGACAAGCCCATTGGTGCAACAAAGACACCTGCATATCTATCCAAGGAAGTAGTGGAGACCGTTGGTGGGTGCATCTGAAGGGAATGGAGCTGAGCAATGACACCATGTGAATTCTTCTTAAGGATCTTTTCCAAGCGATGTGAACTGATGATGCAGAGAGACCCTGGTTGTAAGCCGATAAATTTGTGTTGTGTCCCATTGACTGAAAACTGCATCCAAAGTTCATCAAAATCCCATAAGATGGGGCCAATTGTACGTAACCATTGAACGCCCAAAACTACATCACATCCACCTAAGGACAAGGCAAACATGGCAGAGCGCAGGTTATAATCTTCCTTAGAGACACGCACATTATGACACTTCCCCTTGCAAGGTAAGGTGCCCCCATTGGCAACCATGACTTCAAAGTTGGAACAAGGATGGACAAAACAATCAGCTTGTTTGGCAATCCGAGGGTCAATGAAGTTA
The DNA here is from genome assembly GCA_027924585.1 of Larix kaempferi. NCBI lineage: Eukaryota > Viridiplantae > Streptophyta > Pinopsida > Pinales > Pinaceae > Larix > Larix kaempferi. The sequence goes on along the minus strand of BSBM01000111.1, from coordinate 95,166 downwards.
TGAGTGCTACCAGAATCAATGAGTATGGTAAGAGGGAGCTTGTTGAAGTATCCCTTGACCTGCATTGTTTGTGGGGTGGTGACGCCAATTACAACATGGAGAGAGATCTCGGGTGGGTCGTCTTGAGATGGGGTGTCAACAGGCGGGTGCTGAATGTCGACCTGAACATCTACTGTATCTGGAGCTTCTTCACCAATTTCTGAGGCAGACGGAGAATCCACATCTAAGAGATAGAGATTTTGTTGAACACATCTATGTCCCTGAGTGAATTTCTCATCACAATTATAACAAAGCCCTTTTTCTCAATGTGCCTGCATCTCTGTTTCAAACAAATGCTTGATAGGAGTTGTTCGAGGAGTAGGCGTGATGGGAGGTCATTGGGAACCCATATTTCTGAAGGGAACAAAGGTAGGTTTGGAGCGTTGTTGAGCTGCGGTCTTGTCCTCTGCCAACTTAGCCAACCGTAGGACTTCCATCATTGTGTTGGGACACAAATTTTTGACTTCTGAGCGGATTTCATCCTTGAGACCACTGATAAAACAACTCCTGTAGAATTCATCAGACAATCCTTCTGTGTGATTGGCCAGTTTCTCAAATTCTGTCTGATACTCTTTCACTGTGCCAATTTGGTGAAGTTTAGTGAGTGCTCCTGTGAAGTCATCAAAAGCACTAGGACCAAATCGTGGCAAAAGGAGTTGGAAAAAATCTGTCCAGTTTGGCTCGGGATGAGCTTAGATGTACCAACGGTAACATTGAAGGGCTTCCTGTTCCAAATGAAAGGATGCAAGTGGAACTTTCTGGACATCAAAAGTATTATGCAGACTAAAATATTGTTCTGCTAAGTATATCCATCCAGTTGGATCAGTACCATTGAAGCGAGGAAAATCAAGCTTAGGCCCACGAAAATTGCTGGAAGAAGAGAACCCAGTGGCTGCAGAAGATTCTGGTTGTCAGTTATTGTTCATGGCTGAATGCTGAAGATGGAGGCTGAGAAATTTTTCATCCAGATCTTGGAGTTTGGTTTGGATGGCTACAAATGCTTCCTCCATGGTTTTTGCTCCTGTGCGAGTGACAACCATAACCAGGAATTTTTTATTTTTATTTTTATTTTTTTTTGGGGGGGGGAATGGTTAGAAAAACACAAACACAAGCTTATTTAGTAAGGGGAAATTTGGATTTGGGAAAAACTCAGAGGGGTAATTGGGGTTTGACTAGGTTTTCGACACTTTCTGAGGGACAGGGAATCAAAAAATGGGGATTTCAGAAGCGGGAACTCTATGGTAAAATTTGAAGGCAATCGGGTGAAAATTGAAGAAGTTATGACAAACCCTAAAAATAGACAAATGTGGGATTTCTGGTCTTGGGAAGTGGAATTTGGGATAGGGTCTTTATGAATGAAATATGCAGAATGGGATTGCAGGGATGTCATTGAAGTTTCAAGGAAAACAGAGTTGAAACAAGGGAGATATGGCCGAAAAATGGATTTTTTTTTTGTTCACAAATGGATCGACAACAGCGGCGCGGAAGGGATCCGCAACAGATGGATCTGCAACGGCGCGGAAGGGATCGAAAACGGATGGATCTGAAACGATGAATGGATCTGGAACGACTTTCAGAATAGATCTGAAACAACTGGATCTGGAGCGGAAGTGATCGGCAATAGTTTAGCTGAAAATAGATATGGACCCCAGGTATGTACGGCTTCCTAACAGTTCAGGTGTTTCACTCGGCCACCAATGCTGTCTGACGGCTTGCGTATTGGGGCAGTACCCCTCACTCCACGGCTCAGGTAAAACTGATAACCGCTTTGCCACAAACGACAGCTCTTGGTTTACCTCACGGGTGGGAACTAGTCAATCAGGTAGGGGCCATTGCCCTTTTCGCTGGAAGGTCCTCTCAATGGGCCAATTACTTTGGGGTTCCTGTGGTACTCCTCACAATGAGTTCTAGGGCTTATGCCCAAGTACTTCCCACAGTTAAGCGGATAGGGATTATTCCCAAATCCGAAGCTGCAACAGATGCGAAATTTTTTTTGGCAGAAATTCCACCCAACGAGCCCAAGAAAGTGCTCTGATACCAGATGTGATGAACTTGCAATAATTAATTAATGCAAATACACAAGATATTAGAAATAATAGAACTCAGAATCACTTTTATATTGATCACGGGCCACTTCGAGGGGGCAACCTCCTTTGAGCAAGCTCAATATAATTAACTTCACGGTGCCTTCATAGGCCTCAACACACACGTATATACGAAGTCTAGGTGCCAATACCATGGGTCAATACCATGTGTCAATACAAACCATGGGCCAATACAAAATACAGATCAACAATTATTACGAGTCAAAAACATGGGCCAATACAAACTATGGATCAACAAAACTATGGGCGACTTACAAAGCATATGCGCCAACAACAATAACACAAACTATGGATCAACAAATACTACGGGACGACTTACAAAGCATATGCGTCCAACAACAATATACTAACAAAGTAAAAACATTGGTTCCTAACAAGAACAAATCTTCTCAAACATGTTTCTTTTAATGGACATGGGACTCCAATTTTTTTTTAAATATTTCTAGTCAATAAAAGAAAGTGGTACTAACGTGGGATAATATAATGAAACATATATGTTTCAAATGCTGTCAAAGTACATTTTGGGTAGTTGCGAATATGGGTATTTATTTTTCCAAAGCATTATAACTATATTTTGTCACCCTTGACCACATCAGTTGAGCTAGACCATTTGCATACATTCATTTTAAGAATTGTAGCTTATTCCAATACTTTTTGAGCTCTATGCCTTGTGCTTGCAACTTGCATTAAGAAAACTCACAAGTAGATTTCTTGTTACTAGTTAAAAACTTGCGAGCACCCTCAAATTCCCTTAAAAAAAATAATTGTGAAAAATGTGTGGTCCTCAGTAGAGATCACATACACTATACACCTGCATGCCTCAAATTTTGAACCCTAATGACTAAAACTACTTCCTACGCATATAAATATGAGTTGTAGGTTGGAGACTAGGAGACCACAACCATATACTCGAGAATTTTCACGAGATCTACTATCCTTGGACATCATATTGTCTCTTTTAACAAAACCCTTAGCTTTGTATATTTAAGCTTATCTTCTATTGGGCCTAAATCATTCATTGATTTCCCTTTTATAGTAAGAACAAGATCCTTGGTGAAGTTGAGTTAGATAAGTGGCCTTGGTTGGAGGAGCCCAAGTTCAGGGGATGAAGGTGTTGGCAACAAAGGTGAAATATACATTTTGTTGTTTACAATTGAATTTTTAAACACACATCTCTCTTCTCCCCCCTCCTCCCCAACCCCTTCTCCCCCCCCACCCTCAATTTATTGTGTACTCATATGATGTTAATATTTATTTGAATTTATCAATTATGGTTTAGACTAACTAGCCCAAAATCAGTTAGAATTCATGTTCTTCAGGTTTATGTTATTTTCATATTATGCTTAATTGGGTTTGAGAAAGATTATATTTTCTTGACTTGTGTGTAAGTGTACAAAATGAGATTTTGCTAGAATTTGTAGCCCAAGTTGTTCACAAAATGTTAAGGGACTCAATGTGTGATCAATATAAGTATTTTTCTCTTCCTTCCTTTATTTTGATAACATATGTTGTGAACATTGACAAGTAAGATTGTTGTCCTTCTTTGCTTTGTTGGTGAGGTCATCCCACTCACCAGGGAATTTTTCCATAAACATAAATGGCCACTCAATTGGGGAGCATTCTTGGAATTCTTCCTTTTTGGGTTGTTTTATTGAATTTTTCCAACTTTTGAAACATAGCTTTGCTTCTCTTTTTTCTTGTATTCTTCTTTATTTCAATAATATCAAGAAACTAGTTTAGGTTTCCTGTCCATGCTTTAATTTTTGTCCTACTCTATTTTCTACTCATGACCTATTTTAGTGGTAGTCATGAGCGCCCGTGATTTACTATTGCAAATCCAATGAGAGGATTCTTATGCATGAGAGTTGCTCCTATGTAAGGTTTGAGTAGCATGCAGGTTTCCCTTCATCAACCCATGATCAAGTCCTGTAGATGAAAAAAAACTTAGGACTAAAAACTACTAACCTCAATTTTGAAGTTTTCCTCGGAAGTATGAAGTACTAATTCTTACTTGGAAGTGTAGTATTTTTTTATTGTGTGTTTTTCCTTTTGGTTGGTGATTAAGATCTTTAGTTTCATTCTAGTCAAATAGAAGCAAAAAAACAATTCCGAATTTGTAAGTTTATTTTCTATTTTTTTAACTTTTGTGTGTGCTCACCTATTGCTAGTGTGCAACACATGAATGCTTACTTGTTTCTAGTATAGAACCCATCAACACACCTTTTATGCTTGATTATTTCCCTCTTGTAGGCAATGACAACCCTTAGGTTTATATTCTTTGGCCTTGTGAGTACCCCTGTAGAGTGCAAAAACTCACAAAATCTGCAAAATTTTTAGATCTAAGTTTTGTGTTTTTACCAGAGACTTAGAGGCTATGTCGATTTGACTAGAGACCTATTAGAAATTAGTTTTCAAGTTGTTATTTATTATTCTTTCGATGGTATAGTGAAAAATAAAAGTTGAATATTTCAAAAATAAAAAATAAAAAATATTTTCTTTTTGTTCAATTAAGACTCTCATAGGTAGTTTGATGCATAGGGAGTGATTACATTTAAAGGAAAAGATTATATGTTTGCATTAGCATGTTCTCATTAATAGAAAACGATTGCTTGCTTTGGTTTGAAATAGTTTTCTATAAAAGTTGTGTTGCATTTAAGTTTAGAAGGTTCACCTGGATTTTTGTACTTTTTCCGAGTTTTGAACTAGGTGTGTTTTTCAAGTTTAAAGTAATGTTTCCATTTGCAAGCTTTCTCTTTTTGTACCTTTTCATTTGAAAACACCAACATTTTCTCACTTTCTCATATATGAGTAAAACCAACTATCAAAGGAAATGTTAGTAACTAAAATGGACTAGACTTGTTTTTCTTGGATAGAAAACCAATAGTAGTCTAGGTTTACCAATAGTAGTTTAGGTTCCAGGGCCTTGGTTGTAGGTTTGAAGAGAAATTTCTACAAGGCCATGTAAAACAAAACTAGGATTTTTCTAGTTAAGAGTTAAATCCCTTTAGTAGCAAGGAATACTTGCTAGGAAAGTGCCTCTCACATAGGCATTAAGGACGAGGTTAAGGATGGTTGAGTGTTGAGATTATCCCCTCGTAGTTAATAAGTGAGCAAATGCATAATATGGGACTCTAGTAAAGTTGGTATGTTCCTAGAAATGCCTCCTTGATGAGATTTTAGCTGCAAGACAAAGACATGTTTATCTCTACGCAATTTGAAAGCCTAACCCATGATTGTACACCATGTCATTTGTCATAAAGAGGAATCCATAGTGACTTTCATAGGTTTGGAATTGGTGAGTGTAAGTGGGAAGTTCTTGTGGTACCTAAGGCAGATATAAAAATTGATCTTAGATCCGCTAGAGGTTTCCCATATTTGTGAGAGAGATTGGACCTTGGGTTATTGTTTCTTGAAAGGTTATTGTAATTGCTTCTTGAATTGGGCCCTCTTGAGATTGAACCTGTTGTTCCTTAGGTTGTACCCCTCAAGCTGGTGGTAATTTCTCTTCTCGAGATATGAATAAATGTCAAATAAAACACAATTGATGCTCTGAGAGGGTTACAAGGCCAAGCCTAGGGTTGTGCGGGATGCACTTTCCTGCGCCACTTTAGGCCATCAAGCCAGTCTTCGGGCCAAGGGAGGGTACCCTATGTTTGGGAGGTAGATTTCCTTAGTCTGTCACCCCAAGGTGCCTCATGGTTCATATATGATTTCACAACTAAAACCTAGAGTGCATGAAGCCGGTTCTAATTGCCGGTGGGGGGTTTTGAACATTATTTTGAGTGGGGAGGTACAAAATATCTTGCGGAACACAAATTAAATGGGACAAAATAACAGAGGCACCTTAATCATAGCTCATTTCTCTGAAAGAATATGAGAAAATCATGCAGGCACAGTAATTGTAGATCCACAGATTCAGGCAACAAAATAAATAACTTTCAACCATAGAGAGAAAAATTAACAACCTACATGAGACATAATTTACTCAAATGCCAGTGGTGAATTGCCTCATTCCTGGCTTCAATTTTAACTACATTCTCATTCAATATCAATAATAGGGAACATAATCTCCTCAAACACCAGTGGTGAATCGCCTTGGTCCTGGATTCAATTTAATAGCAATCCCATTAACAACTACAATAAACATTAAGGGGGACCCATTGATATCGTCCCTGATCCTACTATCTTTCTCCATGAGAGGAATCTCTTTGATTTCATTATAGTGAAGAATGAGGCAAAGGAGAAGAGAAGAACTAATGTTGCAGATCCCTAAGCAAATATGTCTTAGAAATTTTGGAATGCTTTCAGATGTATCATTGAACCTCCTTTTTTCATCTTTTGTTGATGCCTTTATTGTTGTATTGTCTTGACTGCAACCTCCCACCTCATGCTGGCATGTATGAAGGGGTGCATGGCGAATTTCCATATCACACTCAATCATGGAGGAGATAATGGTATGTTATAATCATAATAGGTGTGATGGGAATTTCTAATATTGCTTTTCGATATGACAACTATGATCATTTTTAAAAATTCATCAGATGATTGTGATTGGTTGTTGGACTTGGTCCCTCAACTCTTCTTTTAAACTCCTTTAGGAAACTCTGATACAAGTTTACCGACGCACACTCTACCGCTACCATGTGTCATCGAGGTAGGATTTCCCATCAAGCCTCCCTTATGAGCACTCTGTTTTCAACCCCGATTTATGAGCTTTGACGACCACTTGGATGCCACCATTTGTTGCCACGATGAGGATTCCTAGTCAGGGGTTCCTTATGAACATTCAGTTTTCACCCCAATTTCAGAGCTACATTGACCACTTGGATGCCACCACTTGTCTCCACTATGGGGATTCCCAGTCGGGAGTTCCTTATGAGCACTCGAAACCTCTGCTCCAGTACAAGGAAATCAAGCTACTGCTATTCTTCCACCTATCAACAATCTGATGACTATTTGTGCTCTAATGGAACCTCTATTCCTTCTCTGAAATTACTAGATGCAACACCTGTAATTCATTGGTTCTATCTTTGATCGACAGTTGTTGCACTCCATCAACATCTCTCCATCAGCCTTCTTCTCACCGACACCTTCATATAGCTTTTATATGTCCACTTTGACTACCATTCTATTGCTTCCACATGTCACCCTCCTATTCATTGTTGGGATTCTCCACCAGGGTTTCAAAATTGTGCCCTCCAATTGAACTCCAATCAAAACTACAGAATCATGCCATGTGTCATTATGTGGATGGCTAGTGGAATTTTCATATCATCCCTTTCCTACTCTTTCCTGGTCGCAAACCCTGATGTGCAACCTCTAATGCCACTGCGCTCGTGCCATCGTGGCTTCCCCATTGGTCCATTCTCCAATGTCACCTTCGTGCATCGCCGACCTGCCACATTGAAATTCTTTTGTCAATGTACTATCAGCCCTTCCAAACCTCATTATGTTTTGAACCCTGATACATTGGCCCTGACGTATCGCTCTTTACCCATCGATATTTCCAAAGTGCCAGCTCCTTCGCAACCCCGACGTGAGATCTCCAATAGATATTCACTGATTCCCTTGTGATGTTCCCATCTTGTAACTTTACTGCCGCAAACGACTGAGGTGCTCCACCAGAAGATGCTTGGTCTAATCATGGCCATTTGCATAGGAGTTATGCCTTAAGAGTTATTGAAGCATCATGGGGATAAAATAGGAAAAACATTGACTCCTTCTGTGGGATGTATCCTCCTTGTGAGATGCCAAGAATCCATAAATAATTTCTAGGGTGAGCGGGCTAGTGCTCTATCCATTGGGCTCAGAGTCAAAATTGAGCATGGAGTAAAAAATGGCTTCTTCTCAAAACCTTTTTTTTTTCAGGACAACAGATGGAAAATAAAACAAAGAACTGGGAATGTTGAAAATGAAATGTTGGGATTAATAAGGAAAATTGGAAACCTACCTACCTTACCTAACTAGCAAGTGGGCCCACTAGGTGACATGACACTTCTAGTGAAACCATGCATGCATGAAGAGCCATAATGGGATGGAGAATGACCTTTGGTTTTGGTGAATAGAAGGATGGGGTAATACATTCCCAACAACTGAAAAAATGCACCCAAGAGGGATAAGAGTTGATTGAAGCATAAACAAGGTTAGAACTGCAATAAAAAATCTCAAAATTATAATGGAAATGAGTATGAACAGAGGATAAACATACATGATTTATGCATTTCCAACACTTGCTTGTTTTCCTTCTGAAAAGTCTCCTTCATCCAAATTTCAATTGGATATTCATGACAAATTTCTTCTTTAAAGTGTGTAGGATCCAATATAAGTAAATGAAACAAATCAGATTCGTCATTGAGTATAGAGTCTACACAATTCATTGGCTTCTAGGCCATACCATCAATTTTTCATCTCTTCCATCTTCTTGATCATGTTTGTCTTGAAGCTCTAAATCTTTGTGCTTTGGGTAGTTTGGAATCATTCATGTTTTTCCAGCCATCATCCTCATACAAACACTTCTTTCCCTCTTTGTCATTGATGGCTAGAAAATGAAAATGTCCATGGGAAAGATCTCTCTCCCTTTCATGCTCATTTCCAACCAAAATAATGGTAAGTCTGTTATCATTTTTCAGAGCTTCATCTTTCAAGTTAGTAATAGAATATAATGGAAGTTGGAAAATACTTTCATTAACCATGCTATGATTCCAAAGACTTAAAGATTCGTCAAGATGCTTATGGCCTTCAAAATTCACCTACTGAGAAGCATCATCTTCATGGTTTCCATCCTCTAAAGAAACATGGGAATTCTATGAATCTTCATCTACATCAATAGCTTTTGATAGAGAAAGGGGATGCTCAAGTGAATCATTCACTTCGTAACCTGCAAGCTTCCATTTATCATTTTCTTTGCTTGTATCCTCTTGAATATGGTCTTCACAATTTATTGACACCACCAGCTCAATAAGATCTAATGGCCTATCATTTTGAGAGTGTTTCTCTATATGCTCAATGGACATTAAAAAATCATTTGAAAGCTGATTTTGCAATTCTCATGAAACCCGACATGTTTCCCTTCCATCTTCTTTGGATTCTTAATTTTCTTTGGGAGGATGATACGAGGAGACCAACAATTTAGAAGTTTGCATATTTTCTTCTAGCTACAAGGAATCATCAACCATGGAGTTCAAATCTAGGGACCGTAGTCCCTTCTCTTCAAGAAGTAGTGATAAATGGAAATCATGAGCAACAACAAAAAATGTCATGGTAACAACCTCTGAAGGCCTTATACTTTTAGGTATTTCATGATAAGTTTTGAGAAATGTAACCCTAAATGCAGTCACACTTTCATCATTGCCTCTTTTCAAAGAATAAACATACATTAAGAGTTCCATAACGTCTTTCCTCTTTCCTCATCAATGCAAGAAGGCATCATGTAGTTGCTTCCAAGTGGAGATATAATTGGTTTTCAAGTGCTTGAACCAATATCTAGCATCTCCTTCCAAGGAATGTACAAAAATGCATATGAGAACATCCTCATGATCGATGATGAAACCATCAATGTAGTCTTGGAACACAGTGATATGTGTGTTTGTTGTAATTGGTCCATTAACATTGAACTTTAAATGGTGTTTCAAATACCCATCAGGAAAAGGATTGAGGATTTTAGGAAACATTAAGGGATGATATCTTGCAGCTAGCCAATGATTGAAAAAGTTGGGTTTATTGTTGTTCATGCTGATAACAAATGCAAGTGATGGATCAAGTCCTTTGATTAAAAGGGATTATGGTCAACAAAGAGATGGGAAACACTGCTCATCCAAAGGAAGTATGAAATATGCTAATCCCAAAATGGACATGTGGCTCGAAGAAGGAAATTTGTAAATATCTTTAGCAAAATGACAACAAGAAATTTCTAGCATGGGGTTTAGTGAAATGCATAAAATATGATCAGATTCCCAACCTCATGTAATAGTGTGACTAAGAAACTAGATGTAGTAGCGATGTATGTGGTTCAAGGTATGTAGCATGCACCATTTTGAAAGATGAACTAATGTGGATTCACCAACTAAGATAATTTGCATCAAGAGCTGCTACTTCCTCACCATAAGCAACAAATACATTCATAGTAGTGGGAATAAGACTTTATTCCCCTTTTTGATAAATGGGTCTTGTTCCTCAATAGAGTCCATATGGGGAGTGGAGTCGTCAGTAAAAGGGTTCTCCTCGACCTTCTTTTGAGAGTAAAGTCTCCTAGTCTCGTGCCGCCAAGGATCCAACAGGTCTTTTCTGCAACACAATTTTTGCATATGCTAGGTATATTTGTTGTTCAAATACAAGAAACAATGTTGCCCACACTTTTCTGACTTCTTCGTTCTTTGGCCAAGCAAGATGATGCTAGTCATGATTCTTTGATAGAAAAAAATCCATCTTAATATTTGTTGTTATGTGGGCCTTGAAGAGCCCTAAAAATGTCTAAATACCTCTGAACTCTCCCCGACAACGATGCTAGATTTCGTTGTTGTTCCTTGGGTTGTAACCCTCAAGCTGGTGGTCATTTCTCTTCTCAAGATATGAATAAATATAAATTAAAACACAAATGATGCTCTGAGAGGGTTACAAGGCCAAGGAGGGTTGTATAGGATGCACCTTCATATGCCACTTTATGCTTTCGAGCCAATCCTCAGGCCAAGGGAGGGTACCCTACGTTTGGGAGGCAGGGTTGATTAGTCTATCACCCTAAGGTTCCTCATGGATTTAGATATGCTTTCATTGGCTGTATTTGCAGCCAAAACCTGTGGCACATGAAGTTATTTCTAACTATTGGTGGGGGGTTTTGAACATGATTTTAAGTGGGGAGGAACAAAATATCTTTGGGAAACACAAATTAAATGGGACAAAACAATAGGGGCGCCTTAATCATAGCTTGTTTCTCTGAAAGAAGAGGATAAAATCATGTGGGCATGGTAATTGTAGATCCACATATTCAAGTAACAAAATAAATAACATTCAACAATACGGAGAAAAATCAACAACCTACATGAGACAAAATTTTCTTAAATGCTAGTGGGAAATCAACTTGGTCCTAGCTTCATTTTAATAACAATCTCATCAACAACATAAACATGAGAAAGAATCTCCTCAAACACCAGTGGCGAATTTCCTTGGTTCTGGCTTCAATTTAACTACAGTCTTATTCACAATCAACAACAGGGACAAAATCCCCTCAAACACCAATGCATAATCGCCTTAGTCCTGGATTCAATTTAATAACAGTCCCATTAACAACTACAATAAACATCAAGGTAGACCCATTGATTTCAGCCTTGAGTCTACTGTATTTCTCTACTAGAGGAACCTCTCTGATTTTTGTTGGAACATTCTAACCATCTCAACCTTGGTTTTGCATGCATACATGCATTCCATGCATTGGTAGTTGAGTCTCCTAGCACCTAGTCCTTGTTTTTGACCCCCTAGTGCTTCATTTTGGTCATCATTACCCTCCTTATCCACTCAGAGTGCCTTATCCACATCACTGAAGTGTAAATGCGCCCTCATGCATGATTTTAGGATTCAATACAGCCAGTTCCAAGAATAAAGGCACCTTGTCCCCTTGATTGCCTTGTTAACTGGCTGTTACACCTAGTTCACTGAAACTGAGTGTAGGAGCACCTCTTTTTACCAATACAAGTTATTTATGCACCTCTTTGGAGTCTCCTCCTCTATTTTCTATCCCTAATGGCTCACTCATGTGCCAACCAACTTCCATTGACTAGCCATTCATCATTAGTGTCCACTAGACCTTGTCGGGTGATGGTTCCAATGCAAACTAAGCCTACCACTTGAGATGAATTCGAATGACCTCCAAAGCTATTGAATTCTTAGTATTGTAACATCTTTTTTTTACCAACTATTTGTTGTATCATAGAGAAACAACAATTTTTTATCTGAGTTTCAATTCATGAGTGAATTTTACAGCTTTTCTTCTTAATTCTTTCTATAAAAGCTTTGTGAAATTAGTGAGGTTTGTTCGGATTTGTGATCCCACCTGTGGAATTTCACATGGTATCAGATCTTGTTAGAGCTTAGTAGATTTTGTATCAACCCTACAAGATACATTTCCAAAGTGTATTGCAATGTTTTTTGCAATTTTTGTAGGTTATACCATCAACAGTAGCACAAGCAAGCAACTAAAATGTATCTATCTTCAATACCAAAACTCCCTCCTTTCAATTTCTTCGAATCGAAGGATCATATGGAGATATTCATGCACAACAAAGGTATTTACAGAGTGCTCAAAGGAATTGAAGTTGAACCAAATGGTGCATTAGATAAATCCAAATACTTGAATAAGCCTTATGAAGCGTTTGGATTGCTGTGTCTCAGCATCTCTAAGGATCTTCTCTTTTATCTATCCAGTCTGGAAAATCCCAAGGAGGTTTGGACAAAGCTTGAATCTTTATTTGGGAATCAATATGATTTGAGAGGGAATCAATTAGAGAATGAGCTGATCTCTCTGATCCCTAGCAACTTCGAATCCATCACAGACTTCTTCACAAAATTCAAGAATTTGGTTGTGCAGCTAAAAATGTGTGGTATTGAGAAGAAGGACGAGTAGCTAATTCTCTCAATTCTGTCAAAATTGGGACCAGACTATTTTGTATTCGTATATACCTTTCAAACTGCTAAATTATCCATCCCAAATTGGAATATGCCCACTCTGGATGCCTTCATTCCGTCTCTCACAAAGGATAAGGACAAATTGGTGCAAATGGGAGTCATAAAATCATCTAGGGATGAAGCTCTTGCCGTTGGAGAAGGAAAGAATGTGAATGGTAAAGGAAAGAAGAAAGGCAAGGAGAAGAAACAGTATGAGTAGAAGCAAAAGGAATCTCTCCAATAGTCACAGGGAACTTTGAATTCCAAGAGAGGCAAGCAAAATCAAAAGGAGAAGACCAAATGTCCATACTGCAACATAGGTTTTCATCTTGAAAGTGCATGCATGAAGAAGACAATTGATATTATGACTCAAATTCTAGAGAAAAACAACCTTCTAGTACCTGCAGGTGCCAAGAGGAAAGAAGCTGATTCTAAATCAGAAGATAAGGAGAGATGTCATGCACTCATGGTTGGCACTATGAATTAATCTTCCTTCATCTTAGATTCTAGAGCCTCTAGACACATGTCTACATCCAGATATCTCTTCTCAGAATTCGAATCTACTGTTGGGACTTCCATCCTAATGGGAGATGATTCAAAAGTTCCTTCAAAGGGAATTGGAAGAATCAACCTTGAGAATGGATGCTTCAATGATGTGTTGTATGTTCCTACCTTGGAAACTAATCTTCTTTCAGTCTATCAGATGACTTATACAAGGTTTCCAAAGAAAGTCATTTTTACTCCTGATGCTGTTGAGATAATAGAGATCTCTTATGGAAAAATCATTGCACAAGGAATTACACATCATCATTCTAATATTTATGAGTTCTCTCATTTCATGCCTTATTCAACTCAAAGTTCACTTCTTACCCATGCTAATGAAGTTAGCAGGATTTGGCATGAGACATTTGGGAACCTCAACTACAAATATTTGCAAGAAATGCACAATCAAAACATGGTTGAAGACATCCCAAACATCAGATTTTCTAAAGGTACCTGTCGAGGTTGCTTGATTGGAAAGCATCCAGAGCACAAGTTTGAAAAAGGAAATGCAAAGAGAGCCTCATCTCCACTCGAATTGATTCACAATGACATAATAGGACATGTTCCTCACCTATATCTGAATAATTTTAGATACATCTTAACATTCATAGATGGCTATTCGAGATTTAGTTGGGTGTATTTTCTAAAGTTGAAATAAGAAGTCTTTGGATATTTAAATTTTTTTAAAGTTGCTATAGAAAAGTTCAATGACAGAAAGATAAAGGTCCTTCGTACTGACAATGGAGGATAATATGTAAAGAATGAGTTTCAATTATTTTGTGCAGATGAAGGTATTGAAATGCAACACACTGTTCCATACACACCACAATAGAATTGTGTGGTTGAAAGAAAGAACATAACCCTAAAAGAGATGACTACATGCATGCTTGAGTCTAAGGCATTGTCTCCTAGACTTTGGGGATAAGCTGTCAACTGTGCTGCATATCTCCAGAACATAATTCCACACAAAGGACTAAAAGAAAAAAATCCATTCGAAACTTGGATGGGATACAAGCCAGATGTGTCTCATCTCAGAGTCTTTGGTTCAAAAGCTTGGGCCAGGATTCCTTCAGAGAAGAGAAGAGCCTTAGAGCCTCAAAGTCAATAGTACATATTGGTTGGTTATGCACATAATGCAAAGGCCTATAGAATGTTGGATTTTTCCACCATAAATACCTTCCTTGAAAGAAGTGTCCAGTTTGAAGAATGGCCATTGCATGATGCCCACGATGTTGAAGCAGAAAGCTCACCAACTACTCCACCACAATATGTTGAACATGATAGTGAATCATCTTCTGATGAAAGTTCAGAATCTGACCCAGAAAGTGAAGATGAGCACTTTCTAGATCCTGATCCACAAGATCTAGTAGATCATGTAGATCCAACACCATAAGATCTAGCACCACTTCCAAAATGGGTTGAAAAGACCATAGAAGCTGTTGGTGAACTTGTTGGGAATCCACAAGATCCAAGAAGAACAAAATCTTAGTATCAAAGTGCAAGTTTTGCACTCTCTCATACATATCCCTTTCTTCCTGATAGATGCTTTATGATGGTTGGATTAGATCCAAAAACTTTCTTTGAGGCCTCCCAAGATTCAAGATGGATAACAACTATGGATGAAGAGTACCAATCTTTTCAGAAAAATGAGACTTGGGAGCTTGTTTCTATCCCTCCTGTAAGGAAGCTTGTTCAGTGTAAGTGGGTATACAGGATGTTAGAAAAACAAGATCGCAGAGCAATAACAATAAACATAAATGAAAATATAATCACACATACACATTACAAGAGAGACACAGATATATCGTGGTTCACCCAAGATGGGCTACATCCACATTGAAGTTGCTAGTCCTTATTATTATACCGTCCAACAAAGTGAAGGGATACAACCTACAGCACAGCCGCTGCACTTCCTCTTCACTGTATCACAGTCTCTCTTCTTGATCTTAGAGATCTTTACAATGCATAATACCTAATACATCAACCCTAGCCATATTACAATGTCTTTCTTATAAAGGAGAAATACAAAGGGAAAATACCACGGGTTACCCAAAACCATGGGCCCGTAAAGCAACCCCCAAACCCCGGTGGGGGGAGGCTTCACCCCCCCCACACCCCCCCTGCTGGGGTGAGTGTATAGTCCTTTTACATATCATATAAAGATGGGTACAAACACGGCTGAATAACATCTCTGGATCTGGAAGATCAGGCTCCACAACCAACATAGGACAAATTTGGGCTTAGATGGAGTAACATGAAGTACAAGGCTCGCTTGGTTTCTAAAGGATTCTCTCATGTTTAAGGGATTGAATATACAGAGGCCTTCGCTCTAGTGGAAAAGATGGACTCCATCCATCCTATTTTGGCTCTAGTTGCATCCAAGCACTGGGAGGTGCATCACATGGATGTGAAGAACGCATTTCTTCATGGAGATCTAGAGGAGGAGATCTACATGAAGCAACTTGAAGGATACATTGAGGATCCTTCATTAGTGTGAAGATTAAGGAAGTATTTATATGGGCTTAAGCAGGATCCCCGAGCATGGTATGCAAAGATGGAATCCTTTCTACTATCACATGATTTTTCAGAGATGCAAGTATGATTCGAATGTTTACATGAAGAATGATGGTAACGTTATTCTCCTTATTGTTATATATGTTGATGATTTATTGATTATAGGGAGTCTATCTTCATGCATTAAATATATCAAATCAGCCTTGCACAATGCCTTCTCAATGTTAGATTTCAAACTACTAAAGTAGTTTCGTGGTCTTGAAGTCTCGCAGAGTGATTCAGGAATCAAGATTGCATAGTACAAGTATGCAACAAATCTACTTGATAGGTTTCACATGACATAATGAAAACCGACAATATTTCCTTTTCTTTCAGGTGTTAGTCTTGAAGATGGTTCTTCTTCACCATTGGTAGATAGTACTTTGTATAGGAAACTGATCGGAAGTCTTTTGTTTCGTACACATACTCGTCCTGATCTATCCTATATAGAGAGTGTTGTCTCCAGATACATGCAAGAGCCTCATGAGATTCACTGGAAGGAAACTAAAAGGATCTTGCACTATGTGCAAGGGACAAAGACCTATAGTATTCACTATCCACCTGGGTATCCATTGAACCTTGTTGGGTACACAAATTCAGATTGGGCTAGAGACAACTCATATAAGAAGTCTACATCAGGTTATATTTTCATGTTTGGATCTAGTCCTATCTATTAGGTCGAGCAAAAATAAAGCATCTCTTTCTATTTCATCAACTAAAGCCAAGTATAGATTAGGTGCGGTGAATGCAACCACACAATGCATCTGGTTATAGGGCATCTTATCAGACTACAGTACTCCACCAATCATCTTCTGTGACAATCAGAGTGCTATCAGGGTTTCCATAGATATGGTTCAGATAAAGAGGACCAAACACATTAAGATACATATGCACTATATCTGAGGATTGGTGCATGATCATACCATCACACTGCTTTACTACCATTAAGAAGAGCATATTGCAAATATTTTCACCAAAAAATTTTCAGTGAAAAAGTTCACTCATATCTGATCCCTTCTTGGGGTGGGTGATACTTTGGTTGATTAGATTTTTTATAGTCTATTTTGAGGGGGGGTTTTGTTCCCATTAGGTTTTCCCTCTTTACTCAGTTATTTTTTAGATTGTTGTACGTGGTGAGCATTGGTCTCATTAACCAGGGCCCTATTTTCCCATTTGTTTACTTATTTTTTCGTCATAGTCGGGATTAAGGGGGGGTGTTGGAACATTCTAACCATCTCAACCTTGGTTTTGCATGCATGCATGCATTCCATGCATCTTGCATGCATTGGTAGTTGAGTCTCCTAGCACCTAGTCCTTTTTTTGACCCCCTAGTGCTTCATTTTGGTCATCATTGGCCTCCTTATCCACTCAGAATGCGTTATCCACATCACTAAAGTGTAAATTCTCCCTCATGCATGATTTTAGGAGTCAGTACAATCAGTTCCATGAATAAAGGCGCCTTGTCCCCTTGATTGCCTTGTTAACTGACTGCTACACCTAGTTCACTGAAACTGAGTGTAGGAGCACCTATTTTGACCACTACAAGTAAGTTATGCGCCTCTTTGGAGTCTCCTCCCCTATTTTCTAGCCCTAATGAGTCAGTCATGTTCCACGCAACTTTAGTTGATTATCAATTCATCATTAGTGGCCACTAGACCTTGTCGGGTGGTGGTTCCAATGCAAACTAAGCCTACCACTTGAGATGAATTCGAATGACATCTAAGGATATCAAGTTCTTAGTATTTGTAACATATTTTGTTTACCATCTATTTGTTGTATCATAGAGAAACAACCATTTTTTTATCTGAGTTTCAATTCATGAGTGAATTTTACAACTTTTCTTCTTAATTATTTTTGTAAAAGCTCTGAAAAATTAGTGAGGTTTGTTCATCTTTGTGATCCCACCTGTGGAATTTCACAATTTCATTACAGTGAAGAATGAGGGAAAGGAGAAGGGAAGAAGTAATGTTACACATCCCTACACAACTCTGTCTTAGAAATTTTGGTAGCCTTTGAGATGTATTATTGAACCTCCTATTTTTCATCTTCCATTGCTACCTTTATAGCTATATTTTCCTGATTGCACCCTCCCACATCATGCTGGAATACATGAATGGGTGCATGGTGAATTTACATATCACATGCAATCATGGAGGAGACAGTGGTATGTTATAATTGTAATAGGAATCATGGGAAGTTCTAATATCGCTTTTTGATCTGACAGCTATGATAATTTTT
Source organism: Larix kaempferi (assembly GCA_027924585.1). Classification (NCBI taxonomy): domain Eukaryota; kingdom Viridiplantae; phylum Streptophyta; class Pinopsida; order Pinales; family Pinaceae; genus Larix; species Larix kaempferi. The sequence goes on along the minus strand of BSBM01000111.1, from coordinate 77,035 downwards.
AACACTTAATCGAACGATTGTGGTTGGCTGTCAGACTAGGCCCTTTGGGCCTTCTTTTAAACTCCTTCATGAAACTCTAGTATGGGTGTCTTGATTCCCACTCTACCGCCACCACATGTCATTGAGGTAGGATTTCCCATTGGGCCTCCCTTATGAACACTATGTTCTCAACCTCGATTTATGAACTTCGACGAACACTCAGATGCTGCCACTTGTCTCCATAGTGGGGATTCCCAATCGGGGGTTCCTTATGAACACTTTATTTTCACTTTGATTTCAGAGCTCTAGAGACCACTTGGATGCCGACACTTGTCCCCATGGCAGTGCTTCCCAGTCGAGGGTTCCTTAGGGGCGCTCGAAACCTCTATTCCACTGTAAGCCACCAATGGATGCTATTCTTCCACTTATCGACAATCCAATGGCTATATATTATCTAATGGAACCTCTACACATTCTGTGAACTTACTAGATCCAATGCCTGGCATTCATTGTTCCACCTCTGATCAATGGTTTTCATGCTCCATTGACACCTCTCAACTTTAAAGTTTGATGAAATAGTTCCATCCTTGCTTTCAGAAGAAATGAGTTGGAAAACCATGGATATTCAAAGCATGGATGCCTTATTTGTGAGAGGCCATCCTTAAGAGAGAAATAAAAATAAGGCTCTAGGGGGGGGATCTAAATCTAAGAGTAGATGTACATCTCTAGGAAAATCTTTGAGGAAATGTTGGAAATGTGATAAAGTTGGGAACTATACGAAGGATTGTATATTTAAAAATGTTGAAAAAGTGAAGGGAACTAATGATACCCCCTCCATAGGGGCAAAGACATCCTTGGAAGAAGAAGGGTATGTGTACTTGGCCTCTACAGGTACCCATTTAGATCATGATGTATGGTCGATTGACTCAGGTGTGTCTTTTCATATGACTCCTCATAGGGAGCGGTTTTTTGAACATGAAAGTACAATGGAGGATATATTTTCTTAAGAGATGATATTTCAAGTGTTTCCATGGAATTCCTCACAAATATATAAGAGGAAAATCATCATGTATCTTATAGAAAAATACCTAGGATATAATTATTGTGGAGGTAGATGAAGGTTTGATTAACAATAGGATGTCGCAATACACCCAAGTAGATTTCATAGGTTGATTCAATGGTATGGAGCTCTTTGAAAAACCACTAAGAGGTTGGAATTTTTCTAAGTGGGGAAAGAATTTGTATTACTTGCCAAAATTGTGTATGGGGATAGAGGTATATTGAATTTCTCTTCATAATCATGGAGGGGAGAGAGAGGATTCTTAAAGGAGGAACCTACTTATGGAGTGAGACAAAGCCTCTACAATAGCTATGGATCTCTTACTTTTATCTAGTGAGAGAGTGAACCTCCATGCTGCTAGTGCAATTTCAAAGATATCCTCGAGGTTGCAACAAGGACCTAATATTGTGATTGAGAATTAGTAACTAAAACCCAAAATTGCCAACCAACCTATTGATTGGAAATAAACCAAAATAACAAGAAATACCAGGAAGTAAAAGAGGGGTAAGTGCTAAAAAAACAAGATGGAACAAGAGTGTTCCAAACCAAGTTTTTATTTCCCAATGGTCCAACTAAATACAATAGTTCCACTTAGGAGGTGCAAACTTCAAGGGAAGCCAAAAATATCCCTTAGGGAGGTCCTTTTTGTCCACACAATTGCAAGATAACTTGGATAGAGCAATGGAGAAACACTAACTTCTTAGGGGAAGAAATCAAGGGAGCTTGTGCATGCTAACATGAGGGAGGAAGTAGATTGAGAGTGGAGCTCTCAATGTAATTCCAACATCATAACTTTGCTCTAATTTTATCCTATGGAATGCATGCTCATGGATTTATTTTATAGGATAAATGGAGGTCAAGAAACATCTAGATGCATATGTGAACAATACTCCTTCCTTTGAACTGGTTTTACAAGTACATGAGGGGAGCTATTGAATACTCCCAAGCATGTGAAGAGTCTCTGTTTGAATTTTTGATCAAAGAGAGCCATTTTGAGTTTTTAATGCGCTGTGAAAGTGAGTGGTCCAACCATTCTGATAGTTGCACGGGTTTCGAGGGAAATCCTGCGTGGCTACTATAGCTAGGGTTTTCACCCTAGTTTGTGCAAATGAGCACCTATTAAGGAGAAGGGACTCCTTAGTAGTAGTTCAGTAAAACAGTAAAATATGACAGTACAGTAAAATAAAATTAAACTAACATGAGCATTGACATAAATAACAAAACATGAGAATATGGTGAAGATCTCTCTTTTTGTGTTAAAAATTACCTCAGATGTAGAGGTTGGTGGAGCCCTTGCAGCAGTCCAGGAGGGTGTGATGAACCTGCAATAATTAATTAATGCAAATACACGAGATATCAGAAATAACAGAACTCAGAATCACTTTTATATTGATCACAGGCCACTTCGAGGGGGCAACCTCCTTTGAGCAAGCTCAATACAATTAACTTCACAGTGCCTTCATAGGCCTCAACACACACTTATATACTAAGTCTAGGCTCCAATACCATGGGTCAATACTATGTGTCAATACAAACCATGGGCTAAGTCTAGGCGCCAATACTATGAGTCAAAACCATGGGCCAATACAAACTATGGATCAACAAAACTACGAGACAACTTACAAAGCATATGCATCCAACAACAATATACTAACAAAGTAAAGACATGGGTTCCTAACATCCCCTCTCCCTTAGAAAAAGCTTTGTCCTCAAAGCTTTAGATGTGGAAATTGATGCAGAATCTGAAGGAGTGGGTCCCCTGTAGAATCCTTAGGTTGCATTCCGAGCCACTGGCGCCTTTGGAGTTTCAGGGAGGATTGCGTGGAAGGCTGTAGACGAAGAAGAACCATATCAACGATGTGAAAAGTGCGCTCAGAACAGTGCTGATCGGCTTGTTGTTTCAGTTGAATTCTTGCCATGTGAAAATTGTCCTGCAGAATAAGAAGAACCTGATCACGGTTTCGAAGAATTGAGTCAATTGCATGAATTGGGGAGTTGCTGAAGGTGTATGGAAGAAGAACTGGTGGTGCCTGTCTAGAGACTGCTTCATATGGTGTCCTTTGAGATGTGGTACTATACCACTGGAGCGTTTCTAGGAAATCCATAGAAATAGTTGTCCAAATCTGTGGAGGGATGGGCAAGGGTTCGAGCAGTCCTGAAAGGAGGGTCGTTTCACCCTTGTTTACCTAGAAAGTATCACAGTCAACCACCATCTGTTGAATTGTCCTTTTGAGTCCTTGCCAAAAGAAGTTACATTGTTCCTGGTCATACGTTTTGAGGAACCCAGAGTGACCTACCGATGAAGAAGCATGGAGTTCATAGAAGAGATAGCCCCGTTGAACAGATTGCAACCAATTTGGAACAAGTAGAGAAATAGCTGTAAGAGAAACTGGGTCATCAAATGTGCGAGGAGGAGCATATTCCACCATATTGTCCTTACCCTTCTGGTAAGTGGTCGCATAGTCATAACCCATGAGTTGGATAACCCATTTCAGGTGTGCTGGGGAGGAGATCCGTTATTCCAGGAAAGTTTCCAGACTTTGGAGATCAGTCTTGATGCAGAAATAATTCCCCAATAGGGATGGCTGCCACTTCTATACTGTATGCAAAATAGCCATCATGTCCTGCTGAGATGTAGATGCGGCTAAATGCTTACTGGAAAGGTCTTGTGAAGGCGGCAAGCCCACTGGTGCAACAAAGACACCTGCATATCTATACAAGGAAGTAGTGGAGACCATTGGTGGGTGCATTTGAAGGGAATGGAGATGAGCAATGACACCATGTGAATTCTTCTTAAGGATCTTTTCCAGGCGATGTGAACTGATGATGCAGAGAGACCCTGGTTGTAAGCCCATAATTTTGTGTTGTGTCCCATTGGCTGAAAACTGCATCGAAAAGTTCAGCAAAATCCCATAAGATGGGGCCAAGTGTGCATAACCATTGAATGCCCAAAACCACATCACATCCGCCTAAGGACAAGGAAAACATGTTAGAGCGTAGGTTATAATCTTCCATAGAGATACGCACATTGTGACACTTCCCCTTGCAAGGTAAGGTGCCCCCATTGGCAACCATGAATTCAAAGTTGGAGCAAGGATGGACAAAACAATCAGCCTGTTTGGCAATCTGAGGATCAATGAAGTTATGAGTGCTACCAGAATCAATGAGTATCGTAAGAGGGAGCTTCTTGAAGTATCCCATGACCCGCATTGTTTGTGGGGTGGTGATGCTGGTTACAACATGGAGAGAGATCTCAGGTGGGTCGTCCTGAGATGGGGTGTCAATAGGCGGGTGTTGAATGTCGACCTGATCATCTACTATATCTGTAGCTTCTTCACCAAGTTCTGAGGCAGGCGAAGAATCCACATCCAAGAGATAGAGCTTTTGTTGAACACATCTATGTCCCCGAGTGAATTTCTCATCACAATTATAACAAAGCCCTTTTTCTCGACATGCCTGCATCTCTGTTTCAGACAAATGCTTGATAGGAGTTGGTTGAGGAGCAAGCGTGATGGGAGGTCATTGGGAACCCATATTTCTGAAGGGAACAAAGGTGGGTTTGGAGCGTTGTTGAGCTGCGATCTTGTCCTCTGCCAACTTAACCAACCCTAGGACTTCCATCATTGTGTTGGGACAGAACATTTTGACCTCTCAGCGGATTTCATCCTTGAGACCACTGATAAAACAACTCCTGTAGAATTCATCAGACAATCCTTCTGTGTGATTGGCCAGTTTCTCAAATTCTGTCTGATACTCTCTCACTGTGCCCATTTGGTGAAGTTTAGTGAGTGCTCCTGTGAAGTCATCAAAAGCACTAGGACCAAATTGTGGCAAAAGGAGTTGGCAAAAATCTGTCCAGTTTGGTTCGGGATGAGCTTTGATGTACCAACAGTACCATTGAAGGGCTTCCTGTTCCAAATGAAAGGATCCAAGTGGAACTTTCTGGACATCAAAAGTATTATGCAGACTGAAATATTGTTCTGCTCGGTAAATCCATCCAGTCGGATTAGTACCATTGAAGCGAGGAAAATCAAGCTTCGGCCCACGAAAATTGTTGGAAGAAGAGAACCCGGTGGCTGCAAAAGATTCTGGCTGTCGGTTATTGTTCATGGTTGAATGCTGAAGATGGAGGCTGAGAAATTTTTCATCCAGATCTTGGAGTTTGGTTTGGATGGCTGCAAGTGCTTCCTCCATGGTGTGTGCTCCTGCATGGGTGACAACCATAACCAGTTTTTTTTTTTTTTTGGGGGGGGAATGGGTAGAAAAACACAAACAGAAGCTGATTTGGTAAAGGGAAATTTGGATTGGGGAAAAAATCTGATGGGTAATTGAGGTTTGACTAGATTTTGGACATTGTCGAAAGAACAGGAAAGTAGAAAAGGGGGATTTCAGAACCAGGGTGAAAGAATGAGAAAATTTGGCAGAGAGGGACAAAGAAGTAGAATTAGAAAAGGAACTTTGTGGTAAATTTTGAAGGCGATCGGGTGAAAATCGAAGAAGTTATGGCAAACCCTAAAAATAGACAAATGTGAGATTTCAGGTGTTGGGATGTGGAATGTGGGATAGGGTCCTCGGGAATGAAATATGCAAAATGGGATTGCAGGGGTGTCAGAGAAGTTTTCAAGGGAAATGGAGTTAAAACAAGGGAGATATGGAGATTTTTTTTTTTTTTTTTTTTTTTTTTTTTTTTTTTTTCCATAATGGAGCGGTTACAGCTCAGAAGGGATCTGAACAGATAGATCTGCAATGGCCCAGAATTGAGTAGAAACAGAGGGATCTGAAACGGCGCCGAATGGAGCGAAAACGGATGGATCTGAAATAGATCTGAAACGACTAATCTGGAACGGCTTTCAGAATGGATCTGAACGGCTGAATCTGAAACGACGTAGCAGTGATCGACAACAGTTCAGTTGAAAATAGATATGGACCCCAGGTATGTGCGGCTTCCTAAAAATTCATGGGTTTCACTCGGCCACCAATGCTGTTTGACAACTTGCGTATTGGGGCAGTACCCCTCACTCCACGCTCAGGTAAAACTGATAACCGCTTTGCCACAAACGATAGCTCTTGGTTTACCTCACGGGTGGGAACTAGTCAATCAGGTAGGGGTTGTTGCCCTTTTCGCTGGTAGGTCCTCTCAATGGGCCATCTACTTCGGGGTTCCTGTGGTACTCCTCACAATGAGTTTTAGGGCTTATGCCCAAGTACTTCCCACAGTTAAGCGGATAGGGATTATTCCCAAATCCGAACCTGCAACAGATGCGAAAACAATTTGGCAGAAATTTCACCCAGCAAGCCCAAGAAAGTGCTCTGATACCAGATGTGATGAACCTGCAATAATTAATTAATGCAAATACACGAGATATTAGAAATAACAGAACTCAGAATCACTTTTATATTGATCACAGGCCACTTCGAGGGGGCAACCTCCTTTGAGCAAGCTCAATACAATTAACTTCACAGTGCCTTCATAGGCCTCAACACACACTTATATACTAAGTCTAGGCGCCAATACCATGGGTCAATACTATGTGTCAATACAAACCATGGGCTAAGTCTAGGCGCCAATACTATGAGTCAAAACCATGGGCCAATACAAACTATGGATCAACAAAACTACGAGATGACTTACAAAGCATATGTGTCCAGCAACAATATACTAACAAAGTAAAGACATGGGTTCCTAACAAAGGGTTGCTTCCAAGCTCCAGTGTTGTTCCTTCTCCTTCCTCCAAAGATGTTTTGGAAATGGGGCCAAATGGGGTTCTCAAGTGGAAAGTAGCTCCAAAGGGAGAGCTAGGGTTTCGTGAGAATTTTTGGCAGAGTGAGGATAGGGATGATTGTGGATGAAAAATGGGGAGCCTCCATCACCTATTTATAGGTTTTTAGTGGTGGAGTGCTGACCCATGGTTTTGGGTACCATATGGTTTAGGTCAGCTGTATAGGGTTTTTGCTTCCTTTTTTTCCCTCTTTTTCCTCTTTTTTGTATTTTTTATTCTCTTTTTAGAGGGTTTTTGCTATTTTTGGAGGAATTTACATTATTTTGGGGGAAAAAAGGGGGTTTTTGGCCTTTTGGAGGCTTTTTAATGGGTTTTTAAGGTTTTGGAGGCAAATATGGTAGGAAATATGGAAAAATGAGTCATGTAATGAGGGAGATGAGGTAGTGAGCACTTTTTGAGTGTTAACAGCTACACACATGTAACTGAACAGGTAGGTCGTGCTAATTAGTGCAGGTTTCTAATGCTTTTAGCCGCGTGATTTTCCATATTAACTGAATTTGGCATTTTAGGGCTCAATCTGTCTTTTAGATCTGCTGAAGATGTCTTTGGTGAGATACATTCTATATATTAATAACGCCTCTCTGCAATATTATCCAAAATGTCTCATGTATGTGAAATTTAAGTGTTAACAGATGCCCCATGATGTATGAGGTTCAAAGGGTATTGTCGGGATGATAATGCATATCGTTTCTTTTCTCTCCATGTTCTAATAAGTTATCAAGCATTTGTGAGTTAAAGAACTGCACATGGAGGAAGGTTGTTGGTGATGATTGTTGAAGCTATAAAGAATATATGGTGTTTTATACAAATGATATAGCCATACCTATGCTTGTGGAAATATGTCAGTATATATTACAATAAGAGGGGACCCAGGGGTTAACTCTCGATACTGCTACGACATGGATGAAGGTAGATTTGAACCTTGTATGAGTAAATGAATCATATGGAAATGATTCTACAGGTGTTGAAGAAGAGAAACCACTGATTATCATGGATATCCCACTGGGGGTGGGGGACCTGAATAATGGTGAATTTGTTGGGAGAACTTCACTACAATGGGTGTGTTTCTACCATGAATCATAAATGTGAACAATGCTACCATCGGAACATACAACTCCCCCTGATTTGATAGACTTGTTAATGTCGAGTATAGGGGAGACCACGAAGTTAGGGAGTAATAATGACTCTCCCTACTTAGTTTGAGGCGATCCCTTACATTGATGAGAAGTGACCCAAAGATACAACTGCAACTACTGTAGCTATCAGAATATGATGTTTTGATGTCGATGAGAGCTGAAGAGTATGATAAGATGGGGGTCTTATCTTGAGAACCAAGGTAATTTTGTAACCAATTGGGGAACTGATGGACTTGACACAAGATTGGTTGATAAGCGCAGGGATCATGAATTTCCTTTATCGATGTAAACAGGGGTGCGTGAAAGGGTGTGTGACTGATGAAAACATTTTGCAAATGGTGATGCAGGGTGTAGAAGAGAGAGACAAACTGTAGATGAAGGTATTTATTGGAGACACAATACTGATGTGGTAAGGTGAATGAGAAGGTTGATAATGTTGGCATGAGGTGGACTCAAATACATTGACTAAGGGAAATCGAGGGGTGCTTCCAAAAGAATAATGTGATGGGGTTCTCATGGTTTTGGGTGGATCGTGGAACCATTTGCTCATATATAATTATTGGTGTGGTTTCCATGGTTTTGAGTGGGTTGGGGAACCAATCTATACAGGAAGGATTCCCACAATTTTGAGTGAGTCGGGGAATCATTTGGATGATGATGGGATAGTTTTGTGCAAACAAGAAGACAAGTTCCCCATGAATCAATTCCATGTAGAATGTTCATGTGGGAATAACTGAATGTGATAGGTGTCTTCAGAGGGTAGGGGCCCTATTGTTGTCTTCTCGAGGGTTGGTGATACAGAGAGAAATGCAAATGGTATATTTTTCATGAGGAGGATGGGAGTTTATATGTGAATCATAATCGTAAAATGTGTTGAGGAATCTGAGGGATGTGATGAGAATAATGCAAGGAAATGATATGTGGCTTCAACTTGACAAACTTGACGAGTGATCAAATTCCTTAGACTTGTGGGGGTTCGACATCATGGGTGCCAAAATATAAAAGGGCTTGAAATGGAATGCACACCCATGGGGAAACATGTTATTCTAGATGATGACATTGATGGTATGGTGTCATCGATAATTAGAACCCTATGGTTATCAGTGAGAATACTAGATAAATGCAATGTAAATAGAGGGAGAATGTTGCTTATATGCCAAGACTGAGATTATATACCTTTGGTTGAAGTCTTTGCACCATTGTTGTAAAGTGATAAGTAAGAGGTTCTTGGTGTAATACTGCACACATGACACAAGTACCCAAGTGTACTATAGATTATGACGAGATTATTGACAATGCAAAATAATTGACAAGAAATCTAGTTCACCTGTGGGATGGTGGTAAAAATGGTTTCCAAATGAAGTTTCTCGGGTGATGGAACGAATGGTACCATGTTGAATAGCTCGAGACATTGATCACAGTGGTGTGAATGGTTTGTCAAATAGGGATATGGTTTTCCCACATGGGTCATTTAAAAACTAGTCTAACTACTTATAAATAGGGGTGGGGCCCACTTTTCAAAATCATTTGTACTATTTTTCGTGTGAACTTCTCAGAGCCATTTTTGATAATTTTGAGAGATTTGACTATCAATTTTTGATTCCATGAGTTCCAAGTAAGCTTAAAACCCATCCTTGTCATTTTTGTCTGGCTAGTTTTTAGCCTAGTGGAGCCATATGACCGTACGACTAGCCATTTTGATTTTCGATCGATCACGCAAGTTTCAAATAGTCTCCCACACTAAACTACTGATAGCCGTGTGTCACGTGGGATATGCATGCTTCGGCCACGCATCGGTATCGCATGAATATTTAGTGAACAATCCTGTGGCCAAACCGTGCATGTCCTACGACTGAACCAAGTTATTGCATGTCTTGAAATCGAGGGAGCTCATGACAGTGATGCATGTAATGCAAAAATTGAGAACATATTTTGCACGAATGGTTAGTGCACAATGACTTGGTCTTCCTCTTAGTGTTGGGGGCAGTCGATATAGTTGGTGTGCTCCCTGCTAAAGTGCTTGGGCCATGGGTTACACTAATAGGGGTGTTAAGCGAATTCCTGGGTTGTTAAGCGAATTCCTGAGCTCCAGTAAGGTGGGGCACATGTTTGTGGCATGTCCTTGTTTCCCACACAAAGTGGAAGGTGGGTTGAATCTAGGTGTAGGAGTAGTACTTGGTACTACTAGGGTTTTCAACTTGGGTTGTTTTGTGCCCCTAATATTAGGTTTAGTAACAATCAATGGTGGTTGAATCACAAGTGGTACTACTACCATAGGAGGCTCAGATGGTGTACTTATAGGTGACATCGAGATAAACTCATAATGGGATAATGGCTTGGAAGTCATATTTAGGTAAGGTGGTGTTAGATACCATACATGTATTCCCAAAGTGAGCCTAGGCGATGTGAGTTGAGCCATTATCGACATTCCTTGAACTTCCGTAGGGGGGTACAAGAAAGGGATTTGAAATATAGGTGGCATTGATGGGTTTAACATTTGGTCGAATCCAAGGCTATTATGGGGTACATATGTTGATGTGTAAGGGGCTTGCAATTTATATTTAGAGGTGAATATAGTGCACATGAGACTGTCTGTAGATGCGAGGATTTCAAGGGGAGGACTCGGGTATGCTCCCAACAAGTCAAAATATTTGTAAATCCCCAAACTAATATCAACATATTGTGGGTAATTAGCCGATCCTATGGTGGAGAGGACGTTATCTGGATTTGTGTTGGTGTGTGGGTCATAGTAGTTGAGTTGGTCAAGAATGATGATCTTCCCATTGTGAGGAAACATCATGATGCAAAAGACCGAAGAGGCTATCTATTAACAATCAAATTAACACCCCTAGTCATGTGACTGAAGAGGCATATGTTTAACATGCACCTGCAACAAGAAGACATGACACAAGTTCATTCAGAGAAGAATCCTCTCTGAGAAATTCATTAATTGTGCTTAAAATCATTCTAAATGGTGCAAAAAGCCTAAAAACTATTGAAAAGTGGGCTTTCAGTTTAAAATAATAAAAAATAAAGAAAATAACAATCCCACATGGAGAAGAAAGTCTTAAAGCTCATTTCCCAATGCTATATAAGAAAGGCATGGGAGGCATGGTAAGGAGAGAGCAGAAAAGCAAAGGCATGCCGAGGAGATTCTGAAGGAGGAAGAAGAGCTCAAATTCTTCAAAAGCAAGGGTGAAGGAAAGGAAGCTCATGGAAATGGAGGAGGGATTCACACCAAGATCATTGGGACATGGATCGACAACCAAAAATCCAATCTTAACCATAGACATTACCAATAAATGGAGAAGAGTGCCAAGTATTAATGTTGATGACAACGTCGACATCAATTAGAATTGATTTTTGCAATTGAAAGTTGCTTAACATTCTTTTTCTTCTTAATGTTAGTTGTTGACTCCTTTTGAACAATTCGGATTCAAAAAAGAATTAAAACATTCAAAGAATTTTTAATTTTGGATGAACTAAACAAAAAATTTGCATTTGAAAGTTGTTTAAAAAATTCTTTTGAAAAAATAGAATTCAAAAGGAAATTCAAAGATTGCAAAGTTTGCATAGTATGCATAAGCTTGAATAATTTGGATTAAAATTGTTTTTCTTTAGATTAAGACGAATTCCAAAATTTTGTATATTTGGGGTTCAAAAGTTTTTCTTTAGATTAAAAGAATTCCAGTTTTTTTTGCAAAATTTTTGTATATTTGGGCTCAAATCCTTTTTTAGATTAAAAAGAAAAGTCTTTGTAAAACTCTTTGCATAATTTGTGTTATAACGTGTTCATTTTGGTTTAAAAGGAATTAGTTAGTTTTTCTTTTGAAAACGTTTAGAAAAAATTTGAAAAATGTTGCTTAAATTGGATTAAATCTTTTTCATTAACCTTTAAAAGTAATTCACGTTGCAATTTATTTTTAATTTTTTCTTTAAATGTGTACTAGATATTTTTTAAGACCCTATGCACATGCTTCTTGGAAATATTAAACCAATCAACCTAATTGAAAAGGTCATTTAATCACATTTGCATTGGAAGACCACAATTGGAAAGCTTCGTGATTTTCATGCGCATTTAGAAAGAATTGCACTTACGAAATCTACCAAAAACTTTGCATGTCTGAAAGAAGCTCATGAACCTCTAACTCTTCCTTCAGTTAGCATATTCATTGAACTGAAAGATAGCATAGTGAGCATATTGCATTGTGTGGTTCATTTTGTTTTCGAGTCTAAACACCACCAGTTTCACTTCCACTCTCCTGAGACTAAGCAAACTTCCACTAAAAATTGGCGCTTAATCTAAAATTGACAAACTTTTGATTTTCATATCATCAGCAAGTTTAGGTTAGTGCCCTGGATTAGGTTTGGAGAGTTAACACTCCTGGGCTGCAAAACTTTGAAACTAGCATTGATTAAAGAGAGTAAATCCATTACTAGCAAAAAACGCTTGTCGGGAAAGCACTTCTGAAACATGCGTCAAGCATGAGGTCAATCTAGATAAGTAAGGGTGGTTCCCCCTTATTTATTATTTAGTGGGACATGAGCTTATCGAGGGGATTCTATGTTCAGTGACAAGTCCTCAGGGTGACATCACTGTTTCTAGAGTTTCTGGTAATGAGAGTTGTCCTCGACTTACAACTATTCCGCTCGACCGTCGATTGTGAAGTGGTAACTTTAGCGGCTATTCTTAGGATATAACATAGGCTATTGTGAGTGGGACATACTTGCAATACCTGAGACACACTTTGGAACTTTTACTCCTTGGGAGGGTGAGTGGTCAGGAACCAACACTTGTACCCCTGGCGATTAAAGTTTATTGTAACTGTTTCTCACACCTTCGCTCCTAGCAATTGTATGAGGACATGAAATCCCTCAGCAGCCACTAGTTTCAGAAGGCCCTACAATCCATCTTTTCACTGATCTTCGGTTCTTTGGAAAAGTAAGTTTGCTTGCTTGGAATCTCTTGGGATTTTTTATTGTGTGGACACTTTTCATTTTTTTGAGTCTAGACTGCCTTAGGATTGTTTGATTCAAACTATCATTTTAAACACATCCTTTTATCAACTTCTTAGAAGTGCATACTCTCCCGATCCACCAGTCAAGGTGTAAGCGAGGTGAGTCACCAAAAATTGAAGGCCCTACTACATTGCAGAGACAGACACAAAAACCACATCCTAATGACTTGGAAACAGAACTGATTGTAAACTCAATTAATATTACTTGAGAAGAACAACATCAAATCAACACTGAGAATTCATCGTCACATCATGAACTGAATACAGACATAGTTGATAATCTTACTCTAGTTGAAATTGAAACATTGAAACATCACACACATGCCCATGAAATTCCTCCTTTGATGAGTCTTTCAGAACCAGTTGCACTTACTATCTGTGAGTCATTGGGTGATATCAAACCTCTTTCTGAAAGTTTGAATGACATGCAAAAATCAACAAGGGACCCCATGGCTTTCTCAAACATTGGTTTTCCACATGGTTCGGTTAATTAGGGTCAACACACACCAAGAGTAAACTAGAGTCCTCATGGTATACAAAACACTTGTCCAACTTCTACTTCCGGGGGCAACCCTTCACCATGGAATGGTAATATTCCTAGCGGAAGCAATGAACCATGGAACATTTATGCCAATTGGGGCTATGCTCCTCAAATTAGTGGAAATGCCCCGGGGGGTTATCCTCCAACTTATCCTGGCATAATGCCTAGCGGCAATACCCGTATAAACCCCATTCCGCCATGGAGTGGGGAGGTTTTAGGAAGTATCCAATCTTATTGGGGCCCACCTCCGTAAGGAGGAAATCAACCTTGGAATGCTTATCCAAATCAAGGAAACAATCAATGGAGTGGTAATGTTCCACCAAGTAACCAATCTCAATGGAACATAACCCCGCAAGGGGGAAATCCACCCTTTAATCATATCCCGCAATGGAATGGTAGTGTTCCAACAAATAATGAATATCAATGGAACATACCTCCGCAAGGGGGAAATCCATACATGCAACCTAGTTCACAATGGACTGGGAAACATTCAGGAAGTAACCAATCTTTTTGGATGCCACCTCCACAAGGAGGAAGTCAACCTTGGAATGATTTTCAATACCAAGTTCAACCTCCATGGTGTGGTTTGGATCTAGGAAGTAACCAATCTTCTTGGGCCCCACCTCTGCAAGGAGGCAATCCACCCAATGGTCATGTTTCAGGAAGTAGCCAAACTTCTTGGGGTCAACCTCTGCAAAGGGGAAACCCACCTTGGAATTATTATCACACCCAAGAACCACATCAATGGAGTGGCCAGGTTCTAGAAAGCAACCAATCCTTTTTGGACCTAACCCCGCAAGGGGGTAATCCAACCATTAACCCCATTCCGCCATGGAGTGGTCAGGTTCTAGAAAATAACCAATCTTTTTGAAACCAATATGAAAAAACTACGTTTGATCCAGCTAGGCTGCCACATGAACCTCATGTCAATGGTATGACGGATTCCATTAACCATCTTGAACAAATTACCCCACATTTGGGACAAGTTTCTATTCAGAATTCGCAATCCACAGCTGGCCAGGAAATGTAGGAACCTGCTAATCCTTCCAACAATTCTGACATCCTCATAGTCTCATCCATAGACCTTAGAGGAAAAAAGAAGAAGTACAAGAGTAAGCGAGATGCTAACTCTTGGAACGAAGATGCACCAATTATGCTTCAATGTAGTGGGAAACAACAACCCACTATTTTGACACTGACACCCCCCGCCAGGGGGAAACCAGGCAACCCCCTCGCAAGGGGGCAATGATCCTAATGCCAATGTCTTCATGTGTGATCCTGAGATGCACATTCAAACAAGACTTCATTCTTATGATGTCTCTCCTAGTACATCGAATCAATCAGAATCACAACCAAGTGGTTATCTCTACATTGAGAAACCAGCCATCGACTTAGTACCATACTCCCCCAAAGGTGTTCTACGTAGAACAATGCATAATCCTAACATGCGAGTTGCTCAGAACGGTAACGTTCTTGAGGACCTAGCTCAAGTACCATGTGCCATGTCGGCCTTGGAGGTATTACAATATAATTCTGTGCAAAGAAAGGAACTATTGTCTACCATTGGTGTTGTTGATCCATCCGATGAGACTTTGATCACATCAGACATAGACCATTCAATATGTAGGATCCTTCCCGAAGTTGCTTTTCAGATTAAAGTAACGACTCATGGTAAGAAAATCTGTCTAACCATTGGCGCTTAATCTAAAATTGACAAACTTTTGATTTTCATATCATGAACAAGTTTAGGTTACTGCCCCGGATTAGGTTTGGAGAGTTAACACTCCTGGGTTGCAAAACTTTGAAACTAGCATTGATTAAAGAGAGTAAATCCATTACTAGCAAAAAACGCTTGTCGGGAAAGCGCTTATGAAACATGCATCAGGCACGAGGTCAATCTAGATAAGTAAGGGTGGTTCCCCCTTCTTGCTTATTTAGTGGGACATGAGCTTATTGAGTGGATTCTATGTTCAATGACAAGTCTTCGAGGTGACATCACTGTTTCTAGAGTTTCTGGTAATGAGATTTGTCCTCGACTTACAACTATTCCGCTCGACCGTCGATTGTGAAGTGGTAACTTTAGCGGCTATTCTTAGGATATCACATACGCTGTTGTGAGTGGGACACACTTGCAATACCTGAGACAGACTTTGGAACTTTTACTCCTTGGGAGGGTGAGTGGTCAGGAACCAACACTTGTACCTCTGGCGATTAAAGTTTATTGTAACTATTTCTCACACCTTCGCTCCTAGCAATTGTATGAGGACATGAAATGCCTCAGTAGCTACTAGTTTTGGAAGGCCCTACAATCCAGCTTTTCACTGAGCTTCGGTTCTTTGGAAAAGTAAGTTTGCTTGCTTGAAATCTCTAGGGAATTTTTACTGTGTGGACACTTTTCATTTTTTTGAGTCTAGACTGCCTTAGGATTGTTTGATTCAAACTATCATTTTAAACACATCCTTTTACCAACTTCTTAGAAGTGGCTACTCTCCCAATCCTCCAATCACGGCAGCAGCGAGGTGAGTCACCAGAAATTGAAGGCCCTGCTACATTACAGAGACAGACACAAAAACTACATCCTAATGAATTGGAAATAGAACTGATTGTAAAATTAATTAATATTACTCGAGAAGAACAACATCAAATCAGCACTAAGAATTCATCGTCACATCATGAATTGAATATAGACATAGTTGATAATCTTACTCTAGTTGAAATTGAAACATTGAAACATCACACACATGCTCATGAAACTCCTCCTTTGATGAGTCTTTTAGAACTAGTTGCACTTACTATCCGTGAGTCACTGGGTGATATCAAACCTCTTTCTGAAAGTTTGAATGACATGCACAAATCAACAAGGGACCCCATGGCTTTCTCAAACATTGGTTTTCCATATGGTTTGGTTAATTAGGGTCAACACACACAAGGAGTAAACCAGAGTCCTCATGGTATACAAAACACTTGTCCAACTTCTACTTCCGGGGGCAACCTTCACCATGGAATGGTAATATTGCTAGCGGAAGCAATGAACCATGGAACATTTATGCCAATTGGGGCTATGCTCCTCAGATTAGTGGAAATGCCTTGGGGGGTTATCCTTTGACTTATCCTAGCATAATGCCTAGTGGAAATCCACGTATCAACCCCATTCCGCCATGGAGTGGGGAGGTTTCAGGAAGTATCCAATCTTCTTGGGGCCCACCTTCGCAAGGAGGAAATCAACCTTGGAATGCTTATCCAAACCAAGGAAACAATCAATGGAGTGGTAATGTTCCACCAAGTAACCAATCTCAATGGAACATAACTCCACAAGGGGGAAATCCACACTTTAATCATATCATGCAATGGAATGCTAGTGTTCCACCAAATAACGAATATCAATGGAACAGACCTCCGCAAGGTGGAAATCCATACATGCAACCTAGTTCACAATGGACTGGGCAACATTCAGGAAGTAACCAATCTTTTTGGATGCCACCTCCATAAGGAGGAAGTCAACCTTGGAATGATTTTCAATACCAAGTTCAACTGCCATGGTGTGGTTGGTATCTACGAAGTAACCAGTCTTCTTGGGCCCCACCTCTGCAAGGAGGCAATCCACCCAATGGTCATGTTTCAGGAAGTAGCCAAACTTCTTGGGGTCAACCTATGCAAAGGGGAAACCCACCTTGGAATTCTTATCACACCCAAGAACCACATCAATGGAGTGGCCAGGTTCTAGAAAGCAACTGTCATGTCCCCAATTTTGGGCTAATTCAGTGACCATGGGTAAAAGGGGACATTATTTTCCTAGGAAGATAAATGATAATTTAATCCTGTAACTATATAATAAATTTTAGCCTAAGTTCTGTTGGAGGAATTAATTTTAGTAATTTAAATTAATTCCTTTACTTAATATTCCTAAAATAATTGGGCAAGTGGGCCAAGAGAGTGCCCTCATGGAGATAAGGTTTCCAAATTGGATCTAGAGACAAGAAAATAAAAATATGGCTAAATCAATTTGTGGATTTAGGAAAAGAACAAAAGAAGGAAAGTTGTAAGAGTTTCTAAAAGCAAGAAAATGGAAACAACTGGAAAAAGCAAAGGGAGGGCGCAGTTTCCAAAAAGGAGTCCAGTTTACAAATCAAGCAACTTTTACAAAGCAGGAAACATATGGAGACAAAGGGGGGCACAGTTTCTAAAGGAGAAAAGCTTGTAAGGAAAAATAAATGAAAGTATGTCAACTCATGGGTGACCTATTCTCACAGGTCACAAAGCTCTTCAACTTGCTCAGCAAGTCATCGTGAAGTTTATAAAAGAATCCAACCAACTCCATTTGAGAACTTTTTTGTCATTGTGAGTTTATGAGTGAAACATTTTAGCTTCTCAAGGTTTGGTGATGTGCCCCATTATTCTATTCTACTTCTCTTCTCTAATATTCTCTCAGGATTTGTAGCCATGGAGATCTGATATGTAGGTCCGTATAATCCAATACTAAGAAGAACCCAAGCTTACAAGGATTCATCATCATACAGGGTACATTCGGAGGAGACAACATTGAAGGGACGAAATGGAGGTTTCGGGTTCAGCACTTCTGATCATTTATGGGATGTGAGACCTGTTCCATTGGGTTCAGAGGGCCGTTTCCAGTAGGAAACACTTTTTTTCTCATCGAAAAAGGTGTCCGGATGACCGAGATACAACCATTTTCACCGGAGCCAAGATTTCATGTGTTAATGAGCGCATGTGTGTAGTTCCAGTTAAGTGAATGTGCCCATTGAAGCGCAGGAAGCCCATTACGACTCCATAATCTATTTCAAACCTGTTGAAGACCAAAGTACACTTTCAGATCAGAGATTTAATCATTCCATCCCTTCTTATAGTTCTTCTATGGCCCTATGAGGGGGTTTTCTAGTCTACAAGACATTGTACTGATGAGGAGCTAATTAAAGAGTACAAACTTGGTTCAGTGAGTAATAATTCGACTTGCTGCTGTTAATTACATTGTATCAGAGCATATTAATATTTCAGAACATATCATTTAATTAAATCAAGTCATTTATTAACTCATATTGGAAGACTAGCTCATTGAGCATTGTTTATTGACTAGTTTTGCAAGAATGATTGCAAAATTTGTTCTAAATGTCATATTTACTTTCTGTAAGTTGTAGGAGGTCAATAACACATAATATTAGCTATATCACTCCCTACTTAAAGAATTTTGGAGGAGTTAACCCTTGTTTGTAAAGCTTGCTTTTTGACTAGCTCTGTTATCCCGACAAGCCCTAAAAATTCCAAACCACTCCTACTCTTCCCAAATCATTTTGAATGCTGCTCATTGTGTCCATTGAACCTATTTTACTATCATAACTTATTTTTGTACCCACCCAGTCTAGTAAGCATATGCTGGTGTGCCCAGGAAGCTTTGCGGTAGGCTTCAGCGGTAGCTGATGTTCGAAACATAAATGGCCCCAGTGCTTTGTGCTTAGGACTCTCCCTCTGATGTCATTATTTGCTGCTGCACATTTCCCCATACAAATTCTAGAACTGAAAGTTCATCCCACCATACTCAGATTCAGTCTCCATCCCCATCACTGACCTCCTGCTTGGTTTAAAAGAATTATTAAGAAATTTAACCAGTGAATTTTATTAAAATTTATGAAGTTGAGTTAATATCTTGGTTAAATATTCCCAAGGATATTACAGCAACCAATCCTTTTTGGACCTAACCCTGCAAGGGGGCAATCCAACCATTAACCCCATTCCGTCATGGAGTGGTCAGGTTCTAGAAAATAGCCAATCTTTTTGGAACCAATATGCAAAAACTACATTTGATCCAGCTAGGCTACCACATGAACCTCATGTCAATGGTATGACGGATTCCATCAACCATCTTGAACAGATTACCCTACATTTGGGACAAGTTTCTATTCAGAATTCGCAACCCACAGCTGTCCAGGAAATGTAGGAACCTGCTAATCCTTCCAACAATTCTGACATCCTCATAATCTCATCCATAGACCTTAGAGGAAAGAAGAAGAAGTACAAGAGTAAGCGAGATGCTAACTCTGGGAACGAAGATGCACCAACTATGCTTCAATGCAGTGGGAAACAACAAACCACTATTTTGACACCGACACCCCCGCTAGGGGGAAACCAGCCAACCCCCTCGCAAGGGGGCAATGATCCTAATGCCAATGTCTTCATGTGTGATCCTGAGATGCACATTCAAATAAGAATTGATTCTTATGATGTCTCTCCTAGTACATCGGATCAATCAGAATCACAACCAAGTGGTTATCTCTACATTGAGAAACCAACCATCGACTTAGTACCATACTCCCCCAAAGGTGTTCTACGTAGAACGATGCATAATACTAACATGCGAGTTGCTCAGAACGGTAACGTTCTTGAGGACCTAGCTCAAGTACCATGTGCCATGTCGACCTTGGAGGTATTGCAATATCATTATGCGCAAAGAAAGGAACTATTGTCTACCATTGGTGCTGTTGATCCATCCGATGAGACTTTGATCACATCAGACATAGACCATTCAATATGTAGGATCCTTCCTGAAGTTGCTTTTCAGATTAAAGTAACGACTCATGGTAAGAACATTTGTCTAACCATTGGAGCTTAATCTAAAATTGACAAACTTTTGATTTTCATATCATGAACAAGTTTAGGTTAGTGCCCTGGATTAGGTTTGGAGAGTTAACACTCCTGGGTTGCAAAACTTTGAAACTAGCATTGATTAAAGAGAGTAAATACATTACTAGCAAAAAATGCTTGTCGGGAAAGCGCTTCTAAAACATGCGTCAAGCATGAGGTTAATCTGGATAAGTAAGGGTGGTTCCCCTTCTTCCTTATTTAGTAGGACATGAGCTTATCGAGTGGATTCTATGTTCAATGACAAGTCCTTGGGGTGACATCACTATTTATAGAGTTTCTGGTAATGAGATTTGTCCTCGATTTACAACTATTCCGCTCGACCGTCGATTGTGAAGTGGTAACTTTAGCGGCTATTCTTAGGATATCACATACGCTGTTGTGAGTGGGACACACTTGCAATACCTAAGACAGACTTTGGAACTTTTACTCCTTGGGAGGGTGAGTGGTCAGGAACGAACACTTTTACCCCTGGCGATTAAAGTTTATTGTAACTGTTTCTCACACATTCGCTCCTAACAATTGTGTGAGGACATGAAATCCCTCAGCAGCTACTAGTTTCGGAAGGCCCTACAATCCAGCTTTTCACTGAGCTTCGGTTCTTTGGAAAAGTAAGTTTGCTTGCTTGAAATCTCTAGGGAATTTTTATTGTGTGGACACTTTTCATTTTTTTGAGTCTAGACTGCCTTAGGATTGTTTGATTCAAACTATCATTTTAAACACATCCTTTTATCAACTTCTTAGAAGTGGCTACTCTCCCGATCCTCCAATCACGGCGGCAGCGAGGTGAGTCACCAGAAATTGAAGGCCCTGCTACATTACAGAGACAGCCACAAAAACCACATCCTAATGAATTGGAAACAGAACGGATTGTAAACTGAATCAATATTACTCGAGAAGAACAACATCAAATCAACACTGAGAATTCATCGTCACATCACGAACTGAATACATACATAGTTGATAATCTTACTCTAGTTGAAATTGAAACATTGAAACATCACACACATGCTCATGAAATTCCTACTTTGATGAGTCTTTCAGAATCAGTTGCACTTACTATCCGTGAGTCACTGGGTGATATCAAACCTCTTTCTAAAAGTTTGAATGACATGCACAAATCAACAAGGGACCTCATGGCTTTCTCAAACATTGGTTTTCCATTTGGGTCGGCTAATCAGGGTCAACACACATAAGGATTAAACTAGAGTCCTCATGGTATACAAAACACTTGTCCAACTTCTACTTCCGGGGCCAACCCTTCACCATGGAATGGTAATATTCCTGGCGGAAGCAATGAACCATGGAACATTTATGCCAATTGGGGCTATGCTCCTTAGATTAGTGGAAATGCCTAGGGGGGTTATCCTCCGACTTATCCTAGCATAATGCTTAGCGAAAATCCACCTATCAACCCCATTCCTCCATGGAGTGGGGAGGTTTCAGGAAGTATCCAATCTTCTTGGGGCCCACCTTCGCAAAGGGAAATCAACCTTGGAATGCTTATCCAAACCAAGGAAACAATCAATGGAGTGGTACTGTTCCACCAAGTAACCAATCTCAATGGAACATAACCCCGCAAGGGGGAAATCCACCCTTTAATAATATCCCACAATGGAATGGTAGTGTTCCACCAAATAACCAATATCAATGGAACATACCTCCGCAAGGGGGCAATCCATATATGCAACCTAGTTCACAATGGACTGGGAAACATTAAGGAAGTAACCAATCTTTTTGGATGCCACCTCCACAAGGAGGAAGTCAACCTTGGAATGATTTTCAATACCAAGTTCAACCGCCATGGTGTGGTTTGGATCTAGGAAGTAACCAATCTTCTTGGGCCCCACATCTGCAAGGAGGCAATCCACCCAATGGTCATGTTTCAGGAAGTAGCCAAACTTCTTGGGTTCAACCTCCACAAAGGGGAAACCCACCTTGGAATTCTTATCACACCCAAGAACCACATCAATGGAGTGGTCAGGTTCTAGAAATCAACCAATCCTTTTTGGACCTAACCCTGCAAGGGGGCAATTCAACCATTAACCCCATTCCACCATGGAGTGGTCAGGTTCTAGAAAATAACCAATATTTTTGGAACCAATCTGCAAAACCTGCGTTTGATCTAGCTAGGCTACCACATGAACCTCATGTCAATGGTATGACGGATTTCGTCAACCATCTTGAATAGATTACCCCACATTTGGGACAAGTTTCTATTCAGAATTCGCAACCCACAGTTGGCTAGGCAATGCATGAACCTACTAATCCTTCCAACAATTCTGACATCCTCATAGTCTCATCCATAGACCTTAGAGGAAAGAAGAATAAGTACAAGAGTAATATAGACGCTAACTTTGGGAACTAAGATGCACCAACTATGCTTCAATGCAGTGGGAAACAACAACCCACTATTTTGACACTGACACCCTCACCAGGGGGCAACCAACCAACCCCCTTGCAAGGGGGCAATGATCCTAATGCCAATCTCTTCATGTGTGATCCTGAGATGCACATTCAAACAAGACTTGATTCTTATGATGTCTCTCCTAGTACATCGGATCAATCGGAATCACAACCAAGTGGTTATCTCTACATTGAGAAACTAGACATCGACTTAATACCATACCCCCCCAAAGGTGTTCTACGTAGAACAATGCATAATCCTAACATGCGAGTTTCTTAGAATAGTAACGTTCTTGAGGACCTAGCTCAAGTACCATGTGCCATGTCAGCCTTGTAGGTATTGCAATATCATTCTGCGGAAAGAAAGGAACTATTGTCTACCATTGGTGCTGTTGATCCATCCGATGAGACTTTGATCACATCAGACATAGACCATTCAATATGTAGGATCCTTCCCGAAGTTGCTTTTCAGATTAAAGTAATGACTCATGGTAAGAACATCTGTCTAACCATAGTGGATGAAGGGACCTCAGCTTGTGTAATGTCATTTCCATGTTGGCAAGCATTTGGATCACCTCTATCTGTCATAGAAGTTTCAAACCAAGCTACTCAAATAGCTTCGGCAGATTTGGATCGAAATCTTCCCTTGATGGAGGAATATGATTCGGTTACCTGGCCCATTTGGGTTGTGAGATCTCCCAGCTCACATGACTTCTTGGATTACATAGTTATCATCAAATGAAGATATCCCTGAAGTTGTAAACATTTGGTTGCACTCACCTAAGGACATTTTTTGTGGGGCCACTGGGAGCATACTTGATATAAATCTACCCAAGTATAGGAGCATGATCTTCATGTTCCTTGATTTTATTTGGTATATTTGGAAACTTGCATATAGGTTTAGGCCATCCCTTTGTGAAGATGCATTTGAACCTTTTGCAACCCAAACTTGCCATAGGGTCGAACTTGTTGGAAATTGGTGGGTCCGCCCTTCATATCTGTATTTTCCACCATTCCGACAGCAGAGCCTATCGAACATGGGACACCCTAGTTAGCACCCCATTGCCATTTTGGTACCCATGCTGAGTTATTCTTATAGGCCCAGGAGTCCTATTATTCCCATCATGGCTTGGAGTTTGAGACCACATATCTCTCTTTCATACATTTCTGACCACATCCTGATGCGCTCCCAATTTTTTGTCATTTTACATAAGCTTGCGTTAAAATATCCACTTGAACATCCATGCAAACTACTTCGTTTCTTATTGCTTATGTTGCTTATTTGCCTGTATAGTCACTTTCTGTTACAAGATGCCTATAAACCATTTCTTATGTATATTTGACCCATACCCATGGAGGAAACATCTGTAAGAGTGTACATAACTAGCTCAGCCCTTGTTTGCAATACGGATCTTTGCCTTGGCCTGACCCATGCCCTTGACATTTAGGTGCATGCCCTTGAGACACTGGTTTCCTCCAATGTATCATAGCATGCTTTATTCTTTTTTCAAGCTAATAAATGAAAAAGGTTAAAAAAATTGGAAAACACAAAAATCCAAAAAGGGAGAGACTTGAATCACTTCATATTATAAACTATGAATAAAACGGAAACAGTAAGTCCTTGTTTCCCTTGAACACGACACATAATTTTGTATCTGCTGTCAGTACACCATCTACATTTGCCTTAGGAAACTGTACCAGTATTTTGAATAACATCTCCACCGATGGGTTATCCTTCCCGTCACTAATGGAGCTTTCGTTAATGAATCTGGCATTAGAGGATTTCATCAAGCTCGGTTACTCAAAGTCCTATGTTTGCAAGTGTCCATTCTGCGTCGTGTTATGTGTTCAAGGTAAGTCGAAACCGAGTCGGCCATTCCATAAATATTCTTGAACAATCATGTCGACCTTCCTTGTGTCAGTATACAGTGTTGGATCTTGCAGTTCTACCAAATTATATCAGACTATTGATCTTTGTTTTGTATCGGTTGATGTGGGATGCATTAATTCCCTCCTTTGGATGGATCTATTCCTATCGACATCAAATCACCATTTAGGACATGGATCTAGAAACCCAAGCGTACCTTGGATCTTCCAGTCATTAGTGGCAGGTTTCCTTGCAAATGATAGTAGGTATACATCAATTACCCCTGATTGTTTGACTCTACAATTGTTCGACTTCAGAACATCTATTCACACTTGTTAGTTTGTACTCAGTACCTTAGAGTCCACTATCATTATCGGTGGGTCTCTACGCATCTGTTAATGGTATACACCAATGACTTGTAATCATATGGTGTTTTATTATGATCGACATCAGATCACTTATTCACATGATATAAACTCATACTATTGTCAGTTTGTATTGAAGACCTTGGGAAAAACAGTTGTATCACTCATGGATGCACTGCCCAAGCTGCGAAAGATTAGACTACCATGTCAGAAGTTCAATAAAGACTTTGTTCTCGCACTCATCAAAGTGCAGGTTTATATTTCAGAATTTTTTTTCTTTTGACATGGATCCACTATGTATTGTTCGTGGCCATGCTTGTTTACAGCTGAGCATGGGTATGCCCGCCTCAAGAAGATATTATATATTTGAGAAATTGCTATGTTTTGTAGGTGTGATCCTCAATCCTGTGCCCGTGAGATTTCCTTCCCTTATCCTTGCTTTGAATGATAAAGAGTATTAGTATAAAGAGTATTAGTATACAGAGTATAAGATTCAGTAATGTATTTCAGCCCTTAGCTCTGCTTCGGACCTCACACATTAGGGGGCATCTGTTAACAATCAAATTAACACCCCTAGTCATGTGACTGAAGAGGCATATGTTTACCATGCACTTGCAGCAAGAAGACATGACACAAGTTCATTCAGAGAAGAATCCTCTCTGAGAAATGCATTAAAATGCATTAATTGTGCTTAAAATCATTCTAAATGGCGCAAAAAGCCTAAAAACTATTGAAAAGTGGGTTTTCAGTTGAAAATAATAAAAAATAAAGAAAATAAACAATCCCACATGGAGAAGAAATGCTTAAAGCTCATTTCCCAATGCTATATAAGAAAGGCATGGGAGGCATGGTAAGGAGAGAGTAGAAAATCAAAGGCATGCTGAGGAGATTATGAAGGAGGAAGAAGAGCTCAAATTCTTCAAAAGCAAGGGTGAAGGAAAGGAAGCTCATGGAAATAGAGGAGGGATTCACACCAAGATCATTGGTAAGGATGTACTTCTTCCTTGTTTTAATATGAAGTAATTCAATTTTCTACCATATTAGTGTTGAATGTTTGCTTATCTTGCATGATTCTAATTCTGAAATGTTCTTAGATCTTAATGAATGTTTAATGAATGAACTTAGATCTTAAGAAATTTGTGATAATTGCTTCATTTCTGACGTAGAGACTCAACACCTCTTAGCAAAATAGTTAAACTAGTGTAGACAAAACCTTGCACTAATTACTGTTATCAGAGGTAGAAACACAAATGAACAAATGCAAAAATATGCCAACCAAAACATAAGTAGTATGGTGCAAAGTGAGTGATAGGTGCTTGAGTCTTTATGTAAGTAGTCAACAAGTTGGTTCTTTTTAATTATGAGTTAGATGATCTTGTAAATAAAAAGAAACTAAATGTGAATTCCCTAAAATATGTAATGTCCTTTCCTCTGAAAAGTACCTAGGACTTCCAATAGCTCACCCGCTGGTGGTGATGAAATACCTCGATGTTGGCTAGTGAAGGTATGATAGAGTTAGCTATCAAGTAATGATGTTGGGGATACGTTCCAAAAGGAATGGCAACATTTCCAACAACTAACAAGATTCAACTCAGGATTCAATTGCACCCACAATTGCTCCGTGGTGATATCCTAGGTTTTGGCCACTAAGATACCCGTGTTAAGTGTGGATAAGTGGTCCAACTTGGGTGGTAAAGTGTCATCTCCACAAAAAAATGAGTAACTCTTTATGGGTGGCAGAAACAAATATAACTTAGCTTTCATGTCCTTGAGAACCACACACTTTTATCCGGGTTCTCTTTTAACACTCATTGATAGAAGGATTTAAAGTACCCTAAAAGTCAACAACACTACTTTACAAGAATGTAGAAGATTGGTGGAATTTTTTTGAATTCCTACCCCAATCAATCATAAACTAAATAAAATGTTATTTTGTAATCTCCTGTGGATGATTTTAGTTGGTTTGAGAATGACAAGTGCAATGTTGATTTTAAATTGGTCTAAATTTGATTAAGGAGTGTGAGAGAGGTATTTCAAACTTTCATATCATTCTGATCCATATAGATCACTAAGAGTGCAAGATGGAGAGCATACTAGATGTGAAAGAGTGTATAGGTCTCTCAATGTATGGTCTCTCAATGTGTGCCTAAGTGGAAACCACACATGTACTTGGAAATAAAAATGAACTTGAAATTCGCAACTAACTGAAAGATCATAAAGTAAAGATACATGGACATCCACTTTAATTCAACTCTAAGCAAATAACAACTATTCAAGATGCTTAATGAAGTAAATGTGTGAAAAGGAGGTATTTCTGTTAATTTTCCGATAATTTCATTCCATTATCATAAGGATCTCTAAGAGAATAACATGTACAGCATATCTCTACAGCATATCAATCATAGACACAAAAGCAATCACACAAGAGACACAGAGTTTCACCGGGGAAAACCAAGAAGGTGAAAAACCCCGCAACTTCCTCAGAGATAAGATAAGCCACAATACAAGATCACAATGATCAAACCCAATAAGATGTCTCTAGCCGATGCTCCTCCTCCTCCACTAGTGCGCCACTTTCTCTCTTAGCTATGCGAGCTTGAGAAGTGAGTGAATGAGATAAATGAGAGACATCCCCTCTCTATTTATACACTGACTTGACCTGCCAATAATCCACTGGGGCCGACTTGCTACTCAAGCCTAATAGCCCAACCACATGTGCTAACTAGGGTTGACCCCACACTGGTGGTCTAATAACCCATCAATACAAATGATGACACTTGTCAATGCACATGATGACACTTACAAATACAAATGACGACAGTTCCAATCAGAGGAATAATACATCTCTGTGGGATATACAATAAAGTACAAATGTAATATATGGAAGAATATCTTCCAAAGTTACAAATACATCAACACACCCTCTTAACTAGGAAGGTATTCTTCGTCACAGGTCATCAATACATATTGGCGCAAGTCTTCAATTCTAGAGCTGGATCAACATCACTAGATCACGGAGCATCATCATCACTGTTGCTGTACTCGACATCTCGATCACTGGGCTATCTCTAAAATCTGCTCATCATAGGAAGTTTTACAGAGCCAGTACTTTTTCATACTGGATGTAGGCCCACCACCTATAGGTATTCATCAACACTGGCCATACTATGGAATCCTCAGGACTTATTACGTGCGTCAACAAAACCTAGCTTAGACTATAGGATCTTTTACATGTTGACTGTCACACAACCTTAAAAGAGTGTCTTGCAACTTGCAAGAACTCTAAAGAGAATCCTAGCTCAGACTATAGGATCTCTAGGATTGATTACGTGTGACCTCCACCACAAAACCTTAAAAGAGTGTCTTGCATCCTGCAAGAACTCTACAGAGCATCCTAGGACTGATTACAAGCTTACTGCTCAACCTATTGGATCTCCAGGGCTGATTACATGTGGTTAGGAAAAACCTTTAAAGAGTGTCCGGCAACCTGCAAGAACTCTACAGAGTATCCCAGGACTGATTACAAGCTTACTTCTCAACCTATCGGATATCCAAGGATGATTACATGCCTCTCATAGAAAAACCTCGAAAGAGCATCCTATCTCAGACTATAGGATCTCCCAGGATCTTTTCTATGCTACATGCACAACCTATCCACAGCCACGGAGTATCAACATGATACTCATCATACATCATCCTGATGTACATGATCGTCCTGATCTTCAACATAGCATCGTCCTGATGCATATCATCCAGAGCATCGTCCTGATACTCATCACATATGATCATCCTGATCATTGTCACTGCATCGTCCTGATGCATATCATCTAGAGCATCATCCTGATACTCATCGCATATGATCATTCTGATCATCGTCACTACATCGTCCTGATGCATATCATCTGGAGCAACATCCTGAAGCCCGTCATCCATGATCATCCTGATCATCATCATAGCATCATCCTGATGCATATAATCTGGAGCAACATCCTGAAGCTTGTCATCTGTGATCATCCTGATAAAACAATGCATCCACCTGATGCATACCAAGTATCTACCTGATACATGATCTACCTGATCATACAATGTATCCACCTGATACATATACAACTACATGATCTACGTGATCAAATCAATGCATCCACCTGATACATATACAAATACATGATCTACCTGATCATATCAATGCATCCACCTGATACATATACAAACACATGATCTACCTGATCATATCAATGCATCCACCTGATACATATACACATACATGATCTACCTGATCATATCAATGCATCCACCTAATACATATACAAATACACGATCTACTTGATCATATCAATGCATCCACCTGATACATATACAAATACATGATCTAACTGATCATATCAATGCATCCACCTGATACATATACAAATGCAGGATCTAGCTGATCATACCAATGCATCCAACATGATGCATATACAAAGCAGTAACTGGAGCATCGTCCTGATGCTCATCACACATTGCTTACATCCATAGCCATGGGAGGGATCCTCCTCTCACCATGCTTGGAATGGCTCCTGCAAATGTGTCCATCACTTCTTCCTCGAAGTGTCGTTAATATGAAGAACACCAAGCCTCTCTCTGAAGTACTCAAACTTCACTCTGGCTAATGGTTTCGTCAACACATCTACAACCTGCTCATCCATCGCAACATATAGGAGATTCACTACTCCTCTCTGCACCATATACCTGATATAGTGATATTTGATCTCAATGTGCTTCGACCTGTCATGGAACACTGGGTTCTCTGACAACTTCACACAACTTTGGTTGTCACAATAGATATAGGTATCATCCAACGAGAGATCAAATAACTCAGATAGTAGCTTCCTCATCCATACTGCCTGACAACTATTCGAACAAGCTGCAACACACTCTACTTCGACTGTACTCAGTGCTACACAGGACTGCTTCCTGCTAAACCAAGAGATCACACTTGATCCCATACTGAAGCAGCACCCAGAAGTGCTCTTCCTATCAGCAGCACTGCTTGCCCAATATGAATCCACATAACCCTCTAGGTTAAACTTTTGATTCGCATCATACTTGAGCCCATAATCAACTGTACCCCTGAGGTACCTCAGAATATGCTTTACAGCAACCAGGTGAACACCTCTAGGATCCATCACGAATTGGCTCAATGTGTTCACCGTAAAGAAAATATCTGGTCTCATGTTCATCAGGTACATCAAGGAACCAATCATTTGATGATACACTGCGACATCAACCAGCTCAGATGAAGCATCACACAGAAGCTTCAGGTTCGATGCCATAGGTGTGGCCATGGCCTTATAGTCCATCATCCCGAACCTCTTCAGGATCTCTACTGCATACTTCCCTTGTCCAAGGAAGATCCCATTTGCACTCTTCCACACCTTCACGTCTAGAAAATAGTGCATCATCCCCAAGTCCTTCATCTCGAACTCGGCTGCAAGCTTCCTCTTGGTATCAAAAATCAATCTATCCTCACCTGTAACAAACAGGTCATCCACATACAAAAGTAGTATCACTAGATTTCCTTCCTCAACCTTGTAGTAAAGGTTGGAATCTGCTTTACTCTTGGTAAAGCCCAAATTGGATAGGAAACTGTCCATCCTACCATACCAAGTCCTAGGAGCTTACTTCATGCCATACAAGGCTTTCTTTAGCCGACACACATATGACTCTCTGTCATGTGTCTACAAACCAAGTGGATGCTCCACATACACTTCCTCTTCGACTACACCATTCAAGAAAGCTGTCTTGACATCCATCTGGTGTATCTTCCACTTCATCACTGCAGCCAGAGCAAGTACCGTTATGATGGAAGTGTATCTGGCTACAGGAGCAAAAGTATCTTCATAGTCTATTCCCTCTTTATGAGAGAAGCCACAAGCTACAAACCTTGCCTTGTATTTTTCTATGCTACCATCTACAGCATGCTTGATTTTTAGATCCATTTGGAAGTCACAACAGACTTCCCTTCAGGTCTTGGGACCACATCCCAAACATCATTCTTCATGATTGATTGATACTCTTCAACCATGACATCCTTCCATTCTTTCTTTTTCGTTGCTTCTTCATAACTGGAAGGTTCTTTGTTCATAATGTCACAGAGCAAGGCAACATAACTAGTGTGTGACCTTGTCCTTTTCCTTTCTCTGTGTTCCTCTTCTGGAATACTATATCTTTCTGCATCTTAGATGAGCTCTCTATCCCATGCAGGTTTCCTCTTGTGAGAGTTATTCTCATGAGGTGGATCCATAGGTTGTTGTGGATCTTCAACTTCACGGGTTGCTTCTGGAATTGCTTCATTCATAGTGGTATCTTGAAATCTGGATTCCTTTGGTTCTTCATGATCTTCAACAGGTGTCTTCCTTGATTTGATGTAGGCTAAGTTCTCATCGAATCTTACATCCCTGTTGACATCAATCTTCTTGAACCCTGGAAAGTATATTCTGTAAGCTTTTGAGTTTTCACTATACCCTACAAAGATGCCCTTCTTTCCTGAAGGATCTAGATTAGTCCTCTTTTCCTTTGGAATATGTGAATATACTGGACAACCAAATATTCTGAGATGGCTGACTTCAGATTTCTTACTAGAGAAGACCTCTTCTGGTGTCTTGTTGTCCAATATCTAGTGAGGTGTTCTGTTCTGCACATATACAACTGTCCTAGCTGCTTCTACCCATAGATGCATAGGAAGATCTTGATCACGAAGCATTGCCCGTGTTGCTTCCATGATAGTTCTATTCTTCCTTTCTGCAACTCTATTTCGTTGCGGATTATAAGGAGCAGTCAACTCCCTCTTAATCCCTGAATCACTGCATAACTTCTTAAACTCACCTGAAGTGAATTCTCCGCCATTGTCAGATCTGAATGTCTTGATGTTCTTGTCAATTTGATTTTCCATCAAGGCTTTGAATTCCTTGAACTTATCAAACACTTCATCTTCGTTCTTCAAGAAGTAAACCCAAGTCTTCCTAGAGAAAGCATCAATGAAATAAACATAGTATACATACCCACTCAGAGAACTGGATGACATTGGTCCGCATACATTAGAATGGATAATCTCCAAAATCCCTTTTGCTTTGCTTTCACTACTTGGAAATGTTTTCTTTGTATTCTTTCCTTTTGCACATCCTTTGCAAACACCTTAATGCTTTGTCTTGATTTCAGGAAGACCTTCTACAGCTTTGCTTGCAATTGGTAGTGCTTTGTACTGCATGTGTGCAAGCCTTCTATGCCAAAGTTCACTTGGCTCCATGGATGCGTGTACCATGGCATGTTCAAGTTGCCCCTTCAATTTGTACAATCCTCCCTCTTGCTCTCCAATCATCACTGCATCATCTATTGTCTTTCCTTTAGGACACATGAGTACTTGGCCATCTACAAATGCAACTCTCATCCCATTTGCATCCAAATATGATATGGATAGGAGATTCTTCTTGAGCCCAGGTACATATAGAACATCTTTCATTTTTAGAGACTTCCCAAAGTCTAGAATGTAGGAGGCTTCACCACTTCCTTTGATAGGATATTGATAGTCATCCCCAAGTTTCACCTTATGGGGTGACTCATGTTCAGATAGATTTACAAAAGATTCTTTAAACCTAGTCATATGTTTAGAAGCCCCACTATCAATAAGCCAATAATTACATCCATGAGACATAGTACCTGTGAGAGAAAATATTAGAACATATTCATCTTCACTTGATGAATCATCACTTTCTGCTCTAGCCTTCTTCTTGGGAGGTTAATCATCCTCAGCAGTATGAGCATGATATCTCCTTTTGTTGCTCTTCTTCTTCTTGTTGAAGTTGTTGTTGTTGCCCTTTTTGTTCTTGGGACAATCTGAGGCAAATTGTCCTTTCTCATTGCAATTGAAGCATCGAATATGAGAGAGATCTTTCTTCTTGTGATGGGAGTGAGAATGATTCTTATTATGAGATTTCCCCCTCTTGAACTTGCTTCCCTTGGTGTGAGCTATGAGAGCTTGATATTCATTTCCCATCTTTTCTTCTCGAGCCACAAGCCTAGCCTCTTCTTGTGAACACTCCTCCCATAGTCTACTGAAGGAGACCAATTTTCTTCTTGCACAGATTCCTTGGATGAAGGAGTCCCATGACCTAGGTAGGCCATTCAATGTGGTCATTACAATTTCACCATTCTCCACTACTTCATCCACAACTTCAAGTTGTTCCTTGATTTGAGAGACCTTAGAAAGGTAGGATTGAATGGTCTCTCCATTCTGAAGCTTTACCCCTTTCAATTGGTTCCGCAGAGTCATCTTCCGATTTATGTTCTTTCCTTCAAACAATTTGGTCAAGGAGTCAAACATCTCCTTAGGTGTCTTTAGGGAAGACACATGGGGTATGAGATGGTCCTTTATAGAATCATTAATGATTCTCTTAGCCTTGACCAAGTCCTTCTTGTATAAGGACTTAGCCTCATCTCCCTCTGGAACTGGAACCTCTTCTTTTATGTAGGTGTCCAAATCATTTTCTTCTAGGATTAACACAATCCTATACTTCCTTGCTCGGAATTTATCAGCTCCATCAAGCTTATCCTCAATATTGGTGTGGTGAGACATTTTTAATGAGAAACTCAAATGGAAATAAGAGATTTAGGTCTTACCACTTGATTTGCTGAAAAACTGGATTTGGAGCCGGATTAGGGTTTGTTAGAGAAACCCTAAAAACTCAAAATGTGAATTTCAAAATTCTGAAAGGATAGAAAGATGTGCCTTGATGAGCTGATCAACCTGGTATACTCAGAAATTGAAAACTGTAAAGTTTTTCCCTTCAGAAATGCTTTTCAGTCTCCCAGATTCACTGGGGAGGACCCTGAATTAGGGTTTGAGTTTCCCGGAGCTTCACCCAACCAAAAAGTTTGATCCAAAGCTCTAAACTTTGATTTTTCCAAGGAGCTTCCAGCTATGTCCTCAGATTTCAGAAATTCCTATTTTTGTGGAAACCCTAATGTTTAGGGCCAAAATTGAAAATGCTCAGAATTGAATTCTGTCTCGACAGAAAGATGTGCCCTTCCAAGGAGAGTTAATCTAGCCTTCTGCCTTTGATGATCTATGAAGAGAAACCAAAAAATTAAGAAGCCGTAGCTTCCGCAGCTGCACAGTGCCTTCTTCTTAGGTCATCTCTGATACCATGTTAATTTTTCGATAATTTCATTCCATTATCATAAGGATCTCTAAGAGAATAACATGTACAACATATCTCTATAGCATATCAATCATAGACACAAAAACAATCACACAAGAGACATAGAGTTTCACCGGGGAAAACCCAGAAGGTGGAAAACCCTGCAACTTCCTCAGAGATAAGATAAGCCACAATACAAGATCACAATGATCGAACCCAATAAGATGTCTCTAGCCGATGCTCCTCCTCCTCCACTAGTGTGCCACTTTCTCTCTTAGCTATGCGAGCTTGAGAAGTGAGTGAATGAGATAAATGAGAGACATCCCCTCTCTATTTATACACTAACTTGAACTGCCAATAATCGATTGGGGCTGACTTGCTACTCAAGCCTAATAACCTAACCACATGTGCTAACCAGGCCTGACCCCACACTGGTGGTCTAATAACCCATCAATACAAATGATGACACTTGTCAATGCACATGACGACACTTACAAATACAAATGATGACACTTCCAATCAGAGGAATAATACATCTATGTGGGATATACAATAAAGTACAAATGTAATATATGGAAGAATATCTTCCAAAGTTACAAATACATCAACAATTTCAAACCTATCACCCTTTTCTGATTTGCCAAGATCACTAAGAGTGCAAGGAAAAGATAATACTTTGGGTAAAATGAGTCTTTAGGTCCTTCGCTCGTGTGAGAAAGTGGACTAAACTATATTGCATAAAACAAAGAAATAAGCAAGAAGCAAAATATTTATAACTAAAGGTAGTCAAATCTAATTACCTAGACTAACATTTTCAATGAAGTGGAAAGCATACTCATTCAGTCACTAGTGAGTACTAAGAGGCCCGTTTAAATCCTCAAATCCTTTTAGCCTAAGTAGTGTTCAATAAAGCACTTCTTTACTACCTATCTTGGACTAAGTTCTCTAATTACTATAGGAAATAAAACTACTATGAGTTATTAATTTCTCGGTTCATTAGGAAGCCGTTGAAACTGCAAATGATTATGAAAACGAAGGTAAAAAGAAAATAAAAGACATAGTTGCACGAGTATTTGACCCACAATTGCACTAATAGTGTGATTACAGTGAATTAAAGGTCGCACAAATTTACCATGTGATTTAAAAATTAGTTTAATTGCGTGACTCACGCATCTATCAAGGAGATTTCCATGTGATTTAGTGTGTATGGGATGTCGAGATTCGTGCTACTAATAAAAAAATTATCCCGGGCAGGGGGCCTCAGAATTCTGGTTGCTAAGAGGCTGGACAATAAGTTCTTGCACCTGCACAACACCCAAAATAAGTTATCTAGCAAAAGACAACCTATCTGTTAGGAACCCATGTCTTTACTTTGTTAGTATATTGTTGTTGGACGCATATGCTTTGTAAGTTGTCCCGTAGTATTTGTTGATCAATAGTTTGTGTTATTGTTGTTGGCGCATATGCTTTGTAAGTCGTCCATAGTATTGTTGACCCATAGTTTGTAGTGGCCCATGGTTTTGACCCATAGTATTGGCGCCTAGACTTAGTATATAAGTGTGTGTTGAGACCTATGAAGGCACCGTGAAGTTATTTGTATTGAGCTTGCTCAAAGGAGGTTGCCCACTCGAAGTGGCCTGTGATCAATATAAAAGTGATTCTGAGTTCTGTCATTTCTGCTATTTCTCATATTCTTATTAATTAATTGTTGCAGGTGCTTCACATCTGGTATCAGAGCACTTTCTTGGGCTCACTGGGTGAAATTTCTGCCAAAATGTTTTTTCGCATCTGTTGCAGGTTTGGATTTGGGAATAATCCCTATCCGCTTAATTGTGGGAAGTACTTGGGAATAATCCCTAAAACTCATTGTGAGGAGTACCACAGGAACCCCGAAGTAGCTGGCCCATTGAGAGGACCTGCCAGCGAAAAGGGCAACGACCCCTACCTGATTGACTAGTTCCCACCCGTGAGGTAAACCAAGAGCTGTCGTTTGTGGCAAAGCGGTTATCAGTTTTACCTGAGCCATGGAGTGAGGGGTACTGCCCCAATACGCAAGCCGTCAGACAACATTGGTGGCCGAGTGAAACCCTTGAACTGTTAGGAAGCCGCATATACCCGGGGTCCATATCTATTTTCAGCTGAATTGTTGTCGATCACTGCTGCGCCGTTTCAGATCCAGCCGTTCATATCCATTCTGAAAGCCATTCCAGATCCAGTCATTTTCAATCCATTCGGCACCATTTCAAATCCCTCTATTTCCGCTCACTTCTGGGCCGTTGCAGATCTTTCTGTTTCAGATCCCTTCCGAGCCGTAGCCGCTCCAGTTTGGAAAAAAAAAATTCAGTTTTTTCTCCATATCTCCCTTGTTTTCACTTTGTTTTCCTTGAAATTTTCGGGGAGCCCCTGTCATCCCATTCTGCATATTTAATTCCTGAGGACCCTATCCCCAATTCCACTTCCCAAAGCCCGAAATCCCACTTTTGTCTATTTTTAGGGTTTGCCATAACTTCCTCAGATTTCAACCAATCACCTTCAAATATTACCACAGAGTTCCTTTCTGAATTCTGCTTCTTTGTTCCCCTCTGCCAAATTTTCCCATTCTTTCACCCCGCTTCTGAAATCCTCATTTTTTGCTTCTGTGTTTATTCGACAGTGTCCAAAACCTAGTCAAACCCCAATTACCCTTCAGATTTTTTCCCAAATCCAGATTTTCCCTTACTGAAACAGTTTCTGTTTTTGTTTTCCTACCCAGTCAACCAAAAAAAAAAAAAAAAAAAACCTCCTGGTTATGGTTGTCACCTGTGCAGGAGCAAAAACCATGGAAGAAGCACTTGCAGCCATCCAAGCAAAACTCCAGGATCTGGATGAAAAATTTCTCGGCCTCCATCTTGAACATTCATTTATGAACAACAAACGATAGTTCGAGTCTTCATTAGACAATGGGTTCTCTTCTTCCAGCAATTTCCGTGGTCCGAAGCTTGATTTTCCTCGCTTCAATGGCACTGATCCAACTGGATGGATCTATCATGCAGAACAGTATTTCAGTCTGCATAATACTTTTGATGTCAACAAAGTTTCGCTTGCATCCTTTCATTTGGAACATGAAGCTCTTCAATGGTACCGCTGGTACATCAAGGCTCATGAAGAGCCAAAATGGCCATAATTTTGCCAGCTCCTTTTGCAACGATTTGGTCCTAGTGCTTTTGATGACTTCACAGGAGCCCTCACTAAACTTCGCCAAATTGGGACTATGAGAGAGTATCAAACTGAATTTGAGAAACTAGCCAACCACACTGAAGGATTGTCTAATGACTTTTACCGGAGTTGTTTTATCAGTGGTCTAAAGGATGCCATCTGCTCTGAGGTCAAAATGTTCTGTCCCAACACAATGATGGAAGCCCTAGGGTTAGCTAAGTTGGCAGAAGACAAGATTGCAGCCCAACAACACTCCAAGCCCACTTTTGTTCCCTTCTGAAATATGGGTTCTCAACGACCACCTATACCACGGGCTCCTCGACCAACTCCTATTAAGCGTTTGTCTGAAACAGAGATGCAAGCCCGCAGAGAAAAGGGGCTTTGCTATAATTGTGATGAAAAATTCACTTGGGGACATAGATGTGTTCAGCAAAAGCTCTATCTCTTGGATGTGTATTCTCCGTCTGCCTCTGAAATTGGTGACGAAGATCCAAAAACAATGGATGCTCAGGTCGACTTTCAGGAACCGCCTATTAACCCTCCGTCTCAGGATGACCAGCCAGAGATATCTCTCCATGCTTTAGCTGGAATCACCACCCCCCAAACAATGCGGGTCAGGGGTTATTTCAAGAAGCTTCCTCTTACAATACTCATTGATTCTGGTAGCACTCATAATTTCATTGACCCTCGGATCGTCAAACAAGATGATTGTTTTATCCATCCTTGCTACAACTTTGAAGTCATGGTTGCCAATGGGGGCACCTTACCTTGCAAAGGGAAGTGTCGAAATGTGCATATCTCTATGGGAGATTATACCTTGTGCTCTGACATGTTTTCCTTGACCTTAGGTGGATGTGATGTGGTCTTGGGCGCTCAATGGCTACGCACACTTGGCCCTATGTTATGGGATTTTGCTGAAATTTGGATGCAGTTTTCCCTTAATGGACAAAAACACACATTGACAGGATTACAACCAGGGTCTCTCAGCATCATCAGTTCACATCGCATGGAAAAAATCCTCAAGAAGAATTCACATGGTGTTATCGCTCAGATCCATTCCATTCAGATGCAACCATCAGCGGTCTCCTCTACTCCTTTGAATCTACAACAAATTCTGGATCAATATACAGGTGTCTTTGCTAAACCAATGGGATTGCCACCTTCAAGGCTAGAAGACCATCGTATTCAGCTCCTTCCTGGCAGTGTTCCTCCCAACATCAGGCCCTATCGCTACCCATTTCACCAAAAAATGGAGATTGAAATGCTCGTTCGGGACTTATTGAAGCAATGTATTATTTTCCCAAGCACTTTTCCTTTTCTTCTCTAGTTCTTCTTGTCCGCAAAAAAGATGGGTCATGGCATCTCTGCATTGACTTCCGCGCACTTAATCACCTCACCATCAAGGATAAGTTTCCAATTCCTGTTGTTGATGAGCTTCTTGATGAGCTTCATGGGGCTTAATTTTTCTCCAAGTTGGATCTTCCTTCTGGGTATCATTAAATATGGGTTCATGAGGATGATATCCCTAAAACAACTTTCCGCACACATGATGGCCATTATGATTTTTTGGTCATGCCCTTTGGCCTCACTAATGCTCCTTCCACATTCCAGGCCTTAATGAATAAAATATTTCGACCCTACTTACGGAAATTCATTTTGGTATTTTTTGATGATATCCTCATCTACAGTAAAACATGGGATGAACATCTCCAACATCTGGATCTTGTCATGCAACTTTTCTTTGACCATCATCTCCACGCCAAGTAGTCTAAATGTGTTTTTGGACAGAAGAAAGTTGAGTATCTCGGGCACATTATCTCAACACAAGGGGTTTGCGTGGATCCTGCCAAAATCGATGCCATGAACAATTGGCTGCATCCTTAGACACTCAAGAGCCTTCGTGGTTTTTTGGGGTTGACTGGCTACTACTGCAAGCTTGTCAAGGATTATGGGAAGATTGCAGCTCCATTAACTGCTTTATTAAAAAAGGATGCTTTTACATGGACACATGCTGCTCAGTGTGCATTTGAAAAACTAAAACAAGATATGTGTACTACACCTGTTCTAGCTATGCCCGATGTTTCCAAGCCCTTCACTATTGAGAGTAATGCTTGCGGCAATGGACTTGGTGCTATTCTCCTTCAAGATGAACACCCCATTGCGTTCACCAGCAAAGCCCTTTCAGGTAATAATTTAGCTGCCTCTACATATGAG
This sequence comes from Larix kaempferi, assembly GCA_027924585.1. Classification (NCBI taxonomy): domain Eukaryota; kingdom Viridiplantae; phylum Streptophyta; class Pinopsida; order Pinales; family Pinaceae; genus Larix; species Larix kaempferi. The sequence continues at coordinate 37,647 of BSBM01000111.1, read as the reverse complement.
AAGGAAATGATGGCTATTTTGCATGCAGTACAGAAGTGGTGACCATACCTATTAGGGAATCATTTATGCATCAAGACTGATCCCCAGAGTCTGAAATATTTCTTGGAACAGCATGTCTCCTCCCCAACACAATAGAAATGGGTTAGCAAACTCATGGGTTATGACTATGAGATCACTTACAAGAAGGGTAAAGACAATATTGTGGCAGATGCTCTTTCTCTCACATTTGATGCCCAAGGTTCTCTTTCAGCTATTTCTATGCCTGTTCCAAATTGGTTGCAATCCATTCAACAGGGTTATGTCAATAACTCTTCCTTATCTCAAATCATCCAACGCTTGACCAACAACCCTTTTGCTCTACCACATTACTCTTGGGATGGTGCTTATCTGAGATACAAGGGTCATCTGGTGCTTCCCCAGAGCACAGATCTTCAACAGGATGTCTTCTATGAACTCCATGCTTCTCCATTGGTAGGGCACTTTGGGTTCCTCAAAACGTATGAACGGGCACGGTGTAACTTCTTTTGGCAGGGCATGAAAAGGACAATTCAACAGATGGTGGATGAATGTGATACCTTCCAGCGCAATAAGGGTGAAACAACACTCTTTCCAGGATTGCTCGAACCCTTGCCCATACCTACACAGATTTGGACATATATTTCTATGGATTTCATTGAAGGGCTCCCTCAATCTGGCGGGAAGATAGTGATTCTAGTTGTGGTTGATCGCCTCTCCAAATATAGTCATTTTTGTGCTCTCAACCATCCCTATACAGCCTCCTCAGTCGCTCAAATTTTTCTGGACCAGATCTTTCGTCTTCATGGCATCCCTTCTTCCATTGTCTCGGATCGTGATGCGACTTTCACCAGTCATTTTTGGATAGAACTATTTCGCCACACTGGCACCAAACTGAAGATGAGTTCAAGGTATCACCCACAAACAGATGGTCAGACTGAAATTATCAATAAATGCTTGGAAACTTATCTTTGTTGCTTCACCTCTGAACAACAACATCAGTGGGCAAAGTGGCTCCCTCTCGCTGAATGGTGGTACAATACCTGTTACCACACTGCCTCTAAAATGACCCCATATGAAGCAGTCTATGGTCAGGCACCTCCAATTCTTCTTCCATACACCCCCAACAGTTCACCAGTTCAGGAAGTTGACACGGTCCTTCGAAACCGCGATCAGATTCTTCGCATTTTGCGGGACAATCTTCACATGCCAAGAAATCGCATGAAGCAACAAGCTGATCAACACCATTCTGAGCGCACTTTTCAAGTAGGCGATACGGTTTTTCTTCGTCTCCAGTCGTACAAGCAATCCTACCTGAAACTCAAAGGGCATCATAAGCTCGCTCCAAAGTTCTATGGGCCATATTGGATTCTTCAGAAGATTGGGTCCGTTGCTTATAAATTGGAACTTCCTCCTTCTTCCCGCATTCATCCAGTATTTCAATTCTCTTGTCTGAAAAAAGTTCTTGGCACCAACATCAGTGGACAAACAATTTTACCCGAACTGGATAATGAAGGATCCATCCTTTTGGAGCCGGAGGCCATCCTCAATCGGTGCACTCGTCAGCTTCTCTCTCGCTCTATCATAGAGGTCTTAATTCAGTGGCACGGCATGCAACCAGAGGATGCTACATGGGAACCACTCCTTCAGATTCAACAACAATTTCCACATCTAAAGCTTTGAGGACAAAGCTTTTTTAAGGGGGAGGGGATGTTAGGAACCCATGTCTTTACTTTGTTAGTATATTGTTGTTGGACGCATATGATTTGTAAGTCATCCCGTAGTATTTGTTGATCAATAGTTTGTGTTATTGTTGTTGGCGCATATGCTTTGTAAGTCGCCCATAGTATTGTTGACCCATAGTTTGTAGTGGCCCATGGTTTTGACCCATAGTATTGGCACCTAGACTTAGTATATAAGTGTGTGTTGAGACCTATGAAGGCACCGTGAAGTTATTTGTATTGAGCTTGCTCAAATGAGGTTGCCCCCTCGAAGTGGCCTGTGATCAATATAAAAGTGATTCTAAGTTCTATCATTTCTGCTATTTCGCATATTCTTATTAATTAATTGTTGCAGGTGCTTCACACTATCTAACATGCAATGAACAAAAATAATAGTGGAGTTACCATAAATAATGTAGTGGGAAAAATAGCCACAAGGGTGGAAAACCTTCCCACAATTTGATATATCCTTGATGTTGCAACAAGGACCCAGTATTGTGATTGAGAATTAGTAACTAAAACCCCAAATGGAAAAGCAAACTCTTGATTAGAAATAAAACAAAATAACATGAAATAAAAGAGGGGTAATGTTGTGAGGAAAATGCACCTATAGTTCAGGGGAGAAACTACCAACTTACGGTGATAAAGATAGACTTACAAGCATTCTGTAAGTACAACAAATAAGTGAAGAGATTAGGGTTTAGAGATGTATGCACCTTATTCAGAAGGTTGATCCTAGCTTTGCCTCCCTCGCTCTTCAATGCTTATCCGGTGTCACAATGTCTAGACCTGCAAAACAACTTGATACCTTTCTCAAACACATTTGACTACATATATAAGATTGATATCCATGACATAACAAGACATCAAACTATAATAAAACAGTAATCAAATCTGAGACACACAAATAGATCATATTTGGAAAGGAAATAATGTCTGATCTTTATTAATGAATGAAAGCAAGTACATAAGATTATACCTTCTTCCAAGGTTGACACTCCACGAAACCTAGATTCAAGGTCACCTGCTTTTGTTCTCCAAGGATCCCAACCTCTAATAAGTTGTGCTAGGGTTTATGAGAAACTGAGGCACAAGAGAGGGGGATGAGGGTCTCCATTCCTCCAGCATAACGATGTTATAGGCTTGGTGCCTTCACATGGCCCTTCTACCCTCCTTATATAGTCAGTGAAGGATAGGAAAATAAGTTATAACCGAGTAGGAGGTTCCCCAACCAACTTAACTTCCCAAAATTTCGAGATTTTGACTTGTACAGGAATGTATCCTACTCTACAGTAGACAAAATAGCATACATATGGAGGTGGGCGCTACTTTAATGAAGTAGAGTAGGGTATGTACGCTACTATCATGCTTGTGTACCAGCGTCCACGTGAAAAAATGGCCAAAAACAGGCTTTTCTGCTCATTTTCAGGAGATGGTTTGGTCTGGAAAAATGTTCCCAAGGGTTGTAATCATCAAATGGGTCAAGAATGAGGTAATTTCAACCATTTTTAGTGTCCCAAATGACTCCTCCATCCACAAGTGTCCTGTTGTGTGACTGAATTTGATCTCAAGAAGTGTCATCATGTGACCAAGGGAAGCAAGTGTCATCATGGATGGAGAGGTGTCATTTCAAGCTATAACAGATGCTCCCTAATGTATGAGGTCAGAGGGAGTGTGGGAAACGATGGCTGAAATACATTATAAATAACAAAGAGTTGAATCATGGAGGAATGGAGAAACCGAGAATCATAGGCTCAAATGAAGTACCTAAAAGCAAAGGCAATGTCAAACAAACTTATCCTTGGGGTAACTGTCCATGTTCAAATAGTGGAACATGACCTCCAAGAGGATACAATAATGATCCAAATACTGATGCATATATCATGGCCACTAGAATACAAGCGTGGATCCATGAATAACATAAGTGTAAACATAGCCACATAAATACAAGGTGGATCTATGTCAAAATTGGAGAACATAGCCATAAAGAACAAGCTGGATCTATGTCTCATCAAGAGCCAAAAAGAGTGTGGCTCAGTCTTGCGTAACTTGGGTGATAACATAAATGAGGTGATGCTATCGAGGATCCCAAGGTCTTCATCCAAAAACAACCCAAGGTACAAACCTATCCATGCGAATATATGAGTTTATGTCGAACATGGGAGGTATCGTTTGATTACCGGTCATTAGTGTATACCGTTAACAAACGTGAGGGTGTCCACCAATAATGAAAATGGAACCCAAGGTACCTAGTACATTCAAGCAAGTGTGAATAAATTGTCTTGCTGTCGAACACTTGAAGAATTCATTGGATAGGAGACATTGATGTATTCCCATCTATCCAATAGCGAGGGAAATTGCCACTAATGACTGCAATCCCCAAGGTACTAACTGAAACTCTAAAATTCATTCCCAAAGCACAATGAGTTGAGGTCGATGGGAAGAAGTCCATTGGAAGGGAGGCCTTAATGCATCCTCCATCATCCAACACGAGGGACGCTCAACATGTATGAGCTGATTTGGAGTAGGACTGAACACATGATGAAACATACTGACACTAAGGAATGGCCGACACATGAGGTCAAAGCAACTACAGAATGGCCGACACAGGTTATATCCTTGAACAGTGAGCACGACACAAGAGTGACTTAGGCAGCTTTGAACACAAAGAGACCACGATGCAAATCTACAATGTAGGAGACATTAACAGATTCTCCATATGATTGGAAGACTAACCAAACAAAGGAGTAAGAACTCTGAGATCAGGTTTATCCTAAGGCCAACACTAGAACCCAACTTGTTTAATAGACTCAAAACAGGTGCTTTGTTCAAAGAGATAGTAGACTTGCTGCCATCATATTGAAAGATATTTTAACATTCTTCCCTTCCCTTTCCTTTTTCATTTTTTAACGAGCTTGACAAAGAACTAAAGCATGCTCAACGGTATTTTCATATTTAAGGAGTTTGAACAACCTAGAAGAAAACTCCATACACCTATCCATGGATTTTATATCGAGCTCGGATTGGTCTTTGCTCGGCGGTGTTTTCTTGCTTATAGAGTTGAAAAACTTAAACAGTCCTCTATACACCTATCCGTGGATTTTATATCAAGCCCGGATTGGTCTGTGCTCGACGGTGTTTTCTTGTTTATAGAGTTGAAAAACTTAAACAGTCCTCTATTTACCATCTTGTGGATTTCACATCGAGCCTGAGTAGGTGAATGCTCGCTTGGTGTTTTCATGTTTAGAGAGCCTGAAAACCCTAAAGATGACTCCAAAGGTCCTTTTTTGTAAAGTTAGTCTCCTTCCTCGAAAAAGTGTAAAATAATGGAAGAAGAACTCTTCTAGCGCATACAAGAGTATACCTAGAGTATACCTTTTCCATAAATTATCCACTAAGGCCCGGAAAAGGGGTAATTCTATACCTAAGTGGATGTCGGTTCAGTTATTTTAACGAGCCTGAAAAGACAACTATGCTCGGCAAACTTTTCCTATTTAAGGAGTCTGAAAAGGGCCTAAAAGAACTCCATAGGGATCTTTTCCGTAAAGGTTTAACGAGTCCGAAAAAGTAAATTCATGACCTCCTTACTGTTTTTAACGAGCTCAAAGGAGATACAAAAAAATGCTCATAACTTCCTTACTGTTTTTAACGAGCTCGAAGTGAAGATGAAAGAAATGCTCATAGCCTCCTTTCTGTTTTTAACGAGCTCGAAGGAAAGGTGGAAGAAATGCTCGTAACCTACTTACTGTTTTTAACGAGCTCGAAGTAAAAGAAGAATGCTTGATACCTACTTACTATTTTTAACGAGCTCGAAGTAAAAGAAGAATGCTCGACATGGGAGGAGACGAGTGTCAGGGACATGCAAAAATAGCTCCAAGTGCATGGAACAAAGCTATGCCTAATGCAAGGAACATGAGCAAGATAGGGACACTCAGGGTGTGTCTCATCTAGGTAAAAGGTGTCAAATTGCGAAGGCAAAATGATACAGGGCTTAGCAGAAATGAGATTAGAGATGGAGGCTTATATAATGAGCTAAAAGTGTGGAAGTCGACATCAGACTCATTAGCGCAAGCGGGATCATAACAGATGCATATGCAACTTAAACAAAAATATGGGAGCCTTATCAGGAATGGCCAGAAATATATGAGGAAGAAAGATATGAGGCTTCTTCTCAAAGTCATGGTAAATCTAAAAAGGCTCCCAAGCCTATGAGAAAAACTCAACATGGGCACCAGAATGGCATAAGGGTGTTGACTAGGGTGACCCATGTTAGGTAGGCTCTGCTGTTAGACTAGTGCACAATGCATAAAGAGATGGCTAACACACCAATATCCAATAGGTTCGACCCTATGGCGAATTTGGATGGCAAAAGGTTCAAATGCAACATAACAGCGGGGAAGCCTAAACCTACATGGAAGGTTCCGAATATACCTGACATGGTCACACAAGGTGTCGAAAAGGACCAGTAAGCAAGTATACATCCAGCTAAGAATCATGTCTCCAAGAAACATCAGTACCAATATCATATCTAAAACATATGTAAAGAGAGACCCAATACAAGTCACTGTGGTAGAAATACTTTCAACTTTACTATCATCAACAACAGGCATAAACAAGGCAGAGTTTTCAAATGAAAACTCTATGGTACCCAAGCCCGAGGACTTACAATCAACAAGATCAACTTCAGGATGAAGATCAAAGTTGAAGGACATGATGGAATCTGCAGAAACAAATTCATCATCATGGGAGTTGAAAATTCTAGAAGCAGAATCAAACTCAGCAGGAACACCGATTTGCGGATCTATAGGAGAGTCCAAAGACTCAACAGTAGGAAGATCAGACTTTAAGGTCAAACCGGGGCTGGACATAACTGTGACTAGGTCAACATCCAAATGAATGGTAGACTGTACTATGTACTCTAGGAAAACTTCATTGGAAGGAAGTATATCATCCCAGATAGAACACATATCTGAACATTCAGATGGAGGTGTCACTTGGTCAAAAGCTGGGACTAAATCCTGAGAAGATAAGCATGAACTCAGAGAATTCTTCTCAGTAGCAGTTGAACTCAAGGAACAATATGCCACATAAGTCCCATGTGACATAGTAGTGCCTAATGACAAGGGATCAGACTGGTCTACAGTTGGGTAATAAGGAGGATCAACGAATGCAAGCTGGTTGATAGTGACGATGCTTTCGTTATGAGGGAAATGCATCACCCGAAAGAGCGTAGACACCACAGCATGCATAGCATAAACATAATCATGCCCAAGGATCATATCAAAGTCCATAGGGTCCTTTAAAACCATAAAATTAACTAAGACTGATTTTCCACCCAAGATAACAGGTGCTTGATGAAGGAATCCGATCGGTTCACTAGGTCTTATATCGAAGGTCAACGACCAATTAACAACTGGAATAACATTAGGGAAACCCAAATCTCTCCAAGCATAAGCGGATAAGATACTAATAGAAGTGCATTCATCAACAATGCATCGATCAACCGCATGGTTCCCGATATCAACCTTTATCTGGAAAGGTGTCGAAGAAGGAAGACGAGGCTTGGCTAGACTATTCCAATCAAAGGAAATGATCCTAGGGCTTGGTAGGGGTTCACATGGCACAGATGAAGTACCCCCTTTTTCAGGAACATCCAAACTGGTAATGCAGAAGACTTCAGTAGTAGGTGCATCAATCTCCGAAGGACTGATGGGATCGGTCAAAGATTGCATCGATTTGATCAGTTCACTTTCCGAAAAAAGAGTGGGGTCGACCAAAGATTGCATTGGTTCAACCACTTTATCAACCGAAGGTTGATCTGACTGTAGGGAATCTATAGACAACTCAGGAACAGAGGTTCCTTCAGACATGGACCACACTCTTCATGCCTCTGGAATGGCAGGGTATCGGTGAGTAAGGTGATCTCCCTTACAAAGTTTACAAGGGAACTTTGGTTTCCGTCCTATAGGTTGAGACTCCTTTACAATGTCAGTACTCTCAGCATGACTAGCATTGGTTGACATCTTGCCCTCAACATGACTTGCAGTGGCTGGTTGCTCAGAAACATAAGACTTTTGAACTAAGGACCACACTTTTTGGACTTTTGGAAGTACAGGGCACAAGTAAGTAAGGTGGTCTCCCTTGCAAAACTTACAAGGGAACTTAAGCTTCTGTTTGTTTGGTTTGTCGACAATGTCAACTCCCTCAACATGACTTGTAGTGGCTGATCTGGTGTCTCCAGTATGACTCACAGGAACTGGTGACTTGTCATTAATATGACTAGTAGTGATTAATGACGTGTCCTCAACATGACTGACAGTGGTTGAAGACAAACTTTTAGTATGATTTTTAGTGACTAAAATTTTTCTCCCAGCATGACCTCCATAGGCTGGGTAGGTGCCCCCTGCATGATTTGCAGAGGCAGGGTGCTTGCCCCCAGCATGACTTCCAGAGGCTGGGTTGCTGCCCCCTTGTTTTGGCATCTTCTTCCTATTCTTCCCTCGTCTCTTCCTTTTAGACTGCTGGTTACTAGTATTACTACTTTCGCCACATGAGGTAGAAGGAGGAGGAGAAGATGTTACTGGCAAGGGAGGCACAGGGTTTTGATGCTCTTGATTTGAGGTGCTTACAAAAGAAGCGTCAGGAGCATGAAAGGCATTCGGAGTGGAAAACAACCAAACCAGAAGCCCTATGGTGAATCCAGGAAGATTTAGAGTAGCCATTAAGGGAGTGCCAATGTTTCCAATGAATGGAACAACACAAGGATCCTCCGGAACAGGGGTACCTTGATTGGCACTCGTCGGAATGCTAGACATAGTTTCCTGCTCAAATGAACAAGAAGTTCTCTAAGGAAAACTAGGACAAGTAGCACAAAGAGAACACCACTAAAAAAGGTTCTAGGTAAATCAAACCAGGAAAACAGATTCCTTCCGGAGAAGAGTCTGGGATGATGAGGGCCCAGAACAGATCAACGAAGGAAGAAGAACAGTTACTTGGGGTCCACAATACAATGACTAAGGGTGCAAGCGCTGGAATCACCCAACCTCCTTCCCAAAGACATGCAAGGGATTTCCTCCCACGTCTGTCCTAGGTACAACAGATATAACCCTCCGCCGTCACCTGTGTATGAACCTATGGTCAGATACTAAGGATACCACCACACCAAAAACTCCTGGGGGAACAGTCTATGGTTGAATCAGAAGGCGTGGGCATGGTAGCTAAGCCCGAAACTCAAAAGAGTCCCCAAATCCGATCCAATCTTGGTATATGCTCGAAACAGAAAGTAGGAGGTGTATTCCCAACAATCTAATCTCACAAGACCTACTGCATAGATCCCAGGCAAGCTTTGAATGAAGTGGGTTTACCTGCGATAGTCGAACTATGATTTTTGCGTAATGTGTGATCTTGGGTGATTTAAGGTGTTTTAAACCCAAGATCCTACCCAAGACTAGTTGGTGTATAATGTAACCTAGAAAAGAAAATTTTACTAGTACATTATATTAGGGTTCATTTTAAAGGTTACTTGCTTACTCAAAAAGGTAGTGGGTGTGTGAGAGTGGTTATAGTAGAGATAGAGTACTAAAAATGAAATATTTACCACCAAACAAATCTTTTCTTTTCAATGCAAGTCTTAAAATTATGATCTAGAATGCATATGCAAATGCAATTTTTAATCTTTCGAATGCAAAAAAGGTAAAAATAAAGTCTAAATGTACAAAATTAAACTCAAAACCTAAGAATGCAGCTACTCAAATAAATAGGTATGCAAAAGAAAACTTGTTCTTTTTGATGCAAAGCACTCTAAAATATTTTAAGCCACTTGCAAGGTACTCTATTCAAAAAATAAATCAAAATTCTTTATGCTTTTCAAAGGTAAGAAACAAAACTGAAACTAACCTACTATCAAAGCAAAGCAAAGAAACTTTTAGGTTTTCTTTATTGAAACAGTAAAAGCTACCAAATATGAATTTCAAATTCTTATTGATGTAAGCATGCCAAACATTTGGAAAAGAGTACAAAAACTACTTTTAGACCCAAACTAAGCAAATGAACTACGAAGAAGTATGGTTTGGTAAAGTCAGGTATGCACATAAACAATGCAAACAAGGTCTTGAACAACAGCCAAAACACTTGAGCTTTCACTACAAAAAGAAAACTAAAAGCATAAGGGAGGATAAGAAACCAATCTAAAGAGAAATTTCACTCAAATAGATACAAACAGGGTCAAGTAGACTCAGTAGGTTTCAATCCAATGGAAATGGAGCAAGCAGGTTCAGTCAGACTCAAATTAGGGTACAAAACACCAAACTGGTCCACAACCCCCAAAACTTTCCAAACAAGCACAGAATGATCAAAAGAGGTTCAAATCATGAATGTAGGATCAGTACAAGGATGGGAGACCACTTACAGTGGTTTAAATTAGACCTAGGGTCATCGGGGACCCCAAAAAAATGCAGCCACAGCCCCCAAAATTGGGTCCACAACCCAAAAAATCAAAAAAATCAAACCCAGATTGTGGGCGCTACTATGTATGAGGTATACCAGTGTATATAATAGGGGTGGGTGCTACTGTGTAGAGTAAAACTAGCGTATGGGCGCTACTGTGCTTCACAACAGTAGCGTACAGGTGGGAAAAGTTGAAAAAATGGGGTTAAAAGCCCCCAACTTGGGTCCACCAGGGTCTGAAAGGGCTGGGAAGGGTCTGTAAGAGTCAAGGAGGGTCAAACAGAGCCTACTAACTGATCCTAATCAAGAAAATGAACAAATACCATCAAACAAGACTGAAGAAATGACCTTGGATACCCCTAAGCAGTTAGGCTATCCCTAGTGGAGTCGCCATTCTGTTGTGAGGAAAATGCACCTATAGTTCAGGGGAGAAACTACCAACTTACGGTGATAAAGATAGACTTACAAGCATTCTGCAAGTACAACAAATAAGTGAAGAGATTAGGGTTTAGAGATGTATGCACCTTATTCAGAAGGTTGATCCTAGCTTTGCCTCCTTCGCTCTTCAATGCTTATCCAGTGTCACAATGTCTAGACCTGCAAAACAACTTGATACCTTTCTCAAACACATTTGACTACATATATAAGATTGATATCCATGACATAACAAGAAATCAAACTATAATCAAACAGTATACAAATATGAGACACATAAATAGATCATATTTGGAATGGAAAGAACGTCTGATCTTTATTAATGAATGAAAGCAAGTACATAAGATTATACCTTCTTCCAAGGTTGGCACTTCACGAAACCTAGATTCAAGGTCTCCTGCTTCTGTTCTCCAAGGATCCCAACCTCTAATCAGTTGTGCTAGGGTTTATGAGAAACTGAGGCACAAGAGAGGGGGATGAGGGTCTCCATTCCTCCAGCATAACGATGTTATAGGCTTGGTGCCTTCACATGGCCCTTCTACGCTCCTTATATAGTCAGTGAAGGATAGGAAAAGAAGTTATAACCGAGTAGGAGGTTCCCCAACCAACTTAACTTCCAAAAATTTCAAGATTTTGACTTGTACAGGAATGTACCCTACTCTACAGTAGACAAACTACCATACATATGGAGGCGAGTGCTACTTTAATGAAGCAGAGTAGGGTATGTATGCTACTATCATGCCTTTGCACCAGCGTCCATGTGAAAAAATGGCCAAAAACAGGCTTTTCTACTCATTTTCAGGAGATGGTTTGGTTTGGAAAAATGTTCCCAAGGGTTGTAATCATCAAATGGGTCAAGAATGAGGTAATTTCAACCATTTTTAGTGTCCCAAATGACTCCTCCATCCACAAGTGTCCTGTTGTGTGACTGAACTTGATCTCAAGAAGTGTCGTCATGCGACCAAGGGAAGCAAGTGTCGTCACGGACGGAGAGGTGTCATTTCAAGCTATAACAGGTAAGTGCTAAGCAAAACACAATGGAACAAGAGTGTGCCAAACTAAGTTTTTATTTCCAAATGGTCCAACTAAATACAATAGTGTCACCTAGGAGCTGTAATCTTCAATGGAAGCCAATAATATCCCTTAGGGAGTTCCTTTTTTGTCCACACAATTGCAAGATAAATTGGATAGAACAATGGAGAAACACTTGCTTCTTAGGGAAGAAATCAAGGGAGATTGTGTATCCCAGTATGAGGGAGGAAGTGGATTGAAAGTGGAGCTCTCAATGTAATTAAAACAACATAACTTTTCTCTTATTTTATCCTATGAAATGGATGCCCGTGGATTTCTTTTATAGGCCAAATGGAGGCCAAGAAACATCTAGATCCATATGTGGACACTCCTTCCTTTAAATTGGTTTCCCAATTACATGAGGGGGGATATTGAATGCTCCCAAGCATGTGAAGAGTCCCTATTTGAATTTTAGAGCCAAGAGATCCATTTTGAGCCTTCAATGCACTGCAAAGTGAGTTGTCTCATCATTCTAACATTCATGCGGGTTTCAACGAAAATCCGCGTGGGTAACTAAACAGGAAGGTCGCACTAATTAGCTTGGGTTTCCAGTGTGTTTGTGTCAGAAATTGTTACTAAGGCTAAGGTAACAAGCCAACACAATCTCAATAAATAAAATCAATCCAAACTAGGTTTTTAGGGTTTTGTTTTGTAGGTTTTGGTAAGAAAACTTCAAGAGCATAAGGGAATACATTCAACCAATAAGCAAAAACTAATTCACATACATATATCCATGAAGATGCATATATAACTCAGAAATTCAGCAAAAGATTGCAATGAAGTTCATTCAATAAAAGACAAGCACCACTGGAAATTATACCTAAAACCAGAAATGAAATTGTCAATCAATGAAACTGTATAAGTTTAAAATGAAGCCAACACATATCAGAGGTGGAATAAGGAGTCATATATTCATAGTTTCATCAAAAATGCAATATGAGAGTTTGCAATACTTAGCAGTGAACAAGTCTGGAATAATGCACAGCTTGCAGACCTCCTCTAGCTCTCCAAAAATTCAAACCCTTACAATGTCTTTTCTTCCTCTCTAAATAGTTTTTTCATCCCCCAAAAAACAGTTAGGGTATCTCCTACTAATCCTCCATCGAATGACTAGATTAGGGGAAATAATATTTACATTTTTATAAATTACAATTTTGCTAAAAATAGCAAATCCTTAACAAAAAGCTTTAAATGAACCTAACTGCCCTAGATCTCTTTCGATGCTTCCACTAGCAAAGCTATGCCATCTGGACTTGAAGATCCTTTCTTCACTCTTTTGTGCTTTTGCTCCAGCTCAGCTATCCTTTTGTGTAGGTGTTCATTTTCAAGTTGCAAGGTTTGAACTGTCTTTTCTAATTCTGAGCAATTCCTGTCAGCAACCCTTTTTCTTCTGAGTGCCTCTTTAGCATCAATCACCAACTCTTGAAAATTATCATGAGTATCCTGAAGATCTTCTCTCAATCTCCTATTTGCCAGCATTAGACCATCATTAACTTCTTGCATGTGGTTCATTTGATGCTTGTACTGTTTGACCACCTTCTTCAAGTTCTCCCTGTCAGAATTAACCAGTTTTTCTATTGCAGCATCCTGATCTTCACTTGGTTTCCAAAACATATTAAACTTCTTAAACATTAATTCCTCTGTCAATGGCTTTACAGTAATATCTTCAATAATAGGGTTTGAAACACCTATTTCCTGTGCTGATTTAATCTCTTCTGTTAACAATTTTTTAGAACTGTTTTCAACAATGGATTGAGAGCTCTCTTCACCTGTTACCTGTACAGACCCAAAATCCTCTTTTTTAACTGAATGCAATGCATTTTTCTTTGACTGCTCCTCCATGGATTCTTCATCAGAAATGTTTACCTTATCAGTCTTCAACTTCGGATTCAACAACCTTTTCATATTTAATCTTAATTTGTTTTTAGACCTAGTTTTAGGTCTCCATAAAGAAGCTGGTTCTCCCATCATTTTTAGTGTCTTCCCTTGATATTGGACAGATGCTAACTCTACCACTTCTAGCTTCTTGATCTTCTTTTTAGGCTTGGTAGTTTTATCCTCTATAGCTTGATTTTCTTTAATCTCAGCTTTAACCTTGATCTCTGGAATGGACTGCTCTTCCTCTAACATATAGCCCTCATCATCTGAGAGGACTGTAATGGGGCTTTTGGGCTGATTCTGGACTTCCTCTTTTGCTACAGGAATAGCTTTGACATCAATTTTCCTCTCTTCTTGAACCACTGTTATAGATGATGACTTATTTTCAAGAATTTCCTTTTCCTTTTTGTCATCGAATAATGAAAATTTGACTTCACTGTGCTGTGGAATTTCCTGAGGCTGACTGTCAGTCTGTCCTTCTTCTGCTACCTGTTTTGTTTCCTTTTTAACTTTAATGCCATGTTTGTTTGCAGGTTTAGCTGAATATCCCAACTTTTGTACCATTACTCTTCCCTTATCAGTTTGCCTTTTGGGTTGCTGGTCTTCTCCTTTAGAATGAATCCCTGACCAAAACAAAAAGAAGTCCCAAGTTTTTTCCTCCTTCTGCAACACTGTAGAGATGATCAACTTGATGAGACCATGATGAAACAATGATTGAGAAGTATGATCATCTTGCTGTTTAATTTTGCTGGACATTTTCTGCAAGCTTTTGAAGAAAAAGAATGGCAAATTCATTTTTGACACCCCTGCCATGTGCTGCAAGAACCTGAGATGGTATTTGAACACTAATGAGTACCTCCCTTCACAAGTTATATAGCTCTGAAGAATCCTTATAGGTTCAATCCATTCCCTTTTGAAATTATGAATGATGATACCTTTGTTCCAGTCAGGAACAACATTTGGCAATAAGTATCTTTGAGGATCAAACTCAAAAGGAGACTTCTTAAACCAGAGCTCGCCTTCATTATCAATTTCAGTGGCTTCTGAAATTAAATCTACAGTCAATTTGAATCTTAAAGGATCCATTATGATCATCTCATTTTTAAGTCCTTTGGCAAATTTGCATGATACTTGGGCATTAAAGCCATCTATCTTCTTGAAGAATTTCAACCATCCTGCCTGTTGGAACATCTCTGCACAATCTGGAAGTTTTTGGATCCATGTCAAGTCTGTGGGTTCAGCCCTATTAATCTTACCACTTTTACTGTTTTTTCCCATCTCTTTCTTTTCAAGGAACTGGAACAGTCTAGTTTTAGGTTTCAGAAGTGTCTTATAAACTGCTTTCTGGGCAAATAGTACTGCAGGTTATAACAATTTAACCCATGCACAAATCTACAAACCTCCCTGTGTAACACCTGTATCAAACTAGCAGACTTCCCTCTGTTTAAACAAACTGAATTCTACAGGCAATTCTGTGAGTTTTTCAACGCCCTATTCTGATTAGGTCATAAAAGGAACAGTCATGCTAATTCCTCCTATCATGCTTCAGCTAACCATTTCAGTGATGAATTCTTCATCCTTTCATTCTATTACACCTTTCTCAGCAACCAATTTTTTTAGAAGAACACGCAGCAGCAAAAACCCAAATTCTTTAGTTATGAGGGTTATACGTAATACCTGTCAATTACTCCTGCATCGTGGCGTAATATATTCAATTTGGGGTGTTAATACTGTTCTTCTTCGAGTACAGGTGTCCTCCTAACAATTCTTTGGCTGCAGGTGAACGAATTCAAAAGCCCTAATTTCTGCTGGCGCCAGAATCACAGCTGTCTCCTTCCACAGCAACGTAATCCAATGTTTCCCAGTGAAGTCTCCTCTTCAAACACTAACTCCTCAGTGATGATGCGTGTGTCAAGGAAAACTTGACAGCCGAACCCGGAATGGGCTCTGTGCAACTGAACCCGCATTACCTGTAATGATGCCCTTGTCTTCTCTTCGTGATTATCAACCAACGAACATCATGCTAAAAATGCTGCATACACGTGTTAAACACTTCATAAAATGTGATTAGATACTCACACTCTTCGTGATGATTGAAATCAGATCGAGATTTTACGAAAAATTCATGCCACGATATTCCTGTAGCGCACTCTGTGTTAAACTTCGGTGTAGCGCTACAAGAATATCTTTAAACCAAAATTTAGCAGATTTTCTAACTTTTGCCAAATTTATCGGAGATTTTGGCAGCTATTTGATTTAGGCCACTAGTTTAGCTGCTCTCTAAAGTCATTATTGATTCTCCTTTTGAATATATAACTCACATTGACCCACTTTCAATATAAAAATGACCAAAATCAAATGAAATGTGAAAGGACTGGGATCAAACTTTATTCAAGCATTCATAAGATTGCTAAGAAGGAGAAAAACCAAAATTGAAAACCAACAATTAACTAAGTTAAACTCAAAAAACAAACCAAAATTTGGAGAGGAAAAACTAAAAATGTAGAAAAATTTATTGACTTAACATCTGGCTCCAGCTGCGGGATGAAGTCCTCCCTATGAGGCTTCAAGAACCTGTAGACTAGTGCCTTCAGTCTTCCATTGGGCTATGGAGTCTTTATTCAATCTCACTCACACCGGTATATACAATGAAAAGTGACCATGATCTTCATTTAACTGTAGAAATGCTTGAGGAATCGCCCATTAACAGGGCTGAGCAATTCCTCTCCTTCCAAAGACTGCAATATGAAAGTATTATTTTCCAAAACCTTAGCTATCAGAAAAGGGCCAAACCATAAATTATCAAATTTTCCATGTTTCCCCTTCTGTTCCTTTCTTGCATCCCATCTTAAAACCATCTCACCTTCTGAGAAAATATGATCTTTGATATTTCTGTCAAACTTGGTTTTCATTTTAGCTCTATACAGCTGGGCTTCTTTGTCTACCTTCTCTCTGTTCTGCTGTAACTCAATCATTTCAAAAATTCTCCTTTGCAAATCATCTGGTTCCTCTTGAGAATTTTGGAGGAACTTCATTACTGGGATTCCCAATTGTACTGGAAATACTGCTTCTGTTCCATAAACCAGCTGAAAAGGTGAAGTTCCAATGGCTTGTTTTACAGTAATCCTATCTTCCCATAATGCATATTTTAACATTGAATCCCAAGATTTTTTATTCTGTTTGAGCAATTTCTTGATGCATTGAATGATATTTTTGTTAGATGATTCAGCCTGACCATTTCCCTGAGGATAATAGGGAGTTGAATGTTTTAGCATAATACCATTTTTTTCACAAAAGGCCACCATTGCCTTGGATTTGAATGCTTTGGCATTATCAGTAACCAATCTTTGTGGGCAACCAAACCTGCTCAGAATATTATTTTCTATGAAATCCATAATTACCTTATCTGTGGCATTTCTTGTGGGGATAGCCTCCACCCACTTTGTAAAGAAATCTGTGGCAGTCAAAATCCAATGATGTTGGCCTGAAGATGCTGGGTTTATCTCTCCAATAAAATCCAGTCCCCACTGCTGAAAAGGGGCATTGACTACAATAGGCTTCAAAGGTAAAGACAGCAATTTCTGTTTTCCTGCAAACTTTTGACAAGGAATGCAAGTTCTTACAGTTTGATAAACATCTGTGAAAAGTGAAGGCCAATAGTAACCAGCTCTTAAAATTTTATAAGCTGTTGTTTTTCAGTATTTATGTCCTCCACAAGCTCCTTCATGTGATTCAGAAATCACTTCCTTTATTTCACCTTGGTCTAAACACCTTAATAATATTC
The DNA here is from genome assembly GCA_027924585.1 of Larix kaempferi. Lineage (NCBI taxonomy): Eukaryota > Viridiplantae > Streptophyta > Pinopsida > Pinales > Pinaceae > Larix > Larix kaempferi. Next base: position 20,298 of record BSBM01000111.1, on the reverse strand, counting down.
CTGCTGGATCTTTCCAAAACAATTGACCTTCTATCAGGCAGTATTTAGTAGTTTTCAATTTCAAGGATCTGGCAGCTTTTCTGTCTAAATGTTCTGGACATTGCAAAAATAACAAAAAATGGACAATGTCAGCATACCAATCTGAGGATGAATAAGAATCCATGATTCTTTCTTTTTCCAGGATTACTTGATTTTCTTCAAGTGCTGATTCTTCCATCATAGCATGTAACCCTAATGCCTGACAGTTTGAGTCAGCCAGCAGTTTGGCCAATCCCTGTCCTTTGACCAGCTTTGTAGGTCTGATTTCCACTTCATATTCCATAATTTTGGCAATCCACCTTCCCCTCTTTCCTTCACTATCAGGCTGTGTCAAAACATCCTTCACTGCAGCATTTGGAACAAATGAAACAACCTTGGAGTGTAAAATATAAATTCTGAAAAATTTTAAAGCCTTTACCAGGGCATAGGCTTGTTTCTCCAAGATACTATATTTTATCTCGGAATCTCTAAGTGTTTTGCTAAAAAAGGCAATTGGTTGTTCCAATCCTTCTTCATTCTTCTGAAGTAATACAGCAGCAATAGTGTCTTCTGAGGCAAAAGAAAATGTAAGAAATTCTTTGTCAAAATTTGGACTCACCAGAACAGGTGCTTCAGTTAGAGCCACTTTAATCTTTTCAAAAGCTGTCTTTGCTTCCATAGTCCACTTGATTTCATGATCCTTTTTTAACATGCCTGTAATCTGCTTAATGGTCTCAGCAAAATTAGGAATAAACCATCGCAGAAAATTGATTTTGCCAATAAATGATTGCACATCCTTTTTACTCCTGGGCAAGCTAATTTTCAGTATTGCTTTGACTCTCTCAGGGTCAATCCTGATACCATCAGCTGATACCAAGTGACCAAGCAACTTACCTTCCTGTACAGCAAAATGTGATTTTTTAGGGTTCAAGGATAAGCCAAATTTTCTGCACTTTATGAAGGTTTGCTCTAAATGTTTCAAATGTTCATCATCAGATTTGGAGAAAACTGTAATGTCATCCAGATAAATCACCACAAACTTATCTTTTTCACCTACAAATGCAATATCCATGGCTCTCTGAAAGGTTGCTCCAGCATTCATCAAGCCAAAAGGAATCTTGTCATACATAAATGTCCCCCAGGGGGTTGTAAAAGCTATTTTTTCCTTATCATCAGGGTGCATAGCAATCTGATTATACCCTGAGAAACCATCTAGCATTGAAATCCTTTGAGCTCCAACCACCTGCTGCAAAACCTGTTCAATCTTGGGGAGAGGATAATTGTCTTTTAATGAGGATCGATTCAAATTTCTGAAGTCAACACATAATCGAATCTCTCCATTCTTCTTTCTAACAGGAACCAAATTTGCCACCCAAGAAGAATATCTAAGAGGCACTATTATTTTTGCATCTAACAACTTCTTCAATTCTTTTTCAATAACAGGGAACAGTGCTGGATTGATTCTTCTTAATTTCTGCCTGAAAGGTTTAACATTAGGTTTCAAAGGAACTTTATGCTGAATAACTGCTGTGTCATAGGTTTTCAGCTCCTTGTAAGACCAAGCAAATGTATCTATATATTTCTTCAACAGCCTAATATATCTGCTCCTTTGCTCAGCTGTTAGGTTTTTAGACAATTTTACTATTCTGGGCTTTTCTGCTGAGCCAATATTGTAATCCTCTACATTGTCTTCTGAAGACTGGATTACTGGTCTGGAAGGTGTATCATCCTTAGTAAATATTCTCTCCAAAGGTACTAGGCCTTTCGGAATGAAATTACTCTTCAATTCAATAATCTTGTGTCCAGCAATCTCTTCTGCAGTAAATTCATCCAACTGTTCATCCTTTTCATCCATTTCTTGATCAATTTGATTGTTTGAAAATTCATCTACCAGCTCAAGAATTTTTTTTATTTCAATGTCATCTTCAAAAACCCTCCAATGTTTTACATTATCTGGAACACATGGCCTATATCTCACTTCTATTGGATACCTTAATTGAGGGGTTTTTGGAATTCTGAAATGTGTGGCAGCTAGGGCTAAAGAATCTGCAGTTTCATTATGATTTCTGGGAATATGAGTGATATTAAATGCAATAAAATAATTTTCAAGCATATCCCATACCTCATTTCGATAAACTTTCAACAAACCCTGCTTTACTTGATATTTGTTCTTCACTTGTTGAACAATTAGTTCGGAGTCGCCAAATGCAGAAATCTGTTGAATTCCTAAATCCTTTGCAGCCTTCAATCCCAATAGCAGGGCCTCATACTCAGCAGTATTGTTGGTGGTAGCAAATTCTAACTTATACATAAGTTTCACCATTTCACCTCCAGGAGAAATCAATAAAACTCCAGCTCCAGCACCTTCTTTGCATGAAGACCCATCAAAATACAACTGCCATAATACATCCTGCTCTTCTTGACTGTGTTTTACAGGCTGATCTTTTTGTACTTGTAACACACCAGCATAATTCTCTTCTTCACTAAACTGTAGTATGCATGAACCAAGGTCTTTATCCACAGAATACATTGGGTGATTTGTAGGGTTTTTCTCATCTGTAACTATGTAAGCCAATTGTAACTCTCTATAAAGTCTCCTGTTTTCCCCACCAAAAACAGGAATAGTTGCATAAGAGAGGTCCATCTGTAATGTTCCTCCAACCTTCTTAGCCCATGACCTAGACAGAAGTAAACCAAATTTTGGTGTGATGTCAGCTACCACAACATCCATTATTACACTTTTCATGGGTAACTGAGTAAGATTGACGACCATATCTTTTATCACTCCTAGACATTTTACAGCTCGGGAGTCAAAGGCATATAGATCATGGTAAGGCTTAGTGACATTAAGGCCCAGGGCTTCCATCACAGATTTTGGCATCAAATTATGGGATGCTCCTGAATCTAGCAGACAGTTATGAATCATCTGCTCATGCACAGTCAGAGTTATATAAAATGGAGGAGAAGCACCAGCTTCATTTTCAGTCTTCTCAGCTAAAGCTGATCCAATAAAAATTTTAGGGTTTTCTTCCTGAAGATTCACTGTATCTGAAACTGGCTGATTATTTGGCATATTCATTACCTTCAAAACTGTATATGATGGATTTTTTATAAGTTCAGAAAATGGCACAGGAATTTTGAGTTTTCCTAATTCATTTTCCAAACTAAAATGTTGACCTGACTTGTTTACCTCTTCCATTTCTGTATTTTTCTTGGGTTTTTTCTGCAGGTTGCTTCTTTTCTGCTACAGGATCAACAGTTGGTTTATCAAGAATAACTGGAGCAGGAACAGCAGTTTTCTTCTTAGGAGCTTGAACTACTTGTTTTGGTCCAGTTCTGAGATTAATAACCTTCTTGACTCCATTCTGATTGGTAGCAGCATTTACAGCAGTTTTTTCACATTCCAAATCATCTTCAACCTCATATAAATCAGCATCATAATATTCAGAATTTAGAAAATCCTCTTCAGTAACAAAGCCTCTAAACATTTTATCTCCAATGTGATTCATGTCCTGATCAGTTTCAGTTTCTTCGAAAAGCAGCTGCTGATCAATTTCTTCCTCATCAACCAAATTATTTTGAAAAGGTGGGGGCACTTTTTGATCTTCATTTTCTCTCCTTTCTTGCTGGATGTCATTATTTCTTCGCTCCCTTGGCATGAATCTAGGTGCAAATTGTCTTCTAAACTGATTTTGGTTATTTGGATTTCTCTGAGCTTCAGGAGCAGGTTTAGCAGAATTCTTTTCCAGCTCTAGTTTGTTCAACTTTGCAGTAAGGATCTTAACCATTTTGGCCATCTCATCTATCTTGGCCTCAGCAGATTGAGAAGCAGAGCCTGCTGTGACAGCTTCTTTCTTTCCCTTTCTTTCATACAACTGTTGAGATGTTTCATTCTTAAGTCTATTTGAAGCTAACAAATTAGACTCTACCTCTAGGGCTGCATCTTGCATGTTCAGCAGGGTGATAGGTCTCCTCTCTTTGAGTAATAAAGAAAATTCATGATCAAAAGCATTGACGTATGTCAACTTAGCTGATGTTTTAGTGGGTTTAATTTCTGCTGGAATTCTACTGTACATCTTATTGAACCTCTTGGAAAAATCTGCAACAGTCTCATCTTTCTTTCGTCTGAGAGCTCCAAACTCAGTTATATAGTATGTGTGATCTTTAGTGTCTCCCCACTGTCTCATGAAAAGCTGATGGAGTTCTTCAATAATAGTAATGGAGTTAGCAGGAAACTCCCTAAACCATTTTCTTACATCCCCATCTAGACTCTGAACAAAAACCCTCATCCACACATCTTTAATTTCAATATTCTGATTGTCAGCATAACTCATAAAAGCCTCCCAATGTTCCTCAGCAGTATTTTCCCCTTGACCATTAAATCTAGGCATATATTTCTGATAATCACCTCCGGGCAAAGGATGTAGAGGCTGAGGTAAAACTAATGGTGCATACCTAGCTGCTACCATTCTGTCCATCATATCCATAGGTGGATTTTGAGCTGCCATTTTGGATTGAAGTTTAGACTGAAGTTTCAAATTAGGGTTTGAAAAGGAAGGAATTTGACTGGGTCCTTTTTGAAAGGTATTCTTTCCTAGTTTCAGCTGAAATATTGGTATTTTATCAGGAGAAGAGGTTTTAGCCTTCAAGAAACTTTTGGGATTAGTGAAAACCTGAAAACTGCTCTCAGAGAGGATAGGTTTTATACACGGTGAAATGTCAGCTAGGTCTAGTGATTCACCTAACTGATGAGAATCACAACAAGTTGGCAAAGATTTGGATTTTCTGAGTTTGTTTGCTGTTTTCAAAATCTGCTCAGGGTCTGTCACACCCAGATTTAATGGAGAAACAGGCTTATTCCTGGTCCCAATCCCTTTAGAAGCCAGTGTGACTTTTTTGGTGAAAATAGCCTTAAGAAAAAATGCTGGTTCAAGTCCACCTCTTAAACCAGGAAAAATGATGAATATCCCAGGGAAGATATGCTTCAGCTTCGTCCCCCGGCAACGGCGCCAAAGATGTTTGTGTCAGAAATTGTTACTAAGGCTAAGGTAACAAGCCAACACAATCTCAATAAATAAAATCAATCCAAACTAGGTTTTTAGGGTTTTGTTTTGTAGGTTTTGGTAAGAAAACTTCAAGAGCATAAGGGAATACATTCAACCAATAAGCAAAAACTAATTCACATACATATATCCATGAAGATGCATATATAACTCAGAAATTCAGCAAAAGATTGCAATGAAGTTCATTCAATAAAAGACAAGCACCACTGGAAATTATACCTAAAACCAGAAATGAAATTGTCAATCAATGAAACTGTATAAGTTTAAAATGAAGCCAACACATATCAGAGGTGGAATAAGGAGTCATATATTCATAGTTTCATCAAAAATGCAATATGAGAGTTTGCAATACTTAGCAGTGAACAAGTCTGGAATAATGCACAGCTTGCAGACCTCCTCTAGCTCTCCAAAAATTCAAACCCTTACAATGTCTTTTCTTCCTCTCTAAATAGTTTTTTCATCCCCCAAAAAACAGTTAGGGTATCTCCTACTAATCCTCCATCGAATGACTAGATTAGGGGAAATAATATTTACATTTTTATAAATTACAATTTTGCTAAAAATAGCAAATCCTTAACAAAAAGCTTTAAATGAACCTAACTGCCCTAGATCTCTTTCGATGCTTCCACTAGCAAAGCTATGCCATCTGGACTTGAAGATCCTTTCTTCACTCTTTTGTGCTTTTGCTCCAGCTCAGCTATCCTTTTGTGTAGGTGTTCATTTTCAAGTTGCAAGGTTTGAACTGTCTTTTCTAATTCTGAGCAATTCCTGTCAGCAACCCTTTTTCTTCTGAGTGCCTCTTTAGCATCAATCACCAACTCTTGAAAATTATCATGAGTATCCTGAAGATCTTCTCTCAATCTCCTATTTGCCAGCATTAGACCATCATTAACTTCTTGCATGTGGTTCATTTGATGCTTGTACTGTTTGACCACCTTCTTCAAGTTCTCCCTGTCAGAATTAACCAGTTTTTCTATTGCAGCATCCTGATCTTCACTTGGTTTCCAAAACATATTAAACTTCTTAAACATTAATTCCTCTGTCAATGGCTTTACAGTAATATCTTCAATAATAGGGTTTGAAACACCTATTTCCTGTGCTGATTTAATCTCTTCTGTTAACAATTTTTTAGAACTGTTTTCAACAATGGATTGAGAGCTCTCTTCACCTGTTACCTGTACAGACCCAAAATCCTCTTTTTTAACTGAATGCAATGCATTTTTCTTTGACTGCTCCTCCATGGATTCTTCATCAGAAATGTTTACCTTATCAGTCTTCAACTTCGGATTCAACAACCTTTTCATATTTAATCTTAATTTGTTTTTAGACCTAGTTTTAGGTCTCCATAAAGAAGCTGGTTCTCCCATCATTTTTAGTGTCTTCCCTTGATATTGGACAGATGCTAACTCTACCACTTCTAGCTTCTTGATCTTCTTTTTAGGCTTGGTAGTTTTATCCTCTATAGCTTGATTTTCTTTAATCTCAGCTTTAACCTTGATCTCTGGAATGGACTGCTCTTCCTCTAACATATAGCCCTCATCATCTGAGAGGACTGTAATGGGGCTTTTGGGCTGATTCTGGACTTCCTCTTTTGCTACAGGAATAGCTTTGACATCAATTTTCCTCTCTTCTTGAACCACTGTTATAGATGATGACTTATTTTCAAGAATTTCCTTTTCCTTTTTGTCATCGAATAATGAAAATTTGACTTCACTGTGCTGTGGAATTTCCTGAGGCTGACTGTCAGTCTGTCCTTCTTCTGCTACCTGTTTTGTTTCCTTTTTAACTTTAATGCCATGTTTGTTGGCAGGTTTAGCTGAATATCCCAACTTTTGTACCATTACTCTTCCCTTATCAGTTTGCCTTTTGGGTTGCTGGTCTTCTCCTTTAGAATGAATCCCTGACCAAAACAAAAAGAAGTCCCAAGTTTTTTCCTCCTTCTGCAACACTGTAGAGATGATCAACTTGATGAGACCATGATGAAACAATGATTGAGAAGTATGATCATCTTGCTGTTTAATTTTGCTGGACATTTTCTGCAAGCTTTTGAAGAAAAAGAATGGCAAATTCATTTTTGACACCCCTGCCATGTGCTGCAAGAACCTGAGATGGTATTTGAACACTAATGAGTACCTCCCTTCACAAGTTATATAGCTCTGAAGAATCCTTATAGGTTCAATCCATTCCCTTTTGAAATTATGAATGATGATACCTTTGTTCCAGTCAGGAACAACATTTGGCAATAAGTATCTTTGAGGATCAAACTCAAAAGGAGACTTCTTAAACCAGAGCTCGCCTTCATTATCAATTTCAGTGGCTTCTGAAATTAAATCTACAGTCAATTTGAATCTTAAAGGATCCATTATGATCATCTCATTTTTAAGTCCTTTGGCAAATTTGCATGATACTTGGGCATTAAAGCCATCTATCTTCTTGAAGAATTTCAACCATCCTGCCTGTTGGAACATCTCTGCACAATCTGGAAGTTTTTGGATCCATGTCAAGTCTGTGGGTTCAGCCCTATTAATCTTACCACTTTTACTGTTTTTTCCCATCTCTTTCTTTTCAAGGAACTGGAACAGTCTAGTTTTAGGTTTCAGAAGTGTCTTATAAACTGCTTTCTGGGCAAATAGTACTGCAGGTTATAACAATTTAACCCATGCACAAATCTACAAACCTCCCTGTGTAACACCTGTATCAAACTAGCAGACTTCCCTCTGTTTAAACAAACTGAATTCTACAGGCAATTCTGTGAGTTTTTCAACGCCCTATTCTGATTAGGTCATAAAAGGAACAGTCATGCTAATTCCTCCTATCATGCTTCAGCTAACCATTTCAGTGATGAATTCTTCATCCTTTCATTCTATTACACCTTTCTCAGCAACCAATTTTTTTAGAAGAACACGCAGCAGCAAAAACCCAAATTCTTCAGTTATGAGGGTTATACGTAATACCTGTCAATTACTCCTGCATCGTGGCGTAATATCTTCAATTTGGGGTGTTAATACTGTTCTTCTTCGAGTACAGGTGTCCTCCTAACAATTCTTTGGCTGCAGGTGAACGAATTCAAAAGCCCTAATTTCTGCTGGCGCCAGAATCACAGCTGTCTCCTTCCACAGCAACGTAATCCAATGTTTCCCAGTGAAGTCTCCTCTTCAAACACTAACTCCTCAGTGATGATGCGTGTGTCAAGGAAAACTTGACAGCCGAACCCGGAATTGGCTCTGTGCAACTGAACCAGCATAACCTGTAATGATGCCCTTGTCTTCTCTTCGTGATTATCAACCAACGAACATCATGCTAAAAATGCTGCATACACGTGTTAAACACTTCATAAAATGTGATTAGATACTCACACTCTTCGTGATGATTGAAATCAGATCGAGATTTTTCGAAAAATTCATGCCACGATATTCCTGTAGCGCACTCTGTGTTAAACTTCGGTGTAGCGCTACAAGAATATCTTTAAACCAAAATTTAGCAGATTTTCTAACTTTTGCCAAATTTATCGGAGATTTTGGCAGCTATTTGATTTAGGCCACTAGTTTAGCTGCTCTCTAAAGTCATTATTGATTCTCCTTTTGAATATATAACTCACATTGACCCACTTTCAATATAAAAATGACCAAAATCAAATGAAATGTGAAAGGACTGGGATCAAACTTTATTCAAGCATTCATAAGATTGCTAAGAAGGAGAAAAACCAAAATTGAAAACCAACAATTAACTAAGGTAAACTCAAAAAACAAACCAAAATTTGGAGAGGAAAAACTAAAAATGTAGAAAAATTTATTGACTTAACACAGTGCTTTTAGTGGCATGATTTTATGTACTAACTGAATTTGGAATTTTAGGGATCCATCTGTCTTTTGGATATGATGAGGATGGCTTTGATGAGTTGCATTCTATATGTTGATGATGCCTATTTTCAAGATTGGTTGAAATGTCGCATGTATGCGAAATTTAAGCGTTAACAAAGGTCGCATGGAACTCCTTCTCTACAAATAATATAAGATGGTTTGAAGGAAGACTCTCTATTTGTATCAAAGAAGGAATGGTGGGGCAAAAATACTACAATATCCTTCTCCTTAGAAGAACTTGTGAATTTGGAGTTAAACCTGCATAGAGAATCTAGCTAGCAACAATGAACAAGAAACTTGCAAAGTTGAGAGAAGAACGAAGAAACAAATGAAAGAATTGTAGTAATACACATGATATGCTATTCATGGCTGAAATAATTCTCCTTAGTAGAGATTCTAGAGAGATATGGAGACACACTGATAGCAACTAGAGTGAATTGCCACCTAGTCCTAGTTAACTGGTCATGTAGTCGATAATTAACTGGCTCACACAAAAGTGGGGTTGAGTGAATATCATGCATTCACATGCATGCAATAGGTGTAGCACATCCCTAGTCTCATGAGGATGAAATGTGTCTTCTTAGTGATGATTCCAATGTTGCACGCAATACTTGGTGATGATTCTGAGGTTTCCATGTAAGACTTGACTCCACTAGTCTAGTTGAAGTGTAACTGAGTGATGATTGAAGAGGACGTGACACCTTTTCCTAGAGGAGAATATTCTCATCTAGGGGATAAATACCTAATACCAAGGGAATCTCAACATAGACTAATGAACATAGGAAAATAAATACTAGGTGGTTGTGTAATATCTCCAATAAAACTAGAATCTATCAAGGGGAGGAGGAAATTAACTATCATTGGGGAACTTAGATCATTAGAATACCCAAGCTTCCCCAAACAAATGATCATAATCTCCTATAGTTGGATGGGTCTAGGAATAATCTAAAAAAATAATATCGTCTATAGAATACTACATAGTCATCAATCTGATTTTTTTTCAACATATAATGGTATCAAAGGCATCTTACAATGTCTCACCAAGAAAAAAAATCTAGGATGGAGCTTCCTCTACTCTAGTGAAAAATATCACTCTAGGGGGTAGGACCTTGGCTTGTACCAAATCATATTTTGATTTGGTAAGTGCACTAGTCATGACTCATATAGCTTGTGTCTCCCTTTTTTCAAAGGATCTAGGCTACAACATAGACATGCTAAATGTCCCCAGAATTTGTACAAATAGAAGATATTTATGGGACTAGATGAATTCCCTATTAAATTATTTAGGGGATTCAATGACGAATTAGGGGAGGACCTACTGAATTTTTTGGGGGAATCAAGGATGAATGAAGAAATACATGAATATTTCAATTCCAATTTCATCACCCTCATCCCCCCCAAAAGTGATCCCAAACACTTCAATAAATTCCATTCGTTCTCTCTGTGTAACTATGTGCAGAAGATGATGGTATGGATAATTTGAAATTTCCTCAAGCTAGTATTATCTTAAGTTATTTCCCCATATCATCAATATTTTTTGCAATAGGTATATTCAAGATGCAATAGGATTGATCCAAGATGCCATGACTTAGTATAAAACATAATAAGTATTCATTGCAAAAATCAAAAGGGACACTCAAGATGCAATAGGATCATCTGATGAAGCTATGCACTCAATGAAAACCATGATAAATAAAGTATTCATTGCAAAAATCCACCTTTCATTGCATCGGGAGGGATGATTGGATCTACTTGAGGTTAATTCAAATGTAGATCAATTTCTACCCTTAAATTCTTCGATGGATCAAGGCTCGTTTCTAGAATCCTCTCAATCATGGTAAATGAAGAAACCTTGGGTTTTTTCAAAGCCTCAAGAGGGATAAGGTATGGATATCCACTGTCTCCCTTCTTTTCTTAATTGTTGCAGATAGTTTGAGTAAGGTAATAAGGGAAGAAATCATGATCGGGAACCTTCAAGGTACACAAATTAAAAAAAAAAACAATATATTTGTTCCACATTCTCTTTGTAGATGACACATTGTTGTTTGAACTAGGCATGGAAAGAGAGTAAAATCATCATATGAAATCCTAGAACTCTTTTTCAATGCAAATAGAGTGGAATTAATCCCATCAAAGTCTTTATAAAGATTGCACACAATCATGGAACATGAAAGAGAAATGATCAAAATATTTACCATGTTCCCATTTTGAACCCTTTAAAGACAAAATGCCATATATGATATTATTACTCAAGCCGAATGATTACAAATATGGTGATGAATTGGTTGGTTGAAAATCAAAACAAAAAAGTAAACCAATGGATAATTTTTTTTGTTTAATCAGATGGGCACTTATTTGATGTCAATAACATGCTTGCAGAAATCAAATCATCAAAAAGATCAGTCAAATTTTCTACTCGTATATGCAGAATGGAGGGAAACAAGAGGGACTAGCATGACCGTGGAAAATCTAGAAGGCATTTCAAAACAAAAGGATCTAGGTGATTGGGGAATCGAGCATCTCAACCTCTTCTTCAAGGTGTTGGCAAAATAAGGTGGATAGAAAATGATTTTCTAAATAGGATTATGGAAATGAATATTAGTCAACAAATATGTGTCTCCCCTCTTAATGGAAGATTGAATCTATCCCCCATTCAAACACCACAAAGGAGGGTAGATGTTCTAGAAGGCCATCACAACCTATTGAGTAATTCATACAACAAGTGTAGCAAAATGCCTAACCTATTTTATTGCGTAACTAGGCACACACAATAATGAGAACAAAACAAAATGAAAGACAATAGGGACACATTCAAACACGGTGCTAAGCCATATCTTATGCATGGAAGAAAGATAAACATAAAAATATTAACATCTAATATTGTCCAAACACAAGAAATGATGGGAAAAATATAATATTTGTATTATATTCAAATAAGGCAAGTGAGACTCATAGAAAAACCTTTGGTGAGATGGCTTCGACGTAGCTAGGTGGGATCCAAACCCTCTCTTTGATAGGGTCCTTTGTCTCCTTGTGTCCTCTAACTCCAAGATTTTGTAGGAACATACAAGAAACTCTAAATGGTGGAGGGACAAGAATAATGGTTTCAACTCTCTCTAAAGGAATTCTAGCAACATAACATTTGTTTATATGGTATAAAATTCAACCTTGAGACCTATAATGATAAATGGATATTGAAATCCATTATAAGATCTAGTTTCCATGTGAACTCTCTCAATGTATTAATGATAATTCATAGGTTTATTGGAGATCATGGAAGACTAAATCAATATTATTATTAAAATAAGGGATTGACAAGTTCCACATCAATCCACTACATCATCTAAACAAGCATGAGAACATTAATGAGTTACTAACTTCATTTAATTGCATTTATTAAGTGTTACACAAAATTTAAAGGATATTCTACGTGCTGCAAGTAGAAAATGAGGAATAATATACATGCCCTAGAAAATGGTCAAATTATGGGTTGACTCAAGTAATTGAGGTACCATGAGGTCATATGATGATGAAGTGGGATGAATATTGTAGTTTATTAATAAACTAGTGATGTATCCAAGCTTAACTAATCAAATACAAGATGTAAGAAAAATTATGCTAATAACAATTTCCCCTTGAGGTGTGAGGCTAGGATTAATTTGTATAGATGAAGCACATCACGGTTTCTTAAGTAAACAATGTAATGCATTAGATAAGGAGTGGAGTGACCAAGGAGGGAGTATCACCCATAAATGAGCTCAAGAGAACCACTTGCAAAACAAAAAAACCATGAGGTGATGTGTATGCATGATCTCAATATAAATGAAGCAAGGATACCTATACTTGTGAAAATGTCAAAGTACATACTGGGATGATGACAATGTGAGGTCAAATCTAAGTACATAATCATGACCAAAATAATAAATATGTCACACTACAATATAATATGGGGCTATATCAAAGTACACAAGAATAATCCATACTACATCATGTATGAACACATGTGCAGGAACATTGGAACCCTAAGGGGGAATAACTAGAGAATATTTGCTGAACACAAAGGAAACCTGAAATATGTGAATATACCACTAAATGAAATCCCTATTTGGAGGCTCAAATATTGTTATATAGATCCAATTAAATCCAAGGAACTACAATAGGGGATAAAATATAAGGTCCAATGTTGGTCGAAACATGAAGGGAGTGATTGGAGGGAGTCTCCCATATGGAAGCTAAGAAATGGTAGGATAGAGTCCTACATTTTTGGTGGCCTTTGATTGGAACTAGAACGCTAGAACCATCTATGTGTACTAACTGATTTGAATAGTGGGGGGAATATAGTATAATATCAAATGTAAAAGTCATAAAGACATATTTTTATAAGTGTAAAAGGGAACATGATTGACATGTAATTTATTTAGTCAAGCAATCAAGCTTGACATGGTCAACAAGACACCTTATAAAAAGGTATTAGGGAGAGATTTAATATTGGGAAGAAGAGGTCATAAAATTTTCCTCATTGCATGTAATGGTTCATATGAATAAAATCCTTCTTTTCCAAATATTTTATTGTTGTTGGTTGTGGAGCCTGATCTTCCAGTCTCATAGATGATGTTGTTTCAGTCACATTGTACCCCAGGTTTGGTTATGATCCCGACACACGCAACAGGGGGTCCGGGGGCAACGCCCTCGCAAGAAATTTTTGCTATGGGTTGTTTTTGTGCCAACAGATTGCGGGCCCATGGTTTTGGGTAACTGTTAACACCCAAAAAGTGTTCACTACCTCATTACCACATTATATGGCTCATTTGTCCATTTTCCTACCATATTTCCATTAAAAATCCCAAAAATCCCATTAAAAAGCCTCCAAAAGGCCTAAAATGCCTCCAAAAGGCCACAAAACCATCAAAATAGCCTAAAAAAGGCTAAAAAACCCCCTTTTCCTCCAAAAATAGCAAAAATCCCCTAAAAAGGAATAAAAAATATAAAATAATGAGGAAAAGGAGGAAAAAACCCTATACAGCTGCCCAAAACCACGTGTTTCCTAAAACCATGGGTCAGCACTCCACCACCAAAAAACTATAAATAGGTGATGGAGATCCCTTATTCCATATCCACAATCACAAGCACCCTTACTCTGCCAAAATCTCTCTCGAAACCCTAGTTCACCTTTGAACTATTTTCACCTTGAGAGCCACTTTGGCCCATCCCCACCATTGGAGAAGGAGAAGGAGCATTCAGAAGCTTGGAGCATCCTCTTGGACACTGCAAAGGGCTTCACCAACCTTGACACTCAAGGTAACATTAATATAAAACCATTTTTTACATCTTTTATTTATGTCTCATACAATGTTTAAAGTAGATTGTTAATTGTTGTTTTAGCTTAATCATTTAATCATTATTGAACTGCTACTAAGGAGTCCATTCTCCTTAGTAGGTGCTCATTGGCACAAGCTAGGGGTAAAACCCTAGCTACAGTTTTGGCGACTCCCCTAGTTTTCGAATTTCTGGTTTCCGTTTTTAAATTTTTTCCTTTCGGCTGTCCCTTTCGGCCGCCGCATACCGCGTATTTTTCCCTCTACAGTCGCGTACCGACCGCGCCTTTCAGGCCTTTACCCGCGATCCGACCGTGGCTCTCAGACTGCTTCCGACGCTCTGCCGGCAGATTCAAGTCTGTTACCTGCGATCCGACCGTGGCTAATCAGCCTGTTTTCCGCGATCTGACTGCGCCTGTCGGCCTTTTTCACGCGTCCCGACTGCGGCTTTCTGCCTCTTTCGGGCGTCCCGACTGCGCTTGTTAGCCTTTTTGCCGCGACCCGACTGTGTCTTTTTCCATTTTTCCTGCGTCCCGACTGCCACTGTTGGCCCGATAGCCGCGACCCGACTGTGTCTTTTCCCCTGTTTCCTGCGTCCCGACTGCCTCTGTTGGCTCGATAGCCGCGACCTGACCGCCGCTGTTTCCCTCAAACCCGCGGTCGGCCTGTTCTGATCCGCCACAGACCCGCGGTCTGATTTCTGCTCTTTTCCTGTTTTGAGCCCAGCCCCTCTTGCTGCAATATTTTCTGCATTTGAACAGCCCTCTGTCCCACCTGCAGCCCACTTCCTTACAGCCTTTCTGCAACATAATTTCTGTTCCTTTTACAGAATCTTTTTAAAAATTTCAGTATTTTTATTTCAGAAAATTTTGCAAGTTAAAAGAATCAATTTCAGCATTATTGATAGATTGGAAGTTGCCCTCCCTTGTGGCACTTCTATTTTTGGGATCATTACCTCACGAGCACACACTCTGTCACATAAAATCAAGTGAGCCTTAAAAAGTACCTAATTAAACCAACATTCTAACCCCACTTGGGGAACACAAAAGAATCATTGTAGTTAGGTAGGATCAGGGGGATAGGCTTCCAATAACACCCCTTGGTTATTTCACTTGAGACATAGTTGTTGTCCAAATAGGGAACCAAAATCCCCTAGTACTTTTTGGCACGGTCACGACCAGTTTATCAGAGGGCCTCTCCCTTAGGAGGGTTGAAGTCGGGAGACTGGTTCCGGAGGCCTGAGTGGAATACCGCACTCCATTCAGTAACCGAAGGGCTACCTTTCGCGGTTCGCGGGATATCCCTGTATAGGGGTATTGCGGTCAACGAACTAAACGGCAGATTCACCTTTCTGGACGTGTCATGAACGGGGTATCTTAGTTTCCATTCTTCTAGGATTGACTACCCGGTGTCCCTCCCGGTAGGGGGATATCATAGCCACTTGGCTTTCCTACTCATATTGTCTGACTTGGATTTCATCACCTTGCAGAGGATATGTTTAGTTGAGTCAGAATACTTTTAGCTAGGTGTTTGCATGCTCCTTTACCTCCCTTGGGTCTAGTGAGTCCACCATTTTTTCTTTTTAGGAAACCTACTGCTTGTTGGTATTCTGACCATCTTTGTTGTTACTCCACTTATTGTAGCACAGCTGCTGCAGTGGGTGTTTTGAGTTGGTTGTTGGCCTGAGTGCCTTGCTTTTTAGCCCTCCTTCTGCACACTCGGTTGCATTAGGATTTTTGAGCTGTTTTTATACTCACCTCAACCCACAGAGACTAGACACCATCTGTCACCATTGAGTCCCCGAGACATTCTCGGCGCCTCAGGGGCGAGCCCCCACAGCACGGTTCTCTTGACACCACTCGTCATAGATTCCGATCATTGTCCGTTGATACCACTCATCACAGATCTAGAACCTTGTCACTTGACTCCACTCGTCAGCGACGTAGGTCTCCGTCACCAGATAGTGACGCACCTTACTTTACCTCTGATTCTGACGAAGAGTCTGAGAACCCTATTTATACTGCCCCTACTAGCCCCATGGCTGGCACGACTTCCACTCCATTTGTCATAGGGACCATTGGTGGCACATCCACCACTACACCAGTTACTACACCTGTGTTGGGTATGCCCTCCATGGGGAACCCATCTACTGTACCCCTCACGGTACCTATTCCCACAGCGGGAATACCCATGCCCACTACATCAGTGGCTCACACTACCCATGGTGGTGCTGGACCATCCTTCACTACCTCAGTTCCCCCACTTGGGGGCACCACCCTTAATTTTGTCCCTCCACTTGGGGGCACCGGCCCCAACTTGGTCCACAGCACTCCTCTGTCACAGCCTTCTTCCAGTTTGCCATTCATGGCTAGCCTCAACCTACCTGACCTGGCCAGATTGACCAACGATCCTATTCGACACGACCCTATGTGGCCTCATATGCCTACCAAAACTACCCTCTGGCATCCCTAAGTTCGAGGGTAAGGCCGGTGAGGACCCACAAAACCATATCATGTCTTTCCACCTATGGTGTTCCTCTAACTCCATCGTGGATGACTCTGTTCGCCTCCGTCTCTTATAGCGCACCTTCACTGGCTCTGCAGCCAAGTGGTATATTGAGCAGCCTCATGGGACCCCACGCCACCTTTTCTTCCCTGGCCTCGACCTTCCTGCAGTTCTTCCAATTGCCAGTCCGCTATGACGCGGGCGTTGAGATCCTTCTATCTTGTAGACAAAACACGGCTACCCATATCACGGACCACATCCATGAGTGGCGTAGATGCCGTAGCTTATGCAAGATCAAACTCGACGACCGTATCTTCCTCGATTGGTTCCTCAAGTCCCTGCTTCCTGTTATTGCTAAGGATGTAGCTTCAGAAAGACCCCAGTCTGAAGAAGAGGCCATCCTTAAGGCACAGCAGTTCGACCTCAATTTACGCCCAGTCGGGTTACCTTTATACCATTATACCTGACGCCCCTCGCGGCGAGTCCTCCCATCATGATGCGCCGGGGGCATCCCACGCTGCTGATGGTATCATTGGCCGTGTTTCTTCGCATCCCCAACCATTTTCTATAGCACGACCTACCCCTGGCCCCGACCTGTCGAGGGCTACCTCCCAGTCTGGAGCAACCAACTCATATGCTCCCATGACACATCACCATTCCCATGGACCTTCGTGTCCACCTCAGTGCTTTGGGTATGCGACTCCTGCTTATGCTCCTCCAGTCGCCCCTCAGCCTTATTACCATCAGCAGACTGCCCCGGCTCCTGCGCCTTCACAAGCCCCACCAGCTTATTATCCGCCACAGGCAGCCCCTGCGGCACATCCACAACCTGCTCCGCAGACCTATCAGCAACCCCCTCAAGTTGCTGCACCTGCTCAGCCTCAACCTACATATCATCCTCCGCAGCCTGCTCCAGCACCTGCGCAACCTCAGAATCCACCTGCTGCCCAAGGGAAAGTTTACGCCCAACAGAACCCGCAGCAAAACCAGAACAACCAACGTAACCAGGGCCAACAGAACCGCGGCAAGGGCCGTAATCGGGGAAACAACAACCTGTAGACCAAGCTGGTCAACCGGCTAATCCCCCTGACAAGTAACAATGCGGGCCCCCGCTAATCAAAACCCTGATCGCCCACCCAAGCAGGCTAAAAACCCTAATCTGCGAACAAACCACCCTTGTTCTATTTGCGGGGTCTATGGCCACTACACACATGCTTGCCCACACTTAGAGCGAGCTCGGCAACTCTGGGTTGACGAGGCCCATCGCCAAGGGCATGCGGCTCCCCAAGCACCGCCCAACCCCCCCCAACCTCAGCAACCCCCTTTGGTGCTGCAAAACCCCTTACCGACCCAAGGCGTGGTGAACACTCAGCCGTTGGCCCCTCAAGCTAACGTGCAACCCCAACAACAACAGATCACCTATGCTGCTCCTGATCAACCCATGTTCGACTCAGGTACCCACCACTTACTGATGATGTCATCCGCTGACGTCAACCTCCAGACCCGTCGGAACCAATATGGCTCCACCTCTGAAGCCACTCCCACGGATAAACCTGCTAACGCCCATCCCACCGATCAGGCATTACGTATACCTCCGCCTCCCATAGACGGCGCTGCGAAAGCACCTCGTTTCCCACTTCGCCGAATCAACAATAACCCTAACGCGCGCGCTGCGTCAAACTACAACATCGTAGACGACCTAGCCCAATCTCCCGCAGCCATGTCTGCGTTAGAAGTCTTGAAGAACTGCCCTTCCCAACGCAAGACTTTACTCTCCGCCATTGGGGGGATTGACCCAACTGATTCGCATTTGATGGCGTTTGATTTAGACCAGTCTGAACCACGCCCTACCTTCCAGTTTAGCCTTCCAAGTTACTGTCTCCGTTAGGAACCTTGTTATCCATCGGTGCATCATCGATGAGGGTGCCTCCACATGCGTTATGTCTACATTTGTATGGCAGAAGCTAGGATCCCCTCCTCTCCAGCAGTCCACCACTGCGTTACGTGCCTACGACGGTCGTTCGGCCCCAGCCCCAAGGCCTCCTGCCCAACGTTCCAGTCCAGTTAGGTGGTAAAACAGTCCTTATTGACATAGAGGTAATCAATGCCCAATTGGATTACAACCTTCTACTTGGCCGTAGCTACATGTATGACCATGCGGGCGGTTGCCTCTTCTGTCTTCGCACCATGATGTTCCCTCATGAAGGACGCGTGGTTAAGATTGACCAGCTCACCTACTATGATCCCAGTGCTCCGGCGGCACCGGAAAATGTTCTCCCCATGGTTGAACAACCTGTTTTCTCCTGCCAACACCTCGTTTGTATCCCTCTACGGGGCCTGGAGTTCTACTCAGACGTGCCGATGACCTCTACCTTTCACTCCATTCCTCCGCCGTCATCTACGCCCGAAATGTCTGACTTATGTACTTTGTCCCACGACATCCTACCACCTAACAATCAACCCATCCTTGTTGCCTAAACCCACCATTGGTACCTAGTCACATTGGTGTTACACCGATCCATACGATCCCCTTCCTAGTTCCTCCAGCAGGAGTAGTAAGCGCCCCGGTCATGGCTACCCTTAGCCTCCCTGGGTTAACCTTGGGATTACCTGTATGGTACCTTTCGCCTCCCGTTCGCCCCGCCGACACCCGATGTCGTCCTCCAGCCGGTGCAACCCATGGCTACTACCACCCACCCACCTCCCGGGGTCTCTACCCCTTCGTCCTCCACGACACCTCCTCCTCCTCCTCAATCCACTGGGGGCAGAGGTCCTCAACCTTACACTGCTGTACCACCTCCAAAGACAGTCAAGAACCCTCCAGTGTTTCGTGCTCCTCCCAAATGCTCGCTGTGTGACGAGTTGGGCCATGCGACCCACCAATGCCCACAGTTACCCGCATTGCAGAAGCACATGCAAATGCTCGATGATGACCCCAACATCCCAACTGTGGAACTAAACCCCACTCCTAAGCCTAAAGATAAGTCCCTACGTACCAACCACTCCTGCGCCATCTGCGGTATTTACGGGCACTATTCACATCATTGTCCCGATCTCCCAGATTACAGAGCGGCTCTCTATGAGATGAACAATCTGGATCTTGAGACGGCACCACCTACCATTGAGGAGATCTACCCCCCAGACTCTTCACCTTCCGGAGAGGTTAATACCATCTATATGATCTCTTCCACCACTACTCCCTCGTCAACCGATTTGACGACGCAAACTTTCCGTACTGATGAGGAGATTCTTGAGGCCCTTACTGTCCCGGATTATCCCTGGGATGACATGCACCACCGTTCCTATTTCATCCCAGAAGCGTCTTCCTCTAGCACCGCTACCCAATACGCGGTCGAATCCAAAGACTTCCTCCCCACTAAGGTCGACTGGTTCAAGGACCCTATTCCTGCTCCTGATGCCTTCGAGGAAGGTAACATGGCCAACATCTCACCTGTCATTCAAGTTGATATTGTTGCTTCCAGGTCGTGCCCCTGAACTCATTACTTTAGGAGCATTCTGCAGTAAACAAGAGATTGA